>OX276381.1:12272879-14672879 GCA_946251855.1 Alsophila aescularia
TTCAGTCAGTCTCAGTTAGCATCTTGGTTCATTCAGCTTGCTGGGACACTTTTACTTTTAATTCAAACCATAGACTACCGGCCTAACTTTCAAACCATAACATTCACGGTACTCAATAAAAAACAACCAACACCAAAAAAAAATAGCGTGCTTGGGCATATAATACGTTTCCGTTGCTTACATATAATACGTAAGCAACGGAAATCCAACTCTCCAATCAGTCAAAGAGACCTTTTGTTTCCACGCGTGAGGTCAAAATGCCGTCCGCTATTTTACAAATGGCCGGCGCCATATTTGGTTTTGATACAAATGCTAACTACTTTCTCTAAGCGTAGGTTTTTTGGCTCAAGTTTAAGTATAGTAGGTGTCATCGAAATGTAGACGATGTCGGTCAACGTCTCCTGTCGGTGGATCAGTGTCAACTACTTAATTAAATGATAAAAAAATATCTAAATGATAAAAATTTGTCTGTATATTGGTTTTCGGAAATTAATTTTTATACAACTTAAAAAAAAAACGCAATTGACATACAAGTACAGTGATCAGACATGCGCATCCATTCATACTAATATTATAAAAGTGAAAGTAACTCTATCTGTTACCTTTTCACGATTGAACGACTAAACCGATGTTGAAGAAATTTGGCATGGAAATAGCTTGAACTTGAACCCTGGTACATAGTATTTTTTTTTTACTTTCCCTTTTTTATCGCGATAAACTTTAGTCCGCGCGGACTAAGACAAGGGCAAGAGATACAAATTATTCATGCTCACAAAATTCTCGAGTCTCGACACAAAAGGAGTTCAACAAGCTACGACTTTCAAGACAAAATCTCGATTAAAATTACACAAATACCAATCTCAAGTGCGAATATCGATATTGTCTCGCTATAATTACGCGAGTACCTACAGTCTGGAAACACTTCAGTACATTTGGGGTTCATTCAAATTTTAACCGTTGCACTGCGTCGGCCATGATCTCATTCGTTATGTAAGTTCACAGTCATGGCCAAACAAACATTTGTCAACTCTAGTCGCGTATAGAGGCTGTATTTATGTAAAATTATCTATAAAATACATCACAGCGTACTGGGGAATTTAAGAAAAATCGATATTAAAACCAGGCAGGCATAAGGTCACATCTCACAGAAACATGTTTAGCTTAGAGATTATAGACCGGCTTAAAAGCGTCTTCCGTAGAATGGTCCAATGGCCTACATACTTTAAGGTTAGCACGTCTGGCCGTATTAACTTGCGTACAAATATTTCGTAGGAAAAAACGAAACCAAAAAGAGGAGTGTAATGTTTTTAGGATTCATGTAAGTTTGTATGTGTGCGAGTTTCTTTATTCCACCATAACTTTTAAATGCCTGAACAGATCTAGATTTATGGGGTATCGTTAGAATTCTTACATCCCCGAGTAAAATAAGCAAAATTAAAAAAAAAACAATATGGCGGCATTACGATATGGATATCAAATTGAATGCCTTGATAAGCACATTCCAAAAGTATATAATTTATTGGCATAATTCATTTTTGCCCGGGCAAGCGTGTTTTTTTTAGCCTTTAACCTAATTATTTTATTTGTATAGTTTGGCGACAGAGCGGTTCCAATGTACGTGGTGTAGTGTACCACTTCCACTTGTTTTTTCTATTCCGTGTAAAGTTAAGATGCCATTTACTTAAACTTGTACTTTATTCTAAGAGTTTGAGCCGAAGAATAGCCAGGCGGGCCCCAAATTTAACGAGCCATGTTAACGATCAATCAATTTGAATGCGATGTCAATGACGCCACGCCATTTTTTCATAACGGTCTGCCTCAGCAAATGCTGCGCTGATTGGATAACCACTAGCTCAATTATCTGTATCGATGGAGACAATTTAATATGCACTTAATTAATAAATCAATTTAAGTAGTTTTTTTTAAATTAAATGCTTTTATTTAACTTCGCTTGTATGTATGTATCTATGTATTTATGTCTTTCCTGGAATCTTGTAATTCAAATTTCGAGCACTTCTAGATTAGCTATCCGGCTGAAACTTTCAGGGTAGCTCACAACGTCACTATTAAGCGGGAACTGCTCTTTAGAGCGAAACTATCGGTCAAGTTAAAAATACACGTTTTTCTCTGCAACTTTTACTCAATCCAATCTTCATGACAAACTAAAAACAAAACACACACCACTCAAAAAGTATAAAAAACATAAAAGGACAAATATATACAAAAAAGGCCGCAACAGTCACAACCCGTTCACAAATATAATATATATATATATGTGAAATTATTAAAATGATAAAAGTGAAAACGCAATAAAAAAATATGTGGCAATACAATAAAAAAAAGAACTAAAAATGTGATATTCATTAAATAAATGCCCGTAAAAGCTTCTTTTTATAGTACATTACTGCCGCGGTCTGTAATGACTGCGTTGCTGGCAGCGATGATGATGGCCGAGAGCGTAGCTAAGTTAAGTTCGAGGCCATCACAGCGCGGTCAGCATTGCAGCCCTTGATGGCCAAGCAGGAATGAAGGCCGAGACCGAAGGTCGAGGCCTTTATAGCGCGGACAGCAAGGGCTGCAATGATGGCGAAGATCGAAGGCCAAGAACTTAACTAAGCAAAGCTCGAGGCCATCATAGCGTGGCCAGCTGGGCAGTCATTGCGTACCAAGGCTTGTATAGTGCTTTACTCAAACAATGCGAGGTATTTCAATAAAACTAGCAAACTGATGAAAAAATTATATAACCCACTATAACAACAACAACAACAACAAAAACCAAAACAACACCAACAACAACGTCAAAAACAACAAGAACAACAAAACAACAAGAACAATTTAAAAGAACAACAAAACAACAAGAACAATTTAAAAGAACAACAACAACAAGAACAATTAAAAAGAAGAAGAACAACAACAACAAAAACAACAAGAACTACAAGAGCAACCAGAACAACAACAAAAACAGCAATAACAGTAAAAACAACAAGAACGACAACAACAATAACAACAACAAGAACAACAAAAACAACAAGATCAACAACAATAGCAACAAAAACAACAAGAATAACAAAAACAACAAGAACAACAATAAAAACAACAAGAACAAGAACAGAAACCACAACAACAATAACAAAATAAAAACACAATAATAAACAACAACAACAACAAAAAACATACTACAACATAACAATAACAACAACAAAATAACAAAAAACCACGAAAACTAAAACAACAAAAACTACAACAATAACAATAATAGCTAAGAACCATCTCGATCACATCAGCTTTCAAACAGAAAAAAAACATCAATATCGGTCCATACGTTTGGGAACTACGACGCCTCTCTTTTCGCGTTCGGTGGTTAACAAAACCACAGAATAAATAATAGTACTAAAAAACACGACAATAATGGATTTTCAAAGGAAATTGCTGGCCGCAAAACACGACAGTAATTAAATTCCATACAACTTTGCTGGCGCTATTCAAGAAGCGCGGCAAGGTCGACTTTGCCCAAAGAAGGTTGTCGAAATAATGACCACATTACAAGCTTGTTTGAGTAAATAAATTTTATATTTTCTCGGTCTAACTTTGGGTTATAATTATGAACAAAGGTATGTCTTCACTCGTCGCTGCAATAGTCGTGAAAGTGATTAGTCCCATGATGGAATGGACTCCTATACAAAAACATAAAATAAAATCGCACCCGAGCCAAAATTCACGGTTGACCTGTTATTAACGCCGGATTTCCTAGACTGTTGCTGAGTCAAGTGAAAGTAGGTAACAAATCAATAAAAATATTTGAATGTCTGTAACATGAGTATCAAAGCATGATTACTTGCTTGACGTGGCTTCTGGAGTCAAAGTTAGTCTGATCGCCTGAAGGCCTCTGACATTGCTTAACGACTGCTATCAATCAATAACAATCGGCGCCGACAGTTTAACGAGCCCTCCGAATCACGGAGCGATGGAAATCAGCACATAATTGGTACAACGCGGTATCGTTAGATTTTAACGCATACTATACCGCTCGATTCGCACGACTAATGTCAAATAAAACTAGCATAAAAGCTAAAAAAACACGCATGCCCTGCCAAAAAAGAGCTTTTGCGAAAAAAATATGTTGAAATGGGCTTATCAAGACCTTCAATTTGATACCCATATTGTAAATTTCGAAGAAAAAATATTTTTTTCTAGTTTGAAAATGTTGCCATACTGCAGCTTAATGTACTGCATAATGTTTTCAAAAAAATATATAGCCATGTTACTCGGGGGGATGTAAGGCTTCTAACGATATCCCATACATTTAAATCTGTTCAGGCATTTAAAAGTTATGATGGAATAAATAAACTCACATACAAACATACATGAATGCTAAAAACATAGCACTCCTTTTTTTTGGCAGTCGTGTAAAAAGAAAAATTTCCAAAGCTAAAGTCCATAAATAAAAATGACAAATGATAAAAATGTCCGATGATAAAAATGACCATTTATAAAAATGTCCGCTAGTAAACATGTCCAATGATAAAAATGACCAAAGAAAATAATGGGCAATTGATATAAATATCAATTAAAAAGGACGACCCTAATAAAATTAAGCAGATGTAACGATGTTTTTTTTTTTGTAAGATTTGAAAGAAGAAAGAAAGAAAATACATTTATTCAACACACACAAAAATAAAAGATACAAATAATTAGAAATAAAAGATATATATAATTAGATTTATAGCTGGTTTACGCTTGCGTCTTAATCATAGAGTACCTATACTTTAATAGCCTCTTTACACAAGTGGCCAGTATCTAAAAAGATAGGTATGCAATTACAAAAGTAGTTTGTATTATTATTATGTTGGCATCTCTATAGTTAGTCATTTTTTCCGGTTGGGCATTTCTATTCCTGAACATTTTGCCACATGGCCTTTTCTATATTTGGTCATTTTTCTAGTTGGATGTTTCTATACTTGGACGTTTTTCCGATTGGGCGTTTTTATATTTGGACATTATTAAGCTCTTGGACTTTTTTCTTCTTTGACATTAGTCGTGTGAATCTACCGCTCAGCCACCATCGCTCTAAAGGCACTGGTAAAAGTGTCCATCTTCATACTGATGGAAGTTTACTCCGAATTGGATGAAGAAAGCTTTATAATGAATGGCCTATATTCAGACGTACCACAATGTAGATGTGGTTACATTGTGGCTATTGTTTGCAGACAGACAGATCGTCTCCGGATTTCCTAGAGGACACGCGCCTTGACTGAACGAACTTATGAACATCGGGGAGGAATCAATGTTGTTACTATCGGGGGGAGGCAGCAGGCGGAACTTGTGCGCACAGTATCGTTAGGTCAACGCAACGTTGTTTGCGAAGTGGCCGGCCGCTACTTCGCGGTGTCGCGATGTGGTCGGTATTGCCCACACGGTCGAATTTGCAAAATGTGGTCCGTGTGAATTAAACTATTCATTTTTATACAAATTAACACCCGCCGACGTGTTGTCTCTGTGGTTATGGTACGTGTGAAGCAAGCCTTAGAATCCAACCACAACTACACTCGCGTGCAGCTAAATCGACTCAAGACCTCATGCGGGCAAACGAGCTTTTCTAATTTAAAAAATAAGAAACAAACAATAAAAACTATAGACACTGAAAGTTTACCATCTCACCTTTATAATTACATAATTTTCGTGAAAATCACTTGAGTAGTCATTGATATATGATACGTTTTTTTATACAAATCTGAAAGCAAGTTACGGGAAAACACTTAGTTTTTTTTTTATTTAAATGTAAAATCAATAATAATGGTTATATAATTTGAATAAGATTAAAGAAAAATAATTTATAGGCATTCCCAGCGCATACTTAGGAGAGCAATATTTTTAAGCATTAATTCTAACTGTAAGTACGTATTTTCAGTAAGAAGTGTCAGATTTTTACGTTTTTTTTTTCATGGAGACCCAATTGTTTCAAATAATCGATTTAATTTTTAAATTAAATAATAATAACATAGAAAAAAAAGCATCTTTGATTTCGCGCGTAGGAGCTGAGTCGATTTCATTGCTCGAGAGTGTAGTTACGTATCTATTTAAATTAAGTAGTCAATTTACCTTTGGGTCTTCATCCTGTACCAGACTTCTCCTCTTCATCGCATACTCTTTAACCACAGTGCTGTTATCCGTATTAGTATCAACATTGAACGTTTTCAATCGCAACATCGGACTAATCGGACCCAGCGGCGAATTATACTTGTTGTATGTCAAGTATTTGTTCGCTGACGAATTGGCGGCGGGGTTTAATGTAGAATGCAACGCTGCTATTGAAGGATGCATTGCTCCTATTGAAGGATTGAGTGAGGGATGTGGAGACATGGAAGACGGATTTGAGGGGACCTCGACTATGTTTTGGATGCTCGGTCTCAGGACGCGCTTCTTCGGCTTCACGTAGGTTCTTGAGTCAAACTTGTTCTTGTCTGGCAATGATAGGTTTTGACCTGGAACAAAAGATGATGGCATGTGGTCACATAGTTTAGTGGATTTAAGACCTAATTTAACACATATTGGTTCGTGTCCGCGCTAAGATTTCCCGCGGAGCGCTCTAGCGCCCGCCCTTCCCGTCCAGCGTCCGGTGAAGCTGTAGTGGCCGGTAGAGGCCAACAGAAACTATCACTATTAAAAAAAAACTGAGATTTTCCCGAACAAATTGCCCAACATTCAATGACAATTTAGATGCTTAAAAAATAAAAAGCGTATCACCAAGTTATTTGAAAATACCCTTTATGAACGTTGAAAATACCGTGTTTCAATACAACCCACTTAAAGCAATTGCAATTGAATGCATGCTGATCATGCAGCCAACGCAGACAGCAGTTTCTATGTAAAAGGATATCTCCATTCTGATGATAAAGTTTAGTGAACATGTATTGATGATTTGTCATAAAAGTTTAGTGAACCATGTATTGATGATTTGTCATACTAGTTTAGTGAACCATGTATTATGATTTGTCATAAAAATTTAGTGAACCATGTATTATGATTTGTCATAAAAATTTAGTGAACCATGTATTGATGATTTGTCATAAAAATTTAGTGAACCATGTATTGATGACTTGTCATACAAGTTTAGTGAACCATGTATTGAGGATTTGTCATAAAAGTTTAGTGAACCATGTAACTTTAAGTACCTAGATATAATTGTAAATTACAATTCATTGATTACAAAATATGTTTTTTTTTATACTTCTGTAAAATGACAGGTCAAGGTATTTTTTTACCCATGGAATCGCCTACTTTATTGAGCCAGTTATATCATAGCTTATAAGGTTGTATGCGAGCGATAGCTGTCCTTAACATAGATACACACTTTACTTTATTGTACTAGTGACTCGCCTCGGCTTCGCTCGGGTAGCGCTCACACTGCGGCAGTTTTATTCCTTTTAGAATTTTTAACTTCTAAAAAAAATACGTCAGTAAGTTTAATTAAAAATCATTGGCCGCAGCGCTATTTTAAATTTTATGAAAAATAAAATTCTGCCTATATTGCTCGCTGATAATACCTATAGCTATCTAGAAGTGAAAGATTTTTTAAATCAGTTCATTATTTTTCGAGTTTATCCATTACAAACAAACATACAATAACTAGCATAAAAGCTAATCAAACACGCCTGACCTGCCAAAAAGGAATTTATGCCAATAAATTATATACTATTGGAATGTGCTTATCAAGGCCTTTAATGTGATACCCATATTGTAAAACTCGAAGTTTTTTTATTGCAATTGAAAATGGAGCCAAACTGCAGCCATACATATTTTTTTTCAATAAAATTTGTATCCTATGTAACTCGGAGGGATGTAAGGATTCTAACGATACCCCATACGTCTAAATCTGTTCAGGCATTTCAAAGTTATGGTGGAATAAAAAAACTCACATACAAACATACATGAATGCTAAAAACATAATACTCCTTTTTGGGCAGTCGTGTAAAAATTCAAAACAAGCAGCAAAAAACTAATCTAACAACACGTGTTTTTTATATTGTTTGTTTTCGAGTTGTGAACTTCCCCGAATATTAATTGGAAAGCTAATCGGAAAGTGCTTGTAATTTGAGTTGCTAGATTCCACCCGGAACGACAAACAAGAAAGTGACTTAATGAATCTTTCCTCTTTATAACATCAGTGTGCGTACCTTTAAGTATAGTACGAACCAAACTTAATGACGGCTGTGAAGTTGGCGCGGAGCGCTGCGCAATAGCAAATATTAGGTACGCGCGGGTTGTGGAGGGCTGAGGGGATGCGCGATGCCGCGCTAGAAGCGCACTTCACATCCGCCATTAAGTTTGGTTCGTACTATAACTACTTGTACTATTATTTATTCTGTGCTATAACTATTATTTATTCTGTGCTATAACTACATAATAATAATTGTTAATTACAAGTCATTCGTTACAAAATATGATTACTATTTTTTATTATTCTTCAGTAAAATGAAAGTCAAGGTTTTATTCATGGAATCACCTACTTTAATGAACCAATTGTATCATAACTTATCAGGTTGTATGCGAGCTATAGCTGTCCTATTAACTTAACACCACTTACACACTTTATGTTGTACAAAATAAAAACATTATACTTTCTATTGAAATATTTCCTTATCTAGTGTCATAACATAAACCTTCAGCAGGCTCATTGCGGAACCATCTCGCAATAGTAATCGTGACAGAGAATTGCAGACTTCCTTTCCACTGATAAAATTAAAGCGATTAGATATAATTGCGGGAGATCTGTATGGAAAACTAATCAATGAGGCAGTTTACACTAATGAATATTAATGAATTGGCTTGGATTGAATCAAAGATTCTCGCTAACTAATTAAGGTTCAATACTAAGCCCGTGAGATGCAATTAGAACTACTGACGCGGAAGACCAGATTCAGTTCAACGAACTCATTTACAATCGAATCTTAAAGCTGTGCAACCAACTAATTCATCAATCAATTTACAACTTTATTTATATTTGGACAAAGTTTACAACAGTTTCAAATTTGTTTCAACATAACGAGCCTCGGAATAAAGTTCGCTGCGGGGCACAAGCCGGCATAGAAATGTGTTTCTCGCGCCAAAAATGATGGATTTGCATTTTGTATGCAGCGCCAGGAGTGGCCAGGAAATATAAGTGACAGTTGTTAAAGTGTTACGACGGGTAGACGTATAGATAGATAAACAGTGACATCGTATGGGTATGGAATGGAGATCGGATGTTCTTCGCCTATACAATAGAATAGACAACTGCACATAATCACAGAATAAATATCAGTACAAACATTTGATTATCGCCATTTTGGCGCTGATGGTAGTTTGGCAGTAGTGAGCGTCCACCGAACTAACGTATTTGTACATTTTAGTACCACGGACGCTCGGTGGGGCGCTTTGCATCAGCACAAACAAAGGTACGGCAGAGCCATAGAGATCAGTGGTCTATACAGATAGGAACACAAAATTTTACGCACTATGAAAATTCCCGACTGCGAATTTTAAATCGTCATTGATCTTAAATGGTAATTCGAAATGAAAAATGATAACAGAAACATAAAGATGATTTTCAAATACCTATAGGGCTATAGGTATTTGACATAGTTCGACGACTTAAACTTTTTATTTTTCACAATATGGCGTTTTTAGTGACTCTCGCAAGATTAAGACAAATCGATTGAAGTAAGAATCATCAAAATCAGTCCGCACGTTTAGTCTTTATAGTGCCAGATGAACAGACATACAAACATATATAGGCTGATAAACACAATTCCCTCCGCCCAGTCGGGTAAAAAGCAAGTAATGTGGATCTGGTAATGCCAAAGTAATTTCCACTGGCTGTAACCAGCCCCGTATACATTTCGATAAATGTAACAAGCGCCTGCGCATCTATACTTATAATAAAGCAATAAGTAACAAATAAAACAAATAAAAAAAAATGTCTTGGTTTCTTAAAATAAGCTACTAAACAAGAATACAACATTTAAAAAAAAATGTGTCGTCTGTTTGTTTGTCCACGCATCACATAAAACTACTGGACCGGTTGCGATGCGGTTACCATTGATGGACAGCTTAGGGTTTGACTTTAAAACTGTTGTACATGGTATCTCAATCAAATGAGTAGAAGAAGAGCATTCGATAAAAAAATTGTGACGCCTGAAGGTATATTTTTCAGATATTGGTATTTTAGGCTTGAAATAGAGAATTTTCTCTAGGTAAAAAGTACTCTATGTACCATTACAGCACATAGAAATTATTATTATGTAAACAAATTTATTTTTTAAATCTTATCTGTCTGTCTGTTCGCGCATCACGTAAAAACTACTGGACCGATTGCGATGCGGTTTCATCACTGTTGAATAGCTTAAGGTTTGACTTAAAAACTGTAAATGGTATCTCAAACCGATGAGTAGAAGCCGAGCAATCGATACAAAACTATTTAAAGGCTGAACGAATTTTGAAGAAATGAACAAACTGAAATGAATGAATATTTTTTTAGAACACATGGGTTGTGATACTTTTGGTCCTGGAATAACACGTATCGGCTACTTTTAAATGAAATGACCACGCGGGCAAAGCCACGGATACGGCTAGTAAATAAATAAATATGTACTTATACCTAGTAGATAAAAGGTTAGAATTAGGTAGGTATACCTACGTGGCCGTAATCTGATAAGCACACTTTTATTATTAGCAGCCCAGTATTTATGACTCCATAAAACTCTTATCTTTTTATTTAGCAACTTTATAGTTTCTTTGTTATGAAACTACAGATTTTCTTGTTTACCCAAGTAGTACTACTATTCATTCTGTGCTAAAATCAATTATGTTATTAGGCAACTCTTTCATCAAAGCTGTTGTCCCCGGATACCTGCAGACTACGATAGCATCTAGTACGACAGTAATGTTACCGACCTTACTAATTCTGGTTATTACCACGCTTTTATTAGCTTCACCTGTACGTATGTATGTAAAGGAATCTATGAAATATAATGTTTTTTACCCACTTCAAATGGTCAGTTTAATTCAAAATTTTGCACTAATCAGAGCCCGATGACAAAACAATAATTTAAAAAAAAAGTTTCAAAAAATAAATAATAAAAAAATAAAAATGATTGAAACAACCATAAAACACGGTTTAATACCATTAAATCGAACTAAAAAGTAAAAAATAAATTTCAATTTAAGAATAAAGTGATTAACGAGAAAACTAATGCCATTGTAAAAAAAAACTGCTCGATATTAATTGTTATTTATTTTTTACCAAGATATGTTACTATTTCTATTTCGAATTACAGAGTTAGTGTAAGAATGTCGTACAAAGCTCCCCATGCTTTTTTTACAATGACTTTAATTTTCTAGTTAATCACTTTATTCTTATTATTTTTTTAGTTTTTTTGATCTTTAATTTTTAAGGACTATATTAATAAGTAGATCTCCGAAAATACGACTACGTTTCTCAATTTCACACTCAGCTATATATATTATTCAATCCCTCCACCCCCCCAGTATTTTAAAAATCGTTTTGAATTTTGTCAATTGCTCGCATTCACGCGACTATGTCTCAATGTACATATTCATGCAAAACGACAAGCGAGCGTTCGTAAAGATGCGTAGGAAAGTCATCCGTATATCCCATAGCTAGTTCTGCGAACAGTAGACCTCGCGAGCACAAACTTTTTTGCAACAATCTAGCGGTGCACAGTAGCGCCATCTAGTGATCTTATTGTAAAACTAACATTAATAACCAAGGTACATCAATCCCTACCTAGTACTAGCCCTGAAATGTCGCATGATGCACCATATCATGAGCAAGCGCGTGGCCACGCGCCTCGACTTTCGATGGGTCGATTCCACTGGTAGAAATCTAAAAGTGAGCAATTTACTGCATTTTGAGCTATTCTGCTCATCACGCCGAATATCCTCATCAGAGCTTCACCAAATTTTTATGAGACCAACTGAAAGTTACTAACATTCAAATAAAAAAAAAACATCAAAATCGGATATCATAGGGTGGAGTTATTCAGCAGCCCCCTTTTTGGAGGAAGTTTCAAAATCCCCGACGACAATAAAAACTATAAAGTCGTAAAACCTGTATACCAAGTTTCGTCCAGATCGGTTGTAAAATACGACCTGCAGAGGAGTACCAACGGACTGAAAGCAAATTTATTGAACTTGAAGCAGATACGCTTTGCTCGCTCTATCAATAAGGTATATTCTTACGAATGGCGTGAATGCATAAAATATGCTTGAATAGCTTTTAAAATAGCAATAGACGTGACGAATAGAAGAATTACATATTAGTGCATTTTGTGCGTCAAGTGTCAACTAAGACAATATATCGTGCGAATATGCAACGTGCGACACTAAGTTTCATAAAAAATTGGATAAAAGTACTCCGTGTGCTATTCAAGAACATTTTTTTTTAAATTAATTTCAGTGAAGGGACGGGCAGGCAGGTGGTAATTGTCACGCCTGTCCATAACAGTTGCAGTGCCACCCAGAACCTTGTTGCAAAATCTTACGCGTCACTGCACTGCGCTCGTCACCCTGAGACTTTGGTTGTTAAGTCTCAAGTGCCCAGTAATTTCGCTGGAAACATTGCCCTTCAAACCGAAACAGAAGAGTTTATACTACTGCTTAGCGGTTGAATATCTGACTAAGGTGTGGTACTTCCCCAGGCGGCATCTCGCGTAAGAGAACCACTACAAAAAACCTAAATACCAATGTACCTAAATATTAATGTACCTAACCTAAATACCTAAATATAATACCCACATTTGATCAAAATTCCTTCAGTCGTCAAAAATATTTTTTAACGATTGCTCGGCTTCTTCTTATTGGATTGAAATATGAAGTACACCAGATTTTAAGTGAAAACCTAAGCTATCAAAAAGTGAACACTGCATTTCAATCGGTCCAGGAGTTTTTAAATGATGCGCGAGCAAACATCCAGACAGACATAATTTTAAAAACATTATCTAATCATTTTAAAGGTGCGCTTACACTGACATTTTTTTTGGCAATTATTGCCGCATTTGTACAGTTACCCCAACAATGTTGCTCTATGTTGCAGTAGCTTTTTGGCTAGGTATACAATTGCGGAAATAATTTCCGAAATAATTGCTCGAATTAGTGCACCTTAAATAATTTCCGAAATAATTGCTCGACTTAGTGCACCTTAAATAATTTCCGAAATAATTGCTCGAATTAGTGCACCTTAAATAATTTCCGAAATAATTGCTCGAGTTAGTGCACCTTAAAATCATCGAGGCATTTTTTTATTATCTTCTTTGTAAAGACTTTCTGTTAATTACTACTTTATTATATGTATATCTCCTGAAGATATCATCATGCTCTGACTTATCTTACTTTCATTGTCGATTCTTATAAAAAGATCACTAAGATTGCAGACCACATATTATATGTGGACCGGCGGACATAGATTATCTAGGGTTAACTAAAGATAGCCTATGGTTTAAAATTAAAACCAACATTAGAAACGAAGTATCCATGGTAAATATCCCGTTTCTAATGTTTATACTTCTAAAGATAGCCTGTTAAGTCACAGTTGATCGTACGTACTTATAGGTACTACTTATAATACTAGTTACTAGCTTAGTTTCGTCCCAGATCTCGTTTATATGGATTTGTGGTTAAACGAGTCTGTTAGAGTCAACTACAGGATATGCAGGGAAACTTAATACAACAAGATAAGCTCGGCCGTCGGAAATTTCCTTAATTTTAGATTCATTGAAATTTATGTTTGTTTGTCGTATGAGGTAGTGCTGGCCTCAGGTGTCAGAGTTTGTCAGGCCGCCCGAGGGCCTCTGGCATGGCTTTACGACTGCTTTTAATCAATAACAGCCGGGACCGACAGCTTAACGTGCCCTCTGAAGCACGGAGCGATGGAAAACCGCACACAACTTAGAAAAGTCGGATTGGTGCGGAGCCGAGGACGGGACCCGATAACCCGGTAATGTGGGTTATTCAATAAGTTGCTGACGATTCATTCACTATGTAAATGACAGAAGTTACTACGCATTGCATTACTTGTATTGAGTAGACTTTTTAATGTTTGTAACATTGTGTTGTGTTACAAACATTTAGGCTGGAACAAATTACAATAGATCAATTTATGAGTTGGTATCACTTTTATTCCGCTTGACACACTGCCACAAGTCAGCACAGTCATATTTTACTGTAGATATGGTTTCATACCTTGTACAGCTGCTAGAGTAGCTTCTTGTACTGTATATAATCACATGACATGACCTATTGTAATACATTTAATATCTCATTTGAACCTACAAGTATAGAAACCTTCGGTTCTCAAGCTACTTATAGCATAGAAAGTGAAACTCTATACAAGTTTCGAATGGTAA
Organism: Alsophila aescularia; assembly: GCA_946251855.1. Lineage (NCBI taxonomy): Eukaryota > Metazoa > Arthropoda > Insecta > Lepidoptera > Geometridae > Alsophila > Alsophila aescularia. The sequence continues at coordinate 12,287,282 of OX276381.1, forward strand.
TCGAAGCGTAGGCGCAGCTCTTTCGTTGCATGCATATAATATTGTGGCTTTACGGCAGATTCTGTGCCGATATTGTATCGCTAAATACCTATTAAGATGAAAACACGCGATATTATCTAATGGCAATAAGCGCTATAATAAATCCATTAAAAATGAGTTTAAACGAGATTAACTCCGTTGACGAACGTCTTTATCGCATATACACTGACGTAAGCGTCAATTACGTCGCACGGAAGTATTGAAAGTAAACAAGCATTGTACATGTAACTCCGCTAAAGAGAAATAGCTCTTTTGTACTTATTGACAGAGCGAGCGCGAAGCGTCTCAGTTTCAGCTTGGGCAAAAATGCTTGCGTATGTCCGGATGTCAGTCCGGATCTCTGTTCTCCTCTACAGGTCGCATTTCTCAACCGATCTAGACGAAACTTGGTAGACAAGTTAAGCTGATTTTTTAGACGTCGGGGATTTTTGGTTAGGGGGGTACTTCCTCCAAAAAAGGGTAAAAAAGGGTCTATTGAATATCTCCGCCAAATTAAATCTGATTTCGATGGTTATTTTCTTATTTGAAATGTAGTAACTTTAAGTTAGTCTCTTAAAAATTTGGTGAAGATCTGCTGAGGATCTTCGGCGTGATGAGCAGAATAGCTCCTCAAAATGTAGTACATTGCTCACTTTTAGGTTTCTACCAGTGGAATCAGCCCTTTACCTACTAGGTAGGGACTGATGGAGCATCTTGGTTATTAATGTTAGTTGTACAATAAGGTAACTAAATGGCGCTACTGTGCACCGCTAGATTGTTTGCAAAACAGTTAGTTCGCGCGAGGTCTACAGCTCAAGCAACAAGTAGGTATTTTTCTGTACATGACTACTAAATGTACCTTGTTATATCTGTCTGCCCACATATGCCTTGATGTGGATTATAAATTAGCTAAAGCCAACAACGGCCGAGTTCAATAAATGCATTTATGTAGGACTTCGTTTCCCACAATACGGCTAAGGGAAAATCATTTACTACACGACTGCCCAAAAAAGGAGTGTCATGTACGTATGTAACTATATATGTATACGAGTTTCTTTGTTCCACTATAACTCCTAACAGATTTGGATGTATGGGGTATCGTTAGAATCCTTACATCATCCCGAGAGAAAAAAGTTTCTTTTTAAATCCTTTTTTCATGGCAGTCGTGTTTTTTTCTCTTACCTTGATGATTTACTTCTTATCTTTAATTAAATAAAAATGCCAAAACTATAATTTTAATAACTGATGAGGATACTTGCAAATAAGTCGATCACCAGCGCTGATGAAATAGTCCAAGAAAAGTAATTTATTCTGAGACCTTCCCCTGACATCACGATGAATACTAACATTTTAAAACTGCTTTGGTTTTTAACCGTATTTACCAGTATTCAAATTTACGAAACCGTATTTACCAAGTTCGTCTACCTTAGCCATTAACCTATATGAACTTAGATGGGTTCCATGCACGAGGCACACACACAAACACACAGACACATACACACACATCTTTAATAGGAAACTGTCCCTCCTATAGACAGCTTCCTGCGTCGGCAATCATCAATTAGCTATCAGGTTTTTGCGCATCGGAGTAAACATGGATAGAACTGCTTTTTCCATTTCCTCTCATCTGAGAAACGTTCCTATGAATGAAATATATTTAGAGAATCTATTATGTGTATGTTGGTGTGTTCAAAGAAATGTTACGCGGAAATGGAGCTCGCATTCTTTATTTAGCTTTGTTGTGACATTTTAAGGTATATTATTAGAAGTGGCGCTTCGCGATCTGCGCCCTGTTTTCTGAGGACTATAATGTAAGCCAGCGAGCTATTGAGAGAGCTATGCTTGGGATCTCTTTGCGAGATATAGTCCGCAAAAGAACTAACGTAACCGACATAGCTCTCAGAATTAGCAAAACGAAGGCAACGCGCACGTAACTCGTAGAACCTATAACCGTTAGGGCAGAAAGGTTCTCGAATGGCAACCGCGGACCGGAAGATGGAAAGCAACCGCTCGTTGTGGACGTATCGTAGCTGCGACGATGATGATCATAGAGAAGAAAAAAATATTATACATATACATGCAAAGCGACAAGCGTCCGTTCATAAAGACCCGAAGGGAAACCATCCGTGTATATTCCATAATAAGGTATATTGTTATGAGTTACGAATGGTGTTTATTTACACTAATATTATACAGAGAAAAGATTTGTATGTTTGTATGTCTTTTTGTAATGGATTAACTCGAAAAATAAGTAAAGGATTTTAAAATATCTTTCACTGATAGAAATCTACATTGTCAGAAAGGACTGAATTATTATTCAAACAAAAAAACAAAGAACAGAGATCCTAAGAAATTTGCAATAATGTAGCCGCAAAAATTTGCCTATAAAAGTCATTATTTGGCGCGCGCTGCGAAATTATTGATGATACATAAAATTATGTACTTACCACATGTCTATAGTGGTTCTCTATTGATACGCATAAAATATAAAGTCATAATTTAGTGTGGCATAATTTTACTTATCCTAATAATGTGCAAGCATAATAATAATTAAGCATAAATGTTATTTTATAATCGTGTTTACCATATCTAAAGTTAAGATAACGATAAACAAGAATATTATTTAGTAGCATAAAAAATGCATAACTAATAACATATGTGATCAAAAATTATAAATATATTATATTTATCAACTGAGACAATATTTCGTTCGATTATTATGCAACAGGCGACACTAGGCTTTCATACAAAATTGAATTTGCAGTCTTTCGATCCATTCACCACTTCGGTGATGATGAAACTCGTAAGAGCTCAGTAAGTTTTTTCTACCTATACATAGGCAACTCATTATTGCACTAAAAACAAATTATAGCCCGTCAACAGTGACCTCGGCGGCATTATCACTAAGCAGCGATCTCTTCCAGGCAACCTTAGGTTTGATAGCGAGAATATGAAAATTTGTGAACGGTAGTGTATCCTATGTATCCTTTGATCATATCTGCATGTGGCAAATGTTTGTAGTCCAGCCATGTCAAACTCAAAGTCACTGGTGGGCCAAAAGCATGAAGACCGTAGGCCGCAAAACCTAATCTTAAAGAAGACAAACTACTGAAAACCTTAACGAATAAAACTTATATTATAGGACAAGTATATTTATTAAATTTCCAATAAAAAGGGCATTACAAAAAAGTACAAACATTAACTTCTTTTGCCAGATGTCATTTTTTGCCTTTAATTCAGTTGTCTATTTGTGGCGTGAATTTATCGTCGGAAATAACTTTTAAAACTGCGTCCAAGTGTGCGTCCTTCAATCGTGATCTTGCGGGAGATTTGTTTCCTTTCATCAAAGAAAATAATTGTTCACACTTATAGGTACTTCCAAACATTGATAGGATTTTACAGGCAAATTTTCTCATTTCTTTGTATATATCTTGAACAGGCAAGTACTTGTAAATTCGAATATACCAACACCATACTTTTTTTCGGATTCGGGCCGCATGTTTGACATGGCTGATCTAGACTAATCGTAAGTACTTAAATGGTTTATTTATTGTCTCTTTAATAAAGACTCCACAGTCTATTGTTCTTATAATCTGCTGTAAAATTGTAAAAGCAATAATTATATTACGAAATATTTATTAATAGATACAAATATTGTTTACGTTATCTATATGTTTATTACTTACATGGAACGCAGCATTCTAGGTATGAAAAGAATTGACCGCGTTACAAATACCGTTCCGGGTTCAATTACAGGTATCGCAGATGTAGGAGAAATAACTGCAAGGCTCAAATGGGATTGAGTCACGTGAGCAGGATGCATCCCGAAAGATGGGCAAAGATCGCCACACATTGGGTACCCAATGACTTGGGGACGCCAATGTGTGGCGATCTTTGCCCATCTTTCTGGATGCATCCTTGCAGCCTTTTCTCCTACATCTGCAATACCTGTCATTGAACGCAGAACGGTATTTCTAACGCGATCAATTCTTTTCATTCTAGGTATGGAGCTGCGTTCCATATAAGTATTATACATATATATATAACTAAAACAATATTATTTGTATCCACTAATAAATATTTCGTAATATAATTATTGCTTGTACAGTTTTAAAGTAGATTCTTAAGTTATAGCAAGAACAATAGTCTGTGGAGTCTTTATTACAGAGACGATAAATAAACATATCCAAACTATTTAAATACTTACGATTAGTCTAGAAACATTTGCCACGTGCAGAGATAATCAAAAGATACATAGGATACGCTACGGTTCACAAATGTTCATATTATCGCTATCTAACCTAAGGTTGCCTGGAAGAGATCGCTGTTTAGTGATAAGGCCGCCGTCAACAGTGACCTATTTTATTTAAGGTCACTGTTGACGTGCTATAATTTGTTTTTAGTGCAATAAATAGTTTCCTATGTATAGGTAGACAAAAACTTACTGAGCACTTATCATCACCGAAGTGGTGAATGGATCGAAAGGCTGCAAACCCAATTTTGTATGAAAGCCTAGTGTCGCCTGTTGAGGGTGTAAGAGGGGATAAGTAGAAGTTGAGCAATCGATATTTGGAGACTGAAGAAGTTTTGGTCAGATGTTGGTATATTGTTTAGGTCTTGGAATAGCACAGAGTACTTTTAACCTAGAGAAATGACCATGCGTGTGAAGCCGCATAGAATAGAAGCGCATCACATAGGTACACTAGTGAGAATGAAAACATCAACATAGTTGTATTACCTCCGTTGCTTTAGTATTATTATAGTAGCGCTTTACAAAAGTAGACAAATTCCAAAAACCCGAGAACATCAATCGTTGAATGAGAATTTAATTATACCGAATCGATTGAGGGATTTTGTCAATCATCGTGTTTAAGACAAAACGTGATCGCTCCTAGCTGATCTAACGGTATTCGCCATGCATCATAAACTCTGCACAAAGGATCCAGTTTCGAGTAGGCCTCTACATTTGTGCTGGTAGCCGATCCTTGATATCCGATTCCGACTTTAGTAATCTATATCTATAAATTAAAGTGTCTGTTTGTAATTTCATATACCTACGGTACTTAAAACAAAAACACAATATTTTAAACTTTTGTTTTTCTGTCCGTCTGTTTTTCCCGGCTAATCTCGGAAACGGCTGGACCGATTTTGACGGGACTTTCACTGGACCATTTTCTTTTTATTATCTTCTTTGTACAGACTTTTTCGTTCTTATTGCTTTATTATAAGTATAGATATACAGGCTGAGTTATATAACTGAGATCTCTATGGCAGCTATGATTACCTTTAACGGTATGAAGATGTGTTTTTAGAAATCTATCTAGAGGTTTGAAACGTCTCAAAACTGCAATATCGAGCTTTTATCCAACAATTTTTCGAAAGGATTTGAATCACATGCATGTACCGGTTCAGCCACCGTGACAAGTACAATGCTATCCAATTATTATGTTCAGTTTCTAAATATGTTGCTGTTTTTAAGTATATTCTCGCTAAGCAGGCATTAATGCTAAAATCATAAATACAACATAGTTTTTAAGACTTAAAATTAAAAAAAAAAACACGTACTAGAGTTCTGCTGCTTATAACATTTTTATGACGTTGATATGAGAATTAGAATTTATTTTTTTAATCATGTTATGTTAGGAAAAATAAAAACAAAATGTTGATTTTCATGAAGTTGTAGCAACTTTAGAAAAATGTATTCAACAACAGTGGGTTGTAAAAAAAATAGTAATATTTGTTCTTAGAAAAAATATTCCAATTTTTACTCGACTGAGGAGGGTTATGTGCTTGGGTTGTATGTATGTTTGCCAGAGATGTACAAGATACCCTATATAAAGTATCTGGAATAAAAAGTACAAGATACCATTAAAAAAAGTATTTCAGATACCAAATACAAGATACCTTATGGAATGGTATTTTACAAGATACGTATCTTCAAAATACTTTATAAAGATAAAATACTTTTTGAGACATAACTCAATTTTATGGAGTTTAAGTTTATAATATGAATTACTAGCTGTACCCGCGACTTCGCAAGCGTGGTCATTTCTCTAGGTTAAAAGTACTCTACGAGTACTTACTATTCCAAGACCTCAAATACCAACATTTGTTCAAAATTCCTTCATCCGTCAAAGTTTTTATCAACTGCTCAGCTTCTAATGATTGGCTACTACTGATCGGATAGAGATATCGAATACATCAAATTAATCAAATTTTACGTCGTGACTGCCGCTCTGCGTGTCTATATATCACGTGAGTTTTTTTAATTTTTATTTAATAATTTCAATAGTTAAATTCGCAGTTGAGTTTTTTTTTTCATAAATCCCAATTCAAAAAACTCAACCTGTATACAACATACAAGCCATTGAACATTCTGTGACAGACAGTGTCGCCAAAGCAATAAGGTTCCATTTATAAGAGACTTTGAGTGTGGAATTAAAATGTTGTTTGTTTGTCGTATGTCGTGCTAGCGTCTGGTGTCAAAATTTGTCAGGCCGTCCGACGGCCTCTGACATAGCTTAACGACTGCTATTACTCAATAACGACCGGGACCGACAGCTTAACGTGCGCTCCGAAGCATGGAGCGATGGAATTACGCACATTATTCAGAAAGGTCAATATATTAAATAAACAAAAAGTTTCTGCTCATCACAAATGATTGCACTAGCGGGATTCGAACCCGCGAGCGTTGGTTGACTTAATAGTCAGGGTCACTAACCGACTAAGTGGTCGTCAGCCGAGGACCGAACCCAGTATATTAGATTCTAACGCGCACTAGTATATCTCTCGGCGCTCTATGTTGTAATTAACTATCTCTACCCAACAATACAACGTCAATGAAGATAGATAATCATTTAGATATCTGACCAACCTCAATATTGATAGGACATAGCTTTCACATTATTCGGCACTCTAGGTTTAGGTTTTCTAAATTTCACTTTTGCTTAATAAAAAAAAAAAAAAATTACATGGTATGATTGAATAATTTTCATATGCACAGGCCAGTTTCAATATAGACCTACATATTTAACAATCCACACCAAGGTATAAAAATGAAACGGTGTCTGTTTGTTTGGGGAGCTTTCACGCAATATCGGCTGAACGGATGTTGATGAAATTTGGATTGGAGACCCTAATAACCTGGAATAACACATAGGATACTTTTCATTATCATCCTACTTCACTCTCAAACGGCTGAACGGATTTTGATGAAATTTGGACTGGAGATACGAGGCTGGATTGAAACTAGGCCTAACAGATCCATTCCATTTGTGGGCGAAATTAGCATTTTCAAAGTGTTCGATTACCGTTCGTTTGCATGTTTAGATGACATACCATTATTTATTTTGTGATGATAGGAAAAGTGACTTCATTCCATAGGGAATAGAGCAGAGCCCTGTTTCATAAAACTTACAATTATAGTATACAATTACAATTTAGTGTACATTGATGCATATGTTAGAGTGTTACGTGTAAATATGAATTTTGCTAGAAGATAAACTTCAGTGCACACTAAATTGTAATAGTAAACTAAAATTGTAAGTTTTATGAAACAGGGCCCAGATAAGTCAAAACTACTGTTTACGGTAAAAAAAACACGAAAAACTTAATAAAAATAACTTTAAATAAATTTAAAAAAAACTGGCTATACCTTTCTACGTGTACACACAGTATGCGCGTGGTAGCTTTTTCGCGCGCGTGCAAGATAGTTAAACAAAAAAACATGATTTTTATATTTTTTTTAAATATCTAAATAAATACCTATTGTCAGAAGATATAAATAAGCCCACAATACCAATACATGCAATGCAACCATGCAATACCAATACAATGCTAACGCACCCAGTATTTTGCAAGCAAAAAACCGCACCAATCCTTAAGCATATATAAAAGTGAAACGTTGTCTGTTTGTTTGGGGAGCTTTCATGCGATAACCGCTGGACGGATTTTGATGAAATTTGGAATGGAGATAGCTTATACCCTGGAATAATATAGGACATAGGATACTTTTTATCCCGGAAAAAAATAAGTTTCCACGGGAAAACTGGAACATGCTGAATAATCGCTGTAAGGAACGGTTGCCATGGAAACGAAATAACAAGTCTATCAAAAAACATCAAGAGCGTTGGTGTACAGATTAAGTATACCAACAACAAGCCACAGAGGCCATAACCAAGAAGTCTAAGTCTACTTTTGCATTGGTTTTTAATATCCTAGAAGAACGCAGGATGCTTTTTCCGCGATAAACTGTAGTCCGCGTGGACGAAGTCGCGGGCGGGTAAGCTAGTATATTATAAAAGTGAAAACGTTTGTTTGTTTGGGGAGTTTTAACGCTATAACGGCAGAATGGATTTTGATGAAATTTGAAATGGAGATAGCTTATACCCTGGAATAAAACATAGGATACTTTTTATCCCGGAAAATTGTAAATTTCTAAGGGAAAACTGGAAAATGTTGATTTCTCGATTTAAGGAACGGGTGCCATGGAAACAACAATTCTGTCAAAAAACATCAAGAGCGTTGGTGCTATACCAACTTTTGCATTGGTTTTTAATGTCCAAGAAGAACATAGGATGCTTTTCTTCGCGAAAACTGTAGTCCGCGCAGACGAAGTCGCGTCCAAAAGCTAGTCTTTCATATAGACATAATATTAGGGTACAGCTTCGATTATCGAACTTTTAATCAAGCTGTATCACTGAATAAATTAAAAAAATTACAAAAATATATTTTTCAGCTTCTATTCATCGGATTGAGATATGAAGTAGGTACTCAAGATTTTAAGTCAAAACTTAAGCTATCCAACAGTGAAAACTGCATTTCCATCGGTTCAAACAATCATCTTGACAGACATATAGACACGATTTTTAACAACATTATGACTATTTTATAAACCTTGTGTTTTTTTTTAATTATCTTCTTTGCAAACTTTTTGTACTTACTGCTTTATTATAAGTATAGATATATTTAAAACCAAGAGTTAGTGCTGACTATAACATAGACACATTAATAAACCATTATGAGTAAAGATGGTTGTTACAGAAAAAAGGTTGTTGAGCAACCATGCCAGTAAATCATGCCGGCGTCCGTTGCCAATATATTGAATAACTAGCTTAAAAGCTAAACAAAAAACGCCTGCCTTGCAAAAAATAACTTTGCCAATAAAATATAATATATTGAAGGAATGTGTTTATCAAGGCCTTCAATTTGATACCCATATTGTAAAATTAGAAGAAAAAAATTATTTTCGATTTTTATTTAATATATATAATATTCGGGACAATTCCACACCAATTATTTCTTTTCAATATACTTATGTATAGCATATGTTACTCAGGGGATGTAAGGATTCCAACGATACCCGATACGTCTAAATCTGTTGAAGCATTTAAAAGTAATGGTGGAATAAAGAAACTCACATACATACATACAAACATATGTGAATCCTAAAAACATTACACTCCTTTTTTTGGGCAGTTGTGTATAAACGGAGGTTCTCAACACCCGTTTGTGAGAAATGTGAACATCAGAGACGCTATCGCGCGCAGACCACAATGAGAAACCATGATGACAAAGGATGGATGACAAAAATTAAATAAAACGCCCATCACTATTAAGTAGTAACAAGTACTTACTTTTGATGATATTATCGAGCAAGGTAATGAATTCTTTCTCCATCTGCATATATTCATGATCCTCAGTGTTTGGCCAGTCAAGGGACAGGCTCCAGTCCACGATGTCCACTCTCTGGCCAGAGTCACCAGGGGCTATGTACAACCTGTGGAAAATAAAATTATATGAAAAAAAATAAGTGCCATGCCTGGCGATTATGGACAATCCTCCCTATTATGAAGGAAGCTAATGTTCAGTAGTTCATGTTTTCTTTATTTAGACTATACTGGCCTTCAAAATCTAGTAACACACTTTTATTGTCTGTCTGTTCGCGCATTATGTTAAAACAACTGGTCCAATAGCGATGCAATTTTCCCTGTTGGATAGGTTAGGTTTTGACTTAAAAACTGGTGAACTTGGTAAAAAACGATTTATTTTAAAGTAGTGACCGGCCCAGGATTCACATGGGTGAAATTAAGAAAAAATGAGATAAAAAACGTAGTTCTCATTATAACTCTACCTTCACTCCCCTTCGAGGACAGCTCAGCGGGGGGCAGACCTCCCCCCTCGCTACGTTCAGATCTCCTATGCTCGTATTGACAATTTGAAATAATAAAAATCTCCGAAACGGCTGGACCGACTTTGACGGGACTTTCACTGGCAGATAGCTGTTTTTATAATGAGTAACTAAGCTACTTTTATTTTTGAAACAAATCACGGTTCAGTGCAAAAAAAAAAACATTAACTTTGACTACACGGGGAAAGCCTTATATATATAAAACTTCTGTGAAAAATAATCTAACTGATGGTGAAAACCGCATTAAAATACATTGCGTAATTTAAAAGATTAATCATTACAGACAGACAGCAGAAAGCGACTTTGTTTTATACAATGTATTGAAGTGTGGTACTAAGATTTGAAGGCCAGTGTATCTATAGTATAGATCATTGTAGTTTTGGGGAAGTTTAAATAATTTTATTAGTTTAGTTTATTTTGTGTTTATTATTAGTTTCAGTTTAGTTTTTATGCATATAAATAAGCTGCACCCACAGCCGATATCAAGCCGATTTCATGTTTACAGACAGGTTTTTTTTAGACTAAGTATTACTTTAAGTATCCCAATTACCCACTATCTTTTTGTCTTAATAATCTGTTTAGGCTCTTTAGTGTTATTAACCCATTTGATGGTGTTGATGCATATTTAATTTAGATGTAATTAATTGCACAGCATTGTTGACTGCATCAAATGAGTTAATGGAATAGTGATGGAAAGAAGAGCCTCATTTAATCTTCCCAGTACCAACAACTCCATATGGAGTAGAGTTACATTGTTATTCTATCCATATAATTAAAACAATTATAAACATGACTGCTCTCGAAAAAAGTGAAAAAAAACTTGTCACTAAAAAGTATGAAATAAAAATAAATAATTGAAAAATTAAAAAACACCCTACCAAAAACTAACTGCCCTACCAAAAATGAACTTATGAGTAAAAAACAAGAGATAAATAAAATTGTCATTACTGTTGGTGGACCGTTCTGTGGAATACTTTTAATATAAATGAGGTCCTATAAATATAGCCTATGTTACGGGATGATGTAAGGATTCTAACAATACCCCATACATCCATATCTGTTAAGGCATTTAAAAGTTATGGTGGAATAATGAAACTCACTTACATACATACAAACATACATGAATCCTAAAAACATCCCTTTTTTTAGGGCAGTTATGTAAAAAAAATACTTGGTACTGGTGGTTGGTGTTGGTGTTGCAGTGTGGGGCCTGCCTTAATAATGGTCCCATGAATGCTGTGTAAAAAGAAGAGGAAAAGTGCATTTTCGTAGTAAGCATCATCATCTACTACAATCACCTATTCACCTGTGAAGTGTGGTGATTATAATAAAACTCCCCCTTTATGTGGAGGCCTATTCTCAGCAGTTGATGTGAAGGTTACCTTATTGAAATAACATCAATAAAATTAAATAATGTACATATATTGCATTTGTGTCAATTTAATTTGCACAAGATATCACTTTATCTTATCATTCTGATATCAGTTAATGCTCTCATTTGCCTAACCCTATGTAGACTTTGCAATAATAAACTTAGGACAATGGATGATTTTAAGACTGATTTGAGATGTGTATAGGGCTTGTGACTCATTGGGTGTTTGTTTTCCTATTCAAGTTATGAATAGAAAAACAATGCTTGGACATTTTCAACATGAATGTTTGATAAGAATTTACGTTAGTTAAGTGTGAGTTAACTTTTGTAAAGATCTTTAATTTTTTATTAATAACTAACAGGTGAAGGTGATCATAGTAACAGGAGTTTTGATAACCGGTTGTCCTAGTAACTGGTGACCCTGACTGCAGTCAACCAACAGTTGCGGGTTTGAATCCCTCAAGGTGCAAACATTTGCATGATGAGCAGAAATGATTGTTTCCAAGTAATGGATGTAATATTCATATCTATGTACCCATAATTCAGGGTATCCTAGTTTGGGGCTGGGTAGTTGGTGTGAATTGTCCTCAATATATTTCATACCTACCTGAACTCTGGCTAGAAACAATACTTTAATGATCAGACCACCGTTCATCCTAGTTTTTTTTATATTAGGTAAACATGTACATATATTCCATCCACAGTTCTTGCTAAGTTACCAGATAGAACCAAATAATTTGTGCTGAAATTGATTGAATCAAATACCTACAATATATTGGGTTAAATTATATTGTTGTTGTTTTTAAGGTTGAATTTGAGATCCATAAGAGAAACTGATACTCAATAGGTTTTTGTTTATTTCTAAGAAAACAGACTACAAATCTGCAACACCTTTGTATACATGAATCATCAGAAAGCAAACACCCACTCGCATCTTGCCTTGATAAAATTGTATTGAATAACTGGTTAGACCTGAAATGGGTTGCTGAACGATTAATTGCTATGGTCTAAATTGCAGTTTGAGACATGACTTTTTTGCAGACACGACATACATACGACTATAAACTTAAGTCCTAGTAAGTGCAGCGTTATTTTTTATGCTTAAATATTAAGTAGGAAGGCTCACCACGTCTGATCATCGCTAAAATCCATGGATTCCACGTCCGTCAGGTCAGTATCAACCATATCTTTGTTTATATTTTGATCAGTCTGATTCATAATACCAACAAACACGCGACATCAATTTGGCACTTTTCACGAATCACATATAATTTTTTTCACAATTGTCCTACATTAACCATAAGAAATATTGTAAATATAATAAAGAAAAGCTAAAGAAATCCAACATGAAATGAAATTTTATTGAAGTTTATTAATTTGGAATTTGACGTAACGTAACAGACCATCCATAGACAAATACAAAATGTCAAAAATAAGGAAACGATAAATAACATTGAGTACGATCTAAAAAGTCAAAAAGCTATGGTACTATCGATTTCTATTTTAGTCGATTTTTGAAGGTGAATTGGTGATGCCAAAGATTTTGAATTACGCTTACAGGCGTAAAATAGATATGGCGCTAATCAAGAAGCTAATAATTATTTATGGTATAAGCTTCATGGCAATAGTAAAATTGTGCTCCAGCAAAATGTCGCGTTTTATTTGGTCTACATGGTCTTGCACACAATTAAAAATGAAACCATATTGTTAGACCCAAGGAAGTTTTATAATTATGTAACTACAACTTAATTGGTTAGACCTCCTTGCGGCATCGTTCGAAAAAATGAAATTTGTTTTTGTGACAAGCCATAGATTCTAGAATTTAGGTAGTAGACAAGCAATGACAATGAGCGGTTTTCCATGTGTCATTTTAGCATTATTTATCACTCGCTAGATGGCATTGGTGACAATTTTGGTAACGGTACTGTAGTTTGGTATGACCAAGAAAGTTCTATAAGTACATAGAACTTCCTTGGGTATGACCAAAGATTTTGAATTACGCTTACTGGCGGATACGAAATTCTGCGTTCCCTTGTTTATGGCAAGTTGTGCATCAGTTTTGTAACAAATTCATTTCATATAATATTTATTGGTAGTATTTTCTACCTTCTGGATATTCTATATTATAAATTACAGCTAAAGATACAAAGAAAATGGACCGTTTTATTTACATTTAATTTCCCTGCTTTAATGGGTAAATCAAATCTGAATATGTAAAAACTGCCAAAGTCCTATTAAAAAAATACAAATAACAAATTTCCCTACACAAACAACTTGTCTATCGTTTGTTTCGCTCGTGGTTTGTGTATTTTTACGGTAAAACGCTGTTTCTACCTGATTTCGATTACTACGTTCAGTTGAGTATATACCAAAAGTTACGCGAGCGCCATCTCTTGATGATAAAAGAACTAAACTGACAATGTCTAATGGAAAACTGCTCATCTACGAATAAGTAATAAGTCAGGAAACGTAACAGCGTTAATAAAATGACCCAACAAAAGTCGTGCCCAAGTAGGTGGGGCTTAAAAGTCGTGTCATCAGTCGTACATTTTTCATGCAAGCGAGCACACGTCATATCTTCGCGTACGTTTTAATTTTATCATTGTGAACTACAGCTGTGAATCATCATGCCAGCATGTGTTGTGAAGTGGTGCAGGAGCCATACAAGATTAAAATGTCCAGGGATCACTTTTCACTAGTAGTAGTTGCAAAATTATAATTATATTCAAAGACGTTAAAATACATTATCAAACCGCGTTGATCAATACTATGCAAAATGAAGTCAGTCAATTTTTGCACTAAAGTTTAATTTCTACTCGATGAAATTTTGAAATTAAGCTGTTATTTTTTTCACGCAGATGATTCATACCTAAGAAACGTCAACATATTTAGTAGAATACTAAACAAAATGAGCAAATAAACAATAATGAACGATTACAGTTGGTATGTAATATAGGTTCGGCTTTTTCGACTCATGGGAATAACAATAGCATTAAAAAAACAGTTCATAGTTTGATCGAATTAGCACGTTTAATTTTTCAGGCTAATGAAAATTCACCTTCTGGAAATTTTGAAGTGTTTGATTTACCGGAGTTGCTCAAAAAACAAATAATGCAAACCCTTAAGGAATAAGGCACAAAAACTTGTAAGATTTCACTATTTTTTTTGCACTTAATATTTAGGTTTGATAGGAATTTTTATTTTAGCTGTATATGTGTATCTATTTCAATTAGAGACAGTCTTTTATAGATTTGAAACTGATCTTCAATAAGGTTATTTTCAGGAGAATAATATCAACACTGAATGTAATGACGGTGTTGTCTTCAACGCCGTCATTAGTCATGCGACCTGAGTCCCATCCTGTAACGTTTACCGTTCGCCCTTAGTCAGCGCAGATAAGCTCATTTCTAAGGAATAAGAACGATAAGGAGACGAATCGGGTGGTCCGTCTGGTTAGTGGTAATGTTTCTTTATTAGAATATTAAGTTAGTCCTAAGCGATCCGTCGAATAAACGACACTTAACTTTTTAAATTTTGTATTTTTAAAAACTCGTCCTGCGGCCGTCCCGACTTGAGTGGCGCAGCCGGGAGGATATCCGTGTGTCCTACTGCCGTGCTTTCGCCTTAACAGACCCCCAAAATCGGATTTGTGGTGAAAAAGTGCGACAAATAGTAGTTCGGGTATCCATACGAACCAAACAAATAACTCTCGTGACGTGCAGTGCAAGAAAGGACGAAGGATCTGCTACGGACTCGCCCAAAGGAGGATAATGGGTGGCTTGTGAGTAATCCCATTCACTATTCCTTGTTTCCATCATCCATTCCATTTTTAAATTGTTAAAAATTATGTGAGGTTCAAACTTTACCTTGTCTAATTACTAGTTAACTGATTTTCAGTATAATTACACCAAATATCGGTAGTTATACTATTTTAGTGTATTAAGCATTGACTAGATTACTATTTTTCGATCGTTAAAATTTATGTTAAGTATTTCATACGTTATTTTATAGAACTGTGCTATTTCTGTTTTATATATTACCAGTGTATATTGTAAGTGTGTATAAAAATGACGACTCAGACTCAGAATGAGGTTACTGCTATTCCTACTGAAATATCGTCTATTATACCCAAATAAGACTTCTTAATTTGTACATAAAAATATGCGAATATGTCATTAAATGCTACAGAAGATAAAATAATCCGGCGCAAGATCTATACGTTTTTCATGTTACCAGTAAACTAATTGGAAAAGCCGCTCACCTTATAAGTGAAAGACTGGACATTGAATCTTGGGCCGAATTAAAATCTGTTTTGACTCAACACTTCGGAGACCCGCGTTCCGAAGAATGCATTGCCATACAGCTAGAAACGTTGAAAATTAACCATAATGAATCGTATATAGATTTTTGCAACCGTATCCAACAAGTTAAAAGTACTTTGCTAGCCAAGGTCAATCTCACACAGGATGACCACGTTAGACGGAGTAAAATAACAATTTACGACAATATGGCCATAAATGTGTTCCTCTATAATCTACCGGAGGATCTCATTCGCATAGTCAGACTTAAGGGTAGTAATACTCTAGAGGTAGCGCTTAGTATCGTGCTGGAAGAGGTTAACTTCCAATTCCAGTATAATTCGCGAAATAAAATGTTGTGACCCGGATTGACAAATAAACCACAACCCCCAGCTTCACACAATCCTTACGTTGAAAAGTTTGTGCTAAAACCATTCTTTACTGCTAACAACCAACAAAATCATGGAGGTTTTCGATTTGGCGCTCCAAATCAATTTCGACCAAATGTTCCACAGAACTCAAATTTCGGAAATCAACAAGGGCCGCAATTTAAATTTGGAATACCACATACAAATCAATTCAGACCTCAGTATCCGCAACAAAACTTTAAATTTGGCATTCCTAATAATCAGGGATTTAGATTCGGGTCTCCACAGGGTCCACAAGGTTACAGACCTCCATTCGGTCAATCAGCACCTAGACAGGCTTTTAACCAGCAACCAACAAACCAGTTTAAATTTGGCATTCCCCAAGCAACCCAAAATAAGCCCCACGGTCTCTCAGATCCCGACGTAACTATGCGTACAGTGTTACCAGCTCGCCCCAACCAGGCTTACCACAACGAAATACAAGTTTATTCAGCTGAAAATAATAACCAAGAATATCAGGATTACGGAAACGAACTGATGTACGACTATGATTACTGCGAGGAACAGGGTAACGCACAAGAATCGATTAATATGTACGATGATGCCATTAACGATCAACATTTTTACCAACTAGCCTCGGACATGAATCCGCCGAATTGATAAAAATAAATTGTGAAAATTTCGCTAAACTACCGTACATTTACTTACCCAAAATACAAGCAAGGTTCATGATTGACACGGGAAGCTCTCGGTCATTCATAAGCCCTAACAAAGCTAATGAGTTCTTTAAACAGTTTAAATATTCTGTTCCATTTGAAGTAATTAGCACTCATGGCAGAAGCTCTCACGGTGAAGCGATTCACATCCCTCTTCTAGAAACGTTCAGAAGTGAGGATACTCATACATTCTATATATATGACGTAGATAAAGACTATGATGGTTTAATTGGTTCAGACCTCCTGTCACAACTTCATGCAAATATTGATATGAAAAATCACGTCCTGAGAACCCGAAACGCGGAAATCCCGTTTGTTTATAATACACAAATTCACATCCAACTTGACCCTCGTTCTGAAACCCGGGTGATGTTACCAACGGAACTACACAACGGCACGGGCATAGTAGAGTTTCAGGAGTTTGAAGATGGAGTTAGAATGCCTTGAGCATTAGTTAATTGTGTGAATGGACAGACACATACCGTCGTGCAAAATACATTAGAAATACCGGTGACATTAAAAGTAAACAAACTTATCGGTGTTACTCAGTATGAACCACAGGTATGTGAAATAAATACTATAACTGATAATGATCTGGACATTGATGACTACTTGATTGAGAACTTAGAAAAACTACGACTTGAACACATGAATACTGAAGAAAACAAAGCAATTAGTGCCTTATGTTATGAGTATAGAGACATATTTTATTGCGACAAACTGCCTTTGACCTTTACAAATAAAGTTAAGCACCAAATTAGGACTTAGAATGAAGACCCTATCTACATACGACCATATCGACAACCGCAAGCGGTACATGACGAAGTAAACCGACAAGTTGACAAATTACTTAAAGACAATGTCATCCAAGAGTCCTTCTCGCCTTGGAATTTCCCAGTTCACCTTGTGCCGAAGAAACTGGATGCCTCGGGAGAAAAGAAATATAGGATGGTAATTGATTACCGACGTTTAAATGACACAACGACCGATGACAAATACCCGCTGCCGAACATATCAGACTTATTCGACAAATTAGGTAGATCGAATTATTTTACCACTTTAGATTAGGCTAGCGGATACCATCAGATTGAGATCGATAAAGCAGACAGGCAAAAGACCGCATTCAGTTCCCAGGCGGGACACTTTGAATTTTTGCGCATGCCATTTGGCCTCAAAACTGCTCCAGACACTTTCCAGCGAGCAATGGATAGTATCTTGAGAGGCTTACAGGGAATACCCTGCCTGGTGTATTTGGATGATATAATTATCTTCTCATCCAGCCTCCAAGAACATGTAGAAAAACTGCGTAAAATTTTCGAACGTCTCAGACAAACAAATTTAAAGATTCAGCTTGACAAGTCAGAATTCCTTCGTAAGGAAGTTATTTACCTAGGGCACTCTATAACAAAAGATGGGTTAAAGCCCAATAATTACAAAATCGACGCAGTTCTTAAATTCCCTCTTCCAAGGTCACAAACGGAAATTAAGAGCTTCTTGGGTTTAGTGGGTTATTACAGGAAGTTCATTAAGGACTTTGCAAAATTGACAAGACCAATGACAAAATGCCTTAAAAAGAATCATAAAGTAGTGATCGATGAGGAGTTTGTGGAATCTTTCCAAAAATGCAAGGAGTTGCTAACAAATGCACCTCTATTGCAATTCCCAGATTTTGATAAGCCTTTTATCTTGACAACAGATGCCTTAGATTATGCCATAGGTGCCGTCTTGTCACAGGGCACGGTAGGTTGCGATCGTCCCGTTGCATATGCATCAAGAACACTCAACGATCCTGAGAGTAGATACAGCACTATAGAAAAGGAAGCACTGGCTATTATATGGGCAATAAAACATTTTCGACCTTACCTTTATGGTAAAAAGTTTAAAATCTACACAGACTATAGACCGTTATCCTGGTTACACTCTGTCGATGAACCGAGTAGTAAAATCACTCGCTGGCGTCTAAGACTCGCTGAATACGACTATGACGTAATATATAAAAACGGACGTCAAAATACCAACGCCGACGCGCTGTCAAGAGTAAAAGTAAACGCAATAGGAAAAGACGATAAGAAAAAGGATAGTAGTTCAATGCAAGTTAACTTCGATGAAAGAGACTTAGAATTACAAAGACATTGCGAAGAAATTCAGAATGAAATAATTGAGTAAGGTAAGAAAAATAGGAAAGAAAAATCAAAATCAAAAAGCCCGTCTCACTCCTTTTCAGATTCCGATAAAACGCTTACTATTCCCTCAGATTCAGAAAAAACACTAACTATCTCGTTAGATTCCAAAAGTACGACAAGCCTAAACGAACCGGACACAAACAAACGGCGATCACCTTTCTCAATACCGGAACATTCTAGTGGTACTTTAACAGCATCAGAGACAGAATCAAATATAGGATCTGAAACCGTACACTCGGCGCGTAAGACTGATTGCGCAGGAATACCTATTTTAAACGAGGCGGTCGATACTAAGCCGAACCAGATATTAGTACATACGTGGTTTAGGGACGAGGCTGCTATAAAAGATATTTCAAATAAAAAACATAGAATTTTAGAAGTCCATATGCCGCTTAATAAACCTGACTTAATTAGAGATTTTCTAAAAAGATACATCCGAACCAAAATTAAATATTTTATATATTTTGAGGATCCACAACATAGAGCAGGATTTACGGAAGCGGTTATAACACTGTTTAAAAGGGGAACGGTCAACATTTTGGAATGCACAGAACGGGTAATATACGTTGAAAATGAGGACGAGCAGAAGGAAATTATCCAAAAATACCACGTGGGTAAGAATTGCCACCGCGGTATCAATGAAACCGTGGCGCACATAAAACGGACATATTTCTGGCACAATATAGATATCACTGTAGCCGCCGTAATTAATGCATGTGAACCTTGTAAAAAATTCAAGTACGACAGAAAACCTTTCAAACCCTCATTGCAGCTCACTCAGATACAAAATAAGCCATTTGATGAGCTTTTTATTGACGTATTCAAAATTGAAGGGAAATCTTTCCTTACAATAATTGACGCATTTAGTAAACTAGGTCAGGCATTTGAAATATCCAACCAATCAGCACCGGAAGTAGTAAGAGCTCTTATTAAATACTTTTCTTTTTATGGGACACCTAAGAAAATAAGTTCAGACTCAGGGTCGGAATTCAATAACGTGCTTATAAAAGAATTACTGAACTTTTACAAAATTGATTTACATTTAGGTACGCCGAACAACCCAAATTCGATGGGACTAATAGAGAGATTTCACTCAACAATCTTAGAAACTTACAGACTAGCTAAGTACGAACGAAAATTAACAGACGCGTCTTCGGTAATGACTTTCGCCATTATGGCATACAACCACAGCATTCATTCAATAACAGGATTAACCCCTTTCGAAGTTGTATTTGGTCACACAGAGTCAAAAAGTGCTTTTAACGTTGATTTAGACAAAGAATACATGCAGGTATTACTGCGTGATCACAAGAGAAGAACTAAATTTTTATATAAAAACCTGACAGATAAAATGATACAAGTAAAGGAGGATGCTAAAAACAAAAAAGGAGGTGAAACAGAATTTGACATCAATACGGATGATACTGTTTTCTTTAAAGGGACTAACGTAAGACGAAGTAAAGATAAACCACGGTACAATAAAGGTGTAGTAGTAGGTGAAGTTGATAGGAACGTAGTAACAGTAACAACGAAGAATCGCGAAGCTAGAATCCCCATTAAAGACATCAAACGACCTTCACAGAAACGTCCAAATCATGGTGCTGGTCCTGATGGCAGCGACCCAACTCCAGGCCCTTCAACTGCAGTCACTTGAAGGCAACCCAGGCGTCTTACCTTCAAAGGAAGGAACTGCAGTCATCAGCTCTGAAAACTGGATAATACTCAAAAGACTCGACCTTAACCTGATTTCTGAAGATTTAAGTTTAAATAGTACTAGATTTAGTGACCTTAATAGCATCGTAGATTCTAATTATAATGAAACGTACACCAATTTAGTTTTCTCCAATTTTAGAATTGAAGTAGAATATGTAATGAATCTAACTATTAATAAGTATAGACAATTAGTCCCTAAATATAGATTGAAAAGAGGCCTTATTAACCCCTTAGGCTCTATAATTAAGGTAATCACGGGAAATTTAGATAGTGAAGATGCTTACAGATACGATAGACTTATTGAAAACATCCGGTCAAAACAGGGAAATATGAATAAGAAAGTAACTCTGGTCTCCGAAGTCATTAAAGATTTTTATAATGCAACTCAGTCAATTAAGCGTAATGTATTACAACTCCATAATGAATTAAAAGTCATTCAAAACGACTTAGCAAATTTAAGACAAATAGAAACTTTACACTATGCAAGCAATATGATAAACAATGTATACTCTATAATTTTACATAATTTGCAATGTATTTGCATGAAATTAAATGAAGTCGAAACTGCAATAGCTTTTAGTAAACTAAATACTCTGCATCAATCAATAATCGATTCTGACCATTTGTTAGTGATACTTGGGATTATTGAAAAAACTGAAGTATTAGCTTTCCCAGCTAATCAAGAAAATCTGGTAAAAATTGAACAGAGTATTGGTATTAAGTCATTTTTTAAAGAAAATCAGTTAACTTTTGTACTAGAAATTCCACTCATTGGTAAAGATACCTACATTTATTATAAATTGTACCCTCTCCCTGTTCTCCATGATCACATAACTTACATTATCCTACCTAAATACCCTTACCTGATAGTGAAAGGACTAACCTCCGAGCCGCTTGCCCAACCATGCCAGCCGACATGCGATTTCAGGTTTATCTGTTTTGAAGATAACACCGCCCAATTTATTGAAGACCCGTGTATTTCCGATTTAATGAAATATTCCAACAACATGAGTTCCTGTACCCTGATTCCAGTAACACTTGAAAGCGTCGTGGTCCAGCTAATTCGACCAAATCGATGGATTGCGTTTTCCAAAGAAAAAACGCTCATTCAAAACACTTGCTTGAACGAAGTTCACCAAGAAAATATTCAAGGAACATACATAATCACACTTGAAGATGTACATTGTGAAGTAAAAATAGACAGATTCATACTCAAACTGCGGCCACATCAAATAGAAAAGTTAAATTATGCCAGACTACCAATTATCAACTTGCAACATATAAGCCACATTAGAACTGAAGACAGAAAACCTATAGAATTAGAAGGCATAGAACTGAAAAACGTCCAGTCAACTTTGAATTCAATAAACCTGAAAAGTGTCAGTGAGAATGATATCAGCGAGATAAAAATCTATAGTGTCAGTATTTTGACAATAGTGTTATATTTGATTATTGCAGCAGTTGTGGTGTTTGTTTTATATTTTAGGCTAGTAAAAATGGGCTATAAATGTAATTTTCGAAATTCTTCGAATCCTTCGGATAATTTCGAATCTCAGGAGGGAGAAGTCATGCGACCTGAGTCCCATCCTGTAACGTTTACCGTTCGCCCTTAGTCAGCGCAGATAAGCTCATTTCTTAGGAATAAGAACGATAAGGAGACGACTCGGGTGGTCCGTCTGGTTAGTGGTAATGTTTATTTATTAGAATATTAAGTTAGTCCTAAGCGATCCGTCGAATAAACGACACTTAACTTTTTAAATTTTGTATTTTTTAAAACTCGTCCTGCGGCCGTCCCGACTTGAGTCATTACATTCAGTGTTGATATTATTCACCTGAAAACAACACCGTCATTACATTCAGTGTTGATATTATTCTCCTGAAAATAACCTTACCAACCAAGAAAAAGAACCAAGAAAAACAAAATTAAAAAATAATCTTATTTCAACCGAAGTCTTTAGTTTTGAAGAAAGAGGATCAAGCGTTACGCCGATAAATATACCATCGTCAGATATTGAATCTGCTCTGAATACTCCTAAAACACACATTTTAAAGCAAAAACTAAGAAAAAAACTATTTTGGCAGTATAACGACTATCACAGATCAGAAATCTACAACGCCCAAATAAAAGATTAACTATGAAGAATATTTCACTTAAAATATTTTATCCCAATTGAAGAAAAATGGATTTGGCGATACTACAGAAAATACTGCATTGAATGATTTTTCGGACGATATAGTTTTAGCCCTTAAAAGGAAAAAGTCAAAAGTTACTTTGATCTTTGATGGCTGTGCATCTAACATCGCTACGGCTAAGATGTTGGGTTGCAATTTTGAAGACACAAACAATTCAAAATCGTTTTTTGACCACCCATCTACCGGAGACACAGTAGTTGTAATATTAGATCCATTTCATAAGGTGAAACTTGTGCGTAACACATTAGAGGATAAAATACACTCGTAGATAAAAACAAGAAAAAAAAATGAGTGGGCACATTTGCAGAAACTGAAAAATGTTCAAGATATCGTTGGATTGCATTTTGGGAATAAATTGACAAATCGGCATCTATACTTACGAAATAATATCATGAACGTGAAACTAGCGATTCAAACCTTAAGTCAAAGTGTAGCTGATGCGATTAAGTTTGGTTCGCAACAGTTAAACATGCCTGATTTTCAAGAAACAGATGCAACTGTTAGCTTTTTAGAAACGTTTAACAACCTTTTCGACATACTAAATTCAAGACCGACCGATACGGGTTTAAACACCCTTTTTCAGTGGTAGAAAAAGAAAAACTACATGACGTTTTGGACCAAAGCGAAAAATATATTAAAGGTCTCTAAATCAATGTGCAGTCAAAAAAAACTCGAACAGTAAATGGACAAAGAGTAATATTATATACTAACTCTTTGAAACCAGTGACCAAAACTCAGTCCAAAACTGGACTTCTAGGACTCCTCATATGTATTTCAAGTTTTAAATTACTTTTTGCACGGCTAGTAGAGTTACAAATATAGAAATTTATTTAACCATATTAAGCCAAGATCATATTGAGTTGTTTTTGGAGTGATCCGCAACCACGGCCGTTGCAACAATAACCCAAACGCCTGACAGTTTATGGAAATATATAAAAATAATTTACTGAACTTGAACCTCAGCTCTAAATTCACAGGCTGACAGGAGGACATTCCGTTTTAAATTTCTCAGAATCCGTCTTCACTACATTGCGAAGAAAGATTCTCTTTTAATGTCTTCTGTACAAAAACTTAATAAATTAATTATATTTCGTGGGACAAAGAATTTAATGAATTGTAAAAAGTGAGCCAAAAAAAAATACATTGTACAGTAATATTGTTTTATTACTGACTTGGTCCGGTCCACTTATTGCATAACATCGTCCACGCCGCTATGACTCAGCTGTCATAGCAGACATTGCATTACGCACGTGAACCAATCCCTGCTTTCGTTCTGAATTTAAACCAATCACCAAGCATAGTTATTTGTAACCTCGGAAGTGATTCGTACTTTGAATCTTACGTCGTTTTGGTTTGAAGTAGGGGCACTTTTATTGTGACATTTGTTCTGAATTAGAGTTCCTGACTTATTATTTATTCGTAGCTGCTCATTAGAACAAGTATGAGATATAAAATCCAAAAAAACACACCTATACACATAGACATATATATTTACTTCGGCTAAACAGTACAATGAACACTTATGTAGTATTTATATACTCTTTGAATGTACATACTCGCATCTACGGCTATACATGTATTTCTTCTATATTTTTTTGTCCCCATGCTGGGCAAAGGCCTTCCTACTATCCTCTTTCCTTGAATCACGATCTAGGGCTTTGTCTTGCTAGTTCTTCCAATAGGAGTCCAGTTCATCCCGCTATCTCCTTGTGGGCCTGTCACGACGTCGTTTAACGTTGCATGGGCTCCACTCAGTGGTGAGTTTAGCCCACACCTTGTCCGACATGTGGCAGATGTCCAGCCCAGTTCCACTTTAAACTAGCAGCTTTTTGACCAACGTCGGCGATTTGGGTCTTGGAGCGCAGTATGCTGTTTCTGATGCGGTCAGATAGTTTGACTCTATTTTGACTCCCAGATTACTGAGCTCCATTGACCGCTGGGCAAACCCCTAGAGTATGCTTTCGATGTTATGTCAAAGACCAATTCTGAGCACCGTAGGTCAGGATGGGGAGAATGCATATGTCCATGAGTTTGTTTTTAAGGGTTAGTGGAAGTACAAAGGAAATTGGAAGCAATAAAAAGCTATAAAACTATTAGAAAGAATATACAACATGATATGGAAACACAACACAAAA
Source organism: Alsophila aescularia (assembly GCA_946251855.1). Taxonomy (NCBI): domain Eukaryota; kingdom Metazoa; phylum Arthropoda; class Insecta; order Lepidoptera; family Geometridae; genus Alsophila; species Alsophila aescularia. The sequence continues at coordinate 12,312,467 of OX276381.1, forward strand.
TTAATAAAAAAATATTATTATTAAGAACGATAACAGAAAATAGATGCCGTAAAGTCCGCAGAAGAAAATTGCGTGCTCTCTAAACTGAGATATATAGACTGTGGAGTAGTACAGGCGAACTTGTTACGGGTCGAGACAAGATAGTTAAAACCGTTGAAGAGTATACACGGAATGATATGCATCAAAAGCATTGGAACCAGAATCGCCAGATGTTGTGGACCCTAGAGCAGACCCAGTTGAACCTCTAGATGATGTGATTTTACCATCAATCACAGAAGACGAGATTGAGTTTGCTCTAGGCCTAATGAAACTTGGTAAAATATCTGGAGAAGATGGTATTTACGTGGAGATGTTGCAGGCTGGTGGGCTCCCTGTATAACAACCGCTAGCGAAACTTTTCAACAAAGTACTCTATCAAGGTATCTCACCTAAAACGTGGAAACTGCCAGTTTCAATCCTGCACAAGAAATGGGACAAACCCAAATTGCAAAATTACTGCCTGATTTGCCTTCTCTCGCAGGTTTATAAACTGTTCGCTAAGGTCATATGTAATATGTAATAGATTATACCGGCCTCTTGACGAATACCAACCTGTAGAACGATCTAGCTTCCGGAGTGGATTCTCAACCATAGACCACATTCACGCTGTCAGCCAACTCACAGAGAGATGCAGTGAATATAATAGGCCCTTGTGTTTCGCCTTTGTCGACTACGAAAAAGCTTTTGACAGTGTCGAACACTGGGCTGTGTTTCATTCCCTCCATCGTTGCGGCACTGACAAATGATATATGGAATTCCTCTAGGAGCCGTACAGGACCGCGACAATGCAGGTGCACTGACTATCTGACCCTATTCCAATTGGTAGGCAAGGTGACACCATCTTATTTAGGTACAAGCTTTTTGGAAGATATCATAAAGACTTTGAATTGGAATGAGAAAAAAAATATATGAACGGCCGATGCATGTCGCACCTGCGTTTTGCCGATAACTTCATCATGGTGGCTGAGACCGCTGTTGACCTCCAAGTATGCTCATTGAGCTGCATGAGGCATCTGAGAGCGTCGGTCTGAAGATGAATAAGTCCAAAACTAAAGTCATGACAATCCAACCGTCACAAAGACTTAATGTATTCGTTGATAACTGCCCTACAAAGGTAGTCAATCGTCGACCCTATTAAACAAAAATTGATCAATGTAGTCAATACATTTATTTTGGACAGCATTTATCTTTTGACGGGGGCTCTCAGATGCAGGAGATCTCTAGGTGCGTGCAACCTGGATGGGCTGCCTATGGAAAACTTGATGACGTTCTCAAATCAATCATCCCACAATGTCTGAAGACTAAAACATTTAACCAATGTGTCCTCCCCATTTTAACCAACGGTGCCGAAACATGGGCTCTCACTAAAGAGCAGATGTATAAAATACAAGTTACTCAGAGAGCAATGGAGAAAGGTCCGACTGAGACCTCGTTCTCGGTCTCGGTTGCCAAGATTATCGACAAAAAATAGGCTAAGATTCTCGTTCTCGTTTTCGGCTAAAAAGTGCCGAAAATTTCAGCCAAACCGAGACAATGCGTTGCTTTGTTTTGTATGCCCGACCCATAGAATTACATATCAAGAAGCGGTTGACCTAACAAACTTTTTTGCAAATTCCCCATTGAGAAAAGTCAGCGCCATCTCTTAGATTTCATGTTAACTACGATAATCATCCGTGGCCCAATTACATAACTTGGTTACAATCGGATTATCACTTTTTTCATAGCAAATTCGACTCTATCGCAAGGCATTAGTGGTTGCGATACTGAGAATTCGATTGAAGCCAAGTTATGGAATCGGGCTCATGGTTGATAATGCGAAAAATATCGGACTTTGAGAAACGGCTTATTGGAACTGGGACCAAAGATAATGTATATACTAAATGTAAACAATTTTGGAACTTATTAGTATGTATTATTTTCGGAGATCAAACAGCTAATGAGTATGAATACAATACGATGGTAATAGAAAATCTATTATTAACCTTTTCACACAAATTAAGTGAATCAAGAAGCGCAAGATATGTGGGAAGTTATTTTTCGTTGTCGGTAGACGGGCCGCATGCGGCCCGTGGACTATCTTGGTGCGGCCCGCAAGCCTGAGGTCCGTAAGAAAAAAATACCAAAGCAAAAGGCCATATAAATTCACTAGAATTTATACGGCCATGCTGCTGGGCCATGAACTCTCACTTGAAAGCTCGCTCCCACGCGGGGTGATAAAAAATATAACTATTTCATTTCTTAAGAACTGTTTATCAAGACTACAGTTGCTCGCGGGAAAACTTTGGAAATATTCCTTGGGAATACTTCGTAATAATTGGAAAGTTTCGAGCAATATTGCGAATACTTCTATGGCTGGCTGACATGGACATAGGTAGGTAGATAGGACTCTTTTACTTGGATAGAGCTACCTACCAGCTCTATCCAAGTAAAAGAGTTCCCTTGATACTTACCTAAGTACCTATTACCTACCTAGTACCTATAGCCGTATACAGCAGGGAGGTAGGTATGTACCAGATCAGCGACGATACAAATTATTGTATTTGAATCAGTATTACATACACATAGAAAGTTTCAATCGATACGACTGTTAAAAGTAAGTAAAATCCTAGTTTTAAGATTTCAAAATATAGAATAGTACATAGTTATTACCGAGCGACATTTGCAAAAGCGAGCCGCTAAAACACACTGTGCGCGCGCGGTTCCTTGGCGGCTTTTTTTCAAAGGATGCACGCCTATCGGCATTGCCAAAAAGTGCCACTAAAAGACACCGTGCGCGTGTGTGTCCTTGGCGGCTTGTATGGCAAGTCTCTTGTTCTAGCTTTGTTTTAATGCAGATTCTGATCTAGGTAAGTACCTAGGTAACTGTATTAACCTCAAGTACATACATATAGGTACAAGGTAGGTACACTGCAAGATACTATTAACACTTGACCTACTTAATAACTAATTACGCTGCCTTTTATTCAATAAGTTTTAGTAGGCACCATCGTGGGCCGTGGAATATAGACGTGACAAGTGGTGAGCTCATCGCCGCCATTGCACCAACCGATTTTGATGAAATTTGGTATATCTACACACCTACATAAATATAGGACGTACGAACTGGATCGAGCTATAGGCTACTTTTAATCCTGGTAAAAAGCATGCAAAGTCGCGGGCAGCCACTAGTTTATGTAGATTAGATAGGAACCTTGTAGGTTTGGAATTACGCACATATCTACAGAAACTCTTTGTTTTTTAAAATCTTTTGATAATCCTGGAGTATTGGAAGTATTCATGGAATTATTCCGAATTATTCCGAATTATTCCGGAGTTTTGCAACTCTAATCAAGACTGTGATGTTATGTATTGTTTCTACCGAAAATATAGATTGGCTGTATTTAATTCTTGGCAATTTCTTTTGCGCTTATCCGCCACACGTGGCCGTCAGCGGCGGCTCCTTTGAGACAATAGGCGGCGGCACTCTTTGATTAGACACAGGTGTGCGGCGGCGAAAAAATTCAAAGCGACCGGCTTTAGTTAAAATCACAGCCGCGCTCAGCTCTCGCCTCATTCCGTTGTAGAAATTCGCCGGAAAATCACATCTCATCTGGTTGCCAGCTACGCGTTTCGTTTCACCTTTCTTCCCTTCGCTGATAGCTCCTCACGACCTATGAGGTAAGTACGCTCGCGAGCAATTTGTTATATTTTGTTTACTGCTTGTTTATGTGAACCTTCAGATTGATGGGTAAATATTATAAGGACGGGGATAGTACTAGACATGACATGAAGATAGTTATGTCATGTTTTCATTATTTTTTGAATGGGGAGTTGAATTTGTAGGTGCCAAATCGGACATACTTATTTGTAATTTTACATCGAATTTAAATTTCTTCATTATTGTTACAGAATAATTATAGAAACATGGCTTCAAGAAAAAGGAAGATAGAAGAAGAAAAAAGAGTTTTTAACGAATTATGGACAGAATTATACTTTTTTATCGAGTTTAAAGGAAAACCGTTATGCTTGATTTGTCTATATGATTTGAATATAACCTGAAGCGACATTACGACACTGAGCACAAAGCTAAATTTTACTGTCTTGAAGGAGAAATACGAAATAGGAAAATTTCCACTTTGAAATCGTCATTAAAAAATCAACAAAACATATTTAAGGTTGTGGCAGACAACAGCGAATCGAATGTTCGTGCCAGTTACAGAGTAGCAGAGATTCTAGCTAAAAGTGGACGTCCGTTTACTGATAGTGAATTAGTAAAAGAGTGTGTCTTAGCTATCGCAGAAGAAATATGCCCACAGCAGAAAAAAATGTTTGAAAGTCTTAGTCTCTCTGCCAGAACTTGCACCCGACGTACCGAAGACTTGGGTGCTAATTTGTGTGAAAAAGTCAGGGATAAGGCGCAGTATTTTGACTGCTTCTCCTTAGCGATGGATGAAAGTACGGACGTGTCAGATACAGTACAGCTACTCATATTTGTACGCGGCATTGACGAAAACTTTACTGTTTTCGAATAGCTTGTGAAAATGTGCAGTTTGAAAGGTACAACTACGGGAGAAGATTTATTTCACCGTTTGGAACAAGCTCTGGATTCATTGCAATTAAGCTGGGAAAAGTTAACAAGTGTCACTACCGATGGAGGCAAGAACATGAGCGGTCAAAACAAAGGTGTTGTTGGGAGAATCAACAGCAAAGTGAAAGATTCTGGATCTACTGTGCCATTGATTTTTCACTGTATTGTCCATCAAGAGGCATTGTGCTCCAAGGTTATATCCTGGAAAGAAATAATGGATGCTGTAACATCCTGGAAAGAAATAATGGATGTGACCACGAGTCCGTCGCCAAATAAACATGGCATTATCAATTCTAGACAGTGTAACAAACAAAATATATTTGGACAAGTATACCTCTAGTCTCAAGTCTGCTCAGTCCAAACCGAGATACTGAGACTTACATATTTATGGCGCTCTTTGGGGGAGGCTTATGTTCTTAAGTAACCCTACATAGATTGGGTTTTTTTTTTACGACAGACTGATGATGAAGCTGTCTGGAGCTTATGTGAATACTAAGCGTGATCTGATCAAACTCGTAAATATTCATTGCTTTTATAGTATGTTTCATCACGCTGCAGTCGGATGACACTACTCTACACTTTATTACACTCGGGGTCAAAAGAAAATCTACAAATGGGAAATTTAAATTATTATATGAGTTTAGGAGATATGAGGGAACTGATGAATAAAGTAATATAGACTGCAGAATCATAATTCTACTTGTCAATCTGATGATAAACATTAAATTAATTATCTAATAAAAATGAAAATTTGAAACGTCTTTACAGAATTATAGCGTTTAACGCCCATGATGTTCATACATTACGGTAAGCGATTTAACAAGAATATAAAATTGCAAAGGCAAAATAAATATTCAAAATGTTAGCTTCCCGATGATACGAGTAAGAAATGCCATCTTTTTTTATTGCATTTTATGAAGTGTTTGGTGCATCCTTTCATCACACAATTTGGCATTTTGTCACAATAGCAACCGCGGCCGCCCTCCGTCACAGTCGCAGACTGACTAGCTCACGTTGGTATCACGGCAATGAGTTTGACACCGAAGAATTTGTGACCTTGTAAATCATCTTCCACCCTGTCTTTACGAAGTAAATATATATATCTATGGCCCGATCGTTTTCTATTTTGCCGCGAGCGTGTTTGGCTTACCTTCGGCTGCACTAAATGAAAATGCTATATACGAAATAATACTTAATTCGTTTCTAACAGAGTTTCGTTCTGAGTACAGATTTACCAGAAATGCTAATATTTGTAAATATTGGTATTCTGCTCCATATCGCATACTTATTGAACAGTATTACGTCTTACGTAGTATTGTATTCTCTTTGGTAGTATTTACATTATCTTTGGTGAACAGCTTTTCTATGATCTCATAGACAATTTTATCTTTTTATCTACACTAATATTCTCATAATAAATAAATAAAGAGGAATGATTTGATTGTTTGCTTGTTTGTCTATTACAAAAAACTCAACACGCGAGTAACACTATTAGGATTTTACTTTTCAAAAAATTAGAGTTTCCTTTGAAAATTGCAATAATGAAACCCGAGGTATTAAATTTTGCAAAAAATCTCGATAACTTTGTATCACGAACCAAAGAGTATATAAATCACAAAATAAGAAAGAAATACGGGTTTTTGTATATGGAACGTTGCTATGGAAACGAAATCACAGAACATCTAATAATTATTGACGTAGGAAATGCTCTATGCTAATAATACACGAAATAGTAACCGTAATTCAACCTCCTTGTTCTATTTGTCCAAATAAAGTACCTACTCATTTTATCTTTCTATATTTCTACCCGTTCGAAGCTGGGGCAGGTTGCTAGTCTTTTATATTTGTATTTTATATATGTTTTTTTATATAAATAATTACATTTGAAAAAATTATAAAACATTAACAAATATGGAAAAAATGAAATGCCCGAAGTTTCTTGGTGCTCTCTTTTCTAACAGGCGTATATCCGAAGCACCGGTAGAGTCAGAAGGGTATTTCCTTTTCCTGTGAGAGATTTAACTCTGCTGGCACATGAAATGGAAATTTCCTTTTCAAACTCAAAGGATACTTAGTTTACATACACAAGTATGTAGACGATTTAATGTTAATAACTGAATAATATTAATGATGTCAAATGTTGATTAATGTTTTATAATCAGCCCATATATGTCCACAGCTTGACATAGGCTTCAACTAATGCGCGCCTCTGAGCTCGGTCTTCAGCTCTCCCCATCCATTCTCTTCCAGCCTCTTTTCACAGGTCATCACTTAACCTGGCCACAGAGCGTCCTACACTACGTTTGTCTAAACGTGGACTCCACTCGAGAACTCGTCTACCCCAATGGTTATCGGTTCTTCGGGAAATAGAGCATTTGCCTAAACGTGGTCTCCACTCGAGAACTGTTCTACCTCAATAGTTATAGGTTCTTCGGAAAATATAACCAGCCCAATGCCACTTTAACTTGCTTATCCTTAGATGTCGGTAACCTTGGTTCTCTTCGGATATATACATTACGAATCTTGTCCTTCAGAGAAACTCCTTGTCCAAGAGAAACTCTCCATATGGCTCGCTGAGCAACCTTAAATTTGTGGACTAGTATAGCCGTAAGTGTCCACGTTTTTGCTCCGTAGGTCATAACTGGTAGGACGCACTGATTGAAGACTTTTGATTAATCTAAATAAATCAAGCGTAAATAAGAATTTCAAGTTTTCACTACAGTTTTTTTTTATTAGATTGTGTTTGAGTTGAAATTATTCATGAATCTATATGTCATCTGTTTGCATGATACATTTTCTTTTCGTTTCAAGTTTTCACTACAGATTAAAGTTTTTTTTATTAAATTGTATTTGAGTTGAAATTATTCATGAATCTATATGTCATCTGTTTGCATGATACATATTTTTTTCGTCACTTTTTAAGGGACTTCCAAAAAGAGGAGGTTCTCAATGTGATTCTAATTTTGTTTTGTGTACAGATATGTTAACTTTTCCATGATTTCTGAACCAATTTGGATAAAAAAAAAATATTCTCAAAATGTAAACCGATGTAAAATGTAAACGTTTGGTCCGATGTATTCGATAATTTCATCAAAATTTGTAGTTAATTGATTTCAAGCAAATTTTGTGGTTCAAACGTTTATTGAAGTAATATTTCTATATTTTTACAATTTTTCATTAGTTTTTATCAATTCTTGGTCTCAGTGTCGCCGAGAATGTTTTTTTTTTCTCGGTCTCAGTTCAGTCAAAAAAAACCTGGTTCGGTTGGACCTTATAATGGAGCGCACCATGCTAGGCATCCGCCACGCCTGCTTGACTGTATACCGAACGTCGAAATTCGACGTCGTACTAAAGTCGAATTATACGGATAGCAAAGCTTATTTAGCTTTGTTGATCCCTCTACATAGAAGCTCTTTTTATGGCAGTTCATTTACCATCCAAGCAGTTCGCCTATGGAACGCTCTGCCAGTTACTATAAGGCGAGCCCAGTCACTCCCTGTTTTTAAACTTCAAGTAAAGAAGTTTTATCTCTCTAATTAATATCACTTCTTGCTATTTTGTTGTTATTCTGTTGTGGTTTCACTGTATATTATTTTTATTATGTTTGTATATATTTTGTAAATGTATATGTAGTAAATGTAATTTATTATAATGTATATACTATGTATATGGATATATATTTATATATATATATATATATATATATATACTGTACTATATATTTACATATTTATGTGTAGGTATATTGGAATATATGTGTATATATGTTTATTCATTGTATTCAGTTTTTATTATTTATTTGTTAGATTATAATGCACCACCGTCTTTGCCGTATATTAATTCCTTTCCATCCAAAGGTTGTCTGGAAGAGATCGCTTTTTAGCGATAAGACCGCCCATTGTCCCATTTATTTTGTATAAATGTTTTAGTTATTATTGTATTTTTTGTTCTATGTGGTGTACAATAAAGAGTTATCTATCTATCTATCTTAAAAGGAGATGGGCAGGACTCTTGGCAAGATGGGATGATCAAAGATGGACAAAAGCAATAACGGCCACTCCGTTCTTGCTTTTGCCCAACTTTGTTTTATAGTAGATTTATTAGAAAATCTATTTTATAGTTTGTTCTCTAGTATCTTGGGATTTTTGAACCGAATTAGATGATTGTTTTTACTTGAGTAAGAAGACCTCTAATGTGGTACTGTAATTAAAACTTATCAAAACAAACCAAATTGTTAAATGTTAATATAATTTGCTGTGTTATAATGTTTAGGACTGGATTACAAGTCAATTTTGAACAATTTAAGGACGTCCAAAGATGCTGAAGTTATGCACATGGGTGTAGTTCTGGTGACAATTAAAAACTACAGTAGTAGTCGTAGTAGTAGTAGTAGTAGTAGTAGTAGTAGTAGTAGTAGTAGTAGCAGTAGCATTAGCAGTAGCAGTAGCAGTAGCATTAGCAGTAGTAGTAGTAGTAGTAGTAGTAGTAGTAGTAGTAGTAGTAGTAGTAGTAGTATTAGTAGTAGTAGTCAAAAGAACTGCACAATCGAATGATGGAATCCCTTTGAGTTTGGGCTCATTTGGTTTGTCTTGATAACATATCTGGTTTTATTTGGTATCCAGGGTCTGATGATGGAGCCGAAAAGTAGTCACAGGAAATCAACAACAAAATGATGGAACCCTTTCGAGTTTGGGCTCATTTAGTTTGTCTTGATGAATTCTCTGGTGTTATGTGGTATCCAGGGTCTGATGATGGAGCTGGAAGGTAGTCAAAGGAACTCAACAACAAAATGATGGAACTTATTAATCCACTTGTTTTGGGTTTATGTTTCCTCATATCTACAAGATGTGTTACCTTTTTTTAAAGAGTTCCCTATCATCCAGTGAAATCATAGATAATTTTCGTCAAAACTAATTCATTTGTTATATAATATGTAGGTTTGTTCATCCTTGGTTTTAATTTACCAACACTTTGAGTCTAAAGTGAGTGTGTGCTTGTGATTGTGTTTGGCATATATTCTCTCAGATATTTACTTAGGCCACAGAAAATAAAAAAAAATAAAAAACCCAAAAAAATCGGCTTCATAATAAAAATGATATTTTGTAAACAACCAATAAAAATAATAAAATAATTACAATTGAGACAAGTATCACTCTTTCGAAATTACCAACGTATTTCGAAAAAGTGATACTTACATACTGTTCTGGCTCAATTGTAATTATTTTATTATTTTTAGTGGTTGTTCACAAAATAACATTTTTATTATGAAGTCGATTTAATTTTTTTTGGAAAAATATTTTTGTAATTCAAACTTAACATCTCATGGACAAGGATAAATACATAAAAAACCATTAAAAGATCTAATCAATAAAATTTAGGTAAAATAAGTATGCTTTGAGTTTGAAAGGAACATTAGCGTAGCGCGCATGCTAGAAAATGATATGTAGGAGTAACACTGTAGGAGTACTGTGGATACATTTGATTTGCAAGTTAAAGTTGCATGCAATTTGCGTCCTTGCATGCCTGTATTTGCGTGACGTATGCACAAGCCAGTTCACAAGACAGCAAGCAGTCAGCACAGCATTTGATTTAGCGCGTTTTACTGGTACGCGATATGAGGGAGGGCAAGCAGTTAGCACATCATTTGATTTAGCGCGTTTTACTGGTATGCGATATGAGGGATACAAGAAAATCGCACTAAAACAAATACTGTGCTAACTGCTTGCCCTCCCTCATATCGCATCGCAGTAAAACGCGCTAAATCAAATGCTGTGCTAACTGCTTGCTTGCCATACATATAGGCATGCTAGTTATGCCACGCGTGCCACATACTGTCACGTGTATACGACACGTGACAGTATGTTGCACGCGCAAGGAGCAAGCAAGTGTGCCAGCGGCAGTCATGTGTATGCGGCCAAACTGTATATAAATACTGCAGCCCGATTACATAACTTGGCTTCAATCGAATTCTCAGTATCGCAACCACTAATGCCTTGCGATAGAGTCGAAATTGCTATGAAAAAAGTGATAATCCAATTGTAGCCAAGTTCTGTAATTGGGCCACTGTTCCCGGAACATATTGATTTTGGCAATTTCGTTTGACATTTCATTGATACCATAGCCAAAGATAACAAGCCATTTTAAAAAAGTAGTTGAAGTTGACAGTTGACAACCAAAAATTCCTTTTTCTTCGCGAACACGTCGTGAGCACGTTTACTTGCTGTAGTTATTACGAATAAACTACAAAAATGTCGTCCCATCTGAACTGGATGATCATCCGCAACAATAACGCCTTCCTAGTGAAGAAACGCAACATCAAGAAGCCGTTCAGCAAGGAACCAAACAATGTGACTAACCTCAACTCGTACAGATACAGCGGCTTGGTTCACAAGAAAGCTATCAGCGTGGTAGAGAACCCTGACAGGAAAGGTTTCACTGTGGTCTACAAAAAGGCTAAGGCAACCAACAAGCCCGTCAAAAACGTAGTTCGCCGACCATTCAAAGTAGGCGCGAGGAGATCACTGTTCAAGGTAAAGAGGCTGATGAAAGCTAACAACTACCGTACTGACCTGACTAAGGCCACCCTCCGCCGTGCCTCAGCCATCCTCCGCTCCCAGAGGCCCATCAAGGCGAAGAAAGCTAAGCCTGCAGCGGCCAAGACCGAATAATTTTAAAATGTAAGCTTAATAATAAAAATTAAAATTCTACATTTTCTATTATTTCTAAAATATTCCCTTACCTTTACCTGTTTTGTTAGTGATTAGTGTAATAAATCAGTACTTTTATCTTAGTCTATTAAGTTCCTGCTTCTAATTGAATTCCATAGAGCTGCAGGTTATTATTTTTTCACAAATGACCGATGTTATGTGGATAACTCACATTGCATACAAATATTCATACATTGTACAAATGTTTGAATGCATGTGGATATGCAAATAGGTTTGCAAACTCAGTATGTGAACCCATTTGCACTTCCTTCTTATTTTTTATGAATGTCTCAGTCTTTTACTTGATTTTGAGAGTCATGGATAGTGAAGATTTTATTAATGTGGTTGGACTTTTTAATTTACCTATGTTCATATAATTATATTATGCCAGAGACCGGTGAAACATCCATTACCTTCGCTATTGAGTGCACATCTGGTTGTACGAAAGTGTAAGAGACTGCAAAGGCTCGAGGTTTGCGTGCTTTAATGTGTGAGATTTGATATTATAAATGTGAAAGTTTGTGTGTATGTATGTACACCTTTCAATACACCTTGTTGCTGAAATATATGAACTGAGAGTCCTTGCATTAAAATGATTTAGGTCAGCTCATAATAATATATATTTCATATTCTTCTGAATTTGAAAGGACTTTTAGCCGCATTTTTTGCAGCTATGCCAGTGTCATTGGAACTCATTCTTTTATAATCCTACTAGCCAATGCCATGCAGCTTTAAGTTTATTTGGAATTTTCTCTTCTTTTTTGTCAGAAACTTTTACGCAAGTGCCACCAATAGGCTTGTGCTTAATCGTTGATTGAGTGGAGAGCTACAAATACGAGAAATGTACTGGTTCAGTCTTGTAGTTTTACAGTACTACTAGTTCAGTGCTTGAAAGTTGACTGCTTGAATTTATTCTTTCAAACATCAAACAAACACGAGTCATTTGGCGCAATGAAAGATTGTGATGTCAATTGTTCATTCTAGTACTTCTATATAGTGACAGGACGCAATCTCTTTCAAGATTGAAATACAGCTAAACTTTTCTAGTTCCATTGAACATCATGTGTTAAATGTTTGTCCCCTTTCAGTACTTTAGTAGTGTTTATTCTAGTACTTAGAACAATATATAGAACAAAAATTAAAAAAAAAACAAAAAACTATACAAATATATAACATATTGATACACAAACAATACATTACATTTTCGTGTGTATGTTCAAATTATACTTAGAACATGGTGACACAATGTGTTCTCTTAGGATATTGGACCTTAATGTGTAGAGATATGGCATAATTTTATGCTCATTAATAGTATACTTGAACTACTAAGATAGCGCTCGGGGAAATGTTTGTTCTCTTTCAGTATTGAGAATTAATTCCTAACAATTCTTAGTCCGTGAACTATACAAGGCTAGCAAGCAACAATGCATGCACACAAAGATGAACAAATTTAATTTGTACATGTTTATTTGGAGAACTTGCTTCGCTCAGTCAATAAAGTAGGTAGTCAAAAACTAATATCACAATCTGACTTTAAATGTTTCTGTACATAAATTAATGTTTTTCCTATTGTTTCAAAAATTCGTGGAACACGAAAGATTAAGGTTCTAATAGGGAAAACATCAAAAAAAAATTAAGCCAAAAACGAGTTGATTTTAAAAAATAAATGTAGTTGGAATTAATTAAAAAGGAAGTTCAATAAAATTATACTGGCACCAATATTTATTAATTATTCATGATTTTACCATATATCACAAAAAAGGAATGTATAACACTATATAGGTATTTGAATTCTTACAAGATATCAGTTTGCACAACTATTAATTTCTAATAATAATTCCCAATGAAGACCTGAGCAAATAATGCTCGGGGACATTAATAAATATAATTATTCTCATATTAGACGTCTACTGGCTGATGATAATTCTAATTTAAAAAAATACCAGACATATAAATAATACAATACAATATGTAGCAAGTCTCGGCTTAACTGCCATACTCATAATCGTCAATTAACGTTAATCAAGTTTTAAAACTGCACTCATAATCATCAATTAACAATATAAATAAATAAACCTTTATTGCTGTTTCTTTACAGTGGATGTACAAATCTAATTAATAATTATATAAGTTGATATACAGGGTGTTCGGCGCAACGTTAACGTAAATGGGAGGTAGGTGGGGTCGTCTGCTACCTACTCAGCCCCAAAGATTTGACCTAGCCCCAAGTTTACGCCAGTAAGCGTATTGAAGACCTTTGCTAGCCACACAGGAACAAAACAACCGCAACTCCAAAATATTTAGTGACTTGACGTCAGGCGCTCTGCACAGTGTTTAAAGTCAAATGGCGAAAATAAACCTTTCGTGTTTTTTTTTTTAAATTTCTTCGACTATTTGTGAAATAAGTTACACATAATTACATTCAGAATTCTTATGATAAAATCTATTAGATAATGCAGATAATCCTTTTTTTTATTTACTGTTGTTTACGTTATTATGTACAATAGTCGCAGCCAATCTATATGTTTGTGAAGTTAAGCTCTGTGAACGATTGCGCAGGTACTGCTGTGGGGTAAAACTGCATAAAGTAAGAGCGAGATAGAATATGCGAAAAAAGTAGGCGAGTGAGCGAGGCAGTTATAAAATGCTTTCTTCACCTTCAACATTGGGATTGCGCCTGAAAAATAGCAGTTTCTCGGAAATCGGAATTCTCGGAAGCTATCTGCAAGCAGCGCAGCGGCTAGCAGATAGCTTCCACTGCGACTACTGTATCTTCTACTATATGATTTTGTAGCAGTAGATTTTTTGCACTTTAACCTATCAAGATTTTTCTGCACAACAATGTTTGTGTGTTTGATTTGCACAAATATTTATGTTGCCCAGGATGAATACGAAACTTTGTTGGTGTACTTTGTTATAAAATGGCTCCATATGTAGACATACTCAAGCTATAATTTTATAATTAGATACCTGTGTGTTCATAAGAATCAATATTTACCCTCACATTTATAGTGTTTCAAAAATATGTGATTATTGTATAATTATTATATTTATTTATACATTCGTAGGACAAACTTATGAAACAAAATCACTTCAAAATATAATTATAATATTGGACAATTTCGTAATTAAAATGCAAAGTGCACTACTATAATAAATACTATTTATATATAGATATGTTACGACTGTCACTCACGAGTTATTTCATCGAACAACAGTCGTAACATATCTATATATAATTAATCACGCTCACGTTAGTTTATATACCAATACTATTTATTATTATACTTACTACATTATAAATAATACAATATTGTTTAGACATTCAATGCAATCAATATGTTATTTACAATAGATATCACAAATATTACTTCAAAAATATATGTAGAGAGCAAAATACATAATTTCATATTACATTCATTAAATTGTGGCATTGTTCGAAATTGTAACATTATATTATAGTAAACTAAACAAATGTAATAAATTAAGCGTTGATTATCGAGTGCTTCTTAGCAAAATAAAAAATGCAATATGGTAGGGTGCAAAATACTTCACTAAAATTTTCTTCTATCTTGTATTATGAACGTTGGTACTGCGAGAACAAATTTCAGTACAATTTCTAGTCATTTAATGTACTAGCTTTCCCGCCCGTGAAAAAAGCATCCTATGTTCTTCTAGGATATTGAAAACCAATGCAAAAGTAGGTATAGCGCCAATGCTCTTGAAGTATTTTGACAGACTTGTTATTTCGTTTCCATGCCAATCGTTCCTTACAGCGAGTAAGCAACGTGTTCCAGTTTTCCCGTGGAAACTTACAATTTTCCGGGTTAAAAAGTATCCTATATTTTATTCTAGGGTATAAGCTATCTCCATTCCAAATTTCATCAAAATCCGTCCAGCCGTTATCGCGTGAAAGCTCTCCAAACAAACAGACAACGTTACACTTTTATAAATTGGTATGGATGATGACTGAGAAGCTTGTTCTTGTTCAGTTAAATCTAAAATAATTTCGTTAAACATCTTCTCTAAACACCCATTATTATATTTCTATCAATTCACGAAAGAAACATTATTTTACTTTGATTTAGCTTTTGATTCATTGGAATGTACAACAGGAATATTTTAATACAATACTATTTTAAAACAATGCTTACTATGTAACTATTATAAACACAGAAGAAGGTGTAAAACGAAGAAGCATATTTGAGAAGAACAAGAATATTGCACAAAGTACATTTAATTTGATAGAAAAGATAATAATTATTATCATTGATTAGCTGTGCCCACCTGGTCATTTTTCTGGGGAAAATTATCCTACGTTATTCCAGGACCATAAGAACTATAATCAGGCCGGTCTCACTTTAATGTTTAGGGTTGTCGCGCGCTGTCAGTGACTGACGCGGCTCGTCTACACGCGTGCACGCGTGCACAGTGTCACGCGACCTAATATTATAGGAGTGGTAAGAAAATGAATAAGAATCACAGTGTGCATGATATTGTATCGCATTCGGGAAATAAATATCAACTAAAAAGATATCTCGCTTTAAATTTATTATTTGGTGGGTTCTGTCAATGTTACTTATATTTAATGTACCTATGCTATTGATAAAGAAAACTATTTCAGTTTAATAACTCACATTGAAATAGTAGTATAGTAACAAGCTGCAGTACTATTATTTATTATGTGACCACACGATCAACCCACTTCAGAGGCGCGCAGCCGCGTGCGGGCCTCAGCAAGTCGAGACGAGCAACCCTAGCAATAGCGGCTCGCATTCATTGAGTCAAGCGGTTCAGTGTAGTATCACCGTTCTACAATACGCGTAGGGTACAAATTGCCTTGCGCTGAATAGATTTTAGAACTGTAGGTATATTTCAGTAGATATTTAAGCGTTTTCTAAGGGAGTGAGTCTTCTGTACGTAGTATTATTATTTATTATGTGGTACAATATTCAAACCAAGCACTTAAATTTGGTAAGCTGTCATATAGTTTTTTTATCAATTGCTCGGCTTCTACTCATCGGATTGAGATACAAAGTACACCAGTTTTTAAGTAAATCCTTATCTATCCAAAATGTAAACAGCATTTAAATCAATCCAATATTTGTTAAGTGATGCGCAAACAGACAGTCTGATACGATTCTTGTTCTGTAACTCATTTTAAGTCGTGAAAGTTTTTTTTAAAAATAATCATCTTTATACACTCTTTGCTTCTTACTGCTTTATTATAAGTGTTTAGGTGTATGTATTCTTTTAATACAAAGAGTGTCACTTACTGCTTTATTATAAGTGTTTAGGTGTATGTATTATTTTAATACAAATAGTGTCACTTACTGCTTTATTAGAAGTGTTTAGGTGTATGTATTCTTTTAATACAAAGAGTGTCACTTACTGCTTTATTAGAAGTGTTTAGGTGTATGTATTCTTTTAATACAAAGAGTGTCACTTACTGCTTTATTATAAGTGTTTAGGTGTATGTATTCTTATAGTACCGAATTTTAATTTACCCTAAGTTGTATTCTCGCAGTTATATACAATTGTAAAATATAAAAAGCAATAATTACATCTAATGATTCTAACTAAAGGGTAGCGGCTCCACAACTACTAAGCGTCAGGTACAAACTACAAAGTAGACATGAAAATAAAAGGCACATACATTAAAATCTATCATTAAAGGCACAGTACACTCAAAATTTACACATATTTATGTACAATAGGATATTTAACTAATATTATTATATGTAGATCTTCCTGATTACTTTGTAACAAACGATGAGAAAATAATGTGGCGTATGTTTGTACATACATACACAGATATAGCATGATATGAGAAGCAAAAATATTTAAAAAAAACTGTACTCAAGTAGCCAAATTGTAGGACACGCTCACAGAAAGTATTAAACTAACATTGCCACAAACACTAGAAGTATAAACATTAGAAACGGAATATTTACCATGGATTCTAATATTCTTAGTATCCATGGTAAATATCCCGTTTCTAATGAATATGTAAGTATTAATTGTACTATCGTAACCAAGATTCAATGGTCTGGTTCATTTCGATGGCCACCGTGCACGCGCATCTAATCTTACCTCCTCTGACAACCCGTCAGGGGATCACATACTAAGACACAGACACCGACCTCGCCGGCGAGGTCAAAGGTCCCATGATAATTAAATAATCAGTAATTCGCCTTCGGGTTTCTTGCCGAATTCTTATTGAAGGTTGTATTCCGAATCAGTGGTCAAGTTTAATTAAATATAGGTATCCCCCCGCCCTAAAAAACGAGCGCGCAAACGGACGGAAACAAGTACAAAAGAACAAAAGGTTGTATCCAATTACTACACGTCCAAATCTAATAGACAACCGGTTTATATGAACCCTCACACTAACGGTTTGTCTTTTGTATTGGTCGCGTAGGATATTGTGTTTGGTTACGTCAGTACTATAAATATTTTTATAGCCGTATGTACTCACCCACACATTTGGCGCGTGTACAAATTACATATGTTTATATGTAAAAGTAGTATGTATTTAAATCTACGCGGTTGTAGAGTAGGAACCAATCTTTATGGCGGCTGAGAAATTAGGCGCAAGGCGCTGCGCATTAGCTAATTTTAGGTGTAAGCGGGCTTTGGAGAGGTGAGAGGCCGGGGCACACCCTCCCGCTAGCCCACCGCATCCCGCGCGCGCCCGCCGCGGTTGTGCTTGTGTGCACGCTACATCCGTACGCTACATTCATGTACCTGTACAAGTACAGTCTAGTTAGTTATTTTAAAGTTGTTTGTAAGTAACCAACCAATACAATCCACCAACACGATATCAGCATATATTCCGATATTCATATTATTGTGTTGACGTATGTTAACATAATTTCATGATAGGTTAAAAAATAATGAATAGGTTAAAGCGTTAAGTGTCGACTCTAATTTAGCTACTAGAAACATAGCTATAGGTATAACATTTTTTTATCATCACATTATTTGCATGTACTTAACACATATATTTTTTCAATTATTATATTATTTGCATGTGACATGTAAGTAAGTATGGTTTATGTAATTTATTAAATATGTATGTAGGTATATTCATTTTTATTTTGCATGATTTATTGTATTGTTTTGCACCACCGTCCTTTTTATACGCTTTATATTAGCTTCAC
Source organism: Alsophila aescularia (assembly GCA_946251855.1). Lineage (NCBI taxonomy): Eukaryota > Metazoa > Arthropoda > Insecta > Lepidoptera > Geometridae > Alsophila > Alsophila aescularia. The sequence goes on from OX276381.1 coordinate 12,330,943, forward strand.
TTGTATGTTTGTAACCGACTCCTTTGGACGCTATTTTGACCCACTTTAAACGGTCAGATTTCATTCAAATTTTGCACACCTGTCAAAGACCGATGACAATGCAATAATTCGAAAAAAAAAGAATAAAAAAAAAAAAAAAAGTAGAAAATAGTGTAAATAAGAAAAAAATGTTTTATTTATAAAAAAAGCGTGGGGTGCTTTTTAAGATATTATCGAAATGATAATCCTTCTTCTCATATCTGCCAATTAAATTTTTATAACTATTGACCCATGCACCCCACGATTTTTTTGAAATAAACCTTTTTTTTCTTATTTACACTATTAACATTTATTTTCTATTTTTTAGTTTGGGTTTCTATATAAAGCGAATTTTTTAGTTTTTTTAAACTATTATTTATTTAATTCGTAATTTCTGTCCATCCAAAGGTTGTCTGGAAAAGATCGCTTTTAGCGATAAGACCACCCGTTTTGCCTGTTTATATATTAAATTCTTGTATATTTGTTTCATAATTCTGGTGTAATAAATTGTTTCTTATTATTTAGCATGTTGTACAAGTAGGTAGTAAAAAAAATACGTTAATAACTGCGAACCTTACTGTACCAGCGCGAAGTCACACTCGCAGCGCGGTTCACAGCCGCCATAAAGATTGGTTCCTACTATACGAGTGTTCGGGGTGAGACACGGTGAAAAAATGGAGCATTATTTAATTCAATACAGTCAGCATTTATAACTCTTTCTTGATAATTTAACATACATAATGTTTACTGTGAACTGTATGTATAAAATAGATGAAAAATTATAACAACAAATGCTTAGTTACAGACGGAGACGTAAGTGATAAATGGAATGTTAGTTTAATTCAGAGCAGAGAATCAATCAGAGTGGAATTTTGTTCAGAGTTGGATATGAATTTTAATCATTTAGTGAAATATCTAAACACAAATCTAAATTTAAAAATGGACATTTCAAAGTTTTCAAACATGTTGGGAACAAAAACATACCCAATTATTTTGACATACAAAGCTCGTTATGTATTGACGCGCTTTTTTTACTTAATTTACATTTTGTTTTTAAGTGACATTCTTTTAACTATCTACATCTACACACATAACCTATAATAGGCACACATTTATCAAGTACTACATATTAGGATAGTTTTAATTAATGAATGTGATGAAATTAGGTTCAACGTAGGGCAGGGATAGTGTGTTGATATTTTAGGGGTAGCACATAACTGAGTAGGTTCCTGCGGTAGTAAATATCCCTACAGCGTAGACAGATCTGTCTACGCCCTACAGAGACCAAGCTTCCTAAAACGCGCAACGTTCAAAATTTATACCTATTCTGATAGGGTTGACACCTGATGCGCGTACCAGAAGTGGCGATGCTGATGGCAAATATTATTCTTTCACAATTGCCACCAGTGGTGGTGGTGGTGGTGGTGGGAATAGACTTTATTTTGGGATAAATTGAAAATATGGTCTATGGCAAGATGTGTATTTGTAAAATGACTAGCCTAATTTGACATACACAGAATAATAACAATTATTTCTTGTTTTTCTTTTTAAAGAATTTCATCTTTTATTTTTAGTGTGGTATAGCCTAAATATGACTTAGTTTCCTCAAATAATCGATCGGGAGACAATCGAATGGCATCTCAAACCTTAAAGAGAGACAAATAGTTATTACTTTCAAACTTCCACGCGATACCTTTCGGGAACTGGCCACTATTCCGGGGTGTACAATTTTATATTCCCTAAATCAAGTGACAGACATATCTACCAACTTTGGTCCAAATACAATCATCCGCGACGTAGAGAATAATAGTTATAACTTTCAAACTTGCAAACAAAATCCATCGGGAACTGGCCACTTTTCCGGGATACTAAAATTTGTATTGCCTATATCAAGTGACAAACTAATTACCTATCAATATTGGTTCAAATCCGTACATACATTACATGCAAATAGTTATAATATAACTTGCAAACCTCTACACGATATCCTTCGGGAACTAACCAATTTTGCAGATGTTTTTTTTGTTCCCTATATAACAGACTACTTATCTTCCAACTTTGGTCCAAATCCATCCATTTATCCATGACAGAGAGAAAAATAGTTAGTACTTTCAAACATCCACACGATTTCCTTGGGGAACTGGCCACTTTTATCGAGGCCGTTCTTAATGAAACTATAAATGTAGTTGTAGAACCGATCTTTCGAAAAGTGAGACTAAATTAGTCCCGCCCCGAAATGGCGGACACATTTCATCTACCTAATCATCAATGTTATTGTATTCGTAAAAGGGTACATACATACATATATACATACTTCGCCTGATCTCTTGGGTACGAAAAAAATGAAATAAGTATCCTTAGTTTTTCAGTTATTGTTCATACCACAATACAAAATGATGTGCTTGTTTGATTTTTTAAACACTAATTTACATACATAAGTCTATATTGTCTGTTTTATCAACACTTATTTACTAAAAATCTATATTCATTGTCTTATTTTAACAACATTCATTCACTTATATACTGTCTTATCAACACTGGAATCTCCAAATTACTTAATCTATAAAATAACTCGAAAACTATCGTCCGTCTATATCCTTGATTGAATGTGATAGTAGGAACCAATCTTTATGGCGGCTGTGAAGTGCGCTGCGAGTGTGACTTCGCGCTGGTACAGTAAGGTTCGCAATTATTAGAGCAATTTTTTACTACCTACGTTTGTAGAACATACTAATAATAAGAAACACTTTATTACACCAGAATTCTGGAACAAATATACAAGAATTTAATTTAAAAATAGGCAAAACGGGTGAACTTATCGCTAAAAGCGCTCTCTTCCAGACAACCTTTGGATGGACAGAAATTACGAATTAAAAAAGGAAGGTGGTGCAAAACAATACAATAAATCATGCAAAATAATAATGAATATACCTACATACATATTTAATAAACTACATAAACCATACTTACTTACACGTCCCATGCAAATAATGTTATGATTGAAAAAATATATGTGTTAAGTACAGAATAGAATATTTTATTGGCCTTATAACAGATAGTGTCACACTAGGCAAGTCAATTTTCACATCAAATGAAATCACATTACAATTAGTTATATAATAAAAAACAAAAAAAAACTTATGACTTCTGAATAAGTTTTTTCTCTGAATCGTACAAGAATGAAGATTCCGTCAGACGCATATCGTTGTATTCTTTTAAAGAGTACATACAAATAATGGAATGAAAAAAATTATTATAGCTATGTTTCTAGTAGATAAATTAGCGTCGACACTTAACGCGTTAACCTATTCATTATTTTTTAACCATTCATGAAATTATATTAACATAAGTCAACATAATAATATTAATATCGGAATATTTGATGAAATTGTGTTGGTGGATTGTATTAGTTGGTAACAAACAACTTAAAAATAACTAACTAGACTGTACTTGAACAGAATCGCATGCATGTGTGCAGTGTACGGATGTAGCGTGCACACAAGCACAAATGAGGCGGGCGCGCGCGGGATGCGGCGGGCTAGCGGGAGGGTGTGCCCCGGCCTCTCACCTCTCCAAAGCCCGCTTACAACTAAAATTAGCTATTGCGCAGCGCCTTGCGCATAACTTCTCAGCCGCCATAAAGATTGGTTCCTACTCTACCTACCGGTTTCTACGCCGGCGGCGGGAGCGTCCGTGAACCTATCGGTGAGAGATCACACACACATCGCCGCACTATGTGTGAGTGTATCGCAGCGGGCCGTTCTAAGTAGAGTGGTACTTGGCTTGGCCTTTGTGGGGATATTTACTCATGTGATGGGGCGGTGCGGGATGGGAGTGTTGATTACCCCTCTCGCACCGCTCCACTACCGCAGGAACCTACTCAGTTATGCGCCGTAGCGTAGCCACAGAGCAACTGTTATTTTTTCTATTGATTCTTCTTCACCGCAAGAGTTATTCGCAATACTTGTTGAAAACCTCAATACGGCGTCTGTGGTACCAAAAAAAAACTACAAATTTTTAGTTCACTATTCAATTGAATTAAAAATTTCCTTACTTTATGATGTACCCCGTTCTTAGTTGTTTTATTTTTAATTTGTTCACTTTTAATTTTTATTCCGAGCAAAGACATCAAACTTCTCTACTATGTAGATTTACATTGGAGTTTATAATTATAAGAATAATAATTAAGTTTGCAAGTAACAGAAAAAAGGATATCTCGTCAATAAAAAAATAATTGTGCCAGTGTAAGACTGGTTTCATAGTAACGTTTTCGCCAGCGCGTATGGTAAGCGTGCGATCCGCAAGCGCGCAGATGGAAAGATTTTACTATCGCACGGTTTTAGCAACGCTAGCGCGGTTAAGAATATTTGAGCAGAACTGGCACGCTAACCGACCGCGCGTAAGCGTCGTTGGTTCTAATACTCCGCGTAAGCGTAACTATGATACCAACCTTAACAATTAACTAGAATTATCATGTCCTATGATAAAGGCAGAATAATTGTGACAGCATACAAGAACCTTAAAACAAACCTAACTTGTCCTTCTAATACTGACACGGTAACCTTTTTAAAAGCATGGCTACACTTACTAAGAAATTCACTGACATGAAAATAGTACTAACTACATCTAAGTTGTGATGATTTTTACATAAAACTAACACCAATGTATATTTAAATTATGTTATTATGTAGACATCCAATATAGCGTAAATTTTGTCAGAACACACAGCACAATATTTGTTCATGTCATTGTAGCAAATTTTAGGCTAAATGTACAGAATATTGTGCGCAAAACGAGACATGATTTTTTAATTATTAAAAACATGTTAAATATAAATAAATAAAACTATGACTAGTACAGTGCAATAATTCGATCTTAAACTATAGTTTGTACATTTGCTGATTGGTTAAATTCATCAATGGCATTATTTGCATTACTCAAACATCAGAATTAATTTTAGAAATTTTCGTTTACCAAATAAACATGGTAAAAATCTTTATCAACATTATCTTAATCAAAAAATAAATAATATATGTATCTAAATCATTATCTTTTCGTCAGTGTTTCTGGTAAAATATAACGCAGGTGTGTTCAAGTCAAGAGTGAATAGGTATCTACTAGGCCAACGTGCTACACCTTCGACCACGTCCATCGCTTTCCATCAAGTTAGATCGTGGTGAAACGATTGCCTAGTCCATAATACAAAAAAAAAACTAAGATTAATTCCAATGTTACTGATATTGACAATTGATTATTATTGGTTTCCGTAGTGTTTTTTTCTATTAATTTAATAATCATAGTTCAAACTATTTCAATTAACAGTTTCAACGTATTTATTTTTACATGATTGCAGGCTCAAAAAATGTGCATAAAATCTTACCAAAAATTTGGTAGTCAACTGCCAAAATAACAAGCACCTTGCTGTTATAAGAAATAAGGCAGTTTCTTTGAATAGCAAAAGAATACAACAATAAATGTACTGTGACAAGATACTCGAATGTTTGCCACACATTATTTTTGCACTTTACTACAATTTAAGTCATTTGCATACCAGTATGGACAAACAATATATTTTCAAAACAATGAAAGAAATTCGTTCGAGAACCATCAGTGGTACACAAAGCGTTAAACACAACCTTTACGACAATTCACAACACAATATAGCAAGCACCAAAACTAAATCATGTGCGTTTAGTATAAACATAATCTACTGATATCATGGAACTACGAATGAAAGGATGGATCACTTTAGGATATGTATTTCTATTTAAACAAGTACACATTAAATTATTTCATTCACTTATATCCTTCGATCAAATTAATTATACCTATCTATTATAATTAATTATAATTAATTGATTAAATACATGAGTTAATTCTCGATTAAACGATATAAATGCATTTATAAATCCTGAAAGTTTCCTTCCGACCTTGAAAGCTTCCTTTTCAATCCTTTCTATTCATAATTCCATGCTTACATCCTAGACAAATAGCAACATTTAAACGGACCGCATAAATAATCACTCGCAAGCCAGCTTGCTATCGAACGAGCTGAGAGCAATTCCGAACGCTTGCAAAGCGCACAGCGGGTATCTGAAATCCATCGTGAACACGTCTTCGGATATGCGACCGAATTGCATACAAACATAGTCCGGTTCAGAATCGTGTACAATTTGGAAGTTTTTGACACTTGCCTGTGTTACTCTCCCGTGGAAATTGAGCACGTACGATTGAGTCTCATCGCTCCATACTGGGGTCTTGTTATGTAAGACGACGATATCGTCTAAGTTTTGGGCTTTCAACCGTTCGAGGAGGGTCTCGCTGTCGTCTTGGGGCGCGATGGTGACCCGCAGCCGGTCGGGGGTCATGCCGGGCAGGATGACTGTCATTTTGCGGGGCCCCTTGAACCCGAGGACGTTTGTGTCCTGGAATTAGGAAACGTTCCACTTTAAGAAAAGAACAGGCACATTTTTACACCACCCCACATTACCTTGAACCAAACCTTACCTCAATCATCATCTAGGCCTCTACTAATGCACGCCACTGAGCTCGATCTTCAGCTCTCCTCGTCCATTTTCTTCCAGCTGCTTTTCGCAGGTCGTCTCTCCATCTCACCACAAGGAGTCCTACACTAAGCTTGACTTGACGTGGTTTCCACTCGAGAACTCTCCTACCACAACAAGTTATCGGTTCTTCGGGAAATGTGACCAGCCCACTGCCACTTTAGGTTGTTTATCTTTAGAGCTATGTAGGTTACCTATAAATGACCACGCGAGTCGAGTAAATCGCGAGGCGCAACTAGTGTAAAATAAAGTAAGTTCCCTTAAACTTGTTATAGGTTCAATATAAATAAACAAAGGAGCTACCAGCTGTAGGGTTCAGCTACGAGGAAAACATGACCGCAAAAATATGAATAGCCGGCTAGTTAGTCACGAATGTTGGCGTCGTATCCTTACAAAATACGTCATTGATTACCCTACACATTCTGTTACACTAGATATTCATTCACTGAGACAACTGCAATAATGTTAATGTCCTGTAAGTCAGTAAAATAATAACAGAGTGACGAGTCATATTGTAGTTGTGGAGCAGTCGAACAAAAGATTATATTTTCCCCTCTTCAGGGACCGCGGAAGTGAGGGGGCCAAATGCCCCTCCTAATATCAAAGGGGGGTGCCGCGCCCCCTCTAATTTTGTTATTTATTATTTTCTAATCACTTGGTAAATAAAAAATAAAAGTAAATAAAAAATCCTTATTTTCTAATTACTTGGTAAATAAGGTTTCCTGTGCTATCCTTCACATAGCTTTATTTTATGAAAAAGCGCGAGTACGTAAGAAAAATTGCCGGTGAGAGCAGAACATAACAATATTTTTTTATATTATATTAGTTCAACCTGTATGTATGATTGTTTATAACGGAATTTTTGAACGTGATTTTCACCCACTTCAATACTTCAGATTGAACTGCAACTTTGCACACTAATCAAGGACCAATGACAATAGAAAAATTTGATAAGGTTGTCCCATTATCCTGCCATACCCAGTAAGTAACAGTAATACTCAGCAAGTATAGATATTACTCAGTGAGAATAAGTAATAATAATAAACACTTTATTACACCAGAATTAATCAACAAGTATACAAGCATATGTTTTAAAAATAGCCTCAATGGGCGGTCTTATCGCTAAAAGCGATTGTCTCTTCCAGACAACCACAGTAATGGTCAGTAAGTGTAACATAATGAGTATAAGTATTACTGACGTAACAACAACAGCAAGTAATAGTATTACTCAGCAAGTATAGATATTACTCAGTGAGTATAAGTAATACTCAGTAAGTGAGTTTTACTGAGTAAGTATAAGTATTACTGACGTAAATAACAGTATTACTCAGAAAGTATAGATATTACTCAGTAAGTACAAGTATTACTCACGTAAACAACTGCGGCGAGCTCATGCCTCGTGCGGCTGTGGCCGTGCTTGCGCCACGCCGCGCCGTTGTCGTACACAGTGAACGCCGTCCCGAGCAGGTTGGACCGCAGCTTGCCGGCGAAGCTGTCCGCCGTACGCGTCAGTTCCGTCGGATCGGTGGAGATTAAGTAGTTGGACGTTGCGGACTTCTTGCGTTTGCGACCTGGGAAAATATGATAGAATAAAGTATTATGGATTGTCTATCTATAAGGCTGTAACACTCGACGCCAGCGGCGAGCGGGCGGCAGCAGTGCGAGACAGGAGCGGGTGCGGCGCGGCGATACAATTTTTATGAAGGTGGTCTCGAAATAGAGATGAAAATTCCCGGGAACATTTCTAAAGCTTCCAATACTTCCACCAAGGTTTCCAAAGTACCCGAAAACCTTGGGAATATTGGGGAAGAATCGTGTAATGGGAAAATGATAGTCACTGTACTTAATTGGTTTGTAAGGTGGAATAGTGATATGTAGGGTATTAGTGTTTAAGCTTGTCTACAACGCCCAAACAAATATTGTTGTTATTTCATTTATTTTCTTACTGATAATCTAGAAAAAAGCTTTCCATGATACTTCATTGATGATCTTATCTATACTTATAATAAAGCAATAAGAACGAAAAAGTCTGTACTAAGAAGATAATTCAAAAATAAATGGTCTAGGGTACTTAAAATAATCTACTGAACAAGAATATAACATTTTTAAAATTCCTGTCTGTCTGTTTGTTCGCGAATCACGTGAAAACTACTCATCCGATTGCGATGCGGTTGTTTCGCAATTTTTTAAAAACAATATTCTAGAAAAAACTAAATCGTGTCTTTCTGTTAGTTTGTTTGTCTGTATGTTTGTTCGCGTATCACGTAAAAACTACTCGACCAATTGCGATGCGGTGTTCACATTTGGATAGCTTAGGATTTGAATTAAAAACTGGGGTACTTGGTATCTTAATCCGATGATAAGATGCCGAGCAATCGATAAAAAAACTATTGGAAGGCTGAACGAATTTTAAAGAAATTTTACTTGAAAGGTACATTTGGTCCTGGAATAACACGTGTGTGGGCTAATTTTAATGAAATGACCAGGCGGACAAAGCCATAATAAAAATCCTACGAAAACTGGTAAGTTTTATGGGAATGTTTCCAAAGTTTTCGGAAGTATTGAAAAGTTTCGCGAATTCCCTAGTCTTCCTATTCTCCTCAAAAGGCATATTCAGTGTTCCTTAGTAAGGAGGAGCGTGGACATATTATTAAGCCGGGCCCACACTGCTTAATAACAGCTCTACACCGTCTCAGTAGGTTAAAACTGAAACTTTGACCTATATGTAGGTTAGATATAGGTAATGTGTCACATTCAGTTTACATAGTATCTCCTATTGTGAAGGTCATAATTTGAAACAAAGCTCGCAGCATACTTACGTGACCTCGATTGTGTAGTAGGTTAACAAGTGTTAGTCATTTTAGCCTGAATCATAGATGACATTACATATGCTATGTACTTACAATTCATTTGTCATTCATTCATCAATCAATACTATTATGGAAAGAAAGAAGGTACAGTTATAAATGTTTTACAACTAGTATTCCGTCTCGACTTTATTCGCTGACGTCTTATGGAATGTTAGACTTTATAATATAGTATCTGGAATAAATTAGATTTCTAACAGTGTAAAAAAAACTTTGGAATAATTAACACCAGTAGTTTTAGAATTTATCTACTTTAAAGCTTTTATTTAACTTGCAATGCTTGTATATGTGTATGTATGTACAGTATGTATGTTTGTTTAGGTCAAATCTTGCAAGCTGAATTAGAACCACTTCCTCCGGAGTTGAATTTATACATGTTGGTTCAGTTCCGATGATAATGCATTTTTATGGTAAGCATGACCTGAACCGACATCCAGGATTAGCTCCAGATAAAGGAACTCTTCAACGGTCAAGAGCACAGACACGATATTTTGTGTACGCATTTTATTATGATAGCCGGGTTTAAGTTTTACCATGACATGGTTGCTGCAATCAGGGTTTGGTCCTGACTAGGGAACTTCTCAACGGTTAACAGCATAGACACGTAATGTTGTATACGCATTTACTTGTGATAGCCCGTTCTAAGTTTCACCATGACATGGCTATTGCAAAAATGCTTATTTTTTTATAATGTTTTTTAACTTATTTATAAATGAACAAGTAAACATGATATTTTAATCAATGTCAGTTACTAACATATAAGTAGTATACCTACTACTACTACAACGGAAAGATTTCCCTCTGACATTTCTTACGTAGTTGACTACAACACGAGATATAACTGACCAAGTCAGACCGACTTTGTTACATAATATGTTAACTACTTGACCGATTTCAATGTGGTTTTTATAGTTGGGTAGCTTAGGATCCCTATGCGTGTCCGAGAATAACTTGGCATTGCCCGACTACGGCGAAGCAAGGGAAGGGTAATGAGATTAACAGTCTTTGTATGTATATGTCGTGGCGATATTGTAGAATTGATAATTTCATGAAATGGTCAGCTAGAACTGACCATATCTTTGAAACATCAACGTTTAATGATATTTCAATCCATATTTGGCCATATCATTAATGTAGGGATACCAAAGGTGTACAAACAAATAGGTTTCAAGGCTAACAAAAAAAACACGAAAACGAAGGCCTTCTAACCTATCGCGGCCAAGTCGGGCTTCCGCCTTTTGCCTCTAGCGGTAGGTAATGTAACTATTTTACGATATGATAATGTTTGAACATATCATGAAGTAGCCGTGCGTTTAGCTGTTCATATCGTATCATTCATCTGGCCAAACTATTTCATGATAAATTCATGTTTTTTTATGATGAGGACAACCATTTCTTGGAATGATCATTCAACATTCACCATATTTCCACCACATATATATGTGGATGTACCTCCATAGCGTCGCCCTTGGTCCGATTTTTGACAAGCGAGGTATAAATCGATTCATCTTCATCGCAAGAGTGCCTATTTTTACCCGGGTTTTGGTTTTTGATCTTATATCTTGTTAACATCCTGTCTGTCTACATTGTCTACAACTTCATTTGTTTTAATGATGTGATTGTGCTAGCTTTCAGCCAATCCGGTACGGTAATATTGACGGTATAATGAAACTAGGTACATTGTGGCGACTTTTTACTTATCATCATCATCAGCCTATATTTGTCCACTGCTGGACGTAGGCCTCTCCTAATGCACGCCAGTGAGCTCGATCTTCAGCTCTCCTCATCCATTTTCTGCCAGCCGCTTTTCGCAGGCCGTCACACCACCTGGTCACAGGGCGTCCTACACTACGTTTGCCTAAACGTGGTCTCCACTCGAGAACTCGTCTACCCCAACGGTTATCGGTTCTTCGGGAAATGTGACCAGCCCACTGCCACTTCAGCTTGCTTATCCTTTGAGCTACGTTGGTTACCTTGGTTCTCCGTCCGATATCTTCATTACGAATCTTGTCCTTCAGAGAAACTCCAAGCATAGCTCTCTCCATAGCTCGCTGAGCGACCTTAAATCTTATCCTTTAGAATATCTAAAAAAAATAAGCCGACGCGGGACGCCTGGCAGATGAGTAAACATTTAAAAAAAACTGAAACAACGAGCAACTATTTGCACCGCGCGCTCTTCAACTGTGAATCAGCAACGAGATCTATACTTATTGTTCGGCCTAATACCATAAGTCTAGTTAGAGCATCGAGAAACCGTTCGGCCGCAAGTCTATAGTACTGTAGTTCAATTCCCAACTGGAGTGTTTACATTTAGCACATTAAAAAAATGATTATGTGATAGCTTATAACTTGAATATGGCCAAGATGAGGCGTAAAGAGCCGAAAAGCCACGAGCGAAGCGTCGCCAGGCCGCTCGATCGCCACGCTAACAGTTGGAGTTACCCCGTACCGCGCCATTAGATATTTAAACAACAAAATTGTAATAGTACTTGTTACATAGAGCATAAGCTACTTACCAGCTAATAAGAAAACTTTCTTCCCATAATCCTTTTCCAAATGTAAGAAGTACGTTGGATAGAAGCCGCGGTCCATTCCCTTGCGATCTCGCGCTATCCTGCATTTGTATAGAGTCCCTTGCTTCGCTGGAGTTACTACAAAGTTTTCCACAGAGCCCTCGACCGAACCTTCGATTTCTGCTGACTGGAAAAGTATTATACTTTATAATCATTAGCATTCGCCACACGGCCGTGTCTGGCAACCCTGACGGTTAGCAAAGATTTTTAATATTATTTTACACTAGCTGTGCCCGCGTGGTCCATTTATTTTTTCGCGGTATCCTTTTTATTTTTTGAAAATAATCTTGCTTATGTTACTCCTTGTAACATCAGCTATCTTCCAGTGGAAGTCCCGTCAAAATCGATCCAGCCATTCCGGAGATTAGCGGGAACAAACAGAAAGAAAGATAAAAAAATATGTCTTTTTTTGTTATGAGTACCGTGTATTATTTCGTATGCATTTAGTAAAAAGCTGTTATTTTGACATTAAAAACAGACACTTCAATATTATTTATTTGTAAGATTAAAACCATTCTTAGTGAACTAACCTGCGGAATAATTAAAACCGGTATTAAATCAGTTCTTAGCCAGACTGACTGATGACTGGAACATCTTTTAAATCAAAATTATGAGGATATTTTCTCTCTTTTTTAACGAATGCTTTAATGCATATTAGTTTTACAGGAAAAACATCTTTAATATCAGGAAGATATCTGAGTTTTTTTTGTGCAATCAGACATCAAATTATGAGAAGAGTTGTAAATAGCATTGACAGGGTTTGCCCTAAACCGTAAGGGGTTAAAAAAATAGATTAGTTTAATCTTCACTACATTTCAACCAAAAGGCTAAAACAATGACATATTTTAGCCATTAGTATACCTGACTAGGAGAAGAGTCTCGGTCTGCACTCAGTGCTTGCAGCGGCGCGACCGCAGCGTCAGCGCACAGGTCGTCAGCGCTCGCGTCCCGGTTCACGCTACACACCGGCACGCTTTCGTCATCCTCTTCTCCGCTGTTGTCAGCGTCATCAACTGTCAGCACTTCTATTTGGTTGCCTAGCTCTGTAAATTTGTCCAAAAATATTAAAAACGTACCGTTTTCGCTTACTGTCCGTCAGCTTTAGACATAAATACAATAAACTTCAAAAAGTATGAGATGTTTCACTTCTATAAGAATGGGAGGTAAGAGTGCTAACGACACAACTTAATAACGAGAGCACGCAATTACTTAAGAATGCCACGGACAGTGCAGAGTTTGGTTTTTCATTCAAACAATGTTAATAAAATAAAAACAATGCAAGCTTGGATGTTATCATTATGAGTATTTGTCCACTGCTGGACGTAGCCTGTAATGATATCTGTAATGGAATAGCGTAGTCTATCTTCAACATTTGGTTTCTACCTGACTTGTATACATTTATTGAACGATAAGGAAAACAAGTTTGCATATAATTACAAAAGTATGCACTACTCCAGCACAACCATAAACAGTGCAAGTGAGTTACACATTTTGTCCAGAAAATATCTAAATATTTGGTGATATGATATAATTAATCAATACTAAGTAAAATAATGGGACTAAATGAGTAACATTATTTATGAACAGGACATTAACCATGTATATTCATCATCATCATAATCAGCATCTATTCGTCCAATAGTGGACATATGCCTCTCCTAACTCCTTCAATTTTGTTCTGCTTGGTGGTCAATCAAAACCCACTGCCTACCGGCCACTACCACATCATCAGACCATCTTGCCTTCGGCCACCTGTTCTTGGTCTCCAATCTGTCACCCTGCGCCTCCATCGGCTATCATTAGGTGTCCTTTCCATTGCAACTTGAGCCACAAAATTCTATTTCCGACATCAGTGACACCAGTCCTTCTGCAGATTTCCTCGTTCCTGATTCTATCTTGCAGGGTTATTTGGAGCATCAACTTTCCCATCGCTCTTTGTGCTACTTTTAGTTTTGACATAACTACATCCATCAGTAACCACGTCTCACATCCATGTGTCAACTTCAGCAATATAAACTGATTAAATGCTTGTTGTTTCAGATGAAGAGACATATCTGATTTAAAGATGTTACTCATGTTGCGGAACCATGTATATTATTGGTATTAAATAAATAAATATATTCAGGACAATTCACACCAATTACCAAGCCCCAAACTAGGATACCCTGTATTAGGGGCACTACATAACGGATAAACATACATAGATACGAAGAGTAGTGTATAGTATTAAGTTTTCAATATTTCACCAGTTGCAAGTGGCATGCTCACTGATAAATTGAAGTTACTGCAAGTAGGTAGTCTTTACGAACAGCCATAGCTGTATATCCTTCTTCTTACTTGTTTCTAACATGCCACGTCAGTATCATTGTAAAAATACATGTGACTAGACAACACAAATCTTCATTTGTAAACTTTTAACTTGACTCTATTTTTTCTGAAACACTGTTGTGTACTGTTCAGATGAAACACAAATAAATAATTTGTATTGTGACACAAATATTGACAAGAGGAAAAATAAGTTGTAAGCATAATGAGTAATGAGTATGTCTATGTATGTCACATGCTGATATAATAATGTAGTGTGAGAAGCATTTTATTTGTAATGGGCAGTTTACATTATATTTTGCGATAAACTCTTTCAGTCTGGAAAACCCAAAAAGTGTACTGTGAAAGGGTTAAGTAATATGTAGGGTATAACAAAGAAAGATTGCATAAGATGTTGAAACCGGGTTATAAATAAGAAAAACATTCTCTCTAGATCTCCCATCTATGCTTAAAATCTAGTCAGTGCAGTGTTATTCTAGTCAGTATTATTCAACCTACCAGATTGGCAGTAGTAAACTAAGCCGAAGCCTAATTTCATAAGAAACACTACACACTGCAGAGGGACAAACAATTTAGAACAAGAGCATTTTAACATATAATTGACCTACCCATGTGAAGATAGTGGTTAACTTGGTTGATTTAAATATAACGAATTATTTTATCAACAGTTTTCTTTTACTACTATCTACTAAAATATAATGTAAACCTGCCGTAAAGCAGCACTGCTTACCATCATAGGTTGATACTCTGTTAGTCTGCAGAGGTATTACTTGGTCTGGATTCACTGGTGACATAAGAAATTGCATCGGACCATCATAGCCTGCCATGAAACGAAAAGAAATGCGCATAACGAAAAATTACATTGAGAAAAATCATGCATGAAAACTTAAACAGAAATATTTGTTTAACACTGAATTAATGTGGAGATGGGCTTACCGTGGAGCTCTCTAGAGCGGGCTCCTGAAATAGGTCTTTTAGCGGAACCGACTCTCAAGTCGTTTGCCTGAACCATCCCCGAGTTCTGTCGTTTCTGCTTCATTTTCTGTTCTTTTTGCTGATCTATTATTTTCTAAAATAAACATATTATGGTGCAAAATTATATGCTGCAGTAGATAAAACGTCCAAGCACAGTATTGCATGAGAAATCATTCAATAAAACATGTTTTTCTATTCAGAATTGTTTACTAACTTGCACCTCGATTCTTGCAATGTTTAATTTCTTTGCCATTGTTTGACCTTAGCGGTGACTTCCGTAAAATACATAAATAGTAAATCAATAAACTGTGTGAATTATGGCCAGAATTAACACGGTTTTAACTCAAATTAATATTGTTATTTCCCAAACTCTCTTTTTGTTTATAAATTCTTGCCTACCGTTGCCCAGGACAAGAATGTTGCATACATAGAAATAAATTACTATTTTAGTAGAAATTAAGAGACAATAAAGTCAAAAACACTGGTTAGGTTTTTGGCAAAATAATACATGTCATGACAGTCGTTCGTTACTTTAAGTTTAAAATAATAAATCATACTTACGTTAGTGTGAGTTTTTGCCGCCCGGGGCTGAGCCGAAATTTGCCGCCCCCTATTTTCTTCATTTCCAAATCTATTAAGACATCGAAATGATTAAAAGACGAGAACAGCATTGTGAAAATGTTGAGCTATTTCTGTTTATATGTTGAAAACGAAACATAATATCAAATCATTGAACAAAAATATACGCCATCGAAGCGAACGCGAATATCTTGAGCTAGTCCTATCAGTACAGCGATTAATTCATAAGTTTAAACTTTAAATCATACGAAACATTGTATTGCTAGACAAAAAGCGCGAGCGAAGCGAGCGCGAACAATTTAGAACTATTTTTATCAATAGTTTGACTAACATATGATACTGATTCATAACAAGTTGTTGTTTGCAAAATGAAAACAACAACTGTAACAATTGTCTGTCTAATAAAAAATAAAGTACATAACCATAGTCATAATTATAATTATATATAAAAATATATGTATATATATATATATATATATATATATATATATATATATATGTGTATATATATATATATATATATATATATATGTAATATATGTATATATATTTATTCTAAGCGTAAGCATTCAGCAATTAGACACATAAATAGAGGATGGTGGCCCAGTTCAGTTGTTCCAGGTGCAGGTTACTGCTAACCCGTGGATCTCAGGAGTTTATAGGCATTTGGAGGAGTAGACACGCAATAGTTTACATCACATGGCAATTAGACAATTATATAGAACACTAATAAGTCAAATCTTTCAATATTATTTTAAACAACATCCACTTGTCCCATTGACTTGAATTTTTGCGTAAATATGTACGTATGTAATCCCGATGACAATACAATCATCTTATCGCTGCAGCCAGGCGGTGGCGCTCGCCACTGCCCCCTACTTCTGCGCCGCCCGGGGCCATGGCCCCCCTGCTCCCCTCACGTAACGCTACTGTTAATCACTTACTTAAAAATAATAAATTGCTAATAAAATAATGCCACTTGCCAACAGGCAAAACTATAAAAAAACTGATTGTTAGTAAATTGTTTAACACTTTTTTTGTATAAACCATTCTCAGTCATTCTCAGTCTTGTCACGGATGACAAGACTTACTTGAAGAGGATAAACACATAAGGATATTAGAATCAATAGGGTAAGTTGTACAAAAATTGCAAATTTGGGTAAGTTTATTGGTAGCTCCCTTGCGACTCCCCCCGCTTTTCCTTCCGATGCAGGGGGCACGTTTTGCGATAAAAAAGGTAAGAACCTCCCACGGCGTAAAATAAATAAAAATGATTTATGACCACTTCAGAAGGCCGCTTGTTTAGAGAACGGCTGATTTGAAAAGCCATAACATAACAGATTGTATTTAAAGTGTTATTGTTATGATTAACTCAGTTGTTTATTCATAAAACAATGTCAGAAGTTGATAGAACAAAAAATAAAGGTGTGGATTTGAAAAATACTATTTATTTCTGAATCTAAATCGATATGGTATGACTGATCAAAATGTTGAACTTTTGTCATGAAATATCTTTGAATGGATTTCAAATCACATTCACATGGTTGCCAGACTATCCTTTTATCAGTAGAATACAACAAAAAGGCTACATAGGACAATATATAACAAAACAATAAATAATCTCAAAAAGCATATTTATCAATTTTTCCTGCCACAGCAGCCAAATGCATTGAGCGTCAGGGAAACTGGATTTAACCAGTGTTTTTTTAAATTTTCTCTAAAAACGAACTTGGTGTAAGTTTCTGCAGCTCCTATTTATAAAACGTGCACAGAATTTTCAGTAGTGTTAAGTTGTTGCTGGGGCTACGTTCGTAACCGTCAATCAAATCGAGCCTGTATAGTTGTGATGTAGGTTTTATAGTGTATAGTGTACCTCCTTGTGTATAGCTCTATGGTTTATATTTTATGCTCTTGTCAATTGTCGTGTCATGTCATGTGGAATAAACCCTTGATTCTATGAACAGGGTTTTTCAATTTACTACAATTTATTCCACATTATCTCTAAATTATCTCTAGAAGTGGTGCTAAACGGTCTTTGTCAGGTTTAACCACACCATCATTAATGTTATATCCCAATATGTTTAGGTTCCTAACTGAAAAAAACACTTTTTTCCTTGTTGATGGTAAGGTTATATTTCGCAGATATTTCCATGAATTTTAACAACTTCTAGTCATGCTCTTCCTGATGAAATCTACAGACGGTATTATAATCCAATAAGAGTACACACCGTCAAGATTTGACTCCCGCAAGATTGAATCAATGATTCTTTGAAAACAAGCAACTCCATTTGTAACTCCAAAAGGTATATGACAGAATTGGTATATGTTTCCTGCTGCTTCAAATACTGTCATATATGTTCATTGTGTTTATGGGACACTGATAATATGACTAAGTCAATTTTGCTAAATAATTTGAACTGGAAACGAAATCAACTCTTCAAGGTTCGGCAGAGGATAGGCGTCTAGGTAAGTAAATTTATTGATAGTTCTAGAGTAATCAATGCACATGCGTCTCTTATGATGAGTGCCAGATGTAACAAGTACTTGAGCACGCCATGGAGAAGTACTCTCTTCTATGATTCCATCTGATAACATCTTCTTTATTTCTGTTTCAATAAATAATAGATCTTTGGCGTGTGTCTGCGAGACTTGATTGCAATGGGTTTGTCAGCTGATAAATTTGTAAATAAATTGACAGGCTGTATATTGCCTTGACTTAATGCACACAGCCTTAGTTGTGGTTGAGATCCTCCGAATTCTATCGTTATCTCTGAATGTTGTTCGAGAACGTCATCACCAGCGTTGCCAGACGTCCCGATTTTGGCGGGACGTCCCGATTTTTAAATCAAAATTAAATGTCCCGCGTGGGACAGACTCAGTCCCGCTTTTTGGGAATAACTCGACCGTGCGTGCAGCGTGCTGAGGAAGCGCGGGCGGGTGGCTAAATTTAATGAAATCAGAATTACTCGTCCAGTTTAATCTACAGCTATCCTGTGAAGAGTTCTTCATCTTTATTAAAGAGAAAAAGGAAACTTTAAAAGAAGTTAAATCTTCACAGAAATATCATGAATAAGTAATTCTTATAAATAATTATTCTCTTATTGTAAGTTGCAATTTGTAACACTCACTCCTCAGACCATTGTTTGAAATGCCATATTTTTCGAACGAATAAAACTTTTTTGATTTCGCTTTTTTTTTCATTAATAAGACGAATAAACTCAACTATTTAATGATAGGGTAAATCTGATTTAAAATACATTTTCTATGGCTATTTTTGCTATCTATTATCACGTAAAGGTAATTTGAACTCAAATAAAGAGATAAATATTTAAAAACTTCTGATTATATACGTTTTTTTACCATGTCCCGCTTTCGACAAAAGAATCCCGCTTTTTTCACCCAAAAGGTCCAAAATCCCGATTTGGCAAAAATATATCTGGCAACGCTGGTCATCACCCAAGATGACTTGGGCACACAAATCTTTCATTACTCGCAATGGAAAATTAGTTATATCATGATCTTTTATACATAAATTTGCATAACAAGCTTCTTTTATTTCAGTTTTTAAAGTTGAGGATGCCATTGTAACATCCTGATGCCAAGGTTTTGTTTCTAATCCATACTGGCGAATGACCTCTTTATCGATTAAGCTCGCAGTACTTCCAGTATCTATCAGTGCTTTTACTGGTATTCTGTTTACGAAAATAGGTATTGTACATATCTGAAGGCCAGTTGACACCAATTGAATGCATGAAGCTATATCATTTTCGTTTTGAGTGGTAGCTGACCTTGATGATATATTCCTGGGTTGGCCTTTGCAAACTGTTGCAAAATGTCCACTCTTGCCACATTTGACACATATTTATTTGTGAACTGACCAATAATCTGTTGCGTTCATGATGAAAGGACATGCAAGCAAGATAAAAAATGAAAAAGTTCAAAGATGGTGCATGGAGCTCGCTAATTATAGATTTGACATTAAATATCGGAGCGGCAAAGAAAACATTATCGCTAATTGTTTATCACGTATTAAAGCAACATGTGCTAGTACAAATAGAGATAATTTGATGACACTACACGAGTCATTGTGTCACCCCAGAGTTACACGACTTATGCATTGAGTAAGATGCAAGAATCTCCATACTCAGCGGAAGATTGAAAAAGTACTGTGACTTCTTGCAGAGTATGTGCTGAAGAAAAGATGAGATTTAACAGAAACATATCTGGTAATCTGATAAAAGCAACTACCCCTTTTGAACGATTATCTCTAGATTTTAAAGGACCAATACCTTCTTTCACCACAAACAAATACATTCTTACAATAATAGATGAATATTCGAGGTTTCCATTCGCATACGCCTGTAAAGATACAAACTCCGATAGTGTGACCAAAAGTCTAATGGATCTATTCTCAACATTTGGCATGCCTTGTATGATACACACGGATCAGGGAGTAGGATTTATGTCCAGGGAACTAAAGGATTTTTTGAATTCAAAAGAGATGGCGAGCAGTCGTTCTGCACCCTATAATCCTCAGTGTAACGGCCAAGTTGAGCGTTTGAATGGGACATTATGGCAAACAATACATCTTGCATTAAAAACAAAGAACATGCCTATAGAGATGTGGGAGAATGTACTGCTGTGTAAGCCCTACACAGCATTTGATCACTGCTTTGTACTGCAACCAGTATGACTCCACACGAACGATTGTTTCTCCACCCCAGACGATCTTCCTCGGGACAGTCTCATCCATCTTGGTTCAAGGGTGATAAAGTTCTGTTAAAGAAACATGTGCGTAACAAATATGATCCGCTTGTTGAAGAAGTGGAAATGGTTGAACCCTCTCCAATGAGCAGTAGAGTATGGTTCAAATAGACGAGAAATCATGGTCTCTAATAGACACTTAGTGCCAAGAGGTGAAGGTGCAGAAGTTGAAGAGACCTTGGATTCTGATGTCGATGAATTTCATGATACGCAGGATTTGATGCTGGTGCCTCCACTAGATCCTCCTCGGCGTTCAGAAAGAAGCAGACGCTTACCAGCATATCTCCGTGATGACTACGAAACAAGGAGGGAATAATTATATAGGTTTTATAGTGTATAAAGTACCTCTTTGTGTATGTACCCAGAACTGCCTAAAATTTTAAATAAAAAGATCCACACCGCTTACCGCTACCGAGCATCTATATGAACATGTCTGATGATCCACATTTTAATGTGGTAAGAAGATAAAGTCTGAAGATATAACAACATTGTTAGTCAGTGCTGGGCTGGCATTGGCCAGGTAGAGCACAGAATAAATAGTTAATGATACCTAACCTAGGATCTAGGGCGTCAGGCTAATTAAACAAAAAAAAAAACAAAGAATTAAAAATTCTAACATTTTGATTCCCGCTAATCGCATGTTTTAGTAAATAGTTAATAGTGTTTGTACCAATCTGAACATAAGTAAATACTAAATTTATAGCTGTGAGTGTGACGCTGTGACTGTGAGGAACTTGATATTTATGTAATCCTTATTAATTTTAAAGGTAGAATATTTTATTGTGATATGACCACACCGGAAGTACGTCTAGGTACGTCTGGGCCGTTTGTGTTGAAGCGGAAAGATAAAAAAATAACAGTTAAAAACGCTAAATATGTTTCAATCACCGTTCGTATTGAATATGACAGTTAAATTTAACATTGAAATAGCGACTTTATCCGTACTTTATAGGGTATACTTTATAGGGTCGTTTTTCGTTCGGTTTGGGTAGTATAATTAGTGTCAAAAATGAAACTCGAAACTGCCCAAAACGCCACTGCTTCAAGTCGAACGCAGGGTAAAAATAATTTATATTGATACGATTGGATTGGCATGCGGGCGTACGTATTACGGGGGTAACTTTAGGTATTCTGTAAAAGAGTACTAAAAAGTATTCTTTGGTTTCGGGCAAATTAATAGCATTTTGGATGTAATTTTTAGGATTGTCAATGTAATTTTTTATGCAAAACGAACGGTCATTAATAAACAATGCCGCCAGCAAATAATTTCTGTAGCTATTTGAAACCAACAAGCGTGCATGCTAAATTACACTTAGATGCCAGGCATTAGACCCGCGGCCCGACCACATAACTTGGCTTCAATCGAATTCTCAATATCGCAACCACTAATGCCTTGAGATAGAGTCGAAATTGCTATGAAAAAAGTGATAATCCGATTGTAACCAAGTTCTGTAATTGGGCCACTGATATTACTTGAGCCGTATAACTATATTATCCACAAAGCAATAATAGTTGTTTAAGTGAAATTTATCATGCGCGCTTAATGGTTTCAAATAGCTACTTTGGCCGCAGAGCGCTAATTTCGTTCATAAAATTATTATTATTTAGCGTTATTAACAGATTTTTACCATTTCATTCAAGACGAACGCCCTAAAAGTTGTGTGCCGAATAATCGACTAAAAGTCTTAGAATATATACGCTGCCTTATGGCACAGAATAAACAATACCTAGTAAAAGAAAAGAAAGAAAGAAAATACATTTATTTCTGACAACACACAACATTAAACATTATCAAGTAGAAATTTTTTTTAGGAAATTAGACAAACAAACAAAAATGCAAGTGCTTATGGCTTAAGTGGCTTTATTTTTGTATGTTTCATTTCCATAGAGTTTTTATCTATCAGCTGCTAATGTAATTGTCATGTCTCAATGTCTCATAGCTGTCAAACAACCATATGTCATTTTTTTCCAAAATGGCCCCGACTCGGAGCGTTCTGGGATTTTTGAATCCAAAAACTCTTAACGCCGTTTTTACTAGTAATTTATCAAAAACTCCGTATCGCTTTGTGCATAAACAGTGCAACACCAGTGAAAAGTTTGCGTCTGGTCCTGTCCTGTCCGTCTCCTCGCTGGTCAATAAAAACTGTATGTACTACATGCTTCCATTACATCACCGGTTTTAACAAATTGACTGTAAAATCTTCTAGTTATCATGTATATCTGAACAGCGTTGGGAACAAATTCACGGGTACTTATAGTTTTGTGAAATTGTGATGACAGTTTGTGAAATATAACCTCAATGTCTCTTGTCATTAGATATTGCTGGGCCCAGGCACAGATTTATTCACACCAGCAGCTGTCTAAACGCCAGAGCTGACTATTACAAAGTGCTTGGTGTCTCCAAGAATGCTTCGGCCAAAGATATCAAGAAAGCATACTACCAACTCGCCAAAAAGTACCATCCTGATGCAAACAAGTCTGATCCGGAGGCTTCTAAGAAGTTTCAGGAGGTATCTGAAGCTTATGAGGTATGTAGAACTATGTACTTGGCAATTGTAAGTGTTTAATCTTCATGAGAACACAGTTAATTGCTGACCCTTCTCGATGCTGACACCCGCTGCTTCAGTCTTCTCGTAACTGAGAGTAATACAACTTGATTGAAACATTGAGGTAATTAAAATATCATTTTCAGTGTGATTAAGTACTGTTTAAATAATGAACTCTTTGTTCTCAGCATTAATAATGTTTTCCTGAAATAAACTTACTTTTGTACAGATGCCTTAGAGATAACTCTGTAGTAATAAGAAAAGTTGTCGCAAATAGTGGTAATGGTGAATAATTGGTTCACAATTATTCAACATTACCTCTGGCTAATAGTCTAGTTATTTGTTAAGTGATAATAAATTACAATAACATGAGTAGTTGTCTTGAGCCTACCTATTTTTCGGATTTTCTGCTTGTCTTTTTTTCTTTTCTATCAGCAAGCAATTAAAAAAAGAAATAAAAATATACCATAATGTTTTCAAGTTAAAATATAAAATACAGTTCACTTCATGGTCCCAGTTTGGGCTAAGCACAAGTGATAAGGCATACTACTATGTGAAGTTTCGATACAATGGATACAATAGATTATTTTACACATTACTTTTATTTTACTCAACTAGGGTTTTGTTTGTTTATATCCTTAACACCCATTTTTATTTACAATTTCAGATACTGTCTGATGAGGGCAAGCGTAAAGAATATGACACATATGGCACAACATCTGAGCAGATGGGAATGGGCGGAGGGCCCTCTGGGACCGATGGCTTCACCCATCAGTGGCAATACAAGTCCACCATAGACCCTGAAGAGTTGTTCCGGAAGATATTTGGAGATGCAGGCTTCAAGAGTGATGCTTTCAGTGACTTTGCTGAGAGTCAGTTTGGTTTTGGTGGTGCCCAAGAGGTAAGAGAATTGTGCCAATACTAATCAAAATTTTAATCTAGTATTGTCGAAGGATTTGTCTCTTTTAAACTGTCAAATTTAGTTATGTTTGTGCCAACAGAATTGGTACCCACCAATATTCTGTTGCAATTAGAATCATCAATTCATTAGCAGGCCTTTGCAATTACTAAATTGAAACATTGCAATAATGCAGTAAGCACATCAATCTAGACATTTTTACATTATTCAGTGCAATTCATTCACTGATCAGTAAAATCTTCCATATACAAAGAAAATTAAGAACTAGAATAGTTTTTTTTAAATGATACACTGCAGATACATATTTACTGATGATTAATTTCAGTTTGATTTTAATACAAGTAGTCCATATTGCTACACATTGATTAACAAACAAATACAAAAAAAAAGAGTGGTACAGGAGTCTCCCAAGGCAGCATTTGAATAAATAAATCTCTAAAATCTCCAGTGCACCTTGGGATGCAGTATAGTTTGCGTGTCGTATGAGGTAGTGCTGGGTCAGTATAGTTGATACTGCATCTGATGATGCAGACCAATATCTAGGTGGCTATCATCACAATATTTAAGAAACAGCCCACTTCAGGGCACAGTGATTGAAACTTAGACACTAATGAAGAAGATCCATTGATATACTGTTCTAGATAATAGTGAACCTCAAGTTCACGGAGGCAGCTCGCGGAGTAAACAAGGATGTCAATATAAATGTTGTGGACACGTGCCCCAAATGCCAAGGATCCCGCAGTGAGCCTGGCACTAAGGCCATAAGGTGCACTTACTGCAATGGCACTGGAATGGAGACATTCTCTAGAGGTATCATATTTAATGACTTTGTAATTATGCACACGCTTGAGTTTTTATGCGGTTTGGTTGTTTTTTTTATGTGTTGTCGTACCACACTATTGTAGTGGCTCATGTAAATAACAATCTAACCTTAAGACTAATAATTAATTTAACTTTAACCTAAAATGCTAATTAGGTAGAGTAAATAAGTGCCAAAAACAAACTTATGCAAATAAATTATACATTTTTATGTATACGGTATATGCTCGCCCTTCAATTTCATACCCATATTGTAAAATAAGAAGTTTTTTTTCGCTTTAAAATAGGAAAGGACTGTGTTACTCGGTAAGACATCCTTATCTGTTAACCACTTAACACACTTAACACAGTTTAAGTACCTAGTAACCGCTTTAAAGCATTAGAAAACATTAGTGCATTAGTTAATTTAAAGCATTAGTAACCGCTTTAAGGCAGCATTTAAAAGTTATAGTTAAATAAAGAAACTCACATACATACATAAAAACAAATGTGAACTCTGAAAACATTTCACTCCTATAAGGGTGGTTGCATATATACTAAGATGTCCAATAAAACTTTTCTTACTGCCTCTATTTAAGGCTCAAAGGCTGTTTATTCTTGTATTCATTTGAACACAAGAATAAAGAGCCATTTTTTTTTACTATATCACTATCACTTCACTAAACTTATACGGGCATGGGCCTTCCAGCGAAGCTTTGCGACTAATGTCATACCAAGGTATTTAGACGTAATTTCATGTGGTATTTATGAATATCGGATAACAATTTGATTTTTTGTTGGTAAAATCTATATTGAGTTGATTTTGATTTGTTAAGCCATTTTTTGCAATTTTCTAGTCTAATCGAAGATGGTATTTCCAGTTGTTTGAACTTTCTCAATGGCTTCCTCTTGAGTAGCCCCAAAAGCCATGATAGCTGTACCATCAGCAAACATGGCAATGAACTTATTTTCTAAATTTAGGATATTGCAAGTGTACAGTATTACAGTAACAAACCTAAGACACTCCCTTGCGGTAAACCGGCTTTTACTTGCTTAAGTTCTGAGTATATGTCTTCTTGGCTAACTCTGAACATTCTATGCATTAGGTAAGACTCGAGTATATCTGCTAACAGTTTAGGGAGCATATATTAAAGCAGACCTTTATGCTTTACATTGTCGAATGCTTGTGCTACGTCCAGAAAAAAGTTGAACACATTTTTTTCTTCTTAAAGCTTTTTCAATAATGTTAGTGATTCTGTGAACTTGGTCTTTCTCTAAATTCAAATATATAAACCGTGTTTTTTTTTCTTTTATGATGTGCTTCAACCTTGTCAGGAGTAATTTTTCAAATAACTTTGACATTATCGGAAGCAATGAAATTGGTCTATGATACTATTTCATGAGGTGGTTTACCAGATTTCGGTATCATAATGTCTTTGGTTATTATCCACTCATCTTATTCACGTTGAAGTCTTATGTCCGGTTTCTGAGGTACTTTAATCTACTGTTTGTATATTCAAAAGCTGAACCCGACTAAATCTGATTAATATCAATAAGGGTCAAAATCGTGTGATGTTATTTTTTGTAATGTAGGTACATAGCTCGAAAATCATTTAAAAGGTGTCACATGATTTTGACCCTTATTAAAATTAATCAGATTTGGTCAGCTTCAGCTATTGAATAGATAAACCATCCATAAAAGTACCTCAGAAACCGGGCATAAACGATGCATTGAGGAGAATAGCAAGTTTAACTAAAGCTTTCCATGGGAGCAACAAATAGTGGGCGCATTCCGAAATAAGTTTAGAATGCATGTTTATTATTGTACTAGCTTTCCTGCCCGCGACTTAGTCCGCGCGGACTACAGTTTATCGCGAAAAAGCATCTAGGATATTATAAACCAATGCAAAAAAAGGTATAGCACCAACTTTCTTGATGTTTGTTGACAGACTTGTTATTTCGTTTCCATGGAAACCGTTTCGTACAGCGAGTAATCAACATTTCCCAGTTTCCCGTGGAAACTTACAATTTTCCGGGATAAAAAGTATCCTATGTTTTATTCCAGGGTATAAGCTATCTCCATTCCAAATTTCATCAAAATCCGTCCTGTCGTTATCGCGTGAAAGCTCCCCAAACAAACAGACAATGTTTCACTTTTATATAATGGTACGGATACTTGAAACTGAATACTTGTTTACCTTGACTCACAGTAGGATGTGCTGTTTTTAATATTGATTTTACTTTTTGATCGTCTCGTAACGGATCGTAAGCTCCCTTCGATCCAATACATGATCAAACCAAAAAAAGTAAAAAAAAACATCTATATTTTAATACCTATTTTACATATTTTCTTCTATTCCACAAAGTTTAAGTCACGGTAAAAATGCAACAGATTAGAAATCATTTTCTTTTTCAATGTTTAAACAATTTAGTTCTTCAGGAACAACTTAACATGCTTATTACCCTTTATTTTGTGTATCTAATATTACCCGCTAACAAAAACAATGAAGTGCGATCCGCTTTTTATTGTATTGAATCGACCCGCTAGATACTAGTCTATTCTGGAACGAAGCCATGCGATCTTCTAGCAGCTAGAAGATCGCCGCATGGCTTCGATCCGAAAATCGAGGGCCATAATCCGATAACCGATAAAAAAAAAGTCGTCGCCCGCATCCCTAACTCGCAGATAAAACGTATTTTAACTTAGAACCTTGTAATTTTCAGGTCCATTTGTGATGCGTTCGACCTGCCGACATTGCCATGGCTCTCGGATGCTCATCAAATTCCCTTGTGTGGAGTGCGAAGGAAAGGGACAATCCGTATGTATTGTCTTATTCAGCCATTTCATTTGCACATCATTTCATTTAAATTTCACCTGCAACTTAATCATAAATTGAAGATCGTATATAAGTTAAAGCTGCAACGGTTGTGCGCCCCAATACAGCCCCACCTTATTTTATGCTATATATCCATCATAAAAAGTTGCTGATTTCAGGTGCAACGCAAAAAGGTGACGGTGCCAGTACCAGCGGGCGTAGAGGATGGACAGACGGTGCGCATGGCGGTCGGCAGTAACGAGGTCTTTGTCACGTTCCGAATCGAAAGTTCTGCGTACTTCCGCCGCGACGGCCCCGATGTGCACACCGACTGTAATGTGAGTATGGAGGCCACTATCCCTGCGTTCGTGAAGACGAGATGGTGCTGTGGGCAGTTTCGAAATGTACATTGTTAACAAGCCGTTTTCTTTGAACATTTTCAACACTTTTGTAATTTTTGCAACTTTTGACATTACCGATCCTTTCCAAACCGAATGAAAAACGACCCTATCTTTGACGGAATAAAGTTGATTTTCCTATGTCAACATGTCATCGAAACATGCAAAACGAACGGTGATTGAAAACGTTCAGAACACTAATTTCTTCCACAAATGTCAAAAGCGAACGCAAAGTGTGATTATATTTAGCGTTTTTAACAGTTATTTTCGCCATTTGCTACAAAACGAACGGCCCCTACGTTCAACCTTTAGGCCGTTCGTTTTGAAACATATGTGCCGTTCTTTTTGCATGTTTAGATGTCATTACAGTTAAATGTCAAATTTAACTGTAATTTATTCCGTAGGATATAGGGTCGTTTTTTTTCGGTTTGTAAAATCATCGTCAAAAACTGGCTAAAATGGCAATCGAAACTGCCCAAAACGCCCTTTTGTCAATCCGAACTCAGGGCTAAAAGTTCCCATGTTATTGATATGGGAAAGCGGGCAAGAAAGGCCTTTGGCGACGATGCATTGGTCAATGCTAAGCTATGAAGCCTTTAATATCGAGGTAAAGATGACAGTTTATCGGTTTTTTTATAGGATACATTCGGAGAGTATAATACGCATATCAATCAATTACCCCATCTCCTTTTCCACCATCGGACAAAAAGATGTACGGAAACACGGCACCTGTATATGATTGATATTCCATCGATTCGTACTAATTTCGATTCTACATTTTTTTGTACGAAAAGCCATGGAATGGAACACCATACCATCTTTATAATTATAACCTGGATGTCACTAAGTCTAGAGTGACCTGGTCCATTACACTCCGCTACTTAAGGGAGTTGGGATGTCTTAGGTAGAGGCTGGCTGGGGAAATGCGTAATAAACCCCAAACGAGACGTCAGTGCAGGCCCTGATCTTTCTATCTATACTTATATTAAAGCAATAAGAACAAAAAACTCTGTACAAAGATAATTTAAAAAAAAAAATGTCTATGGTACTTAAAATAAGCTATTGAACAAGAATAGAACAGTTTTAAAAATCGTGTCTGTCTGTTTGTTTGTTAGTTTGTATGTTTGTTCGCGCATCACGTAAAATCTACTGGACCGATTGCGTTGCGGTTTTCACTGTTGGATAGCTTAGGGTTCGACTTAATAACTGGGGTACTTTGTATCTTAATCCAATGATTAGATACCGAACAATCGATAAAAAACTGACGGCAGAACAAAATGACCAGGTGACCACTGACCAGGTATCTTGTAGGCTCTAGGCAAGCTTGCTCAATCTTCAGTCGCATCGCCACTTACCGTCAAGTGAGAATGCGGTCAAATGTTTGCCATCAAGCATAAAAACCAAGCAATCATTGCTCATTTCAAGCAATGGGGTATGCTGAAAACCAGCCCTGCATAGTCTAAACTTAGTCCAAGGAGTACAGTGCTGAGCTTACCCCAATTGCCGCATATGCAAGGTATACCAAGATAACATGACATGTGGCATAACATGGATCACAGACGTTTGTTGTTACGTGTAATGTTTTTAATCTTGTTTTTTTAAGTGACTTTAGTCACTTAGGCCCGTAATATCAATAGCAGTTTAATCTACAAATCATAGTTTAAACTATCTCTGTCGATTATCTCGTAATATCAATGATGGTTAATCTGTAAATGAGAGTTTAAACTGCCACATAGTTTAAACAGTCAAGCAGGGGCGGTTAAACTGTTGTGTAGAGTTTAAGCTATTGTTTCAAAATGGCCGCTTTTAAACAGATGTTTGTTTGTCTTTTGAAGATTGCAAACAAGTAACCTTAGAATGGCTTTTACCGACGATTCAGATTCGGATATTGTAATTATACAAGTTCTTAATGAGTTTCATACCTATACAACGAGACCTTACGTTGTTAAGCCGAGAGAATATAATTTTGATAATTGGGATGCCATTGAATTGCCCAGGTTACAACAAAAACGAAAAAACAACGTTCTTTCATTTTTATTATTCAGAACGTTGTTTTTTTACACTCTAAAATGGCATCATTCCTTACATTTCTTGAACATAGGAGCGAAAGGAATTAACGATATCCCGAGTGTTGCTACATTTTAAAAACTGATCAAAGTATAACTAATTGAGTTAAACGATGGTTGATATTACGGGCCTAAGCCCGTAATATCAACCATCGTTTAACAGTTTAACTAATCGGCTTCTAAAGTTAAGCTGTCGATTAAACCTCTTTCGTAATATCAATGGCAAAACATTGGCCGATTAGTTAAACTTTGATCAGTTTTTAAAATGTAGCAACACTCGGGATATCGTTAATTCCTTTCGCTCCTATGTTCAAGAAATGTAAGGAATGTTGTACTAAGAAAACAGACGTTTCATTGACTTTAACAGATATTGACAACATATTAGATTTTGAAATTACGCGATATGCTAGGTTCTTTCTTGTATGTTAAACAATGTGCTTCGGTGTTTATTTTTATGCATTACTTTTCATTTCGCTGCCACATTTTTAAACCTGAATTATGAGTGTGAAATCTCGTGTTCCTAATTTTAATAAATCGGAGACAGGACTGTTAACATGTTTGGTAAAAGAACATGCTGCCATTTTAGAGTGTAAAAAACAACGTTCTGAATAATAAAAATGAAAGAACGTTGTTTTTGTTTTTGTTGTGACCTGGTCAATTCAATGGCATCCCAATTATCAAAATTATATTCTCTCGGCTAACAACGTAAGGTCTCGTTGTATAGGTATGAAACTCATTAAGAACTTCTATAATTACAATATCCGAATCTGAATCGTCGGTAAAAGCCATTCTAAGGTTACTTGTTTGCAATCTTCAAAAGACAAACAAACATCTGTTTAAAAGCGGCCATTTTGAAACAATAGCTTAAACTCTACACAACAGTTTAACCGCCCCTGCTTGACTGTTTAAACTATGTGGCAGTTTAAACTCTCATTTACAGATTAACCATCATTGATATTACAAGATAATCGACAGAGATAGTTTAAACTATGATTTGTAGATTAAACTGCTATTGATATTACGGGCCTTAGTGTCTATATCAGCCCTGTATATGTTGCATTTGTACCTACATTCAAACAATATCGTAAATCATAGCATACAGTGCCCTGGCCGCATCGCATGTTTGTGCTCGCTGCGAAGGGTGCAACTGAAAATCAGCGTGTTCTTTTTTAGTAAAATAACACAACAATGCTGAGTTGTGCCCTTATTTTGTAGCCAAAATGGAACATATTGGTTATAATACTTTTTATGTAACTCTTGTACGAATTAATATGTATGTATTTGGTTATAAATAAAAATATTTTCGTTCTTTCTTCTTTCAACAAATTGTATTTGTATTTTACAGATTTCAATATCCCAAGCTCTACTGGGCGGTACTGTCAGGTTACAGGGTTTATATGAAGACCACACAATCCAGGTAAGAGTAAAACACATTATTTGGATTAAAAAATCGATAACTAATTTTGATGAAATATTTACACATCCGAAGGGACAAAGTCTACCTTTTCAAATAAACAAAGTACCATACAACTCGGTTCAGAAATACCGGAGATAACAGTGAAAATAAATACAAAAAAAAACAGTTGTTGAAATGAAAGAAAACCCTATGGGAATTAAAATTTCCTAGCATTGTGTAACACCACACTGCATAGTACTAAGTCAAGCAGGAGACCATGCTTAAATCTGGATAGCTTCTTGCTATCCTGGCTTTGCTTTGCTAGCCTCGTGTCATCGGGCATTAAACAATCTTAACTGATTCTGAATTGCCGTCAATTATGCCTTGCCCTCGTCAGTGTTTCCGGTAAATTATAAACCAGGTATGTTCAAGTCAAGAGTGAATAGGTATCTACTAGGCAAGCGTGCTACACCTTCGAACACATCATCGCTTTCCATGCGGTGAGGTTGTGGTAAAATGTTTGCCTAGTCCGTATAAAAAAAAAACACTAAAGGAAAAATTAATACAATCAATCAATACAATAATACAATGTTGTCTAATTCCACAGATAATGCCGTGCACCTCATCTCACAGTACTATCCGGCTCTCGCGGAAGGGCATGAAGCGAGTCAGCCAGCACGGTTACGGAGACCACTATGTGCACATTAAAATACAGGTAACCCAGTGCTCAGATATTCTCCTGCGCTGAGATATTCCATAGTGTTGAGATATTCTACTGTGAGTAGATATTCCACAGTGTTAAGTAAGGTATTCCGTAATGCTTAGACATTCCAGTGGTGAGTATTCCACCGTCTTGCATTGGTGCTGAGATATTTCATTGTGCTGAGTATTCCACTGTGCTGATATATACCAAAGTTTGGAGATGTTCCACAAATGAGATATTTCTGTGTTGAGATGTTCCTTAGTCCTGAAATATGCAACAGTAATGTTCCACAGCTCTGAGACGTTCCACAGATATTCAGCACTAACCAGATATTACCTAGTGCTGAGATAATATACTATCTCAAATTATGATCTCACAGTGCCGAGATAGCTGAAGAAGCTGAGAAGTAGCTGGGAGTAATTACATGAGAAGAGCCGAAGATCGGGCTCAGTCGCGCGCATTAGGCCTATGTCCAGCCGTGGGCATGCAGCATGTAGGCTGCTGATGATGATGATGACGAGTGCTGAGGAGTTTTAAGAATGTATATAAACGCAAGAAATTCTAATATAGTCTCAAATTCTATCTATGTATGTTTATCTATTGTCTTGTACCCATAGTACAGGGTATCCTAGTTTGGGGCTAGGTAGTTGGTGTGAATTGTCACAAATATATATATAAAAAAAAAAAAAAAAAAATATCCTAATTTTAGGTACCAAAGTCGCTGTCGGGGAAGCAGAAGGCCCTCATTTACGCATACGCCGAGCTCGAAGAGGACACTCCAGGCCAAATCCACGGGATGTCCTTCAATAGAGATGGTAAGAGAAAAAATTGATACCATTGTCTGTTGGCTTGAGCTAGGTACTTGATGGCTTGGAGTGTTGGATGTGGCTTGGTTTGCATGGATGTTAGGAAACTATTTCAAAAGAACGTACGGTTGACAAAAAGAAAGCAAGAATCGAAATAAATGTAGGAAATAAGTAATCATTGGGCTAGTGTCGAAGTCTACAATTTGTTCTACTTCATAAAGAAATTAGATACTATTAAATTGTAATGGTGGATGTAGTGGTTATATAATATGCCTCTGGAATAGAGACATATTTTTTAGGTTAGGTTATTTGGAGGGTTTGCTAGTTCAGATTTGATAACGATGGTATGATCCTCGTGTATGGAAAATAAACGCTGATTGTAGAACAATGTTGAAAAATAGTTAATCGCAATTTTAAACTATCTCTTAGATTCTCTTTGTGTTTTTGATTCCTTTTATAACTATTTATACTATTTTGAACTGAACGCAATGACCCAAAATTTTGATTGAAAACAAAGGATTCACGGAGCGGTTGATGGTTGCGTTGGGTAGAGAGGCGGTGAAATTGAATCAAAAGCACAGATAATATAAGAGAACCGTCTCTTTTATAGTATTTTTTTCTAAAAGCTGTGATCCATTTAACAGAAAACCGCTTGATAATTTGAAAATTATGTTTTACATACAAGTGTATTGTATCTGAAATTGACAATCATTTTGCCTATAGTCCGCATTCTCACACTCTTTTTCATTCACGTGCTTTCAAAAATCATTTCGTTTTTTTATATGAAAAATAGAAATCGCGTGGCCTTCGCCTTTTGCAAATAATCCGCTATTCGCCCCTTTCCGACCTCTTCCTATAACCTCATTCGCATAACAACCGCAACCAAGCCCGTCTAACGAACGCCAAACAAAATTTATTTTACAGAAGTACCCAAAACTGAGACAGACACGCAAAAATCGGAAACATCGGGAAAAAGCGAAAATATACACCCCACGAATCGCGATTCCGAGCACAAAGGGGAAAAGTCCAAAGCGTGGACTTTTCTTGAGAGCATGTTGGATAGTTACCAAACGAATCGGACATATTTCTTGGTTGGGTTCTTCTTTGCCCTCTGCTGGGCATGGATTCTGATAAGCCAAGACCCTCATGATAGGACTGGGGTAAACAAGTTCGTGGAACAACATCTCCCGGAAAATAAGGAAATGGATAGACCGTTAGGGTATGAGAGGATGGTTCAGAGGGAGAAAAGGGAGAATCCGGAGTTGTATGAAGCTTGAATGGCAGTTAGAATAGGTATTATGTGTACTGTGGATCAAAAAGGCACTTAAAATGTATTCTATTTGCTAAATTATTACTAGTAAATTTATCTTTATAAATAATCAGCTCCAATATAAAGTATTCATAACAGAGAGTCATCAAAATGTGTCTAAATGTAGCTTGTCTCACATATAGCTATAGATCAATCACAGCTATAGATTAATTAATATACGCTGCTCGAAAATAGACCAACGTAATTGTGACAATATATATATATATATATATATAGATATATATATATAGTACTGCCAAACCCCAAATGTGCTTCGGAGAACACGTTAAGCTGTCGGTCCCTGCTGTTATTGATTAATAGCAGTCGTTAAGCTATGTGAGAGGCCCTCGGGCGGCCTGACAAACTCTGACACCAGAGGCCAGCACTACCACACAGACTACTAGACCTCAAGAGTCTGTCTTTGGCATAGCTTATAACTGAATAAATATTCACCGCGCATTATATATATAAAACAACTGGTAGGCTGAATGGTTAGTGACCTGGACTTAGGAAGCCGATGTTCTCGGGTTCGAATCCCGCTGAGTGCAATAATTTATTTGTTGAGCGGAAATTAGTTTTCCTGCTTTTTTCCCCTCTTGTCATGTAAGGAATATAAAAAGGTTATTTTTTATCTTGTTTTGTTTCATGCATAAATGACAGTATGAAAAATTTAGGAAAACTGAAAGGACATTAAAAAACATTAGATTATCGGACCTGCTCACAAAATTTCACGAGAATCGGTTGAGAAATGCGACCTGTAGAGGAGAACAGCCGGGCAGCCGGACATACGAAAGAATTTTTGCCCAAGCTGAAACGGAGACGTTTCGCTCGTGCTTCGCGCTTGCTCGGTCAATTATTGTAAAGGTTCAGACGGTAAAAATACTTTTATCACTTTTTTTTTATTTGTATTTTTTTTTATTTTTAATAAAGACACTGGTCTTTATTAACTTGCCACTAACTACAACAAAATAAACAGACGACCCGCATTACAGCCTTATAGGTAGTCCAAGTGTTCTAGCCCACTACCAGTTTGCAGCGTACCAAACATACTGGCGGCATTGCCCCGTTGTATTGCAATGCTGATTTGATACACATTTTTTTGATTTGGATACTTATTTATGACTCCGTGGACTTTCTATTGGAGTTGACTGTTATTTTTGTGGACTAGCAAACCAAATGAGTAAAAATCTTATTTTTACTATACGAGTAGTATTAGGTTTCACTGCGCGTTTAGTATAGCAGAGGCGCGTTTACATTTCAACGCTAATTAAAATTAATAAAAAACATTTAGAATTTACTTGTAAACCTTGTGCAGCATACACTACTTGATGTAAATAAAAAATGTAACTTATTTTTTGGTTGAGCTGAGCATTTAGTGAGAGTTGTATCTGAAGCACGACATTAGTTGAAATCATGAATTTACCTGAGTCAGTTTTATTTAGTGCGAATTGCTTTGTTTGTGCGTTGCACAGTGCAATAAACACTTTCTGTAGGTCAGCGCACGGCCGCGATAGACACACATGTACAAGAGCGACGGCAATATACATTTAAACGAGTGATAGAGATAGGTAGTGAGGGGTCAATGTACGGATTTATCTCTGTATCGTGGGCGTGCTTTAGTACAAAATTTTGAATGGTTTTGTCTATTTAAGATTTGATATTTATGCGCTATAAGTTTCTCAATTTTGATGGGATCTTTTAGATATTATTATCTACAAAAAATGTAGCTGAAATTCTCATCAATAAACTAATTTCGTTTTAAAGCTGTTTAAATTCGGTCAGGTTGTTTAATTGAACAAATATTTTCAATGAATGTCGTGGTTACAGAAACTTCCGTATAAAAGTTTATGAAAGGATAAATTAATTAAGACCTCGGGGAA
The DNA here is from genome assembly GCA_946251855.1 of Alsophila aescularia. NCBI lineage: Eukaryota > Metazoa > Arthropoda > Insecta > Lepidoptera > Geometridae > Alsophila > Alsophila aescularia. Next base: position 12,367,244 of record OX276381.1, read on the forward strand.
GAAAAAGGAATGCCATTATTAACAATGTCAACATAGTGACATTCGTTGTTCTTCCCGCAAGATCTTCAAGTATGAATGAAAGGAAGAATAGGGATATAGTATGATGGTCATACATTAGTTATAACGTTATTGTAAATATTGATATGAATATATTCAAGTTGAATTCATACTGTTGTTTCATTTTTATCCTTTTCCCTTACACACCATCATGCTATAGACCTTTTCTTTAAGAATATACCTAATACAAACGGTACAATCAGGCAGTTGAATCTAATATTGAGTTAATAGCAGTAATTGGGTAGTAAAAACCTAGATATTACCGAAAATTTATGTGCATATAAAAATAAGGATCTCAACGAAAAAAACCCCTAAAATCAGTAAATTGTTAAAGAAACCTGGGGTAGGTATTCCTCTAACTATATATTAACTTTTTTTGTTTCTTAGGTCATTTGAATTCAAAATCATTTATGTCAGCTTAACCAAACTTTCGATTATCTTTGGACTAACTATAACCTACTGTTTTTTGAACATTAGAATACTTACCTATTTCTTTCGTAAGTTCAGTATTTTACGGAGGATTTTAATATGAACAAGATTTTTGTTATTTATGAATGAGGAATTTGTTCGCTGGAAGTTAATTAGGTTTTCGGAGCCTTTATTATTTCCCAATTTAATAGCGCACTGGACAATAAACGAAAAAAATAAACTAAAAATTTAATAAAACGATTCATTTCATTATAAGAGCATAAATCTTAAGGATTCCAATAATAAGTTTAGTTTATACGATTCATTAAGAATTAAAAAAAGGCCTTTGACTAAAACACTGTAAATTGACGTCACTGCTTATTAGTTCGCGTTTGTTTTGTTCTTGTGTTTACAGTGTTTTTGTACACATTTTCGCCATGACAGATAGATAGATAGATGAACTCTTTATTGAAACACCACAATATAGAAATATACAATTAATAAACTTAGTCTAACAAAAACGTGTAACAATTGGCGGTCATATCGCTTAAAGCGATCTCTTCCAGACAACCGTGTATGGAGAGGATTAACGTAAACAAATTACGGACGGTGGTGGTGGACGGACAGCTATGGTCGTTTTGGCGCGATGCAATTTAACAACTCTCAAAGGTCTAAAAATATAATGATTTTCGTTCTTATACAGGACTAGTTTTCCCGCCCGCGACTTCGTCCGCGCGGAGTACAGTTTATCGCGAAAAAAGCATCCTATTTTCTTCTAGGATATTAAAAACCAATGCAAAAGTTGGTATAGCACCAATTGCGCTTGATGTTTTTTGACAGACTTGTTATTTCTTTTCCATGGCAACCACAGACCATTCTGTGATGACAACCGTTCCTTATACAGTGAGTAATCAACATTTTCCAGTTTTCCCGCGGAAACTTTCAATTATATAAAAAGTATCCTGTTTAATACTAGGGTATAAGCTGTCTCTATTCTAAATTTCATCAAAATCCGCCCTGCTGTTATCGCGTGAAAGCTCCAAACAAACAGACAACGTTTCACTTTTATATATTGGTATGGATTATTGGTTATTGGTCACGATCCCGTGGCAGGATGTTAGGACATGCTGTCCACTATCAAATAACCCGGTATTACATTAGGCTAAAGTCAAGCATTTTCGAGCTATTTTTTGTAAATTGACGGCTAGGCAACCCTGAAAATTATTAATAAAAAATACCACAGCAAGAAATCAAACTTTTTTATTGTCTTTAGGTTGAGAAAACAATAACAAAGAATTGTGTATAATAAACTAAAAATAATCTGCAAACGTTTTTGAATCAGGGGTCTAAAACTAAGCAAGTTAGAGATTTGTGTAAGTTTCTTCAACAAAAAGGCTGATTTTATTCAATAAAACACAGAGCAACTTAACCTGCAGATTATTTAAAAAACAACTACATATTATCACCTATCCAACACGCGGTATAATTTTTTTGGTAGTTAGTGACACAGTAACAAACTATGCGACATTAAACAATATGTCGGAGAATTTAAAAAATGCGTCAATGTGGTTTGTGTGATTAAATCATGTAATAAAACAAATACAGTTGACCAGGTGTTCATCATAGCCATAATCCACAATTAGCCAGAGATCTTCTGAAGAATTTTAGTTTTGAGAGGTATTTTCTGAACTGCTTTTGTATGTATGGGGGGAATACCCTGTGCCGAATATTGACTGACCGGTAAGACAATACAGTGGGTAGAGTCCGACTTACGAAATAAGTCTCACAGACGCGGCGCTAGTTTCCTTGTAAAAGCGTTTTTTTTAAGAATTAGTTGCGTTAGTACGTTAGTTCCTCTTATCGCCGCTACTTCTTTCGTGAGACGGATTCTCAGGTTGCATGTCTTTGGTATTATGGGTCACTATTTCGAGAATGGCTATCGTCAGTTAACGCTACTACAGTAGTGAGTGCACTGCCGATTATCATCGTGAGTGAGTGGGGCTGGGTTACATTACTACAACTTTAGTAGGGATTGATAATTTTTTGTAAAATAATATATAGACATTCATGTTACACGCTGATAATGTAGCTTTATAAAGGTGAAAGAATGTTTAAAATCGGTTCAGTATTTTTTGAGTTTACCCATTATATTTTTGTCACTATAATCCTATTTTACTTTATTTAAACAGATTAGATTTTTTGTTTTTGACAAACATTCAAACAAACAAAAAACAAATCTGTTTCCCTAGTACGAGTTTTTATAGTTTTCGAAAACGAAATGTAGTTTCGTTTAGTTCCATACATATACTGCAGTTCCTGCAAGTTTCCGTTAGAGGCGCTGCCAGTAATAGTATGGAAGTAGACAAAACTACATTTCGTTTTTGTAAACTATAAAACTTGTACTAGACCCCCTGTTTAATCTAAAATGGGAAACACAATTGCTTGCTCGATGAAGGCTCTTACTACACCATCTAGCTGGATTTGGGTGAACCAAATGACAATGCGTTTGCTAGCCGCTGTTTTTCTCTGTCTTTTTCATATATTTAGCAACAGACAAATGCTAAGAAGGCGCCAACATGACGGCGTAATATTTACAGTTTTTCTCACGTATTATCTATATCTTTTGAAGTAGAGTTAGCCAAACTAGTAACTAGATCTAGTTACGATACAGCGATAGTATCATAATATACATTAATGCACGTAGCGGTTATAAATATATATACAGCTATACATGTCCCAAATTTCAATCTTGTAGTATTATTAGTGACTGAGCGTGTGAGTGAGACTAGACAACCTAATAAGTAAGTTTTACTTAAAACGAACTAGATGGCGCTGGCTATCCTTAAAACACGCAAGCGTTTCATTCGTTGGGTCGGGCTTATCGCAACTGAAAATTTGGTGCCATATTAGTAGTTACTTTATTTGGATATTTTTAAATGGCTGCCACTGCCATGCAGTGGCCGGCCTGTGACTGTGAGGTCTGCGAGTGAGTGTGAAATAGACTTGGTGACATTGATATGGGTCGGTTCGATAATACGCGTTATGGCGATATCGTAACTGTTTATGCAATACCAGTTTCTGAAACTATTTATTTGAATAACTGCGAATTGGCTCGTTTCTCGATTCTGATCGGTATCATAAAATATAGCCACGGTAGGTAGGTACTGTCTAACGAAACGAGAGATCGTTTCGTTATTATAAGATATAGGTACCTACTTGTTTACAGCGCAGAAGTCGGTGCGTGCTTACGTTTAATTTTAAATTATTTTTTAATGACGTTGTTTAAAGACTGACTAAGTTTAAATTTCCGATTGAAAAATTAAATTACAATAAAACTTTCCTTTATAGTTAGACCCAGGCTTAGGACTGGTACAAAAAGTTTAGACACCCCACAGCACACTGCTATTGACTTGTGACGTATGTATTGTTTATAATTAATTAATTACTAGTATTTATTTATATTTACACACTATTTTTTATTGAACACTAACAAAAAACAAAACAAACCACAAGTCATAATTTAATGAGCGAGTCGCGATCACAAAACTTTCTAAACTGATTTACAAATGAAGAAATTACACTTCCACAGATGCCCCGTGAACTTATGACCCATACCTAAAAAAATATTTTTCATCAAATGCATCTATTTACATAAGGATGTATCGCTCTTACACGCAGAGTAACTTAATCATGCTGTTCCGCTCATGTCCTGATTGTCCTGTCACGCTCGTAATATTTCGGCAACATACGGAAGTATCGCTTTCGGCGCTCGGTACCAATACCTACTGATAGAGTACTTACTACCGACCGTACCATACGTTTGGTCTGTGGTTTGGTTCGGTATTAGGTACTCTCTCCGAAGCGAGCCGCGACGCAATTTGCCAATACATAGTTTAGTCAGAATAAATAGTTATTGTAAAACCAATAGTGTTTCAGGCATCGGACCAATACCGAATACCTCTAACTATTTATGGTTTTATGGTTATGGTTTTAGGATATTGTCAAACAGTTGTCAATCCAGCCAGCGTTGCCAACTTGCAACGCTTGTTACGGCAATTGCTGTGTCGTGTTCTGCTCTACGGCAATTGGGCAAATATTAATAAAAATCTACGGCCTAAAGCAGCACGAAAAGAAAAAATAACGGAACCATTCCTATAAAAACGAAACTAGTCGTTTTTCCAACGTGCCGTTACTTTTTGACGTTTTTTGTATGGCTTTTATGTCAAAAGCTGACGGACAGTAAGCGAAAACGGTTCGTTTTATAAGATAAAAGAACCGGCCATAAGTCACGCAGTGTGTTCTGTGGCAACGTTGTAGATATGGTGTGAAAAACTACAGAAGGAAAGATATGTCCATTAGTATGACAAGGTTGAGCTATCTTTCGGTCTTTCCGGTGACCAGGATTGCCAGACGGAAACAATTTGATTCTCGTACGAACCTTCTAAAATTCGCGTAGGTACCAACATTAAAAAGTTTTGTATCCACATTCGTATTTCTTATTTTTATATTGCTTGAGAATGTAATCACTATAAAATACTTAGATACAATTAAACGGGCGGCAAGTTTTAATACCAATAACAAAAGCTAGACTAGACACAAGTCAGCCAAACATAGCTAAATTGCCACTGTCTTGCTTCGTGTGCATCAGATATATACATAAGCAGACTGTAGCGGGAATGAGATAACAATACTTGACCCTGCTGACACGTGTTAAAACGCCACTCCGACACTCAAGCTAATTGTGTGCGTTGCACCTCATTTATGTGGTCCACGCCCGAGGTGCTGGTAACTATTTTTCTATTATACAACAACAGTCAATATGACTAATCAAGCTCCGCATATTATGCCCGAGTAAACTCTGAACAAATTCCATAGTGAGAGACATAATCCAACCGTGAGCAACTTTGTTGGCGTTTGAAGTAAAAACTACTGTACCGATCGCACAATGCGATTTTCACAGTTGGGTAGCTTATGGTCCTAGCTAGGGAACCCTAAGTCTATGCGTGCACGACACATTTGACGGGTTTTGTTTTAATATTTATGTGATTGAACGATAAATTATAAATATTGTTTTTGGAATTGCTTTTATTTGAATTTCTTTTATGAATCTTTTTTAATACTCGATTTTCACAAACGCGGGGCACGATGTGTAAAACGAGGTATTATAATAATATATATTTATCCAACTAAACCATTTTGGAATGTTTATTAAAAGTACTTCACAAATATACCAAAAAAACATACTCATAGATTTAGATTCAGAAATAAATAATATTTTCTAAGGTTATTTTTAAGTTTTTTTTTGTTTTGTGAATATAATTAAATCAGGATAAATTGAAATGTTTAAAATTTGACCAGAGAAGAAATGCCTATTTACATTACATAACATTCCACTTTTTTACTATGTTTGTATCACATTAGAAACAAAGCTACCACATAAAAATATAACATCAAGATTTTAGAGCATCGGAATAATTTCTTACTTTGTCTTTGACTTCGCTTGAACGTAAAAAATGCCTGGCCATAATATCGATAGCGCGCACATCTCACTACTCGAACCGCACGTCTCGCGCGTTCCTCAACACCGCTATAACTTAATATTAAATCCATCTAAAAGTATGTAAAACTGACTTACATATTGAAATGTAATGTTACATTTTAATTTCGTGTGTGTTCTTGTGTCGTTTTGGCGAGTTTTCACCGCACATTTCACCATTTATTCAGCAAAAAACGAAAATAATTAGAACTGAGGCACTCCGCTCGAACTCAGATCGAGGACTGTTCGCGCTTGCCGGTGGATAGCAACAATCTTCTGACCTGTGCCTACTGTTCGCATACGAGTAGGCGCGCTCTTTAAGCTCATTTTAGCAAGAAAATCTTTCTAACCTTAGTGCCATACCAATAAAAAATATGAAAAATCGCGGCCACTGATCATGACTCGCATATGACTACATAATTATGCTATCTTTGAGCTCCAATAGCCCAGAAACGGACACTTTAGGATATGTTCTAACTTTTTTGTTTATGTTGAGATTATCTTTCGATTTATTAAGGTTTCATCAGTGGCCGCGTTTTTTTCATTTCTCTGCCAGGCTCCCTAATAATTTATTAAGGTTAGTTCAGTGGCTGCGATTTTTTATTTGTCTGCCAGGCTGCCTAATAATTTATTAAGATTTGATCAGTGGCCGCGATTTTTTCTCTTGTCTGCCAGGCTCCCTAATAATTTATTAAGGTTTGATCAGTGGCCGCGATTTTTTCAATTGTCTGCCAGACTGCTTAATAATTTATTAAGGTTTGATCAGTGGCCGCTATTTTTTCATTTGTCTGCCAGGCTGCCTAATAATTTATTAAGGTTTGATCAGTGGCCGCTATTTTTTCATTTGTATGCCAGGCTGCCTAATAAAATGTAATAACCGCTTTAATTTTTATCCGCAACGTGTTTTTTGTTTTTTTTAAATAAAAATGAAAGTACGTTTGTTTAGGACTTCGCAATTACGATAAACGTCACTCCTTTATACATTATGTTGGTATTTAGCAGCGTGCGCTAGGAGAGTGCGGTAAATGGTTAATGTAAACAGTTAGTAGTGATAGACGACCATCACTTTCCATTGCTACTAAATATTAATGAAATGTAAATCAATCCTTAAGGCCTGCTTAGACGCGCCACAGCCACAACCACACCACACCGACAAAAATGTGGCCGGCACTAAATCGTACGAAAACGCATAGTTCAAATTCACACGTACGACATCATGCAGTCCCGATCAGCTGCTTTCGCGAACCTGTAGCCAATACTGACGAAAACGCGAAAAAATAAACTATACTTCGTGCTCTCCGAAGTCTTTGAGCGTTTGTTGAGACACTCTGAAATTCGATTCAGTTACGAAGCTTTTGCTATTGCAACCACACAATTTTGTGGCTGGCAACGCAACTTCAAGCTATTGCAGTGAGCGACATTTTTACCGTTGTGGCGTTGTTGTGGCACGTCTGAGCAGGCCCTACACAAATTATTACTACTTACGCAGTTTTAATGCATTGTTTGTTTGTCGTATAAGGTAGTGCTGGCCTCTGGTGTAAGAGTCTGTCAGGCCGCCCGAGGGCCTTATGGCTTAACGACTGCTCTTAATTAATAACAGCCTCAGCCTCAGCCCTCGACCGGCAGCTTAACATGCCCTCCGAAGCACGGAGCGATGGAAAATCGCACATAACTTAGAAAAGTCATTGATGCAGAGCCTACAAACGAACCCGGTATCGTTGGATACCATCGCTTTTTTTTAAAGCATTAATTTTCGTATATAACTATGTTTCAATTTCATAGGTGAGACAGCGTAAAGAAACTGAAGCTCTCTTTTCGTAAGTTATTTCATGTCGAATTAGTAGGTACTTAGTTTTTTCACATCCACCTGATTAATCAAATCATAGACTGTTATGTACCAGAAGATTCTTAGTAAAAACCATTTTATTAGGTAGTAAAGTAATATTAAAAACTTTGATATTTATTATATGAAAACAGCATCTTTGTACAGGAAATAGTTAGCCCGTAATAGGTTGATTACAACCTATTTTGGGCTAGAAATGTGAAAAAAATATGTGAAAGGGATATGAAAGGATTCAAAAGTAAGCAAATAAATATATGAAAGATATGGAATGGTATATTCCATTCTCTACCTGTACTTGATGAGAAGTATCCTGTATTACTTAGAGTATCTATATACATACAGCGTGAACAATTAACATACACTCTCACTAAAAAACGTTTGCTTTTATAATATTAGCGTGATTAACTTCGTTCTGCCTTGTAAGGCACGTTGTAATGTGAAGAGGCCTTTACCGGAAAAATATGTTATTTTTCCACCTGGAGATAGCAGAATAACAAAGTGTAGTAGCTGACTAGATAATATAATAGAGGTAATAAGTATCTTCTGGGCAAGCGTGCACGTAGTAGTACTTACCTAATACATTACATATCTTGGATAACCGCTGGGGGAGAAATGTGGGACAAAAATCCCACTTTTAGGTTTTTAATTTATATCTCAAAAACGGTGAGTTGTAGGGAAAAGGTTTCTAGACTAATTGAAAGCCCATAACATTTTCTACAACTTTTATTCCATACACTTTTCCCGAATTCTCAACTGTTTTCGAGCTGCACGCTTTGGAAAAAGTGTTTAGATACAAAGTTGTAAAAAAAAAATATGGACTTTCAATCAGTCGAAACCTTTTCCCTACAACGCACTGTTTTTGAAATATAAGTGGAAAACCTAAAAGTGGGATTTTTGTCCCCCCCTCCCCACTCCGGCTCACCTCCTAGACGTTAGGACTTTTAGTCTTTAACACATTCTATAAACTTTCACTGTGCCAAGATCCCCGCCACGTTTCGTTCACCGCTAGACTTACGTGCTGCTAGGTACACCTGCTCACGCACTCTACACCCTCTTTTGGGGCATTCGTTGATCGAACTATTTGTGCGTGGTTTAGATTCTGAACCCATAAACACATTTGAAGCTTGGTGACGTTTTATAAGTATTGTCACAAATAATACGTATCAGTGTTTGTGGCTATACTATAAAAAAACATGTATCAAAAGCACCTCTTTGTATTGGGCTAATTGTGATGTTATCGTTGTTTGTGTATAAGATATATGTTATTAAACGACAACATCAAGCAAAACAAGCATATAGGTCTCAAGTATACATGTGTTTATTTTTAACGAAAATAGGTTACTAAAAAAAACGTAAAAGGTACAGTTTTCTACATAGGTGTAACTAATTAATCCACAGGTAAGAAAGTGTCCGTCGCCGAGCCTCACAACATTGTAGACGCCGTCAGAGAGGCGCTTAACGACAAGAAATCCATCGAAGGCGCTCCCACGGAACCCCACGAGGATGACGATGTCAAGAAATCTAATAGGAACAAGGGCTAGGGCGGGGCTTAAATATGGGCTTTAACAAAATTAACTGGGCAAAGAAACATGCTTTGTTCAAATATTTATCTCACCTATGAGACAAAATCTTAAAAAAAAACAAATTTATTATGTTTTATAGAGGTTTTATCTGTTTTGTTCGAGCTTACTAGGCCAAAGTACGTACTGTAAAGATACACCACGACAAAATGACACGCAATTCCAAATAGGACCATATCAAAGTAATAGTGACAAAAAAAAGTGCCACTGCCTTGCACGCTATTGTGGGTGTAGTCTGAACAACACAGGAAAACTAATCCCAGAAGTTCTCGGCTAGTCGTTGCGTGCCATGTTATCGTAGAATGTCTCTAAGTATGTCAATATCGTAAGGACTCCTGATCCTTTTTTTTCATACAAACGATTTTCATACAATCATAGTGAAAAGGATAAATATTTTAAGTGTGATTCATTGTAGTTGGTCCATCTTTTTTTGTTAGACCCTAAGCCAAGCGCTCGAGGCATGAAACTCAATATTTCTCGTTGTAGAAGAATATTGTAATTCCATTTATAGTTTAAAAAATTCACATTAGCTGTAACATTTCATCGTCGTCATTACCAAAGTATTTTGAGTTTACCTAAAACAGGTATTTGCTTGTACCAATGTTTTGTTACTATTCTGTGATAATAATGTATCGTAAATAGAACATTTTTGTTTTGGATTTGTCCAAAATTGAATAGAATATTTCTTTCGGAAAATCGAAGTTCGATAGAATAGTTACTGGGTATCAATTATCGATTCGTTAATATATTTGGTCTCAAAATTGATTGGTTGAAAGGTATTGCAAACGCATGGATTTTTGTTGATCAAAGCTGTAAATAGCCGTTGACTAGTAGGTATGTAGTAATTGGTAGGTAAATAAATTAACCAATTTATGTTTTCGTTTTATTTGTACATTGAGGACGATCTTTAGGTACAAAAAGGAACTGTAGCTAGAACGGTACAGACGAGCAGCTCGTTCGTTTGATTGTAAGCGTCACTTCTAAAACAGCGATTGTCACCATACACATCGCCACAACCCCACAATAATTAATGAGCGTCAGAGGACCGGGGGTATTTTTTTTTACTAATTCATCCTTTCTTACAAAAATTAGGAATTGATTGACCTCTCAGTCCGGACCACATGTACACTAATGCAGCAGTTCAAAAAGGTGAAAAATAACGGATAACGGGTTAGTCCAATTAGTTCTACTATTTGTTCTACACAAAATGCCAAACAATTTGACTTGACATATAGGATTCCGCCTGGTACACCTATCCCTACCAAGGTATCCCTACTGGTAGGGAAAATACGAACAAAAAAACACGATCTACTGGTTGTGATAGGTGGAAACCCTATGTTAACTTATCCCTACTATAAAAATAAATTAAATAAATAATATAATATATATTGGCCGTCCATGTAGTTCTACCAGTAGAACACTTGTATTTCCATGTACCTCTTATAGTACTTTATGAGTATTTGTCTAAAGTCGGAGTTTTAAAACAAAGAAAGTGAGCTGTTAGCCTGATCTGAACTGGGGATGAACTGTGGATCTAAACTTTTTAACTAATTCTACGTATATAAAATACTAACTGTGCCCGCGGCTTCGCACGCGTGGTCATTTCTCTACATCAAAAGTACTCATGTGCTATTCCAAGACCTAAACTACACGAGGAAACGCCCGAATATACCTATATTTAATCGAAATTCCTTCAGCCGTCAAACCCTAAGCTATCCAACGGTGAGAACCGTATCGCGATCGATCCAGTAGGTTTTAAGTGATGCGCGAACAAACATATAGACAAACTAACAAACAGACACACGATTTTTAAACTACACTAGACTATTTTTTTATTTTTAAATTATCTTCATTGTACAGACTTTCGTTCCTATTGCTTTATTTTATGTACCTATAGATCTATCACACAAACAAAATAAAATGCGAGGAATAGTTTTTCATAAATATAATAGTAAATAGTTGCTACACCACTCGCGGTTCTGAGCCTAACCACAGAGCAGCATGACCCTCATGTAGTTTTACCATTTGGGAGGCCCCAATATGCGTTCAGAAATTGTCTGAACACAATTGCGGTTGTATCCAAGGCAGTATATAACACTAAGGTCGCTCTACTTGAAACAACCTATAGTTCTCGGCGACGGTGTTGACAGTAGCGCTGCTGTGTCTCTTGAGCCTCGCCAGTGCGCACGACAGGAGCACCATGGCGCCCTCTACGTAGATTCCGTATAGAATGCGTATGTAGCCTTGCACCTAGAAATAATGTTCAAAGTTCCGAGTAAACAGGTAAGTACCTAATCTCTACTGTGAATTATATTTTTTTAAAGAAAAAATTGGATTACGGACGGGACTCGAATCCGCGACATCCGTGCCTCATCTTCTGCCTATTTGACTACTGTAACTGTAAAGTGATATTGCAAGGCCTATTCTATGCTTCTCATGGAGTTGGCTTTAAGAGGATAGGGCACACACGCGGCTTCTACAGGTTTTGCCATACATTTGCGTTTTGGGAGAAAACGTTTCTACCATACTAAACCATAACCAAATCCAATAATTCAGGTCTGTTTTTATTAATTATAGAATAAACTATGTTTGTAGTTTTTTATTTTTATCATAATTTGTAAACAATTTGAATTAATTAGTGATTTAATACCGATATTTCTCTCTCAAGTTTGTGTATTGTTTAAATAAAAAATTAAGAAAAAATAAATCTACAAACTTAGTTTATTCTGTGATTAATTAAAATATACCTGAATTATTGGATTTGGTTATGGTTTAATATGGTAGAAACGTTTTCTCCCTAAACGCAAATTTCACGAAAATGTAAGGCAAAATCAGTAGAAGCTGCGTGGGTGCCCTTCGGTCTTAAGATAAACATGTCCAAGACGAAGGTGATGATGATAACAAATATTTCAAGTGTGTTACCTACATAAAATATAATAAACCGGGGAGAAACAAAACCGTATGTCGGTAGCGTAAGGTGCTTTGGGGTAATTTGGGAAAATGGGTTAATCCGAAAATTACGAATTACTCTTAACCCAGGCAATATTTTTTTGCTCTAGCAACATAAACCTACACGCCGTCTTATTTTTCTCGCGACAGTGAAGCTAGCTTGTGATATTTTTCGTAGCGAACGGGTTTTTTTCAAATTTTTGTGGGTTATCGGAATTACCCCCCCCCCCCCCCCCGCATTCTATATTTTAGGATTTTGGTATGTAATATTATTAATTGTAAGATTTAACATGGATTTAACGATAGAAAATTGGTTTTGTTTCTGTATTTTGTAGGTTCGGATGCGCTAGCTATCGTTTTTATATTTCAATCGGAAAAATCCCAGAGGTTTTATTCCGAATGAAAACTGCTTTTCCATAGTATTTTACAGAGGTTTACTACTGGACGTTATGTGGGGAAACGAAAATCAAATTATCAAATGATCAAATATGTGTTCTGGCTATACTTTAAAAGATATTAGATTGTTTTTTACAGAGGGGCAAAGTAGAATGAAAAGGTAATTTAAACATTAAGTACAAACTCAAACAGATGAATTTAAAGTTTCATTAGGAATTACCCCGTGGTATTTCGAAATAACACACGTAATTTTTTTTTTTTAAATTACTTTTTTTACCGAACTCAATTACATTTATTTATATAGGTTATCGCAAGAGTTAGAATATACATTACAACAAATAAAAGTAACATGAATTTTTAGTAAACTTAAAGAGATTATTAAAGAAAAAATATAATGTATGCATCGCGTCAGCTAATCAAAAAATAATTCGAAATTACCTCAAAGCACCTTGTTTCTAGCTTTAACGAGTCGAATATATAAACATTCATCCATGACCAGGAAACAAACATTTCTGCTCATCACAGTGCAAGTGTTTGTACCTTGCGGGATTCGAAGCCGCGACCGTTGACTTACCGCTCATCGGTCACTAGCAGCTTCGGTTAACCGATCGTCTAAAATGTTTGTAAGTTCGAGACGCAACGGGCCAGAATGGTGAATTATGGCCCATATTTTGTTTGATTTATATGGTGTGTACCTTGGTTGAAGTATAAAACAGTATTGATGGGGCATCCCAGCTATGGGAACGTAGTGGGAACGTCATAATTGGTGACAGTTTGGGTTGGGCATATGTGTAATAAAATGGTTTAGGGTTGCACACTTACATGTTCCAGCCCGCCCGTTGTGGTAAACTCTAGCGGGAACATGAAGATATCAACGGTCGGCAGATCGCGGAGGACGCCGAACGCAACCGCACCGCATGCGTAGTACACTACCGCCGCCAGTGGCACGCAGCGGCACTTACAAGGCACGCATAGTACACTCTGTAATGGATGAAATATTGTACGTCAGTACATAGAACTTCCTTGAGAAATATACACTTAGGCCCGAATTCTAGAACTACACTCAAGTATCGTTTGATCTCTAATCATTAGGCTAAAATCGCTTCAAATTACCTACTTTGATCGTTTCGTTCCGAATGCCAAGTCAAGACTATTCCAGGCCGATGCGCACCCTTACACAGTTTTGGAGTGTTCTTATTCCAAAACTGTCCTAAAACACAAGTCAAGTGAATCAAGATTTAAATCGAGCCTCAAGCGAAGATTATTTTTGTCTATGGATCAGTGTGGGGACACGAGTTATTAATAGTAATGCGAACTAAGCAAATCGCGCCATCCGCGGCGCCAGTTGCCTTACCACGTTAGTGTCGAATACGTGTCCGCATGTCACGCCTTGTCTTATATTTTTGTATAGTGTGACTGCGTAACTAATCAGAATATAGAGTGCTAATTGGACTGAAGATAAACTCTTTCATTTCCTTTCCGGTAGTTTGGACATGGAATAATAGTTAGGTAAATCAGTCTGTTTTAATTTACATTTTAACTTGTTTATCAATTTCGTTTTGTTTAACGCATAATTATCCAATATATAAAAGTGAAACGTTGTCTGTTTGTTTGTTTGTTTGTTTGGAGAGCTTTCACGCGATAACGGCTGGACGGATTTTGATGAAATTTGGAATGGAGACAGCTTATACCCTAGTATAAAACAGGATAGTTTTTATCCCCGAAAAGTTTCTGCTAGTGCTGATTTAGATACATATGTGACGTTTTAGAATAAGGTGCGATTCAGTTATCTAAGTCATGACTCAAGTTTAATTCTACAATATTTTAAATCGAAATTCATGACTGAGTGTTATTGTAAAATACGGGCCTTAGAATCTAAAGCAGTATAACAAAAAGTCATTACAAAGAAACTAATAAAAAATTATGAACTAGGGGACTTAAAATAAGCTACTGAACAATAATACAACATTTTAGAAATCTGAATGTCTGTCTGTTCACTTGACACGTAAAAACTACTTTACCGATTACGAAGCGGTTTTCATTCTTGGATAAGTTTTGAATTAAAATCTGGTGTAGCTTGTATCTAAATCTGATGAGTAGAAGCGGAGCAATCGATAAAAAACTATTTGACAGCTGAACGTAGTAGGTACGTTATTGTACTTTATAAGTAGGTACTTTTGTTCCTGGAATATCACATACCTACATCGAATACTTTTTCCACAGAATATCAACGCGGGCAAAGCCGCGGGCACGGCTAGTAAGAAATTACAGAAACGCTATACCAAACTTCACACAATACTTTACGAACAACAAAAAGATAGTACAGTCAGCGACAAAAGTATAGCTGAATATTTCTAAGCTTTCATTTAACTTACACGCAAATTGTGCAATGCATTTTATATGTAACTAGCTTTCCCGCCCGCGACTTTGTCTACGCGGACTACTGTTTATTGCGAAAAACATGCAATTTTCTTCTAGGATATTAAAAACAATGCAATAGTAGGTATAGCACCCAATGCGCTTGATGTTTTTTGACAGACTTGTTATTTCGTTTCCATGGCAACCACAGACGATTCCGTGATGAGCAACCGCTCCTGCAGTGAGTAAACAACATTTTCCAGTTTTCCCGTGGAAACTTTCAGTTTTCCGGGATTAAAAGTATCCTATGTTTTATGAGAGAGATGGCGGTATAATCATCCCTAAAACAAGCGTAGCCAAATGACACAGGCCGGTGACGGGCAGCAGCGTCACCGGTGCTAGAAGCTACTACGATCGCCAACCCGCCTGCCCAGCGTGGCGATTATGGGCAAAACCTCCTATATGAACAGCACAAATAAAAAATGGCCCCAAGTTCCCGGTCACCCTGCTAGTTTTGACCAAGAGCGGTCAAGGAAATGGCAGAGCAGGGGGTGCGAAGAATCCCCGGGCCGCCGTAGGCCACCCGAAACAAAAACAACTGACCCTGGCTACGTACAACGGACGAACGATTAGGCTTGACGATCACATGGCGCAACTCGAGACGGAGCTTACCAAGGATAAGGATAAGGAACAAGGATAAGGTGGCACATCCTAGGGTTAAGTGAAGTCCGAAGAGAGGGGAGGATACAGTAACCCTGGAATCGGACCACCTATTCTACTTCCGAGAGGGCGATCAGCAGTCTCAGGGTGGCGTGGGGTTCCTCGTCAACAAAGTCCTCATTGATAATGTTGTAGAAATATCTAGTGTGTCGACCAGGGCAGCGTACCTGGTTCTTAAGCTGAACGAAAGGTATAGTCTTAAGATCGTACAGGTTTACGCACCGACCTCGGCACACACGGATGATGAGGTAGAAGCTTTGTTTGATGATATATCTTCGGCTCTACATAACACCACAAGGGCCCACTACAACGTTATCATCGGAGACTTTAACGCTAAAGTGGGAGTACAGACTTGCAGTGAATCGAAAATAGGTCCACACGGCTATAGAAATCACAGGGGGCAAATGCTAGTTCACTTTTTGGAAAAAGAGGGGTTCTTTTTGCTGAACTCTTTCTTCAAAAAGCAACCCCTGAGGAAGTGGACTTGGCAAAGTCCCGATGGTGTGACTAAAAATGAGATTGACTTTATTATGACGACGGACAATAAGCATATATTTAGGGATGTCTCAGTGATCGCAAGGTTTAATACCGGTGGTAGTGATCACCACGGCTCCTTGAATATCAACCACGAGCTTGAAAGATGCTGTCTGATGAAGTCTACGCTCCGACCCAACCTGTCCAGGCCGCTGTTGGATCAGAACAGTTTCAACTCAAGTTGGAAAATCGATTCGCTGCCTTGGAAACCACAAATGACGTAGACGAGGAACTCCAAAAAGTTGTGGGAATCCTTAGGGAGGAAGGCACAAAATTTTTTCAGCTGCAGCGTACGGGCACGAAGTCTAAAATCTCTGATGAGGCTCTTCGGCTTATGCGTCCATAAGCCGAAGAGCCTCATCCTCAAGGGCTCTTCGGCTTATGGACGAGAGACGGGAGCAACAGCAAGCCACACCGTCAGAGAATAGGGAGCTCAATAAAAAGATCAGCAAGCTGGTGCGACGTGATCTCCGATGCTCAAATACACGCCGAATAGAAAAGGCAATTGAGCAAAATCGGGGGTCAAAAGTCTTCGCCCAGCAATTGAGTAGATCCCATCTGTCGAAGTTCAAGACCAATAATGGCACAACCGTCGTCTCTAAGCTGGAGATCCTTTCTGAGATTGAAGACTTCTATGGCCGATTGTACGAATCGCATGCTTCTAGACCCGAACCCAGCACAGAGGATTCCCGAGTAATACTGACCCGCCACTACACTGACGAACTGCCCGACGTCAACCTAGACGAGACTGAGATGGTGCTCAAACAACTTAAGAATGGAAAGGCCCCCGGTGAGGGTGGTATCCCCTTGTCTCACTCCCCTGCGCAGTTGATTATGTTTCTACTATATTTCTTTTTTTTTTGCATAGTTATCGATTTGTGTGCTACCCTGAAAGTTTCAGCAGGATAGCTTATTAGCTGTCCCTATTGGGAAGTGCTCGAAATTTCAATATCATGTGTGAGTTGCTCTCGTTAGCTCACTAAATAAACTAAAGTAGTAAAGGCTCATTTTTACTGTTTTATTTAATACTAGGTTTGGTAAGATGAGATTTAATAATGCTCCTCAGTGAAGCCCACAGGCATCTTAATAGGTACCAGTACATAACTATATTCTACCTGGTGACTGCTCTACATTATTATAACAATATTTATTATTAAAGGTGCCTAACATTAGATAGAATAGATAGTAAGAATAGAACAGTTAAGTAGGTAGGTACACCATTTTGTTTTTCTTACCAATATTTTTTCCCTAAGTTCTGCATTTTTTGAATTTTTCTTTTCTGTATTTCCACTGCAGTTCTGATTTTCTGGAATTTCATATTAAATTAGTACGCATGAATGATAACTGTATACCTAGGTACATACTTATATAGGTGATAAAACGAGCGAGCCTTACAGTAGTCGCATATGATGTGTAACATCTGTTAACATGTGTAAGAACTGTTAACACATTGTTAACACTGTTACACTTTTCACGTAATCACTTCCATAGATTGCAGGAAAGCGAGAGGAAAGATGTTAATACATTGTTAACACTGTTACACATTTCACGAAATCACTGCCATAGATTGCAGGAAAGCGAGCGGAAATATATTACCTACACATCAAAAAACAACCTCTTACGAAATTACCTGCTACTGGTAGTCAATTTGAGGCGGTCAGCGCAAGAGTGGCCTACCATTTTGAGATAAATTGATTTGTTTTGTGTTTCAAAATGATATACCACTCTTGCGCTGACCGCCTCATTTATTTCGCGTTAGGTACATAGTGAAAGTAGTAAACAATCAAAGGCGACCAGTTTGGCGATAAATGTAGCAGGAACTAGTAAGCATAACTACCGGTACACAATACCACCTACCTCCAACATCACCAAATACACCATAAAAACAACGATGTTTACTGTAGGGAAATCCGTTCAATAAAATTAATCGTAGGTTACTGCTAACGGCCGCTTAACGAGCAGTTAGCGACCCTATCGCACGGTAGTAAAAGCCAATTGTAGTTAATTTGTAAAATGCCTGGTTTAATCTTTAGGTACACTGGGTTGCGCGCCGCCCCGTGTTATTTTACTGTAGTTTTATTTTACGTTTATGTGATGAAAAGCTAATAACTAATATAAAACGAATAGCTAGTATCTCTGAAGTAATTACGAGTATCTACGCATAATAATCGTTCAAATCTTTGACTCATACAATAAACAAACACTCCTTTTTTATATAATAATTAGGTAAGTTTTTCAAGTCAGTCAATATATAGTGAGTTCTCTAAATAGAGTAGGTATTGCCATACCTTAAAAAACAAGATAAATAAAATTCTCTTATAACAGTCTTCTAAAAGTTTCTCAATTAGATCGTTTTTTTGTTAACTCATATCTCCAGATTTTCTGAATGAATTTGGATGATTCTGTTTTGTGAATATTACTTATTTTTTAATAATAATTTAATGGAAAATGTTTCAGTACTTTTTTAGTAAGTCCATACTTGCAGGTCGAGCTATGTTTTATAAATTATTTATTTATTATTGGTTTTTTTTTCTAAAAGATTTACATTCGCCTTTCTGTGATTCGAATGTTCAGTGACTATTATAATTGCCATTTTAATTTACCGACCAGTGCACCACTCGACACACGTGACGGACGAAGCAGTATGAAGCAAGCTTTGCGGTGGGGGAAGGGGTTGGCACGTGGGATCGTTGGTTATTTTGTAACACAACTTGCGTCCTAATTATAATCAATTATAATCTATATCGATATCGATTCAGATAATTTTCATTATTAAATTAAAATTATCTGAATCGAGATTGTTTTTTTTTTATTTGTGCATTCTTAATCAGATTATCGTCCAACCCTCCAACTTCACACGTTCAGCCAAACATCGAAGCGATAGGTGCGGCTGCGTTGTATCTGGTCAGCGTCTAAAATTATTATAATCAAGCTTATAGACGACTAAACATTAAAAAAACGTGCGTAACGATACATCGTAAATGTGGCAAACATACATTTCTAATAGTTAGTATTTAACTATGTGTTCGAATCGCGAAAGTTTAAAAGTTACAAATACATTTCTAATCTGACGTAAAACATTTTGACTCTCCCTTCCAACTAATCGTCCATCCTTTAATCTATGGAAAGCCGGTTTAAGCGAGTTCGAGAACTTTTTCAAACTACTTGATTTGGTGTTCCCTTATCGCCATCACTATCTCGGGCCAACTCAACCGAATTATGTCAGACGTGCACAACACAAACCCCTCTTTCACATATCGAGGGGTGGACGATCAGTTGGCGTGGTGGGTTGGAAGAAGTCTGGAGCCACCATTAACTATACTCTCGGTGACATTACAATAACATTCGCATTTCGAGCAACGCTTGACGTTTTCACAGTGTACTGTGAAGTTGTTTTTCATGAGCTCCGATTTGAAATTTGAATACATTTTGTAATCCGAATTAGGCTTCAAACCGCGAATGAAGTTGACGAATTATAAAAGTTATTTTTATCTCAATCATTATAGCTTGTCTGTGATCTCAATCAACAAAATGAACGGCGATGATGAGAGCTTGACGATGAAACATGATCGTCTAACATAAGATTCCAAAGTAAGTAGACCATATTCCAGTCTCAAAGCCAGGTAAGGCCCTCACCTGCTTTGTTTTCAAATGTGGATTTCTGTTCTGCGTCATTTGTTCTTCTTTTAATCTTCTTCCTTTTACACCAGCACGCTTCCAAAAATACAATCAAGCATGTGCTTGCATTTAAAACTAAAATATGATAAGGTATATGAATACAGGACAATAATGGCAGTAGGTAGGTTGATTAAAAGTTATCTAATAGCATTTTAATTACATGTACAATTGGTTTACATTAGCAGGAGCCTGGCCTGAGGAAGTTGGAACCCGGAGTCCCGGAGATAATAGACCATTGAACTCCTTGTTATACATTGACAATGATAAAGTACAATACTAAATTTAAAATCGGTAGATCCTTGAATCTCACAGTTTAGGTCTCCCCTGCATGACTGAGGAGTAACTTGTAACCCAAAGTTCAATGACAAAGTATCTGCTTGAAATCCACAATACCAACTCAAAGTCAGCAATCCAAAAGTCTCACGGGTAGTACCTACCCCTGTACAATCAGGATTTTCGGATCGATGATGGACATCATCATCATGTTGTATATTCGTGGGGACTGAATTCTTTAAAATGCAAAACACTTTATTTTCTATTTCTGTCCAGAATTTTAAGATTCACTGAAACAGTGGAAATGACTTACTGAGATAGATGTGCACAGGGACAGCTAAAAATGCGTAGAGTATAGCGGAGCTCCTGCCCAATACCGTGTGTGGTACCGGAGCGCCGAAACCTAAGCAAAAATATGAACAGTATTAACTTAGTACTAGTAGTACGTTACGAAAAGTAATTACAATTATTATTATTATTAATTATTAGTAAGATAATAAAAAAATTGGCCTAGGAAGGGAGTCTAGGGGACTTAAAAAACGACTGAACAAGAATATAACAGTTGTTTTTTTATTAATTTTGCCTTTCTATTTAGGCATCATGTAAAAACTACTTACTGTTGGATAACTTAGGATTTGACTTAACATCTAAGGTACTTTGTATCACAATGCGACGATTAAAAGCTGAGCAATCTTTAAAAACTATTTGTCGGCTGAAAGAATTTTGATGAAACTTGATAAGTTAGGTAGGTACCTAATTTAGGTCCTAGAATAACTAACAGGGTACTTTTATACTAGAATAATACCGACGCGGGCAAAGCTGGCAGTATTTAAAATTGAATATAGTCTGTGTTAGTCAAGCAGTGGACTAGAACTGTTTATAAATCAATGGTAAATTACCTAAAGCTGTCATTACGTAAATAGTGAACAGGAAGGTGCCCGGCAGGTCCCAAAACTGGCCTGGTTTGACTCTGGCTCCTTTGCCCACAGCCAGAATAGTCAGCTGCCTCTCATCTTCGATGCGCCTCTCTATGGCAGCTCTCCATTTTGGCGATACTGGAGTTATCTGAAAAATAAATCTTTAATAAGTTTAATTTAAAGCTGCAACTCGACCATCTTTATTAGTAAGACTGTGACAGAAAGATAGACAGCGTTGCATCAAGCATCAAGTGTACACAGAGTTCTCAAGCTAGCGGCAACCGAGTCTTGTCTGAACAACCACGAGACGCTCGTTACCGACTTTATTCGCGCCCTAGTAGTAACCAGGGGTAATAAATTCCAGTTTATCAAAATCCAACATTCTTTTATACTACGTTTGCTCGGACGAAGTCTGCAGCACTGTTGAGGCCTGGCATTATTGTGAATTGCAACCACGGAACCGGCTTGGTGTCTGAAACAGCTAAGGGTAAATAGATAGATATGACTGTTTATTGCACAAGAAAGGAATTAAGCAATGCATAGAATAAAACAAAGTCGCTTTCCGCCGTCTGTCTGTAACGCGTAATGTTTTAAACTACGCAACGGATTTTAATGCGTTGCGTAAACGCGTGTAGATTATTTTTCACGGAAGTTTTAATATATATAGCTGAGCCCGCGGCGTTACCCGCTTAATCAAAATTCAAATATATTTTTTGCGCTCATCTCTAATTCTTTTCAAAAATATAAGTAGCCTAAGTGTTACTCCTTATAACATCATCTATCTGCCAGTGAACACTCATCAAAATCGGTCCAGCCATTACGGAGATTTATATTATTTAATTTGGATATGGAAAATACGAGCATACGAGACCTGAAAGTAGCTAGTGTGGTGGCGAGCGAAGCGAGCCGCCCGCCTTCTCCCGAAGCGGAGTGAAAGTCGAGAGCGCGTGAACTAAATTTTTCACAACTTTTTTTCTTAATCTCATCCGTGCGAATCCTGGGCTGGTCGCTAGTAATACAATAAACAACTTAGAACAATCGGAAGCCTTATCACTTAAGCAGCGATCTCTTTCAGCGGCCGTAGGCTGAATAGACACAGATGGTAGTGTGCAGGGAACTCTGTACAGTGAGAGCTCTGTGTGTACCTCTACTATAAATAATTGTACAGTGAAAAAATACAATGTCATTTCTGTTTACCACTAATTCAGAACTCTTTGTCTATGGTCTGTTTTGTCTTGTACTCCAACCACGATACCAACTCAGTTTAAAAATGGTCGTAGGTCGTAATTAATCTATCTAACTATACCTACTTATAATAAAGCAGTACCTAAGTAAAAAAACTGTACAATGAAGATAATAAACAAGCACAAATTAAAAATTTATATAACCCCCGACTTCCCACCCCCCATTATAGCTAGGAAGCATCTCGATCACATCAGTTTTCAAACATTAAAATCGTTCCATCCGTTTGAGAGCTACGGTCGTCACCCCCATCCCCCCCTCCATTATAGCTATGAACCATCTCGTTTACCTCAGCTTTAAAACATGAAAAACCGCAGCTAAATTGGTCCATTCGTTTGGAAAATATGATTTTCACCCCCCTTTTCTCACCTCCCCCCTGCTCCTCCCCATATATCTAAGAACCATCCCGAATACATCATGCTTTCGAACAGAAAAAACTGCATCCAAATCGGTTTATTCGCTTGGGAGCTACAATGCCACAGACAGACAGACAGACAGACAGACAGACAGACAGACAGACAGACAGACAGACAGACAGACAGACAGACAGACAGACAGACAGACAGACAGACAGACAGACAGACAGACAGACAGACAGACAGACAGACAGACAGACAGACAGACAGACAGACAGACAGACAGACAGACAGACAGACAGACAGACAGACAGACAGACAGACAGACAGACAGACAGACAGACAGACAGACAGACAGACAGACAGACAGACAGACAGACACACAGTGATACACACCCTAAACTTATAACACCCGTCTCTGTGTTCGGGGCTTAAAAAAATGGCCTAGACTTTAAAACAAGCTACTGAACAAGGATATAACATTTTTTTAAATGGTGTCGGTCTGTCTGTTTGTCTGTCTGTTCGCGCATCATGTAAAAACTGGACCTAATGCGATGCGGTTTTCACTGTTGGATACCTTAGATTTTGACTTCAAAACTGGGTTACATGGTATCTTAATCCGTTATGTAAGTAGATGCCGAGCAAACGACAAAAAAAACTATCTGACGGCTGAACAATGACCACGCTGGCAATGCCGCGGGAAAAACTATTTGTTCTATAATCACGTTATAACTGAACTGATTTGAATTTAGTTTTCGAGGTTTGATAGCTTAGCTGTTTAAAATTATGTTTATCCATGACAACGGAAGTTAAATAAGTAAGAGCCGCGCCTGTAGAAATTCATATTTATGCGTGATGCTATGTCCAGTCCATGTCATGACAATAATTATATTGATTGCAAAAAAAGCCCTCGTCGAATTCAGTAACCCCAAGCCAGATAAATATCCATTAATGAAGACATTAAGCCTTTCCCAGACAGTATATTTCCATGGAAAACAAGATCAGCGGTTGAGCTCATAAATCTTAGGCATATTGCGGCATCCAGTTTGATTAATTACCGGACCTGATATCTTCTGGTGCGGAAATTTCATTCAGCTAAGAACATCCAGTTTTCTAAGCCATTGGGTGCCCTTATTGCCTGTTGTACCGACTGTTTTATATGGGGAAATTTATGTTATTCACGCCGGGACAAAGTATAAACTTGTTAACATGGTATTTCATGTTTTTTACCTAGCATGCATAATTCTATGATATAATTCCACCTAGTTCATAACAAGCGCAAATTAAACAATTACTTAACCCCCGACCCCAACCCATTATAGTTAAGAACAATCTCGATCATATCAGCTATCAAACAGGAAAAACCGCATCAAAATTAGTCCATTCGTTTGGGAGCTACGATCCTGACCCCACCCCTCCCCCCATTATAGCAAAGAACCATCTCGATCACATCAGTTTTCAAACAAAAAAAAGACGCCACAGACAGACACACGTATACATACACACCGTAAACTTATAACACCCCTCTCTTTCGTCGAAGTTAAAAATAAGTAGTTAAATGTCAAGGAACAATTCACGTCGATCGCTTTGGCAAGGTTAACAAGTCGGAAAGGACAAAGGACAGCAAAACCATACAAAGTATTCCAGCAACTTGAACTGTCAAGGACACTTTAGGCACGAATCACGAAGCACCCATAGGAGTTCTCGACATAAAAACGCAAATTACAGAAAGGAAATTGTACCAAGCTTATGAATACAATTTCTAAATAGAAACCTTAATGCTAAGGTTGTGAAGGTACACACAAAATGCCGTGAAAGCTTTGGTAAGTTCACCAACGATTAGCAAACAGTTATCACAAATTGAAGTAGGTACCTACCTCTCTTTTCTTGTGGGGACTACCAGAAATTGTATATGCTGTACTGTGTTTACGTCGAGTCAACGAGTCAACATCACCCGAAGATGCCTCGTGCAGAGGTGAAACACGTGTCGTATTGATGTCAGACATTTGGTATTTGGATCGAGGTATATGGTTTTTATTGTGTACTAGCTTACCCGCCCGCGACTTCGTCCGCGCGGACTACAGTTTATCCCGAAAAAAGCATCCTACTTACGTTCTTCTACGATATTAAAAATCAATGCATTTGTAAACTTAGACTTCTTGGTTATGGCCTCCGTGGCTTGTTGACTTAATCTGTGGCACCAACGCTCTTAATGATTTTTGACGGACTTGTTATTTCGTTTCCATGGCAACCGTTTCTTACAGCGAGTATTCATCATGTTCTAGTTTTCCCGTTCCACTTCCACGGAATTCGTGGAGTTTTCCGGGATAAAAAGTATCATATGTTTTGTTCTAGGGTATAAGCTATCTCCAATCCAAATTTCATCGAAATCCGTCCAATGGTTATCGCGTGAAAGCTCCCCAAATAAACAAACAAACAGACAACGTTTCACTGTTATTTATTGGTATGGATATATATTTATATATATTATATGTATATAAATCGTTCCATCCGTTTGAGAGCTACGGTCGTCACCCCCATCCCCCCCTCCATTATAGCTAAGAACCATCTCGTTTACCTCAGCTTTGAAACATGAAAAACCGCAGCTAAATTGGTCCATTCGTTTGGAAAATACGATTTTCACCCCCCTTTTCTCACCTCCCCCTTGCTCCTCCCCATATATCTAAGAACCATCCCGAATACATCATGCTTTCGAACAGAAAAAACTGCATCCAAATCGGTTTATTCGCTTGGGAGCTACAATGCCACAGACAGACAGACAGACAGACAGACAGACAGACAGACAGACAGACAGACAGACAGACAGACAGAGAGACAGACACACACACAATGATACACACCCTTAACTTATAACACCCGTCTCTTTGTTCGGGGCTTAAAAAAATGGCCTAGACTTTACAACAAGCTACTGAACAAGGATATAACATTTTATTAAATGGTGTCGGTCTGTCTATTTGTCTGTCTGTTCGCGCATCATGTTAAAACTGGACCTAATGCGATGCGGTTTTCACTGTTGGATACCTTAGATTTTGACTTCAAAACTGGGTTACATGGTATCTTAATCCGTTATGTAAGTAGATGCCGAGCAAACGACAAAAAAACTATCTGACGGCTGAACTATGACCACGCTGGCAATGCCGCGGGAAAAACTATTTGTTCTATAAAAACATTATAACTGAACTGATTTGAATTTAGTTTTCAAGGTTTGATAGCTTAGCTGTTTAAAATTATGTTTATCCATGACAACGGAAGTTAAATAAGTAAGAGCCGCGCCTGAAGAAATTCATATTTATGCGTGATGCTATGTCCAGTCAATGTCATGACAATAATTATATTGATTGCAAAAAAAAGCCCTCGTCGAATTCAGTAACCCCAAGCCAGATAAATATCCATTAATGAAGACATTAAGCCTTTCCCAGACAGTATATTTCCATAGAAAACAAGATCCATTTAATATCTGCTAACTACAGCGGTTGAGCTCATAAAGCTTAGGCATATTGCGGCATCCAGTTTGATTAATTACCGGACCTGATATCTTCTGGTGCGGAAATTTCATTCAGCTAAGAACATCTAGTTTTCTAAGCCATTGGGTGCCCTTATTGCCTGTTGTACCGACTGTTTTATATGGGGCAATTTATGTTATTCACGCCGGGACAAAGTATAAACTTGTTAACATGGTTCACTTGTTAATTTACAAAAAAGAGAACGTTCTCAATTCGACAGTTTTTTTGTGTTCAATGGAAAATACTTCCAGGATTTCTGAACTGATTTGGATCCAAACCATTGGGTTGAAAACAGTGCGTGGACATAAAAAAATATAAAAATTAACCCAGTAGATTTTTTAGTCAATCCATTTGAAATCATAGAATTATGCATGCTAGGTAAAAAAACATGAAATATTTGGTATTTCATGTTTTTTACCTAGCATGCATAATTCTATGATATAATTCCACCTAGTTCATAACAAGCGCAAATTAAACAATTACATAACCCCCGACCCCAACCCATTATAGTTAAGAACAATCTCGATCATATCAGCTTTCAAACAAGAAAAACCGCATCAAAATTAGTCCATTCGTTTGGGAGCTACGATCCTGACCCCACCCCTCCCCCCATTATAGCAAAGAACCATCTCGATCACATCAGCTTTCAAACAAAAAAAAGACGCCACAGACAGACACACGTATACATACACACCGTAAACTGATAACACCCCTCTCTTTCGTCGAAGTTAAAAATAAGTAGTTAAATGTCAAGGAACAATTCACGTGGATCGCTTTTGCAAGGTTAACAAGTCGGAAAGGACAAAGGACAGCAAACCCATACAAAGTATTCCAGCAACTTGAACTGTCAAGCACTTTAGGCACGAATCACGAAGCACCCATAGGAGTTCTCGACACAAAAACGCAAATTACAGAAAGGAAATTGTACCAAGCTTATGAATACAATTTCTAAATAGAAACCTTAATGCTAAGGTTGTGAAGGTACACACAAAATGCCGTGAAAGCTTTGGTAAGTTCACCAACGATTAGCAAACAGTTATCACAAATTGAAGTAGGTACCTACCTCTCTTTTCTTGTGGGGTCTACCAGAAATTGTATATGCTGTACTGTGTTTACGTCGAGTCAACGAGTCAACATCACCCGAAGATGCCTCGTGCAGAGGCGAAACACGTGTCGTATTGATGTCAGACATTTGGTATTTGGATCGAGGTATATGTTTTTTATTGTGTACTAGCTTACCCGCCCGCGACTTCGTCCGCGCGGACTACAGTTTATCCCGAAAAAAGCATCCTACTTACGTTCTTCTAGGATATTAAAAATCAATGCATTTGTAAACTTAGACTTCTTGGTTATGGCCTCCGTGGCTTGTTGACTTAATCTGTGGCACCAACGCTCTTAATGATTTTTGACGGACTTGTTATTTCGTTTCCATGGCAACCGTTTCTTACAGCGAGTATTCATCATGTTCTAGTTTTCCCGTGGAAACTTCCACGGAATTTGTGGAGTTTTCCGGGATAAAAAGTATCCTATGTTTTGTTCTAGGGTATAAGCTATCTCCAATCCCAATTTCATCGAAATCCATCCAATGGTTATCGCGTGAAAGCTCCCCAAACAAACAAACAAACAGACAACGTTTCACTGTTATATATTGGTATGGATATATATTTATATATATTATATGTATATAAATCGTTCCATCCGTTTGAGAGCTACGGTCGTCACCCCCATCCCCCCCTCCATTATAGCTAAGAACCATCTCGTTTACCTCAGCTTTGAAACATGAAAAACCGCAGCTAAATTGGTCCATTCGTTTGGAAAATACGATTTTCACCCCCCTTTTCTCACCTCCCCCTTGCTCCTCCCCATATATCTAAGAACCATCCCGAATACATCATGCTTTCGAACAGAAAAAACTGCATCCAAATCGGTTTATTCGCTTGGGAGCTACAATGCCACAGACAGACAGACAGACAGACAGACAGACAGACAGACAGACAGAGAGACAGACACACACACAATGATACACACCCTAAACTTATAACACCCGTCTCTTTGTTCGGGGCTTAAAAAAATGGCTTAGACTTTACAACAAGCTACTGAACAAGGATATAACATTTTATTAAATGGTGTCGGTCTGTCTATTTGTCTGTCTGTTCGCGCATCATGTAAAAACTGGACCTAATGCGATGCGATTTTCACTGTTGGATACCTTAGATTTTGACTTCAAAACTGGGTTACATGGTATCTTAATCCGTTATGTAAGTAGATGCCGAGCCAACGACAAAAAAACTATCTGACGGCTGAACTATGACCACGCTGGCAATGCCGCGGGAAAAACTATTTGTTCTATAAAAACATTATAACTGAACTGATTTGAATTTAGTTTTCGAGGTTTGATAGCTTAGCTGTTTAAAATTATGTTTATCCATGACAACGGAAGTTAAATAAGTAAGAGCCGCGCCTGAAGAAATTCATATTTATGCGTGATGCTATGTCCAGTCAATGTCATGACAATAATTATATTGATTGCAAAAAAAAGCCCTCGTCGAATTCAGTAACCCCAAGCCAGATAAATATCCATTAATGAAGACATTAAGCCTTTCCCAGACAGTATATTTCCATAGAAAACAAGATCCATTTAATATCTGCTAACTACAGCGGTTGAGCTCATAAATCTTAGGCATATTGCGGCATCCAGTTTGATTAATTACCGGACCTGATATCTTCTGGTACGGAAATTTCATTCAGCTAAGAACATCCAGTTTTCTAAGCCATTGGGTGCCCTTATTGCCTGTTGTACCGACTGTTTTATATGGGGCAATTTATGTTATTCACGCCGGGACAAAGTATAAACTTGTTAACATGGTTCACTTGTTAATTTACAAAAAAGAGAACGTTCTCAATTCGACAGTTTTTTTTGTGTTCAATGGAAAATACTTCCAGGATTTCTGAACTGATTTGGATCCAAACCATTGGGTTGAAAACAGTGCGTGGACATAAAAAAACATAAAAATTAACCCAGTAGATTTTTTAGTCAATCCATTTGAAATCATAGAATTATGCATGCTAGGTAAAAAAACATGAAATATTTGGTATTTCATGTTTTTTACCTAGCATGCATAATTCTATGATATAATTCCACCTAGTTCAAAACAAGAGCAAATTAAACAATTACATAACCCCCGACCCCAACCCATTATAGTTAAGAATCTCGATCATATTAGGTTTCAAACAAGAAAAACCGCATCAAAATTAGTCCATTCGTTTGGGAGCTACGATCCTGACCCCACCCCTCCCCCCATTATAGCAAAGAACCATCTCGATCACATCAGCTTTCAAACAAAAAAAAGACGCCACAGACAGACACACGTATACATACACACCGTAAACTTATAACACCCCTCTCTTTCGTCGAAGTTAAAAATAAGTAGTTAAATGTCAAGGAACAATTCACGTCGATCGCTTTTGCAAGGTAAACAAGTCGGAAAGGACAAAGTACAGCAAAACCATACAAAGTATTCCAGCAACTTGAAATGTCAAGGACACTTTAAGCACGAATCACGAAGCACCCATAGGAGTTCTCGACACAAAAACGCAAATTACAGAAAGGAAATTGTACCAAGCTTATGAATACAATTTCTAAATAGAAACCTTAATGCTAAGGTTGTGAAGGTACACACAAAATGCCGTGAAAGCTTTGGTAAGTTCACCAACGATTAGCAAACAGTTATCACAAATTGAAGTAGGTACCTACCTCTCTTTTCTTGTGGGGACTACCAGAAATTGTATATGCTGTACTGTGTTTACGTCGAGTCAACGAGTCAACATCACCCGAAGATGCCTCGTGCAGAGGTGAAACACATGTCGTATTGATGTCAGACATTTGGTATTTGGATCGAGGTACATGTTTTTTATTGTGTACTAGCTTACCCGCCCGCGACTTCGTCCGCGCGGACTACAGTTTATCCCGAAAAAAGCATCCTACTTACGTTCTTCTACGATATTAAAAATCAATGCATTTGTAAACTTAGACTTCTTGGTTATGGCCTCCGTGGCTTGTTGACTTAATCTGTGGCACCAACGCTCTTAATGATTTTTGACGGACTTGTTATTTCGTTTCCATGGCAACCGTTTCTTACAGCGAGTATTCATCATGTCCTAGTTTTCCCGTGGAAACTTCCACGGAATTTGTGGAGTTTTCCGGGATAAAAAGTATCCTATGTTTTGTTCTAGGGTATAAGCTATCTCCAATCCCAATTTCATCGAAATCCATCCAATGGTTATCGCGTGAAAGCTCCCCAAACAAACAAACAAACAGACAACGTTTCACTGTTATATATTGGTATGGATATATATTTATATATATTATATGTATATAAATCGTTCCATCCGTTTGAGAGCTACGGTCGTCACCCCCATCCCCCCCTCCATTATAGCTAAGAACCATCTCGTTTACCTCAGCTTTGAAACATGAAAAACCGCAGCTAAATTGGTCCATTCGTTTGGAAAATACGATTTTCACCCCCCTTTTCTCACCTCCCCCTTGCTCCTCCCCATATATCTAAGAACCATCCCGAATACATCATGCTTTCGAACAGAAAAAAGACGCCACAGACAGACACACGTATACATACACACCGTAAACTTATAACACCCCTCTCTTTCGTCGAAGTTAAAAATAAGTAGTTAAATGTCAAGGAACAATTCACGTCGATCGCTTTGGCAAGGTTAACAAGTCGGAAAGGACAAAGTACAGCAAAACCATACAAAGTATTCCAGCAACTTGAAATGTCAAGGACACTTTAAGCACGAATCACGAAGCACCCATAGGAGTTCTCGACACAAAAACGCAAATTACAGAAAGGAAATTGTACCAAGCTTATGAATACAATTTCTAAATAGAAACCTTAATGCTAAGGTTGTGAAGGTACACACAAAATGCCGTGAAAGCTTTGGTAAGTTCACCAACGATTAGCAAACAGTTATCACAAATTGAAGTAGGTACCTACCTCTCTTTTCTTGTGGGGACTACCAGAAATTGTATATGCTGTACTGTGTTTACGTCGAGTCAACGAGTCAACATCACCCGAAGATGCCTCGTGCAGAGGTGAAACACGTGTCGTATTGATGTCAGACATTTGGTATTTGGATCGAGGTATATGTTTTTTATTGTGTACTAGCTTACCCGCCCGCGACTTCGTCCGCGCGGACTACAGTTTATCCCGAAAAAAGCATCCTACTTACGTTCTTCTAGGATATTAAAAATCAATGCATTTGTAAACTTAGACTTCTTGGTTATGGCCTCTGTGGCTTGTTGACTTAATCCGTGGCACCAACGCTCTTAATGATTTTTAACGGACTTGTTATTTCGTTTCCATGGCAACCGTTTCTTACACCGAGTATTCATCATGTTCTAGTTTTCCCGTTCCACTTCCACGGAATTCGTGGAGTTTTCCGGGATAAAAAGTATCATATGTTTTGTTCTAGGGTATAAGCTATCTCCAATCCAAATTTCATCGAAATCCGTCCAATGGTTATCGCGTGAAAGCTCCCCAAATAAACAAACAAACAGACAACGTTTCACTGTTATTTATTGGTATGGATATATATTTATATATATTATATGTATATAAATATATGTGTTTTTTCTGGCCTCCTGGCCTTAGCTTTCATTTCATTTATATTTTACAATAGTTCAATTTGGGTTGGGTTAGGTTAGCGTGGGGTTTTACTTTGGTTATAATTTTATTTTATTTTCATTTATCATTTGTCTGACTTACAGTTTTGGCGGAAGTAAGCTACATATTTTTATTTTGTTCATTTTTTAGTAACTTTAAATTAGTCTCATAAAAATTTGGTTAAGATCTGATGAGGATCTTCGGCGTGATGAGCAGAATAGATGCTCAAAATGCAGTAACTTACTCACTTTTAGGTTTCTACCAGTGGAATCAGCCTTTTGCCCACTAGGTAGGGATTGATGGAGCACCTTGGTTATTAATGTTAATTTTACAATAAGGTAACTAGATGGCGCTACTGTGAACCGCTAGAATGTATGCAAAAAGTTTGTACGCGCGAGGTCTGTAGCTCACCGATCCACTAGTTATAATGTTCTTTAAATATTGTGTATGTATGCTAGCAGGGCCACGTGATGTATTATGTCGAGCGAAAGCTTATAGAGAAGGTCAATAATGTACCTACCCTGCGTACTACAGTAGTCGCAGCGGATCTATGTGGTTGTGAAGTTAGGCTCTGTGAACGATTGCGCAGGTACTGCTGTGAGGATAAAACAAGAGCGAGATAGAATATGCGAAAAACTTAAGCGAGTGAGCATAGCAGTTATACAATGCTGTCTTCACCTTCAACATTGGGATTGCGCCTGAAAAATGCAGCCACTTACAGACAACTTCCGAGTCACATAGATCCAATTAATATTGATTAATAGCAATCGTTAAGCCATATCAGAGACTCTCTGGCAGTCTGACAAACTCTGACACCAGAGGCCAGCACTACCTCATACTACAAACAAACAAAAAGTGTGGCCAGGTGGAGGGACGACCTGGGAAAAGCGACTGGAAGAAAATTGATGAGGAGAGCTGAAGACCGAGCTAAGTGGCGTGCATTAGGAGAGGTCTACTCCAGCTGTGTGACCAATATAGGGTGATGATGATGATGAATATTTGGAGAGATAGAGATCTCTTGTGGTGCCTACACCTAAGGTAAACTCCCACATTAAAATGATAATCAATCTCTTGTGGTGCCTCTACAAATATTGAAATAATTTATTTATCTATTCTCTAATAAATTATTCATATTGTTTTTTTTATAATTCTTTTATTGCGTAAGTTTAACTTAGGTGTAGGACACGTGAAGGCGATTCAGGCCATTAGCCACGTGTTCTCGAGTGCAGCGTGGGGCCACACTTGACCTTCCTCTCGACGTCACGTTCCGTGCCTATACAAGCAAACACGGGTCGATGTAGGCCAATCGATTTGCGAATCTGAAGTTACATAATAAGTAATTCTGAGAGAACTGAACTGAACTAAAACTTAAGTACCACACTTTTAATATTAATAGAGTATTTATTAAATTTATTTGCTCCTACTCGGATTAGAATTTGAGATGACAAGTACACCAGTTTTTAAGTCAAACCTACAGTGAAAATCGCATCGCAATCGGTCCAGTAGTCTTATTAGACACTTAGTACACACTTTTTTTTTAAATTAAATTTATTTGCTCCTACTCATCGGATTGAGATACCAAGTACACCAGTTTTTAAGTTAAAACCTAAGTTATCCAACAAGGAAAATTGCATCGCAATCTGTCCAGTAGTTTATTTCAAAGCTTAGTTCCACACTTTTAAATTGAATAGATTTAGATTTTTTATTAAATTGCTTAGCTCCTACAGCTCGGATTGAGATATCAAGTACACCAGTTTTAAGCAAAAAACCAAAGATATCCAACGCTGAAAATTGCATTGCATTCGGTCAAGTGGTTTTATTCAAAACTTAGTACCACACTTTTAAAATTAATAATTAATTTTAAATTGCTTGGCTTACACATCGGATTGAGATACCAAGTACACCAGTTTTTAAGTTAAACCCTGAGTTATCCAACAGGGGAAATGGCATTGCAATCTGTTCAGTAGTTTTATTCAAAGTGAAGTTCCACACTTTTAAAATTAATAGATTTTCATTTTTTATTAAATTGCAATCGGTTCAGTAGTTGTAACGTGATGTGCGAACAGACAGACAAAGTAGTATTTTAGAGCTGTCAAATTTAATTTTAGTTTAGATTGGTGCACCCAGAATCGACACCAAGTTATATTAATTAGGGTTTGTTTTTTTTATCCAGGATCTCTATGGCAGGGCAGCTTTGATAACCGTTAAATATAGAAGATGTGTTCTTAGATAAAAATAATGATAGAAAAATTATGATGATCTTAGGATGTGAAAACTTAAGTTGGTTTTTGGATCACTAGCTAATAAGTTCCACTCTGGCAATTAAGTTCCGGGAATTCAGTTATAAATCGGGAACTTGCAAAACTTCGTCGTTTGTAAACACATGCCTGAAAATCTTATTTATCTTCTTTTTTCTGCTATTTTTTTTTTGTTTGTAAGACAAACAAAAAAAAATAGCGTGTTTTTCAACAGAAACTTATTTAGTCTCGTCGTGAAAATGAGTGATTCACATTACAAGCAAAGTTTTGTGATCCAATTTTTAGAGAAATCTGGCGAAAACCCCTCGGAATTTCTCCGACAGTATAATGTAAGTGTACGAAGATGAGTGCATGTTGAAAATGCGCGTGTTGAATGGGCGAAGCGGTTCAAGGATTGGTGTGAATCGGTAGATGACGAGAACAGCGCGCAACGCGCCATCCCATTCCTCGTTCATTGTGCAAGAGTTTTTTGCGAAAAAAGACACTCCAAAGTTGCCGCACCCAACTTTTAGCCCTGATATCGCCCCCTGCAACTTTTTCTTATTCCCAAGATTAAGTCACACTTAAATAGGGCTCATCATGGTGGCGTACAGAAGGTTAAGGAACCTGTAACCGCGGCGCTGAACGGGTTAGCTTTTGAGGATTACCAAGGGTGCTTCCAATCGTGGGAGCAACGTTGGAATCGATGTGTAGAGTTAGAGGGAGACTATTATATGAAGAAAAAAATACTGTAACATAATTTGCTTGTGTTTTATTGACAAACTAGCTTTCGCCCGCGACTTCGTCCGCGCGGTACAGTTTATAGTAAAATAAGTATCCTATGTTCTTCAACAATATTCAAAATCAATGGTAAAATATAGCACCAACGCTCTTGATGTTTTTTGACAGACTTGTTACTGTTTCGTTTCCGTGACAACCGTTCCTTACAGCGAGTAATCAACATTTTCCAGTTTTACCGTGGAACCTTACCATTTTCTGGGATAAAAGTATATGTATATATGTTTTACTCCAGGATATAAGCTAACACCATTCCAAATTTTATCAAAATTCGTCCAGCGGTTATCGCGTGAAAGCTCCCTAAACAAACAAAAAACAGCCAATTTTTCACTTTTAGATATTGGTGTGGATTCCTGGAACTTATAATTAGCACAAACCTGTTCAGATAAACCGTTTTAAATTTTGAAAAGGGACGTTTCCATAAATTTTAAGTTGTGAACCTCATTAATATTCACGGAAGATATACCTAAAATAATTCAACTAACAAGGAAAGCCTTTTTGTATAAATAAAAATGCGCTTCTTTTTAGATGAAAATCATTATTTAAAAAAAACACCGACTTCGAAACATCAAATGGATTTACTAAAAAACTACTGAATCATTTATCATGAAAATTATAAAGTGCGCATTTCCGACAATAATACTTTTTATTTTTTATTTTTTTATTACGTTGTATGACGAGACGGTCAGGTCGCTCGTCTGATGGTAAGCGTTACGCCTGTCCATAACAGTTGCAGTGCCACCCAGAACTTTGGATGCAAAGTCTTGTACGTCACTGCACTGCGCTCGTCACCCTGAGACATTGGTTGTTAAGTTTCGTTGCCCAGTAATTTCGCTGGAAACATTGCCCTTCAAACCGAAACAGAAATGTTTACACACTACTGCTTGACGGTTGAATATCTGACAAAGGTCCCCAGGCGGACTCTTGCGTAGGAGGCCTACATAAAATACAATATTACATACATTGCGTGGACTTTATAAGGCGATCAGGCGATGTGCTACGTTTGACTCGCTATAGAATAAGTCATCCCCTAATTGTCCAACCTTAGACGTGGAATATTTTCATAAAATTTAAATGAGACTAGGGGTAGTCTCATTTAAATTTTATGAAAATATCAATTAGAAAAACAATTTTTGAAAACGATCCACTATCGCCGGAGTTATCGCATAACTTACATACAAAAAAAAACATACGGGTCGAATTGAGAACCTCCTTTAAGTACAACTCATTATTTTTGTACAGTTTTAGGTTAGCTTTTGGCATAACAAGATTTTTCAATGGGAAAGAATTTCAAGGGGTTTCAAATACCCCTTGAAATTAGAGACATGCCCATCAGCAAATTCAAAATTAAACTGAGAAGCTGGCTGCAGCATTTTTCTTTTTACTCCCTTGACGATTTTTTAAAATATAAACCTATTATTTATTGACCACTATTATTATGTCTTTTGTGTATGTCTTATGTATTTTTTTAATAATATATTGTCTGTTTTATATTATGCAATTTTTTTAATATACAATTATAAATTGACCATTTCTTAATTACTTAAAATACTGATTGTTTTTGTTATTCTTATGTTAATTTTATACTTACCTAATTAAAGTAATAAAATGTATTGTTATTTAAGAATTATTGTCTGAAAATGTTAAAAAATATATATATGGTAGTTTTGAAATTTTGTACTCCGCAAGCGAAGCCTGCTGGTAACTAAATTTAAGCCTTATCGGTACCACGACTCATTTCATTTTTAAAGTATATATTCCTAGAATTTTGCAATTAATATTTCACCCTCTTCCACTGAAGCCATTGGGCTATTCGGCATACACGTTTCGTTCTCGTGACATTACATAGCTACTGAAGAAAAGCTACTTTTAATTATAATTTTTTAGTTTTACATATTTTAATTTGGTCTAAAAACCAGTCAAATTGATAATCTCCTCCTTTTTGAAGACTGGTAAAAAAAGAATTCTTAGCATATTTATACTAGCTGTGCTAGTGGCTTCGGACGCGTGGTCATTTCTTCGGGATAAGAGTACTCTATGTGCTATTCCAAGACCTAAAATATCAATATACCAACATTTGACCAAAATTGCTTTAAAATGATTGCTCGGCTTCTACTCATCTGATTGAGATACCTATCACACAGTTTTTAAGTTAAACCCTTAGCTATCCAACATTGAAAACCGCATCGCAATCGGTCTATTAGTTTGACGTGATGCGTGAACAAACAAAAATACAGACAGACAGATCTGCCCCCTTACTCTCGAACACCATTCCGATTCAATCACGATCCCAACAGTGCAAAAACCTAACCTGCACTTCAACGTGATCGTTACCTTTGGATGTGGAAACATGTCCGTCATCTTGGTTTAAAAAATTGCGTCCTTCCCCCACTTCCCAACCTTTCTCTCACTTCCCCCACCCTTCCCCCTTTCTTCCTACCCTTTCATTATTTCTTCCCTATCATCCTCCACTTTCCTCACTATTTCCCTTTTTTTTTTCTACCTTCCTCCACTTTTCCTCACTCTTTCCACACTTCCCTACCATTTCAATTTCACCCCTTTCTCCCACTCTGCCCCCACCCTTCCCTTCAGTTTTCCCATACTTCGCACCACTTGTCCCTCTTTCCGCACCCTTCTCCGACATCCCCCACTATTCGTTCACGTCCTCCCAAACCTCCCACATCCCCCCCACACGTTGCAGTGTAGTTAGGTGCAGTTTGGTTTTCTATCTAGCTGAATCGCACTGTTGGGATCGTGTTTGAATTGGAATGGTGTTCGAGAGTAAGCCACATAATTTTAAAATAAAAACTTGTTCAGTAGCTTATTTTAAGTAACCTAGACCATATTTTTTTTAATTATCTTCTTTGTAAGACTTCTTCGTACTTATCGATTTATTATAAGTATAGATATTTTTAAATTCAAAATTAACATAGCTTTGGATCTTGCAGGAACCTCTTATTTTTCGGGATAAAAGTATTCTCAATTTTAACCCATCATATGAACTATGACTGTGTCAAGTTGCATCAAAATCCGTCCAGTGGTTTCAGTGTGATTCTTTTAAATAAGTTTTAACCAATATCCTGCGGGAACCTTTAATTTTTCGGGATGAAAAGTATCCAATGTCCTACCTCGTAGTATGTACTCAAATCATGCCAAGTTTCAGTTGAATTCATTCAGTAGTTTCGGCGTGATGCGCGGTCAGATACAAAATTAAAAACTGTTATTTTTAAATGTTTTTGTTTTATTTTATTTTGTTGTATTCGGAAAACTAACAGCTAGATACAGTAATAAGTAGAAAGGACAACATATGGCCACTTACAAGTTTTCACTGGTATGTTAGAGAAGTATACAATAATAAAGAGCACGCAAATTAAAATAAAAGTTAACAATCAGATACAATGAAGTAAGAAGGTTAAATTGTTTGAATACTTACAAAAAAAAAGTTATGTTGTGAAATAATTGTTGTTATAAAGTCTTTTAAATTTAGACGCGGAAGTAACAAAGAGATCCACATCCAGTACTTTTGAGAGGTTGTTATAACACCTGCCAGCTCTGATAAGGTAGCTATTTTTCCTGTAGTTGCATTTGACTCGGGGAGTGTACAGTAGATTAGGTCTTCGAGTAAACACCGCGGGGGCACGCAATCCTATCTCTCCGAGAAGTTCCGGACAGTCAATTGAACCATTTGCCAAACTGATGAGAAAATAAATATCTGCTGCCTGTCTCTTGTCTAGGGGGAGTAAGTGGAATTTTCTACATCGAGAGTCATAATCTGGCAGAAATTTCTTTGCACGAAATTGTAGATGACGCAGAAATCGTTTCTGGAGACCTTCAATACGGTTGATATAGATTCCGTATTCAGGATTACTATACTTAGGAAGCATACTCAAGGTGGCTTCGAACATACGTGCAGTATAAAATTTTGTAAGTTTTAATTAAGTTAAAATCAGCTGACATCCTCAATACAAAGCCCAACGCTTTCGAAGCTTTATTAACCATGGCGTTAATGTGCACATTAAATAATAGTTTTGAATCAAAGGTCACTCCCAAGTCTTTGATTATGGACACACGTGTTAGTTGCGTGTTTTGAATTTGATAGTTACTAATAATTGGATTAGGTTTGCGAGTGAAAGAGCAAACATAACACTTAGATACATTAAGATCCAGTTTATTAAGGGAACAGTAGTTAATAAATCGGTTCAAATCATCGTGAAGCAAAACAGTATCATCAATAGTTCTAATACGGCAAAGAATTTTCATGTCGTCTGCATAAAGAAGAATTTTCGAATGATAAAATTGTCATGAAATATCAAACACAAATACGATAAACAAGAGTGACCCAAGCAGCGATCTTTGGGGTATTCCCGAGGGAATATACATAGCAGTGGACGTAAAACCATTAAATACAACGGCTTGACATCTATTTTGCACAAACGACGAGAACTATCTGAATAAATTGCCACGTATACCCATTTGTTGAAGTTTTTGTAGTAAAATGGCATGATCTATCCTATCAAAGCACTTAGTGTAATCTGTATAGACAACATCAACTTGCGCAGGCTCAGAAATATGTTTAGATATGTATTCACTACAGAGTAGAAGATTGGATGCTCGCTAAGCGTATGCTTAAGTGAGTAATACAACTGCCTATAAACTATTTTTTCTAACACTTTGGCAAACACATAACTTCGAGATAGGTCTATAGTTATCTATATAATCCTTTGGACCTTTCTTGTGAATAGGGGAATTATGTAAGCCAATTTCCAAAGTGTGGGCACTACGCCTTCGTTCAAAGACCGCCTATAGATCAGGGTGAGAGGCACCATGAGACTTAATCAAATCAAATCAAATCAAATCAAAATCATTTATTGAGAATATAGGTGTAACAAATGGTATTAAAATTGAATTAAAAAAACAAATAAAATTAAAATTGAATTAAAAAAAAATCAATATAA
The DNA here is from genome assembly GCA_946251855.1 of Alsophila aescularia. Taxonomy (NCBI): domain Eukaryota; kingdom Metazoa; phylum Arthropoda; class Insecta; order Lepidoptera; family Geometridae; genus Alsophila; species Alsophila aescularia. The sequence continues at coordinate 12,407,283 of OX276381.1, forward strand.
AAACTTCAATAATAATTCAAATAATAATATTAATATTAATGGTATATGAAATCTATTAATCAGTCTTACACACAATAATAAACACAGGTCAAATAATTAAAGTAAAATGTCATCTAAAAATAATATTTAAATTAATGGTCATGTGTTATTTAAATAATCAACTTTTGATTCGATGTCAGAAAATATAAAAAAATGATACAGTCCAATAAATATAAAATGTTAATAATTAATGTCTTTCGAATTAAAAAACTTTTCAATTTAAATTTAAAAATATTGATATTCGTGCTCTCTATAATTGTTTTCGGTATATGATTGTAGATACGTGGGGCCATACAAAACACACTATTATTAAACAGAGCCGTTCTGTTACTGGGAAAGCGTATTTTATTACAGTGACGTTTACTATTTAGTGACTCAAATAAACCTAAGTTACATCTAACAAAATACGAAATTTCATAAATATACAGGCTTGGCATGTTAACAAATTAAGATTTAAAAAATATGGCTTACAGCTGTCTATTTTTCGGGATAAAAAGTATCCTCAACATATAACCTATGACTATGACATATAAACATATATAAACTATGACTGTGCCAAGTTCCATCAAAATCCGTTCAGTAGTTTCAGCGTGGTACATGTTCTTTGAAATAACTTTTAACCCCTATCCTGTGGGAACCCTGTAATTTTTCGGGATGCCTTCCTATGTCCTACCTCGTAGTATGAACTCAAATCATACCAAATTTCATTTGAATTCATTCAGTATTTTCGGCGTGAGGCGCGGCTAAGATACAGATAGACATACAGACAGACAGAAAGACAAAAATTAAAAAATAACAATTTTTGCCTCAGTATCGAATTGGACCTGTTACAGTTTTATTTGTACAGATTCCTAATGTTTTTATAGCGAGAACATATCTATTATTCCCGTTGCGAGCCAATCCAGTTTGCCAATAGGCATGCTCTCAAAGCACTTTGGATGCAGATGTACAAATTGTGGATTATTTATTACTTATTACTAAAAAAATATATCACAACAATTGCAAATATTACGCGGAAAAACGAAAAAACGAATGCGGACCGAGTTAAATAAAATGTTACCTGCATGTATTGTTTGTACTAGAGATTATCGTAAACAATTTTTGTTCCGGAAACATGCACGTTACTGTGGTAAAACGGGAAATCAAGTACCTAGAGGTTTATACAAGTTTTACGAGAGTATTTTAACCCTTCGTGCACCGCTACGAGAGTATTTTAATATTCGAAAATAAACTCAGGGTTACCATTAACGAAAAACTCAAGGCAAGCTTTTCTACGAAAAATATTCTCTAATATTCTAATTAAGGTTACAAAGCTTTTGTTGGAAAGCTTTTTGCCATTTTCGTCTTTTTTTCTTATAGAATTTCGAGCATGAATTTTAACAAAGTTTGTCGCAATAAAATTATGATTTGCGATAAAGAGAAGGGGCTGCAGAGTTTTTAAAAGCAACGCACCAAATTGGATGTTCGAACATCGTTAAAATATTTATTTTTGTGGTTGGTAAGTAAAGTTTCTAGTACAATATGCATACTCGTAGAAATATATAGTCATGATCATCACTATGTATAAAACTCTACCCATTGCAATGACGACAATACTGAATAGAAAAACCGTCAACTGAAATGAGCTAGGGGGGCCTGGTTAGTGCCTGTGAGAAGTGTACCCCCATACATACTCATACTCATACTCCCTAGCAGGGACATGAATTTGTACCAACTCCAAATTAGTCTCAAAAAAAGCGCCGGAATAAGGCATATTATTCCGGTCAGCAGTGGCAACGTTACAAATCAACAATTGATTTCACACGAAATCGCCAGCAGCCGCGAAGTCGGTGAGACGGAGTTTGTCGTGGCACACCACCAATCCGAGCGGTACAGTCTTCACTAGCGTTGTACAGCACAGTTGTACGGTGTTAGTAGGTGTATGAAATACAGTGCGAATAGCGTGTGAAGGCAGCGGATCACCCACAGAGCGCTAGGAGCGATCTGCTTGACCGCGCAACGCAGCCGGCGGCGGCGGTGCTGCCGTGAGCTCGCCTTAGCTGATAATAGTGATGGAATACTTAACCCATGTTCGCTCAAAACACAAATACCCGGAATAAAAATAAACCGTACCCAATACTTGTTTTCATGCCATACTGACAAAGTAAATAATAAAGGTAAGCATGAAAGACAAGTTTCAACCGTTGAACACTCCTATAGGTACTTACTTCATGGACAATAATTCACTGTGAAGGTTTTCATAACAAAACAACATTAAGTTTAATGAACTATCCGGATGTGTCGTTCCGGATAGTCAAAGTGCTACAGAGTGTACAGAGTGCTACGGTTTTAATATTCGTATGTAGTTTCGTAGCAGTCGTAGCGTAGCAGTCGTAGCATCGTAGGATTGGTATATTATGCTACCATCGTGCTACGCTGAGTTTAAACTGCGACTGTTCTAGAAAACTAATGCAGGAAACTAGAACTGTAAAATGTTTGTAAAAAAGGATCTATGCACACTGACGGTTCTTGAAGGCCACAAGAGTGTCATTAGAGGACATACAGTGCAACCAACTGTGAAGTGGCAAAAAAGGAAAACTACAGCCGCCACGAATGAGGTACATATTTTCTGTTTTTTTAATGGCTACTTATGGATTGACTGGAACACTCACGATCACGCCACAGTTCACAGATAAGTTTGTGGCACTGTAAAACATATAAACAAGTGTGTTCATGATGGCGATCAGGCACAATTCAGTGTCTTTTTAGATACTTATTTTACTTCAGTTGCAGCGAAAAAAGGGCAGGGTCCGCGGCGGCCACCGGCGGAAGGCTGATAAATGTGAAGCGGAATCACCGGCAAATTGCGTTTCGAACCGCATTTGGTCTTCCCCTGGCAGTCGCTGCAGTATGAAGTTTACCAAAAGAGGATTCTACTGGTAATCCGAGTTATTCAAGGGCCTTAGTCGCAGTCAAGATCGGATTCAATAACTTAATGTGAATGTGGCCAATCCTATTGACTGTAGGTATTTTCCAAATTTTATTATAAATACAATACAGTCTGACGTAATTATTTCTGGTTATATGTACGTAATCAGTTAACTATATTTTAAGTCAACTAATACCCGTATCACCGGTCTGAAGTAATTATTTCTGGTTATATGTACGTAATCAGTTAACTACATTTCAAGTCAACTAATTCCCGTATCACCGGTCTGACGTAATTATTTCTGGTTATATGTACGTAATCAGTTAACTACATTTTAAGTCGACTAATACCCGTATCACCGGTCTGACGTAATTATTTCTGGTTATATGTACGTAATCAGTTAACGACATTTTAAGTCGACTAATACCTGTATCTACCGGTCTGACGTAATTATTTCTGGTTATATGTACGTAATCAGTTAACTACATTTCAAGTCAACTAATTCCCGTATCTACCGGTCTGACGTAATTATTTCTGGTTATATGTACGTAATCAGTTAACTACATTTTAAGTCGACTAATACCCGTATCACCGGTCTGACGTAATTATTTCTGGTTATATGTACGTAATCAGTTAACGACATTTTAAGTCGACTAATACCTGTATCTACCGGTCTGACGTAATTATTTCTGGTTATATGTACGTAATCAGTTAACTACATTTCAAGTCAACTAATTCCCGTATCTACCGGTCTGACGTAATTATTTCTGGTTATATGTACGTAATCAGTTAACTACATTTTAAGTCGACTAATACCCGTATCTACCGGTCTGACGTAATTATTTCTGGTTATATGTACGTAATCAGTTAACTACATTTTAAGTCGACTAATACCCGTATCTACCGGTCCGGTAGGTTGATCACCAAAAATGGTGAAAATAGCGTCCATTTTTTATATATATTTATATGACTTACCTATCGTTTAAGCACGGTCTCACTGGATGGAAAGCTAAAGATAAATGTTAATAAAGGTTGGGACCCGTTATGTATTTGTTGATCTACGTGATCCGCAAAAAAATGGGCTAGAGGCTCATCTTTGATCAAACAGGTAGCCTTCCCTAGAGCGCTGACATTTTTCTCAAACGACGTCAAAGCTCCGAGGTATAAAATTCTTAACATATTCTACGTTAGGGAGTGTTGCTATACACAAAGTTAAGCATGGCTAAAAAATATCTATATATTCTCAAATATTTAAAATACAGTATTACCTTTTGTTTTGAACTACTGGCTGTGAATTGATGATGTCTATAATCCTGTTATCTGAAAAGATCGCTGTCTAGCTAGCGATAAATCGTTTGTTTAACTCTTTTGTGTTAATTTGTTTAGTTCTTTCGCATTTTCCTAATGGTTTACTATAGAAAAAGGAAAATAAATATTGCGCTTCTAAATTTTAAGTTTGAATAATCTTTATTGGGTAAACAAGTAATGCAAGCAGATAGGCGAATTTAATGCATATTGTAGCATTTTATTCCAGCCAACCATTGTTTCCAATAACAAAATATAATTATTTAAAACAGAGCTAAGCAAGGTCGTCAAATCAACTTGGACGAACGTATGTATATTGTATGTATGTTTGCTCGACGATAATTAGTTACCTTTGATCCTATCGTCGTATAGAATCAAAGGTGGCAGTGACTACAAATACGAGTATAGATTTTATGCAACTCAGTTATAATAATATAAAGTTCAAATTAGGTTTAAATGAAAAGGAAAAAAACAAGCGAGCGTTTCAGTAGTCGCATATGATGTGTAACATCTGACATCTCGTGCGCGCTCATTGGTCAACTGTCAATCAGCAACTACTTCATCTGATCTATAGATCTTACTTTTCGTCAGAAAACCGTATGTTTAGCTCAGCTTGCAAACGCTCGGCTGCTAGTCTGAAGTACCAGAGTTCTATTCCTGACTAAAGTATTTATCACATTATTTTTTAGAGTGAAAACCACTATAAAAAAAAGTGATGGCTTCTAGCTTGATAGCACCGCGCACGCTCATTGTTCAAATCAAATAGCGGAAGCCGGGGACAGCTTCACACTTAGTCAGTTACGGTTACACTCTTACACATTGTTACGCTTTTCACTAAATCACTCTATTAGATTGCAAAATGTAAATCAAAAAGCGCACACTTGCCTGGCTTTCTGTTACACACTTCCGGTTACACATTGGTTATGATTTTCACGAAATCACTCCCATAGACAGCAAGAAAGCGAGCGGAAAGATGTCACAGATCAAAAAGAAAGAAGGCTTACTTTGTAAATTTAATAAAAAAAATAGGTTACGTAGTACGTACGGTTTATAGCCAAAATGTGAATTAACTATACATAGCGCTGAGCTGGTAGATCTTGATTTACAGAAATTAAGCGAAAAAATACCACTTCACCAGCGTCTTTGTTTTCCAACAAATATAATGTAGGAGTGTTCGTCCTTGTCAGAAAATTCTAAGCTAAGAAAATAATAGCGGCACTTTCGATTCGAATATTAAAATGATGCCAACCGACTCTAATTTCCTTTATTTCGTAAACAATTTCATCGTGTCAAAGCGTACGAGGAAACCGCCAATATAAAAGGAAACTGGTAAACCCATATTTCTGGCAATTCCGCTGGAATCCTCGAAGAATGCAGACTATCTGCCAGGGTCGCCGACCGCCCGCATCACGGTTCTTTGTCATGTTAAAATTTCATCCGGGCGAGATTTTTCCGTGCACACGCTATGGAGTTGTTAGGGATACGAAATTTAATGTCAAATTAGGTTACGGTATTTTATAAATTTGGATTAGATATCCAAATTTAAAAAATTTGATTTAATACAAATTTATGTTCGGATTTGTGTGTCTTAGATGGAGTATTTTTTTGGGTGTATCTTATAAAAGCTTAAATAAAACAAGGGTAACCGATACACTGATGATGTTAAAATAAGTTTTCTGAATTATGTTTAAATTATAATGATTGGCCAAGTTAACGCATAGCGTAGAGTTTCGTAGTCACAGATTTTCTTCACTCGAAAAGTTTTCTTCATAGGGAACCCGAACTGATTTTCAATGTGCGTTTCCAACATGTGAACACTAGCATGAGTACAAGTGATCAGTTCACAAGTCAAATAGTTAAGAAACTACTTGGTTGGTAAAAAGAAGACTTCGGGTAATATGGCAACGTATATCTCGCAAACTGTGCAGGCGATATAAAAATGTTTTGAGGAAACTCTACTTATTTTCAAATACCTATTTATCGATATAAAACGAGAGAATGCACTAAAACCATACTTTATATAAATGGGCATATACCTAATACATTAACTGTGACTGTGTTTTTCTTTTGAAATTGAGATCAGTCACTATCTTTTCCTTTGCGAGGTTCAATTCTAAATCGATATAATTATTATGAAAAGGAAATAAACTTTTCAAACTCAAATTACCTAATCTAATGATTTGGTCAATTTGTAATATTTCAAATTCTATTTTATTTTTTAGATATTAAGTTTTTGAATTGCCAAAGTGATATATTAGATTCAGTTGCCTACTACCAATAAAAAAATTACTGTAGATTTCACACATATCCATACTAATATAATAAAAGCGAAACGTTGTTTGTTTGTTTGTTTGGGGAGCTTTCACGCGATAACGGCTTCACGGATTTTGATGAAAATTGGAATGAAGATAGCTTATACCCTGGATTAAAACGAGGATACTTTTTATCCTGCAAAATTGAAGGTTTCCTTGGAAAAACTGGAAAATCTTGATTACTCGCTATAAGGAATGGTTTCCATGGAAACGAAATAACAAGTCAGTCAAAAAAAAAAAACCAAAGCAAAAGTGCTTTGGTTTTTAATATCCTAAAAGAACATAGCATTATTTTTGCACGATAAACAGTAGTGCGCGCAGACGAAGTCGCGTGCGAAAGTTATTATACCATAATATGTACTGTGGTTATTTTTAATATTCAAATTCAAATGTTTATTGCAATCCTGCAACATACCTCGCGAGCAATGAAATCAACTCAAGACCTCTCGGGCGCAATCCTGTTATTCTAATTGCGAAAATTTGCTTTAAAATTACATAATATTAATCGTTTGAGTATTTTTTGAGATATAATTAACTTAATTTATACGAGATTTTGTACAAATCTGAAAGCTTGAACAAGCAAGAATAAGCTGAAATATTGAAGAACTTTTTTTTTTAAAAGTTTAATGATGAAATATGTTCCTTTTCGGAGATTTTATAGGTACCTATTCGAGGCGTGAAACTTGGCGTAACGAGGATGTCAATATTTTTATGAATAAGTTCTTATTGTACGTTTTTTCAGTAATAAGTGTCAGATTTTTTAAATTATTTTTTCATTACTACTTTCAAATAATCGATTTAATTTTTTAAACTAAATAATAACAACATAGAAACACCTTTGATTGCGCGCGTAGGAGCTGAGTCGATTTCATTGCTCAGGAGTGTATATGGTTAAAAGAAGATAAAATTGGGCACATAATTTAGAAGAGCGTAAGAACAATTTTAATTATTATTTATTATATATCCGATAGTTTCGGTTACGGATATAGCTATCCTATCCGTACATCCCTAACGCCACGATAAAATTGAGTTGATTTCGCTTTTGTGATACGCGCCGCGTTTTGCATTTAAACTACGAACGCACGTCTATAGGGTTATCTGATTATCATTTTAATGAAGTGCCAAAAAGAGAGAAAATGTTTCAATATTTTTAAAGCCTTTGTTTTACTTTACGTATAAAATGTTTATGTGTAAATGTTAGTAATTTTAGTCTAACTAAATCTGGAAAGTTTCTGCAACTTCCATTTATAAGTGGGCTACTTATAAATGAAATGACCACGAGGTTACTCCAGGAGGATACGTGTTATTTCAGGACAACAGTACTTATAAAATACAATATACTACATTTCATCAAAATTCGTTCAGTCGACAAATAGTTTTTTATTGATTGCTCGGCATCTAATCATCGGATTAAGATACCAAGTACCGCAGTTTTTAAGACAAACCCTAATCTAGCTTACAGTGAATCCGCTTCGCAATCGGTCCAGTATTTGTTACGTGATGCGCGAACAAACATACAGACAAACGACACGATATAAAAAAATATTATATTCTTTTTCAGTATCCTATTTTAAGTACCTACACTAGTATTTTTTTTAATTATGTTCACTGTACATATTTTTTGGAACTTACTGTTTTATTATAAGTAGATATATATATAGATATACTAGCAGTATAATGATAGCTCGTCATTAAACTGCTAGTATACCGTGTCTTTTTTCCGTTAAGCGGCTTCTTTTTAGACGGCTTACGGCTTTGAAAGCTAACTAACTAAACTAGTCTCTATCCTGTGGTAGAAGTATTCTGGAACGGAGACCGAGACTCGGCAAACGTGGTAGAGGATGACCTCCGAGGTGGAGTGAGGATACGTTTAAAGTGTCAGGAGCAACTAGAAACAAGTAAAATTATTATATTCAAATTCAAATGTTTATTGCAATCCTGCAACATACCTCGCGAGCAATGAAATCAACTCAAGACCTCTCGGGCGCAATCCTGTTATTCTAATTGCGAAAATTTGCTTTAAAATTACATAATATTAATCGTTTGAGTATTTTTTGAGATATAATTAACTTAATTTATACGAGATTTTGTACAAATCTGAAAGCTTGAACAAGCAAGAATAAGCTGAAATATTGAAGAACTTTTTTTTTTAAAAGTTTAATGATGAAATATGTTCCTTTTCGGAGATTTTATAGGTACCTATTCGAGGCGTGAAACTTGGCGTAACGAGGATGTCAATATTTTTATGAATAAGTTCTTATTGTACGTTTTTTCAGTAATAAGTGTCAGATTTTTTAAATTATTTTTTCATTACTACTTTCAAATAATCGATTTAATTTTTTAAACTAAATAATAACAACATAGAAACACCTTTGATTGCGCGCGTAGGAGCTGAGTCGATTTCATTGCTCAGGAGTGTATATGGTTAAAAGAAGATAAAATTGGGCACATAATTTAGAAGAGCGTAAGAACAATTTTAATTATTATTTATTATATATCCGATAGTTTCGGTTACGGATATAGCTATCCTATCCGTACATCCCTAACGCCACGATAAAATTGAGTTGATTTCGCTTTTGTGATACGCGCCGCGTTTTGCATTTAAACTACGAACGCACGTCTATAGGGTTATCTGATTATCATTTTAATGAAGTGCCAAAAAGAGAGAAAATGTTTCAATATTTTTAAAGCCTTTGTTTTACTTTACGTATAAAATGTTTATGTGTAAATGTTAGTAATTTTAGTCTAACTAAATCTGGAAAGTTTCTGCAACTTCCATTTATAAGTGGGCTACTTATAAATGAAATGACCACGAGGTTACTCCAGGAGGATACGTGTTATTTCAGGACAACAGTACTTATAAAATACAATATACTACATTTCATCAAAATTCGTTCAGTCGACAAATAGTTTTTTATTGATTGCTCGGCATCTAATCATCGGATTAAGATACCAAGTACCGCAGTTTTTAAGACAAACCCTAATCTAGCTTACAGTGAATCCGCTTCGCAATCGGTCCAGTATTTGTTACGTGATGCGCGAACAAACATACAGACAAACGACACGATATAAAAAAATATTATATTCTTTTTCAGTATCCTATTTTAAGTACCTACACTAGTATTTTTTTTAATTATGTTCACTGTACATATTTTTTGGAACTTACTGTTTTATTATAAGTAGATATATATATAGATATACTAGCAGTATAATGATAGCTCGTCATTAAACTGCTAGTATACCGTGTCTTTTTTCCGTTAAGCGGCTTCTTTTTAGACGGCTTACGGCTTTGAAAGCTAACTAACTAAACTAGTCTCTATCCTGTGGTAGAAGTATTCTGGAACGGAGACCGAGACTCGGCAAACGTGGTAGAGGATGACCTCCGAGGTGGAGTGAGGATACGTTTAAAGTGTCAGGAGCAACTAGAAACAAGTAAAATTATTATATAATTACATAAAACCCGAATGCGAACAAAATTATTGAATAAAATAAATAAATAAAATAAATATATTCGGGACCAATTACCTAGCCCCAAACTAGGATACCCTATAATGTGGGCACTAGATAACGGATAAACATACATAAATACGAATATGTGATATTCGGAAGCAAACATTTCTGCTCATCACACAAATGATTGCACCTTGCAGGATTCGAACCCGCGACCGTTTCATTTCGTTCCTAGGGCCACTATAACCAAGCCACTAGACCAACCGGTCGAATACGAGCTGACCGCCCGCAAAAATAATCACACCAATATTATAAAGGCGAAAGTTTGTATGTATGTAAGAGTGTGTGTGTGTGTGTGCGTATGTTTGTTACTTCTTCACGCTTAAACGGCTGAACGGATTTGGATGAAATTTGGTAAGGGGGTAGCTTATACCCTGGATTAACACACAGGTTATTTTTTATCCCAGATAATATATGGTTTCTGAGGGATGCCGGTGAAACCGCGGGGTACAGCTAGTATTTATGTAAATTTAATGTTTCTTTTTTACGTATATATTTTACTTTACTTTTACATATTTTAATTTACTTTTACATATTTTACTTTACTTTAATTTTTTGTTTCGTCGGAAATATAATATGGCAGCTGTAAGACGCCATATTAGTTTTCTTGACTTTTCATATATCCTATAGCACTCTCGTAATCACGGCGAATCCAATGATACCTCATTTATCAAAATCCATCAAGCTGTTTAGGCTGTAGGACGCGCCTAAAAACGTACAATCAAACAAACAAACAAACAAACAAACATACAACCCAAACATATAACCCTCCTCAATCGGGTAAAAAGAACTGAAGCTGAGCCTCTGAGCTGTACTTAGAAATCTCTTTCATAAAAAATAGGTATAGAAAGCTCTTGTGAGGTAGCAGGTGGAAATAAAAAAACCTGAAGAAATAGTAAAGATCTGTTCATACCATAAACATTTCGAAATACAGTAAATAAAATAATATTTGAGAGACGTAAGAGGCTTATCTTGTCCCGGTAAAATAATTTTGCGTAATGTATTTAGATAACATCTTTCATCAATCACTTAACACAGACATACAGTCGACTTATATTTTATGAAATTCGCACCGGGAATATTCCCTTCAAAGTATCCTAATGAAAACGTGAGGAAATTCTTTATAAAAATATAAATGAATAAACATTTATTTTTTTTACTTATCGCGTTTTCTTTTGATGAGCATCTGTTATAAAGGCGCCTACACACGTGGGCTTTCCAGCAAAAGTCGTCTAGCAAAGGGGAAGGCACCGGTTTTCCGTAAGTAGATTCCTTCCGATATATTAGGGGCTATGAAAATCCTGGGATTTATCGCCTGGACCGTAATGCGTTGTAATTTGTAACGCTTTGCATAAGGAAGAAATCGGGCAATTTAAGGTATCGAGAGAGTACCGAGTTCTTGGGAGCCGAGTCAATACTGGAACAAGTGAGGAACGATAAAATCAGACTAATACTAGGTTTTGTAAACACATATTTTAGACAAACTCTGCCAGAAAAATATATATTTCATTTTCCATTAGATAGTAGAAACGCATAAATCTTAAAAATCTATGTAGAATATATGTATTCTCTTAGCAGATGATAATAGATAGATGGATAGATAAATTCATTACTGTACACACAAAACAAAAATAACAAAAATAAAGAAACAATAGTAGAAGAAGTGTTACAATGGGCGGCCTTATCGCTAAAAGCAATCCCTAATATTTCACATAGTGATCAACAGCTTGGATAATATCATTCCCAACATAAACCGGCATGGGTACGACATGGGCATTTGACATGATGTTCGTCTTGCCCATGTTCATTTTAAGACCCACCTCTGGGAAACAATATTGAGGTTTGTGAGCATTGTGCTTAGGTCTTCCAGGGTTTCTGCCATGATGACTATATCATCAGCAAATCGAAGGTGAGTGATGTATATCGAATACATATCTTCCAGACAGAGGTGAACAGTTTCGGAGAAATTACGTCTCCCTGTATCACCCCTTTTTGCACGTGCATAGAATTCGTGCTCTGATCCTGAAGACGGACTGTCATGGTGGCATAGCTGAACAAACACTTACTCTACTCAAACTTTACTCTTCGGTCTTCTGTATAATCTGCCGGAGAGTATGGATGTAGTATACGGTGCTAAAGCCTTTCCGGAATCCAGCTTGTTCGGAAGGCTGAAAGTCGTCAAACCTACGAGCGAGACGGTTTGTAACTACTCTTGAAAACAGCTTATAGACGTGGCTCAGCAGCGAAATGGGCCTTTGATTCTTCAAGAGGGTTTTATCACCGTTCTTAAAGAACAAAACCACTACGCTCCTGTGCCACGCCTCTGGCGTAGTACCCTCGAGGATGACGGAGTTAAACAGCTTTTGAAGGACTTTAAGTACCGGTATTCCACCCGCTTTCCGCACAGAACAGAAAGCTATTAGACTGGGAACTAGAAGAAAAGATATAGCAAAGCATTGCTCGAGGTACCAGGCGGTCAGGTTATTTAATTGTTTGCCGGTGGAAATGAAGGCAATTGACAGTCTCAACATTTTCCAACAGAAATTAAGAAATCTTTTGCTGGAAGGGTGCTTCTACTCTGTCGATGACTTTATAGTTAATAAAAATAAATAATTATTTTTGACATATTAATGTATTTTTCTATTATTGTAATATGTTTAATTGATATGAATTTTGCATAATTTTATCTCGTTAATTTAGAAATATTATTTGACAATTGAAGGTTTTTTATTATTATTTTTATATTTTTGTGTTGTATTTTTAATTAATTTGAATTATGTTTTTAGTTTAGCACTTTATTTTTATTTTATTGATTTTATACGTAATGTTCTTTTTTCTTTTAATATTTCAAAGTAGCTCTGTCGTTATTCCGGGCCCCAATTCTACTAAAACAATTGTAATGACAATTACCAACAATTTTCGCAAAATTTTCGCTCTTACCTCTTAAAAGTAGTGGAATCGAAAAATTTTGTCTGGCGCCTTGTTGCTCTTAAGCTGTTTGAGAGCCATTCTGATCTCGTATAGTCTGACGTCCGGGATATCTTCGGTACAATGTCGGGTCAAACGGGCTCTTCCATCACTAGTCGTGCTAGGAGGACTACGCGATGAGGTGTATAATTGTCCATAGAACTTTTCGAGTTCACTCAAAATCTCTGGCTTCGAAGAAACGATGCTGCCATTGTCGGTTTTCAGCTTCGTCAACAGGCTTTGCCCAATAGACAGATCTCTTGCAAACAGTTTGGAGCCCTTGTCCCGCTCTATTGCGTTCATAATACAAGTAGTATTATAAGAACGCAAATCGTGTCGCATTGACTTGGAGAATCTGTTTATTAAGCAAGCTGTAACTCGACATATCCACTGAAGACTGCAGCCTCATCTCGCCTCATTCTGCCACAAGTTTGAGTGTATGCTCAGAGAGCTTTTGTGTTCTTTTTTTGCGGGGGGTCTTAAATAACTCCGACCCGACCGCGTGAACAATTTCCACCAGCCCGCTGTTTAGTACGTCCACTGTATCGCATTCAGTAAGGATTTGGAAGCGATTTTGGAGCTCCAACTGAAAATTCTCGGGGTTTTGGACTTGGGCAGGACTTGGGCGAAGAGTAGATCTCATCAAACGAGATCTCTCCAGCTTTACGTTGATATTCAATGAGCCTACCATGCCGTGATCACTGCCGGTCTTAACCCTGTTGATCACAGAGACATAATTGAATATATGCTTATTGGTCGTCAAAATGAAATCTATCTCATGCTTATGACCGCCGGAGTGCAGCCACGTCCATTTCCTGGTCGGGCGCTTATTGAAAAAGGAGTTTATCATAAAGATTCCTCCTTCTCCATGAAGTCGGCCAATCGCTGACCCCTTTGGTTCCGCTGTCCAAATCCAAACTGCCCCACTCTCAGTTCATCGCCATTCCTCATGCCCAGCTGTGCGTTGAAGTGTGTTTTCGGGGCATGTATGGCATTAGAAATGTCGTCATACATAACCTACACTTCATCGTCCGGGAGTTTCGAGTGTGGGGCGTATATCTGTATGACCTTCAACGAATACCGTTCGGTAATTCTGAGTATAAAGTATGCCACCCTGCTCGAAACGCTTTCGATCTTCACAATGTTGTTGACGAGGGACATGTGGACGAGAAACCCGTTACCGTATTGGGACTGCTGGTCGCCCTCCTGGTAATAGAGTAAGTTGCCGGATTTGAGGGTCATCGTATCCTCTCCCTCTCTTCGGACTTATGATAACCCTATAATACCCCAGCGCAACTTACTTACTAGGTACTTCTTCCAGCTCTATCAACTTCTCATCGGTCCTCAAGGTGCGTGCGTTATAAGTTGCCAGGTCCAGAGATCGTGGGGGTTGGTAGCTGGGTCTCTGCCGGGGATTCATAGCACCACCTGCTCCACCGTTACAATGGCTGCTACCAGTGCCAGGAATAACGGAGCCGCCGGGGACTGGGGGCCGTCATTGTGGTGTTTCTATCATATTGGGAGGGGTTTGCCATAGTCACCACGCTTGCCAGGGAGATTGGTGACCGTAGTGTAGCAAATATGTGCTTGGAGGACGCTGCTGCCCATCTTCCGGTGTGTAATCCCTTAGTCGCTTCTTACTACATCCACGGGAGGATTGGGATGGGTCTTATTCTAAGCCGAGACACCCACGGCAATTTGTGGTATTGTATCCATATTGCAGCATATAGTTTTCACATCACATCTGCAATAAACTGTATCATGCTCGTTTAACCAACGACGCAGCTCTGTAAACGCTAACACATAGTTGGCGTTTCAGCGTTTTGCATTTCATATAATGCAAAACGCTGAAACAAAGTAATCCAGGTAAAGTCAACCCTATTTGTATCCGCTTTAGTCAAAAAATCGCTTGCTTTGTAACCTGGCTACAACAAGAAATCAAGACAAACAATTCGGACACTTATTCAAGATCATGAAGATTCAAAATAGCTTGCACATCGAAGCTTAGCAATAATATTACAGACATGTAATGCATCTTAGCTATGTTATATAAATTTCAACCTTGTCTTCAGGTCGATACACCGGATAATTACTTGATGGTCGATGAAAATTCCTTGGCTGATCCTGATAATACAGTTGGTATTCAGAGTGGATGGAACGTCGAGAATTTTTGATGGATTTGCTTGTCTATAATCTAGAGTCGCATGCAGAATGATCGACCTACATCGGGATTAAAAGATCAAGCGGAACAAAAATATTAGATATACGTACACAGCTGCTATTATGCCACTGCTAGAATAGAATGATTTGCGAAGTGATGGTGGACCTTTTGGTGGCCTGACAAACTCTAACACCAGAGGCTAGAGCACTACCTTCAAACAAACTGATAATAATTTTGATCCAAACATAGTTTATGAACGTCTTGTAACTTTCAAAACTATTTCAAAGTTTCTTGATGCTACTGATGGACATGTGTGTTTATATACAATTCATCATCATACACTCACAAACGCTCGTCTCGTTATTCAACAAAGTAATAATAAAATACGCGAGTACAAAGAACGCTATCGAAACTGGGCCATTCGCTATGACCCAAAGAGTATACAAATAACCGTAATGCGTCGTTACGATCTTCGTGTAATTGTTCGGCAATTGTCGCATTGACGTCACACGTTTTGTGCGAGGAATTTCTTGTGGCATATCGAGTAAACGCCCTGCACATTTGTGCACAATCTCAAAAGTTTCTGTCTGCATAGTGTCCGAGATTCTCAAAGAGTAATCACAGCTGAATATCTTGGGAACGGCTGCACTAATTTCTTCCAAAGTTTCGCAAACTCCAGATTTCAAATAGTTAAAAACATACAATGAAATTGGTCCATCCGATTGGGAACTAAGATACCACAGGCAGTTAGAGAAAGACACATAGTCAGACACACAACCAGACAAAGGCTTCAAACTTATAACGCCCTTCTCTTGGCGTCGAGAGCAAAAAATAGGTTCTCGTAGAAAAGCCCTAACATTTGGTCATCATTCGATAGGTACCTAAATATTAAATAAGCCTTCTTTTTTGCTCTTGATACCGAAACAGTGTTCTCTCGCAAAAACCAAAAGACTTCAAGCCGCCAAACGAGGAGCTCTATATAAATATTTCTCCTTTTATTTTTTTGCTTTGGACAGTGAATGTCATTCTAAAATTTTACCAGTTTTGGCGCAGCCACTTCTACTATAACTGGCACCGTGCCAGGATGCTATAGGATGCATTGTGCATACTACTCTTATATGAGGAAATGGGACCAAAAATCTTTGTATTAAGTCTGCGAAGTTCTATTAGTGTTATGAAGGTTATATTTGTGAAACAGACCTAATCCCTAGACTTTCTTTCTTTTTAGAATATGCAGGTATAGAAGCTGGACAGATGCTGAAGATAACCAAATAACCCAATCTCCGAAGACATCATGTTTTTTTTATAAAAATGTTAAATACAGTTCTTTAAAATATTCAGATGTTTTTACATATTTCGCAAATATTACGAAAAGATATTTCATTAAACTTGAAAGTCGCATTAATTTGCCAAGTTCGTATTAAAACGACTTTCTTTGAGACGGAAAACATGGCATAATATAAAGTAATAAATCAAAGTTGTATCCGACTTTAATAAAAAACTTTTTGATGAATTTGATTCAAATGACAACTCGTACATAACCCCCCCCCCCCCCCTACTACAAAAATCATCCCTAGTAAACTTCATATTCCCAATTAATATTATCAAAAAGAGCCAGAAAAGTTTATGTAAGGCAAAATTCTCTTTTACTTTCTTGTATGATGAAAAATGTTGATACTCGTATTTAAATACATTTATTGTCTCTTGCTAAAAATTTTGTGACACATTATTATTAAATTAATAAGTTCAGAAACTAAAACGACATTGAAATATTTCAGTAATTAGCTAGGTACTTCATGACATAACACGTAGGTAAGACAACTCGTATATAAAACGTCCAAACGTCGTGTTGGGGTAACAAAATGGGACGTTTACAAGGGGTTATGGCAAAATAGGTCATATAGGGGCGACGCTACGGTGGAACATCACACAAACCCTTCCTCTGCTTCATCGTAGTCAGCTAAAATTTGTATCTACTTATACAGACATAAACTAAGCTTATATATTAACATAATAATATTAACATGATGCTTGTTACATGTATAAAAACAGGCTACCTATTTTTGCGTTAACGAGTTGCTCTTAGATAGACCTTCGTAACTACCTACATATATTGTTATCTACGAGTACATCTACATCTTCACTAATATTATAAAGAGGAAAGAGATTTGATTTTTTGTATGTTTGTTTGCTAGTAAAGGCAAACACAAAAAAACACCGATTTAAAAAATTCTTTCGCCTATAGAAATACCTACGCAAATTGCAATAATGTAATCCAAGGTATCAAAACTTTCTTGTTTTATAAAATGTCGATAACTTGCTATAAGGAACGGAATAACATCTTGCCGTGGATACGCAATAATAACAAGTCTGCCAAAAAGCACCACGAGCGTTGCTGGCAAAGATTGTTTGTATTAGACTTACAGACTTTTTATTTTAAAGTTATTTATACTTATAATAAAGCAATAGGAACGAAAAAGTCTGTACAAAGAAGATAATTAAAAAAGAAATGGTCTAGGGTACATAAAATAAGCTACTGAACATAACATTATGAAAATTCGTGTTTGTCTGTCTGTATGTTTGTTCGCGCATCACGTAGGAACTATTAGACCGATTGCGATGTGGTTTTCACTGTTGGATAGCTTATGTTTTGACTACAAAAACAAAAGCAATCAGATGAGTAGAAGCCGAGCAAACGATAAAAATATTTTTGACGGCTGAAGGAATTTTGATCAAATGTTGGTATATTGGTATTTTAGGTCCATAGGTAACAGAAAGAGTACTTTTAACCTATAAAAATGACCACGCGTGCGAAGCCGCGGGCATCAGCTAGTGTTGGCTATAAAAATCCTAAAAGTAAGAAAAATGCTGCGGTGTGAGCTCTACCCGTGCGAAGTTGTTTGTTTGGGGAGCTTTCACGCGATAACCGCTGGACGGATTTTGATGAAATTTGGAATGGAATAGAAACAAACAAACAAAACAATAAAACATAGAATACTTTTATCCCGGAAAATTCCACGTATTCCGTGGAAGTTTCCACGGGAAAACTGGAACATATTGAATACTCACTGTAAGGAACGGTTGCCATGGAAACTAAATAGCAAGTCTGTCAAAAATCATCAAGAGCGTTGGTGCCACAGAGTAAGTAGTTGTTGCTATACCAACAGCAAGCCACAGAGGCCATAACCAGTCTAAGTCTGCTTTTGCATTGGTTTTTAATATCCTAGAAGAACGTATAATGCTTTTTTCACGATAAACTGTAGTCCGCATGGACGAAATTGCGGGCGGGTAAGCTAGTAAATAATAATTATATCATTATTCGGTTCAAAAAACAGTGCTACTAATAATACTTTTTTCTTATTAGAGAAAAAAAAAGAAGTAAAAGTACGTAACTAAAGTATGTCAGTATGCCACCATTTTTGAGTTCATGATCCGGATTTTACGATATGAGTGAACATAAAAAATATTTCAAAAATTATTACGAATACTGGCGTTTTTTATTTTAGAAGTTATGTTGGCTATAAAAATACTAAAAGTAAGAAAAATGTCGCGGTGTGAGCGCTACCCGTGCGAAGTCGGGGCGAGTCACTAGTACCTTATAAATATACAAAACTCGAAATCTACATCTACTTTGAAGCTATAGGAGGGAATCCCTAAATATACCCAAGGATCAGTCTCGACGGGTTCTTAGAAATAACGCGATTGGAATATGCTCGAACAAATTCTGGAACATTACTATTATATATTATATTTTTATATCAGAGGACATTATTGTAATGTGATCTTCGTCTCAAACAAGTATTACGAGATTTGCTTTACAGTATTACTAATATACTATTTAAAAAAATAGGTAAAATTGCGTTAGAAATAAGCTACTCGTAGATCCTTTTTAAGGACCAATATAAATAGAAGTATCGGTGGTGATTGTTTGTTAGAAAAAAACTGCATGGGTTTATACAGGCTGAGTGTTTCATAAGTGTTTTTTTTTTAAATGTGTTTTAAAAGATACGAAATTTTTATAAAAAATAATAATACAAAATTGGATTCTGCTGCTTATAGTGAACAAAAAAATGTAAATATTTTTACCCGACTACGGTGAAGCGAGGGAAGGGTAATGTGTTTAACAGTCTATGTATGTACGTAAATAGGTCTTCTTCAAGAGTCTGCCTGTGGAAGGACCACTGTTTTGCTAGATATTCGACTGCCATGCTGATGCCCAAACATTACTGTTTTAAAAGTTCTGGGCGAGAACATGAAATTAAAAAGAAAATAAATATCCATAGCATAGCTCATGCATGGCATGAAGCATGGCATAGCTCATTTCATATACGTTTTTGACTCTTAGTCTATATATACTTATAATAAAGCAGTAAGCAATAAGTCTGTACAATGAAGATAATAATAAAATATGGTTAGTGGACTTAAACAAGCTACTGAACGCCCCTGTGGCCAGGTGGAGAAACGACCTGCGAAAAGCGGCTGGTAGAAAATGGATGAGGAGAGCTGAAGACCGAGCTCAGTGGCGTGCATTAGGAGAGGTCTACGTCCAGCAGTGGACAAATATAGGCTGATGATGATGATGAAATAAGCTACTGAACAAGAATATACAGGTGGGTTTAGACGGTGGGTTCCAAACGAGTCAAACTGTGTAAGGATCTGCCTTTCACAGTTTGACTCGTTGGAAACTTTTCTCCCATCGAGTCACACTGTTACTCTTTGCTACCTTTTGTTTAAAAGACTTCCCAACGACTCACACTAGTGTAACAGTGACTAAAAATACTTTTTATTTTGACCAAACGAATGTAGAGCTAGAATGAGATATAATGATTTAGAATGAATGAGATAGATAAAGACAGATAGATAGAATGAGCATTTGTTCGTTTGATTTAATGCTTTAAATGGCATTTGTCTGTCTGTTCATTCGCGCATCACGTATAAATTAAAAGAACGGTTGTGATGCGGTTTCCATTGTTGGATAGCTTAAGTTTAGACTTAAAAACTGGTGTATTTGGTATCTCAATCCGATGAGTAGAAGCTGAGTAATCAATATAAAACTATTTGACGTATGATGGAATTTCGAGTATTGGTATTTTAGGCGGGCAAAACTAGATAATGAATAAGAGCGTCAGTGTTAGTTTGTATGGGACTTCCCCGGTTATTCAATATAAGCTGCTCTCTCATACCTACAATGAAAAGCTTAACACAACAAAGCCACAATTAACCACATTCCGTAACTGAGTTACGGCGAGTTGCATGATTCACAAAGGTATGCAAATTATAAACTCGAGGAGTTGCGTGAAAATCTGCTGTCCGTAAAGTTAAATACTTCAGGTGCTCTCGTGTGGATACATAACATAGTTTGAATGGAATGTGATTCGCTTGGGGTTATTGGGAGATACTTGTGTGTGCGCCCATGCGTAATTTCCTCGTCATAAACATATTAAAGTCCTTGGCGGAGATATTCAATCTTAGGATTTAGACAAATCGCATATTATGGTTAGTAAGCTGAAGTAGCAGTGGGCTGGTCTTATCTGTCGAAGGACTGATAACCGCTGGGGTAGACGTTTTCGTAGTGCGCCCTCCGGCTAGGGGGGGTTGGGGGGGGGGGGGGGGGGGGACGATATATGCAAAGTGGCTGGCAGCGGTTGAAAGAGAGGATCCGAAGATCGGGTCCAGTGGCGAGCTTTGGGAGAGGCCTAAGTCCAGCAGTGGACTGACACGGGCTCATGATGATGATGCATATTATGGCTGGTTTACAATGTCAGATGTGTGCAAACTCATATCACTGTTTGTTTTTCCCTAGAAGGAAAACCCGGTTAGGTAGAAGTCAGAACTACAACCGCATATATTTCCATTAAAAAAGCTGTGATCATTGGAACAACGCGCCATCTCTTCCCCGCCACAGGCGCTTAAAGTAGCGTAATTATTCTGCCGAAGTTTTGAAATCTTGAACCAATACACAACGGTTTGTCTGTTGTCTCAATATCTTCTTGACGACTGTGCACCGTTTAAGATCCGCCATGTTTGGGCAACGCTCAAGTTTTCGTACATAGCACCTAATTTATAGAAGTATTCAGGTAAAGAAATTGTTTTCAAGTAATTCGCAGAGGTCTCTATAATAATACTATAGCAACATCTATGTAGTTATTACTATAGTAAGTTTAGACAAGTAGTATAGTTGTATTACTGTAGTTGACCACATTGTCTTGTCTTAATGCGCACTGATTTCTTTATGTGCTCCGGACACAAGGCCAGCTTGTTGCGTCATTGGCCTCTCACTGGGCTCGTGTACGAACACATTTAATTTTGAAGACAGTTCAGTGAGTAAGTGTCTTCGAATGTATTCGCACACGAGACCATTGAAAGGCCAGTGACAGAACTGACTCGCAAAATGGCCTCGTGTCTGGAGCGCATTAGAAATAAAGAACAGCTAAACAGATCAATGACTAAATTACAAAATAAACTATTACTGGTGATGACTAGATTGGTTGTTATGAAATTGGTGATGCACAGTACTACAGTATTAAAATTAATCTATGTAATATTCCAGGACCAAAACTACCTACAAAATACCAAATTTCTAAAAGTTAGATTGAAGAAAATTCTTATTAATATTAGTATTTAAATTCGCCTTTTTAACTAGTAGTTTTCCTAGTGCAGTGAATAACTACAAGCAGACGCCGACCTAACAGCGTATAAAAAGTCACACTATCTTATGAAGATTATCCCAAAAGACCGTTCGGGTCGGATACCTTCCGATACAAATATGGCAAAATGTTTCCGCTATTTCGAATATCAAAATGTCCCTTGGATGAACGCTTTCACTTGCAGGTGCCACTATAACACAAAGCGAACAGAATATCAACTTCAGACGCGCAAAAACTATACAACTATCTCGGGCATTTAAATATCAATTCAAAACATCAGTAACTTAACCTTTGTACTAGAACTTTGCGGTAAAAGTATTCACTGACTGATTCATAACGAGATTTACGAATCTATACAGAGAAGGATTTTTTATTACTTCTTGCTGATATGACCACATGAAATTAAAATATAATTAAAAAATTAACTTACTTCAATTTGAATAAAAGTAGAATAAGAATAAGATTAATTTATTGCCAACAAACACTACAGTACAATATGGATATTCGACGAAAACATGACTCGTGACAACCAGTCGAGTAACATATGACTTACAATTATTATTTTTTAAAGCTTTTTCGCTTCCAGGACAGACAGAAATACATATATATATAGTATATATATATATATATATATATATATATATATATATATACTATTTCCAGTATGGCTTTCTTCTTAGCGAACGGAAGGACGTACCTACTTCATTTTCTTAGGCCTACTTTAACGAAACTAAAAAGTAAGAAATATAAACCAATAAAAATACGACTTCAATTACAATAAAAGTTAAAAGATAATTTAATTTAATTTTTGTCCACAAAAATATTAAACTACTAGTTTTCCCGCCCGCGACTTCTTACGCGCGGACTACTGTTTATCGCGAAAAAAAGCATCCTATTTTCTTCTAGGATATTAAATACCAATGCAAAAGTAGGTATAGCAACGACGTCCTTGACACAAACTAAATAGTTCTTGATGTTTATTGACAGACTTGTTATTTCGTTTCCATGGCAACCACAGACCATTCTGTGATGGCAACCGTTCCTTACAGTGAGTAATCAACATTTTCCAGTTTTCCCACGGCAACATTCAATTTTCCGGGATAAAAAGTATCCTATGTTTTAATCTAAGGTATAAGCTGTCTCCATTCTAAATTTCATTTAAATCCGTCCAGCCGTTATCGCGTGAAAGCTCCCCAAACAAACAAACAAACAGACAAAGTTTCACTTTTATATTTTGGTATGCATGGATTTCATTCTTTTAAGTTTTCTGTTTAGTTTATGTCAGGCTTTTAAGTTAAGTTAAGTTTTTATATAACTTCACTTGTGTGTATGTATATATATACACAACAACACAACAAGAACAACAACAAACAAACAAACAGACAAAGTTTCACTTTTATATATACATACACACAAGTGAAGTTATATAAAAACTTAACTTAACTTAAAAGCCTGACATAAACTAAACAGAAAACTTATAAGAATGAAATCCATGCATACCAAAATATAAAAGTGAAACTTTGTTTGTTTGTTTGTTTGGGGAGCTTTCACGCGATAACGGCTGGACGGATTTAAATGAAATTTAGAATGGAGACAGCTTATACCTTAGATTAAAACATAGGATACTTTTTATCCCGGAAAGTTGAATGTTGCCGTGGGAAAACTGGAAAATGTTGATTACTCACTGTAAGGAACGGTTGCCATCACAGAATGGTCTGTGGTTGCCATGGAAACGAAATAACAAGTCTGTCAATAAACATCAAGAACTATTTAGTTTGTGTCAAGGACGTCGTTGCTATACCTACTTTTGCATTGGTATTTAATATCCTAGAAGAAAATAGGATGCTTTTTTTCGCGATAAACAGTAGTCCGCGCGTAAGAAGTCGCGGGCGGGAAAACTAGTAGTTTAATATTTTTGTGGACAAAAATTAAATTAAATTATCTTTTAACTTTTATTGTAATTGAAGTCGTATTTTTATTGGTTTATATTTCTTACTTTTTAGTTTCGTTAAAGTAGGCCTAAGAAAATGAAGTAGGTACGTCCTT
Organism: Alsophila aescularia; assembly: GCA_946251855.1. Taxonomy (NCBI): domain Eukaryota; kingdom Metazoa; phylum Arthropoda; class Insecta; order Lepidoptera; family Geometridae; genus Alsophila; species Alsophila aescularia. Next base: position 12,431,178 of record OX276381.1, read on the forward strand.
CCGTTCGCTAAGAAGAAAGCCATACTGGAAATAGTTAACAGTCCATATCTTTTAAACTACTGAACCGATTTTGATAAAATTTAAACTATTCATTAAGCTTAAAGGTATTGAAACTATTACTAAAATAATAATTTCATACATACATTCGCGAAATTTGGTATATTTGTTCAGATAGTCATATAGACTATCATAGTTATATGAGTATTACGCATTTTCAACTATATGTATTACATATATACACCTCAACTTGAGAATCTTCCTTTTAAAGTATGTTAAAAATGTAATTAGATCCGAAAATTTTCTGTTCTACATTTGACAAAATGAGAATGACATATGAGTTTTTCCTACTGCTTATTTATTTACAGTACCGCAACGAAAGGGAGAAAATAAGAAAATATGTTATTCTGCCAATTTACGCACATCGTCGGGATGAAATTTGAATATCCTCCGTGAGGGATACCATGTACTTATGGAAACCCTCCTGAGACACGGCCTACGTATCATGAGATTTCTATATTTAGGGGAGTCTGGAGTCGAAGTGGGACTCATGATTTTGTGTCTGATGAGTTTAAGATTGATATAAGGGGGTCAAAAAGTTTGATAGGACATACAAAGGCAGTCAAGTGCGTGTCGGGTCACGCATCGTGTGTATTATAGGTACATATTTGAATTGAACTGAACTTATTTATTTGAGGCGAGATGTTTATTGTTTGTTTGTTTGTCGTATGAGGCCAGGTATGGCCAGCACTAGGCCTCTGGTGTCAGAGTTTGTCAGGCCACCCGAGGGCCTTTGAAATGGCTTAACGACTGTTATTAATCAATAACAGACAGGACCGACATCTTAACGTGCCCTCCAAAGCAAGGAGTGATGGAAAATTGCACATAACTTCGAAAGTCATTGGTGCGGAGCCGAAGATGGAACCCGGTGTCATTCGATTCTAAGTTGCACTATTGAACCGTTAAGCTACCACCGCTCATGTATATAAATTGAAGACAAAGATATTATGTACCTACTTACATAATACATTATGAATCTATACTTATAATAAAGCAGTAAGTAAGAAAAAGTCTGTACTATGAAAATAATAATAATAAAAAGCTTCTACTGAATACGAATATAACATTTTTTTAAATTAAATTAAATTGTCTGTGAGTCTGTTCACGTATCACGTAAAAACTACTGAATCGATTGCGATGCGGTTTTCACTGTTTAATAGCTAAGGGTCTGAATTTGAAAAGTAAAGGGAATGAAATTCATATTAACAAGTTAATTAAAAAACATTTTGTAAAAAAACCTTTTATGCAATAGGCATGTCATGGTAAAACTTAGAAGTATCACAATCAAATGCTTATGTAACATTTTGTGTCTGTGATGATAACAGAATTTCCTAGTCAGGACCCAACCCTGTGTGCAGCAACCATGTCATAACTAAACTTAAATCCGGCTATCATAATAGAATGCGAACACAACATTTTGAGTATGTGCTGTTGACCGCTGAAGAGTTTCTTTATCTGGAGCTATTCCTGGATGTCGATTTAGGTCTTGATTACCATAAAAATGCATTGTCATCAAAACTGAACCAACATGTAAAAAATCAACTCCGAAGGATAAGAGGAAGTTATTCTAATTCAGTTTGCAAGATTTGACCCAAACAACACTCATCATCAGCCTATATTCATCCACTGCTGGACGTAGGCGTCTCCTAATGAACGCCACTGAGCCCGATCTTCGGCTCTTCTCATCCAGTTCCTGCCACAACTCTCAAAGCAAACTATATAAAAACTTAAAAAAAAACGACTAAAAACTCACGAAAAATAAGAACGAAAATACTCCGAAACCATTCCCTTACTCTCGAATACCATTCCGATTCAACCACGATCTCAACTGTGGGATTCAGCTAGAAAATGTAACCTCACTGCAACGTGATTGTTACTCGTAGACGTTTCTCTGTCTACGTTGTTACCTTTCGGTGTGGCAACATGTCCTCCATCTTGGTTTAAAAAATATATAAAATGACGTCCTTCCCCTACTTCCCAACCTTTCTCTTACTTCCCCCCACCCGTCCCCCTTTCTTCCTACCCTTCCCTTATTTCCTTCCTACCTTCCTCCACTTCCCCTCACTCTTTCCCCACCTCTTTTTACTTTCCCCCCTTTCTCCCAGTCTTCCCTAACTTCGCACCACCTGCCCCACTTCAAAAACCTTCCCACGTTACAGTGCAGGTAAGTGCAGTTAGGTTTTCTAGCTGAATCGTACTGCTGGGATCGAGATTGAATCGGAATGGTGTTCGAGAGTAAGCCAGCTGTTTCGGACTATTTTGAAGTCCTTCGTCTGGTAGTGTTATGCCGACAAACCGCGACGAGCGCTACGAACGTCAGCACACAACTGGTGTAGCTTGCGCGGCGGCCTAGCGGGCGGTAACTGCGGCGCTCGGCCCTGTTCGGCTTGCACAGTCACTTCTTTGTTAGTCAATGTTTCATCACTGTCACTCACCCTTGTGTCCGGTTTGTGGTCCCACAGTCACACACACACACACAAACACACACACACACACACAGTTGACTTCACTTTTACGTGATGCGTGAACAAACAGACAGACAAACAAACAGACAGGAAGATATGATAAAAAAATGTATGTAAAAGTACCATTACTTTTTTATAAGTACATAAGTTACGGCTTCACCAAATTTCAGTGTATTTGTATGTTACATATACTACATTCATCGTAATTAAATACACTTTATACTCAATACTCTAATTAAAATAATTTCATATATTTTTTTTTAAATTTAAAACAACATATGCGTCGGTCACACGATTTTAGGTACTTTATGTACGAGTATGCGTAGTACTATAACGGCTGGCTGTTGAACACAACATCAACATCATAATCATCAGCTCGTGCTCGTCCACTGCTGGACACAGGCCTCTCCCAATGAACGCCACAGAGCCCGATCTTCGGCTCATCTCATCCAGTTTCTGCCAGCCGCCTTTCGCAGGTCGTCACTCCACCTGGCCGGTGGGTGTCCTACACTACGTTTGCCAAGACGCGGTCTCCACTCGAGGATACGTCTACCCCAGCGGTGGTCCGTCCTTCGAGAAATGTGAACAGCTCATTGCCACTTCAGCTTGCTAATCCTTTGAGCTATGTCGGTGGTTCTCTGGCGGATTACCTCGTTTCTGATTTTATCCTACAGAGAAACCCCGAGCATAGCTCTCTCCGTAGCTCGCTGAGCGACTTTAAATTTGTGGACGAGTCCCACTGTTAGTATCCATGTCTGGGCTCTGTATGTCATAACTGGTAGGACGCACGCATTAAAGACTTTCGTCTTCAGGCACTATGAAATGGTTTATGAAATGGACGACGAGAAGACCTAATGAAGTTTTCCGAATGCCACCCAGACCAACTGAATTCTTCTGTTGGTTTCCCTATCGAAGTTGTGTCTACCCAACTGCAGAGTTTTCCCGAGATAGACGTATTCATTAACAACTTCGAGGGGTTCACCATTGATGACTACAGGTTTCGGGGTAATAAGATCGTTAAACATGATCTTGGTCTTGTCTAAGTTCATCCCGAGACCGATTTGTCGAGAAGCATGAGCCAGGCCGTTCAGCATTCGCTCAAGTTCCTCCAGCGATTCCGCCGTAAGGACTATATCATCGGCAAATCTTAAGTGCGAGATGTACTCGCCGTTTATATTTATGCCCTTCCCTTTCCTGTCCAATTTCTTAAACATATTTCTTAAGGCGTTCGTGAACACTTTCGGGGATATGACATCCCCCTGTCTGGCCCGGCGCATTTGTACACTCATAGTCACGGCGTCATACAGAAATCTCAGCACTTCGATATACCGCCAGTCCAGTTGGTATCGCTGCAGTGACTCCAAAACAGCCCAGGTCTCTACGGAATCAAAGGCATTTTCATAGTCCACAAAAGCACAAGACCCTGTGCTGATTATACTCTTCGGACTTCTGTATAATCTGCCTCAATGTATGTGGTCTATGGTACCATATCCTCTACGAAACCCGGTCAGCTCCGGAGGCTGAAAGTCGTCAAGTCTTCTTGCGAGTCGATTTGTGATGACCCTCGAAAACAGCTTATAGACGTGGCTCAGGAGTGAGATGGGGCGGTAGTTTTTCAGGAAGGTTTTATCACCCTTTTTGTAAAATAAAACTACTATACTCCTGTTCCACTCCTTTGGAGTTCTCCCAGTATTCAGAGCAGAGTTAACAACTTCTGAAGCTCCTGAAGTACAGGTTTACCTCCTGCCTTCAAGGATGTAACGAAGCGAAACACAACTCATCGCTTCAAGCCAACTTCACATGCGTTTAACGTGGTGCATCCTGCTGGTTTAATAACGAGGCTCTGGCGACCGACAGATGGCGGTCGAACCATCCAAATCCGAGTGTAGCAAAATGGCGCAGGCGGGTGACTGGCAGCAGCGTCTCTGGTACAAGAAGCTACACCCTGCGAACGCCAACCCGTATGCCCAGCGTGGCGATTATGGGTAAAATCTCAATATGAACACAAAATCAGCAGTCAAACACAGAGTTCGATTCGGTCGAACGTCAATCGTATTTCGGCATCGCAGAAGTGAGAAGTAGGGCTCATCGAGCATGAGAAAAAAATAATGATAATTTTATCCTTGTTAATAGGTGATCACTTGCGTGGACAACATTTTTGTGCATTGTATTTTAGCAATTGAAATCAAAGTTAGCTCATCGAAACCCCAATTGTGCGAGATATTTATGTAGTATTTAATTTAAAACGTTACACCTAAACTTTGCAGCAATTTATATAAAAGGGATATTTTCGTTGCCTTCGTTGCATCACCTTCGTGGCGTTTTATCCATGAAGGTGATTTTATGCCACGAAAGTGGCATTCTCCTATTTGAATGTTAAAAATAACTTGTGATATTACAATTTAATAAGTAGATACTCAAATGACGCACAATAGTTATAAGTTTAGATACATCATTTCGGTTTGATGTTAATAAGTAAGCATGTGATAACATATTATTTCAGAGTAAAAATATACTCTGAAATATAAGTACCTACCTAGTTAATAAAATCACAGTAAAGTTTCTATTTGTCATCTACATTAGAAGCCAGAAAGTATAAGTGCCCAGAATGCTGGCTGCATTGCCACGCTGTATTGCAATACTAATTTTTTGGCCTAAATAGGAGCCAGCATTCTGGTCACATGTCACTTCCACTAAACGTTTTGCCAAGTCCCTGTAAATTTCGTGGCCACCTGGCCCCCACGTACCCAAAGTTTGCCTGTTTAATTTAGAAAATAACATTATGTTGTTATTTTATCAAAATTTAGTCTCATAAATAGTAGTAAATTGTGAGAAAATAATGGCTATAAAGTCATTGAGTCACTTTCGTGGATCATTAATTTACCTAAGAATTTACTCGTCTTATCAAGCGCTTTAAGTTTTTTTTTACAAAAACAGTTCAAATAAGTAAAAAAAAAAATCACGAAGGTGACGATGAGAATCGTGGAGATGAGAATTAGCCATATACATTCCTGAAATCATATAACAGATAACATATCCATGTTTTTTATTATCGTTTACGCAACTATAGTCAACATTTTTTTTAGTTACGACGAATTTTGTGCAGAAAATCGGAAAATCATATTAGCGAGCTAAACGTGATCTTCGAGGCATTAAGGTTGTTTGTCTACGGACCGTAAAAGGATCTAGAAATATATAGGAAATTAATTCCTTTTACTTACTTGTCTTAACTCTGTAGCAAGGTCAATAACAAGTTGATTTTGTTCCTTTTCGAAGTTCTCAGATATTTCCAACTCGTACGGACCTGAAACATCACATGAATTATGAATAACAACAACATAATATTATGGTTAATATTCGGTTCTGTATTGTGTACGTCTCGTCTGCAAAATTTTCGTAGGTAGAGGTGTCTTGTCTCAGTTCATGACATTTCTCAAAACAACAGGCTCCTATACATACGTATCTTATACTAGCTGTGCCCGCGGCTTTGCCCGCGTAGTCATCTTTCTGGGTTAAAAGTTACATATTTGTTATTCCAGGACCATAAATAAATGAAAAAAATAAGAAAATAACTTAATTATAAAGACATTTTGAAACACTTTTATGCAGTAGCCATGTCATGGTGAAACTTAGAACGGGCTATCTCAATTAAATGCGTATTCATTTCGTATCTGTGCTGTTAACCGTTGAGGAGTTCCCTAGTTAGGAGCCAACCGTGAGTGCAGCAACCGTGTCATGGTAAAACTTAATACCGGCTATCATAATAAAATGCGTACACAAAATTTCGTGCATGTGCCGTTGATAGTTGAAGAGTTCCTTTATCTGGAATCCAACTGTGAGGGCAGTAGTCACTAATCATGTCATGGTGAAAGTTAGAACGGGCTATCACACTTAAATGCATATACAACGTTTCGTGTCCATACTGCAAGCCGTTGAGGAGTTCCCTAGTCAGGACCCAACCCTGAGTGCAACATAATAAAATGCGTACACAACATTTCGTGTCTGTGCTGTTGATCGTTGAAGAGTTCCTTTATCTGAATCTAATACTGGATGTCGATGGAACTCCGTATAGATAAGAGAAAGTGGTTCTAATTCAGCTCCCACACAAACATTGCAAGCTAAATAAAAGCTTTTAAAATACCAAATTTTGTTCAGCCGTCAAATCGTTTTTATGCTCGGCTTCTACTCATTGGATTAAGATATCAAGTACAACAGTTTTTAAGTCTGAACTTAATCTAACTAACAGTGAAAACAACATCGCAAGCGGTACAGTAGATTTTAAGTGGTGCGCAAACAAACAGACAGACACGATTTTTAAAAACGTTATATTCTTGTTCAGTTGCTTATTTTAAGGCGGGGACAGTCCCGAAATCAGCAAAAAGACAAATAGCAAAACGTCAAGAACGACAATGAAACAACTTTATGCGAACCAAAAAATACTGCGGATAGAAAAGTATACTACCTAAACAAATATGTGAACAGAATTTTCAGGAATACCTTGGTATCCTTGGAAAAAAAAACCAGGAATAACTACTTGCAAATAATTTGTTTGTATGATAATGTACTTTGAACATTTTATTCACTTATCGTAAACATAGAAGTGATAGTTTATTATTATCATGGAGCTTGGAGCCATTTAACTTTAATAAAAGTTTTAAAACCTATGCATTGATAATTGATCAATGCCGTCAGATAACTTTAAAAAAAGCCTATACATTTTCCCACATATGAACCATTAACTTTCTTTAACCGAAGTCCAGACACTTTCAGTTTATTTTATTACACTATTACTACTGTAATAAAAACTAACTTATTAAAATTATGAATATCCCCATTTTAAACAAAGGCATTGATTCTTCCGAACCACCATTATATTTTCTTATATCACAACAGGACGCGAGCGCAGCGAGCGATTAACTTGCTACTAGTGTATGTTGAAAATGAAATGTACATATGCAATAATGGATTTCGTAAAAACAGGCAAATTTTGCACAACAAACAAAGATTTAGAATTTCTAGTATTGAAAAATTAATGGTCTCCGGAGCACGAAAAATAGGCAGTGGTAGCGATTTGGACATCCCCTAAACTAAACTTAATTTCTTCAAATGTAATTTATACCTTGTTGGCTTCGTAACAAGGTATTTTGTCCCCTGGCATCTATGCCTCACTCACTAAACTATCACTAAAGCCTGTCAGCGTAAAATCAACTTTGTTTCCACGCGGCGAGAGTCGCGATTTGTCCAAACGCTGTCTCAGAACGTGTCCGAATTTATCCAAATACTGTTAGACAGCGTGCTAAAAACCAGTTTTAAATACGTTATTTTAAGCGGTGCAGCTTAAATTAACGTAAGTTTAGAATAGATGCCAGGAGCAAAGTCGACAAGGCTTAAATTACATTTGAAGAAATTTAGTCTAGTTTAGTTTAAGGAGTAAAATGACTGAATTGCTGCCTTATCTCTAAAATATAGTGTATTTTTCCAAAGCCAGTGCTTATGCCGGGAGAGGGGTGCAAGGGATTGCACTCCTCTCCTATTCCCTTGTCTGGTGTTTATAATTTTATATAATTATTCTTCCAAGTATGACCCGTCCTAGTTTTATTAAATACTAGATGCGCCCGCGACTTTACATGCGTGTATTTTTTTAGTGGGGAAAAAATTACCTCACTGTAATTTTTCAGGACTCATAAATTGTAATCTAATACCAAATTTCGTTCAGCCGTCAAACATTTTTCTAATCATCGTATTGAGATACAAAAACAAATAAAAAAAAACCGTGTAAAACTTAAAAGTAAGAAATAATTCAATTTGCTTGAGGTCTGTGCTACGCCCAAACCTACTTATGTAACTAACCAACTTAAGTAACCTGGCACAGACCTCATCGAATTAATTATATCTATTAAGTTTTATACGATTTGCAGTCAGCTTTTTGTTTTTTAAAAAGATTTTATTTCTAACTTTTTAGTTAAAAGTAGGCCTAAGAGAATGAAGTAGGTACTTATTCCGTTCGTTATGAAAAAAACATACTGGAAAACTGTTTCATCAAAATAGGTTAAGTAGTTTACAGTCCCTATCTTTTGAACTACTAAACATATTTTGATGAAACTGTAACTATTCCCTAAGTTGAAAGACATTGAAACTATTACAAAAATATTGCAATCGGACTTGCACTTTCCGAGAAGTACGTGGACAAACATACATAATACATTTGCGAAATTTGGTATATTTGTTCAGATACTAATATAAACATATGTGAATATTATAGATACTAATATAGATATGTATGAATATTAAGCATTTTTGACAATAATAAATACATACACATCAACTTGTGAACCTCATTTTTTTTAAGTCGGCACTCCCGTTTTTTTAACCCCTGTAATGACGCGTATGTCACCTTATGTATCATGCGCACGCGCGTGGCCACGCGCTCGAAAGGTTTTTAAGTCAAAACCTAAGCTATCCAACAGTGCATCGCATTTCAATCGTTCCTAACGTTCGTTTTAACGTGATAGCCGAACAAACAGACAGAAAGACGCAATAAAAAAAAAAGTTTATTCTTTTTAACAGCTTTATTAGCTTTTAGCTTATAGACTTTTTTGATAATCTTCTTTGTTTAGACTTTTTGTAACTGCTTTGTGATATGTAATAGATAAAGCGGTTGGGGTAAAATAATGGGCACCAGGGCCCTATTTCATAAAACTATAGTAGACTGACAAGTGTCAATCGACAAATGTCAGTGAAACTAACGAAATGCGTTTCATAAAAACCCGACAATTCATTCAATGAATTGTCAAAATATTACTAAATGTGTTTCATAAAACATTAGTAGTGACCGGCAGTCAACCGACAATTGTCTAACAAATGTCAATAGAAAAACGTTTTATGAAACGGCGGTTGCTCAAAAATTACCACGATTTGTAGAATTGTCGTGACAATTGTGACAGCCGAAGCTTTACCCATCACACTACTATGACGCATTGTGAAATGCAATATGACTGACAATCATCAGTCCCGTCATGATTGTTTGATATATGAAACGCAGGTTTGGCGTATTCGACTGACATTTGTAGTTTTATTATGATTTGTCGCTTTATGAAATAGGGCACTGTTCCTTTGTTAGAATCTTTTGTTCTTAGGAAACATCGGGTCTATTGTGAAGAAAAAATAACGGAATTTTTGGAATTTCTATAAAAGTAAAGTTAGCCTAAAAAACTACATTAAATGAAAAACAGTTGGTCTCATTCAACTCTATTTCCTACTAGGAAAACGTTTCCCAAAGTAACTTAAATCTAAGAGTTTTTACAAAAAACTCAACAAATCCTGTTATAAACATTTTCTATGAAGTGCCATTCAATAAATACATATGTGATACTGTCATATGACCTAATATTACCTTCAAAAGCATGTATGACGAAGGTCCAAATGAGAGTCCAAAGTACAAGAACAGTAGCCAGCCCTAATTGACAGACGATGCATCTGAATATGATGGAACACATAGACTCGTTAGGCAGAGCTGGAAGGGGATACACTCGGAGCCATGAATCTGGAATCTTAAAAATGTTTTTTTTTTATATTCGGTACTTTTTATGGTGCACTGTTAACTAGGAGTAACCTACCTATTCACTTGTGACTTGAAGGTTTCCGGGTTATTACTAACTATTGGGAAACAGATTCCGGCATGGAGTTTGACTCCTTAGGACGCAGGATGTCTCTTAATTTAATGTCAATGATGGAATGGGCTTGCGAAATTTAAAGTAGCTCAGAGAGCTATAGAGATCTATGCTCGGGGTTTCTCTGAAGGATAAAATCCGAAACGAGGCTATCCGATAGAGGGTCTGGGTGGGAGTGGTCTGGTCACATTTGTCGAAAGACGGACAACCGCTGGGGTAGAAGTGTCCTCGAGAGGAGACGGTGTTTAGGCAAACGTAGTGTAGGACGCTCACCGCCCAGGTGGAGTGACGTCCAGCGGAAGACGCCCGGCAGAAACTGGAGGAGAAGAGCCGAAGATCGGGTCCTGTGGCGTTCATTGGGAGAAGCCTATGTCAAGCAGTGCACGAACGTAGTTCTGGAGTCCATCGATCTTACATCTAACCACTAGGTACTTAATCATGGGGCTAGCCTTGTCAGTCAAGTAATTAGAACTGAATAGTAATATATTAATCTACTGTAACGAACTTTGAAAATACTCACATTTTTTATAACCACTAGTCTTTCTGCCTGAACTAACCTATTAGTCGTACTATTTTGTAGAAGACTGTCACTAACAATTTCACTTGCACTGTCTAACATTTTTGGGTTTTGTAATTTAAGATCACTTAATAGTAGCACTCTATTAGCTACCGGTTTAAATTCTACTTTGTTGCTATTATATTTGTGTTCATTTTCACAGACACCAGGTAAATCAACTGTTCCCGTATCTACTGTAACTACTTCATCACATCGATCACTTGCAATTTTTCTCTTGACATTAAACTCGTTGCCTTCTAGTTTATAAGAACTGTCAACGTTTATCGAAACCAACAAGTTATTGGGTCTTACTTTTCGGTCTATTTTCCTGTAAAGCGGTCTGACTAAAATGTTATTTGTAAACTTTTCCTTTAAAGTTTCGTTTTTCATAATGTTCGGACAAATACGTAAAAAAAACTGTCGGTTTCAATTTCACAGTAAAGTAGCGTAGGGTATTTACAAATGTTTACAAATGGGACATTATAGAGGAACTTTTAGGTACTTCTTCAGTCAAAATGATTTTCCATTTGCTCCAATATTATTGCAAATCTGCAATAAACACATATTTTGCAAGCTACAGAGGCTGACGAAATGAAAATTATCTCGTGGGTCACCATTAAACATTACATATTTTTTTGTATTTATAATGACTTAGGATTATTGAATACTAAAGGAAAGGATAGTGTTCGGGTGAATACTAAGCTATGACTGAATCCCAAAACAGTGTTGATGTAGCGTGTTCGGGAAAGTTTGAATTACCCACTTCCGATAAATGATTGACGGTGAGCAATCACTGTTGAGGAACGGGAAAAGTTTGGACGGCTCTCGCGAATTTCTGGATGGCTTGAATGTTCGGGTGCAAGTCTTCAGTCTTCAGAATCTTAAATAAGCTAAACTTTCATTACATTTTTTTTTGTCTATTACTTTGTTGTCCGACCGTCTGTTTGTCACGACCTTTTTTCTAAGGAACATGTGGAGGGTATCAAGTTGAAATTAATACCAAATACTCAAGCCTGAAACATTGAGACATATATATCTACTAGCTGCGCCCCGCGGATGATGATGATGATGATAATGGTGATAATTAAAAGTATTATATGTGTTATTTCAAGGTATAAGCTACCTGCTACCTCCATTCCAAATTTCATAAAATCCGTTCAGCTGTTTGAGAGTGAATTATGATGATGATGATGTTGATGATGATGTAAGTATTATTATGTGTTGTTCCAGGGTTCCGAACTCCACAATTCGCTCAAGAACAGGAATCACTGATATGGGGAATAAGACTGCTAGGCTAAAATGGGAGTGGGCGGGACATGTGAGCCGAATGCACCCAGATCGCTGGGCTAGACTCGTCACGCCGTAGGTGCCTGATCACGGGCGTCGTGGTCCAGGTAGACCCAGGAAGCGATGGCGGGATGACCTCGATGCCTTCTAAGACGGATGGTCATAGATTGCTGGGGACCGGGATGGAAGGAAATGGGGGAGAACTTTGCCCAACATTGGGACAAAATAGGAAAAAACAAAAAAAATACGAAAAATTAACACCAGGATAAAAGCTATCTCCATTCCAAATTTCATCAAAATCCGTTAAGCCGTTTGAGAGTGAAGTATGATGATGATGATGATGAAAAGTATCCTACGTTTTTATATTCCAGGGTATAAGCTATCTCCATTCCAAATTTCATCAAAATCCGTCCAGCCGTTATCGAGTTAAAACTCCCCAAACAAAATACTATTGGTATGGATAGTCTGCAATCCCTTGGAGCTGTGAAAAGAACAAACTTCAACGCAATAAAAAGATACGGCCGTTTATGCCGTATACGAAACTTTCAAGGAAAACAAAACCCATACTTCCCGTTGACCTAGAAGCAAGAAATTTGGCAAGAAGCAATGTCATAGAGAACAAGTAAAGGGCAAAATCCGAAAACCGTAAAAAAGTATTTACAACAAAATAAAAAAACTAGTCTCGTTTCCCGTCATCTTTAGAGAATTTATTTTCTCTAAGCCCATGATGGACTATCTATTTACATACCTACAAGCTTGTACGGAACCCTCGGTGCACGAGTCTGACTTGCAACTGGCCGTTTTTTTTTAAATTTAGGTCATGCAATTCAAACAAAAAACCACTTTAGAGCCAAATATTTTATAAACGGAACCAAATAGAAAGAAACTCATTCGTTTGGGAGCTACGATGCCACAGGCATACACACGTTAAACTTATAACACCCCTATTTTTACGTCGGGGGTTAATAATTTGAAAATAGTTACGTCTAACGAAACCTCTCAACCTAAACCTAACGAGGTCTCGAGTAGTCGAAGAGGTACAAACAATTATTTTTGTTCTTATTTTTTTATGTAATGGAGCCACTCAAAAAATATTCTATTCCCTTTTTTTATACACCTATGCAGCGCTTATAAATATATAATAAAGGTGTGCCGAATATCAATTTTGTTGTGTTTTAGTTTTTGAATAAAATGGCTGTGACATACAGATAGACCGACATACGGATAGGTGGACATACGCACGGACAGTTGATGGACAGACAAACATGACGTAACTACGAGTATAAGGGTTCCTTGTTTGACTATGGAACCCTACAAAAAGTATAGAAAAATATTATGCGAGAAGAGTAGAAATCAAGACCGATCATAATCAAGGCGTGTGATGTGACGTTCCGTTCCACGCGGAGCTGAAGTTACTTTTCCGTTTCCTTGCAAGAATAACTTCGTGATATCGATCACCCTTCTGCGCATGCCTAGCTGAGACAGCGCGCGCATCCATCTGTCAAAATAAAACACTCTTCGGGCGGCAAATAAATACTATTTTAGGATCAATTCTACCATTTCAGACTATATATAATTGTGGTATTAAGTTTAAAATCCCGTGCTATATTGTTTTATTAGTGGGAATATGTGTTGTGAAATTTAAAAGGTCCGGTTTCTGTGTGAATGGTTATGGTGAATAATTTACATAATTTATCTTGGATATATTTTACTGAATAGTCGATATTTCATTGGATTACCTTAAAATTTACTGGAACTATTTAATCTATTCAAGGCATATTCTCCAAAGTGTAGCCTAGTTGAACATATAGCAGGTTCTGGGTAGAAGCACAAGAGTTCAACACTATCATGTTTGCTATAAGTCCGTCAAAATTATAAATAATGTTGTTTAAAAATGACGAGATGCATTCGGATATGCGGAGCCTACTCCTTCCGGCTTTCAAGGAGACATTCTACCCTGCTCCTCATAGCTTCGTTTATAGTTACCATCACTGTCATACTGCAGCTTTACTCGTACCGACATCGAGGCCAACCGCACTCTCTGCCACTGTTCGGTGACTTCGACTACAGGCCGGGAAGCTTCCTCAAGGGCAAACAACCGAACGAAAACAAAAGCTACTGTGAGTTCAACTATGGCCTGCCTGAAACTCTCAAATGGGGTGCTTTGCACTTATACGGGTCACCTGAATTTGGGAGCAAAAGTCCATACAGAGTAATTTACAATGCTGTCAAAGGGCGAGCCTACATGAACCATAGCAAGTATGACGCGGTGACGTATGCGACACAGGCAACGCCAGAATTTTTGTATCATGTCGTTGAAATAGCTAGATATTGGGATGGCCCTATCAGCGTTTCAGTCTTCGTTCCAAGTTACGACTTAGACCTCACTATGCAGCTAATAGTGCAGTTGTGCTACTGCTATTCCGGAATGTCTAAAGTATCTTTGCATTTGATTTACCCAAAGAAATACCCACCCAAAATTAGGACAAAAGAACAAATGATAATAACTACAGAAATTCCCACAACAACAGCCAATATAACAAGCGAAGAGTTGTTGAAGAAGAAAATAGAGAATTACAGGAATCTGGATAATAAGACTAGGTATCAGTACATACAATGGGCGAGGAAACGAAAGCTGGATATAATGATGAAAAAGATGCCGAAACAGAGACCAGGCGCATCTAATTTGATGTTTGATGATTGTTCCGGATTGGAGTCCCTCGGCATTCAGACTTTCAGAAAGGAACAGAACATGATATATCCAATAAACGTGGGCAGGAACGTAGCTCGGAACGCTTCAACGACAAACTACTTCCTGGTGTCTGACATAGAGATGGTACCGAGTGAGGGGTTAGCGCCCGAGTTCCTTACAATGGTGCGGAAGCTCATGGGCGATAAGAAGCGCGACGAAGGTTGTTTGTTCGCTAAGACAGTCTTTGTAGTGCCTTTGTTCGAAGTGGAAAGGGGCGAAGCGATACCCCGCGACAAAGACACGTAAGTTGATAAATAGAGCTTTTGATGTGCTAGCACAAAGAGCGGTAACAAATCTGCGTCGCTATTGTTGCGATCCAGGTGTGGGCGATGCGTCCTTGTCTGTCTTCGTTGAATGCCTCCAATGACGTACACAGTTTATAAATAAAAACGTAGTTACTAGTTTGTATGGACTAAGCATATCGACTGTCGACAAAGGACCGTAGAAATCTTTGAATTCTAGCAGACCTACTAAGCTTTTGTTACTGTTTGAATAAACACGTAAGACGTTTTATACGCTTAGAAATGCTAGTATTTTCCATTTTAAATGTAATCTCCGATATAATAGTAACGTTTCTATCTCCAGTCTCCGTTTATGTTCTTTTCAATGTCCTAGATATCCTTGTTTAGATCAAATTGATCGTTACCAGCGCCTTAGTACTTTTCCAGTATTCGCTATCCGCCTTTTATCATAAAATAAAAGAACATTTACGATAAAATCGCCTTACATTTTATGCCCTGAAGGGTTTGGTTGCTTTAGAATTTTGTTTTTATCATCGATTTTATTGACATCGGTGGTTAATGCTTCGAAATGGGCAGCTATAAAATAGCGCTATACACAGTAATAATATTCCATTCGCATGGTTTAACCCTTGCTATGTTTAACAGGGACAAAATAAACAGAACTTTTGTTTCTCAGCGCATTAATTTTTAATAGCTCGTCATAATTCTTCAAACAGGCTAGTACGCATGATAGCAGCGAACCGAGCGATGTACTTCCACCAGAAGTTCTGCTCCCACTGCCAACGGTTTCCTGGCCTCCAGTCCTGGCTAATGAGACCTTCTCCTGTCATAATTGAGGTGAGGAACTGCTACATTACTAAAAAGTCTAAAGTAAAAGTTGTTGCTAACTTACATGAGGATATTTTTGTACGAAAACAATTACAATATACTTACGACTTTATACTTGTGGGCGTCGCGTATTGCCGAGATGAAAACACGAGTTTTCATTATTTGTTAAGTGTATTTCAAACACTCGTATTCGCGTTATTGATTGCTGGTTTTTTGTCGGGACATGAGGAGGAGTTGTTTAAATACGCAATAGAAATTACATCAATCGGGAAATCCTCGCTCAGGAAGTGCTATTGCTTATTCTGTGGCTCAGACCACTTTTGTGATAGGTTCAGTCGTTTTACGAACATGCAACGATCACACTGCGCTGTAATATCTTAGGTATATTACAACCACCTCTATCCTATGAAAGTAAATGTCGTCCACTTTATATGTATATATGAGTATGTATATATATTTATGCATACATAAACATATGTTGTATGTATACATAAACATATTTTCTTTACATGTATTTATGTGTATAGGAGTATCTGAACAAATATACCAAATTTCGCGAACGTATGTATGTACGTGTCTGTCCACGTTTTTCTCGGAAACTGTAAGTTGGACTGCGATAATTCTTTTTGTAATAGTTTCAGTATCTTTCAACTTAGAAAATAGTTTAACTTTCATCAAAATCCATTCCTTATTTAAAACATATGGACTGTTAACTGTTTCCAGTATGGCTTTTTTTATTTGCGAATGGGGTAAGTACTTCATTCTCTCAGGCCTAATTTAACTAAACAAAAAGTGAGAAAAATAAAGATTTGAAGTCGGTTTAATTTTTTTAATTAGTTTTTATTCGGTCACGTAAAAACTGCTGGATCGATTGCAATGCCGTTTACACTGTTAGATAGCTTAGGGTGTCACTTAAAAACTGGTGCACTTGATATCTCAATCCAATGAGAAGAAGTCGTGCAATCGATAGAAAAACATTTGACGTCTGAACGAAGCTTGATTATATTGGTACTTTTGATTCTGGAATAACACATATGATTATTGCCAGTTTTTTTTTACCACAGTTAATACGAAAAAGATAACCGATAAACCGCATAACAATAGGTTTTAGACAGACAAGTTTTTTTAAACTTTATATTCTTGTTCAGCAGCTTATTTTAAGGTCCCTAGACCATTATTTTAATTATCTTCATTGTACATACTCTCTGGTACTAACTGTATTGGCAGCAATTCGGACAAAATACTCCGTAAAACTAAACTACTCTTTAATTTAAACCTTGTTGACTTCGTAACAAGGTCTTAATGCCCCTGTCACTAAAGCCTGTCAGCGTAAAATCAGCTTTGTTTCCACGCGGCGAGCTATCTATCTATCTATACTTATAACTAGTGTGCCCATGGATTTGCCCGCGAGGCTATTTCGTTTAAAAGTATCCCATACGTGTTATTCCAGGACCAAAAACTACATTTCTTTAAAATTCATTCAGACGTCAAATAGTTTTTATCAATTGCTCGCAACTAATCATCGGATTAAGATACCAAGTAGCCCAGTTTTTAAGTCAAACCCTAAGCTATCCAACAGTGAACCACATTGCAATTGGTCTAGTAGTCTTTTACTTGGGTTTGACTTAAAAATGGGGGTACTTGGTATCTCAATCCAGTGAGTAGAAGCCGAGCAATAGATAAAAATCTTTCTGACGGCTGCAGGAATTTTGATCAAATGTTAGTACAGTACCCGGCGATAAATAAGGCACATCGGTCTTTGGAAAGAGACTCGGCTAATTTCCACTTCGTAGAACGTTGTCACACCCTACCTGTGTGACCTTTGTCAGTTATATTATTTGTTTGTCAGTCGTTATACAGATGCAATAGAGTCAACGACAGTAAGAAATGTCTTTATGACAATAGAGTACGGTCGCATTTAGCTGAAAATGTATAATATAGAGTTGTTTAAACCCCCCAACATTAAATATATTCATTTACAAAATAATACATAATTGTTTTTTCATGCTATCTATTCGAAAAACATCGAATCGTTCCTTGAAAAGTGGAAGCGAAGTAGATCTTTTATGTTCAAGATTTTTCAGAGTAATGAGTTTTGAATTTGGAACGTGAATTTTTGATGTTGGTGATCGATCGATTCCGCGATGCAAGCGCTCGTGGCTCGCTGACTCGTTCCGCCTCAACTCGGCCTTATTTAAGTTATAAGCCATCACTTTTTTATGTGCAAAATGTACGTATGGTATTAGACCGAAAATTTAGTATACTCGTAGATCAGATGAAGGGTTGCTGATTCACAGTTGACCAATTAGGTTATTTTTTTGTTAAATGCGTTGTTGTCTTTATTTAAAATCATATAAATATACGGAGAAGAAGGAAAAATAAAAAGCGCGTGAATTACGATATTATCGTCACAGAAACAAGGAATATTAACAGTGCAAAAACTAAATAATTTCATGAATACTACGCAATAAATGTGATACATAATCTATGACCAACTAAATCCCTGGTAAAATATTTAATAAATACGGTGATTAATGGACGGTCGTCAGTGTTCGGAAATCGTCGTAACCAGCTAATTGTCTCTTTCCAAAGGCCGATGTGCATTATTTATCGCCGGGTACTGTACATTGGTATTTTAAGTCTTGAAACAGCACAAAAAGTTATTTTAACTTAGAGAAATGACCACACGTGCGAAGCCGCAGGCACAGCAAGTTATAAGTAAAGATAGATATATTTAGATAGACGTGCATGTACTATTTTGAAGTTCTATTTATTTTTGCGAGCAAGTACCTACTGTAAATTCAGCATTAAATAAATAACAAAATTTCTGCTAATATTTTCAATGAAATAGTATTTAGTTTTTGGTAAATAATATACATGACACGAAGATTGTGTCTGTTCATTTCGAGAACTGACTAGGTATCTACAAGTAATGAGCATATTTCTAGAAAATATTATTATTTGTCGTCAAATATTATTTGAGACCTAGACAGACTTATTAATTTTAGTAAACACGTATTTTTTGACTCAGCCGGAGGATGCAAAGAAACCCAAATGTTCTATAACTAGGTTTATTAATATATTTAAACTACATTTTAAGTCTAACCTAAAATAATATGTACTTGCGGCCCAATGCTAGGCATCGAAGTGGCAGAATTGGGAGATGCGCCGCCGAGCAGCGCGTGTTGCATCAGCGCCTCGTGGTCTGCATTGAGGTCACTGGTTCAGCGGAAGTATAATGCAGGGTAGCACTTTACGTGGAGCTGCCATACATAACACCTCCCCCCGTAGAACAGCGAGTGAAGGAGTTCTTCGTGGAGGAAGCTGGCGGTTGACTCGTGCCAACCCTTCTTGCAGGAGGATCGGGAACAGCATACATCTGCAGCAAGTGTTCTCTGGAGATCAGGTTTTTCAAAGGCAGTGGACAGTGCTGTAATCCGATAGCTCTTATGCTCATTTGCGCATCTACTGAATATAATGTTGAAGGGTTTCTTTAATTGTATTGTAACTTTAATGGCGAGCTTGATGAAGTTTGATAGCATTTTTGATGAAGTTTAACTGCAGGCTTGATAAAGGTTGACGGGCTTCATAAGGTTTGAACGCTGGCTTGATGAATTTTGAGTATAGACTCAGTGGCGATTTTTAGTAGGCTTGATGCAGTTTTATAAGTTGACCAAAAGTGTGACGAGATTGATAACCGATGCGTCTTGATGGTTTGTTCAGCGAGGCGATCTTGAACTCGATATTCCTGGACAGTTTACTTTTAGGTATGGTCTTCCTTGTTCCTTTGGCTTTGGTGGCAGGATCGCTGGGCAGGACGAATCAAATTTTCGCTTTGTGATCAGCTGGTTCATACTTCACACATCCTTGATGGTAATGAATCTCGAACTTAATTTCTTCTCTTAGAGATACCAGGTGGTTGTGGTTGAACTTCGGACATTCTGTCTCTATATAGTGAACGAAGAATCAGTACTATAGGTTGCTCATGCTACAAAGGGTGGGATAGGTAGGTATAGGCTAAAAGATTGATTCTTATTATATAATACTGACAATTTGTATAAATTTTATATTAAGGACAAGAAGGAAATCGTCAATTTGATGACTATATTACAAGTATACAGAATAAATTACAAGTATGTGCTATAATGGTAGGTACTAACTAAACTATCTTTATAAATATGTGAATGAATCACTGATTAGTAAAACTATTGAAACAATGTAATTTGAGGTCTTGGGTTAAGTGGCATTATAAGATTTTAGCAAAATCTAATTTGAATTTAAAAAGTCTGGTTTAAAATATTTCATATGAGATAGTGTAATGCAATGAGATATGAAAAATAGTAATAACTGTTTTATGAACTGTAACTATTCAAGGTCAAAACTGTGCCATTCAGAGTGAAAATCTAAAGTAGAGCCTGAACTACACTTATTGCAAAACTCATCTTACAAATGAATATGTGTTAACATATTAAAAGAGAGCATAAGAAACGTCAATGTATTTTTTTTTGACAAAATTAACTAGTATGGACATATTATAATCTATGAAGATATATCAGTATAAAATTTAAATTAAATCAGGAATTACATTTTTGAAATCTACTTTTATACCTACAAATTTTTTTATTAATAAAAAGTTTCATTCTCTACTATATTTTCGTGATGTTTTTTGTGTATATTCACAAAAAACATCACGAAAATCTCGGATATCTTGTGATGGTATATTATGATTATGTAGCAAGCGTTAACTGGATGAATAACTTTAATTTATGATTTTTGGATTGACCTATTTATTAACGGTTATTAAAAAGGCTTTCAATATCACAGTCACTCATAAAAACGATGACTTTGCTACTAGACTTAGGCACAGAATAATTAATAGTTACAGAAAGAGCATCGTCAGTGGCGCCGTGTTACTAAGTTTACCTACGACAGTCTAGGAAACATGACACAGATATGAAATTTAAAAAAATAGTAATATATTATATATTGGATTGATAATTAGATGCTGGTTATATAAAGCCATTAAAATACTTTGAAATAGTTGGAACGACTGACGTTCTATTGTGTAACTGGTCTGAATAATCTATTAAAAATAATAATTTATTTGTAGAAAATATGAATACGTTTTAAATGTAACATTTTACAGTCATAGCTATATCTATATAATCTAGGTGTCCGCGATTGCCTTGATTGGAATATCTTGGATTCTTACATATTAACACAGAAGGTTACATGTAAGAAAACTTTTATAGTAGGAGAGAAGCATGTCTATCTAATCTATATCTAAGGATCCGCGATTGCCTCGATTGGTAAATCTTGGAATTAAATTAGGAATTACATTTTAACACTGAAGGTAAAAATGTAATGGACTTAAAATAGAGAAGAGCAACCATAGTATTCATCTATAGTACTCACATTTACATTTTTGGTATCTTTGCTGCGTCGATTTTTGGATGCTCCTCCAGTGTGCGTCTCCCGTAGGTTTTGGATGCTCGAAGAGGCCCTGTTTAGCGACCCTATCTTTGAACATCTTACCGACTGCGCCAATTACGGAGGCCGCAGCCGGAGGATGCAAAGAAACCCAAATGTTCTATAACTAGGTTTATTAATATATTTAAACTACATTTTAAGTCTAACCTAAAATAATATGTATTTGCGGCCCAATGCTAGGCACCGAAGTGGCAGAATAGGGAGATGCGCCGCCGAGCAGCGCGTGGTGCATCAGCGCCTCGTGGTCTGCATTGAGGTCACAGGTTCAGCGGAAGTATAATGCAGGGTAGCACTTTACGTGGAGCTGTCATACATAACATGTTTGTATGTTTGTATGTTTGTATGTTTGTATGTTTGTATGTTTGTATGTTTGTATGTTTGTATGTTTGTATGTTTGTATGTTTGTATGTTTGTATGTTTGTATGTTTGTATGTTTGTATGTTTGTATGTCTGTATGTTTGTATATTTGTATGTTTGTATGTGAGTTTCTTTATTCCACCATAACTTTTAAATGCTTAAACAGATTTAGATGTATGGGGTATCGTTAGAATTCTTACATTCCCCGAGTAACAAAGGTTATATATTTTTTTGTAAACATTCAATATGAAGGCAGTATGGCACCATTTTTAAACACGACAAAAAAAAAAAATTTCTAAATTTACAATATGGATATCAAATTGAAGGTCTTGATAAGCCCATTCCAACAATATATATTTTTTTGGCAAAAGCTCTTTTTTGGCAGGGCAGGCGTGTTTTTTTTTAGCTTTTAAGCTAGTTATTCTCAGTAGATCCATTGGTGATTTCACGATGGATCTATGCATATAATCTCAGGGCTATTAAGAGTTGGAATGAAAGATTATTACAACAACAGATTCGAATAAAACTATGTGAAAGTTTCATTCTGTCTAAACTAACTTACGGTGATGTACTGTATGGTCCGCGTTTGCTCTCCACCACCAAGCGTTTAATACAACGTATCCAAAACGCGTGTAGCCGTTTCTGCTTCAACATACCACCCCGATCACATGTAACTCCGTTCCTTAACAAGGCTGGGTTGTTGAACATGTCCGCACGCAGAGAGCTGCATTGGCAACTATACTCTTTGATTTAGTTAAATTTAAACAACCATATTATTTATATAAGAAGCTTGTATGGGCATCCACTCATAATACATACAATACGAGAGCCTCTGCATACCTTTTAATAATGAAAAATCATAAAACCACTGCGTTTCGAGGTAGTTTCCGCTATCAGGCTACTAAATCCTGGAACAATATACCACCACCTTTACGAAAACCTATGTCAAAAACTACTTTTAGATTGAAATTTAAATTAATTTTACTTTCCCAACAAAAGTCAGCCTGGTAGTGTAAACCCTCCCTGAAGAAACATTATTATTCTTGTTGTCAATTTCATTACTAACCAATATTTATATGAATATGTTAAATTCTATTACTTTTATTTTTTGTGTATCATATTTTAGTAGTCAAATCTGTGTCATTTATTAGTATTTATTAGTTTCGTGTTACTCTCTGCAACTGCTCGCTGCGAAGGGTGCAACTGAAAATCAGCGTGTTATTTTTTAGTAAAATAACACATCAATGCTGAGTTGTGCCCTTACTTTGTAGCCAAAATGCAACATATTGTTTACAATACTTTTTATGTAACTGTTTTATTATAATTGTACAAATTAATATGTATGTATTTGGTTAAAAATAAAAATATATTCTTTCTTTCTTTTTCTTTCTTAACAACTACAATAATTATTTCTGTGAGTGGCTCTGTCAATAGAATTCAGAAAATAAATTTGAGAATTATCAAATCTGGACCTAAAATTTGATTAAGTCAGACCTAAGCAGTGTTTGAGAGGTTCTCAACTTCATATTTACGTTTCAGAAACTGGCGGTTAGACATCTAGTTACATGATGTTTCTAGAAACTATATTTCTTTTGTTGTTGAATTGTGCAAATAACTATCGATTTATATTAATTTGAGGTATAGAAGAGCCACCTTTGTTTTTAATTACACTCATTGCTAATAGGTGTCAGACAGATCATATTATAACCTTTCAAGTGACTGTTAAAAAGGATAATATAACTCAATATTGAGAAATCCTCTAGATAATGTTAAATGTTACTTGAATGTCCTTAAAATTAATTTCCCGTATCATACCATTGTTACGAGTATTTCAGTAAACTTCGCGATACATGAAACACAGAAAGTTTCTCGTAAAATACTTATAAGCATTTTCAAAAACACAGACGCTTGTTTCTGAACCGGAGAACAGAAGAAATAATAGTACTAATGTTCAGAAGGATCACTCCGCTAAGACAATTAAATAAAAAGCGACTCTTGCTGCCACACAATATAGAGCAATTCAGCTCGCACGACCTTGAATGCGGATAATTTTATGAGCCTAAAATGCGTCTCTCTTTCTAACGCGTAAATCTATCTCACATGACGCGGGGAGCGCCACTGAAGAGTGTACTCGAGTTCCCAGCGGCCGGTAGGTAATTATATAGCGCAATTATATGGAGTGAAACAGGCCTGACCGGAGTTTATTCCTAACCACAGAAATCGGAATAATAATAGCAATAGAACTGTGGTGCACACAGGTACCTTGGCGCCGCGCAGGTGTTTAAGGTGCAACGTTTCGCTCAGCGCACCAATTTCAAATTTTCTTAAGTTTTTTGTCAATTACAGCTCTATTACTATGGTTTGGTCGTTCAGTTGCTCTCGAACAGTACAGTTGTAAATATGGTGTCCTGCAGCACATCAAATTGCGAAAATTCTTCGGCGAGTTGTAATCATACCACTAAAGTGATAAAAATTTAATCGCTAAGTATTTACTTTTAGTATTAATGTCATTTTATGATAAAATTGACTAAACATATAAAGCATCTATACAAGTAATATGATAATAGTAAAATGAGTTACATCTTTAGAAGATTGGGTTCTGTGGCTGATACGGATCAGCCACAGAACCACACTAAGAATAATGTACTTAGCTCTGTGCCAGTCAATACTTAACTATTGTATCGCATGCTGGGGATCTGCTAGTAAAACTCTGTTCTTAAAAATTGAAAGAGCACAACGGGCTCTTTTAAAAGTTGCCTACAAAAAGCCATTTCGATACTCAAATGATCGACTATACGAAGACACCTATTCGAGTCCAGCAACTGTACATTCTGGCGGTAGCACTGCGTTTTCATAACACTGCGCTAGGGACAGCCTTTCATACTGAACGTTAGACTCGTCGCAATATTCGCAATGCCTGGTTAGTCCCAAAAACGAAAACCCTTCTAGCCCGACGGGCCTATCCATACAAAGGACCATGTCTATACCAACGTTTGGACAGAAATATGGACATATTAAAAGCGTTGCGTTTTAGATGTAAAAGTAAGATCGTGTCTTGGCTATATACGCTAGGTTACAATGAGACAGATAACCTAATTAAATAAACATATGACAATATGGGGCCTGCTCTCAGACTGGTCATCGATTTTCCTAGCAGGCAGAATTATCCTTGTCTGCTATCTTTCGTCATTTCTAATATCCTAATTTCTGACTGGAATTCTGATGATGGGTTGGAGCTCAGGCCCCGTATCCATTACCCGTAAATCTGATTATACCTACACTAAACTCATATTTTGACTGTATAATGATTTACCCGAATTGACCCTAACTTAGTTGAATCCAGTGCTAACGCGATTAACACTGAATTGAAAACAATGAACCTATCCTTGAATGGCGGATAGATACAAATATTCTACCCCTTAACTTACAAACCATGTGCATAGTCATACAAATCCACTAATATTCACTCACACTCATGTTCTCTCACATACACCTCACCAAAAACATCCTTTCACAATTTGAACTCTATTTCATCACTCGCTCTTATCAGCTCTCACCTTGCATGGAAAACAATAAAAATAAGCATAAATAATAGAACAAGTTTCACAGACATTTAAAGTGACCCCAAACCTGGGTGACTTTCAATTTTATAATTAGCTATTTCCTTGTATATTTTAGTTTTATATGTGCTCCCAATGTTAAAGGTGAAGACAGCATAGTATAACTGCCTCGCTCACTCGCTTACGTTTTTCGTATATTATATCTCGCTCTTATTTTATGCTGTTTTATCCCCACAGTCACTCGCTAATCCTAATCCTGAGAATAATAATTACAATATACTTCAATAGGTATACATGTATAATATATACCTAGTGATACATTAAAATTAATTTTTAAGGACATATGCTTAGCATATCTTTATATTTAAATGTAATACTCTTGACTTGTATGATACAATATCGTATTAATGTTCTATAAATAAATAAATAAATAAAAAGTACCTGCGATCGTTCACAGAGCCTAACTTAACAAACATAAAGTTTGGCTGCGACTACTATACATAGATACATACATACAAGTGAAGTTAAATAAAAGCTTTTAAAAAGGTCCATAATAAGTTCTAAAGATCTTGCTGACCCACTCGTATAGGTAACGCTATAACAATAAGGTACAGTTACAAAACCGTACTTTATTCTTACAATCATAATCTCATATGGATCCAAATGAAGTGGTACGCCTACAAGTGAGGTGTCAGCTCAGTAATAGGGCAAAGTGTCCCAGTTAGTTACCCCCTCCCCTTCCCATCTCAATAATTAGTTGGCAATTAGTGTGAGCGACCCCACTGTGAAGGGCGAGAATGGGTGGGGTAAGTGTGTTGAGAACCTGTCACTAGTACGGAGGTTCTCAAAATTAAATGATAATCTTGGACTATCCGTCCACATGAAGATTTTTCATACTATTTTGCCCCCATTTGACAATACTTAAAGCGCACGATTATCGAGCGATTGTTTGAGCGAGAATTATTAATCAACATTTTATTGAGTATTGATTAAACAACTCATTGGCCTCATGGAACAAGTTGGCATCTTTAAATCTGTTATAGAATCAGTGGAGTTAGGTATGTGAGTTTATATGAATGTAGTTATGACCAATGAATTTAAAAATCGAGCGATTGTTTGTGCGAGAGTAATTAATCAACATTTAATCGCGTATTGATTAAACAACTCATTGGCCTCATGGAACAAGTTGGCATCTTTAAATTTGTTAAAGAATCAGTGGAGTTAGGTATGTGAGTTTATATGATGTAGATATGACCAATGAATTTAAAAATCGAGTGATTGTTTGTGCGAGAGTAATTAATCAACATTTAATCGCGTATTGATCAAACAACTCATTGGCCTCATGGAACAAGTTGGCATCTTTAAATTTGTTAAAGAATCAGCGGAGTTAGGTATGTGAGTTTATATGATGTAGATATGACCAATGAATTTAAAAATCGAGCGATTGTTTGTGCGAGAGTAATTAATAAACAGTTGATATGTTTTATCTATACTTAGAATAAAGCAGTAAAAAGCAAAAAAAGTCAAAAAAAGTTAAAAGTAGCAGCAAAAAGTCTGTACAATTAGAATAATTTACAAAAAAAAGTAAGCTACGCAACAAGAATATTGCCAATTTTGATAATGCTGTCTAGTTTGTTCGCGCTTCAACTAAAAACTAATGGACCGAATACGATTAGGTTTTTAATGTTGGCTAGCTTAGGTTTTGAATTTAAATCTGGTGAACTTTGTATCTTAATCCGATGACTAGAAACCGAGCAATCAATAAAAAATATTTGAGGGCAGAACGAAATTTGGATATTTTACTTTATTTGTGGTTCTAGAGTGTTTAATATAATAATTAATGTAATAAATAAATACATACATTTTGTTAACAATTTCTGAAATACTGTCACTGTTTAGTACGATTTAATTGTTAAGAAAACGTTATTTTTTTTCAATTTCAAAGAATATCTCTCCAATTGCTTTACATTCGTACTATTGAATACAGAAGTATTTTCTACGAACAAACATTGATCTACTCACGTTTTTCTACGGACACATATATTCTGTTTGCGTGGGCACACAGACGCCCATCTACGAATGTGATTATTCTCGTTTTTATTTGATATTGCTACATGTCTCAAGTTTAATGCGACAAGCCGACTGCTGGCTACACATCTTTTAAATTCCCTCTTTGTGGATATAATGTTTATAACCGCATATATGCTGTTCATGGACGCTATGTTTACGTACTTACATTATATTTTTTTATTTCATTGGTTGACGAGACGGGCAGGTCGCTCGCCTGATGGTCCATAACAGTTGCACTGCCACCCAGAACTTTGGTTGCGTAATCTTCCGTGTCACTGCACTGCGCTCGTCACCCTGAGACATTGGTTGTTAAGTCTCATTGCCGAGTAATTTCGTTGGAACCATTGCCCTTCAAACCGAAACAGAAACGTTTACACACTACTGCTTGGCGGTTGAATATCTGACAAAGGTCCGGTACTTCCCCAGGCGGACTCTTGCGTAAGAGGCTTATATCACTAGAAAACTTGTATGACGTTTTTCACTACTTTTATGACGTTGCTAGTACAGCTACAGAAGTTTGCTAGGCGTAAACACACTACAAAGTACACACACTTGTGACGTCTTTAGTCCCAAGGGTATTTATACCCTGACGTATCATATGAAACGAAGTAAAAACTTTTGGCCGCGAGTCTCAAACAAAAAGCACATTATGTTATGTGGGATTTCTTTTTGGGTTATTTCCTGCCTAATGTACTTTTTCTTTGGAACCATCTGAAGCATCAGTGTTTTAACCCGAGTACGGCGAAGTAAGGGAAGGGTAATGAGTTTAATAGTCTATGTATGTATGTATGTATGTATGTATGTATGTATGTATGTATGTATGTATGTATATATGTACTCGACTCTATGGTAGAATACCATACCATACACCATACCATATACTCTATGGTACATACCCGGATATTCTACCATAGAGTCGCCCCTATGGATCTGATTTTGATAAGCAAGGTATCAATTGATTTGTCTTCAGGTATAGAGTGTCATAGGCTATTTTTTACCCGACTAAGGCGAAGCAAGGGAAGGGTCAGGTGTTCAAACTAAAAACTTGGTCTGATTTTGACAAGAGAGGTATCAATCGATTCGACTTCGTTTATATAGATGTCGGGTTTTAGTTTTTAAACTTATGTCTAAGGACAACAGCAAAGACACGAAATTTTGTGTACGCATTTTATTATGATAGCCGGTTTTAAGTTTTACCATGACATGGTTGCTGCACTCAGGGTTAGGTCCTGACTATGGAACTCCTCAACGGTTAACAGCACAGACACGAAATGTTGTATAAGTATTTAATTGTGATAGCCCGGTCGCGTCATTTAAATACATTGTTGAACCCATCGCTAAGGTGAGCAATGTTTTTATTTTTATTTGAAATTGAAGCCATTGGTTGTATAGTTGTCCCGCACTTCCAAACAACACTAGGTGCACGAATAATGTTGAGAGCCACTGGTGAAGACGATTGAACAAGCATCATAGTGGATTGAGGCTGCGGTGAAGCACATCAATCTGTTCCAGGAACCGAAAGTGATTAAATGTCTGTAGCCGATGGAGCTGTATCTGATCTGAAGGTTTTGATGTATGTTTGTGGATCTAATATTCAGCTTTAGATTCTTAGTTCTGGACACGGGATATCTAGTTTCATATCGATCAGGTACAGTCAGTGACATAAATCGCTGAACATGTTTAAATTTGCACATTTTGACATGTTTTTTTTGACATGTCACATGGTGACTTTTGTCGCTGGCTGTACTTTCACTTTCTTTGAGGATACATTGCTATAGAGCGCGTTTACTCGGGTGCAAACAGTAGGCACAGGTCAAAATATTGTCGCTATCCACCGGCAAGCGCGAACAGTCCACGATCTGAGTTCGAGCGGAGTGCGTAAGTTCGAATTATTTTCGTTTTTTGCCGAATAGATGGTGAAATGTGCGGTGAAAACTTGCCAAAACGACACAATAAGTAAACACAAGAAACTAAATTCTAACATTTTTATTTCACAGTTAAATCAGTTTTATATACATACTTTTAGATCGATTGAATAATTATTATGTGATAGCGAGGGTGAAGATCGCACGAGACGTGCTGTTGCTTATCGCGTCCCACTGCCCCACCCGCCGCTTCGCCTGTGGCTCATCGAGTAGTGATGTGGGCGCTGTCGATATTATGGCGTAGCGAAGTCAAATTATTTAAGAAAATATTCCGATGCACTAAAATCTTGATGTTGATATTTTTGTGTGGGCAGCTTTATATTATACTAATAGTTTAAAAAAACGGAATGTTATGTACCCAACCAACACAAACTAGTTGCATAACGGCTTTAGAGCCAATCGGATTATGGCCAAAGGTGCAAAGACGCAAGTGCTAGAACGTGCTCTGGAGACCTAATGCAGCAGCTGTAGCGCCATTTTGGGCACAATTTTATGGAGCCCTTAGTTAGATAACAACTGCACAACAGTAGTAAAACGGTGCCTCAAGAGCTGCAACAAATGACTAACGCCATTCTAACGCTTTTATAATGCTACTTTTGTGAACGAGTAAACGAATACGAATGAATCTTTTGTATGTCAAAATGGTGAAGTGTAATTAATATTGCAATCGGCCATCATTAAAATATTATTGTTAAATAAATAGTTCATATGTGCCTTATTATTTTGTTAAACACAAGCGGATAAAAACGCTTTCATGTTTACTGTGCATATATATGATGTTTTATCCAGTAATTTTTAAGCGCTTTCGAAATAATATGAAAATGTAAGAAATATTTGTTAAATAGTATTGACTTTTTCAAATAAAATGATTTCGTATTATTATTAGGTATCGAAAGTTTATTATCTGCAATTGGTTGTTTGTATATTGACAAAACAAAGTTAATTTCAATGAAACACATCATTATAACATCTAAATTTTGCAAGTAAATAAGACAATTTTCTTGAGAAATGGCGGATTGACTAAGTCTGTACAACGATGCAAATAATCTCCATTGTACTACTCAAGGTAGCTTTTGTTCCATTTTAAAAACTTCAAGTAGGTCTAAGTTACATTAATTGTCTTTTTGTAACTTGAATCTGTATTAGAGTATATTATTACCCCTATTATGGAACTTCTAGTAGAACAAGAGTGGTTATTTGACCTCTTATACAGCTGCTTTATATACCCTACAATTAACCCTATTATGCAGTTGAGCAGCGTATAACAGTAACAAGAGAAACCCTCATAAAACTTTCAGTGACAAATGCTCTTCGTAACTCTCTATAAAAGGTGTAAGTGGTAAATTGATTCTAAAATAAACTATTATAAAGACAAGGGTGGTATTTGATTCCGATACTGCCACTTTTGGTACATTTTGTACCTACAGACATTTGCAGAAGCAGTAACGCAACTTAAAACTGCTTCCTGGACTCTAATGCCACTATAATACACCTTAAAGTTACAAAATAGGCTGCAATTTTCACTATTGTGTTGGTTGGGTAAATAAGCATTTCTTCTGTGTCAAATAAAATATTAATATTAATATAATAATATTTATTTGTGGTCAAATTTTAAACGTTTTAATTTGGCCTTGATTTAACTACAAATCATACTAATATTATAACATCAGAGCAAATATATACCTTTAACTACTCTTAAGGGTAAGTACCTTGAAACTATCTCAGTCAAGATCGGATCAGTAATTTTGTCGTGAATAGTTAACAAGCAGACAGAGGGACAGAGAGAGTAATTTTCCAATTTTTATTAGTACTTAGGGAAGCTGTGAGGTTTTTGTATTTCTATATGCCAGTAAAAAGGTAGGCGCCGTGCCCGTCGAATCCGCGTCGTAACGCCCTATTGCCGTAGCAATGGCAACGCTGATCGATGCTTGATCTATACCTATAGTTATTAGTTTCTGTGAACTTTGACCAAGTACATAATTCGCGTGTTCCCAAGAGACCTTCAGCTGCGAACAGAACACTCATCGAACTACGAGTACCTACAACCATAAACTTAGTCGCCAGAAGCGAAATCCTAACTTTATGAGTAGGTACAACTGTCATAACTTCACAAGATTTATTAGCCAGCCTTTCCTTGGGGTTAGAGTTTTTTGCTCGATGGATTATACGCAAGTTGGACATAAGTTTCGTGCTATTTTTTACTTAACAAACACCGAAAGACTGTTACTCTTTATTGGCGTATTTTTCCTTTCCTTTGCTGGGCCATGCACCTGGAAGTTTTAAATACAACTGTGTTTTAATTACACATTGTCCATTTTCATGACCACGGAATAGAAAAAACAAGTAGAAGTGCGACGTGTGCGGGTAACCAGCACCACAGTTATGCACAGAAAATAATAACTTGCATACAATTATTTCGTAGGTAAACATAAAATGTACCTACTCTATAAAGCAGTCGTTAACGCATTACTTTCAAATTTGATTCTTAAGCTTAAACCATCTCAATAATACACACCTAATTACAAGAAGGTTGTTAGTAGGACTTTTGTTTTAGTTTGGCGACATCGGTATTAATGTACGTGCCACTTCCACTTGTTTTTTCTTTTCCGTGGTCATGACCATGACTTACCATTAAGTATAGAGCCAGTCTACATAGAAAATAATGTTTGAATGTTTGTAGTAATAATGTTTGAGTTAAAGATTAGACAGAAACTGAAACAGTAAAACCTTTTAACGAACCACATTTTCAGCACTGATTGAGGTGTTGATTGCTCCCTCTGTTCTCATTAGTACAATTATCAGTTTTATTGCTGTACTAGTGAGACTGTTGTGTTTCATCAGTTCATATGCCTATTCAAATAAAGCCTGTGTTACAGCCAATGCTGATCGCTAGAAGGGAGTACCCCTACCACCGCTGGGAACCTCTCTACTTTGGGACCCACAAGGAACCGTGGTATAGCGAGATGTTGTCTTGGGAGGGCAGGCAGGACAAAATGACTCAGGTAAATATATATTTAAGTGTCAGTCGCGTTATGGTCATGAATTTTCATCCATTTTCCTTTTTTAGTTTTATACTACAAACTGTATTGTAACTTTGTTTTATATATATTTATTATTTCTTTCCTTTTTTTTTCAAATATATATATAATATATTAATTAAGGCTTCCCTATATATATCATACCAACGTAGATATCCGTTTCACAAAAAATAAAGAGCTGATGAAAACCAAGCAGGTTTATATTTTTTGAAATCATGAAAAGCAGAAGGACTTGTTTGTTTCAGTTCCATTATTCAGTTGGATCAGTCTTGTGGGATGGATGAGAAATAACTACACATAATTTAAATTAGCGCTCATTTTGACAGGATTTGAAGCATCCAAAAATAAAATAAAACTTAAACAGTTTGGTTTAGCTCGTATTTCTATTCTTTACTATAGTCCAATCTCTTTATATATCTCTTTTTCAGTATGTTTGTGTTGGACATTATTTCCGTCACAGCACAGTAACAACCTTACCTGCATGGTAGTTTTCATTTATGAACGTCAGATACCTTATTCTGTAGTTGAAAAAAAAACAGTAGCCATGAATTGCCAACGTGGGCGGAGTCGCGGGTAAAAAGTTAGTCAACAAATAAATGTGCGGCTATTTCGAGCGAAAGTTGGGGCTGAAATGGGCCATTTCCTTTTATTGAAACGAGTTTATTGTAAGACAAGTTGACTGCCCCCTATTGAGTCGAGGGGCACGTAATATTGAAGACATTGGACTAATTTGGTTTACATTTTATAGTCTTGTTATCGTTCCGTTGCGTTTAATTTCTTATTTTGGCTTAATTGTTTTATTAGTTCTCTATTTTCTGTACTTTTACACGATGTGGAATATATGTGTTTTCCTGTAATTAAGAAAACACATATATTAAGATCTAATACCTTAATAACGAAGATCATGTATGGTGCAATCTCTGTTGCAGAACCATATTTCAAAATAAACAACAACAAAAAAACACATACCAAAAACCCTAACAAACTTTTCTACTCCTACCCTCAGCAAATAATTCAGCGACCAAAGGTTGCCGAATCGTAGAAAACTTCCCGTAACACAAAATAGAAACCGCATATATATTTAATATACTCTTTCCAATGACAAATATAATATCATTGGCCAACTCTAATCTCTCATTACAACACTGCAATTAAATCCCACCATACACATCATCAACCACAAACACACACCTATTCAACAAACCTTAGATATTTTATTCTACACACATTTGCATCAGCACACATTTAAGCAACCCAAAGTTGTCGAAGCATAGACTTATTGTCTTAAATCAAACATCCCTTTATAAGCCACACAACGCAAAACATCTAACTCAGTAACTGCTAAGTTTAAGTACGCCTCGCATTAAAACTAACTATGGTACAATAGTCACACTTAATAACACGCACCGGAGTAACAAACGTAACAAAATGAACAATACGACCACCATCTGTCAAAAATGCATTTTTCACACAGCTTAATAATAGGTAAAGAAAAAACATAGAAACGCTGTATGAAATGGTACGCAGAAAAACAAGCAGATCTATCAGAAAAACAGCGCCTACGCCTGGCCGCAGGCAATCAAGAGCAATGAAAGTAATGACAAACAATGATCACAGCGTTGCATCAAAGCTGTGGTCGGCCCCCATCAGACCACTCAAGCTCCCTCATTTGAGAAAGTCGCAGAAATTGCCATCACTATCTGAAACCAATTGAAACCTAAAAATAACCCACCCGGAGCAGCAGAGGAGGAACCAGGCTCATCCGAAACTGCATAAAGTACCATTCCCAGATCCCACTAACAGCAACAACAACTGCAGTGACTGAGCAAAGCAGTATTAATATTCCCCGCCCAAAATTCAGGACCAATATTATAACATAAGCTATAAGAATAAAATAAAAAAACATTTTTGTTTGCCACAAAGTTGGGTGCCAAGTTCACAAAGCTAGTTTTTGACCCTGTGAGAGATAAGTCAAATAAGTAATAAAACTTTATATTATGCTGGCAGTTCTCATCCTCAAATCTTGTTGTACCTAATTAAAATCTCATGTAACAATAAGTGTTAATTCTGACTAGATGCTAGAGCTGTGCCTGCAAGAGTACCGGATGGTGGTCCTTGATGGAGCTTTCCTCTGCCACGCCGCTGCTTCAAAGAGCTCCAGCCGACACACCAGGTACATACCACAATAAAGGAATTCGAGCGGAGACCGCGTTTAGGCAAAGGCACTCCCGCCGACCAGTTGGAGTGACGACTTGCGAAGGCGGCTGGCTGGATGAGGAAAGACGAAGATCGGGCTCAATGGCGTTCACTAGGAAAGGCCTACGTCAATCAGTGGACGAATAGAGGCTGATGATTTTTATATTACGCCCCATTTTTTTAACGTAGTTATTGGTTTCTATTTTTTATTTCTTTCTAGAACCTATAATAGCTACCTTTATTTGTAAATAATGATTATTTAAGTAAACCTTTCTTAAAAGGTTGTGTAATATGGAGTGAGTTATTTTAAACATCCAACCTTCAGTTAATATGGTTGGATGATTAAAATAACTTCTCACTCTTATTAAATAACTACTATTTACAAATGTAGGCTACTAAGTTCCTTTAAGGAACAAGAAAAAAAAACAAGTTCCTAAAATTTAAATAAATTATATCAGCATTACTTTAGGATACTAGCAGGTATAATATATTTTTTTTGTTTGTATTATGTCCTGTATCAGTTTATTAAGGTTAGATACGCGTATTTTTTAAATGGCGCTATTAGGTGAATCTGCTACGTATTCCAGGCTCTATAATAAAATTAGAGGACCCCTTTCAGTTTCAGTACACCTACATTTCGTTCTAAACAGAAAAGCTTTGATCAGGTTCATTTTAAAGTATTTTCAAGTAGGTATACATACATTGAAATGATGTCGTAAATACTAAACAATAGCTAATTAAGCAGCTTAATTTATAAAGTACTAGCTGCGCCCCGCGGTTTCACCCGCGGGGATGATAATGATTATTTGGTTATCAAAAGTATCCTATGTGTCCAGAGTATAACCTATCTCCATACCAAATTACATCAAAATCCGTTAAGCCGTTTTAATGTGATGAAGTAATAAACATACAATGAAACACAGACACACATACACATATAAGTATGTTTTCACATTTCAGTAACAACACACATTTTTTTTACTATCTTCTGGTGCATTTCAATAAAATTTCAAACTGAGTTTCTTATACCTTATCAGTAAAATTAAGAAAACAACAAAAAACTGTTCAAATCGGTCGAGCCTTTCTCCAGTTTTTGCGAGATTAATGTTCGGAATTTTTATTTTACATCTTTTATGTGTTTAAATATAGATAGAAGATAAATTCTACCTATTCTAATTCAAATTGTAATATTATGTGATTCAATACCAATATATAAAAGTGAAACGTTGTCTGTTTGTTTGTTTGTTTGGGGAGCTTTCACGCGATAACGGCTGGACGGATTTTGATGAAATTTAGAATGGAGATAGCTTATACCCTGGAACAAAACATAGGATACTTTTTATCCCGGAAAATTGTAATTTTCCACGGAAAAACTAGAAAATATTGATTACTCACTGTAAGGAAGGGTTGTCATCACAGAATCGTCTGTGGTTGCCATGGAAACGAAATAACAAGTCTGTCAAAAAACATCAAGAACATTGGAGCACCTACTTTTGCATTGGTTTTTAATATCCTAAAAGAAAATAGGATGCTTTTTTTCGCGATAAACAGTAGAACGCGCGGACGAAGTCGCGGGCGGGAAAACTAGTCCTCAATAAAATAATACTAATATATACAGGACAACTCACACCAATTACCTAGCCCCAAACTGGATACCCTGTACTGCGGGTACTAGACAACGGACAAACTTACATATATACTAAACGTCGGCTTAACTCGTTAACCTGCTAAGTCCATTCTTGCCTAGTTTACAGGGCAAGGAAAAAACTGAATAATATCATTATTAATTTAAAAACCGAAATTCTTAAAATCCCTTGATATTTTAATAGTATAAACACTACCATATCTTAAATACATCTCAGAAAATTTTGAAAATGATAAATTAGTAGCTTTATTTACATCGCCAAGTTTCAATTTGGTTAAGGAGTTAGCAGTTTTTATATTCAAGTAACTAAAAAAAAAAAAAAATATAATCAAACGAATTTAATCAATTATTCAGTTTATGTTTTTATCAAAGACTAAACTATTTTTCTTCTTTAATAGGAAACAGTGCTACATCTAATAAACTTTTTCATATACAATCTGTAATACCTAGTAAACAAACATTATTAGGTACCTACATACACGTATAGTTTAACTTTTTATTAATATTAATGTTAGCCATTTTTATGTTATCATTTTATGTATGACAATTAATAATAAGGATCAAATTTACAAAAAAAACTTTAAACAGTAAAAATCTGCTAAAAACCTTAAAAAAAAAAAAAAACCTACTCACGAGGCAAATCATCATAATACTAGTTACGATAGTCAGAAGAAAGAGTTTTTTTTTGCTGCAAATTTTACGTCTGTTCAGGTGCAACTGCGTGAGTTCAGTAATCTTGCAAGGAGTATATTGCAAAGATCTCCTTTGTAGCAAACTTTGCCATTCATCTTTACAGCAAGTTTTTGAGAGAATCGATCCATTGCTTTCGTAACGAGTACGGTAATGTCAGTCACCTTAAGATCCCCTTTGGATATTCCTGGATGAATACTTTATAAAACTGAAATTTGCCGAATTTTTTGAAGTAAGTGTGGTTCCATTCTAGCAAGAAATATAACTTTTGGGATGATGCTCGACAATAATGGGATTCCATTACAGGGAGAGGCTCCAGAAATTGAATAATCGATTGTTGTTGCTCCTAAACAGATCCCAATGATGGTGTTGAACGTCTCAGTGAACGCCGTGCTGAAAACTCCTGCTTCCAATTCGTCCATCTCCCTAAATCTAAAGTGTTCAAAATCATTTTTCGACACACTTTCATACTTTCATCATTCGTTTCGACTTTCTGGCCGGACAGTCAGGATAGTTGTTTTGTTACCCATTCGTTAACGAGGGTATTTTTAGCACTTCAAGTAAGACTCCAAAATCGATAAAAAAATATATTTTCTTACGTTTTTTTCTACTGTTTGGCATTATATAGTCAAGCGATCTTGCAAGAATATTTTGATTTAATGGAAAGTGCCATTAAATCAAGTGTATTAAGTCAAGTGTAGTCAAAGTCAGAATAAGGTACGAGTTTTTTGTATGTGTCACTATCATCTGATATCGGCGGATTGGGTATAACATGATGTGTGGTTTCAACATGAGGTATAATTTCTGTAGGACTGGGATGTATGTCTGTGTCACTATCATCTGATATCGGCGGATTGGGTATAACATGATGTGTGGTTTCAACATGAGGTATAATTTCTGTAGGACTGGGATGTATGTCTGTGTCACTATCATCTGATATCGGCGGATTGGGTATAACATGATGTGTGGTTTCAACATGAGGTATAATTTCTGTAGGACTGGGATGTATGTCAATGCTTGGCATTGCATCTAGGTTATTGCAAGAAGCTGAAATGGCTGAAATGGACTTATGCTTTGTTCAGGAGATAATATAATATCAAATGTTTGAATGGTATGCGCATAGGAACTGTTTTTATGGTCTGAGGTCAATATATTTGTTGCGTATGATTCTCTTTCAATTCGTGATGCTACTATGATAACATTCTCGTTTGTGATTTAAGGATTGTAGACATTATAAACCGAGGACATAGTTGTACGATCTACGAGTAAAAGCATGTCATTGAATGTAGTGCTGAGAAATGTAATATCAAAACAAATTGTATCTGGAGTTTCTTGCTATCAAAGTATTTGATAGCAAGAAACAGTGATGATAATCAGTCAGATCAATAAGTGATGATGTTATGTTGATATAGTCATTGATCATATTAAATTTTGTTAGCATTAACATCTGAAGATCTAAGCTGCCTAAATACTGCACATTGTAACCGAATATATTTTAAAACAAGGATCAGTTTATTTGGATCATAATATTTCTTCGGAACTACATTTTTAGATCTAACGAGTATCTTGTAAATCACAACCTTCATTAGCCAAAGCTACAATTTTTTTACATCCTGAAAATAATAAAAAAATGTAACGAACTTATACCTAAACAGACCTAAAATCATATTTTAACTTGAATTTTCTATTTGTATATGCATAGTAATATAGTTTATTTAATGAAATACACTCAAGAATAAATTTAATCAATAAATTAATAAACTGCTTAATTCCTTTCCAAATAAGATAATATAGTGCGTAATCCTGCCAAGTCCCTAATGTTTAGGTCAGAAATTAAATGTGATTAAAAAACATTTGTATTGGGCAC
This sequence comes from Alsophila aescularia, assembly GCA_946251855.1. Classification (NCBI taxonomy): domain Eukaryota; kingdom Metazoa; phylum Arthropoda; class Insecta; order Lepidoptera; family Geometridae; genus Alsophila; species Alsophila aescularia. The sequence goes on from OX276381.1 coordinate 12,469,873, forward strand.
TAAAGTATTAAAAATTTACTGATAAAACAAAATAAACTTACCTTGTATAGAGTTTGTTATTTACATACTCAAATAAAACCATATAATCGCCTAAAACACGAGAAAATGTGGCGCCACGCAACATGCACGTGGGTTGGCGAACATTGTCAGTGCAAAAATGAGGCTCTGACAGTATTAAGCAGGTTTTCGTTGTGGGGTTTGGCTGTTGGTAAGAAAGCAGTTTTCCGGGCAGAGCATTTTTCACCTTTTGAAGCTTCTTTTCGACCTTATTCCTTTACCACACGGTAGATAATTGCCTGAACTTGAGTGGTATAAAAAGTAAATTAGGTCCAAAAATGGTCTTAGCAGGTTAACGAGTTAGGCCGATGTCATATAAAATCTCTGACTTGGAAACAGTCATTTATGCTCATCACACAAATGATTGCACCTAGCGGGATTCGAACCCTAGTCACTAGCCACTATACCAAGCGGCCAATATTTTAATGTATATTTATTGTATTTTATATAATTATTCAGTTTATTTGGTGATATATCTAATCACAATCACTCAGTTCCTCTTCTTACGTCATTCCTGCGACCAATTAATACTCCTTTCAGTTTATTTTATATGCATGCAATATAATTTCAATTTTATTAATAATATTTATCAATATTTGCAATATAAGTTGTATTACCTCGAATGAGGATTTATTATTTTTGATATACAGGATGTCCCGTAATGAGTAGATAATCCCACAGGTACTCGTAGAGGGGAGAAAGGCGGATCAGAAAAAAAAAAACAGTTTAGAATCATCTTGAAGTAGACATGTTTTTAAAGTAGTTGGCCAAGGTCTCATACTTTTTTTTTACACTACAGATGCTCAAATTTAACATTCAAAAAGAAATACCCAAAACTGTGAACAAGGAAACAAATTTTCCCAAGTTTACTAATAATTACAAAGGTCCACTATAGGTTGTCTTTTTCCTGGTTGGCCTTGCCCCCCTCTACAAGTACCTGCAGGATTATCCACTCATTACGGGACAGCCTGTATATTGAACACATATAACTATCTGTACGCACTGACGCGTTCGAACAAGCACATTGTACAGTTCAGTGGATAAATGTCTGTCTAGTAACTGATTTCAGGGCGCCCAAGATACAGGCTTGGCCTAGTTTGGGCCCCGAAGCAAACTCAAATGCACCTAATATGTTAGACAAATTTTACTGTTCAATCTCCACTGTATTTGTAATAAACCTACTTATTATTTTTGGATAATACATATTCTTATTCTTATGTTCTAACCAAAATGTCTTCCTGTTTTTACCCGACTACAGCGAATCAAGGGAAGGGTAATGATTTTAACAGTCTATGATCTATGTGGTCATTTGGATGTTCCACCATGGCGTCGCCCCTATTTGTCCGATTTTGGCAAGCGAGGTGTCAATCGATTCAGGCATAGAGTGTCATAAGCTTCTTTTTTTGCCCGACTACTGCGAAGCAAAGGTAGGGTTATGTGTTCATACTAAAAACTTGGTCCGATTTTGACAAGCTAGTATCAATCGACTCTTCTTCATCGCAAGAGTGTATAGGCTATTTTGTACCCGACCGTAGTCGGGTTTTAGTTTTTGAACTATCCTGTGAATGGACCGTAATAGTTACGTATTTGTATTCCCTTGTGCAATAAATAATTTTCTACTTACCAGGGCTGAAAGGATCAACACCCAGAGGTACATGAAGATTATAGCCGCTCTGAAACAAAGGTACCCGGACAGGCCCCAGTGTAAGGTCAATTGGGGTTGCTAACAGAAGGCCGGTTGTAGAACAACCGCTCTTGGAAAGTACTATATGGTACAACCGGGAATTGACTGGTGGGGAGTACTGAACAACAATTCTGTGTGATGTGGTTTGTTAATGTTTTACTTGTATCTGTGCTACATATTTACGACATACATTTATGCGTATAATCGTTGTAAACGTCTATTTAATTGTGAACAAATACTTCAACAGACTGTAAATAATTATATAGGTACTTTGATATTATTTTAGGCTTTATTATATTTACAGGTATGTATAAGCTCATATTAGAAAAAGATTTGATCGTAAATGTAATAATGATAATTATTATTAATATTAATTTATAATCCAGTTAACTCTAATTTTAATTATTTTTATCTTTTTGTCTCTGTACTTTCTCTGTACAATACTGTACCTACATAAATGAAAGTTAACAAATAGGAAGAAATATTTAATACATTTGTGATACGAAATTGCATTGCAAAGTAAACAACCAATCGGTTGATTGGGTTTAAATATCAAAGAACTGGAAACGGTATCTAGTTACCGGAAATCCGGATATAAAAGTTTTCTATTCTTTATTACCTACCTCTATTAACTTTCTCGAAATTCCTATAAAGGAAACTTCGTTTGATTAGTGCCGGTTTTTCTTGAGCAGTTTCCTTTGTTGACAAAAATGCTCCTTTGTTGCTATTTTTTACCGGCTAGTAGCAGCTGACGACTGTTGTTTATAGCCGGTTCCTATATCTTAAAACGAACTGTTTCGCTTACTGCCCGTAGGCTTTTGACATAAACGCATACAAAAATCGTCAAAAAGTAACGAGAAGTCGGAAAAACGACTCATTTCATATTTTATAGGAATAGGAGGGACAAGCAGCTCCTAAGACATATATATATTTTTATTTTTTTTATTTTTTAGATTTATATTTTTCCTAAGATTAAATATTTTGAATAAGAAAGTCAATGCGTAGTTGCGTACGTTACCTTTCTTGATTCTGGCTCCTCATGGTATCGCGAATTGGCATATTTGACATTTAGAAAGGGATGGAGCTAAACGGTTTGATATTTGCGTATCTTTTCCACTTCGCAAAAATTAGCAAACTTCGCGTTGGCCCAATAATGTCAAATGAAGTGCCCTATCAGGTTTAAAAGTACTCGTGCTCATAAGGAAAGCTAGTACCTACCAAAATATTATGGATTAATATGGATTGGTATTCAATTTCAAAACGATTGATTTAATTTTGTTTCCCTCTAACATTGACATGGCACCTTCTCACATCTCAAAGGATTCGAAAACACGAATGTTGAGAACTTGGAATTAAATACAGGTTCTAAAACTTGTATGTGGCGTATGAATTCCTTTGAAGATAGCAAGTTGTCGAGATCTATTGACTCCTCTTGCAAAGCGAGGAAGTCCCTTTGTCAAGCTCTGTACGGATTTTGCGATATTGGTTAACTTCCAGTGGGATGTGTGTTGAACTTGGTTTAAGTTGCGAAGGAAATCGATCATTTGATTTCCGAACAACTTTATAGCCTCTGGTTAGGTATACCGCGTGGAAGATTAAGAAGGGAGGTTACTAACAGACGATTATTGATGATTACAAGTCATTAATAAATTATGTACTTAGAATCTATATATGAGTTTTTTTTCTAGCTAGTATGGGAAAATCCTAATCTATAGCATATAGGGAAAAGTGCTGAAATGAACCACGGGTTCAAAATAAAGAAGTACAATTAAAAAAAAGATCCTTTTTTTACTTTGTTATCGATATGCGAGCTGCTCTGAAAGTTTCAGACGAATTAATCGGGAAGTGTTTGAAATTTGAGTTTCAAGATTCCAGGACAGACAGAAACACATAGATAGATAGATACATACAAGTGAAATTAAATAAAAGCTTTTAAATGAAGAAAAGTGTAACATTATTTCAGAGACATTTTTCTTAAAAAAAAACGTATGGCTTATGGGTACCGAACGATTGCAATACAGTTGTCACTGTTCAAAGTTTAGGTTTTTGACTTAAAATCTGGTGTATCAATCCGATGAGTTAGAAGAAGCCGAGTAATCTCTAAAAATATTTGTTTATGTTGGTAATTTAGGTCCTGGAATAACCCTTTTAACTCAAAGAAATGACTACGCAGGTATAGCCCCGGGCAGACCTAGTAACGTATATACGTGTAACATTTAATGTACAGTGTACACGTACATGGTAAAATTATTTGAAGAATCACTGTAAAATCAAATAACCGATGATAAATTTAGATATGTTTTTCAGGTTCGTTGTTTATCATTCTCCAGGTTTTGGGTTGATGAATGAATTTATAATTTCTGTTATGACCAACAATTGTGCTCTGTGTAATTTTAGAATACACTTAAATTTAAATGTAGATTTTATGTACATAAGTATTATGTTCCTTGCTTGCTTGTCGTATGAGGTAGTGCTGGCCTCTGGTGTCATAGTTTGTCAGGCCGCCTGAGGACCTCTTTCATGGCTTGAGACTTGTATTAATAAATAACAGCCAGGACAGACAGGTTAGCGTGCCCTCCGAAGCACGGAGCGATGGAAAACCGCACATAACTTAGTTGGTGCGGAGCCTAAGACCAAACCTGGCATTGTTGGATTCTATGTCGCACTAATAAACCGTTACGCTACCACTGCTCCATTATGTTCCAGAAATTTTAATTGAATAAGGAAGAATTTACGAAGGTACTTACCTAAGTATAATTAAAAATGAGTAGGCATATTTAGTGTATATATCATCTTGGTGGCCGAGACCGCTGTGGATCTCCAACATATGCTCATTGAGCTGCATGAGGCATCTGAGAGCGTCGGTCTGAAGATGAATAAGTCCAAGACTAAAGTCATGACAAACCAACCGTCACAAAGACTTAATGTATTCGTTGATAACTGCTCTATAGAGGTAGTCAATGAATACATCTATCTAGGACAACGTTTATTTTTTGACGGGGGCTCTCAGATGCAGGAGATCTCTAGGCGCGTGCAACTTGCCTTTGGAAAACTTGATGACGTTCTCAAATCAAACATCCCGCAATGCCTGAAGACCAAGACATTTAACCAATGTGTCCTCCCCATCTTAACCTACGGTGCCGAAACATGGCCACTCACAAAAGAGCAGATGTATAAAATACGAGTTGCTCAGAGAGCAATGGAGCGCGCCATGCTAGGCATCCGCCTGCTAGACCGTATACCGAACGTCGAAATTCGACGTCGTACTAAAGTCGAAGATACGGATAGCAAAGCTTAAATGGAGATGGGCAGGACACTTGGCAAGACGGGATGATCAAAGGTGGACCAAAGCGATAACGGAGTGGTGGCCTAGAGGAGCGCAGCGTTCACAGGGCAGACCACCAGCCCGATGGTCAGACGACATTGTTAGGTACGCAGGACTAGACTGGACGAGACTTGCAAAGGACCGGAACAAATGGCGTGAAAGAGAGGAGGCCTATACCCAGCAGTGGGTGGATGCGGGCTGAGTAGATAGATAGATATTTAGTGTATCTATATAGTAGATCCCTAGCAAACCATTTTGATAATTTTAATGTTATTGTGTATAACAAGGCTTTATAATACACAAATAGTAGATTGTACTTCCAGCCGCTTTTCGCAGGTCGTCACTCCACCTGGCCACATGGCGTCCTACACTACGTACCACTCGAGAACTCGTCTAACTCAACGGTTACCGGTTAGCGGCTGGAAGAAAATGGATGAGGAGAGCTGAAGACCGAGCTCAGTGGCGTGCATTAGGAGAGGTCCAGCAGTGGACAAATATAGGCTGATGATGATGATGAGTAGAATATACAACAAATGCATCAAAAGAGACATTTTATCCCAGACATTTACCCGCCCGAGCCGAAGACGACGGTAGATATTTAAGTCGAGGATAAAATGCCTTGTTTTATAAATGAGATCTAACACTCTGCTTTTCACTTCGATGTTGTAAAATTTACTTGTTAATAGCCATACATTTTAGACTTTGCTGGCAATACCTGCTGAAAAACTTTGCTTTCTTTCCATTATTAATGTGTTAGAAGTTAGTATGATTTCATGTTTACTTCATGACATATTTAACTTTTAGTATAAATTCAAGTTTAAATATGCAAACATTTAAATACCTACTGCTAAGAAAAGTCGAGAGGTTCCTCTTTTCTTTTCTTTTTTTTATGATGGATTGTTCTGTTGCCCTCTACCGGCCTCTACAGCTTCACCGGGCGTGGGGGCGGGCGCTATAGCGTCCCGCCGCCGCAAGAGAGCTTCTTCCCCGCCACTTCTTTTTTATTACGTTCTTTAAGGAATATTATTGGCTCGGGTAAGAGACCACAGAGATGTAAAAACTTTTATGCACTAGAACGTAAAATGCAGTTTTAATCCACTTACACCTAGCATAAACATAAACTTTACGAGCATGAGACGTGGTAAAGAAAAGGTAAGGAAAAGGTACGTATACTTTGTTTGAATATTACAAGCCTAAGATGAGACTTTTTCATATACCCTGAGCGAGCTTTGATCCTAGTTATAAAGGCAACCATACAAATAAAATAAACTTATGATATCAAAATCCTCAGATGTAATGTATAATTTGTACTCTATAAAACAGTATCATGTCTTATGTGGAATATAGCGTCCTATATAAATAAAGATTTTTCCTATGTACTGCGTATAGAATTATTGAGCTCCTCAAGGACTTACATAATTATAGCAACATACTGTTAAAAGCAGAAAGAAAGAAAAATAATAACGGTCGTATACGACGTATTCGTCTCGTCACCTATTAATTTAATGATATACAAAAACCGGCCAAGTGCAAGTCAGACTCGCGCACCGAGGGTTCCGTACAAACTTGTAAAATTGCAAAATTTTAATGAATGACATGGAAATTCAATTGTTTTTAGTGATTTTTATTAAGAGAGAAAGTATAATAAAGTATTTACCACATAATGTTTACAATTAAAGCTAATGTCTATATTAATTACACCAGTCAATATAACTATGAAACATCGCAATGTATCTTATTTTTTAAATATTATTAGGCCCATCAGCAAAACTAGTTTATATCTAAATTAGCAACACTGAAAACCCTGTGCAACCCGTGGTGCTTGAAATTCTTTCAATTGTTTCAGTTTTTTTGAAAAAACTACTTTAAGGAAGCGTTTTTCGGGTTTCCCCAAAAACCAGATGTTTTATTGTTTTCTGTTTCTGAGGAAACTATGAGACGTAGACAAACGATTTTATAGTAATTAAATGAAATTGAAGGTCATTAAATTCTCTACAAATTCCTCTCTCATGACTTTTGTATAAAAATTTGTTTAGTCAGTAATTGTCTTGGAAATGACCAAACAATTTATATTAAATATTTTTTTGAAAATTTGCCCAACTTTGTCTGACTATCTCCACAACCAATAGATCTAGAGAGTTTGGGTTGAGCTTAAAATTGTAGGAAATTTAGTCTTCTTTACAAAAGTATAACTCAAATGTGTCCGAAAATCGCTTTCTTATAGTAGATTTTTCGAAAAATCTGAAACAGTGCCACAATTTCGAGCACCACGTGTTTTCAAAATTGCAAACTTAGGTACCTATAAATTCTCACAGGGATCCTGGCTACGGCCTTGCCACTCAGTAAGGTATGTAATTCTTGAGATACCTAAACTTTCCCAGAATTACTTAGTAAATAAGTCGCTGACCCATCAATATCCTTTTTCCTCAGACCGTCCCACATACCGATTGTTCAAACATAATTCAATGTTAAGGGCGTACCTACCTACCTTTTGTATTTATTCGGCTACTGTTTGTTTGATCAGCGTCCAATAAGTTCGCTTTGTTGACTTCGCCTCCGATGGGTGCGTTGTACAGATTCTAATAACTGCCGTTTGTTGCCTTAAAATAACCTATTCTCTGTTTTGATGACTTGAAGAGGCGGTTCGTGTTTCTGTGAAGTTTTAAACTGGTAGTTCAGAAGGTCAAAAGGACGGTTCAGTCTTCAGTTCAAGGATTGGGGGCGGCACTGCAACGGCAATCATCGAAAGGCACGAAACTTATTATCAGCTATCACTAATATATATAACTATAACTTATATATAGCTATTTAGTTATCTTTGTAGCTTCATGTGTAGGCTATATAGGTACTCAAGGAGGTTCAAAGAGTAGATACCTATCTCTTGTTTTTTAGTAAATACCTACATAGAGGTGTTATGTACCTTACTCGTACTATAGTGTCAGTGTCTCAAGAATACTCATTACTGAAAGTTAGTTTTGTATTAATAGTAACGGCGGATAAAATAGAAAAAGAACTATACGGTCAATTGAAGAAAACACTTTTTTTAGAAAAGGATTAAGGTAGAGTTTTAGTCAACCATTATGACTGGCCAGCAGATAAGACAGTTATTATATTAGGTATACTCTTTTGATTGGAACCTTAAAGTTATAAGGGCTATTCAGACTGAGAAGAGTAAGTAGGCTCTCGGAGCAGTAATTGATTATGGAGTAGTCAGGATGGTTGACGAGTTTTTGAGTGGACACCTCGTTAAGAGGTGCCCTGACTCTGTTTGTATGGGAAGGCTTACTTCAGTCTCTTGTGGTCAAGGAATCAAGGCTGATAACAATAACAATGGATTTTCAAAGGTCTCTTGCTCTTGTTTGCCACGGTACGTTACCGGTATTCCGTTTCATTTATTGATATTTTTTTAAGTAATCTACACTAATGTTATAAAGAGGAAAGAGTTGATTGTTTGTTTGTTTGTAATGGATAAACTCAAAAAATACTGAACTGATTTTAAAAATTCTTCCGCCAATAGATAGCTACATTATCAGTGAGTAACATGGGCAGTAATTTATTTAAAAAAATAGAGATCCTACTAAAATTGTAATAATGTAACCCAAAGTACCAAAAATATAGAACGGAAATTACGTTACCATGGAAACGAAATAAAAACAACAATTCTGTCAAGTAGGTGAGTATGCAGTTGTCTAACACTGCTGCCAATGATTTTGAATTACGCTAGGATACTTATCATCCTCATCGTAATTCAATCTCAAACGGCTAAACTGGTTTTGATGAAATTTGGAATGGAGATAGCTTATACCATCGGATAACACATATGATACTTTTCATCATCATCATCATCATCATCCCTCACGCGGGTGAAGCCGCAGGGCGCAGATAGTATTTAATATTTAAAAAAATAAAATAGTATAGCACTTTTCTTAACTGTCAAAATGAAGACATCTAAATATAAAATGGCAGTATAAATTTGCTAAGACATAGGAGTTTAATAGCTATTATTCGATACGAGGCAAAGTCGGTGCCGCCTCTTTAGAAACTATCATAAACTTGAATAATAAAAGGCCTTTCAGACTAAAAGGTCCTTTCACATCTAGTGCTTTCTAATATATCGTATCTACCAGTGGACAATAAATATTAAAGTCGTTTCTATTTGTCCAATATAAACTTCGAAAGGGCAAATATATGAAATGGATGAAAATTGGTGGCAGTTGCTATTTATTAGACGTTGTCTTTAATTTATCTTAGGTAGCGATTGTTTGCCGTTTTGGTTGTATCATTACATCTAATCTAAACAGGACGGGTGTTTGTATATAATGTATCATTAGCAATCTAATAGTCCATCAACTACTTATTCAATAATCTATTTCAAAAGGGTTTTCAGTTCGAATGTATTTTTAAGTGTCCTGTTTTTTTTGTCTTTTAGTGGCTTTACTCTTTCAAGCTACTGAATCAATTTTAATCTACTCGTATTCTTATAATAAAGCAATAGGAACGAAATAGTCTGCACAAAGAAGATAATTAAAAAAAAACTACGGTACAAAAAAATATTATTTTTAAATCGTGCCTGTCTGTTTGCCTGTATGTTTGTTCGCGCATCACGTAAAAACTACTGGACCGATTGAGATGCGGTTTTCACTGTTGGATAGGGTTTGACGTAAAAACTGGTGTACTTGATATTTCAATCGGATTAGTAGAAGCCGAGCAACGGATAAAATCTTTTTGACCGCTGAAGGTTGGTATGGTCAAATGTTGGTATATTGGTATTTTAAGTACTTTTAACCAAGAGAAATGACCACGCGTGCGAAGCCGCGGACATCATTTAGTCTCTGTATACATTTTTGAAGTTCTCTCATCTCAGGAATTAATTAACTGTTTTTTGGCATATCTCCAGGATTGGTACTATACATATTGTAATGAATAGAATATATAAATATATTATAATTATTATTATTATTAGCCATCAAATAGTTTTTTGCTTTTGATTGCTCGGTATCAAATCATCGGATTAAGATAACAAGTAACCGCATCGCAATCGGTCCAGTAGTTTTTACGTGATGCGCGAACAAACATACAGAAAAACAAACAGAAAGACAGACAGAAAAGATTAAAAAAAAAAAACTTGTCCAGTAGCTTTATTTTCAGTACCCTAGACCATTTTTTGTATTATCTTCTTTGTACAGACTTTTACGTTCTAATTGCTTTATTATAAGTATAATATTAAAAAATAATATTATAAAGAGAAAAGATTTCATTGTTTGTTTGTTTGTAATGGTCGTGCGAATAAGGGGCCCAGTACGAGGGCGGGCGGCATTGAAGAGTTCGTGGAATTTTCAATTGTACTGGCTTCTCCAGTCTCCACTGCCGCCAGTTATGCGCACAATGCAGGCAGTGCAAGAATTTAAAATCTAAAGTTTTATGAGGCACTGCAATTGTTATGAACAGGTGTGGTGCCTACCATCAAACAACGACCTGCTCGTTGCATAAATAAGCATTATACAAAAAAAAGCTTTAACGAGCTTTTTTTAACCACTGTCTTTTTTGAAAATTGCTTTGTTACCTACTATGTTTTACGTTTATTTTTATTTTCTTTCAGCTTGTTAAGATTTTAATAAAAAATAATGCATTGTGATTGGTTTGTGAGCTACCCTGAAAGTTTCAGCCGAATAGCTAATCAAGAAATACTCGAAGTTTGAAATGCAAAATTCCAGAACAGACAGAAATATATAGATACATTCTTCACTTGTATTCACATACAAGTGAAGTTAAATACAAGCAATTAAAAAAAGGATGAGTATTTTGTAGTTCCAGTATTCTCATTGGATGTCTACGTACTTAGGTACTCGAGTATGGTGAAATTAAAAAGGATGAGTATTTTGTAGTTCCAGTATTCTCATTGGATGTCTACGTACATAGGTACTCGAGTATGGTGAAATTAAAAAGGATGAGTATTTTGTAGTTCCAGTATTCTCATTGGATGTCTACGTACATAGGTACTCGAGTATGGTGAAATTAAAAAGGATGAGTATTTTGTAGTTCCAGTATTCTCATTGGATGTCTACGTACATAGGTACTCGAGTATGGTGAAATAAAAAAGGATGAGTATTTTGTAGTTCCAGTATTCTCATTGGATGTCTACGTACATAGGTACTCGAGTATGCTGAAATTAAAAAGGATGAGTATTTTGTAGTTCCAGTATTCTCATTGGATGTCTACGTACATAGGTACTCGAGTATGGTGAAATTAAAAAGGATGAGTATTTTGTAGTTCCAGTATTCTCATTGGATGTCTACGTACATAGGTACTCGAGTATGGTGAAATTAAAAAGGATGAGTATTTTGTAGTTCCAGTATTCTCATTGGATGTCTACGTACATAGGTACTCGAGTATGGTGAAATTAAAAAGGATGAGTATTTTGTAGTTCCAGTATTCTCATTGGATGTCTACGTACATAGGTACTCGAGTATGGTGAAATTAAAAAGGATGAGTATTTTGTAGTTCCAGTATTCTCATTGGATGTCTACGTACATAGGTACTCGAGTATGGTGAAATTAAAAAGGATGAATATTTTGTAGTTCCAGTATTCTCATTGGATGTCTACGTACATAGGTACTCGAGTATGGTGAAATTAAAAAGGATGAGTATTTTGTAGTTCCAGTATTCTCATTGGATGTCTACGTACTTAGGTACTCGAGTATGGTGAAATTAAAAAGGATGAGTATTTTGTAGTTCCAGTATTCTCATTGGATGTCTACGTACATAGGTACTCGAGTATGGTGAAATTAAAAAGGATGAGTATTTTGTAGTTCCAGTATTCTCATTGGATGTCTACGTACATAGGTACTCGAGTATGGTGAAATAAAAAAGTAGGTTATTTTTCATTAATTTTATACAATTTTCACCAGTTAAAAACATAAAAAAGCAGTTAAAAGTCCAACCTGTCACATACGATCAGTACGCCGGTGGCGCAGCCCTCAGCTCTTGCGGCAAACTGAAACAACATAAAAATAAGAGATAAATTAAAATGTGAAGGGTTGGTAATGTTATTAATGCTTTTCGATGTTTATTTTAACGAGTTTCGATACTTGTTAATAAAATATTCCAGGTAGTGAGGCGGTATCAATCTGCATATTCATTACGGAAAAGTCTCTAATCAACTGGGACTTTAAACGACTTTGACTTGTTAATTCTATTTAAAGTTTGTTGTAGAGACGATACAAAACTTCTGTGGAGACGCTTATTAATGTTGCGACTGACTACCAACAAGTGAACAGATAGCTCTAATGATAAGCAAGCTGCAGTGGTAGCTGGCTGGCCACATTTCCCCAGGAACCGATAACCGTTTGGGCAGACAAGTACTCGAGTGGTGACCACGTTTAGTCAAGCGTAGTTTAGGGCGCACTATAGCCAGGTTGAGAGACGACCTGCTTGCTATAAGTGGCTGGCAAAAACTAGATGCAGAGAGTTGAAGACCAAACTCAGTGGCGTACATTAGGAGAGTCGTACGTCCAGCTGTAGACAACCATGAGATGATGACTGATTCAAAGTTATCATCATCATCATCATCATCATTTCAGCCACTGCTGAAAATAGGCCTCCCCCAACGAGCGCCACGACGAACGGTCTTGTGCCGCCTCCATCCACCGACTCCCTGCGATGGCTACTATGCCGTCCGTCCATCGCGTGGGAGGTCTCCCTACACTTCGCTTGCTTGTTCGTGGTCGCCATTCCAGAACCTTTATTCCACAGCAGTTGTTGGCTCTGCGAACTATATGGCCTGCCCATTGCCACCTCAACTTGCAAATTCTGTGAGCTATGTCGATAACCTTGGTTCTTCTACGGATTACCTCGTTACGGATCTTATCACGTAGTGAAACTCCAAGCATAGCTCTCTCCATTGCACGCTGCGTGACTTTGAGCTTATGTATGAGACGACGACGTTAGCGACTAAGTCTCAGTGCCGTAAGTTATCCTACTTTACTTAAACTTTAGTCTTGAGGCACTGCGGTATCTGTGTCGAGAAGATGTGGCGTAATTTCCTGACCGCTGCCCATCCAAGTTCGATTCGTCGGTTGACCTCTTTGTCAAAGTTAGATCTACCCAGTTGGATCGTCTGATCCAAGTAGACATAGTAATAAACAGCTTCGATTATATCGTTCCCAACATAGACCGACATGGGTGCGACATGGGCATTTGACATGATGTTCGTCTTAACCATGTTCATTTTAAGACCCACCTGTTGAGTATTTCTGCCATGATGACTATATCATCAGCAAATTGAAGATGAGTGATGCATTTGCCATTGATGTTAGTACCATATCCGTTTGACTTCAGAAGACTAACTACGAGTATATCTTCCAGTGCAGAGGTTTTTTTTTTATTACTGACTAGGCAATCGTTTGACCACGATTTCACCTAATGGAAAGCGATGATGTGGTCGAAGGTGTAGCACGCTTGCCTAGTAGATACCTATTCACTCTTAACTTGAACACACCGGGGTTATAATTTACCGGAAACACTGACGAGGGCAGGGCATTCCACTCCTTTGCAGTTCTTATAATAAATGAAGAAACGTAACGCTTGTAACGATTTTAAATGGTTTTCGTCATATTGTAACGATATCTGCGGTTTTATAGTAAATTTCTCTGAGCTGACAGATTCCGATGAAAGATGTGATGAATTGGTTTTTAGGCCAAACTCGCGAACCACCGAGATAGTTGGTCCGGTGCCTAACGCCGATAGGGTATTCGCTTAAATCAATGAAAAGTAATTTTGAGATTATTGGAAATAAAAAATAAAACGGGGTGAGTCACACCAAGAGTGGGGTGAGTCGGGATTCTTACCCCATCCGGTCGCTTTAAACGTGAGGACGCTATATCTTTCTTCGGAATCACTCAAAACTTAAAATACTCGTTACTACTTTGAAATTAATTAAATTACTTGGATAAACTTAGACCGGAACGAGCTTCAAGAACTATTGGATCAAGACCGACCGTGATGTACTAGCTAGTGGGTACAATAGTGAAAGATAAAACATACAACTCAAATTCACCAATACCATTTTTATTATCCTTGGTTTAACTTTGCTTACTTACTTAAAATCTAAGGAACCGTGCCATAGGTACGTTGGACGGCCATTCAAGCTAGCATATAGTAGTGGAAGACAAAACATGCAATTTAAATTCACCAATACAATATTTACTATTTTTGATTTAACTTTGCCTGTTTACTTAAAATCTAAAGAACCCATGCCTGCAGATCCAACTCAACAGCTAAGGAGTACTAAGATCTAAGATTACCCTGTTATAACTAGGGTCGATAGAGAACTGTCAAAATTAAGTATTTACCCTAACAAAACAAGTGATGAGTTGCCGGCCGGCAGTGCAGTCTACTTATTTAACTTTTTCTATAAGATTTAGCCGTTATGTTAGTGAAGGTAATTCTCCATCCGACGTTTCAGCAATGTCCGATTCGCGTGAGAGGTAGCCAGGCTAGACCCCTCAGGCGTTGCAGGTGTCCAGCAGGTCGGTGGGGAACCAAAGTTCAACACTCCGGTTAATGAAATATATGCATAAACATGCCAATACGATACCGCATTCCAAGAACGTGGCAGGAATCGTTGGATATAATGTCGTCGTGGCGTATCGCGACACGGCGCCTTTCTAGTTAAATCCGGGGGAAGAAGCCTCCGTCGCGTGGTGTCTCAATCCGGGGGGAAAATCTCCGTCGTGGTATCTCAATCCCGGGGGGAAAACCCGCTGTGGATGAATAAACACAACGTTTCTTTAGAATTCAAGACTTCGAAAACGCCACCGCTCTCAGTTCGCTAAAATGGCGTCTCGAAAAATGGATAAAAGTGATTTCACAATCGCAATCATTACTGCCGTCAATGCAAAATACCGAAAAATGCTCTCACCTTTTTTTACGGGTCTTATAATATGCAGGGAAAAGACTTGTCAGTCCTGCTAAAGGCTCTCCAGCACGAAAATAACTTTCACGCCTCTCGTCTCCATTCCTCGGTTTCTTTTGTCTAGCCGGATCTAGTTTGCTCCTCAGTTAGCAAAATCTATCCGAATAACATTTCGTTCCACCAAGAAACCGATCAGCGCTTACACATGGGCTTTGGAAATGATTATTTGGTTTTATTTTTATTTTTTAAGATTTCTCACCATCGAAATCGAATTTGTTTATTTACTGTTTCTGTAACTATTTTTGACAGCTAAACAACTGTCAAGAGACGTCTAAGAATTGTTATAAACTATAGTCCATAAAACGTTCCGAACTAGAAACGATCCGTTCACTTCCAGACGAAAGGTACGGAACGCGCCCTTTTGCTTTGACAGCTAATCGATGCAAAGATAAGTAGAACCTTTGTACCTATCTCAATCAATTGACCTAATGAGAGTGATAAAGTCGTGATCCGTAGTGCATGGACGTGTTATATTTATCGAAGTGTTTATAACCTCTGAACATGACTACTGTTTTTTGGAACTCTGATTTATAGGATTATATCATGTAAGTAAACAACGTACGATAATATATTCTATGTACCCGATCGTCTGCTTTCGTTGGTATTTACCAAATACGAACGATAGTACTGTTTCAATCAACTATGTGCGACTTCAATGTCGTCATCTGATAGATTCTAACAATAAACAACAACAGAATGGCTTGTCTTTTTAGAGATTTTACCTGTAGTCACAGCTATGCTAAGCTTTTATTTAAAGAAAGGGTTTTATTGTTCATCTGTTTTCGAATTATTATTTTTTATTATAAAATTAGTAGCTCACGCTACACTTCTTGCTACGCTTCGTTCTTGTGCGAGGTATTTCAACCATGAAAGGGTGGCGCTTTGCTGATCGTCTAGTCGTACGGTGATGGACAGGTGATGGGGGAATCAGGTTGTGCAGTTCTTGTGCACACTCTCCATAGTGCAATCTGTAGAATACCGCCAGGCTTGCTACCTCACGTCGATGCGCCAGACTTTGAAGCTTACTCTTTACCAGAGTGTCATCCCCAATGAGACTGATAGCACGTCTCTCAATTGAATCCAAAGACTCGAGCTGATACTTGGCAGAACCGTCCCAGAGGTGGCAGCAGTACTCCATACAAGATCGGACCTATGCTTGATAAAGATTCATAAGCTGTCCCGGTGTGAAGTACCGCCTAACCTTAGACAAAATACCAAGTTTTTTTGCAGCTACCTTGGCTTTGGATTCAATATAAGACTCAAAATTCAGGTTTGATGTGAGTTCGACACTCAAAAGCTCCAAATGGTAGCCTATTGGTATTGTTACACTTTAGAAAGACGGAGATCGGTGTAAAGGACTCTTTTTAGCAGAAAACAAACACGCTTGCGTTTTAGTAGCATTAAACTTAACCAGGTTAGCATCGCCCCAATCGGACAAGGCTTCTAAGACTAAATTTAAACGGTCTACCATAGCCTCTCTCTGAAACTGGACAGCGTCACAGCTGGCTTGAGCATTGGAAGTGTATCTCTCAACTACAGTACTGTCATCAGCATACCCAAAGGTACCGGGCTTCAGAAGGTCATTAATGTGCAGTAAAAACAGTGTAGCCGAGAGAACCGATCCCTGAGGTACACCGGCATTGATAGCCATTTGATCAGACGAGCAGCCCTCTAAGACTACTCGAATAGATCGTTCCCACAAGAAATCAATTATCCAATTGCATAAGCTAACAGGTAAACCATATGAGGGAAGCTTGTTTAAAAAACCATCGTGCCAGACCCGATCAAATGCCTTCGATGTGTCAAAGGAGACGGCAAGCGCCTCACCATGCATCTCTATGGCTTCGCTCAGTACGTGAGTGGCATACGCGAGAAGATCCCCAGTAGACCGGTTTTGGCGAAATCCGTATTGTCGGTCACTGAGAAGATCATTGTCTTCAAGGTATGCCAAGAGCCTAATGTTTATGACACGCTCCATACACTTACAAAAAACAACAGTTGAACAGTTTCGGAAAAATAACGTCTCCCTGTCTCACCCCTTTTTGTAGCTGGATAGAATTCGTGCTCCGATCGTGAAGACGGACACTCATGGTGGCCTTGCTGTACAAACACTTTAACACTTCGATGGCCGGTTCGATGTATCTGGCACTGCTGTAATGACTGTAGAACTGCCCAGGTCAATCAAAGACTTTCTCGTAGTCCACAAACAATAGACATAGTGGCCGATTATACTCTTCGGTCTTAAGTATAATCTGCCGGAGCGCATGTGCGGATGTGGTCTACGGTGCTAAAGCCCTTCCGGAATCCAGCTTGTTCGGGAGGCTGAAAGTTGTCGAACCTACGAGCCAAACGGTTTGTAACTACTCTCGAAAACAGCTTATAGACGTGGCTCAGCAGCGAAATGGACCGATAATTCTTCAATTCAATGCTATCTATCACATTTTTTAAGTAGTGGTATTGTTTTTTTTAAATAACAATACCACTACGCTCCTGTGCCACGCCTCTGGCGTAGTACCCTCGAGGATGACCGAGTTAAACAGCCACTGAAGGACTTTAAGTACCGGCGTTCCACCCGTTTTCATTAGCTCTGTCGTTATTCCGTCCTCCCCTGGTGCCTTGTTGCTCTTAAACTGTTTTGTTCTGATCTCGTATAGGCTGACGTCCGGGATATCTTAGGTATAATGTCGGGTAAAACGGGCTCTTGCATCGCTAGTCGTGCTAGGAGGACTACACGATGAGGTTTATAATTGTCCATAGAACTTCTCGAGCGCACTCAAAATCTCTGTCTTCGACGAAACGATGCTGCCACTGTCGGTTTTCAGCTTCGTCAACAGGCTGTGCCCAATAGACAGATCTCTTGCGAACGCTTTGGAGCCCTTGTTCCGCTCTATTGCGTTTTTAATACAAGTAGTATTATAGGAACGCAAATCGTGTCGCATCGACTTGGAGATCTGTTTATTAAGCAAGCTGTAACTCGACATATCCACTGAAGACTGCAGTCTCACTTTGCCTCGTTCTGCCATAAGTTTGAGTGTATGCTCAGAGAGTTTCTGTGTTCCTAAAACTCCGACCCGACTGCTTGAACAATTATCACCAGCAATTTAGTTCGTCCACTGTATCGGATATGGAAGCGATTTTGTAGCTCGAACTAAAAGCTCTCGGGGTTCATCACAAAAGACAGCTCTATTTTTTAATTTCCGCGAGAACTTGACAGAATTAATACGACTAACAAGGTCGAGATCTTGCTGCGATGTGGCGGTCGTCTGGCATAACATGGTGTAAGTGTGTGCGTGAGGCTTTTGTGTACGATCGGATTGGCATATTTTGGGTGCTGTAGATATGCCGATCGACTGGCGGTGTGGAATCCATCCTTGGTAAGCAGCTATATATGTTTGTTTCACGTATATCTCACAAACTACGAATCTGATTGAAATAATTGGCGGCTGGTTGGTCTAGTGGCTAGTAACCCTAAGAACGAAATCAAACGGTCGCGGGTTCGATTCCTTCAAGGTGCAATCATTTGTGTAATGAGCAAAAATGTTTGTTTCCGAGTCATGGATGTTGATATTCGTATCTATGTATGTTTATCCGTTACCTACTGCCCATATTACAGGGTATCCTAGTTTGGGGCTAGGTAATTGGCGTGGAATTGTCTCGAGTTTTTTTTTATAATTATGTTCGTAATTGTTATCTTTCAATTTAGGGAATGTTACAAGTTTCATCAATATCGATTGATATGTTATAAGTCGTGGACTGTTAACAGTTAATAGCATGATTATTGTAGGAGCTATATATTACATTTGGCAGAATTTTGCACACTGCAACAAAAACAAAAATCGACGTTAAAACTGGTAGCCAAGTTATTCAGAAGTGAAATCTACGTTAAAACAGGTGGCAAAGTTATTCAGAAGTGAAAATAAGCTGACTGAGTGCAAGATGTACCTACCTATAGTCTTCCTATCTTCTTGCTCTATGGAGCAAGAAGATAGGAAGACTATAAGCTTTTATTTAACTTGCAATGTTTAAGTCAAATCTTGCTAGCTGAATTAGAACCACTTCTTCTAATTCTACGGAGTTTAATTTTTACATGTTGGTTTAGTTCCGATGATAATGCATTTTTATGGTAAGCATGACCTGAATCGATATCCAGGGCTAGCTCCAGATAAAAGAATTCTTCAACGGTGAACAGTAAACACACGAAATTTTGTGTACGCATTTTAATATGATAGCTAGTTTTAAATTTTACAATGTCATGGTCTCCAGATAAAGGAACTCTTCAACGGTCAACAGCATATATACAAAACGTTGTGTACGTTTAAATTTCAAATTTTATTATGATACCCGGTTTTAAGTTTTACCATGACTTGGTTGCTGCACTCAGGGTTGGTTATTGTATGGAGTACTGCTGCCACCTCTGGGACGGTTCTGCCAAGTATCAGCTCGAGTCTTTGGATTCAATTGAGATACGTGCTATCAGGCTCATTGGGGATGACACTCTAGTGAATAGTAAGCTTCAAAGTCCGGCGCATCGACGTGATGTAGCAAGCCTGGCGGTATTCTACAGATTGCAATATGGAGAGTATGCACAAGAACTGCACAACCTGATTGCCCCATCACCTTATCATCACCGCATCACTTAGGCGATCAGCAAAGCGCCACCCTTTTATGGTTGAAATACCTCGCACAAGAACGAAGCGTTATGCTTCTTCATTTATTATTAGAACTGCAAAGGAGTGGAATGCCCTGCCCTTGTCAGTGTTTCCGGTAAATTATAAGCCAGGTGTGTTCAACTCAAGAGTGAATAGGTATCTACTAGGCAAGCGTGCTACACCTTCGACCACATCATCGCTTTCCATCACGTGAGATCGTGGTCAAACGATTGCCAAGAAAGTAAAAAAAAAAAAAGAAGGTCAACGGTTAAAAGTACAAACACGAAAAGTTGTATACGCATTTAATTGTGATAGCCCGTTCTGTTTCACTATGATATGGCTACTGCATAAAAGCTTTTTGTTAAACGTTTTTCTTTAACTTATGTAAATACCTACGTGAGGAAGTACATATATAAAAATAAAAATTGTCTTTATGGTGTATCTTTAACTACATCAAACTCTGAACAAGCAGCCACCTACGTTCCTTGCACCAAATTATCGTTACATCAAGAGATTTTAATTTCAGCAAACGTTGCAACGAAATGCAATATTTTTGTGTTGCATTTACTTTGGTAAATGCTTTGCCATACACCCGCATTGTACTTTTTAATACTATTTAATAGTTAATTCTTTTCAGTACTTTTCTTGGTTACCTCTAATTCTGTTAAGGTAAAACCGTGTTTTACACGTTTGCCAACCAAGCCCCCGCCAAGATGACCTTGGTGAGGAGTAGGTAGCCCACCACGAGGCAACGACTTGTACATACTGTCAGTAATTTCCTTCCGGAATGTAATGTATTTAAAACTCGCGAACAGACAACTCGCATGGTACGAAATGCACTATCTCAATAACAACAGGCAGAAAAATGAATGCACTATACCTACCTACATATCTTAGATATGATACCTATCGATAGGTACTACCTACAAACAAATATTTACCCGAATGAATGTAAGTACCTACTATTATTTATTCTCTGACGGTATATAGAAGAGTGAATTCAATAAAGTGCCCAGTGGTATATTGAAGACATGCTATTATTTAACTCGAAACAGAATAAGGCCCATCATTTATTTTCCGTAGGTACGAGTTATTTATATTTACTTACGTTTAAATAAATATTTATTTACAGGATAAAATGTACAAAAAAACAAAAGTTCATTTTAAAATATAAATAAAAAAACTTAACTATTTACACAAAACTGTCTAAAAAAATTATATTAAATATTAAATTATATTAATATAATATATATTAAACCGTTTAAATAAATTATATTTGTTTTACTAAAATTGCACATCTACAATGCAGGTATATAACTATTTTTATTAAATTAAAATGTCACCATCGATATACATATATCTCGATGATTCTAAATAATCTAGATAATATACTAAGCTGAAAATTAGTGACGGTGGATTATTTTGTGTTGAGTAACTAAATAGGTACTATACCCAGATTCATAATTAGAGATCAAAAATGTAAACAAAGGGGTTGAAAGAACGGTAAAAAATTGATAGAAAACTGTGCAATCCATAATTTATGTAGACATTATTATTAATTGATTTTATATTATAAAATGATAAACATGAATTATATAAAAAAATACAATGGTTAGTTTTTGGAAAATTGTTATTTTAAACAAAACTATAGTAAAAGTAAGTTTTTTCGTGCAGTTATTTTTCTTAGACTGGGAACAAACACAGCAAAGATTTGAAACATTTTTTGCAATCGCCACCATTTTGTTTTTCTGTCTGTACCATTCACTGTTTGACAACATTTAATAATTCTTCCTAATTCCGACATCTGTTACGTCATGTGATAAATTCGTAAAATAGCTAGGCAAATATAGGCATTGTTTCATGCCAAGGCACGTCCGTCAACCAAGGGCGTTAAAGATCAAACAAAAGGTGGCAAACCATTGTCGCAAAGCAGCAAGGTCACCTTGTTTGGAGGCGGGTTGCTCACCGTCTAGAACAAGTTTAAGGCAGGATAGAAGCCCAAATTGGATAGGTGACCCATTTTCTTAAAACTTAACTTCTGAATTTCACGGGCAAATTCTTCATTGGCCCTCTTAACATCGAGCAGAGCGTTACCCTTGCATCGCGCCAGTGAGGGCGATCATATTGCGGCCACATAAGAAAAAAAATCGTACATTTTCAACCACTCTTGACTTAGGTTGTTACGTTAAAAAGCAGCTCAAACGTTGACTTATGGTCGGTTCCTATAAATTAAGGAACCGTTTTCGCTTTCTGTCCGTCAGCTTTTGACATAAACGCCATACAAAAAACGTCAAAAATGTAACGAGACGTAGGTACAACGACTCGTTTCCTTTTTATAGGAATGGGGGTTACTCACTTGGGCTGTATTAAATGGAAGGGCATCTTCCGCACAGCTTCCTCGGCAATGTCAAGCGGAAAGGCGAATTCTATCATGTTTTCGTTCAAGCAGTCATTGTAGGTAGAAGCCAGCGTGCAACGGTCTGACATCCCTTCAATGCTGTCCAGGCAGAGTCGGGAGACGCTGTTCAGTTTACGGACTACACGGGAATTCTTCCCGTTCACGAGGCTCGACAGGTGGACCAGCAGCTCTCTGTTCACCTGAAAGTATAAAGACATATTTCCTTCATCAGGTTATCATTTAGGTTATCCAGTGGGCTACAGTCTCGACATCGGCAGCAATAACTTTACAATCAAAATCGGTTGCAAAGTACAGATATTGATGAAAATCGATAGCTTCTGTCAAAACCTAACGATTATCATCGTTACCACAGTACATACATTACATAGTCCTTACGGACAGTAGAGTAACGAGGAGTAAACGGCCGAATGCGGCATGCGGTGTGGGGGCCGGGAGGTAAGGGTCTCTGAGTGGTTTTGAAACGAAAGCTACGAGCGAGTTTCGCGCATGAAGTATCTTCCCGTAAAAATGCGTGAAAGAGAGACAGCGTGCTGTGCAAGTAGGATGCCAGTACGACAAATAGATTGGACCAAAGAGTATAATCTAGTATCTAGTAGATGTACTTATATATTATCATGATTGGACTCTTTAGTTCAATCTTTTTGACTTGCTATTGAGATCCAAAAAATGAAGTTCATCTTTCTGTCAAACCTTCGACAACGCCACAAAATACCTAATAATACACCGTATAGAACGGACACTCTGTCCCCCCAACTAATCGGGGCTTCCTCACCGCGCCACCGATTCTGAGCTGTCGAGGAGCTGAATTGAGACGGGACGCTTTCGCCGCAAGTCGCGACGACGCTACAAGGTGCTTATTTTTTTTAAAGCTTGTATTTAACTTGCAATGTTTGTATCTACCTTTGTATGTACTTCACAAAAACAATTGCGCGTGTACAAACGACATGTGTACGTGTAGTGTCTGTGTCTACTGTGTCTATGTGGTAGTTAGAACGCGGCTTTTGTATAGAGATCTTTCCAGCCGTTTTAATTTCAAACATTTGTGAATATCTTCACTTTTTTGCTATTTCGTCGGTCATTTTTTTCGGTCGGCGTTTATTTTTCTTCAGTCGTGCTTCTCTCCATGCCTCCTGGCATCACCTACCCCTGCCACAGAATAAATAATAGTACAAGTACAGAAGGATAACTGAGTAAAGTCATTTAAATACATAGCAACTCTCGCTACAACGCAATAAAGTGCAATTTAACTCGTACAGCGCTGCGATCTATCTATTATATTTACCTAGAAGGCGCTTACCCATTGCGTGCAGGTAGAATGTACCGTATCACAACGCGTGAGAGCTTCCATTGCTCTAATCGTTTCAGAGTCGCTCTGTCACTTTTACGCTCGGTAGGGTTGTATCAAGATATGGCTAGGTACTTGTACTAGTAATTATTCTATGATATGACTTAGAAATTGTAACCGAATAAACAATTATGTAAAAATGTATTATATTATTACTTATTGTTATAAATGTTGATAGTTCTATTAACTACATATAATGACATTCTTATCAGAATAGTCCTAGTACCTCATTATTTGATTATATCATAATAGGTTACACTTTGATGAATAAAAGGTGCCTGTCTGACTTCGATGCTTAATAATTAATGAAAAAGAAATGGCTACCTACCATAGAATTACATAATAAATATGTCTATGCTACCTACGTAATAAAATGTCGGTATATAGGTATTTTACGAGATTTGTCAGACCGAATGCTATGCAGTACCTTCTAAGTTTCTCCTTGGTATTCATAATTAAGAAAGAATAAATTTGACAAAAACTTCACGTAAGTTTACCTAGGTAGGTAATTTATCGTTAAGCACACGGCGCGCGACTCATCGAGCGCACGCTTGACACTCTACTGAATTAACCCCAATATTACGGCCCCGAATTTTAGGTATAATATTTGTACTTTTGCGGAGTGCGACCGCCCTGCCCCTGCTCTGCCAAAATGAGCCCTACATATTGTAGTGTGTTTAAATAACTCAACAAATCTCTTAAAATATAATGTTATCGTTTTTTTACTTCCATCTGACACTGAAAGGTAAGATACCTAGATATATTATTTTAGTATAATTAAACTAAAATAATCTAGGTAAAGAACATATAATCCTCGGCGGCTTTGCCCGCGGTGTCATTTTTCGGGGAAAAAGTAGCCTTAGTATTCCAGCAGGGCAACCGCTGATACGCAAATTTAACGTAAAAGTTTTCAATTAACATTTTAAAACAATAAATCATTAATTTAGTACCACCAAACCGTCGCGTTTACCATTGACAAACGATTACAAAAAATCTTTTGGTGGAAAACTATTGAACGAATGATTTCCTACGAAACGACAGTTGTTACAAAAAATAATAGTTTCAAAAAATCTAAAAAACACGCTTTATATAGAAAACCAAACTAAAAAATAGAAAATAAATTTTAATAGTGTAAATAAGTAAAAAATGTTTTATTTAAAAAAAAGCGTGGGGTGCTTCTCATATCTGTCAATGAAATATTTATAACTATTGAACCTTGCACCCCACGATTTTTTATTATTATATTTATTTTTTGGCTCTGCACGACCAGTGCATTTAGCCAGTGCCGAGTAAAGAGATATAGCAAATTGTATGTTTTTTTCAACAGATATTCAAAATGTCTAGTCTCAATCAGTTAGATAGTCAAAAGTCTAGTCATGTCACGATTCAGTAAAGTGGTGGAGCTTTACTGAAACTTCCTAGGGAGTTCCGAAAAGAACACAAAATGGCACGCTTGTAAAATTTACCTACACTAGTGCACGTTACCGAATACCTTATGGTTAATATTCCACCAATTAAACACATGTTTAAAATATAATACAGAGTAAAACATCCGTGTGAATTTCGTTTCCCGCCGAAAGTAGGTACTAATGTTATAGACTTATTGCCGATTCCTATATCTTAAAATGAACCGTTTTCGCTTACTGTCCGTAGGCTTTTGACATAAATGCCTCAAAAACGCCAAAAAGTAACGAGACGTAGGAAAAACGACTCGTTTCATTTTTATAGGAATGGGGCGTTAGACTTCTTGGTTATGGCCTTACTAATGGTATAATCATTTAATGCTACGGTTTAATGATTTGTGGTTTTAAAATGTCAAATTGAAAACGTTTACGTTTACTTTGCGTATCCGCTGTCGCCTGTCGCCCTGCAGTTTGAGAAAAAAACAAAGCAAAACACCCGTTTCGATTTCGTTTCCCGCCGAAAGTCAGTACTAATATAAAGGTTTATGGTTTTAAAATGACAAATTAATAACGTTTACGTTTACTTTGCGTATCGGCGGTCGCCCTGCAGACGATTGAAACTATTCATTCGTTCAATAAACCATTACAATACGATTACTCACCGCGATACCAATTTTTATTTGATAGTAATCGTCAATGGTAAACGTAAACGTAAATAAAACCATAACAATCGCTCAACCGCGGTCGACCTGCAGGACGAAAAGTATATGTAAAGACGATACAATTTACCAAATTTCGTTCAGCTGTCAAATAGATTTTCCTCAATTGCACGGCCTCTACTCATTGGATTCAGATACTAGGTAGATACATTAGTTTTTAAGTCGAAACCTATGCTCATATGCAATAAACGAAGCGTACTAATAGTGAAAACTGCATTTTTGTCAGTGCAGTAGTATTTACGTCATGCATGTCGAACATATACGAGTATGACGTACATATATAAATTTAATCATGCATACATAGGTATTCTGATAAAATTATAAGCCTCCTATTTGGTAGCTGGGTAAAGACCCGCCAGTGGCAACCCTCGGTCTCCGACTGACATTAGACATCAAACTCGAAAACAATGCTTCGATACTCTACTGTCCGTAAGGACTATGTATGTACTGTGTCGTTACCCATACTGTACTGTTGTTATTCGTGTTGATTTAGCGATCGGTAGCTTGCGATGGCATAGCTATCTGTGTCAAGACCAACGACAGTAAGAATTTCAAGACTGCCAGCTACCACTGTCAAAGATATCGATCATTATCGGTACCATAACGAACGTCATAGCAAACTTTACGATAGTCTGACATCCATATTCACATACGTTACTATGAGGTCTCACAGTGCTCACGAACGCACAGGGTCCTACAATCCTATTCATAAACGACACTTGAGTGCCGAACACTGCCGAATACTGTGCGTTCACTTGAAGCAGCACATTCGTAAAGTAGCTGTTTTAAGCAAAGCATAGTGCCGAGCTGCCAAAAAAGAATGAACATAATATTTCACGGACCAATCAGAGCGCAATATTGGACGCACTGCGTTCTCACAGTAAAGAGTCGACTAAGTATCGTTTGTGAATTAGAAGGCTGGCAACGACGAATGCATAGTGAAATGGCTTACTTCACATAGTGTCGCTGCTTTACTTAGGCAAGTATTGTTTGTGAATACGGCTGTTAGTGTTTGCGATGAACTTTGCGTCTATTATTGGCAGCCGCAAAGTTTTCGGTACACTGACGTGTAATACTCAAAGTGGTTGAATTATACTAGTAAGTAAGTAAATGTAATTTAACCTCCTTTGTGTTTATACGCCAGTAAGCGTAATTCAACATCTTTGGCTCGTTTTTTTTTTTAACTTTTTCATTAAAACTTTTTCGAAAAATTGTTACCCATGAAAATAGTTCCTATTTGTATTCTCATTCACCATGCCATGAATAAAAAAAATAAGCAAAGATGCAAATATGGGCAAAGAGAATACAATCTCACCCCATGGTGATTATGGGCAAAAAATACCGGAGGGGTCCATACCGGCACAGAATACCTAATAATACTTCGTATAGAACGGACACTGTGTCGTCCCCCCCCCCCCCAACCAATCCGGGCTTCCTCACCCCGCCACCGATTCTGAGCTGACTTGAGAAGGGACGCACGTGCCACACGAGCACGTCGCAACGACGCTGCAAAGGCGGTTGTTTTTTTTAAAGCTTTTATTTAACTTGCCATCTTAAATAAAATGTTATTAAATGTATGTTTGTCTGTATGTATGTCTGTATACATGTTTGTTTAGGTCAAATCTTGCAAGCTGAATTTGAAACACTTCCTCTTATCCTACGGAGTAGATCCTAGATTAGTAATTCCTTCACATACGGGATAGATCTCATCGAGATCTTCATTTCATATGACAGTTGTCAAACTTAAAAGGGCTTTATCTCGAAAACTATTGATCCTAGACTAGTTGTTTCTTTGCAGAAGAGATAGATCGCATCGATATCTTCGTTTCATATAACAGCTGTCAAACTAAAAATGACTATAACTCTGAAACTATTGATTCTAGACTAGTAGTTTTTTTACAGAACTGATAGATCTCATCGATATCTTCATTTTGGTTGACAACTGTCAAATTTTGTAATGGCTATAACTCTGAAACTATTGATCCTAGACTAGTAGTTTCTTTACAGAACTGATAGATCTCATCGATATCTTCATTTTGGTTAACAACTGTCAAATTTTGAAATGGCTATAACTCTGAAACTATTGATCCTAGACTAGTAGTTTCTTTACAGAAGTGATAGATCTCATTGATGTCTTCGTCTTAAATGACAGCCGATAAACGTAAAAAGGCTATAACTCGGAAATTATTGATCCTAGACTTGTAGTTTCTCAAGAGAATTGATAGATTTCGTCGATATCTTCAATTTGGATGACAGCTGTCAAACTTTAAAGGGTTATAACTCGGAAACTATTGATCGTAGACTAGTAGTGTCATTACAGAAGTGATAGATCTCATCGATATCTTTGGATGGAAGCTGTCAAATTGACAGGTGACAGCTGTCAAACCTCATAGCATCCAGTTTTGACCAGCAGATGTCAAAAATTACATTGTACACGGATTTATCCGAAACTATTCGTAGTTACTATAACCCGCGTACTTAAAGAATGGGATTGGCTGAACGTGAAAATCTCATGCTGTCCTGCTCAGATTATATTTTCGTCTAGGCGGCTGAGCGGGATGGCATGAGTTTTATACATTCAGGCCAATCCCATACTTTAACTACGCGAGTTATATAGGCAATCATCATCATCATCATGTCAGCCTTTAGAAGTCCATTGCTGAACATAGGCCTCCCCCAAAGAGCGCCATGACTAGCGATCCTGTGCCACCTCCATCCACCGACTTCCTGCGATGGCTACAATGTCGTCGGTCCATCGTGTGGGGGGTCTCCCCACACTTCGCTTGCTTGTTCGTGGTCGCCATACGAGAACCTTTATTCCCCAGTGGTTGTCGGTTCTGCGAACTATATGGCCTGCCCATTGCCACTTCAACTTGCAAACTCTTAGAGCTATGTCGGTAACCTTCGTTCTTCTACGGATTTCCTCATTTCTGATTCAATCACGTAGTGAAACACCGAGCATAGCTCTCTCCATTGCGCGCTGCGCAACTCTGAGCTTTTGTATGAGACCAATAGTTAGCGACCACGTCTCAGTGCCGTATGTCATCACTGGCAACACGCACTGATTATAAACTTTCGTCTCGAGGCTCTGCGGTATCTGCGACGAGAAGATATGGCGTAATTTCGAACGCTGCCCATCCGAGTTGGATTCGTCGGTTGACCTCTTTGTCGAAGTTGGATCTACCCAGTTGGATCGTCTGACCCAAGTAGACATAGTGATCAACAGCTTCGATAATATCGTTCCCAACATAAACCGGCATAGGTACGACATGGGCATTTGACATGATGTTCGTCTTGCCCATGTTCATTTTAAGACCCACCTGTTGGGAAACAATATTGAGGTCACTGAGCATTGTGCTTAGGTCTTCCAGGGTTTCAGCCATGATGACTATATCATCAGCAAATTGAAGGTGAGTGATGTATTCGCCATTGATGTTAACACCAAATCCGTTCCAGTTCAGAAGCTTGAATATATCTTCCAGTGCAGAGGTGAACAGTTTCGGAGAAATAACGTCTCCCTTCTCACCCCTTTTTGCAGCTGGATAGAATTCGTGCTCTGATCCTGAAGACGAACTGTCATGGTGGACTTGCTGTATAAACACTTCAACACTTCGATGTACCGTTAATCAATCTGGCATCGCTGTAATGACTGTAGCACTGCCCAGGTCTCGACGGAATCAAAGGATTACTCGTAGTCCACAAACGCTAGACATAGTGGCCGATTATACTCTTCGGTCTTCTGTATAATCTGCCGGAGCGTATGGATGTGGTCTATGGTGCTAAAGCCTTTCCAGAATCCAGCTTGTTCGGGAGGCTGAAAGTCGTCAAACCTACGAGCGAGACAGTTTGTAACTACTCTCGAAAACAGCTTATAGACGTGGCTCAGCAGCAAAATGGGCCTATAATTCTTCAAAAGGGTTATTATCACCTTTCTTAAAGAACAAAACCACTACGCTCCTGCGGTTTTGTCGTGTGTCAGCTGTCACCTGTCAATTTGAGATCTGTCATCCAAAACGGAGATTTTGATGAAATCTATCACTTCTATAAAGAAACTACTGGTCCAGGACCAATAGTTTCTGAGTTATAGCCCTTTTAAGTTCGACAGCTGTCATCCAAAACGATGATATCAATGAGATCTATCACTTCTGTGAAGAATATAATACAATACAATACATTACAATAACTCTTTATTGAACACATTACAATAAAGAAACAACATAACAGTAATGATACATAAAATCTAATGTTGGACAATAGGCGGCCTTATCGCTATTTTCAATTTCTTACAGGCAACCTTTGGATGGACAGGAATATAAAATAAACATTGCGGTCAGTGATGGAGACTTACTTTGGAACAAAAAGTTAATCGATAAATAAAAACAACTATATAATCTAGGACCAATAGTTTCCGAGTTATAGTCCTTTTGAGTTTGACAACTGTCACTTTGACACAAATTAATGAATTAATTGTTGCATATAGTAATTATGACAATAAGTAATTGGTCTTTTGGTTTTCCACACTGGTGTGACCACGTGGTGCGTGTGTGTAAAAATAATTTTGGTCGAGTCCATCGCCTGGATTTGTGCGTATGACTGTACATAGCCCATGAGAGTACTTTATACAGGTTGAGTCAATAGATTAATGACAAGCACTTTGGCCACGAGGAAAAATTATACTACGAAACGCCCGTTTTTTAAAATAAATTTTTAACGATTTCTCCACCGGTTTTGAGCAGACGTTTTTTTTTCAAGTTGTTATAGTAATTAGGGTTGCTATAGTACGAGCCTTCGCCTACGGTCTGGTTCTTTTAAATGAAATAACTACGCGGGAAAAGCCTCGGGCACAGCTAGTTATGTTATTTCATCTGCAAACAACTTTCCGCAACTGTCTCACTCGCACGCGTAAGTTCTTCGCGCGTGTACAAAACGACATATAGTGTATGTTTGTACTCTGTCTATGTGGTAGTTAGAACGCGGCTTTTGTATAGAGATCTAGGCAAGTGTCCGGGGTGTGAAACCGGCACGATATATTGTTTCTGTCAGCGTAAAAGTAAAATATTATTTCAAATCATAATGACTATTAATACAACTAATTTAAGTTATTTATTTCTATCATATTAGAAAATTTAATGATATACGAGGCTGAACGATCTGTACATGCTTAGTGTTCATAGGGAAAGGAACTGAAAGGGTAAAAGAAGACTGATATCTATCGACAATTATCCATTTTGGACAACAACCCAGACCTCTTTTTTTTATTCATTCTTTGTTTTTTCCCACAACCTAACCATTTTTACATAAGATAGATATATAATTTACCTATGTGTAACAAAACAATAAGTAAATTGTGTAAAGCGAGAGGGACGCAACTGCATCCCCTTAAACCCGTCCTCCCGGCGGCCACGATGATCACCAATAGATAATAGACGATTTTGCTCGGTACCTCGGTTTTAGAGACTTGAATTTGTTGTAAACTAATCAATTGTTTTCGTTAAGATTTAGCGACCGGTAGCCTCATTATCTATGTCAAGACTGTAGGCCCTGCTAGTAATAGAATAATTGTATCAGTAATGTACAAATTATTATAAAGAAGGATTAGGTTTCGTTTATTAACCACATGGCAGTTGTTTCGAGAATGTCTAATGAAATGAAATTCCTTGTCAGTAGATTACACTGTGCTCTAGAAAGGAATTATTTTGATTCTGTTGCGGCCTATTGCTTGTTGATATGGATTATTCCCGAAATTCCCCACAGATTCCCAACACCGGGGATTTAAAAAAAGCCCAAGTGCGAGTCGGACTCACGCACTGAGGGTTCTGTACAAAATTGTAGGTATGTAAATAGTTCGTCCATCACGGGAATCGAGTCAAGACGCTTTTTTTGTGCTGTTTATCTACAAATTTACGGTTTTCGGTTCTTGTGCTATAAGACATTGCTTCTCGCCAAATTTCATGATGCTAGGTCAACAAGAAGCACTTTATAAGTTTTGATTCCCTTGCGAGTGTCAAAAATGTCGAAATATGCGGCATAAACGGCCGTATCTTTAGATTACGTTGCTATTAATTTCAATTTGATACCTCCACGCGTTCCTGAGAAAAAGGGGGTCTTGACAGAAAGACAGACAGATGGATGGACGTATAACAAAGTAAAAGTAAAAAAAAAGTGGTAATGTAGGGTAATAAGGGTTCCTTTTTTCCATTAGAAGGGGCGTAACCCAATAAACAGTTGATATGGCTTGAGAACTACAGCACAGTACATACGAGTACATAGTCCTTACAGACATGTATCGAAACATTGTTTTCGAGTTTGATGTCTACTGTCAGTTGGAGACAGAAGGGTTGCCACTGGCGGGTCTTTACCCAGCTACAAAATAGGATGGTTATGATTTTAATGTATTAATGCACGTAATTTATGTTTAACATGAAGTAAAAACTACTGCACCGATTAAAATGCAGTTTTCACTGTTAGCACGCTCCGGTTTATTGCATGTGAGTTTAGGTTTTGACTTAAAAACTAAACAATTGATTGCCGAGCAATTGATGAAAAACTATTTGACGGTTGAACGTAAATAGGTAAATATGTACTTTTGGTCCTGAAATACATAGGCTACTTTTTCACCAGAAAAATTACCACGCGGGCAAAGCTGCGGAGGATAATAAAACTACTCCATATCTAGATTATTTTAGTTAAAATAAACTAAAATCTAAAATTGGAAGTAAAATGAGTAATTTAAAAACGATTAAAAAAATGCTTTTATGCAGTAGCCATTGCAATGTTATAATGAAACTCAGAACGGGCCATCACAATTAAACGCGTATACAACATTTCGTGTCTATACTGTTCTATACAATCGAGGAGGTCCCTAATCAGGAGCCAGCCCGGAGTGCAGGAACCATGTCATGGTAAAACTTCAAACCGGCTAGCATAATATAATGCGTACACAAAACTTCGTGTCTGTGCTGTTAACCATTGAAGATTTCTCTAGTCAGGAGCCAACCCGGAGTGCAGCAGCCATGTCATGGTAAAACCTCAAACCGGCTATCATGATATAATGCGTACACAACATTTCGTGTATGTACTGTTAACCGTTGAGGAGTTCACAAGTCGGGAGCCAACACAGAGTGCAGCAGCCATATCATGTTAACATGGCGCAAGCCGGCTAGCATAATATAATGCGTACACAAAAGTTCGTGACTAATGCTGTTGCCCGTTGAAAAGTTCCTTTATCATGTTAGCATGGCGCAAGCCGGCTAGCATAATATAATGCGTACACAAAAATGTATGACTAATGCTGTTGACCGTTGATGAGTTCCTTTATCATGTTAGCAGGGCGCAAGCCGGCTAGTATAATATAATGCGTACACTAAAATTCGTGACTAATGGTGTCGACCGTTGAAGAGTTCCTTTATAATGTTAGCATGCCGCAAGCCGGCTAGCATATTATAATGCGTACACAAAAATTCGTGACTAATGCTGTTGACCGTTGAAGAGTTCCTTTATCTTTAACCGTACCTGGATGTCGATTCAGGTCATGCTTACCATACACATGCATTGTCATCAGAATTAACCAACATGCAAAAACTCCGTAGGATAAGAGGAAGTAATTCTAATTCAGCTTGCAAGATTTGACCTCAACATACATACAAACAAACATTGCAAGTTAACTAAAAGTTTTTAAAAAACTATATTATGTGAGTTATTTAAACACATTGCAATATGTAGGGCTCATTTTGTAAGTGATGCAAGGAGGTCCGCTGATGGAGAGAATCACGCAAGCAGGACCGACGAAAATAAACAAAATCCGAAAAAAAAAAAACACGTGGATATCGCAAAAATGTGAAGATATTTACAAATGTTTGAAATTTAAACGGTTGGAATCGTTGTCGAAGGTTTGACAGAAAAGTTAAGTTTTTTAGGTTCTGTATAGTGACTCAAAAGATTGAACTAAAGAGTCCAATCCTGATAATTATATCTAAATTAGGTACTGGGTTACACTCTTAGTTCCAGTCTATTTGTGGTACTGGTACTGCTGGCATCCTACTTGCACAGCACGCTCTCTCTCTCTTTCTCGCAATTTTACGTGAACATACTTCATGCGCAGTCGTTTCAAAACCTCTCTGAGACCCCTGCCTCCAGGCCCCCGCACCATCAATTCGGCCGTTTACTCCTCGTTATTCTACGTCCGTAAGGACTATGTAGGCACTGTGACTACAGGCAGCAATTTTACAGCAGGCGGATTTTGGTGCGACCTGACCCGAACCGCCCGGTCGGAACCATTCGGTGAAAATCTATTTGCTTATGCAGATTACAATTCCTAACTTCACAGCGACGCCGGCTACATTCAGTTTAAAACAACGGGGCAACGTAAGCACCATTGTCACTTTGTAAACCTAATTCATTAGCCTGTTTGCTAAGTAAGCGAACATGCAAGTTTGCATTATTCGCAAATGCGTTCAGTGTTCTATTTGTACCTACAAATCCACGCTTTTGTTAGTACTTACTCGTAGTATTATTTTGTTCAGTTGTTTTGGGAAGGCACGAGAAATGTGTGAGTGTGTCGATTGAATTGTGTATGTTTCTTTCTTTGTGGCACTATATAGACCAAAGGCGTGGGCCGATTATGATCACTCTTACGTCAATCGATTTGTCTTAATCTTGCGAATGTTAATAAAGACATGACAGTAATCAAATTTCAATATGGCGACAACCAGACGCTATATTATATAAAGAAAAAATCAAAGTCACGAACTATGTTATGTGGGGTATCATTGGATAGATATTTGGAAATCATCTTTAGGTTTCTCTTATAATTTTTCATTTGGATTGACCAATTAGGATCTATAATGATTTGAAGTTCGCAGTCGGGTTTTTGCATTATGCGTAAATTTTCTTGTTTTGTATTTGTAAATGTTTCTTCATGTTATTAATGTTTTTTATATCTTTAAAGTATCTTTCTTCTGGTACGTTAGTTAATAGCGAATAAACAGATATTTAGACGAATATGACGGATCTATAATATTCCATTTGACAACGAAACACTAACAAATTGGTGTTAGGACCTACCCAGCAGTGGGGATCTAGGGCGACCTAAGGCATTAAACGTACCTTTCCATGGTTAATGATGTCACTCTGCTCTAGCATACAAGCAGCGAAGCACTGGCCCGACCTGGACGTAGGCGAGGAGTTGGTGAAGTAAGCCCTCACGTCCTTGGGGGTGGCGCGCACCCTGATCACGCAGGACTGCGCCATGCGGACCAGCGCGTCCAGATGACCTTGGACCTGGAAGGCAAGATTGTCAAAAGCTATCAATTGTCTGTCTTGTTATGCTTGTCACATGCGTACAAATATTCATACATTGTACAAATGTTTGTACGCATGTGGACCGTCAGACTTTCATTCGCAAACTCAGTGGATATGCAAATGGGTTCGCAACCTCAATATGCGAACCCATTTGCTCTTCCTCCTACTTTATTACGAATGTCTCACTCTTTTACTTGATTTTGTGAATGGATAGTGAAGATTTATTAGTGCGGTTGGACTGTTTTACCTATGTTCATATACTGACTTATATCATATTATGCTGCCTGAAAGGAGTAGACCACTGCAGACCGGCGAAATGTCCGTTACCTTTGCAATCGAGTGCAAAACTGGTCACACGAAAGTGTAGGAGACTATGCGAAGGTTCGCGGTTCGCGCGCTTTGATGTGCGTCAAAAAACGACACAGCTTGGAAAACTGCGAATGCAGCTAAAACTTTGCTTAATCATTTGCAAATGTCTTACACTTGTGGGTTCACGTATTCGGGCGAATGTAAAAGATCGGGGTAAGGCAATTAGCTCGTTTACACCCCCGACACGTTAAAGCTAGCTTGGGGCCAGGGGTCACATCTCAGGGTGCTTGTAGTCAGCACTTTTTGACTACTCACCGCAAAGCCAACCTCTGCGTTATGTGTAAAAGTAAGTGTACCTTAGAATCCGTAAAGTCAACCATCGTCCCCGATGGGTTCTGAAGTTTTTTTGAGACAACTAGGACGGGCAGGAATATTAGCAGCTTCAGGACCAACATTGTTCAATATTTTTCACCTGTAATCACAGAATTATTATGATAATCACTTCATAAACAGGCAGCATCGCTTAAAACAGCTATTGGTAGCAATTCCACCATACCTACCTAGTTCTGTTAAATGTATTGTTAAATGCAGGTGATGAATTATTTTGGTGTTCAAATTCGGCTCGTGCAAGTCAATGTCGGTACACACAGCACCCGCAATACAAAATACAGACAAAAGGCTTAACGGACACGCTCGTCCAAGACATCGTCGCTCGAGTTGCATAAAAACTACTGAACCTGAAGTGATGCTGGAGGAGCAAGGTTCAAATTGAAGCAAGAGCGTCATACACCACCCAGTGACTTTCTTGCTCCTGCAGAAAAACTCCCAGCTGCGAACACAACTGAGCCGCTGTAGGAGTAACATGTGCAAGTGAGGTTTGTACCTGTTCCAAATACCCAATGTGTAAGTGGAGAACCCACACAAACAAACACCTGATATCTTGCACTGTCCCTACACCTGCACGCCAGTTAATTGAAGCCACAGACAGTGCGGTAAAATTGACCAACTTCTGGGCCAAACAATTTAATTTTAATATTAAAAGGTTGAGACACCGACAGGAAAATAAAAAAGAAGAAGAACAGCACCCGTGGGATGAGAAGGAGTAGACCTATTATTAAGCCGGGTCTACAAGGCTACTTTTATAAGTCACGTAACTAAAGAGTTGGTTCAATTTATTTGCTTTTTGGGATAAAGTGAGATAAAACGAACCCTAGTGACAGATCCACTAAGATCTATTAAACACTGAATGAGCTAGAAGGGTCGAAGTTTCAGGTCGGACGTTTAATTCACTGTCGGTGTCTGTTAGTTTTCATGATAGACTCTCTGTACATAACGAAATGTACGTGAGTTAGGCTAGTTGATAACTTTAGGTTTAC
This sequence comes from Alsophila aescularia, assembly GCA_946251855.1. Lineage (NCBI taxonomy): Eukaryota > Metazoa > Arthropoda > Insecta > Lepidoptera > Geometridae > Alsophila > Alsophila aescularia. The sequence continues at coordinate 12,506,432 of OX276381.1, forward strand.
TTGAATTGCTTAATATTTCATTTAAAGCACTATTTAAAGAAACGCTAGGTATTCAATGTAATATGTTATCGACCATCATAATGTAAAATTATAACCATCATGAAACCTTTAACCGCTCACATGTGTATTCGCAACCTACCTCACCCTCCTTCCAATTTCCCCCACCTTCCCTCACCTTTTCCCCCACCTTCCCCTCACATCCTCCCCACCCCTTCCCGACTTTCGCCGCCGTGAGTATCGTGTTGCAGTTCTTCGAGCAACAGCCCCCCAGTGTAGTGAATGCTTGGAGGCTGAGGAAATGGCCACGTATGTGCTCTTGGAGTGAAATGGCGCATTTACTGAGAGATACTGATTTGCAATTCATTGTAGAATTTTGGTATTCATTAATTTTATTTTTATTATTTGCATTTTAATACGAGTATGTCTAATGGCATTATTAATTCAATGAAGATTTTATTGGAATTTATTGTTAATAGTTGAGTTACAGACTTTGCTGTTTTTTGATATTGGAAAATAGTATTAAAATTTCTACTGTCAATTACGATAATGTTTTTTTTGTGTGTATTGCTTAATATTTCATTTAAAGCGCTATTTAAAAAAACGCTAGGTTTTCAATGTAATGTGTTATCGACCACCATAATGTAAAGTTATGACCATCATGAAACATTTAACCGCTCACATGTGTAGTCGCAACCTACCTCACCCTCATTCAAATTTCCCCCACCTACCCTCACCTTCCCCTCACATCCTCCCCACCCTTTCCCGACTTTCGCCGCCGTGAGTATCGTGTTGCAGTTCTTCGAGCAACAGCCCCCAGTGTAGTGGATGCTTGGAGGCTGAGGAAATGGCCACGTATGTGCTCTTGGAGTGCGGCAGCGCGGCGTATCAAATGGCGCATTTATTGAGAGAACACTGCTTACTCACTGGCACTGAGAGTTACTGGCCTTCCTGGTGGACACGGGACGGCAGAGCTAGCAGCATTACTCGTCATCACGCAAGAGGTCACCAACAAGGTGATTGTTCCGGGAAATAGGTCTCGCACCAAGTACCAAGTTAACCCAGCAAGATAAGTTTCATATGCAATTCATGTTAGAATTTTGGTATTTATTATTAAAAAAAATTATTATTTGCATTTTAATACGAGTATGTATAGATTATTTATTTATAATGGGTTTATTAATTCAATGAGGATTTTATTGGAATTTATTGTTAATAGTTGAGTTACAGACTTTGCTGTTTTTTGATATTGGAAAATAGTATTAAAATTTCTACTGTCAATTACGATAATGTTTTTTTTGTGTGTTCTATAATTTAATGAACAGAAGTTTCTAATGTAAGTTTGTATTTATTTTCAATCAGCCGTTTTTAATGATGTATTGATTCTAATAATTTTGTATTTTTGGCCTCGTTTTTGACAGTTTCCTTTTTAGATTATTTGACCCTGAATATTGGGTCCATAGTGTGTCAGAAAAATGTATGTACCTATCTACAAAGAAAATTTAGGACTTGTTACAATTCAGTGGCATATGTTCATCTAGATCATTTAGTAGACTTTGTAACTTGATTAATGTTAAGTCAGAAATGCTTACATTTTTAAAATTTCCGGTCGGTTATCGGGTGGCGATATATCGCCAAAACATGTACTGAGTAACCGGAATGAAGCGTTTACAAGCAAGGTACTGAACAGCTTATATTTGCCCTTTTAAATTAATCCCTGGTACCGTAGTTAACGTAGCAGTAAAGTACAGTTTACTTTTGTGCGTGCTTGCGCAGCTACTGCTTTACAATTGTTTACAGATAAACATCGCAGTTTTGGCACAAAATAAAAAACATAATAGTACTTCGTACATACTAGTAAGACTCACTCCCTTAGAAAATGTACTGATTTCCGGTGACCAGAAACTTCAACTTCATAGGTACATAAACATTAAGAGTGAGGCCGGCCGTTTTGTCTGGGTGGACTGGTCAGCCTGCTCCTGTCTGTTTCTCCTGCTCTAAGGATTTTGGATGTTTAGTTGCTGCTCGACTCAACTTGTACCGAAGCTAAGTTACTCTTTAACCATTTTTTTTGTTCTCTATAAAAACATCTTATAGCAGACGGTAGACTTCTTTTTACAATCAAGTCTGCAACTTGGTTGTTTTTTGTCGTATGAGGTAGTGCTGGCCTCTGGTGTCAGAGTTTGTCAGGCCACCCAAGAGCCTCTGACATGGCTTAACGACTTCTATTAATCAATAACAGCCAGGACAGTTAACTTTACGTGTCCTCCGAAGCACGGAGTGATGGAAAACCGCACATAACTTAGAAAAGTCATTGTTGCGGAGCCTAGGACCGAATCCAGTATCGTTAGATTCTAAGTTGCACTATTGAACTACCATCTCTCTCCTTACCTACAACAGTAATTCTCGGGACAGATTGTCAGTCATGTTCTTTGAGTTGGACCGATCTTCACCACGGACAACAATTAATTTTCGATGGACAAAGAGTCTGCCTGCACCTTTTACCAAACACAATATTGCTGATGATCAAATTCATTGTATGATAGAAGTTCACGCTATGTTTTATTTATTCTGAAGGTCGTAACTACCCCCCGTTTCCTAAATCAAAATCGTGATTCCTCGCCTGCATTCTCTCGCCGTCCAAGGCAATGATGTTATACGAGTATAATTATATCTCATTGGTCCAAGGTGTGTTCTGATGGAGGCCTTATCCTGAGCCGTCAAATAAATTAAAATTAAGTTTTTATTGATATTAGAAAGTTAATATTTTTATTAGCCGTTTTTGTGAGTAACTTTTTAGGTTGATAACAATCCAGGATATATTTTCACTACAGTCAATAATCAGCCTTTAGTTTGATTTGGAAATTTTCTACGAATTACGGTCACTAAAAATATGGTCTTTAAAATACTGCATATTTTTCAAACTAAAGCATTGAACTGAGGAGCGAGGAATTCGGTACAGATAATGTAAAGTTTTACCAAAAAAAAAACTCTATTTTGAAGACACTGTTTACATTAGACAGTCGAAATTTTGAATGAAAACTCCCGAAATAAAATAAACTTACATGGTCGCACCACAGTAAAAATATAGTCTTTACAGATATATATGTACTGTAGTTGCACTGTACATACATAAAAATACATAGGTACATAGGTAACTATTCCGTATCCAATTAAAAACCTACCTATTTATTTTAAAGTCGTGCAAAAATTGTGAGCCGTATCCTGATGTAGTTTGTGTGTATGCAATGATCTACCGTAAGATCAAATGGTGGTGTGTACTAATCTCACTCACCAACACCGGTTAGTTTCACCGTATCCCAAACAAACTTTACTTGACAGACTATAAACTTAAGCCCAGGACACATCAAGTCCGAAACACGAGTGAACTTTTTACTCAACATGCTCTATCTCCTGCTACCAAAGAGGAAAGTCAAAACTTAACTTACAAAGTCCACTTCCGCGCCAGCACGAGACTTTAATGCATACAAAACGAGGTACCCTTTCGTTGGTTTTATATAAAGTAAAAAGTAAGCGCAATTGTTCGGTCGCAAGTAGAACAATAGTCATTGTTGCTTCACCAAGCATTGTATTGCCGTGCCGTAAGCAGGTATGTGTTTTTTTTACGTCAGGTGTTTACCATCGAAGTTCGATGGTAGCTGCATAATTCATAGCTAACCAATTGGCCTAGTATAAATACGTTTAATTTAAAGTAATGTTTGCTGAATGTGTAACGAAAAAGTTTGGTCGACCATGTCCTATCTTAGTAAGATCAGCCCATGAGAATTATTCTGCAACTTTCGGCAACCCTATCTGTTGTTTTTATGCAAAACGACGTTATTTTTTCAGTAAACTATGACTGAAAAAATAAAAGCTATAATTGCATGGGTCTATTGTGTTGCTGACAAGGATAAAGATGTTGCAAACAAATATTGTGTGAAAAGGAATAGTTTTTTGTTAATTATTGTTAAGGAAAGATCGGTCAGTTTTTTTGTATTATCTGGGCGGTTTTGTATTAAACTCGTCATCAAATGAAATTAAAAGGACTTGTTATGACAAACCTAATGAGCCCAAACTAAAAGGGTTTATAATAGTAGTTTTTTTAAACTAGTAGTTTACTATGGTTCCGATACTCAACTTTCAGCTCCGTTGTCGCTCCGTGTTTCGGAATGCACGTTAAGCTGTCGGTCCCGGCTGTTCTCGTAAATAGCAGTCGTTAAGCCAAGTCTATCTTTCCGTGCTTCGGAGGGCACTTACCCTTCAAATGTCTTGTTTACGCAAAGCTTTTATCTTTTAATTGTTAAAGTACTCGGACGACAGGCGAGGGTATAAGCTGTCGGTCCCGGCTGTTATTGATTAATGGCAGTCGTTCAGAGTAATTTCATAGGCCCTCGGGTGGCCTGACAAACTCTGACATCAGAGACCAGCACTACTTTATACGACAAGCAAGCAAGCTCCATTATCAGATCAGCTCATGGTGCCAAATTATTTTATTGTCATCGGAACTACATACATTAGCAAAGTTTTAAATGGATGCGACAACTCGAAGTAGAAATGGGTAAAATTCAGTTCCATTGATTCTATTACGTGTTGTTCTAAGCGTTTTAAAGAGAAATAATTAATAAATATACACATAAATAATTAAACTTTATATTAATATTGTTTGTATTGGTAATGTTGTTCGTAGTTTGATAATGTTTCGAACTTAATAGGTGACCTCAAAACGTAGACGCCTTGGAAAGTTTGGGAACTCGATTGTTTAGAAGTAGGGTCTCTATCTCTCGAGAGACATGTTGGAGGAAATGAGGTTATTTCTCAGAATTGGGACACCCACACACATACATACACGGCTTCATTTTGTTTTATGACGACGACTGAAGAGTACTACTTTCTAGTTTATTTGTTGGTCGTGTGAGGTAGTGCTGGCCTCTGGTGTTAGAGTTTGTCAGGCCGCCTGAGGGCCTCTGCCGGGAGTCCCGGGACCGATAGCTTAACGTGCCCTCCAAAGAATGGAGCGATAGAAAACCGCACATACTCGTAACAAAAGTAATTGGTGCGAAGCCCAGGGCCGAACCTGTCTTTCTAGTTAGACGGAAGAAAAGTACTGGAATTAATTTTAAACAATAATCCTTAATTGGTTATTATCGTACAATTTATACTCTGTTAATGAGTTTTTTAACACGAATGCGTTCATTTTTGTAAATTTGATCGAAATAGTAACGTATTTTTTTCTTTGTGTGACATAGTTACTTGTCTTTTGACATTGACATAATATTTAACGAACGCATTATTTGTATTTGAAATGTATATGTTGTGGCGATATCATAGAATTGATATTTTCATGAAATGGTTGGCCACATCATGAAAAAGTTATATATCATGAAAATATCATTGACATCATGAAATGGTTTGGCCATATAAATGAATGATCAGCGTTTGACGATATGAACAACTAAACGCACGGCTACTTCATGATTTGGTCAAACATTAGTGATCATATCGTAAAATAGAAGGCGAGGACGGAAGCCCGACTTGGGCGTGATAGGCTAGAAGGCGCCATCGTCTTTGTGTTCTTTTTATCTTTGATAACCTGTTTGAACACCTTTGATAACATGAAAACCCGAACCCTATATTAATGATATTTAATGATATGGTCAAACGTGGATTGACCTATCATTAAACGTTGATGTTTCAACGATATCGTCAGTTTTAGCTTTTATTAAATTATCAGCCATTTCATGAAATACGACAAGGCCACAACATATTAAAATCCAAAATTCTTTATTTTCGGACAACAAAAATCCATGTGTTAGTAGAAACAAAATACATTTGTAGCAATATTTGCACACCAGCAATGGTAAAATATGTTGAGATTTTACTGTACTTACAACTGTTACACATATTGACAGTAAATAAATTACATTCAATCATTCATTCATACTGTTTCACATTTAATCGTCATGATATAAAAAAATGTGTATAATCTCATTCAAAAAACCTTTTTTAAGGATAATGATTTTTACTTCATTTAACAACGCGAAGACAAACTGTTATAGTAAAATGTAGATAATTTTGCCTACTAATAAAGACGATTTTGAATCTTACAACATCGTTTAAATCTTTTTTTGTAAAAACTGTTTAAATCTAAACATGCATTACTATCCTGCAATTTTCCTCTGGCTTTAAGGTTATTAATACAGAAAATATTAATCAAAATGCAATTCCAAAGTATTACGACTGTGATTGCTCCCTGAAAGGGCATTAAAGTCTTATTCAAGATAAGGTTATTCGTTTTAACTGTTTCTTAGAGCGCTGATTTAAAAGCTGATAAGAACGTTTACTTCGTAGATTGGGTTTTATTGTAACTGCAACAAGACTTAAGTTCAAAGACTTAAGTAAAAAAATAACCTGTGACATACTTCATCATCATAATCATCATCCATCATTATTGCCAAGGCGAGTAAAACCGCGAGGCACAGCTAGTATTTCATAAAGTACCACCAAGAGTCATACACATTTGTGGGTGCTGTCTGAACAACACACAAAAACCTATTCGCTTTATAACTTTTACATGTCGTAAGTTCAAAAACTAAAACACGACTACGGTCGGGTAAAAGATAAAAAACAGTCTTGCGATGAAAACGAATCAATTGTTATCTCACTTGTCAAAATTGAACCAAGTATCTTGAATGGAAGGGTTATGCCCTTCCATTGCTTTGCCGTAGTCGGGTAAAAAAAATAGCCTATGACCTAAATAACCTATAAATAAAGACGAATCGAGTAAATGTTAAAATCGGACAAATTTTTTGTTTGAACACATAACCCTACCTTTGCCTTGTCGTAGTCGTATAGCTTATGATACTCTATACCTGAAGACGAATCGATTGTCACCTCGCTTGTCAAAATCGGACCAATAGGGGTAACGCCACGGTGGAACATCCGCGTACCCACATACATTGATACATACAAACAAACATGCATAGACTGTTAAACACATATTAGTATTATGCATATTAGTGTTATCAGTATTATGCTGAGCGCGGCCTTTTTGGCACCGTACTTAATTTATTACTATTTTTTGTTATTATTATTAACATTTTTTGAAATTGTGTGTCAAAAAAACACACGAAACCACGATCAATATAAGTATCTGTTAGTAACAGATAACTTGTTATTATACAGACTGTATAATAACAAGGTAAACACAGGTATATTACAATTAATAAATGTTAAAACACGAAACCACGATCAATATAAGTATCTGTTAGTAACAGATAACTTGTTATTATACAGACTGTATAATAACAAGGTAAACACAGGTATATTACAATTAATAAATGTTAAAACACGAAACCACGATCAATATAAGTATCTGTTAGTAACAGATAACTTGTTATTATACAGACTGTATAATAACAAGGTAAACACAGGTATATTACAATTAATAAATGTTAAAACACAAAACCACGATCAATATAAGTATTTGTTAGTAACAGATAACTTGTTATTATACAGACTGTATAATAACAAGGTAAACACAGGTATATTACAATTAATAAATGTTAAAACACGAAACCACGATCAATATAAGTATCTGTTAGTAACAGATAACTTGTTATTATACAGACTGTATAATAACAAGGTAAACACAGGTATATTACAATTAATAAATGTTAAAACACGAAACCACGATCAATATAAGTATCTGTTAGTAACAGATAACTTGTTATTATACAGACTGTATAATAACAAGGTAAACACAGGTATATTACAATTAATAAATGTTAAAACACAAAACCACGATCAATATAAGTATTTGTTAGTAACAGATAACTTGTTATTATACAGACTGTATAATAACAAGGTAAACACAGGTATATTACAATTAATAAATGTTAAAACACAAAACCACGATCAATATAAGTATCTGTTAGTAACAGATAACTTGTTATTATACAGACTGTATAATAACAAGGTAAACACAGGTATATTACAATTAATAAATGTTAAAACACGAAACCACGATCAATATAAGTATCTGTTAGTAACAGATAACTTGTTATTATACAGACTGTATAATAACAAGGTAAACACAGGTATATTACAATTAATAAATGTTAAAACACAAAACCACGATCAATATAAGTATTTGTTAGTAACAGATAACTTGTTATTATACAGACTGTATAATAACAAGGTAAACACAGGTATATTACAATTAATAAATGTTAAAACACAAAACCACGATCAATATAAGTATCTGTTAGTAACAGATAACTTGTTATTATACAGACTGTATAATAACAAGGTAAACACAGGTATATTACAATTAATAAATGTTAAAACACAAAACCACGATCAATATAAGTATTTGTTAGTAACAGATAACTTGTTATTATACAGACTGTATAATAACAAGGTAAACACAGGTATATTACAATTAATAAATGTTAAAACACGAAACCACGATCAATATAAGTATCTGTTAGTAACAGATAACTTGTTATTATACAGACTGTATAATAACAAGGTAAACACAGGTATATTACAATTAATAAATGTTAAAAATGCGAAAGGTTGTGTTGTGTATGTTTGTTATCACTCAGCACTGAAACAACTAGACGAATTTTGGTAAAATTTGAATGATAAAATACTTTAGAAATTAGATTAACACAGGATACTTTTCATCATCATAATCATAATCCATCATTATTGCCCACACGGGTAGAACCGTGAGGAATAGCTAGTATTTTATAAAGTACCACCAAGATTAATTTATACATTCGTGGGTGCATTCTGAATAACACACAAAAACCTAGACGCTTTATCCACACCAATATATAAAAGTGAAACGTTGTCTGTTTGTTTGTTTGTTTGTTTGGGGAGCTTTCACGCCAAAACGGCTGATCCAATTTTGATGAAACTTTGTAAATAGGTACTATACAATACAGAGACCAACATAGGATACTTTTTATCTCGAAAATGGTAAGTTGCCACGGGAAAACTGGAAAATGTCGATTACTCGCTGTAAGGAACGGTTGCCGTGGAAACGAAACTACAATAAGTCCATCAAAAAGCAACAAGAGCGTGGTACTTTTGCATTGGTTTTTAATATTCTAGTCTAGATGAACATAGGATGTATTTTTTCGCGATAACTGTACTCCGGGCGGATGAAGTCGCGGGCGAAAGCTAGTGACTTTTAAAAGTTATAGATGCAGTAATCGCTTTATAATTTTAAACAGCATAAACAACGAAATGCTCCATAAAACGAGGTTCATAATGAAAAGCAGTAAAATGTTGACGTTTAACATCGCTTGATGTTGCCGACAAACTTGGAACGCCAGAATAGGAAGAGCTGTGGTTATTTTTATCACGAGGCTGATGTTTGTGTTTATTTGTGGCTCTGAAGATACGTGGATCAGAAGGCTCTTGTGCAAGAATACGTCTGAGTTTCCATTTTTTTGTAGGGTTGCAAAAGAATCAAATCTTTTGGGTATATTTCAGAACTAGCTTAAAAGCTAATAAAACACGCCCGCCCTGCCAAAAAAGAACTTATGCCAAGAAATTATATACTGTTGAAATGTGCTTATCAAGGCCTTCAATTTGATACCCATAGTATAAAATGTAAAGAAAAAAAATATTTTTTTAGCATTTGAAAATGGAGCAATACTGAACCAATATTAAATTTTTCAAAATAAAATGGCCTGTTTTACTCGGGGGATGTAAGGATTCTAAGAATACCCCATACGTCTAAATCTGTTCAGGCATTTAAAAGTTATGGTGGAATAAAGAAACTCAGATACATACAAACATACATACAGACATACATGAATCTTAAAAACATTACACCTTCATTTGGGCAGTCGTGTAAAAATTGAGTCATATTGGTAGAGTCACGACAAAAAAAATTACATGGTTTTTGTTACCGACCCGCTTTCTTTGCAGTGTGTTTGCAATACAGCTGTTATAGGGTTTGGCATGCTTTCCACTAGCTATCTATATATCTGAGCAGATGCAAAATTTTAAAAATCTACCTTTTTGTGGCTTTTAAAACAATAAACATAAATAAATAAAAATGTTTTACTTCTTCTTATATTTGAATTTAGTTTTTATTTTAATAGGATTGCCCAAATGTTTTAAAAGTTATCGCATTTTTTATAACCGACCCGTTTTCTTTGCGGCCCAGTGTATTATTTGGTTGGTACTGATAAGGTTTAACCACATGGGTGTTGCTTAATATTAGGTCCACACCCTTTAATCAAGCGGGATTTGCGAGAACCAGCAAAGGAAATTCAGGAAATGGGCTGCTACACTGCGGCCTTCAAAACTTAGTACTACACTTTCAATGTCTGTCTGTTCGCGTATCACGTTAAAACTACTAGGCCGATTGCGATGCGATTTTCACTGTTGGATAGCTTAAGTTCTGACTTAAAAAAATTGTGTATTTGGTATATCAATCTGATAAGTAGGAGTAGGAGTCAAGCAATTTAATAAAAACTACTAATTTGAATAGTGTGGTATTAAGTTTTGAAGAGCAGTGTATTATATACCTAGTTGGTACAGATATGGTTTTGCCGTGTGGGTGTGGCTTAATATTAGGTCCACACCCCTTTAATCAAGCGGGATTTGCGAGAACTAGCAAAGGAAATTAGGGTAACGGGCACAATATTTCCCTGTGTATATAACATCATCTGCTGATATCACCAAGCTGCCTGCCAAGCGTAATGATTATGCCAAAATCCCGAAGAAATGTCGTCCCTAATACGCGAGGTGATACGTGTTGTGTGTCGTGATCGAGTTAAAACTGAAAGTCTGAACAATGGTACTGGCACAGTACATATATTAGTACATATATTAGTTCTGGTCTCGCGCGTAATAAAATAGTGAGAAAGAGGGTAGACCATTTTGTCTGCTAGCAAAAACTAATCCACCCGCATTTACGTCAGTTATCCGTGATCGCTTGCAGCAGTGCCGAAATATCGGGAACTCATTACAAATAGTATCCATGGTAAATATCCCGTTTTTAATGTTTATACTTCTGGCAAAATCCCTTCTATTATGTTTAGCAGTGGATTTCTTCGTGCTGAGGATGTGATGCTGTGATTTTGTTTTACTAGCTGGAGCTCTTGTGAAAGTATCCGTCTAAGTATTTAACACCATAAAATTGTTCTAGGAGATTTGAATAAGCTACTGAGCAAGAATAACATTTCAAAACTGCTGTCTTAAGTTCGCGCATCATGTAAAAACTACAGTACCGATTAAAATGCGGTGGTATTTTATTAAGGTGAGTGCGAAACGCTCGAGAATATATCCAAATTAAAATTATTTATTTGCAAGAATGTAGGTAGTACAAAATATGATGGAATATAATAACACAAAGCAAAATAAAACCGTCTCGTTAAGTGTGTATATATCTCAAAATAAACGCTACATTTCTCCAACAATAAAAATATATCACAGCTATTATTAAAACGGACGCCTTCTATAATACAAGGATTGCCCGATTACCTCTGAGATATAGCTCCAACAAATGATTATGAAATATCAGTTTTATGCCATCTTCGTCGTTTTATGTTCATTCTAATCTTAAAAACATCGCTTAGAATACCAATTTTTATTTCATTTTTATTGAAGATGCATAATGTTCACTTCCACTTTTATGCCTCTACTATGCTATATAGAGAGTTAGAAGTATTATATATTGCTTTATTATAAGTATAGAAAGATTATTTAATACTTATAATATCTATCAATCATTATAATAAAGCTATCAGTACGAAAAAGTCTGTACAAAGAAGATACTCTAAAAAAAAGTCTGGGGTACCTACTTACAATGAGCTACTGAGCAAGAATATAACATTTAAAAAAAACTCTTATCTGATGGCTTTGGGATTGACTTAAAAACTGGGGTACTTGCTATCTTTATCCGATGATTATATGCCGAGCAATTCATATTTGACAGCTGAACGAATTTTAAAGATATGTTGTGTATTGCACTTTATAGGTACTTTTGGTCCTGGAATAACACGCATGGGCTACTTTTGAATGAAATGACCACGCGGGCAAAGCCGCGGGCAAAGCTAGTAAACATATAATTACTATAATACACTCGAGAGCATAAAAATCGCACACTACCTACATTTTCACTTTGACCCTAAATATTTTTTAAACTAAATGTTAGTTGCAAATATAACTTAAATTTAATTAAAGTACACACTGTTAGCTTTCTAAAAACATAATTCCTAGTTGGAGATAGCTTATACCCCGGAATAATATATACAATATTATTCCGGGGTATAAGCTATCTCCAGTTCAAATTTCATTAAAAAAAGGAGTAACAAACATACACACATATACACACCCTCGCACACAAACACACACACACACACACATACACAAACACACACACACACACACACACAAACACATTCGCCTTCATTTTATTATTGTGATTAAAGCAAAAATGTTATCCTTAACATACTTTGGTAGTAATCTGAGAATCCGAGAATTTCTCCACTTCTTTAATATTAAATACGCGTCTCCCAAACAATTTTTTGTGTATAATCACATCACATCATCAGCCGGAAGAACATAAAAAACACAACAAGCAGTTGTTTCGCTTTATTACTACCATAATGGGGTAGTTGGAGACAATTTACAGTACATTTCTCAGAGAATTCCCTTTTCTCACCCGTCCTCACCCGTGGGATGAGGACGGGTGATCCTATTATTATGCTAGGCACAACACTGCTTTTTGTTTCAATCTAAGATTTATTTTTATCTACCTTATAAAATATAATTCATTTTAAATTCTCTCAAGCAAATCTATATCTAAAAGCTATTTGACTGTGACTTTAAACATTTCTGCTTTAAAACAATGTTCTGAATCAAATAAATCACAAAGAGCTTTTTTGTTAAACATCGTCTGGGAATTTTTAAACTACGTTAGTTACCAAAAGTTAAGAAACACTTTTTACCTAAATTAGGTACTAAGGTACCATTTCAACTTCAATGCATTCACTTTGGGAGAAATAAGTACAACCTACGTCACTTCGTTAAATATAATGAGCGTGAAAAATAAAAACGCTATATTTTCAAGAAATAAGAGTGTTAGTGAAGTTTTTATATAAAACTTGACATCTAATTTCTGCTAACATAGCATAATTTCTTTTAGATATTAAGCCTACGAAAAGTGGTTAGAATATTAAATTAATTTATTTGCTTGTGCTTCTTTGGGCACGCGGGGTTTTAGAGTTGAGGCACCATAATTACAATGCGATTGGAATCATCATCATCAGCCCGGGTCAGTTTACTGCTGTACACAGGCCTCTCCCAAAGCACGCAACTGAGCCCGATCTTCGGTTCTTCTTTTCCAACTGCTGCCAGCACTTTGCGTATATCGAGGGCGCTCTACACTACATTTGCCGAGTCGCGGTCTCCAATCAAGAACACGTCTATCCCAACGATTATCAGTCCTTCGACAAACCAGCCCACTGCCACATCAGCTTACTAATCCTAAGGGCTATGTCGACAACTTTGGTTTTCTGCCGGATCACCTCATTCCGGATACGATCTTTCAGAGAAACTCCAAGCATAGCCCTTTCCATAACCCGCTGAGCGACTTTAAATTGGTGGACTAGTCGACTCGGCTCCGTATGTCATAAGAAGAAGGACACAATGTTTGAAGACTTTTGTCTTCAAACTTTGCGGTATTGGTGACGAGAAGACTCAACGAAGTTTCGCATTTGCTTTGGAATGGATCAGGCCGGTGACCATGTAACTCAAAGCTATAGCGATTGCGATACCAATGCACTCTCCGTCCTTGTCATTGTGTTACGATATGACAAGGACGGACAGTGCATTGACGTCATAAACGACTTCATAAGAATCACTCAACCGCGGTTGCCCTGCAGTGATAACTAATATTGAATCTTCATCGCCCTACTCAAGTTCGGAGCTGATTTAAGCAATACCACACGTGCCAAGACACGTCATGTACGGGAAGAAGTGCTTCTTTTTGGGCTACGTAGACGACGCCTTAATTCATCACGCTGGGCCTGTGGATGTATTATCCTTATATCCTCAACTGATATGCTTTATCTTAAACTGAGTATTTCGATAGTGATTTCCAACTCCGGAACCAAAACAGTAATAATCGTATTCAGTTAATCTGTTTCGGAAACGCCAGCGATTGTCAAATGCAAATGGAGTTTACATTCGAGCACGCTTTCAATGCGGCGCATCATTCCTTTATTTAATTACAAACAAACAGAAATCAGGATTCATCATTTATATAAATGCGATTCTAGAGTGGAGACCGCGTTCAGAACGGCGTCCACCGGCAATGTGGAGAAACGACTTGCGAAACATGGCCTTCAGGAACTGAATGAGGAGAGCCGAAGATAGGGCTCAGTCACGTTCACTAAGAGAGGCCTACTTCAACAGCAGTGGACGAATGATCGTTGCTCATGATGATGATTTTATTGACAAGTTTGATAGTAACTAAAGGTACAGACAGACCCGGAGGGTGCAGTTGCGAATACCATTTGGAGAAAAACAAATGGGTGCTACCTTGAACTTTTATGGTTACCCAACGAACGCCAGTACATATAAACTGTGACATATAATCATTTTGAAAATGTTCTTGGGTACACGCTTTCTAATAGGGCTATTAGAAAGTATCCATCATGCAATATTTTATGGTTACCCAACGAACGCCAGTAAGTATCTGTGACATATAATCATTTTGAAAATGTTCTTAGGTACACGCTTTCTAATAGGGCTATAAGAAAGTACCCATCATGCAATCTTTTATGGTTACCCAACGAACGCCAGTAAGTATCTGTGACATATAATCATTTTGATAATGTTCTTGGGTACACGCTTCCTAATAGGGCTATTAGAAAGTATCCATCATGCAATCTTTTACAGCATAATTATGTCTCAATTTTCTGAAATGATTAGTTTCAGGAATCGTAGATCAAAATGGAATCCATACCAATATATAAAAGTGAAACGTTGTCTGTTTGTTTGTTTGTTTGTTTGGGGAGCTTTTACGCGATAACGGCCTGACGGATTGATGAAATTTACAATGAAGATAGCTTAAGCCCTGGAATAAAACATAGAATACCGGTGAGGAACCTGCAAAATGTTCATAGTTTTAGAGTTAAACTTAGATATTTTATTACTACACATCAGCAGCGACAGGAAGCTCTCAAACTTGATACGAGCGCAATGTAAGCCATACCTACCAGAAAATAGATCATCCTTCTAACTTTGTTTTTACTTCCTCTATCGTCACGAGTAACTGTTGTGTCGTCTAGTCGTATACATACTATAGTTATCTATAATAGCACATTTGTTGCGTTTTTTTACCTTAACTTCTAACTTATTTAAATTGTAAGTTTTGTATTGTATAATTTTTAATTGCAATTTGTTTAATTTAGTTGTTTTAATGTGTAGTTAACAGCTTTTTAATTTTTTGTGTATGAGTTTGGTTGTACTGAAGTTTGTTTTTTCTTATTATGTTTTTTTTTTTTTTTTTATGCAGTTGTACTGTGTGTATGTGAAACGTGACATCGCCAAACGGCTCCAACGGAAGACCAGCGCTGGTTAACTGCCAGCATTATGCTGAGTTGGGGCCGATTTGTGACGTATCATGCAAATTTTTAATTTCTTTGTGCTGTTTTATAATGTACCTACCTACTTGTCACAAATAAACTTTTATTCTATTCTATTCTAATACTTTTTATCCCGGAAAATTGTTAGTTTCCACGGGAAAACTGGAAAATGTTGATTACTTACTGCAAGGAACGGTTGCCATCACTGAATGTCTGTGGTTGCAATGGAAACGAAATAACAAGTCTGTCAAAAAACATCAAGAGCATTGGTGCTATACCTACTTTTGCATTGGTTTTTAATATCCTAGAAGAAAATAGGATGCTTTTTTTCGCGATAAACAGTAGTCCGCGTGTACGAAGTCGCGGGCGGGAAAACTAGTATCCAAATAAACATCGCAGGGCATCAAAATAATTGTACGAATATAAACGTGCAAAAAATATTTAGATGTATAAAGTTAGGATTTTGCTACCATATGTATGTACTACATACTACATACATGCATAGAACCGTCTATAGCAGCTGTATCCCAATGCTCAAAATATTTATGTATGGTGGATACATTATTGTCTTGCCAAAGATACTTAGAAGTCTTATTGAAATCTACCTTTATTCCCTATCCTAGACACATTGCCAATTCTGTATACATCTTCCGTATTTCCTTTCGCCGTGGGAACATCACAACGTCGTTTAGGCAGTAGCAGTTAACCAATGAACTCTTGAAGAGCAAGGCTTAGAAATTGAAGCTGAAAATGTACCTAATCTGGATAATTGGCTTTGTTAATAATGAAGGACAAGTTAGTGTTACACTAACTTTTCTGACAAACTCTTATAATTTTAATATACATAGTAACTGGACACGACTCTCGGAGAATTTAAAACAGTGCGTTAACACTTAATTTAATCGAAAATAACAGAGGGTGCAACCCTCCCCCCTCTTCACTCCCACCCACTCCCTATTAAACTATCAGCATTGGTCATTGCGCGCCACGTTTGGATTTCGTAACAATACACTGTATAATAAAATTACAAAAACTTGTCATGTAAGGAATTATTTAATGTGCAACATTTCTTTAATCAGAAAGAAAAAAGCTTTTTTGTTTGAGAATTATTTGTAAATAAGGTTTCGAATGTTTTACCGTTCGCGTGAAATATACCTTACCTTATTTACAAAGAATTCTCAACCGCAGATACTTAGAATATTTGTTAAAGCAATCTCTTGAAATAAACCCCAGTTTGGGTAAATCCCGTCGTGTAAGAAAATATATGGCGCTTAATTATTCAGGATGGAACCCTCCTAGTCTTACCTTTCATGGGTCCATCTGCGGCCTTACTTCATGTCTAATGTACCCTTGGTAGTTTGGTACTGTAAGAAAGGTTACAGTTAGGGACCCTTGGTAAAGTTACTGAATTATTAAAGTTTTCCTAATTTAAATAATTGATATACAGATAATCTATGGTCTTTCCAGCACATAATATAGTTGGACTATTATAATATGTACTGTGTTCAGTAGTTTCGTATCTATTTCTCCAGGTGCCGTTTTTTATCATTCTCATTTCTTTAGCTAGGTTAAATAACCATAACAGTCAAGTAAGGTAATTTCGTAATTAAACTGACGATACTCTACTTATTTAACAATTCACATTTAAGTACTATTGAAAGTGAAAAAAAACAATTATTCATATATTTCTTGTTCTCATTTTTTTTGTACTATTGCATAGAACAACTATTAAATACTAGGTCAAGTCAGTCACGTGGAGCTAGTTACATATAATGATAGGCACTAATTTAATAAATTATTTATATAATGTATATATATATATATACACTCAGAAAAGTTAGTATATATATATATATGTATATATATTATATATATATATATCCTTAGCTTTAAATTTAAACGATTAAAAAAATACACACAAAGGCGTAGTTAGGATATAAGAGAATTGTTTAGTAATTTTAAAACATTATTTTGTATTTCCTCAGCGTGGGAGAGAGATTGCCCTATAGTCATAATCTGCCTTAGTGCTTGGGGATATCACACGTCCTTGTGATATGAGAAGCGTGGTTAAATATGCCATGCAGATTCGTCAACACTCGATCACAAGTAATATGAACATGTTAGGAAGTATTAGTATGAATGATATATTAAAACATCGAAACAATTTTATTAATTTTGCGTGGAACAACTTATTGATGTTTTTATCTATTAAAATAGTTTATCATATCGTAAAATCCGGATTATGAACTCAAAAATGGTGGCAGAATGACATAAATTACGCACGGCACGTCTCTAATAAGAAAAAAAAACATTATAACACTGTTTTTGAACTAAACAATGTTATGAAAAATAAATTAAAAAAAAAAACTGTTTGGCTCCACACAACGAGGGTTTTACAGCTAGTTGCTGTGCCCCACGGTTTCACCCGCGTGGATTATGATGATGGATGATGATGATGAAATGTAGCGTATGTGAATCCAGTATATAAGCTATACTGGTATCAAATTTCATCAAAATCGTTCAGCCGTTTGAGCGTGAAGGAGTAACATATATATATATATATATATATATATATACACACACACCCTCACACACGTACACTTCTAAAGATGAAAGATAGAGGCGCTAATCAATTTTATGCATTTTATGACGTTTTGTATGGACTGTCAGTTCTAATGTATAAAGTTCTGTATCGCTCATACGAAGTTTTGGCGACGGACTCGTGGTCACACCGTTTTGTCATACGACTAAAGAGTATTCACATCTTAAATTCTAAGCTCTGGCCTGTTTACGACAGTTATACTACACTTATACTACACTACACTTATAATATTAGTGTTATACTCGTGTACAAAAACATTTAGATTAAAACGGAACAACTATTTTCCACTAGAGGTATTATTACATGTAGGTAGGTACTTAGTTTATTTGTTTTGATATTCTTTTCCTACCTTAGTAATTCCATGCTTTTCTATTTACCTCCTAACATAAATTTCCGCCAACAACGTACCTACTGCCGCTTACTACCTGTACTGATTTGTGTCTCAACTCGTCTTTTTCGTCTGTACTAACCATCTGTCACCTTTCTGGATGCTATGTCCTATTTCAATTTTAATTAGCCTGTATCTTTGGCCTGTACTATATAGGTCTATCAAATTGCCTGTAGTACATTTATTTTTTAAATTACATAACAGATTACCAATAATAAAAACTGACTTCAAATCATGTTAACAACAAATTAAGTCATAGATAATCTTAAAATTATAGCACAAGTCATTAGTGCAAAACTGAGCCTAAATGAATTGAATGCATTCGGGTCGTGAGCAAGCGTTACTGTTCGTCCTCCGCAGCTCATTCGTAAAGTAGGTTTACCTAAATAACACTATTTCAAAGCCTGTACAGAAGTTTGTGGCTTCCACTGACAAGCTCAATATAACTTTATAGGAACCCATAAAATGTGGTTTCAGAAACTGCAGTTAGTCTTAATTGCTTGACCGCGGAAGTTCTCAGGAAACTACTATTCGTTTCCTTAATAGTAAAAGGAACCTGTGCCTGTTACGAAACTATAATGTTTTTAATTGATAGATTCAGGCGTTACTTTGCGGAAATCCATATTTAAAATGAACAAAATAAAAATATGTAGCTTACTTCCGCCAAAACAGCGGCGGTTTAGTTTTGGCGGAAGTAAGCTACATATTTTTATTTTGTTCATTTTTTTTTAATTTTTATAATGTTTTTGATTATACTTTTTGACCGTAAGAACACTTCAAAGCGTAAGGATTCGCCGTTTGTACTGTTAACATTGGCAACATTATTTTAATAAATCTTGTTTTTAAATAAGTTTGTACCAATAAAAAATATTAATACTCTTATGTCTATCATATTGATACTCGTATGTCTATCATATTGTTTTGCGTAGCGTTTCACGTTTCGTGCATTCAGTTAGTATCAAGCATCGGAATTGTTCACTTACAAATAAGTAATTCAGATACATAATTCTGCCGAAACGTGTGCACTCACAGTCAAACAAGTCCATAACGCTCAGCGAGTTATGGAGAGAGTTATGCTTGCAGTTTCTCTGAGGACAAATTCGCAATGAAGATATCCGACGGAAAACCAAGGTAACCGACATAACTCAAGCATAATCATAAGCAAGTAAACTAAACTGGCAGTGGGCTTTTCCCATTTCCCGAAGAACCGATAACCGTAGGGGTTGACGTGTTTTCGAGTGGAGACTACGTTTAGGCAAAAGTAGCGTACGTTGAACGCCTTGTGGCCAGGTGGAGTGTAGTCCTGCGAAAAGCGGCTGGAAAAAAATGGATGCGGAGAGCTGAAGACCGAGCTCAGTGGCGTGCATTAGGAGAGGCCTACGCCCAGCAGTGGACAGGTGATGAGATACGTAGATGTTGGCCTAAGAGCAAAGAAGGTTGAACACACATACTGTGTTAGTCTTCATATATGTTTGATACGAACGAGCATGAACACTTCCAGAGCCATCAAGATCACTATCGATTCGAATATCTTTTCATCACTTTCAATTCGTTATGGAATTGACGATCACGCATGACCGACATTCTCTAGTAAGTGGAAATAAGTTTTAATACTTATTTTAGCAAAAATGTAAGATCATTAAAAAAACGTGTCACCACAGAGGGTAGGCGGCAAATTAATTTAGTCTGGACCCTTAACTTTAATTGTACGAACTTTTTCTACCAGAGGCTTGAAACTCGCCGGCTGAGATATTTCCGAAGGACCTACATAATCTTTAGACATGAATTACGAGTTGTGGCAATTAAGTTCAGAGTTTTTTCAATAAAACACAAATAAATTAAGTTACAAGCAAAATGTTAGTATCGAACTTCACAATAGTCTCCCTCTAACTCTGAACAATTATTCCAAAGGTGCTCCCACGATTGGAAGCACCCTTGGTAATCCTCCGGTTAACCCGTTCAGCGCCGCGGTTACAGCTTCCTTGACCTTCTGTACGCCGCCATGATGAGTTCCCTTGAGATGCGACTTCATCTTGGGGAATAAGTAAAAATTGCAGGTGGCTATAGCATGGCTAAAGGGAGGGTGCGGAAACATTGGAATGGCTTTTTCCGACAAAAACTCTTGCACAATCAACAAGGAATGGGCCGGATTTGTCGTGGTGCAAGATCCATCTGTTCTCTTCGAGTTCAGCCGCGCACGGAAAATGGGTGCGCGCAAGGAACTGTCCAGTCACTGTCTGGCTGGCAGGAATATATTATGGATGATACTGCGAACATCGAAAAAAACGATCAACGCTGCCTTCAGTCGTGATTAGGGCCTCCTTGCTTTCGTTGGGCGCTCCCCACCCTTGTCCACCCACTGCTAACTTTGTTTACGGATATGCACTCGTATCCGTACACTATCTGCAACTTTTGGAGGATTTCCGAGGGATTTTCCCAGATTTAACAAAAAATTGGATCACAACACGTTGCTTGTAATGTGAGTCACGATCATGACGCGACTAAATAAAGTTACTAGCGAAAAACACGCACAAGGAACAAACCGAACGTGCTATCAACTTCAAACTTCGACTGGAACTAAAGAAGGTCCCCGCTTTTTAGACATAATATGTTTACAAATGACGCAGTGTTGCCAGTTCCCGAGTTCTAACTAAATTCGCGGAACATAGTTGCCACACATATTACATTATGCGGATGGAGAAGAGAGGAACTACCAATCCTCGGAACACAGAATTAGCTGTATCCTGAGCATCAATCTATCCAATGCGTTGGTTGTTGGCAAGTAATCTTCGCTCCTATTGACGCATTTCCGCTTCTTATTTGAAAATATTGAGCAATTACAGTGTGGACCCATGTGGTTTCATCTTAATTGGTTCAGTAGTTTTCTGTTCGTAGAAATCTTTTTTTTTTTGTTGTTTTTATGTTCCCTCATATCTCCGTAACGGAATTGCATTTTTTTTTTGTTTTTATGTTCCCTCATATCTCCGTAACCGAATTGCATTTTTTTTTGTTTTTATGTTCCCTCATATCTCCGTAACCGAATAGCATTTTTTTTGTTGTTTTTATGTTCCCTCATATCTCCGTAACCGAATTGCATTTATTTTTTTGTTGTTTTTATGTTCCCTTATATCTCCGTAACCGAATTGCATATTTATTTTTAGTTGAAAGGGGAATTCCAGTTTGGTCTCTCATATCAATTTCATTCGTTCAGTACTTTTAAAGTAAATCCATTTGACGTCAATTTATGATTCAAATAATTATTAGGTAGTATATAATTTATTTTATTTGCGTGGATGTGACTCGATAGATTTTAACCTTTATTAGTCTAACTTTTTGTACTACTAACGTAAAGGTACCCTGCGTGAACAGAAACTCGATTAACCTTCCCGACCTTACGAAGGAACGTTAATATAAACGTTTCCAAATAAGTTTCGCTTTAGCTTTTAAAGATAACGGTTTACTTATTGGTAACTTGTAAGCTCTATACATCTAATGCCCGTTTTCACTAATCCTAGGAGGCGCCTAAATCAGATGCCTAAATATTAAGGAGTTGCCTAGGGCAAAAAAACGTTTCATCAAAGTTTAGGTGATAACTGGTGACGTTAGGCGTCACCTAAAGATACGACACCGATTCGGGGGTTATTAATGATAGGCAACTCTTAAACTGACAGCCCGCGCCGCGCTCGCTCACTCACTCATGTAAATTAGTGAGCTAGTGAGCGCGCGTAGCTTAGGAGTCACCTATTAAAAATGGATTGGTTAAACAAAGGTTACGCTTCAGACTTTGCTTAGATTAGAAGTTCTTTAGTTAGGCGTCGCCTTGTTCGTGGTTAATGAAAACGGGCATAAGTGACGTTTAACCGAAACGTTTTATCGAAATAATTACCACCAGAGGGGATTCAGGAACAAACTAAAAAATAAACATTGTCCCCAGCATGAACACCAGGACCCCAATTCTGTTAGCTATTGAACCGCGATAACGCAAGTCAATCGCTAGATATTTTTTTTGGGAAATTTTCTATATTACCAGTTAAAAGTGCTAGAAACGAAAAAATATCTTACTTTTAAAAAAAAAGTACTATAAATATAAAAACCAAAAAGCGTCAAAAAGCAAAATTTTCGCTTATTAGGTTATTATTTTTAGCGAAAATTTTCGTTCTTTTTATTTTGAGCACTTTTAAGTGGTAAATGAGAAAAAAACGCAAACATTTTCAAGCTATCGACTTGCGTTATCGCGTTTCAATAGTTAACAGAATTGGGTAAAGTTTGCAGGAAAATAGCTTATCGTATGTACAAGGTTGAAGCGATGATTGCTTGGTTATGTGGTGACGCTGCGCTATAAAACGAGCCAACAGACTACAAATAAGAGATTAAGCCATGATGAAGCAAAACATCGTTTAAAACCTTGGTTTGGTGGTAGCAGGCCGCTTGGCTAGTTACTGGTAGTTGTATTAGCAGGGCAGTACTACAACATAGCAATATAACATCAACATTACATATAACAATCAACATAACATATAACAACATAGCTGATCTGCATGCCCTGATAGCTGCCCTCATTAGTAATAATTTTTGAATAAAAAAAATAGATATTAAATGGATTTACTATAATAACTACAGAATCAATTTTGTGCAATTTATTGGCTTCAACGTAGGCCTATAAAAAAAGAAAGAATAGACCAAATCGGTTCTTAATCCCATATGATTGAAAAAACATGAAACACATACAAAATGCAGTAATACAGAGGATTTCCTAATTTGGAAGTCGATAAAAAATAGCTCTTATGCTAGTTTATTGATTTTATTATTTCTTTGAGATTGGAATAGTCCGCATTATATGTAGTATGTTAGGAAATCTACAAGAACAAAATGCGTTATCCGGATAGAACGACCCGTGTAATCCCTGGCCTGAGAAATGGACGGTACCTAGCTCTACCAGCTTAGGGGACAAATTGGAAATCTAGCGAGGATGAACAAGTTCTTGCGTACCTATAAAGCTGAGTAGAAAATAACATAAGTATAAATACATAAATAGAGAGATTCCCTTATGAGCGTGACGTCTAATATGTAGGTTTCTTTTTTACTTCTAGTGTAGGCTCATATTGTTTTATTTAAAATTTACAATTATGGTATTTGTTTAATTTATAGTCTGCAACATGTGCAAGATAGAGAGATTGTGTGTGGGACTGTATGTGTGTGTGTGTGTGTGTGTGTGTATGTATGCGTGTGCGTCTGTATGTTTGTTACCCCTTCACGCATAAACAACTGAACGGATTTGGAAGAAATTTGGTACTTTAAGTCCAGGAATAACACATGGAGTACTTTTCATTATCCTCATCATCCATCATCATCAGATGTAACAGTGACAGGTGTATTGACAGGTGTAAAAGTGACAGGTGTCAAAGTAACATACATCAAAGTGTCAGGTGTCAAACTGACATGTGTCAAAGTGAAAGGTGTCAAAGAGACAAGTGTCATCGGTGAAACCGCGGTTCGCACTACTACTCATATAAATCTTTGAACCAAAAAACTGAGTTTAAATTTATGTTGTTTATGACTACAATTTTCATGAAATCTATAGGGTATCTATATCTATAGGTGAAAGCTCTGATGTGGTCAAAGGTGTAGCACGCTTGCCTAGTAGATACCTATTCACTCTTGACTTGAACATATCTGGGTTACATTTTACCGGAAACACTGACGAGGGCAGGGCATTCCACTCTTTTGCAGTTCTTGTAATAAATGAAGAAGCGTAACGCTTCGTTCTTGTGCGAGATATTTCAACCATAAAAAGGTGGAGCTTTGCCGATCGTCTAGTCATACGGTGATGAAAAGGTGATGGGGAATCAGATTGTGCAGTTCTTGTGCACCCTTTCATAGTGCAATCTGTAGAATACCGAAAGGCTTTCGCAAGACTTTTTTTGAGGTCGCCCTCACGTTGATGCGCCAGATTTTGAAGCTTACTCTTTACCAGAGTGTCATCCCCAATGAGCGTCATATCACGTCTCTCAATTGAATCTAAAGCCTCGAGCTTATACTTGGCAGAACTATCCCAGAAGTGGCAGCAGTACTCCATACAAGATCGGACCTGCGCTTGATAAAGATTCAAAAGCTGCCCCGGCGTGAAGTGCCTCCTAACCTTAGACAAAATACCAAGTTTCTTTGCAGCTATATACCTTTGGATTCAATGTGAGGCCCAAAATTCAGGTTCAATGTGAGTTGACACCCAAAAGCTCAAGCACCTATTGGTATTGTTACACTACGGAAAGACGGAGATCGGTTTATATGACTCTTTTTACACAGAGACGTACAGAAGACATTACACAGCTTATGTTCCTCGAGATGATGTTAGGTGTCTAACGATAACCCATACATCCAAATCTGTTCAAGCATTCAAAATTTATCGACACTAATATTATAAAGAGGAAAGATTTGATTGTTTGTTTGTAATGGATAAACTCAAAAAATACAGACCCGATTTTAAAAATTCTTTCACGTAAAGAAAGCTAAATTATTTAAGCGAGTAACACTAGCAGAATTTTATTCTTCAAAATATTAGATTTTCCTTCAAAAATTGCAATAATATAACCCGAGGTACCAAATTTTGCAAAAAACTCGATTACTTTGTATCACAAACTAAGAAGGAGCTACGGGCCTTTGTATATGGAACGTTGCCATGGAAACAAAATCACAGAACATCTAATAATCATTGACGTAGGAAATGCTCTATGATAATAATACACGAAATAATAACAAATCTGTCAAGTACGTGAGTAATGCAGTTGTCTATGGTCAAAAGTACTGCTGCTATAACGCTTACTAGGGGTTTTTTTTTAGAAGATACGATGGGTATAAAATTGCCGTGGGGTGAGCGCTACCGTTAAACTCAAAAAATACTAACCGATTTTAAAAATTCTAGACGTATCGTAGACGCAAGGAGCGACCACAGTCCTCGACAAACAAACGGCCGTGCACCTCGACACAGCTCCATCCAGTTTTTTAAGATCCAAGGAGATTAAATTACGCTTACTTCCCACCCGGTTTTTTAAACCAAAGGAGGTTGAATTATGCTTACTGGCGTTAATCTTTTAACAGTAACCGTAATTGAACCTCCTTGCGTTAAATAGAATAATACTATAGACAAAATGGTACGTGAGTTTAAAAACCATAAACATAAACATTTTGTGTAAGAAATTGTTGTTGTTCTATTTGTAAATAAAGTTCCTACTAATTTTATCTTTCTATATATCTACCCGTGCGAAGCCAGGGCGGGTCGCTAGTGGTGGAATAAAGAAAGTAACAAACATAAATGAATCCTAAAAAGATTACACTACTTTTTTGGGCAGTCGTGTAAAAAGTTACGGGTAGATATTACTATTAACTGTATAAGCTGTATACCTGTTTGTAGAGTTCCTGTTTATAGCGCTCTGCAGCTTTATATGCATAGTCAGGGAAAAATGTTAGCTTTATTATGTCCTACTAGGTAAGCTTTACTAGGTCTAATCTTAACTATCTACATACCAATTTTCATGTTTACATTGATAGCTACCTCGTTACAAAAACACACACGGGTATGTGTGTGTTTTTGTTACACAAACTCTCGCATATATAACACCTTATATTTACCTTCCATAAAATAGGTAAGTAAAACACACAACCAACTAACAAAAAATATAAAATTGCCTAACAAAAAAAAATGATTCTTACTATTATATCTGTTTATTACTACGGTTCAACAGGCAGTTTTCAGCCTGAGAAAGCTATATAACCGAAACGTTTTTCATTGTTCATTAATAGCAGTGCCTAAATAGGAATAAAATATCTGAAAAAATTGCGCTCGTGGCACGTGCGCGGTCGTTATCTGAGCTCGTTATGGATGCGTGACAAGAATTGCTACCAACCCTCTTGACGTTTGTTGAAAATCCGACAACACCGCGGATAGTGGGCAAACATGCTCGTCATATCGCTAATACTTAACCCTGGAGTTGTAGCGTGGATTATATAAGTAATCCAGCCAAGCCGTATCAAAAAAATATTTAAGTACTATTATGTACTTTGTATACGTTAAGTTGGATAATTGACGGATTATAATTAAGAATATAATGGATTACAATAAATTTATTTATTATGTATTTTAATTACGCGCTCAGGGCATCAACACGAGTTGTAGACGCTCATGCTTGCGTCACAAGAGTTTTACCACGGCTACCCATGTATCTGCGTGAGGGATTTCCTACTTAAAAACTTATAACTCTTTCTTCCAATTGCCTTTTGGTTTCCATTATTTGTTATCTAGGAAATAAATTTAGTAAATTATGATATCAATATGCATATACACTAAATGAAAAAAGAAAGAATTTGTAATGAAGATATCCGACAGAGAACCAAGGTAACCAACATAGCTCTAAGGATAAGCAAGGTGAAGTGACAGTGGGCTGGTAATATTTCCCGAAGAACCGACAACCGTTGGGGTAGACGAGTTCTCGAGTGGAGACCACGTTTAGGCAAACGTAGTGTAGGATGATGACGACAAAAAAATACTTTTTCATGGTATAAACTGAGTTCAAGAACGAAGATTTCAATTGAATGATTATCCACAAAAATGCCGATATCGAGCCATTAACATTCAATTCATGTTTGAAATATTAATCAGTACTTGGAGAAATATACATAGAAATTATTTAAATTAAAAAAAAAAACGTTTTAGGACGCGACCATTGCAGGGTTGTATACCTTCCGAGGAGATACACCACACACACATTTAGCTATACGTTCGCCAATACATATTTGGACAATTTTTTTTGTAATAAAAACAAAAAATGTATTGGCGAACGTACTGGCGCAACCGCACTCGCCAACGTGTAGCTGTAGAGTGTGCTTGTATAGTACATCCCGCCGCCCGCCTCCTTGAAAAGTTTCTGTAATATTTGTTTAGCTAATTGGACACGTTGTTTCTCAATTTAAACGGAGTTGGGTGCTTTCTCGAAGCCGGGAGGTAATAATAATACACATTAAAATTAAAAATGTAAATCTCATATTGGTTCTGAAATCTCGGAGGTATTAGGTAACATCCAAAAAAATCAAGAAACATACCAGTTGAAGAGAATCTCCTCTTTTTTGAAGTAGGTTAAAAACATAAACATACTATAACTCGTAATTGTAATCACCTAACCTCACTCAATCACA
Organism: Alsophila aescularia; assembly: GCA_946251855.1. Classification (NCBI taxonomy): domain Eukaryota; kingdom Metazoa; phylum Arthropoda; class Insecta; order Lepidoptera; family Geometridae; genus Alsophila; species Alsophila aescularia. The sequence continues at coordinate 12,534,225 of OX276381.1, forward strand.
GAATATGTTTAATAACATCTATCCTAACCTAACCTTACTTATACATTATAACAAACCAGTAAGTAACAAAGAAACCGTGAAAAGATATTTAAAAAATTGACAAGGTAGGTTAATGAGGTACTGAACAAGTTTTTTTTTTACATAATGTATTTCTGTCTGTCTGGATGTATGTTCACGCATCACGCAAAAACTACTGGACCGACTGAAATGCGGGTTTCACTTTTGGATAGCTTAGGTATTCGCTTAAAATTAGATGTACTTTGTATCTCAATCGGAGAAGTAGAAGCCGAGCAATCGATAAAAATGTGTGACGGCTGAACGGATTTTAAATTTGATATATTGGTATTTTTTAATGCAAGTGCTTTTATTAAGTAACTACTAGAAACAAAAACAAGCTTACTACTACATAAACCAGATGGGCAACCCACATGCCATTACATGCCAGATGCCATTATAGGTAGTCCAAGTATTCTAGCCCACTACCAGTTGGCATCAGGCGCGGATCCAGCCCTCATAAAAGGTTGTGGTCACAGTCATCCGAAAATCGGCCAAGTGTGTGTCGTAGTATAAACGCACTTATCTATCTATCTTCTATACTATAATAAAACTGTAACTGGGCTAAATCTGTACATTATATAATTTTTGAAAATTTTGATTGAGATAAACTTCAAAATCGATATGGAGTGCAAAACGGTTATTTTTTTATTTTTGTCTGTCTGTCTGTCTCTTTGAACACGCATCACGCTGAAACTACCAGACGGATTTTGATGCAACTTGGCAGAATCATAGCTGATGTACTGGGTTAACATTTAGGATACTTTTTATCCCGGAAAAATCAACGGTTCCCGCAGGATAGGGGTAGAAAGTTATTTAAAATAACACGTATCAAGCTAAAACTACTGGACGGATTTTGATGTAACTTGGCACAGTCAAAGTTTATATAATGTGTTAAAATGTTGAATACTTTTTATCCCGAAAAATTAATAGGTTCCTGCAGCCTATGGGTCCAAAGTTGTGTTAAATTTAAAATAATCATACATCCGTTTATAGACTGGTACCGAATTTCGTCATTCCGTTACGAGGCTCAGTGGACAGATGCATGGGTGTGTAATCCAGACGTACGTGCATCGAAATCACACGCCGTAGAAATGTTTTGCTCCATAATTAAAAGATTTTTACATAATTTATGCGTTATTTTTTACATTTTCCTTGATATTTTTAACAAAGTTATGGTAAAACGCACGCACCACGCTGAAACTATCGGACGGATTTTGATGCAACTTAGCACAGAAGGGTTAAAATTCAGAATAGGTACATAATGAAAAACTAGAGGGCTCCTGCGGGATAGGGGTCGAAAGTTATATTAAATTATGAAGTAATAAATATAACGTAATAAAATGAAATAAAACAGCATAAAGCTATTATAATGCATTTCGCGCGATGTACCTACCTACTGTATCAGGGTTCTATTATTATTTATTCTGTACTTTCTGCGAGCCGCCGCGCCGCGCCACCACGCGCCGCGCCGCCACGCGCCGCCCGGCCGATCGCCAAGGCAGGGGCCCCGGGGGAGCGGGGAAGTGAGGATTGTAGCTCCCAAACAAATGGACTGATTTTGATGCAGTTTTTTGTTTGAAAACTGATGTGATCGAGATGGTTCATCATAGTTCCTAGCTATATGGGGGGAGGGAGGAGTTGAAAAGGGGGGGGAGGAGTTGAAGAGGGGGGGGGAGGAGTTGAAAAGGGGGAGGAGTTGAAAAGGGGGGAGAGTTGAAAAGGGGGGAGAGTTGAAAAGGGGGGAGAGTTGAAAAGGGGGGGGGGGGGAGTTGAAAAGGGGGGGGAGAGTTGAAAAGGGGGGGGGAGAGTTGAAAAGGGGGGGAGTTGAAGGGGGGGGGGGTGAAAATCGTATCTTTCAAACGAATGGACCATTTTAACTGTGGGTTTTTATGTTTCAAAGCTGAGGTAAACAAGATAGTTCTTAGGTATAATGCGGAGGCCTTCGTCTTCTAACTAACTTATCACGACCATGTAGGATCGCCACTGAAGGTTGTTAACACAGGTAGGTAGGTAGGTACCTATATTGGTACTTTTGGTACTGGAATAACTCATAGGATCCTTATATCCCAGAAAAACTACCACGCGAGCAACGCTGCGGGCACAGCTATAAGGCAATAAGAACGTAAAACTATACAAAAAAGTTAATAAAAAAAATGGTCTATGAATAGAACATTTTTTAAATTCCTGTCTTTCTGTTTGTTTGTCTGTCTGTATGTTTGTTCGCGCATCACGTAAAAACGTATTAGACCGATTGCGATGCAGTTTTCAGTGTTGGGTAGCTTAGGATTTGACCTAAAAACTGGGGTACTTGGTATCTTAATCCAATGGTTAGAAGCCGAGCAATCGATAAAAACTTTGTATCGGCGGAAGGAATTTTGATCAAATGTTTATTTTAGATCTTGGAATAGCACATAGAGTACTTTTAACCTATAGAAATGACCACGCGAGCGAAGCCGCTGGCACAGCTAGTTATCGATATAGTAGATACAGTGCATTCCTACAAAGGAGAGGTTTACAAAATATATGACGCTCTGACCAACGTTTTGTACAGCCACGTGGGCAAAGCCGTGGGGCGAACGAAAGTAAGTTAATAAACCCGTAAAATGTTAGTTTGTCCGCTCACGAAAATATCAAAAGTAAATGTGTATTTGTTTGCACATCACAGTGTCACATTTAGACTTTAAACTACTAAACTGATTTAGCGTAATAATTGATGTAATTGGTGCAAACCGTTTTAATTCAATAATAAATAATATTTGATGAAATTTATACAATTTCAAACGATATCTAATTAAATTAAACGCTAGTATACATTTTCAATTAAATATTTTTATTAAGGTGCTTACATAAATTACAAATTCAAGCTTACGTTTCTTTTTCGCAAAACGGTGATAAATTCATCGATATCCAGGTTAACATCTTTGTGTACATCGTCGTTGGCGAGCGAGAATTCACGTGACATTTTTAGGCAAAATGAGTTAATGATGTAAAAGTGTTTTTAAATACATTATCTTCCACGTGGAATGATAATAAGAGCTGTTTTTTAGTATTTCCGATAATACAACAATGTCAGAAGTACATAACTACTTGTCAAGCAAAAAATCTGTCTATCAAAATCATAGATCATTTCTTACTGTCGTTGATCAAAATGAACTACCAACCCCAACGTGGTCTTATCTGCCTCCACCGCTCCAGCTCACCCTGGTACCTGCACTTTATTACAGCGGACGGGGGCTGCACTCCCTCCACGCCACCGGCTTTTTAAAAACACTAGTGTAGGGCAGATAAGACCACGTGGAGTCGGGGTTGGCCGATTCGGTTCGGTACTTGAGTAATTTATGACAATTGTTTTACTAACGTTTTATCAAATACTGGGGCAGCACTGCGCTATTAGGGTAAGGGCCTCCTATACTTAAAACTATTGATTTACCATGATTAATTCATATGAATGTAGCTAGTTTGTTCTCTTATCTTAAATTACGACATGTTTTTGTTGACCTAACAATTACAGATTCTGCTGAAGTTGAGTTTTTGCATACCTATTTTTTTCGAATAGATGCCTACCTATATGGATAGATGCCCCACCATGAAAATGCTACGAAGGATAGATGCCTGTGGTGTAGGATAGATGCCCTATAGAATAAAAATTGTAAATTACATATTAAATTTGTAGTCTTTAGAAGATAATTTTAATAGACAGTATAAGCATAATTAAACCTTATCATTTATTCAACAAAAACTAACAGCATTTAAGTTTTAACGTGCATAATCATAACTACTTTAACACGAGGTAGTAACTATATAAACTTTCAAAACTTCAACAAACTTAATACAAAACCTATCCTACTTAATATGAGCTGGAAAATGCTTTCTATTGGTCTTCATTTGCGCTTTTCGAATGTAAATAATTTGTATTTTTCGTGTTCCTCCACCTTTTAATACTTTTAAGGCCAGGCTCCAAGGTTACATTTTCCCACTCTCCTCTCCTTTGCCACCTACCCTGCACTCTGCCATCCGCTACCCGCAATAAGCACTGAAGTGCCTGCGTAACAAGGTTGAATATCGCGAGCGCTGTTTGAACACACAATTTAGCTTGGAACTAAATGACGTATGTCTAAAAAGTTATTTATTTTATTGGCAGGCTAATAATGTAGTTAGGCAAATTTTGTCTTAACCTTAGATGATAAACTATATTTTCTTGCTGTGAGATTTATTTTAGAGATAAAACTTAAGCCGTTGAGTAGAAAAATGTAAACATTACGTAATTTTTCATAACAAAATGTATCGAATGAAATTCTGTTAATCATGTTTTTGTCTTAGTCTTAGAGAGATAAAGATCTCAAAAACATGTATGTTAAGTTTCACATTTATCAAGTTTGTGGTTGACCCAGCATATTTATGGAAAAAAAATTTAGATGCCCCTAAGGGCACCTATACCCCGAAAAATTGGGACGACTTCCTTTTTGATATGGATAGATGCCTATTCATTTATTGAACTAATTTTTATACAAAAGAGCGATTATTGACACTTAGGTGTGTACTTAATAAACCAGTGTATTGATATACTAAAAATAGAACGGAATCTATTCCTACTTGTAATGTTATGCAACAGTAAACACTTACGTCTGAAACTTTGAAGCGTTCGTTGCGTTCGTCGCGGATATAATCACACGTACAAGCGAAACGCGTCTTTTTCGCACGTCGGCTTGCGGGGGATTTAGATGTGTGGCGTCCGCGCTCCTTTATTAAACTATTAATTCTTAGCTGCGATTAAGGAAAATTAGGTTTTTAAAAACGAGGCGTCTATCCCACTGCGGCATCTATCCGGGTTTTACCCTAATGGCTCTTATTTATTTCTGGCATAGGAAAAACTTTGAATCAAATTAAATTCTGTGGTTCGGTAAAAGTCACCGGTAACCGCACGTTTTTGAGTCATTACGTTCTTCAAAATTGAACTAAAGTTTATTAATTAAAGCAAAACTAACTCAAGTTTTTGTTTTTGAAAATGCTAGATTTAACTATCATACTTTTTATTTTATATCTCAGTAACGTTACAAATATTTAAATAATTTATTCATTATTAGGCTGCATGGTAAAAATATCAATATTTTATTCATAGAAACCATTTTTGTAACCTTAAGCATTGATGAGTTATGCCAATTATAAGAACATCTCGCTCGTCTACGACGATATTTAGGAGAGCTTGCCTAGATAATCTCTCCTGTGCCATTGAGGCACGCAACCAAGTGTTTACTCTGCGAAGAGTAGAAAACGATATCTCTGCGGTAGCTATGCTGACCGGGAGAGTTGCCAGTTTACCGTAGACGCGCCAAAGCACAGAATAACTAAAGAAATAGGCAACAAGCACAAATTAAAAATGTATATAACCCCCCCCCCCCCCTCACCCCCCCACATATTATAGCTAAGAAGTAACTCGATCACATCAGTTTTTAAACATAAAAACCGCATTAAAATGGGTCCATTCGTTTGGGAGCTATGATCCTCACACCCATCCCCCCATTATAGCTAAGAACCATCTCGTTTACCTAAGCTTAGAAACATAAAAAAAATTACAGCTAAATCGGTTCATTCGTTTGCCACCCCCTTTTTTAACTCCCTCCACCCCTCATAGGTATAGCTAAGAACCTCCTTTACCTCAACTTTCAAACATAAGGAACTGCAGCTATCTCGGTCCATTCGTTCGGAAGCTACTATTCTCATCCCCACCCCCTCCCCTTCCCTTCTTCCCCTCATTATTTATAGCTAAGAACATCTCGATTACTTCAGCTACGACACATAAAAAACCGCATTAAAATCGGTCCATTCGTTTGGGATCTACTATTATCACTCCCCCCCTTTCCCTCCTTCCCCTCATTATAGCTAAAAACATCTGGATTACCTCAGCTTTGAAACATAAAAAACTGCATAAAAATCGGTCCATTAGTTTGGGAGCTACGATGCTACACAAACACACACACACAAACACATACACAAACACACACACAAACACACACACAAACACACACACAAACACACAGTGATAGACACCCTAAACTTATAACACCAGTCTCTTTGTTCGGGGGTTAAAACATACTTGGTACACGTGCGTCACGGCTTACTGCAGTGCCATCTAAAACTAAACTTTAAATTCATAAAAAATACTGCAGTTATGAAATACGAGTACCTTTAAGTTTCATAACCCCAGTAATGGTTGAAAATTTGACAAAAATTCCGTAGTCGGACAAATCGACCGTCAAAATAATGCAATTTACATCACCCTTCGGACCGCAAGATGGAAGATATAAAATGCCTGAAATTGTCCTTCAAATAATAAATTATCCCTGTCTCACTTGAAAGCGCAAAAATTGGCTACTTTAGTCTAACAAGGTTTCGCCCGCAACTTCGTATGCGCGGACTACAGTTTATCGCGAAAAATGCATCCTATGTTCATCTAGGATATTAACAAGCACAAATTAAAAAATATATATAACCCCCGACCCCCCATGCCCCGTTATTAGCTGAGAACAATCTCGATCACATCAGCTTCCAAACAGAAAGAAACTGCATCAAAATCGGACCATTCGTTTGGGAGCTACGATTCTTACATCTACATTCATAACAAAGACAAAAATATAAATTATTATTAATAGATCAAATCAATAAAATTAGGTACAATAATATGTACGTATGTTTTGGGCCTTTAAAAGGAAATTTCCCTTTCATGTGCCGACTCAGATTTGAATCTCGCACAGGAAAAGGAAATACCCTTCTGACTCTACCGGTGCTTCAGAAATACGCCTGTTAAAATAAACATAAACATAAAAAATAAACATAGAAATAATTAAAAGTAATAAATTAAAATAAACATAGAAGTAATCACTTAATACCTATCATGAGCTACTTTTACAAATTTTTTAACCCTATGCATTGATAATTGATCGGGCATTGATTGAAGTAACTTATTTTCCCACAAATGAACCATTAACATTTTTTAACCGAAATCCAGATACTTTCAGTTTATTTTTACCCGACTGAGGTGGGTTATTTGGTTGCGTTGTAAGTATGTTTGTATTACGCAAAAGGGGCCGATGATCGGCCTAGTTGCGGATAAGAAGCCCGACCACCAAGATGTATGTTTGTACGTTTCTTAGGCGCGCCCACAGCCTTAACGGCTTGATGGATTTTGATAAATGAGGCATCATGAGTCTTGATCACGAGAGTGCTATAAGTACATGATTATCGGGTGGCGCTATTTCTAACATGGCGCAGTACTGAGCGCATACATGCGCGTGCGCGCGTGGCAAGCAACTTTATTTTTTATGATATATGAAGTGTCAAGACAACTAATATAGCGCCTAAGAGCTGGCATATTGTATTTCCGATGGACCAAAAATTATCAAAACCTGTCGAGTGAGGTATCTAAATACAGGTCTTTAAAAGACGATTTCAAAAATATATAATTTTTATAACCAAACAGTAGCAAGTTTCTTTTAAGCTTTTTACAACATATTCAACATATCTAACAATAAACAAATAACATATTTTAGATTATTCAAGTAAATGTGTGTACGTTAATCATATGTGTAATTTACACATATGTTTTAATCTAATGTTGCAATTGCAACTAAGAGAGACGAAAAATATTTATTTATGTAAAAAGTAAACATTAAATTTATATAAATAATAGCTGTGCTCGCGTTTTTACACGCGTCCCTCAAGAATCGTGCATGTTTCCGGAATAAGTAGTAGCTTAAGTAATGATTTAATCCAGGGTATATGCTACCTCCATACCAAATTTCATACAAATCCGTACAGCCGTTTAAGTGTAAAGAAGTATCATACATACACATACACACAAACTTTCGCCTTTACAATACTAGTGAGATTATTTTTGCGGGCGGTCAGCTCGTAGTCAATAATTTTGTACGCAGTCGGGATTTTTGTATTTTTAAAATAATTTTACTTGTTATTTCTAGTATTACAATTATGAGAATTCCTATTCCTAACAAAGGTATTGATATTTTTCCGAACATACATAATTATCATCATCAGCCTATACTTGTCCACTGCTGGACGTAGGCCTCTCTTAATGCACGCCAATGAACTCGGTCTTCAGCTCTCCGCATCCAGTAAAAAAATACTTAATTAAATAACCTTAAATATAAATAGAACCTCAAAAGCAAAGAGCTCAAGAGTTAGGGAAAATCCACCTACTCGTACTGAACCAGTGTACGTGTAAAGACTATTGGATTATCGCCCATACTCGCTCTAGAGAGAAGATTCTTCTAAGCAAGCAAGCTCGAGCATCGACCGCGTCGTCAGTTATCATTAGATGAGACTTTTGTTAGCTTGCATAGTGTTCATTCAGGCATGGCGGATTACATTTTTTTTTTCAACCCTCCCCAATATGAGTATCAAATGAAAGGGCTTATGGAGTAGAATTCAGTACACAATGAAAGAAAACGCGAATCCAAGATGGCCGCCACCACAAAATGGCGAAATACTTTTTTTTCAATCCCCTGAATATGGGTATCAAATAAAAGGGCTTGACAAGTAGAACACAGTACACTTAAAAAATAACTAAATAAAAAACAAAATACTTGAATACTTTTTTTTTTTTTTTATTGTAAAGAAACTTAAAAATGATGCAGATAATGTACTAAAAGCTAAAAAAAAACGTGGGGCGTAGCGTAACCCAAGTAATATAAATTAGATACGCCTTTCGACTTTTTTTTTGTACTTTTTATGATGATGATAGATAAATCTATATTTGAAGGGTATGCGTGCGTATCTCCAGTGTGGTTCCGTATCAGTGAGTATAGTACGATTGAGGCCAGTGTTCCATATAAATTGTAGTATCTTTCAGTTCAGTTCAGTATCTTTCGATTATTAAATCCAATCGTTTTTCTGTCTTTATTATTCCCTCCTATCTTCAGCATTACTTTGTAGTATTTTTTATTTAAAAGGTGTCGGCCCAAATATCTACAAATTGTGTTTAGAAGTTTCTTCCCATTAAAGCCGTCACTTTTACATAATGTATTAACTGTGCCGCATTACTGGCACTGCCCACTACTGTACTGGCTTTGCCCGCGTGGTCATTTTTCTGCGAGAATATTCCTATATGTTATTCCAGGACCAAAAGTACCTTAGACCTAATTTCTTTCAGCCGTCAAATAGATTTTTATCGATTGTTCGGCTTTGAGCTATCGGATTGAAAATACAAAGTACCCACACCAGGTTTTAAGTCAAAACCTAAGCTATCCAATCGTGAAAACCACATTTCAACTGATATAGTAGTTTTTACGTGATGCTCGAACATACATCCAGACAGAAGACAGACTCCATTTTATATTGTGATATTCTTGTTTAGTAGTTTATTTTAAGTCACCTAGATTGTAGATTTAAAACTTTTAATTACAAAACAGCTTTGGATGGCTCCTTTTATGTGTGCAACAGTATGACCAGAAAACGGAAGAGGTGGTGAGAAGCGAGCTACATCTGCCCCAGACAATAATACTACATGACGACCACGACTGCTCTGTCAAGACCGAAACGACTAAGAAGACCAATCACTTCCAGTAGTTCTAGATCCATTTCCGAAGCAAAAACTTTAGAAATCCCCCTGGATCGTACCTTTTATTCCGCTGATGCTCACGCCACATCCGATGTTGACGCTAAATGCTCCAGGGTAATGTTTTATCTGCGGGGATAGGGATAAAACTGGAGGACTACTATGTTGAAGACCTTCTTTGGTTATTTTATTATAGTAAAGCTTATATTCGATCCTTTAGTTAAGGGAGTTGGCGGGCGCGATAGTGCCTATCTGTGTATCTTGTATATGTCGTAGTAGAATTGATAATTTCATGAAATTAACAATAATTTCATAAAATGGTTCTATTTCATGAGCAACGTTTAATGATATATCTATGATGCTATCCACGTTTGGTCATATAATTAAATATCATTAATGTAGGGTTTTCATGATACCAAAAGTGTAGACGGGTTTTCTAGGTTAAAAAAACCACGAAGACGAACCTTTGCCTTCTAACCGAACACGTTGGTTCTCCACCCTCGCCTTCTATTTTACGATATGATCATTAATGTTTGACCGTATCATGAAGTAGCCGTACGTTTAGCTGTTCATATCGTCAAACGCTGATCATTCATTCATCTGGGCACCTCATTTCATGATACCAACGTTTTTTTTTATATATAACTTTTTCATGACGTGGCCAACCATTTCATGAAACGATCAATTCTACGATATAGCCATGACATATGGATTGTGAACATTTTTCGCTAAACGTAGATGAAGGAATGAATAGATTGGCTATTACACAACGATGCGATCTTAGCGAAAACGAGAGACATGTATGCTAAAAACGCGTAAGAGTGAGAGATATAGGTACTATAATTTTTATGCTTTTTTCCCGTTGAACCACCAAAAAAGATCATGATCGATATTTATAACGACATGTTGCTAATAAGGCTGGCTGCTTTACTTTCCCGCTTCTAATTTTGGTAATTATTTTTCAGTCAACGCTACCTTTGCTAGCTTATACTCTCGATTAACCTAACCAAATATTGTGTCGGCCTTTTAGCACATTATCATTCAACTCAGGAAAATTTTGCCGACGCCGATTAAGTATTGGAATTTCAAAGGTCACTATAAAAATAGGGGATAATAGGGATAATCTAACCTTTTCAATTTTGCTCAGCCCGTTACCGCCAAAAAGCTAAAAGCCTTGGATTTTGACGAGGACTCCTGTCTCACGGGATTACAGATACGTTGGCTTTGACTTTGACGCAACTTTTCAAGTCAATATAGGAATAGTTTTTACCGGTATCTATACTTATAATAAAACTGTAACAGATCCAAATCTGTACAGGCTTTCTTTTTGGAGGCTTTCTTTATTCTATACTAAAAGCAAAAACTGTATTTTTTTCATTTTGTCTGCCTGTATGTCTGTATCTTGGCCACGCATCACGCCGAAACTGCTGAATGAATTCAAATGAATCTTGGCTTAATTTGAGTTCATACTACGAGGTAGGACATAGGATACAGTCAGTCAGTCGTTTTATATAGGATTTTCCGAGTAAATTAAAAATATCGGTAGTAATTCCAATATTCAAAAATCAAAACAGAGAAGATATGCATTTATATAGACCTATTTGCTCTGATACCAATATTGGCAAAAGTTTTTGAAAAAGTATTGTTCAATAACCTTAATGGTTATTTCGAAAAAAATAAAATATTTGTTGATGAACAGGTTGGATTTCGAAAAGGAATGTCCATTAATATGGCAATTCATAAATTTTTACAATATGTCTTAACTGGGCTAGACAGTAAAAAGCAAGTTACGGCTTTGTTTATGGATATGACAAAAGCCTTCGACTATGTAAATCATAATATATTGCTCAAAAAGATAGAAATATATGGAGTACGTGGCAAAGCACTACAGACAATAGAATCAAATTTAATAGGAAGGCAACAGTTAACTGAAATTACTAGGATGAGTCTAAGAACTAAAACAGAAAATAGTTATTTATCAGATCCTAGAACAGTAAAACATGGTGTACCACAGGGAAGTATACTGGGCCCATTCCTATTTCTTGTATATATTAATGACCTACCCAAAGCTATACCCCATCCTATGATTTTATTTGCGGATGATAGCACTGCACTATCTCAGAGTTTGCAAGTTGAAGTGGCAATGGGCAGGCCATATAGTTCGCAGAACCGCCAACCGTTGTGGAATAAATGTTCTCGAATGGCGACCACGAACAAGCAAGCGAAGTGTGGGGAGCCACCACACGATGGACCGACGACATTGTAGCCATCGCAGGAAGTCGGTGGATAGAGATGGCACAAGATCGCTCGTCATGGCGCTCTTTGGGGGAGGCCTATGTTCAGCACTGGACTTCTACTATCACGTATTGCTCACTTTTAAAATACTTTTGATGATGCCCAAAATTTTTATTACACAGGTTGAATGAATCTGGTTCATGAAACATCAAAACCTAAGCCCCGCACTAATGTCTTTTCTTGAGTTATTCACTCCGTTTTCGCTCCGTGTTTCGGAGGGCACGTTAAGCTGTCGGTTCCGGCTGTTTCATTAATAGCTGTCGTTAAGCCATGTCAGAGGCCCTCGGGCGGCTTGACAACCTCTGACATCAGAGGCCAGCACTACCTCATACGACAAACAAACAAGCAATGAAACATCTAAGCTAAGTAGTATGATTGGAAAAACAAGCTATTTTTATTTATTGTATAGAAAAATGATTTTATTATTAAATTTTTCCCTAAAACAGTATTAGTTTCGTTCACCTGCAGTTCAATTTTAACATTTTTAATCGTAAGATTATTATTTATAATTGTTTTTGTACTGTTATTTATTGTTATCTGTTGTTTTTTTGTTGTTTTTTATTAGTTTTTTTTTAAGGGTTACGCGATGTTTAAATGCGGTGATTACCACTTTAGGAAAGACTAGCTGATGCCTGCAGTTTCGCACGCGTGGTCATCTCTCTAGGTTAAAAGTGCTTACTCTAAGTGCTATACCAGGACCTAAAATACCAATATACCAACATTTGATCAAAATTTCAGACGTCAATAATATTTTTATCGATTTCTTGGCTTCTACTCATCGGATTGAGATACCAAGTACCCGTTTTAAGTCAAATCCTAAGCTATCCAACAGTAAAAACCGAATCGCAGTCGGTCCAGTAGTTTTTACGTGATGCGCGAACAAACATACAGACAAACTAACAAACAAACAAATAGACAAACACGATTTTCAAATATGTTATATATTTGTTCAGTAGCTTATTTTATGTACCCTTGACATTTTTTTTAAAATTATCTTCTTTGTACAGATTTTTTCGTTCTTATTGCTTTATTATAAGTATAGATAATAGATAGATAGATAACATTGCGGCCGGTAAAACAAAATGATTGTGTTCCCTAAGAATGCGTTACAAATGCAAGACGTCTATAATCACTTACAGAGAAGAATTCATGATTAAAAACAATAATTACAATCACAAACCACCTTATGAAAATAATGAGTTGGGAAGATTATTTTATTGTAAAATAATATGTTGTATTCATAAATTCTTCCTAAAACGAATCATTTGTGTTGTACGTATGTTTGTTTGCTTGTACGTTTCTTATGCGTTTCCTACAACCCAAACGGCTTGATTGATAGGTGGACCATGTGCAATAGATATTTTTAAATACCTCTTATTTATCGTTAGGGTGAACCACGGGCAAGAAAAAGTGCCTGTGGTCCACCCAGGTGAACTGAGCAGGTGGACCACGACCAATGCCCGATTTTGATTAATGAGGTAATTGGATCCGTCTTGATCACGAGAGTGCCACAGAAAACTAATATTCAAATTGTATTTCCGACGGAACAAAAAAATTACCATAACGTATCGAGTGAGGTATCAAAATGAAGGTTCAGCTCCATACAAAAATTCCAATCTTAAATTATTCAAATTAATGCGAATACTGAAGTTTTAATGTTGCAATAGCATCTATTAAAGTATCTATACTTATAATAAAGTGTGTGTAATAAAATGTGCCGTCAAACCACCTCTGTTACCGTTTTGATGAACCATGTCACATGTGAACATAAGATCCATTCGCCTGTTCATCGATATGCCACCCCAGACCACATACAAACCGCCTTCGAAAGGAACACGCTCCGCATTGCAACTTAGAGCATATCTCTCCCCACGTCGACGATAAACTCTTCTGTGACCATCTGCACCATATAAACATGTCCTACACCCATCGCTGAGTAATACGGAGGCCCATTGCTCTTCAGACCAATTAAGGTGTTCACGCGCACATGTTAAGCAAGCTTATCTGTGAGCTGCAGACAACTTTGGACTATTTTCTGGTCTAAAAGGGGTGATATCCTTTAGCCTCCTTTTTATTGTTTGTGTACTCACATTTACTCCAAGCACTTTATTCAGCTCTGTTTTGATATTAGCTGACGTGAGGAAACGATTTCGCAAGGAATTTGACACAATAGATCGATCACCACGACGGGTGGTTACTCGAATTCTGCCAGTACCAAGTTCCTTTTGTGAGAACCTGTCTGTACAAACCTTCTGTATATTCTAGAAACCGTAGACTGGTTTAAATGAAAATTTCTAGCAATCGTTCGTTGGTCCAAGCTTTGCCGCATTCGGAGAAGTATCCATATTATTGTACCGAAACTCTTGTTAGGTTAAACAGACTACCTAACAAAACAATAACAATGATTCAATTAGCAAATGAAAAACACCCAATAACAATTAATTAAAAACTTTATCAATAACACGCAAATCTGAGAATACGCGTATTTTTTATTATTAATTATTATAGAATCATTGGTTTTACTGCTTTCCATTTTTAAATGTTGTTTTTTTATGATTAATGGCTAGTCTTCACTTTTTCATTTCAGTAAATCTAAAAAGTTTGCATACCTATTAAAAATATTCATTTGAAAGTAATCCTGAAATTTGATGCATTTTATGTTTCCGTCAGTGTATATTTTATATATGTTACAAATGCTACTTTCGTACTTGAATTATTAAAAACTGATTACCAACGGTTAATAAATAAATAAATAATATTATGTAAAATGTAATAATGACCTTTTTATTACGCTACAATCGTTAAGTACCCGGTCTTGCCCCTCCCTTCCCTTACATACTTATGATGTAGACGCTGACCATGAAACGGTTAGTTTTAGTTACTTTTTGAAAATACAATAAACTGTAATGAATCTGTTTTTTAGTATTTCTGTGAAATGAGAACGGTTTTTTCGTTCACGAGTTTCGATAATTCTTCTAAAAAGGGTAATTCTACATTCGGTACTGCATTCTGCAAAACACGATCAAATATTTTTGTACGGAACCCGGCATACTTTAACTTCCGCCATTTTGAAATAAACTCGATTTCTTCTCCATAAATGAAACTGGTGTCAATCGACAGTGAAAATTATAAGGTACTAAATTATTCCAAAAAATCGCCTGTGTTCACCATTGTTATACTTTCTGAAAATCATTAAATTTCGTCAAAATTCACGATAATATTTTTTTTCCGTAAAATTATGAGATGGCGCATGTTAGAATAGATGTCTGTGACATTCATTTCATCAGACAGTAATATTAAAGGCGAGTCCCTGACAAAGACAGAAAAACATGATGTCAATTCCTAATGCGTGTAAGTGACGAAAAATCATAATTTTCAAACCCAAATCTCTGAAATATATCACCTAAGCAATTTTTTTATGGAACACTTTTAGTTTCTTATATTTTTGATATCGATAAACACTAGTTTCATTTGTGGCCAAGAAATCGATCTTTTTTAAATAGGTATGCCAATAAGGTTATATGCTCTTTGCATCATCTATAAAATGGTAACCTCCCAATTAAAACAAGGTCAAAGTAAAAAACATCAATTAATTATCAGACCTTTAGGCTAGCTAAGCTTTTCTTACTGTAACTGTACCTACACTAGGATAGCTTTTTCGATAGATGGATTACGGAGGTACTCAAACAGACTGTGGTCGGAGGTCCCCCGAGGGTTGGTCACCGGCTCAGAGAGACATTCCAACAGCACATTGTATGTTACAGGAACAAGTCGAGAACGATGAAAACTGTAAAAAATACTAGTTTCTTAAAGATCAGGATATCAAATAATAAAACTGGAGATGAGGCTATTCAATTATAGTTGTTTATTCCATTTAAAGACCACTGATTGTACAAATAAAGTAATAAAACTAAGACGATTTTAAAAATACTTTAAGATATTATAAGAAGCCCTCGGAGGAACTCTTCCTCCGATAATAAGTCTAGATAATTTACAACTTAATTAGGAGGTCTGTACTGCACTCGGGTCGAAAGACTAAGTCAAAAATATGATTGGTAGAAACAATGAAGAAGACAGAATTATTAGAAACAATGAATGGAAGTATGGAAAATGTATGTTGGACAGTACACAGTGACAAACTATGAAATGAGGTTGTAATGTTGATGAAAAAGGATAACTTCGTCACAAGGCATTGACGAATCATATCGTATCTTCAAGTGTCCTGCAACCCTAGAACCCGCATACGCATGTTTCTAAAGATAGAAACCCCTGGGACCGTAATCTGCTGAGCTGGAAATGTCGTGTGCGGAAAGATTACTGTTACCCATTTATCCACGCTGACCTTTGACACCATTTTATTCCAATTCGCTGGCTCCGTATTGACCTCGTATCGACCTTTTAATAAAAATACAACTTGTTAGCCGCTGTGTAAGTTCCCTACCATATTATAGATAGAGGACTCATATAAGTCTATATTGCCGGCTATAATATATATAGAATGAGGAGGGGTTTTTCGAGTATTCAACCAATAGTTAGTTAATAGTTATCGGAGTTAGTTGACTTTTTCAACTTAGAGAAGGTTGTAACTATAGAGAAAAACATTTATGTTCTAACAGTCTTAACAAATCGTTATACTTAAAGGGGATTGCCCAAAGGTAGGTCCCTCCTAAATAACGGAGTGCCTAAATTATAAATAAAATATGATCCTAAAATCAATTCCAAATTTGTAAACTAATAAAATTAATAAAAACTTATTCAGTAAAATGAGATACTGAATAAGTTTTTTTTTTAAATTGTGTCTGTGTGTGTTGTCTGTCTATTTGTTTGTTTTTCTGTGTATTTGTTCGCACATTACCTAAAAACTACTGAACCGATTGCAATGTGATTTTCACTGTTAGATAGCTTATGGTTTGACTTAAAAACTGAGGCACTTGGTATCTAGATCCGATGATTAGATGCCAAGCAATCGATAAAAACGGCTAAACGAATTTTGAAGAAATGTAGTATATTGTACCTTATAGGTACTTTAGTCCTGGAATTATAGGTATGGGCTACTTTGAAAATAAATTACCACGCGGGCAAAGCCGCGGGCACAGTTGGTCAATAATATTTTTTAAAAGTGCCAAATTTATTTAGTTCCACATTACTGTATCCGTATCTAATGTTATGCTTCGTTAATTTTTTGAGGTTTGTTCAATAAAATTGTATAATATTCATGGACGAAGGAAACTTCTTCTGTAAATCGTTGATAATTATCAAACCAAAATCAATGTAACAATAGTTTTGTGTTATCAATAACAATAGTTAATAATAATAATAATATATTATTTATTTCGACCATCTAGGGTCATTCACAAGTTATTAAAATACACAATTAAAAACATGTTTACACCAAAATTAAAATTAAACTAACGGGATTTACCCCTTGTCAGTACGTTAACACTGCAACAGTAGTTCATGTACTGACAATAGAATCTCTCTGCAAATGCGTTAAGGATGCTGCCGGGGCCACCCCGCACCCGGCGCACCAGGGAAGTGCACCGTTTCCGCATAGTTGCGTAAAAGCAATCCACCCGGCATTCAGCGAACATCCCAGATGCGCTACAGAATCGGGGCAGCCCCATCAGCACCCTAAAAGCGTTGTTATATTGGACGCGTAAGGCGCTGTACTGTTTTTGTGTTAATGACTGTTATGTATGTTTCTGTTAGCAATAGTTAATAATCAAATAGAGCGTTTGCTGTGCAGAGGCAAAGATGACCGTTGATTCGAAATCCATCCACTCCAATTATGTCCTCTTCTTTCTTACGGTCGACTCACGTTAGGGTCTGTAAACATTGGATGTGGTTAAATTCTACACGGCGTTAGTCTATACAGAGAATGTTCAAATGCGGGCTGAGTTTTGAGTTCATCCCGTTTTAAGAGGACAAACTTTTACTTTAGTCAAAATAGTCTTGTTTGCGAACGACTCTGTCCAATTTCACGCGCCACGAAACAAATACTCAGAGCTGTCGCCGGCGACGTCGACCGGTTTCAATTTTGAAGAGTTCCCGTTGACTTGTACTTAATTTACTTATCGCGAGGGTCCGCTCCTTTGGTGCATATTGAAGATATGAAATAGGTAAATTGGAAATGTATGGTTTGGTCAGGTTTAATTTTCAGCTTTGTTGTACACAATAAAATATTATAGCTATAATTTGTATGTATGATAAGCTACAAGCTACTGCTTTTAAAAAGTGTTAATGGTCAGATTTAGGCTTATCGTTTTCATATAACCATTGCTAAACGACGAAAGAAAACATTGTGAAGCAAAAGGTATATTCATAAAAAAAAAATTGAAATACGTGCCATCTGCCTGCCTGCACAGCAAAGGTCAAAATGGTGGCTAGTCTCTTTCAGAGAAGATCTCAATCCCAGCAATGAGGACGTAATAGGCTGATAATAATGTATGCTCCATCAAATTTTATCTACAATATTTCCACGTCAGCACGAGAAAGTTGAAAGTGAAACACTTCGTGACGATGAATGTCGATTAGACACCTATTTTACTTTGGCTTTGTTCCAGTTTCCTGTCACGTCCCGGGACACATCGTCAAGTGCTGAAACTTTGCGTTTGCAGAGACAACACTTTCGTAGACGTTAATTTAAAATTTCCCACGATTTTAATACCCGATCCCAAAATAGATATCGAATCTACAAATAATAATAAATCGATGTCATTAGGCCATCGAAGATAATAATAGACGACAAAAGCTCGCGATCTCATTTGATGCCTTAAAGTGGCCTGTGATGGGCTGATTATTTTGTTACTAGTTTTTGCCCGCGACTTCGTTCACGCGGACCATAATTTATCGCATTAACACTTGTCATTTTGATACCTGTCACTTTGACACCTGTCACTTTGTAACCTGTCACTTTGACCTGTGTCACTTTGGCAACTTGGCACCTTTACCAAGCTTTAGCTTTGACACTTTTCACTTTGACACCTGTCACATTAAAATCAATGTGGCAATTCCCATACAAAATTAACAATTAACGCTTATTCGTAACAATTTTTAAATTCAATGAAGAAAACTAAAAATAAATAGTTCTAGGGGACTTAAAATAAGCTACTGAACAAGAATATAACATTCGTTTAATGGTGTCTGTTTATTTGTTTGCGCATCAGGTAAAAACTACTGGGCCGTTTGCAGTGCGGTCACTTTTAGATAGCTTAGGACTTGACTTAAAAACTGGTGTACTTGGTATCTCAATCCGTTGAGAAGAAGACGAGCAATCGATAAAAAACAATTTGACGGCTCAAGGAATTTAGAGTATTGGTATTTTAGGTCCTGGAGTAACACATAAGTAACTTTTAACCCGTACTAGCTTTCCCGCCCGCGACTTCGTCCGCGCGGACTACTGTTTATCGCGAGAAAAGCATCCTATGTTCTTCTAGGATATTAAAAACCAATGCAAAAGTAAGTATAGCACCAACACTCTTGTTTTTTTGACACACTTGTTATTTCGTTTCCATTGCAACCGTTCCTTACAGCGAGTAATTAAAATTTTCCAGGTTCATTGTGGAGACTTAAAAAAAACCGGGAAAAAAGTATTTTATATTTTATTCCAGCGTATAAGCTATCTCCATTCCAAATTTCATCAAAATCCGTCCCGCCGTTATCGCGTGAAAGCTCCCCAAACAATCAAACAAACAGACAACGTTTCACTTTTATATATTGGTATGGATATGGATAAATGACCAAGCAAGGCCCGGGCACAGCTGGTACTAAATAAGATCATTATCCCTTCTTGCGTAGTAGTTCTCATTGTTGAGGGTCGTGACCGCCTCCGATTATATTTTCTGTTACCATTGTACGCCCATCCTGTACGGAAATGAAGTCTGCAGGGCAGATCTGGTCTCACCATAGGGCCTGATATACACATAAAGTTGTGGCCTCGAGTTGCTTTCTCTCTTTTACTTTGCCAGAACCGTGAGCTTATCTAATCTACCTCATCTTTTCTTATGTATCTAAAATACTAATAAATATTTTTTGATAACTGGTGTACAATAAAGTATTATCTGTCTATCTATACTCGCCTTTGATAAGCGATAGTTAAAACTTAAACATTATTTTCAGGCAGCTGGTGGAGAGATGTGCTTGCTTCTTATGGAATTGCTGGTCCAGTATACTGACCAGGGTATCCCCAAGGCCACATTCTTCTCCAGCACCACATCTCAGCGACTGCGATGCTTTTAAGAGTTTAAATGAAATATATCTTTATTTCGAGAAAACATGTATATGTAGATGCAGTGGAAAAATAAGCAGCGAATAGCTCGCGTCGTGCCCTCACTACGCAAACTCCTGAGGATGGACGTCGTTAACGTCCGAACACCGGTCGAATTGTTCGACGAAATAACTCGTGAGTGACAGTCGTAACATATCGAATAGCTGTTACATTTATAAATCCGATACTCGCATTACTCTGTTAAGAACCTCATCCGCATATAGCTCACGTGATTGATACCCATTAATGATTTATCGGGTTCCAGCGGTAAACGAATTCTATTTTGGGGAAGTACTTATTAAATATTCATTTTGGTCGATAACGTTTTATTTCAGTAACAAACAATTAGACAAAAAAACCTACGTTTTAATACCAATTTGTCACCTATTCCACTAAGTTCAACTATAAGTTCTCCCAGTTGAACTAACTGAACAAAAATATTCCAATTATTTCAGCTTTTTTTAAAGCTGAATTTACTGGACATAATTTATTCTATAAGTTCTACTTAAAAAAATAAGTTGAAATTATTGAAATATTGTTGTCAAGCTGAAACCTGCGGTATTACCCGCGTGGACAGTGATGATGAGTGGTGATGATGGAAAGTACCCTATCTATCTTGAAAATACAACTTCATTACTTGTAATCATTTACTCCTCAAAACCTTAGGTATCAATTTTTAACCAGACAGATACGTTGACTGTCACTTTTTAAGATGGGAAAAATACCCTGTCACTTTGACACCTGTGACTTTGACATCTGAGACTTTGACCCATGTAATTTCTCCCAACATTCATTCTAGCTGCGCTCCGAGGTGATGATGATGATGATGACGATGAAAAGTATCCTAAGTGTTATTCCACGACCTAAAGTATCTACATACCATATTTCATCAAAATCCGTTGAGCCATTTCAGCGTGAAGAAGTATCAAACACACACACAAGCTTACTCGTAAACTTTCGTATTTATAACATGAGTTCCAATATACCTAAATTATAGTTCTCAGGGAATATAAAAGATAGCATGAATTTCCATTCCATAATAAACTGCTTATATATTATTTCACTTAAGGTGCAGAGAGGTGATGCAGCTCGGCAGTAATCTATACTATAATAAAACTGTAACTGGGCTAAATCTGTACATTAAATATTTTTTGAAAATTTTGGTTGAGATAAACTTCTAAATCGATATGGAGTGCAAAAAGCTTATTTTTTTATTTTTTGTTTGTCTGTCTGTCTGTCTGTCTCTTTGAACACGCATCACGCAGAAACTACCAGACTGATTTTGATGCAACTTGGCAGAATCATAGCTGATGTACTGGATTAACATTTAGGATACTTTTTAACCCGGAAAAATCAACGGTTCCCGCAGGATAGGGGTAGAAAGTTATTTAAAATAACACGTATCAAGCTAAAACTACTGGACGGTTTTTGATGTAACTTGGCACAGTCAAAGTTTATATAATGCTTTAAAATGTTGAATACTTTTTAACCCGAAAAATTAAAAGGTTCCTGCAGCCTATGGATCCAAAGTTGTGTTAAATTTAAAGTGATCATACATCCGTTTACGACTAGACTGGTACCGAATTTCGTCATTCTGCTACGAGGCTCACTGGCCCAGTTGGACAGATGCATAGGTGCAAAATCCAGACGTACGTGGATCGAAATCACGCGTTGTAGAAATGTTTTGCTCCATAATTAAAAGATTTTTACATTATTTATGCGTTATTCTTTACATTTTCCTTGATATCTATCTATACTATAATAAAACTGTAACTGGGCTAAATCTGTACATTAAATATTTTTTGAAAATTTTAATTGAGATGAACTTCAAAATCGATTGTTTCTTCCATTCAGATATTATAATTTACTACCTACGTACCTACATAATTATATAGTTATATCGGAGGTTTCTTCATAATGTCTTTCTGGCGAAATGGTTAGTTGTCGGTATTGAAATGTGTACATACAGAGGTAGGTACATGTATTGCTCTTCACAGAGAAAGTATAGAAAACTTTTATTTTTTCAAATTAAATATCGTGTTGAAAAAGCTCAAAAAGTAGGTAGGTAGGGTAGGTAATTATTAAGAGCCAGTTAAAGTGCCAGTAAGTACGTCATTCTGTGAAACATCATAAAAAATAATCTGTACTAAGAACACAATGTTTCGTTGCATTAAAATTTGTTCGTATGGACCTCATAATAATGACCTACCCTTGATGCCCCATCCAATCTATCTCACCACCTTAATTACTCTCTAATCTGTGCCACCTTACCTTCGGAGATAATTTTCTCTACTCAATAACAAGACGTTCATGATAACAAGTTACTTCGTTTAAACTAGATGGCGTTGTCTACCCTTAAAACATGCTAGCGGTTTGTTACGAAGTGGTTTGAACGTTGAATGAACTCGAACAACACATTTGCTTCTTTTTTTAACTTTATGGTCCCTAAAAGCTCTTAAAACGTATTTAGATGTTTTTTGTGTTTTTTGATAGAATAAGTCGACTTCAGTTCAGAAACGCGCAGCGAAATTAAGCGAATTATTTATAGTAAAATAGTAATTTATTAATTAAAAAAATAAATTTAACTCATTCATGTCATGAATATTTCATTATAAAAACCAGGGTTCAAAATACTTTCAAGTGCTTTGTAAACCGAAGCCTTGAAAGTAGAAAATACTTGCATAGGAAATTGATCTTCGTGTCCATATAAATAAGGAGCACAATCGTGTTTGCGAAAAAAAGTACTTGGAAGCGTGGAATTGAAAGTAAAAAATACTTGCATAGGACATTGACCCGTGCGCTTATGTAAATAAAGAGAACAATTGCGTTTGCTTAAAAAAACTTCGAAGCTTTGCAAGTTTTTTGAGCGATGTATCGGCCACCTAGCTTCTTGTGACCCGGCTGGCCGAGTGCGGCCGAACTCAGCCGAGGTCATGCCGAACCCGCCACCGAGTATGTAGGTGCGGACGGGGCGAAAGAGCGAGTTGGTGAGTAAAATACTTTGAAAGTCTTGCAAGTATTGCGGCACCAAGGCGGCGTACTTACAAGCCGAAACCTGGTTTAAAAACCTGGTTGCGTAAATACCCACCTTCCCTAATTCCACACAGGTGGCGTGGAATTGGCGTGAGTGGTCATACAGAATCCAGGCCCTGCTCTCAAGCCCTTGCGACTGATTCAAAAACTGGGGTACTTGGTATCTTAGGCCTTGCATGCACTGCCTTGCAGTGGAACGCGGTGCGTTTATTCTAGCGTTTATTTCACATTGTATTATATGCGTTTATTTCATATTTTATTACATGCGTTCATTTCATTGCAATACGTGCACTTCTATGAAGTGTCATAGAAGTGCAAGTGTGTTATAACGCTTATTCTGTGAAGTACGGAGTGCCGTACTTCACAGAATATGCGTGATAAAAAGGCAAGGCAGTGCCTTATTCCGATGATTAGATGCCGAGCAATCTATAAACAACTATTTGACGGCTGAACGAATTTTGAAGAAATGTAGTTTAATATTGTACTTTGTAGGTTTGGTCCTGGTCCTCCTGGTACTCTGGATCAAACCTACAACTGGTCTGGTGGTGGTTTGGCTTTTGGTCCTGGAATAAAACGTGTGGGCTACTTTTAAATGAAATGACCACGCGGGCAAAGCCCGCGCACAGCTAGTTTTAGATAAATTTTGTGCTTTTCTATCGATATCTCAATACATAAAAAGGGTTCGGCTATTTGTTTAATACGGAAGTTACATAATTTTATTTAAAAAATAGTTATTGTGTTGCTGTCGCTGAAAATAATGAGAATGATGCAACAAGTTATTTTCATGCGGAAGTTCGTGTTTTTTTTTTCAAAAGTTACCAAACCTTTTCTGAAAATGTTGTTCGGTTATTTTCTAAGTACTATTCTATCCACAGTATTTTTTGGTTCGCATAATGTTGTTTCAGTACGTCGTGCTCGACATTTTGCTATTCGTCTTTTTGCTGATTTCGGTACTGCCCCCGCCGTAGCTATCTTTAAAATAATTAAAGAAACTGCTAACGGATGGCAACTAACTTCTGCTCTAAATCGGTCGTGTAATAGTGACACAAATGGCATGGAGAATGTAGATGGACAGACTGTAGGTATAGATAGACTAACCACGTCTCAATCCTAGTTGTGCGGTTGTTTCCCAGGGTTAAAGTAAATAGCCTATTTCAGTTCTTCTGCGCGCAATGAGACTTACGCAAAACCGTGTAGACGAACTTTTATGAACAAAGCCCTTGTATTTTGTACCCCATTAGTGATTGTATCACTTTGAAACTCCTCTCACCTATTTAGACTCTGATATTTCACCAATCTCCAAACCGCGTCAGTATCCATGCTAATAAATTACCGACCTACATACTAAATTTAATGAAGATATTTTCAAGGATTCTATTGTAAACGTCGATTAAACTTACATAAACCAAACGCAGTTTAGTCCAAGATGTTTTAGAGATCTCGCTTCGCGTCGTACTTAGCCCTATTCCCTGCTCAATGTATCAAAACACTTCGGAAACTGAGTGACTTAATATCCCAATTAAAAGCTGAAACTGAGATGCGTAGACTCCAAGCACAGAGGGACAAACGAGAACACACGGGGAGTAAACAAATTGTATTTAATTAAGCAAATTGTATTATTAAATCGTGCCGTCACCCGTTACGTTTTCTGCCAGCCTTTTATTCAGACGCCCGTAAAGTGAACTCAATTAAGATAGAACTCGTTGTTTTATTAACTTGGGAAATATATTTTACGAGCAAGACACGTTATAAATACCTAAGGTGCGAATCAGTCAATCTAAATTTGTT
Organism: Alsophila aescularia; assembly: GCA_946251855.1. Taxonomy (NCBI): domain Eukaryota; kingdom Metazoa; phylum Arthropoda; class Insecta; order Lepidoptera; family Geometridae; genus Alsophila; species Alsophila aescularia. Next base: position 12,559,235 of record OX276381.1, read on the forward strand.
AATTACCAAAATATGTTATTCAATAAAAGCGAATTAGTTTTAGCTGTAAACATTCTTTTCATTACTATCCAACGCTATACAAGAATCAATGTTTCCCTATGTATACGTGGTCCGACAGCTTAGTCCAATCGATCGGACGACGTGAACTTTTTTCTTGTTGGTCTGATTCATCAGACGACGAGGATTCTCAAATTCTCCATTAGAAAATTATTATATATATTAACGCTAAGCAGGCGTTAACTGCTATAAAAAAAACATAAAAATCTGAATAATTACAATAAGGGTCAAAGTCGAGTGATGCAAAGTTTTGCAAAGTATATTGACCCAAAATCATTTAAAAAGTGTCCGATCGAGCGGACTTGAGTTGGACTATGAGAATTCGGGAATCCTCGTCGTCCGAGGAATCGTACTAACAGGAAAAAAAAGTTCACGTCGTCCGATCGAGCGGACTAAGCTGACGGACTACGAAAGGAAATAATATCAGGAACACTTTATTTTCCTTTCAAAAAATTTACAGCTTTGCTTCCTAAGCCCCAAAACAAAACGGTAGTGCCTACTCAGTGAGTATTATTAGTTATTACTAGCTGTACCCGCGGCTTCGCACGCGTGTTCTTTTCTTTAGGTTCAAAGTACCATAATGTGATATTCCAGGACCAATATACCAACATTTGAACAAACTTTGTTATACCAATTACACCAGATTTAAATCAAATCCTAAGCTATCTAACAAATAAAAACCGCATCGCAATCGACAACAAAACACAAAATTTTATATAATAAAATATTTTTTTTATAATTTTGTCTGTATGTAACAAACATACAGACAAACAAAAAGAAAGAAAAGATTAACAAAAAAAATTAAGTTTTATACCTTTTTAAGCACCAAAGAGCATTTTTTTTTATTTGATTTCATTTAGTAGTTTGGGTGCGATGCGCGGTCAAGATACGGACAAACAGATAGACAAAATTAAAAAGTAAAACAGTTTAATTTAGTCTTCAGTATCGAATATAGAGAACAATCCAAAAAATATGTTTATTACTTAATTATTAACATAACTTTGGACCCATATCCCGCAGAAACCCTTTACTTTTTCGGGATAAAACGTGTCCTCAATTTTAACCTATTATATAACTTAAGACAGTGCCAAGTTGCATCAAAACCTGTCCATTACTTTCAGCGTAGTACGCGTTCTTTTAAATAAGAGTCAACCCCTAAATAATAACCCATAAATTTTTCGATATGTAAAGTATCCTATGTCCTACCTCGCAGTACTCAAATCATACCAAGTTTCTTTTGAATTCATCCAGTAGTTCCGGCGGCGTGATGCGCGGCTAAGATACAGACTGACAGACATACAGACAAAAATGAAAAAAACATACAGTTTAGGCTTCATTATCGAAAATAGAGTAACTCCAAAAAAAAAACACTATATCTTTAATGTACAGAATTTGGACCCATATCCCACAGGAACCCTTTATTTTTTCGGGACAAAATGTATCCATAATTTTCACCTATCTTATAAACTATGTCTGTGCCAACATCAACATCCGTCCAATGGTTTCAGCGTGCTAAGTGTTCTTTTAAATAATTTTCCACCCCTATCCTGCAGGAACACTTAATTTTTTCGGGATGAAAAGTATCCAATGTCCTACCTCGAAGTGTGAACTCAAATCATACCAAATTTTATTTGAATTCATTAAGTATTTTCGGCGTGGTGCGCTGCCAAGGTACAGACAGACAGACAGACAGACAGACAAAAATGAAAAAAACATAGTTTTAACTTCAGTATCGAATCTAGGAGTAAGGTCCAAAAAAAATAAAAAATATCTGCAATGTACAGAACTGGACGCCGCTAGTAAAAAAACAAGGGGATGTTTTAATAAAAGTCACGAACATTTATTTATTTATCATTTCATTGGAAAAAGATTACACTTAATGACGATATCACAATTATAACGCACGCATCGAGCTTGGTAAATCGCAAATGCTATTTATTTATATTGATAGGATTGTAGTCATTTTTGTTATTGTAGAAAGAGAGATTAGCTGGAGGATGGCATTCAATAAATTTCTAGTAGAAAATATTTGTTTTTAGCATAAAAACAAATATTTAGGTTTCGTGTTCAGTCGTACATATAAGTTTTGGGCCGAGGACACCCTATTCTTTGTTTGTACGCGTGACGAGAATCTGCGATAAATTATGGATAGGGGAGTTTGTTAGACCACCTTAGTGATCGACTTTTTCTTTTCTAAATTTTACTTGAGAAGACGAAACCTCATTTTGTCCAGGAGTGGAGCAATATTGGGTCAGGAAAAGGTTTGTTTGTATTAGGAAAAGGCCAATGACAATCAGATACGTTAAGCAGAAAGGGCGGGTGAGGCAAAAAAAGACACAATCTTTCTTGAAAATCATTGGCGTAGTAGCTTATTTCTCTAGAGCAGCCATGTCAAACATGCGGCCCACTGAGCATATTCCTGCGGCCCAAATCCGAAAAAAATGCTGTTGGTACATTTGAGTTTTATAAGTACTAGCCTGTTCAATACCAAGAAATTAGAAAATTGGCCAGTAAAATCAATATTTGGAAGAACCTAAAAGTGTAAACAATTATTTTCTTTGATGAAAAAATACAAATCTCCCGCAAGATCACGATTGAAGGACGCACACTTGGACGCAGTTTTAAAAGTTGTTTCCGACGATAAATTCACGCCACAAATATACAACTGAATTAAAGACAAAAATGACATCTGGCAAAAGAAGTTAATGTTTGTACTTTTATGTAATGTCTTTTGTATTGGAAATTTAATAAATATACTTGTCCTATAATATAAGTTTTATTCGTTAGGATTTTCAGTACTTTGTATTCTTTAAGATTAGGTTTTGCGGCCCACCTAGACTACGGTCTTCATGCTTTAGGCCCACCAGTGACTTTGATTTTGACATGGCTGCTCTAGAGGGTCTAAGAGCAGCTGATGGCAGCATAAAAAAAACATACATACAGCCGAACATAAAACCGTCTCCTTTTGTAAAGTCGATTAAAAACAAATATCGATTTTTAAGCGGATTCTGGGGCGTATTTTACATTAAAATGTTCGAGAGCCTATGAGTTGTAAACGTAACAAGATAACAAAGGACTAGTTAATTAAACAACGTTAAACTCAAGTTAACTCACAACAAATCGGTAAAAGCGTGCTGGTTTAAAATAGACTTCCATTCCGTGTCTTCAGTTACGAAACGCTAAATTAGCGTAGGAGATACGTCATGGCTCTGGTTACATCTGCGATGATTAATGACCGTCAGGGGGCGCTGTGACGCACGTAATGGAATCTTTGCTTAGATTCCATTACTGTGTGGCGCAATGGGCTGGTATATGATCTGATGAGATGAGTTTGAGTATACAAAAACTCAGCTTAGACAGCTTTTGATTATTGTTGTCTTTTTATTTTTGATCTAAATTCCTTAATTTTTTTTCAAGAAACAGCTGAGTTTTTGCATTCTTATTCGCGTTATGTTCATAAATCAAACAATCATATTTATGTTAATGAACTTGATTGATGATAGGGGAGTAAGGTAAGAAGAGGATCTCTAACTGTTGACTTGATCTTAAGCATATTATAATAGTATTTTACACAACAAAACATAAAATCAAAAATTAAAACCTGACTATGGCTGGCTAAAAAATAGCCTATGATACTCTTGCGTTGAAGACGTATCGATTGATACCTCGCTTGTCAAAATCGGATCAAACTCATAGCCCTTCCTTTACTTCACCGTAGTTGGGTAAATAAAAACCTATGACACTCTATAAATGAAGACGAATCGATTGATACCTATACGCTTATCAAAATCGGACCTAATTTTAGTTTATACACATAACGCTTCCTTTGCTTCGCCGTAGTCGGGTAAAAAAACCCTATGACATTTTATACCTGAAAGACGTGTCGATTGATACCGCGCTGAAAACTTAATTTTATGCATAGTATAATTATGTGTGTATGTAACTATGTACTAACATAGTTACATACACACACATACACATACAAACATACATACATACATACATACATACATACATACATACATACATACATACATAGGTAAATACATAGGTACATACATAGGCAGTTAAACTCATTAACCTCCCTTGCTTCACCGTAGTCGGGTAAAAATAACATACAATACTGATAATAAAAACAGATGGAAGACGTAAAACTTTTGAGAAAGTTAAAGCATGCTTGGTACATTTCATTAATTAGTTTTATTTATTTTATATCATCATCATCATCAGCCCATGTCAGTCCACTGCTGGACATAGGTCTCTCCCAAAGCACGCCACTGAGCCCGATCTACGGCTCTTCTCTTCCAACTGCTGCCAGCCACTTTGCGTATATCGTCGCTCCACCGAGCTGAGTCGCGAAGTTGTTTTTACCTAGTTTCAAAGTTTGCCACAGATGAACATACTTCTGAACAAATACTTCGAGAGCAGTTCCGTGAACAGCAATTGGTTTCGGAATAACATGTTCGAACATAACCTTGGTTTTGTCCAAGTTCATCCGGAGACCAATGCGTTGAGACGAATCAGCAAGGCTGTCCAACATGTGTTGCAAGTCCTGCAACCTTTCTGCCACAATGACGATGTCATCCGCGAATCTCAAGTGAGATGTACTCACCGTTAATGTTAATGTCACATCGTTTCCAGTTCAGAGTCCTAAACATATCCTCCAATGCATTTGAGAATAATGTCCCCTTGTCTCACATCTCGATGCATGGTGATATGCTTAGTCTGCTGGTTCTGTACTTGGACGGTCATTGTTGCGGCGTCACTGGCTGTATACCACTGGCGGTATATCCAAGTGTTGAGATGTCGTCTCAACACTTAGATATACCAAGTCTCGATAGAGTGAAAAGCTTTCTCATAGTCCACAAACGCACATGGGCTCTTCTGACTTCTGTATAATCTGCTACACTGTATGGATGTGGTCTATGGTGCCTTAAGCGTGGGATTACCTCCTGCCTTCAGGAGCTTCGTTTTAATTCCATCCTCACCCGGGGCATTTCCAATTTTGAGCTGTTTGAGAGCCATCTTGATTTCGTCAGGGCTCACTTCTGGCAGCTCTTCAGTATAGTGGTGGATTAGAGTGGCCCTGGAATCCTCTATATCGGGTTCGGGTTTCGACGCGTGTGACACGTACAGTTGGCCATAGAAATCTTCAACTTCCGCGAGAATCTCCGGCTTAGAAACGACAACTTTCCCGCTTGATGTGGTCAACTTCGTCAGATGGCTTCGACCAAGCCGTTGTACAAAGACTTTTGACCTCCAATTTCACTCTATCGATTCTTCTATAGCTCTTGTATTGGAGCGTCGAAGGTCTCACCTTACTAGCTTTGTGTTTTTTTATTCAAAGCCCACTGATCTGACGTAGTGACTGCTGGATCTTCGCGTCGTTTCTCAATGAGAATGAGATTATTTTATATATGTGTATGCTAATATCATTAGCTTACGAAACGCCTTGCTTTTTCAGTTTCTCCAAGAAATAATCCATAAGAATACACAAAATAAATAACAAATAATAGTAAAAAGTGGCATCCTGCTTGAGTTACGAGTTTACGAGGCAGACGGTAGCATCGAGCATAGGCAGCGAAGCACTTCGCTGGACCGTCGCTTGTTCAGCATAGTCCAGCGTCAAACCGAAACGTATGTTCCAGTGCACTTTAGTTCCCAAACAAACTAAAGTGCTCCTGTGAATAGTGGTGAGACATTTACTTCTGTCATAATCGATGTATACTTTTTAGCGTTCGTAGAGAGTACTATTATTTATTCTGTATTCGTAGACAAAACAAGGAATCCTTACTGTTTCATTATGTCCGTCTCACCATCAGTCTGTCCATTTTTCTGTGTGTCAAACCTTTTCTGTAGCTTTCATCAAAAGTTAAGATTTAATAAAAAAAAGTTTGTGGTCCAGTGAAACCTCGATGTTTTTTTTTTAAATTATTGTGAGGTTTCGTTGACAGCTTTTCCTATTTGTTTCCATTTACGAAACATTTTGCTCTATGGTTTGGGTTGCATGCGCCTCCCCCCGTACTCAAGAAAAAACGAACAGTTTCAAATCTTTTTTTTAAAAAACTCTCTTTATGCGAAATAACTAGCAAAACTTTAATGGCTATCTAGGGTTTACTAGTTTACGAGCCAACAAAGATAACGCATTTTATGCCCGCGTCAATTCTGAGCAAATTACATAGTGAGAGACATAATCCAACCGTAAAAACAACTTTTCAGCCGTATCACGTAAGAACTACTGGCACAGAATCAATTATAGTACAAGTACTGCTTGACCGATGGCAATAGGTTTTCATAGTTGATTAGCTTAGTATCCTGGCTACCGAACCCTAAGACTATGTTTGTCTAATACGCACTTGGCCGGTTTTGTTATTTAATATCTTGTGGGAATCTTGAGGCAGATCATACCACTTTATGCATTACATAAAAAACAAATTAAAATCTCATTCTAAAATCCTAACCACATCACTAGATCGCACGTCCTTCGGGATTTCGGTTGAGCAAACTGAAAACGCGGCCATTCGGGACTCCATGTCCCGATATTCGTTTGAAATTGGAATAAGATTGTTCTAAAATTGAATCTCTAACGATCACTCGGGCATTTCACGCATTTATTGATGTTCGGATACTCGATATTGGGTAGCTGGTTATTGGGATCTGGCAGCGAGGAATGAATTAAAACTTATCGTTGTTTAATTTATGTACTGGAAATCCAATTCATAGAATTTATATATAACATCATTGGTTCTGAGGCTATTTTATCCACATTAAACAATGTAGGTGAATCAAAGTGTAAATTGGTAAGTAAATAGTTTTTTTTCTTCTAAATTTAGATATGTTTCATATTACGTTTTCCAGATTAAATGATTGTTGCTGTCACTATACCCAATGCACAGTGTGCCTACACTGTGTGACATAAGATGTACCTAGAACTAACACCGTGCTGAACTGAGTTGCCTGCACAGTATGTGTCTCCGGCTAGACTCCTTATTTAATATTTGAACACGATGTTCGATTTAGATTAATTATATTTATATTAATTACATTTCGGAAAATTTCAAAGAAAATAGCTAGAATCCATTTGAAGACGTTTTTATTGGATCAACGAATTATTTTCCAATACCAAATCGTGTGGCAACAGATGCCTAAATAAGACCACCAAAAACCCAGATATAATTAACCCAACACACTTTACCAATTTATGTATATTTCTTTGCTTCCTTTGTGTAGTCATTCTTCCTATTTTCCGCCATAAAAGCTATCATTTCGTTGAATATAATGCCATCATTCTGTTATGCCCCCGCTGGTATACGAGGAAGGAATACCAAATCTATATTTACGGAAGTGAGTGAAGTAAACATCCTAGTTTGGGAAAGTGTGATGCCCTTTATCAACGTGATAAGGTTGAAATTTATGTGGCATAAATATTGCGAGGAATTCTCGTATATACGAACGTATCGATTTTTAAGTTAAAGATAAAGATGTTTACTTTTGCCAAACAATCTGAAAAAGGAATTGATTTGTACTTACCCATTTTTGGTTAAACATCAATAACTTATTAGTCTTAAGGCTAGATTAATGAGGCAACACAATAGCGTGGAACGTCATTAACAAAAAAAAAACAAAGTCCATTGATAAAGCAATCAAGCGCCTTTGGCCTTTGACGGACTGATAAAATGTTCGTCGCAAGACAAATATTGGGTTTAGCTGCAGGACTTCACGGTATGACGGGAATCTATGGTATAAGCGGTGGCGTAGCGAACTTGTATACCTAGCGGCACGTAAATCTGGCGAACGAAACTGAACGAAACGTGGCGGGGAACCCAAGATGCCCGCCACGTTTCGTTCACCGCTAGACATACGTGCCGGTAGGTATACCACTGATGAAGAGCCAATCCAAATATCTCCATTGATCTGGCAATCAAGAGCTTAGATCTAACCTCTTCTGACGGAGTGTTCTTTTTTAGTTTTCTTCTTCTGACGGACTGATCAGTGTCCATCATGTTTAAAAGATAACAGAAATCGTGGGGAACCATTTTTTAGAGGAGTGAGTTTTTATAAAACTGAGGAGGAGAGGTTTTAGGCCGCTTACTGTGAGACGCAGATGACCTACGCGGACGTCCACTACGGACGGTAAAATTTAGACAAATTTAGGCAGTGCGAGGCGGACGTGCATTGGTCCTAGTTCTAGGTAGGTATTTCATTTCTTGTGCAATAAAGAGTTATCTGTCTATCTATCTATCTATCTAATAAAAAGTGTCGTGCCATCTTGTCTTTGCCAGCCAGAACATAAAATTATGTATATTAAGGCTTTTTTTTTTTTACTTTTGTTGCACGATATTCGTACACCAGTAGCTTATAGCTAACTAGCTGTACCCGCGGCTTCGCACGCATGGTCATTTCTAAAAAGTTAAAAGTACCTACTCTATGTACTATTCCAAGACATAAAATTCCAATATACCAACATTTGATCAGAATTACTTCAGCCGTCAAAAAGTTTTTATCGATTGCTTGGCTTCTTCTCATCGGATTATAATACCAATTACACCAGTTTTTAAGGCAAACCCTAAGCTATCCAACAGTGGAAACCGCATTGCAGTCAGTCCAGTAGTTTTTAAGTGATACACGAACAAACAGACAGACATGAATTTATTAAATATTATTTTCTTGTCCAGTAGCTTATTAGACCAATTTTTTTTTAATTATCTTCTTTGTACAGACTTTTTCGTTCCTATTGCTTTATTATAAGAATAGATAGATGCATGGCCAATCCTGCTGTCGCTTACTTTTTACGCCGTTCCTTTCCAGACTATACATAGGGCTTTCACTTGATTTATTCATGATACGTTCCACGAGCAAAGGAATTTTGCGTTCAGGTATTCTGTTCAGGCGATGATGTCTTTGATCTCTTGGTACTAGAGGTTCACTGGAAGGCTTGAACACCGACTCATCTATATTACAAAGCTAAATTTTCTTTATCTTTTTTTCAACGCTGACTCACCGTTTTAAGTATTAGTAATTGAATTTAACACAAACATTTTATTATTTACCTACTTAGTATGGTATCCCTTTGTTTTGCATAACTTTTTTAAGACTAATTTACTTTGGCATAATTAGTAAGGCATAACATAAAATGACATAATATTAATTTTACATAAACAGTATTTGACATACTGTAAAGTAGGCATCTTGGGCTTGATTTTTTGGCTTATATTATTTTGGACATAAAAGTTAAAAGGCATATTACTTATTCGTGTAATAGTTATTTGGTATAAATCGGTTCTCTATCGCTAAGCATAAAATATAATGGTGAACTGTTTGTTTTACATCCATACCAATATGTAAAATTGAAACGTTGTCTTTTTGTTTGTTTGTTTATTTGTTTGTTTGGGGAGCTTTCACGCGATAAAGGCGGGACGGATTTTGATGAAATTTAGAACGGAGATAGCTTATACCCATAAATAAAACATAGGATACTTTTAATCCTGGAAAATTTTAAGTTTCCACGGGAAAACTGGAAAATGTTGATTACTCACTGTAAGGAACGGTTGCCATCACAGAATGGTCTGTGGTTGCCAAGGAAACGAAATAACAAGTATGTCAAAAAACATCAAGATTGGCTATACCTACTTTTGCATTGGTTTTTAATATCTTAGAAGAAAATAGTATGCTTTTTTCGAGATAAACAGTACTCCGCTCGTACGAAGTCGCGGGCGGGAAAACTAGTAGGTAATATAAACTAGATATTATAATGTGACTGTAGGTGTAAAGGTGGTGTTAGTTGGCGGGTAAGCCAACGAACACCACCTTTACGTTTTTTTTACATAAAATAATATAGTATAATAAAATTATTTCACTCACGGTGAATAATGCAATTTAAAAAACTTATATTTCGCATAAAAATTAAAAGGCATACTATTAATTCAACTAATAACATAAGCTAACTTTAGATATGGTAAACACGATTATGCCTAAACATTTATGCGTAATTGTTATTATGCTTGACATTAATAAAATATAAGTAAAATTATGCCACACTAAATTATGACATTATATTTTTTGCGTATCGATAGAGAATCACTTAGAAATTGACAGTAAATCGTGTTGTGCAGTTAGGAACAAAGGGGTTTTTTTCCAAAAAGGAAAAATTATTTTCTTACCGGTTGGAATAGAGAGGTACTTTAAATATATGTATTCCAGGTTGCACTAGTCATTATTTCAGAGGCCCTTGGGTGACCTCACAAAACCTGGCAACAGTAGAGGTCGGCACCTGTCGGCACTCATTCAAAATACATACATACATTTAAAGTACCGCTCTATTCCAACCGATGAGAAATTAAATGGTCCTGTTTGGAAATAAACACCTTTGTTCTTAACTGCACAACACGATTTACTGTCAAATTCTAATGGCCGGTTCCTATTTTCGCTTACTGTCCGTCAGCTTTTCACATAAACGCCATACAAAAAACGTCAAAAGTAACGAGACGTTGCAAAAACGACTCGTTTTATTTTTATAGGAACGGGGGGTAAGCGTAGACAAAATCTGTCTACGGGTGTAAGTGATTCTCTATCGATACGCAAAAAACATAATGTCATAATTTAGCATGGTATAACTGTTTAACAACCAAAGCCGATAGAGCCGGACGTACTCTCCGAAGCAAAGTATTTCTGTAAATTAACGCGAGATTCCGGATCTCACATTTTGCCGGCGCGTTTGTTCGTTCACACCGTGAACTTCCGGGATAAAAGTACAGCCAGCATAACAAAACACAAAGGTCAGTTAAATTCCACCTCAAAACAATTCCGAGCGAAGAAAACTGGAAGAATTCGAAAAGTCGTAACTAAATTAAAGATCAAGGCTGTGGCTTCAAAGTTGGTCATAAAATAAACTAATAAAAGTTTTTTTATAGCGGGGCTTACTGTTATCCATACTAACTAGGCTGATGCGACATTTTCTTTTGAGCGGAGCTTCAAAGTTGCTTGCTATAAAAAGGATACTTAAAATAGATTGACTATTAATCTGTTTATGCTATAAATAAGACATAAGGTGTTTAATATTTATTTTTTAGGCCTTTTTATAATTGAGCGACTGCAAATTGAACAGCACCCAAAATCCGTATCTCATTGACCCTTAGGCGCTTAAATTTTGTACGGTTAAAGTCCTGTGTTTTTAAGTTGATGTTTACCCAAGCAGTTTTGTGCTCTCCTGCTATTTTGTGGTCTACCCTATACCTATTGCTTATAAACACCTTGTTTTATCTTGTTTGTAATGTATGCAAATGCACAGGAGGCAGTTTTTATAGATAAATGCGTCACTTATGTGCATTGTACGTGTGCACTAAATCGCTACGTGTCAACTCGGCTACGTGGTCTTGGCTTCCCTCATGTCTCCCATATGGATACAAGGAGATTATGCTAGTAATATTATCTCCCCCAGGCGCGGAGACTAAATAATCGTGGACTTGGCTGACCCCTTCGATACAGAAATTTTTGATCGAAGGCTGCTCCGGTGTCTCCACTGGGGGAGCCAACGTTTTGCCATTTTGCTTGTGGTCTCGGCCCCCCGGAGTGGGGAAGACAAAGTTTCATGCATTTTCCGTAATTTTGAAAGTGTTCTCTACTTGATTCAAAGAGAATAAGCAGCAGTCGTACATACATTTTAATTGGTAGATAGTTTCTAATATTATTGCTTAATACGAATTCTTAGTAGTGCAGCAGCGCCACAATAAAATGTTTATTGTGGCGAACAATAAACATTTTATTGTTTAACATTTTGTTTCTGTTACACGTACAGTAATTATCAGCTTACGTACATTGTAGTTCAACGTACATTACTTTCCGCTATGTTTGTTGTTTGTTTGTTGTTGTTGAGCGATGATGGCCTAACGGTTCTGTAGTGCAATTTAGAATCCAACGATACCGGGTTCAAAACCTAGGCTCCGCACCAATGACTTTTCTAAGTTATGTGCGGTTTTCCATCGCTTCGTGCTTCGGAGGGCACGTTAAGCTGTCGGTCCCGGCTGTTATTGATTAATAGCAGTCGTTAAGCCATGTCAGAGGCCCTCGGGCGGCTTGATAAACTCTGCCATCAGAGGCCAGCACTACCTCATACGACAAACAAACAACAAACAAATAATTATAACAATAAAGTTTTTGGTTACAATTATTTATTTACTTACTTAATTATGACACAAGATTATTGGGGAGTAAAGAACACTATTTCAAATTGCGGAAATGTACGGAACTCTAGGTGGTAGATTCAAATAAAAATGTATGTGTTTGTGCGACAAAGTGATAATTAAAACAAATACAAATAACCTTTATTAACACTAAATGATAATAATCCGATGGTAGCCGAGCGGTATATAGATCGCGGAATCCAACGATTTCGGTTTCGGTCCTCGGCTCCGCTCCAATGACTTTTCTAATTTATGTGCGGACTTCCATCGCCCCGTACTTCCGAGGGCGCTTTAAGGTTCGGTACTGGCTGTTATTGATTAATAGCAGTCGATAAGCATGTCAGAGGCCCTCGGGCAGCCTGAACAACTCTGACACCAGAGGCCAGCACTACCCATGCAACCCACGCCTTTAAAAAAAAAAAAACATTTTTTTCTTATTTACACTATTAAAACTTATTTTCTATTTTTTAATTTGGTTTTCTATATAAAGCGTGTTTTTTTTTTAACTATTATTTATTTTCTACTTTTTAGTTTGGTTTATTTATAAGACCATTTTTTTTTTCGAATTATTGCATTGTTGTCGGTCTTTGACAGGTGTGCAAAATTTGAATGAAATCTGACCGTTTAAAGTGGGTCAAAATAGCGTCCAAAGGAGTCGGTTACAAACATACAAGTGAAGCTAATATAAAGCGTATAAAAATGCGAAGGTCTCACCGCTTATAGCGATCTCTACCATACAACATATTAGCAACATTAGGCACGAGCTAGCTATTTTGCTAGCTAGGTTGAATGGAAGACTCGGAAGTTCATCAGTTTTTCACTGAGTAGAATATACAAGTTAATTTGGCGGACTAGAGCGCCTCACGTAGGCAACTACGGCGTAGAGCTCAAGAAACAATTTAGGAATAGAGTGGAGAAAGTATTGTTAAGATAGTGATTTGATAATATCGTAACTAAACATAAAAATCCATTGGCCAGCAAAAACATTAAACAGTTTTTTTTTTATTTATCTTGTTATATAAATTAATCTTGCGTCGAATTTTTTGGTACTAAGAGCTACGAAAATACGCGTGTGGGTGTTATAAATTGCTACGCGGCGCTATAAACGTCCGGACACCCGCGCCGCTCGTTGCGTCGTTGATGACACCGTGCCTAACTAATTAATATTTTTACCAATAGAAATAAAAATAATAATGAATAATAATCATCATCATCATCATCAGCCTATATTTGTCCACTGCTGGACGTAGGTCTCTTCTAATGCACGTCACTGAGCTCAGTGTTCAGCTCTCCTCATTCGTTTTCTTCCAGCCGCTTTTTTCATGTCACTCCACCTGGCTACAGGGCGTCCTATACTACGTATGCCTAAACGTGCGGTCTTATCAGTTCTTTGGAAAATGTGACCAACCCACTGCCACTTTATTTACCACAAGGTATGTTGGTTACCTTGGTTCTCCGTCGGATATCTTCATTACGAATCTTGTCCTTCAGAAAAACTCCAAGCGTAGCTATCTCCATAGCTCGCTGAATGACCTTTAATTTGTTGACTATTTTGACCGTGAGTGTCCACGTTTTGGCTCCATAGGTCATGACTGGTAGGATGCACTGATTGAAGACTTTTATCTTCAGGCACTGTGGTATGGCCGATGAGAAGACTTGAGAAGTATGCTGCCCAACCTTACCGAATTCTTCTGTTGGCTTCCTTCTCAAAGTTATTCTTACATAATAGCAATATTTTCTCAAGGTAAACATATTTTTAGAAAACTTCTAGAGGTGCACAATTGACTGCGATCGGTTCCAGGTCAATAAGATCGTTAAACATGTTCTTGCTAATGAATAATATAGGTAACTAATGTTTTTATAATGTTAGCACTAACGCCTGCTCATTGAGTACATTTCTAATAATAAGATGGATTTAAAAAATTGGATGGCAGTGTAGCGGTCACGGTAGCCGAATTGGTTAAAAGCATGTACCGCGCAGAGGCACGGATGATGCGAGTTCGAATCCATCCGAAATACAAGTTTGTCCGTTTGAAAATTATTTGATGTGCTCTCGCTAAGCAGGCGTTAATGCTAAAATCATATTTGGCATTGTGTTTGGGTGGCGTTATCTTTACGTCACGAAGTTAATTGCAATATTAGCTGTGCTGGTTTGGTTAGTTCAAATGAGTTGCCAATAGATGGCGTTACCTTTTCTGTAATACAGATTTAGAAACTGATGTAATAATTTGGATGGTGAAGTAGTGTCAGGGTAGCCGAATAGGTTACAGGCATGTGCCGCGCAATTTTTCCTTAAGAAGATATTAGATTATAATAAAACTGTCGATATTATCATATTTTAACCAGACTGCGCAACGCAAAGGCCCGGTATTGTGTTTATCAGCCTATGCATGTATGTCTGCTCCTTTGTGGCACTATATAGATCAAACGCGTGGACCGATTTTGATGATTCATACATTAATCGTTATGTCTTAATCTTGCGAGTGCTACTAAAGACGTGACATTAATCAAAATTTAATAAGGCGACAACTAGACGTCATATTGTGAAAAATATAAAAAATAAAGTCGATGAACTATGTCAAGTGGGGTATCATTTAATAGGTGTTGAAAATCATGTTTAAGTTTCTCTTATCATTTTACATTTTAAATAACCGTTTAGGATCTATAACGATTTAAAGGTAATTATGTATGTCTGGTCCTTTGTGGCACTATATAGACAAAACGCGTGAATCGATTTTGATGATTCATACGACAATCGTTGTGTCTTAATCTTGCGTGTTCTACTAAAGACATGACACTAATCAAAATTCAAAATGACAACTAGAAGTCATTAAAGGAAAAAAAATCGACGAACTATTTCAAGTAGAGTATCATTGAACAGGTATTTGAAAATCAGGTTTAGATTTTTCTTAACATTTTTCATTTCGAACGACCACTACCTAGCTACGTGTGCGCACGCGCAGTATGCACGTGGTAGTGCGCATGGTAGCTTTTTTGCACACGAGCAAGGTAGTATTTATGACCTACAACGATTTAAAATTGGTTGACAACCATTCATACTAATTCTTATAAATATAAACTTTAAAGTTTAAAATAAAATAAATTATTATAAAAAAATAAAAAACCCGACTGCATTCAAAACTAAAAAAAGGCAAACAAGCTTTAGATTTTGTAATATAAGATGCAGTTGGAGGCATCATGCATTTCATTTCTCCTTTGACGGGATCAGCTAGATTTTGGAGAGCTACCCTTCATCCCTCCGACTGCATATTATATTTCAAAATCTAAAATCTAAAATTTATTTCCCTCTTTTTAGTTTTGTTCGCAGTTAGGCTTTATGGTTTTCATAATAATTTATTTTATAGTACATAGTTTTATGTAGTATTAATTAGATGTTATAAATACAAAAATACAGTTCATTATAGAGCCTGTCGGGCTCAGCAACTAGAAGACTTGCACTTGCAATTTAATTTAAATAATAATTGTTACCTATAGATAGCTGTGCTCGCGGCTTTGCCTGCGTAGTCATTTCTCTGGGTTAAAAGTAACCTATGTGTTATTCCAGGACCAAAAATACCTATAGAGTACAATAAAAACTAGCTTAAAAGTTAAAAAAAACACGCCTACCCTGCCAAAAAAGAGCTTTTGCCAATAAATTATATAGGTACTGTTGGAATGTGCTTACCAAGGCCTTCAATTTGATACACATATTGTAAATTTTTAAGTTTTTTTCTAGTTTGAAAATGGTGCTATACTACCGTCAAACAGAATATTTTCAAACAAAAAATGGCCTATGTTACTCGGGCGATGTTAGAATTCTAACGATACCACATACGTCTAAATCTGATCAGGCATTTAAAAGTTATGGTGCAATAAAGAAACTCACATACATGAATGCTAAAAACAAAACACTCCGTTTATTGGGCCAATATTTCATCAAAATTTGTTCATCCGTCAAAAGATCGATTGCCCAGCTTCTAATCATCGGATTGAAATAAGTACCAAGTACATAGTTGTTAAGTCAAAACCTAAGCTATACAATATTGAAAAACCGCTTCGCCAAATTAAATCGGTCTAGAAGTTTTTAAGTAATACGCGAAAAGTCAGAAACACAAGATTTAAAAAAAAAAACTTGTTTGTAGCTTAGTTTAGGCACACTAGACCATTTCGTTTTAATTATCTTCTTTGTACAGACCTTTTGTTACTTAATGCTTAATTATTTATTTATTTACTAGCTGCGCGCCGCAGCTTTACACGCGCACACATTTCGCCCCCCGCCTCCTCCCTTCTCTCCCTTCACGTCTCCATCCTCCACCACCATTCTCCCTCCCCCCTTCCGGTACCCTCACCCCCGTCCCCTATAAAACCATACCAACAACTCCCGACCCCGCCCCACAAACCTCACTCCATTTCTTTTTAAATAATAGTGTGATAAAACGCTCGTAAATTAAGTTGAACGTACCTATCTTCCGGTTTAAAGCTCTTTGTGTGTGACGCGATAGCAAACTAGCCTCAACGCGTGCGACGCAGGACTGAGGCAGGTATGTCAAGCTTACATTGCATACACAGTAAAAGTAAAAGGATACCTTTAATAAAGTGTAACACTTGCCGTAAGTTAAGTTTGTGTTGATATTGACACCCTAGTTGTACCTAGTTACTATGTTACGGACAGACAGTTTACTAAATTATGTGTGGTTTTCCACCGCTCCGTGCTTCGGGGGACACGTTAAGGTGTAGTGTTGGTCCCGAATATTACTGATAATTTACCGATCTGATTCATATGTGGCCTGTTCTGGTGTGAGTCAAGGTAGCACGCTGGGTCCTACCTAGTTTACTTAATATGATCAATGACCTGCCGAAGGTCATCCGGATTGCTGAATGGCTACTGTTTGCTGATGATCTGAAGCTATACTTGGGTATAGGTTATAAGGATGACTGTGAGGCGTTTCAGACGGAAATTGTCAATGTGCTAAATATGAGTAAATCTAGCCTTTTAGAATTCAACAACTAGAAACACAAAACTATCACATTTACTCGTTCGCGTGCGTCCCTCCAGTATAATAATCACATATCTCACTCTAGTTATGGAACTCGCCTTTAACAACCGTATATTAGAAATTTGTACTAAAGCGTTTAAATCCCTAGATTTCGTTATGAGACGGACAGCTAGGTTCCATAACAGAAACGCCATTACAAGTTTGTACTATGAATTTGTGCGTAGTAAATTGGAATATGACTACTTAGTATGAGACCCACATGAGCAAAGGTACACAATTATGCTGGAACGAGTCCAAATAAAATATGCTCGTTATTTGTATAAAAATTATATGGGTATTACCCATATTTGTATCATTCTCTGCTCGTTGCCGGAATGATAGGCATAAACACCTTAGAGTTGAGACGTAAATGCGCGTTATTGACGCCCGCGCCGGACCGGTTGCAGCGGCGCGGCGGCGCGTGCGGCGTCTGCTCGTAGTTCCGGTGCGCTCGCAGACCACCACTTATGCTCCCACAGCCCAGGCCATAAACTTGCTCAACGCCCTGATTGCTCAGGAAGGTGGGATCCTTGATATTATTGCACAAAATTTGATACCGTTGTCAACGCATGTATCAGTTTTTTAAGCACATAACTTAGTATTTTTAAAATGAATTGATCGTTGTTTATATGTTTGTTGCCTTACTGTGTGCTTTGTAACTACACTGTAAGTGCAGTAAGCATATGAAATTAAATAAATAAATAATAGCAGTCGTTAAACCATGGTAGAGGCCCTCGGGCAGCCTGACAAACTCTGACACCAGAGGCCAGCACTACCTTATACGACAAACAAACAAATCAATTTACATCGGTCTTACAGTTTTCTCAAGGTTCACATACAAATCCACGTCTGCCGCGAAAGGGTAAACTTGGCTTATGTGCAGAAACTTTCTGTTGTGGTAGATTAAGCAATTAATCTTTCAAATTCAAGTTCAAGTTTACAAACTTGAAGCGGCGGTATTAAGGGAGGGTTACGTACGACGTATACAACTGGAAATAAGCCGCTTCCTCACGAGCGCGGATGTCTGTAGGCAGGATTTCAGGCGGTTTTTGCTGAGATCAGAGCGGTTTGCGCATATGTATGATGATTGTATAGTATTGCCCTGTTGCTCACTTTACCGATATCACAGTACGTATTCTAAGAATCTATCCTATAAGATATATCCCGATATATCCCTATCCCGACATGAGTATAGATGACATGTCACATCAGCGCCGGCGTGAAGGAACATGGCTGTCTTTTTCTTTCTTATGGCGCTAAACTATTTGCGAGTGAGATGGAGTAGCCGGAAGTAATCAAATAAATCTCTGAGACGAAGACGGAACAATTAAGATCGAACTTCACTTTAGGTAAGTTCGTTTGATCATTTAATAGTTTGTGTATTATGTAGAAGTTGATTAATATATGCCCAGAAAAAATAATTGTATAATTAAGTCGTCGACGTCGTAACAACATAGAAAAATAACAAAAAAAAACTTAATTTGTACCAAATAAATTAAAGCTAGTAAAATTATGCATATGTAATAATGCATGTAAAAACTGGGCATTAGGCTTTTTTCATGTTTCATACCCATTGACAATCATAATCACGAAGGTATTCGCACTCTAACCCCCACTTCCTATTAAAATGTAACGAGTCGTTTTCCCAACGTCTCTACGTTACTTTTTGATGTTTTTTATATGGAGTTTATGTCAAAAGCTGACGGATAGTAACTCCCCATTCTTATAAAAATTTAACGAGTTGTTTTTCCAACGTATCGTTACTCTTTGAGGTTTTTTGTATGGTAGACCACATCCATACGCCCGGCAGATTATACAGAAGACCGAAGAGTATAATCGGCCACTATGTCTAGCGTTTGTGGATTACGAGAAAGTCTTTGATTCAGTCGAGATCTGGGCAGTGCTACAGTTATTACAGCGGTACCAAATTGACTACCGGTACATCAAAGTGTTGAAATGTTTGTACTGCAAAGCCATTATGACAGTCCGTCTTCAAGATCAGAGCATAAATTCTATCTAGTTGCAAAAAGAGGTGAGACAGTGAGACGTTATTTCTCCGAAACTGTTAACCTCTGCACTGGAAGATATATTCAAGCTTCAGAACTGGAACGGATATGGTGTTAACATCAATGGCGAATACATCACTCACCTTAGATTTGCTGATGATATAGTCATCATCGCAGAAACCCTGGAAGACCTAAGCACAATGTTCAGTGACCTCAATATTGTTTCCCAACAGGTACGTCTTAAAATTAACATGGGTAAGACGAACATCGTGTCAAATGCCCATGTCGTACCCATGCCAGTTTATATTGCGAACGATATTATCGAAGCTGTTGATCACTATGTCTACTTAGGTCTAACGATTCAACTGGGTAGATCCAATTTCGACAAAGAGGTCAACCGATGAATCCAACTCGGATGGGCAGCGTTCGAGAAATTACGCCATATCTTCTCGTCGCATATACCGCAGAGCCTCAAGACAAAAGTTTATAATCAGTGCGTGTTGCCAGTGATGACATACGGTACTGAGAGTGGTCGCTAACTATTAGTCTTATACACAAGCTCAGAGTTGCGCAGCGTGCAATGGAGAGAGCTATGCTCGGTGTTTCACTACGTGATAGTATCCGAAATGAGGAAATCCGTAGAAGAACCAAGGTTAACGACATACTCGTAGCTGTCGTATAGTTCACAGAACCGACAACCGCTGGGGAATAAATGTTCTCGACCACGAACAAGCAAGCGAAGTGTGGGGAGACCCCCCACACGATGGATCGACGACATTGTAGCCATCGCAGGAAGTCGGTGGATGGAGGTTGCACAAGATCGCTCGTCATGGCGCTCTTTGGGGGAGGCCTATGTTCAGCAGTGGACTTCTAAAGGCTGACATGATGATGATGATATATGCTCTGTGATATTTCCCAAACAATTGTTTTTGGAATAAACGAATTGAATTGAAAATGACTCCAAAACCAAATGTGAGTGCGAATACTACACGCAAGTATAATAACAATGAACAAAGCTAGTATTTTAATAAAATCTCAAATTATGGAAAGTTGACCACTTCCAAGTTCGGTGCGATGAGATCGAATGTGGAATAAGCTTACCCAGAAAACGCACTGCGTTCGCGCTGTAAAAAGTCACCGTATGTATAGTTGCTTAGCAAAAGTGTGAATTGCCGAAGCCTGTTGAAGACTTCAAGAGGATAACAAGCGATTCCGGGAATTTATTGTCTGGTTAGTATTTCGTGATAATTTATGATAGTATCTATTGATAATTTAATAATGAAACTATAATTATTAAGCACCATCTTTATTCACAGAGCAGAGTACATGAGAGTGTAGCATAGACTAAAAAATATATCTATAGTAGGGTTGTGCACGAGTGGACCACAGAGTATAACAGTTACTATTTATGCTGGCTTTACACTATAATCTCAACAGTACCTACTACCAATCTTCATAGAATTTGAGATAAAGCTTGTTTTGGTCACTTTCAGTGTAAGAACACATTTATATTAAAAAAAAATGAACGAAGAAGAACTGTGTAGCTAGCTTCCGCCGAACTGTAAGTAAGTCAAGGTAAAAATAAAATATATAAACAACACAGGATATGTTCAGAATCCAAAAAAAAAACAAGTGGTAGGCGAGACAAGTTCGAGGCGGTTTGAGTGCGTGTCTATTTAGGGGGGTTTGTCAGCGTTATTGAGCTACGGCGGAACGTCCTAGTGACCCCCCGTACGGCCTCTAACAGCACCCATACTTAATAAAAAAATAAGAGTTGTTGAATCACTCTCGATCCAGCACTCGACGAGTCAACATCTCCTGAGGATGCCTCGTGTAGAGGCAAAACACGTGTCACAAACTCCAAACAAAAACGTCAAAAATTAAGGAGAAGTTGGAAAAATGTCTTGTTTCACGAGTGTAGGCAAGGGATAAAAGTTCCAACAACGCGACACTTTGTGATGTGTTTAAAACTCCCTAGGGAGTTTCAATAAAACGTCTATCATTTTACTTATTCGTGACTTTGACAATTGACTGTGCCGTGACAATACGACTTACGTAAAAGCTTGACATTGGCGAAATGGCTGTAATAAAGCCGCAATACTAAAAAAAAAAAGTGTTTGGGTTCATTTTGCTCAGCTTTGCGAATCTTAGAGTAAGGCCCCTTACACAGCTCCCCGGGCTAGTATCTTGTCTGGGCTAAAAACTTAAGACAATTAAGATAGAGAGACATACGCAGACAGTAGCGCGACTAATTTACTAACTAGATACTTGGTTTCGTTTTCGTGCAAGTGCGCTTAACTTATATATATGCCAATGCTTTTTGCTTTTGGGGTTTTGTAAAAAGCTTACTTTAAAAAGTGTGAGCCACCAGCAGATTTTTCTGTTTTAAATGGTAGGATTTTGTTTTTCAAAAGTGTCGGCACTAAGTTTGTTCTGTTATCGATCCATTACTTACTCCCACTTACCCTCTCCCCTTATTAATAACTAGCAACGCCCCGCAGATTTGCCCGCGTGCATAGTTTGCCATCCCCTTTCACACCCTTAGAGACAGAATTTAAAAAAAAACCTTCCTTTGCACCTTAAGATACTCAAGGAATTTATCCTCCAAATTTCAAATCTCTACGTCTACTGGTTTAGCCTTTGCGTT
This sequence comes from Alsophila aescularia, assembly GCA_946251855.1. Lineage (NCBI taxonomy): Eukaryota > Metazoa > Arthropoda > Insecta > Lepidoptera > Geometridae > Alsophila > Alsophila aescularia. The sequence goes on from OX276381.1 coordinate 12,581,160, forward strand.
GTCTGTAAGTCAGTCGCTAGGTATGTATATCACGGTGCTGTTTTATTTTATGCACTATTAATGGGCTACCCTATATAAATATCATCTTTTGCCTAAAAAGCCATGTAAGTATATCAAAGCTCCCATAAAATTGTGAATTTATAAATTGAAACGTAAATGAACAAGGGGTGACATTTTAAAAGCGGAGGTGAGGTGAAGTTCCTCCGGGTGCCGTTATAATAGCTCATTGTACGCGCCGATAAAATGTGTAGGGCTGTCGCTCAAAGTTTTGACGTGGATACGTCAATAAATTTACTTCCATATGGTAATTCAAAAAATGGATGATAACAAAATCAGATAAAGTTTTGTGTTGCAGTTCCATATCTATCATCAACATCCAAAATTTAATTACACCACTTGATAGCTAAAAAATCAAAGAATTGATTACGTTGAGTGAGGACAATGACGGATCGCGCGTGGTGGAATGGGAAGGGCCGCTATTTTGAGGTCGTTTCACTGCGTCACATAATTTCTGTTTAGTATACATTTTTACTTGGAGAAGCTACGACGTTCGTTTACATTTCAATCGTTAGCTCTGATCATGATCTATCGATTGCGTATATAAAGCATTAGTGTGAAAGAGTTTTAGTGAATATGTGTGGAGTTTAAGTAAAAAAAAATACAAGTACATCATTAATGTAAGAGAAAAAAACACGATTGGCCTGCCAAAACACTAACTTTAAAAAAAAACAGCCTATGTTACTCGGTATGATCTAAGGATTCTAACGATACCCCATACATCCAAATTTGTTCCGGCATTTAAAAGTTATGGTGGAACAAAGAAACTCACATACTTACATACATAAATCCTGCAAACATTACACATGTTGGTCTATAGTCGTCAAAAAGCTAAATCAAAATATAGAGATCGTATACGGTTGGAAGAGCGTCTCAAGAGCAATCCAGTGATACCAATAAAACACCAAAACACCATATAGACTATAGACTGAGTGAAGCGATGCCGGGAATGTAAAATAATGAAGGCATCCGAGCGGATCAATGACAGCGCTAGTACATCTGCTCATAGAAAATATTACCCGTTACGTAAACGTATTCACCTCAATCGCGCAGCCGTGTCTATGACACAGCCACATTCCTTTTTAAGCTACTTCAGAAAAGGAGACGGTTATAATATGTCGGTCGATATCTCCGTCAATTGTTCTTATAACTAAGCGGTGGATTTTATGTACATTTGGCTAATGCTAGTCTTTGGTTGATGATGACAAACAAGAACTTACTTACTTATTTAAAATGTAACGCTTGCTCTCTACTGGTTAGCGTCAAAACAATGGGCAAAACAGTGGAAAAAACTGGATCAATTATATTTACGACCACTCGTGTGAAACATCGATTTGTTATAAAACGCCTCAAAACAAACACTTAAAAACAGCTGTAAGACTTTGATAAAGATTTGTAACCAACAAATAGCTTATTTAAACCTATTGTTTATTTTTTAAAGCTTGTTTTTTGTAACTTTAGAGATTACCTACCCCATTTTAAATAGCGTGGTTGCTCTAGCAGTATCTATACTTCTAATAAAGCAACAGGAACGAAGTCTGTACTAAGAAGATAATTTTAAAAAAATGGTCTTGTTTACTTAATATAAGCTACTGAATAAGAAAATAACATTTTAAAAATTCGTGTCTGTTCTTTTGTCTGTATGTTTGTTCGCGCATCACGTAAAAACTACTGGACCGATTGCGATGCGGTTTTCACTGTTATACAGCTTAGAGTTTGACTTAAAAACTGGTTAACTTGGTATTTCAATCCGATGACTAGAAGCCGAGCAAACGATAAAAACTTTTTGACGGCTGAAGTAATTTTGACCAAATGTTGGTATATTGGTATTTTAGGTCTTGGAATTGTACGTATATTACTTATAACCTAGAGAAATAACCACGCGTGCGAAGCTGCGGGTACAGCTAGTAATTAATAAATAGTGATACACCAGCATGGAGTGTACAACCCTATTATAAAGTTGTAGGGTTACCTCGACACGGAGCGCGCTTTTGTTGCATTCACCTTTCAGAAGTATACCTACCGCCTAGAATTTAAATTACACTCTACGGTACCGAATTTCAATCTGGAATTCATTTTCTGACAACTTTTGTTGGAAACCGGTCTTTGTGTTCGTAAACATGCGAGTTCTGGGAACTTACTATGTTTGTGGAGATAAGTTTCAAAATGTTTTGGTTATAATTTCATATTAAAGTATTGACATAATAATACAAATGGTATATTACATCTTTTTTGCATTGCGTAAAGTTATTTAACTTTCATGAAAGTATGTTTGATGATAGTTATTAATTTAAACGGGACTTAATCGCGAAGAAAAACTTAAGTTTTATTTACCTCGATGTTTCGAGACCACGATCAATGCAACTTGATAGAAACGTCGAGGTAAATAAATTAAGATTTTCAGCGCGATTAAGTTCCGTTTAAATATATAACTATGAGTTCGAATCGCGAAAGCCTAAAAGTATTTTTGATGGTCACTTGAATGAACGTATTATTAAAATTGAGTTAAGCTCTTTGAGAAATGGCCTAGTGTTTCGGCAATTATTAGGGGGGTTTATTCCATTCCACAACTCTTTTGTATGTGATCTGGGTTAACCCTAACCTGGCCACCTGTCCGGTGAGCAGGTTCGGCAGATGGTTGCGGAAAGGAGCGCAGGTCGTGTAGACATCCGTAACAAGTCTAAAAAGTTCCTTCACGTGGTGCCGCCTGTCATTGGTCTGGTCCCTTAAGGAACAGATGTAACTAATACTTTTAGGCGTATTTATAGACTTCCTGTAAACCCAAACCGTCCTATCCTATTCCTACCCATTTTTCCTATCCAATACGCTGCAGTGACGAGGTGGTCAGGTCACTGTGAGCCTGTTATCCCAAATGGAGGAGATAATAAGCGGTTGGGATGATCACCCACGTAACTCGGTGCTGTGCGTGGGGGGCCCGTATGGTAGGATGAAACAAACCTGGTGGCTGAGTGGGGAGTTGGTCAGGGTACAGTACCTCTCTTCCGCAACACTCCTCTTTGGTGTGGATTTCAACTAAAACGGGGGGGTATGGACTAGCCATCCATACCTATCCAGCACTGGTAGTAGCCTTCAGCTCTACCTGGCGAGAATGGGAGGACTATGGGGTCTGCAGCCGGCGGTGTTCGTTGAGCTGCGCCATTGGATTGGGCGTAGTGTCGGACGTAGCGGCGTTGAGCTCGTGGTCTCCTGGGACACCCGTTCTATACCTTTCCTAGTAGCCCTGGTATTGCAACCCAATACCCCCGGTGCGGGCTCCGTGGAGGGTGGGGAGCTAGGAAGGTGAATTCTTTAAAACAAACTGAGTATGGATGACTCTAAAAAAACATACAATCCACTTCAAACCCCCCTGAGCGGGGAGGCGGTGAAGAACTTCGAGGCGGCTTTTGCTGCCGATGAGGGTAACACTGTTGCCTGGACGGTCGTCATACCCAGAGGTAAAAAGGAGGCAAGGAATGTGGGGCAACAGTCATTGGCTGGAACCTCAAGCGTCAGTGTCCCCCACCACCAGGGGAGCCTACGTCCCAGGTGTAAAACTCTTAAAGAGGCAGAAACAGAAGCTAAAACAACAGCGTAAACGGAAGGAGCGCAAGGTAGCGAGCTCTGGAAGTCAGAAACCAGCGACGGATGACACCAGACCTATTAAACCGGGACCGCGCGCATACTTCAAGAGTAGACAGAATGAACGCGAGGATCACCGAACCGAGCCAAATGCCCCGCCAGCGACTTCCGTGCATACGTCCAGGGTGACTGCTGTGACCGTGGGTACAGGAAAGGGAAAGAGACCCAAGCACATTGTACGCGTGGATCACAGATCCGAACCGAATGCCCCGCCAGCGACTTCCATGGACTCGTCCGTGGTGACTGCTGTGACCGCGGGCAGAGGTAAGGTGAAGAGATCTAAGCATGATAACATGTACAATCGCAAGAAGCGAGCTGCTATATTGATTGCCAAATCGGCACAGGCTCCGGCCCGCAATGAGTCCAGCAAGCGTACGCGGTTGGATGACACGGTGTCGCCGAGAGGCGAACACAAAAAAGCGAAGTTGGATAGCTCCTGTCGTACACAGGCTAGCTACGCGGATATTGTGCAGAACAAGCTCTGTGTAGCTGTGTCTAGGGCTGACAGCTTACAACTAAGCGATGAGCAAGTCACCCTGGTGAAAAAGTTCCGCAGAGTAGGATACTGGAGGGCGTCAAAAACCCTGCCAATACCTTCTCCCCTAACTTCAGAGGCAAGCCCATCACTGCCGATGGAGCCCTAAAGTTGTGGTGCGAGGACGAACCTTCACTAAGTTGGCTTATAGAAACTATAGACAGCATACCAACAACGACAACATGTCCCAGGCTAGTGGTGAAGCAGCAGAGTGAGCTCACCAGGAGGGTGCGAGCGGCCCTGGCCCTTCCAGAGTGTGAAAACACTCTGGAGGATACCAACCTTGTTTTGGCGTATCAGAACAAGTGGGCCCTCGTAAATACCTGGACGGTGTTCACGCACACGAGACAGGGGGATGGGACTCTGTTTTTGACTTTGGGGATTCCCGAGGACGTTGTTCCCATCCTTCTGGAACGTGATCGTGGGCTGGCCCACAACCTTGGGAAAGTGTGTGTCAGGTTCTACACAAAGGACGGTTCGTTAACGGACGAACCACCAAAGCGCGACGAGGGTCCCCCTGAGGAACCGGTGTCAAAACTGGGACCTAGCGGGACACAAGTCGGGAAGAAGCTTGTCCCAGCTTCAGCTGATGGTGCGGAGGGAGCAATTCCGGCCCCACCACTGCACTCCTCACCCCAGGCGTCAATTTCGGGGGAGATGGAAGGAATGTCCCTGGATCCGGAAACCCCTGAGAGTGATGTCAGTTTGGATTCGGGAGAGGAACTGAGAGTGTCTGAGTCAGAAGGAGAGGGAAGCCAACATGATGGTGACCCCGAACCTATTGACCAGTAACTGTATACAGTGGTATCGGGTCCTTAAAGAAACTAGATAACACTTACACTAAAACAGAATCCGAAACAAACAACTTCCTTTTACAAACACACTTCCCAAGGTGCCACATCACAGACACCACCACTTGGGGTGTTTTTGATGAGGTTATGCCTACAGTTACAGACTGGTCAGTCGCACAGACAGTAGTAACAGGGGAGAGAGTTAAATGGGCTATAAATGTTTTCCAACCTTTTAAAACTGCAGGTCTAGATGGTATTTTCCCGGGGCTCTTACAATGGGGAGAGAGTTACATAAATGGTTCACTGATTCTCATCTTCAGGGCTTGTTTGGCCTTTCGGTTTGTGCCCCTGGCATGGAGAGAGGTCAGAGTTCTGTTTATCCCTAAACCGGGAAAGAAGGACTATACGGACCCTAAAGCATATAGACCGATAAGCTTAACTTCTTTCCTTCTTAAAACGTTAGAGAGGTTATGTGACCGGTATATTAGAGACAGCATACTAACTATTACACCACTACATCCACAAACAACATGCTACAGTTTGGGCAAATCTACAGAATCTGCCCTGCACAAAGTGGTAAGCATAATAGAGCAAGACATTAACAACAAGACGTTGTGTCTGGGCGCTTTCATTGACATTGAAGGAGCCTTTGACAAAACGAATTTCATAAGCATCAACGTAGCGCTACAGAAGCACGGTGTGGATTCGACTCTGATTGATTGGGTCGTAAACATGTTGAAGCTTAGGGCGGTTCGCGTCGACCTAGGTGGAATCACCAGGGGTATGGTGTCAAGAGGGTGCCCACAGGGAGCAGTCCTGTCACCTCTACTCTGGAACATGGTTGTAAATGACCTAATCACAAAGCTGAATAACCAACGCTTCCTCACGGTTGGCTACGCAGACGATCTGGCGATTCTTGTATCTGGACATTTTGCCAGCGTGTCTTGTGATATCATGAATAATGCTCTAAAGATCGTAGAAAGCTGGTGTACAGCATTTGGATTAACCGTGAATCCAACGAAAACCAATCTAGTAATGTTCACAAACAAAAGAAACTTAGGTAGGTACACACTGCCCTACCTCTTCAATACTCAGTTGACCCTGACTGAAGAGGTAAAGTATTTGGGCAACCTTAGATAGCAAACTCCACTGGGCTAGACACCTGGAGACTAAAATAAACAAGGCTACTATCTCATTTTGGCAATGCAAAAGAATGATAGGGAAAACATGGGGCCTTAGTCCAAAGATTACCTTTTGGTTGTATAATACTGTGATTAGGCCTTCAATGACTTATGGAGCTCTTGTTTGGTGGCCAAGAACCAAACAGAGCACCACAGCTAGCAAGCTACAAAAATTCCAGAGGCTGGCTTGTGTGGCTGTAACTGGATGTATGAGAACTGCCCCCACGGCAGCACTTGAGGCATTACTTGGATTGCAGCCGTTACAGCTTCACATCCATTAGGAAACTGCTGCATCTGCTTACAGGCTTAGGGCACTTAGTCTCTGGAAGCGAAACAAACAGGCATCACACACGAACATCATAGAGGAGTATGCAGAGGGAAACCCACTCATACTCTCCATCTACGCCAAAACAACATCAATTCGTCAAAAGCTATAAAATACAACTATATGAAGAGTCTAGTGATAGTTCAAACACACATGAAGTTAGGATTTACACTGATGGCTCCAAAATGAAAACAGGGACGGGAACAGGCGCGTTCTCGGACGATCTAAACATACACATAGCAGCAACCCTGGGTTCACACAACTCCATCTTTCAGGCGGAATGTGTAGGTATAATCCAGGCGGCTTCTGCAGTACTACGTAGAAAGGTAACTGATTTTAATATCAGAATACTCTCAGACAGTGCTGCAGTTCTTAGAGCTCTTCAACAGAACGTACACTCCTCGGGGCTAATCATACAGTGCCACAATCTACTGGAGGAGGTTAGTAAAGACAACCGTGTTACTCTCCAATGGATAAAGGGGCACAGCGGATCTAGAGGTAATGATGCGGCTGATGTACTGGCTAGGCGAGGCTCGGACTTGCGCGAGGTAGGTCCAGAACCGATGATCTCTTTGCCTTTCAGCCAAATCCGAGCATGGATCCGGCAGAGAACAAACAACCTGCATCAAAACTACTGGGCGAGTATTAAGAACTGCAGGTAGTCGAGGGAGGCATTCCCGGAGTTAAATCCGAGATTCTCCCGTAAACTCCTAAACCTTAAAAAGGATAAGCTCCGACAAGTCGTCGGAATAATCACCGGTCATTGTGCCCTTAATAAACACCTATTTACTATAGGCATTACAGACAGCCCCCTGTGCAGAGGATGCATGGAAGCTGAAGAATCGGCCACGCATGTGCTCTTGGAGTGCAGTAGCGTGGCGAACCAGAGAGCGCATTTCCTGGGAACACCGGGAACCCTACAGGAGGCCTGCATCAGGATACAGGAGTTGCTGGCCTTCCTGGAGGACATCGGGTGGATGCAGTGACTTGCAGTACCACCCATCACGCAAAAAGGGCCAACATACGGCCTAATTGCGGAAAAGTGCCCGCGCATCAAGTATCAAGTATGTAAGTATCGGCAATTATTGCCGCAATTGTATAGCCAGTGCAACAAGTTTTGCAGAGTGTATGCCAACATTGTTGCTTTATGTTGCAGTAGCAACTTGGCTAGGTGTACGATTGCGGCAATTATCTATCCCGTTTCTGAAGAGAAACGTTTTTGACGCGGTGCAGGGCTTTGATAGATGTAGAAAATGTTAGGTAAGAATTGTATTCAAATTCAATACCAATAATTAAAAAAACAAAAAATACTTTTTAATAATGCATTGTCATCTATTTTGAGCTACAGCCGGATAGCTAATCGGGAAATTGGAATTGCTAGATTCCAGAACAGACAGAAATACATAGATAGACATACATATACCTACATACAAATGAAGTTAATAAACGCTTTCAAAAATAAAATTAATCTGATTTTGTATCTCTAATTGTATAAAAATTAAGTGCTTTCGCGCAGCTGGCCAAAACTGCAATAACAAACGGTTTTCAGCCAATAAATACGAGTATATGTTGTTTGTGATCGTTCTATTTAGTCTTCTTATTCACTGGATTTAATACGGTGTAGTAATTAAAGTTATAATTCGTATTGGCAAGATAGATATAATGTACTTTTCGTAAATCCACAGATAATACATAGAAGGAACCGTACATTTATAATAAGTCTATAAGTAACAGTATACATTACTATGGAATACATTGCCAGTCTCCATAAGACGAGCTCATTCAATACCTTTAAAAGTCAAGTAAAAATGTTATATCTTTCTGTGTCAAATAGTCAAACGTAAGTACCTAAGTACTATGTTTGTTGCACATTGTGTTAAATTGATTGATCGCACGCGTGTTCATTTTAATACGTATGTATTTATATATATATATATAAGTAAAAAAAAAATATATATATATATTTAACATATATATTTAATAACAATACATAAATACAATATATAGGTGTATTTATGTATTGTTTAAATATAAGTAATGTATTATTTAATAAAATATGTATTATTATATTGTAATAAGTATGTATGTTAATTTACTATGTCATAGTGCCACCGACCGAAAGGTATTTCTCTGATTCTCTACATACTAAGGTTGTCTGGAAGAAATCGCTCTTTAGCGATAAGACCGCCAATTGTACTCATTAATTTATAATTTGTATCTTTATTTGTACTATTTTTTGGTGTACAATAAAGTGTATCTGTATTGTATGGTATTGTGTAGACTTGTTCGTGCGGAAAAGATAAAAACATTGCAAATTACAAACGTTTCATAACAAGTAGTAGAATGAGATTTAAAAAGATAAATTAACAACGCTAGGTATTTTTAAACCCGCCCCTAGCAAAATAAACCGAGCGCACAAATTGTCCTGTCAGCGGCCAAGCTTAACCACATCACCGCAGTTTATCTCATTTCTTGCAGAGACCAACAGAAGTCAACTTTACTTAACAAAATAGTGGCTTAAAATTAATATCACTGTCACGTCGTGTAAACCTCGATAGTAGTAGTTTCATCATTTATGTGTGGTACAATTTTTTTTATAACTCGCCCGTTTACAAACGGCGTCGTCTATTCACAATCAACTTGTAGAACTTAACGGTTTATAAACGGCATCTTTTGTTTGTAAACATTCGCCCGCTAGCAAACTATTAGGTTAGGTTTGGTTGAACGCATTGAGCCTAAAAAACTAGGTAGGTTAGTAAGTGTGAACAGAAATGATTAACGGTTAAAATGGAAATTTTAACCCAAAATTTTCTAACCTAACGGACGAGATCTAAAAATTGCGACAGCGAGGCGTTTTATAATTTGGTTCTGGCATTTTGCATACAGACGGACGTTTATAAACATACAACGCAATTTGTAAACGGGTGAGTTCTACAAGTTCCCTGAAACTTATGCATTAATTTCTCCTCTTGCGTATTGACGTTTCAACTGAGGATGGGTTTGTACTCGGAAGCCTAATTCTAATTTTAAATGTATTCAATTTATCAACCTCATGAAATTCAACGTCAAACGTTGCTCGAAATGCGAATGTTATTGTACGATGTTTTGGTGGCTCAAGACATCTTCAACCATCCAACTGATCTTCCAACCATCCAACTTCTGTGAAAAATGTCTGCTTCACGCAAATGATGATATTGTATTTATTTATCCGAAATATTATATTTAAACGAAAGTTACAGAACTAATAAAAACTAAAATATTATTATATTAGATACTAGCTGTACCCGCGGCTTCGCACGCGTGGTCATTTTTCTAGGTTAAAAGTGCTCTATGTGCTATTCCAAGACCTAAATTCCTTCCGCCCCGTAAAAAAACTTTTTATCGATTGCTTGGCTTCTACTCATCGGATTGAGATAACAAGTACCCCAGTTTATAAGTCAAACCTTGAGCTATCCAACAAAGAAAACCGCATCGCAATCGGTCCATTAGTTTTTACGTGATACGTGAGCAAACAAACATACAGACAAACAGTCAGACAGACACGTTTTTTTAAATGTTATATTCTTATTCACGGGTTTATTTGAATTACCCTAGACCATTTCTTTATCTTATTTGTACAGACTTTTTCTTCTTATTGCTTTATATAAGTATAGATGTTTTTTACTTTAAAATTTACATAACTTTTGATCCCTATCCCGCAGGATACAACGTATTCTCAATTGTAACCCATCATATAAACTATGATTAGTAATATGAAATTGGGTTGTCTGGATCACAAGAGATCCAGACAACCCAATCTTAACATTGATGTATCATTCAATTATCTTTCGTCTATTTTTCAATTAGTTTTCATTTATTCAAGAAGTAATTATCAACCATTATTCATTTGTCATTCAATTATTTTTCAACAATCTTTCATCTATTTTTTCAATAAGTTTTTATCATTCAATTATCTTTCAGCAATCTTTCAACAATCTTTCATCTATTAGTTTTCATTTTTCGAGAAGTAATTATCGACCCATATTCAACCATTATCCATGTACCATTAAATTAGTTTTAAACAACTTTTCATGTATTTTTCAATTAGTTTTGATTTATTCCAAAAGTAATATTATATTTTGAAAACAAAAATCCATTCCTGTTCAAATATTAATAAAGTTAATATTCAAGTTTTATTTAGTTATTATCTATTCAAGAACATATTTTTTTTTGAATTGTGATCGAATTCATTAATCATCCAATAAAACTCCGTAGATATCTGCTGTACTAATCTGTATTAACTTACAGTTTGGCGGAAGTAAGCTACAAAGTTTTTCAACGTTCATTTTAAATATGGATTTCCCACAGACTTCTAATATACAGTATTAGAAGTCAGTGGGATTTCCGCAAAGTAACGCCTGTTTTTATTATATGTACTTGCTGTGCCCGCGGCTTTACCCGGGTGGTAATTTCTCTGGGTTTCTGGTTAAGTGAGTTCCTGTATCTTAAAATACCAATAAGATAAATTAGATGCTCTCTATACCTATTCTTAATAAACTGTTTATTAACTTTGCAATAACTAGTATAAAAAATGTGGTCCAAATTACAAAGTGGTAAATAAACGTTGGACTTCGGGATTGTGGTCAGGATAAACTAAAAAGGAATTCCCAAATTGCCCATTAAAATATATTTTTTAAACTACAACAGTTAAAAAACCAGTAAAAAAAACTACAATTATGTTAATTATTAAAGCCCAAGCTGGTGGCGGGTGGTGCGGAAGTCCGCCACCCGTCGTTGCTATAACACATGCCGCTGTAGTCACAGTCACAGTACATCCATACCAATATATAAAACTGAAACGTATGTTTGTTTGTTTGGGGAGCTTTCACGCGATAACGGCTGGACGGATTTTAATGACATTTGGAATGGAAATAGCTTATACCCTGGAATAAAACATAGGATACTTTTTATTCCAGATAATTGAAAGTTTTCACGGTGAAACTGGAAACTGTTGATTATTCGCTGTAAGGAACGGGTGTCATGGAAACAAAATAACAAATCTGTCAAAAAAATCAAGAGCGTTGGTACTATACCTACTTTTGCATTGGTTTTTAATACCTTTAAAGAACATAGCATGCTATTTTTCACGATAAACTGTAGTCCGCGCCGACGAAGGCGCGGGCGGGAAAGCTTGTAATATAATAGTCCTTACGGATATATATGTACTCGTACTGTGCAAGTGTGCTGTGTGCAAACCGCTCGGACGCGGACGCCCGCCCTCGTCGCAGCACAGAATAATAATAGCACAAAAGCCGCAGTCTCAACCTGTTTTAAGCAAGTAGATAATTAATCATAATTCATTATAAGTTTCACTAATGGTAAAAAGATAAAGAAAATGTAAAATTTTTGTACAGAGCCTGACATAGTATACAATCGACCTATAATTTAGGTCACAAGAAAATAATATGTAACAAATAGATATTTGTAAATTTTTGTCTTATATATTTGAGTATGGCTATAATTAAAAAGTCACTTTGATATCTATACTTATAATGAAGCAATATGAACGAAAAAGTCTGCACAAAGAAGATAATAAAAAAATGCTCTATCATACTTTAAATAAGCTACTGAACAAGAATATAACATTTCTAAAAATCTTTTATGTCTGTTTGTCTATGTGTTTGTTCGCGCATCACGTAAAAACTACTGAACCTATTGCGATGCGGTTTTCTGTGTTGGATTACTTTGGGTTTGACTTAAAAACTGGGTTCATCTTAATCCGATGATTAGATGCCGAGCAATCGATAAAAAACCAATTGACGGCTGAACTAATTCTGAAGATATGTAGTATTTGTACTTTATAGGTACTTTTGGTCCTGAAATAACACGAATGGGCTACATTCAAATGAAATGACCAAGCGGGTAAAGCCACGGGCACAGCTAGTATCTAATAGAAAGGGATATAGAAGTAAAGTACATTTACAAAAGGGAACAAAGCGCGTTCAAAATTAACGTGGCAGGTACAATGTATAAATTTAATATAAACTATCAGATCTGTCATCATGATGTTTCAACCAAAACAGCCTAACTAAGGACACAATGATTGGAAACATGACTCTAAAGACGACGTATTTCTTAAGAATACAGGCTGAATCCCTAAAAACGGTAAATTTCATGCTCTTCTAGGATATCACACAGCCGTGAGTGGAAGGAACCCCGTAATAATACGATCCGTAATAACACCCGCAAAGCTAAATCCATGCAATGTGCTTGTTTGTGGCAAACACCCACAAGCCTCAAACCGCCCACACACTACAATTTTAGTTGACAGTTTTAGTTGTTAAGTTAAAACGTACATGACTGTAATATTCATTGCGCCCACATACAATGCGATTAATGGCATGTGCGGGGGGACCTTCCGTACTAGGTATAGGGTATGGATTTTGTAAAATGATAAAACATACGGGTTAAAACGTTCAATAGTTCATTATTAAGTTTCATTTTCGGACCAAAGTGATGGCCGTCAGCACACAACTGCAACAGCGCACGCGCAGCGGGAAGCGCGGACGGCGTTCAGCTTCGCTCGACTTGCGACGTCATTTCGGAGTCCATCGATGCGTCATCACTACATACATCTAGGTTCTAGGCACACTTTACTGGTTGTATGAGTTCCGCGGGGTTCTCTTTCGATGCGCATAAAATATAATATCATAATTTAGTGTGGCATAATTTTACTTATCCTAATAATATGCAAGCATAATAATAATTATGCATCAATGTTTACGCATAATCGAGTTCACTATATCTAAATTTAGCATAACAATAAACATGCATATTATTTAGTGGCATAAAAAATACATTATTCACCGTGGGTGAAATAACTAGAATCTAAATTATTTTACGTACATACCTATGTAAAACAAATATGTGCGCGGCTTACGGGTGGCCCAAGGGCTACCCCGCCGCAACTTAACCTACTGTCACAGTATAGTACCTACATTATATTTTATGCGACTCCATAGTAGTCCAAAATAATATAACCCAAAAGATCATTATGCCTACCTTAACAGTATGCCAAATACTGTTTATTTAAAATTAATATTATATCCTTAAAAGTTATGCCTAACTCATTATGCCAAGGAAAATTAGTAGTTAAAAAATATGCGGTACAAACGAATACCGTCCGTTCCGCGGCCCCACACCATGACGCCTGTGCCCAAAATACTGGGAACTGGTATTCACACCACCAAGATCCTGGTTAAAGTTACGACGACGGCCATTCTCGATGTCTTCTCATACCTTTCGAGGCACAAAAAACTTCTCCCTCGCTAGAACGGTAATCATATCACGTAGTTAATTCATGAGTCCGAGAGTGGGCGTGCTCCGCGACCACCGAACGGTCTGTTTCAAGTTTCTGATATTACTAATGTGCTCCGTTATCCTGGCTGATATATTCCGCTGGGTCTCGCCAATATAGCTCTTAACAATGCCGCCGGCCGAAAAAAGTATCATAAATTTAAAAATGTATTGCGCTCTCGTCAATTTTCAAACTCAAATAGTTTCCTTCTAGCGGAAAGCCGATTATCTTTAACTTATATCAGAAACAGGATGTTTACTAGGAAAGAATGCATGCCAGGAAAACGTTTTCTGCAGCTTTCAGATTGTTGTTCGGGAAAACCCCCTAACCAATCATGACGCTTGCAAAAGTGCAGTGTCGGAATATTGGGAGAGGAACTTCAGATTCAACTTATATTGCATGAGAGAATAGAATACTACTTGCTATTGCATCAACCGAAGATGTTGTACTAGGTACTTGTGAACAAAAGCACCTACATCATAATATCACCTTATTTGAAGACATCATCAGAATGATAGAATGATAGATAGTATATGTGTGCCAAAATCATTCATAATTGATTCTGATGTGCAGCTTCATTTCAAGTTTAAAAAATGTGTAATAAAATAGGTGATCCATATTAATAAGTAGGTACTAAAAATATCAACCTCCTATAATACACATCCTCATATATTGAGGATATTTATTTTAATCAACCCATGTTGCCGATAACGGTAGAGGGAAAGATTAAAAGGCTTATTTTTAGCCACCCTTCTTATTCATCTGGGGCTCTTTATTCAGACAAGATTAGACGCTTAAAGGGCAAAAGTTGCGAGATTAATACAACCGAATCACACTTTATGTATAGTAAGTGAGTTTTACTGTGATGAAATCTCCAGTAAGACTAAAAGTTTAAAAATCAGAATCATAATCAGAATTATTTATTTACAAGAATGTAGTAACAAAAGATAGTAATAATTATTAAAGAGTCCATTACATCCCACCATAACAACGGTGTGCAAAAATATTTATACTCGATTATAATTAAACAAAAGACATAACATTAAAAGAACAGATAAATATAATGGGTTGATATGAAAGTTCTTGACAGGAAAGAATTAGCAAACTGAAGTGGCAATGGGCCGGTCACATTAGTCAAAGAACCGATAACCGGTGGGGTAGACGAGTTCTTGAGTGGAGACCACGTAGGTATAGGCAAACGTAGTGTGCTACACTCCATCTGGCCGGAGGGTTTACGCAAAGTAGCTGGCAGAAATTACATGAGAAGAGCCCGATACTCGGCTCTTCTCATGTAATCAGTGCTCAGTGGCGCGCATAGGAGAGGCCTATGTCCAGCAGTGGACTAATGCAGGCTGTTGATGATGATGACAGTTCTAAAACCTAAATCTTAAAACTATGTTACATTAAATAGGACAAGTAAAATGAAAAAGAAAATAACTTACACGCGTATTTAAAAATATACCTAGTTGCCGGAACACACACATCGCTCCAATTCGATACAAGCGATTCAACTGTAATATAAAATATTCAACCTCATACATCAGCCGCTAGCAGGCTTCTCTGAAAATGAATACAATTCTTTATATGTACAATTTTCAGAATATTATATCGTTTCCGACGTAACAAATATTTCACTGCTAGATATATTATCACTGATCACTTTCAGCGATTTGTTAGTTGTGTGTAACAAAAGCCGAGCGCTGCATCAATCCATACCATACTTGTTTACACTCTACGGATCCAGTCAAATAAGTCAAAAACTAGGGTCAACTTTGGAATAAGAGATTTCTGGAAACTTGTATAAAAATATAAACCTTTATTTTGGCATTCTAAAAGTTGGCTCACAAGTCTCATGAAATCTCGTCTGCGTCTTAGTTATACAAGGTCTAAGTTCGCAAAAATAGTTTTTTGCAAATATCTCAGTTTCGATGTTTTCAATTATGTTTAAATTTATTACAATAATTTTGTAAATAAAATTTGCAACAAGTTATTGTTGCAAGCATTTTTTCGTGCGTCTAACCGTTTTTGAAATAGAGCGCGGAGAACGCGCAGCGCTCAGCCATACATACTGAAATGCATACGTCCCGGTGAATACAGTAAGTATTTTAGCCGCGCCCAGCGATGATGATGATGATGATGATGAAAGTATCCTATTTGTTATCCTAGGTCCTACATACCAAACTTCGATATGCCAATAAAGCCTCTCAAATCAATTAGATAAGAGATAGTTAGCAATTCTCTGCCAGTATTGGCCAATATTTGAATGGGCGGTCAGTTCGCGGTTAGGGCACAGAATAAATAATAGTACAAGTACAGAAGGCTAACTGAGTAAAGTCATTTAAATAAATAGCGACTCTCGCTACAACGCTATAAAGTGCAATTTAACTCGCACGGCGCTGCGAGCTTTTAATTATATTTACCTAGAAGGCGCTCGCCCACCGCGTGCAGGCTAGAATGCACCGTATCACAACGCGCGAGAACTTCCATTGCTCTAACCGTGGAAGAAATTCGTCAAACAATTCGTCATTTCTATCACTATTCAAACGGCCGAATGCTATGCAGTACTTTCTAGCTTTCTTCTTGGTACTCATAACTAAAACACGAATAAAGTTTGTCAATAAGTTTACGTAAGTAGGTGCTCTATCGCTAAGTACAAGGCGCGCAACTCATCGAGCGCACGCTTGACACTCGACTGAACGGACCCGAATATTGGGTCCTCGAATTTATTTGTACTTGTTGCGGAGTGCGACCGCGTACTGTATAGACCAATTCAAATACTCTTTCTGGTTACAAACCAGACCACATGTTACACAAACTAATATTTTTAAGTAAATACTGGAGCTGTCTTATCCTGGTCTATGGTAAAGTATTCAAATTTAATGAACACTCATGCACACTCGTCACTCACTCACAAACTTTCCTATTTATAATATTAGTGTGTTAGTGATAGTGTGATTATGGTACCATTATGATCTACGAGTATATACTTAAGGACTTGATACTTGATACCAAACTTGATACTTGAGTTTATTTAGGGCGGATGGCGAAGAATATTTTCAATTCTTCCCATCCAGTTAAAATATATGTGCCGTAAATAAATAAGTAGCTCATCTAGAGCAGTAAATAAATTACGTTTCAGCAACTTACAACTCTAATTCTGTAGGTTGTTTATACATACCTACTTAAATCATTTAATATGTCGCGAGTTAACTAAGTTACCCTCATATGTAAAGTTTAAGTAAAAAAATGTAAATTGCTTATTTTAATACTAGAATAAAATAAAGATTTCATGTTAAAGAAAATATTTTTTTTTATTAAAGCGACATGTAGGTAATTAGCGGCCAACAGCCCTGGCAGCATGCGTGAATGACAGAGGGGCGTTACGAACCGAAGGGGGGATTAGGTATTTATAAGACGGCATTTGGGGCCCGGTCAAAAGAGATACCGTTCTACACTCGTGTTATCACTTATTTTTAAGACAAATCTTAGAAAACTATTTCAAAGATATATGAAGTTATAAAGCTCTCCATTGATACATTTTCCCACGCTAGCTCCGCCTCTACACTCTGCCACCCGCTACTCGCAATAAGCACTGAGGTGCCTGCGTAATAAGGCTGAATATCGCGAGCGCTGTTTGAACACAAAATTTAGCTCGGAACTAAATTACGTAAGTCTCAAAGTCATTTATTTTATTGGCAGGCAAATAATTTAGTTAAGCAAATTTTGTCTTAACAGTGGGTAAAAAACTATATTTTCTTGCTGTGAGATTTATTTTAGAGATAAAACTTAACCCGTTGAGTAGAAAAAATTAAAATAATAACGTATTTTTAATATGAAAATATATCGAATAAAATTCTGTTCATCACGTTTTTGTCTTAATCACGGAGAAATAAAAATCTCAAAACCATATATGTTAAGTTTCACATTTATCAGGTTGACCCAGCATATTTATGGAAAAAACCCTTAAATATTGGAGCCTGGTCTTAAAACGACGCGGAATTTTTCAATAATTTGATAAAATATAATACATGTTTTTGAATGACATCTTTTGGGGTTGGGCGGGATCATTGAGGTTTCCATCCTACATTTATAGTACAAGGCGAAGTTTACTACACTATTGGATCTCTTTTGCCACTACCTGAGCAACAGTATGTATTTCTTCAAGTATATTTTATGGGCTGCTAAAACACTTATGAGGGACAAACAAATTGACGATGCAATTTAATTCAAGACTTACTTTACTTACTTGCAGACATAGTTGAAGAGTTACAACAAATGCTCCATCAGCACAGTATACTTGAGAATGAATTTAATACAGCATTAGAATATATGCCAGACAATTGTTACAAAGTGGTAATACGTGCGGATCGTATACGAACAGGTGAACATGAGAGAAGATATAACGCTCCTCCACAAATGATGTTACAAGAATGCATTTTAGCAAAAATACTATGACTATGCTAAAGAATTGCAAGCTTTTGGTATGAGATGGAGCGACGAGGTCACATAAACGGGTGGTAGCAGCGGCAGATCGTAGCTAAATACTTGACGAACGATCAAAGATTGATGGGCGAGATTGTCGTGTTATTAGCAAGTGATGTGAATGTCTTAAACTCTATCAGTTATGGCAAGAGGAACCCCGGCCAACGAACAAAACGTATCCCATCATATCATTTGCCTAGAGTGAGTTTTTTTTTTACAACAAACATGTGAGTACAACTTCATAATGACACTTCAGCGGCAGAATATGCAAATTAACTCTTAAAAGTCGGTGAAGGCAATCTTATATCGGATGACTACTTACAGGAAAACCTATAAAAACTCTATGGTCTTAAAACAAGACATAAGTTCAAATAATAAAACCGGACTACGGTCGGGTAAAAATAGCCTATGACACTCTTGCGATGAAGACGAATCGATTGTTACCTCGCTTGTCAAAATCGGACCTATAGGGGCGACGCTAGGGGCGGAGTATCCACATATCCACATACATACATATACTGTTTAACTCATTACCCTTCCTTTGCTTTGGCATACTTGGGTAATAACACGGCAAATCTCTCAATATTGTGAGATAATATATTCATCGTACCAGACCCTATCCAGGGCCTACAGTCTCGACATAGATAGCTATTGTTTAAAAATCGAAATCGGTCGCAAAGTCCTAACGTTCAAATTATAACAATATTTAGTAGTATCTACTGTACAGATACCGACAGCTTCTGACAATAACTGTCAAAAGCTAACGATAGTCATCGGTACCGTAACTACTTTTTTTGGAAACTATCTCTCCTAATGCCTGCGAATAACTTTGCTACAAATTTTGACAGCCTGATCAGAAGTTTACATCAAAGAGTATGTTCAGAGTATGTTCAGAGTATGATCAGAAGTTTACATAAAGAGTAAGTTTACATCAAATTGGTTTTCAATTGAACTAAAAAATTTAGTTATAAAATCCGTACCTTCAAGGCGCCGGGGAATCGCACTTTCAAGAGTGCGTCGAAGGCAACTATCGGTTGCGACGCAACGCCTCATTTGCGCTACATTTGCTACATTGGCGGGCGAGAAGCGCACTTTGCCTCCTAAAGTCAATTCCAGTATTAATTATTCTAACGAGCCGAAATATTTATCACAGATACATAAGAGCATTTAAAAAAATGTAGCTGCATACAATATGCAAGGCGACGATGAAAAACTTTTCTAGTTTCATAGGTACCACTTTATACAAAATAGTTAGAAATTAAGGGTTCAGCATAGAAACTACATTGTTTTTATGGTCAAGTTCACTAAAGTATCTTGACTTGCGGCAGCTCTGTGTGCTGAGTCACTCCCTTCCCTCTAAGGACCTTGATATAGCGAGCGCCCGGGGCGCGCAGCCAGGTCGCTTTAAGATAAAATGTACGGTGGCTATCCGCGCGCCCGAGGCGCTTTCTCGCCATACATTTTAATCTTTACAGTGACCAGGGCACGCGCTCTGGCCGCTCGCTATATCAAGGCCCTAAAATGGTTGAAGGAGGGCTTACACAAAAGTAATACTCGTAAACGGGTGCTGCTTGTGGGGACTGGTCCAGCCTGGTTTCTTATAAGGTCATGATTATATTAATCATCAAACAAAACTAAAAAAAATATGTACGGGCCATATGCTTATAAAGATTGCAAACTATTTTGAAAATATTCTTGCTTCATCCAAATTAAGGTATAACTTAAACCTATTTCTCCCGCACCGGATCGGCACCGCCTAAACTCGAGTCGCTGAGGCGACTCGAGTTTAGGCGGATCAAGCTTGCGGCCACCTAGCCATAAGCGAGGCGTCGCTGGTAGCCCCGTACGAGTTATGAGTATGTATGCATGCTGTTTTTTTATAAACAGTAAATTTGAAAAATAGATGTTAGAAAGCAATAGATACCAAATAACAAACATAAAGTCAAATAAACAATAAGGTCAGTCACCGTAGAAAATACCACACATAATTCATAAGTAGTTTTTAATACAACAATTTACAAAGAACAAATACAAATAGTACAATAAAATTATATATTAACGTAGATACATACATTAGTATACAAAATTTACAAAATCAAAGGAAACTAATTAATGATTGAACTTTTGAAATTTAAATCAAAAATGTAGAATAATTAATTATAATGCCTAAATAAGGTCCCTGCACTTTACAGACGTAAAAAATATTTAAAAAAAAAACACTACGGCGCCGCGGCGGCTAGTTGATGACTAGGCGATGAAGCCTGGCGGTGCCAGCTTTAAATGGTATAACAAAATTACATGTGTATTTTTATTGATTTTATATAAGTTGAAAGATAATAAATAACTTTTACTTTTACTTCCGTGACAAGATTCATAGGTAACTTCTGCACAATTTTCAAACATAAACTAATGTTCTGGGACCGAAACAAAAAGATTGTATTACGTTTACTGTTGGGACCGAACTATGAATAAGTTTTGCGTTAGCTTGACAATATTGTAAAGATAATTAACGATTTTGCTTGGTATCTCGGCTGTAGAGACTAGATTGTGTTGTGAGCGTCGTTATGGTAAACGACTGCTTTTCGTTATTATTTATCGATTGGTAGTGTGCAATGACGTCGCTATGTACGTCGATACTGCAGCTCCTGTCAAAACTATGGACTGCTATCGGTACCTCAACGAATTATATCGCAAACATTAAGATTTCTTGTAAAAACTTTGCGGCCATTTTTGTCACCCCGCAATGTATTCGGTAGGATCGTAAGCTGTAATTTGACAACGTCTAAGGGAAAAATCAACAAGAAATTATGGCGGAAGCATGTTTAGCGTGGGATTTGGTCGTACTCGAACACAGCCACGACATAGTTAAGCGACGGAAAATAGCAAGAAGCCGGCGCTAAAGCGATAAACCATTGGCCATGGAAGATGGCCAACTTCTGTCTCTTTACAGAGTATCGAGAGATATGTTTTACGAGCTCGAGGGGTACTTCAGCTATCTCTTCATAGACAACGGCCTTACGGACTTTCTGTGGAGTCCCAAGTGAGTTTCATTGCGTAATTATCCATAATCTATATTTATAATAAAGCAATAAGATCGAAAAAGTCTGTACAAAGAAGATCATTAAAAATAAAATGGTCTAAATAAAATACTGAACAAAAATATACAATTTTTCTGTCTGTTTGTCTGTATGTTTGTTTGCGATTACGTAAAAACTACTAAACCGATTGCAATGTGGTTTTCATTGTTGGATAGCTTAAGGTTTAACTTAAAAACTGGTTTAAAAATTGGTATCTCAATCCGATGAGTAGAAGCCGAGCAATCGATAAAAATATTTTTGAAACCTTAAGAAATTTTGATTAAATATTGGTGTTATTGGTATTTTAGGTCTTGGAAGCACATAGAATACTTTAACCTAGGGAAATGACAATTCGTGCGAAGCCGCGGGCACATCTAGTTTAAAGTACTAATATCCAGTTCTTTTTCGTTTTTTCTAATATTAATTTTAATATCCATGTAAATATGCACTGCGGTTTTATGCGAGTGGGTGCTATCAGCTACCAATTGGCCTGCAGTGGGGTTGAAACATGAGCCAGAAGTCGGTTAGCCGAGTAATACATGATGTAACCTTGGCTATAAATGAAAATTTACTAAGAAAGTATATTACATTACATTTTACATTACATTTACATTACATTTACATTACATTTACATTACATTTACATTACATTTACATTACATTTACATTACATTTACATTACATTTACATTACATTTACATTACATTTACATTACATTTACATTACATTTACATTACATTTACATTACATTTACATTACATTTACATTACATTTACATTACATTTACATTACATTTACATTACATTTACATTACATTTACATTACATTTACATTACATTTACATTACATTTACATTACATTTACATTACATTTACATTACATTTACATTACATTTACATTACATTTACATTACATTTACATTACATTTACATTACATTTACATTACATTTACATTACATTTACATTACATTTACATTACATTTACATTACATTTACATTACATTTACATTACATTTACATTACATTTACATTACATTTACATTACATTTACATTACATTTACATTACATTTACATTACATTTACATTACATTTACATTACATTTACATTACATTTACATTACATTTACATTACATTTACATTACATTTACATTACATTTACATTACATTTACATTACATTTACATTACATTTACATTACATTACATTATATTACATTACAGTACATTTCCAATGACAGAAGAAGAGCGCCGCGCTGCTAAGGAAAAATTCAGTTTTTTTTTTCTGTGTAGGACACACTGTGTAGAAACACAGCCTTTTCCTGACGAAATTGGAGTCATAAATACATATGCAATTGGAGTGCATGAAGAGGCATATGTGAGTGGTCATCACGAGGGCCATTCATTAAATGTACAAGCCGTAAGTATGCATACCTTGAATAGGTATATTGTTTCATGTATTTACTTAATTAGCAACAGTGTTTATGAATCCTCTTATATTTTGTTGTTTAGGTGTGTGATCCAGAACTTTTAATAATGAACATTAATGCTCGATGGCCAGGAGCTAGACACGTTGCTAATATAAGGGCAAATACACATGTACGCTCAGCTATGAAGCGTCATTTTGATAATGGGGATCGCCGTGCATCATCATCATCATCATCATCATCAGCCCGTGTCAGTCCACTGCTGGACATAAGCCTCTCCCAAAGCACGCCACTGAGCCCGATCTTCGGCTCTTGTGGCGCTGCCAGCCACTTTGCGTATATCGTCGCTCCACCTAGCTAAAGGGCGCCCTACACTATGTTTACCGAGCCGTGGTCTCCACTCAAGAACACGTCTACCCCAACGGTTATCAGTCCTTCGACAAATATGACCAGCCCACTGCCAAAACTAACTACTTTTTTACTAATCCTAAGGGCTATGTCGACAACGTTGGTTCTCTGCCGGATCACCTCAGTCTGGATACGATCATTCAGAAAAACTCCAAGCATAGCCCGCTGAGCCACCTTAAATTGGTGGACTAGTCGTACCGTGAGTGTCCACAACTCGGCTATGTATGTCATAACAGATAGGACACACTGATTGAAGACTTTCGTCTTCAAACTTTGCGGTATTGGTGACGAGAAGACTCGACAAAGTGTCGCAAATGCTGCCCAGCCCAGCTGTATTCTTCTGCGGGGTCTCTCTCTCGAAGTTGTTTTTACCTAGTTGCAAAGTTTGCCCCAGATAAACATACTCCTGAACAACTTTCAGAGCAGTTCCGTTAACAGCAATTGGTTTCGGAATAACATATTCATTGAACATTACCTTTGTTTTGTCCAAGTTCATCCGGAGACCAATGCTTTGAAGAGAATCAGCTAGGCTGTCCAACATCTGTTGCAAGTCCTGCAACCTTTCTGCCACAATGACGAGTTCATCTGCGAATCTCAAGTGTACGTACTCACTGTTAATGCCACATCCTTTCCAGTCCAGAGTCTTAAACATATCCTCCAATGCATTTGAGAACAATTTCGGAGAAATAACGTCCCCTTGTCCCACATCTCGATGCATGGGGATATGCTTAGTCTGCTGGTACTGTACTTGGACGGTCATTGTTGCGGCGTCATACGACATCTCAACACTTGGATATACCGCCAGTCGACTTGGCATCGTTGCAGGGACTCCAAAACAGACCAAGCTCGATAGAGTCAAAGACTTTCTCATAGTCCACAAACGCCAGGCACAGGGGCTGATATACTCTTTGTCTTTTGTATAATCTACCGCACTGTATGGATGTGGTCTATGGTGCCGTATCCTCCCCGAACCCAGCCTGCTCTGTTGGCTGGAATTGGTCGAATCTCAGCGCAAGACGATTCGTGATGACTCTCGGAAACAGCTTGTACATGGCTCAGGAGGGAAATGGGCCGATAGTTTTTCAAAAGGGTCTTGTAACCCTTTTTGAAAAAAATAAGACGACCACACTCTTGTTCCATGCCTTTGGAGTTCTCCCAGAAAAGAGAACAGAATTAAACATGCCCTGAAGTTCTTTAAGCGTGGGAGTACCTCCTGCCTTCAGGAGCTCCGTTGTAATTCCGTCCTCGCTCGGGGCTTTTCCATTTTTGAGCTGTTTCGTCAAGGCTGACTTCTGGCAGCTCTTCGGTATAGTGGCGGGTTAGAGTGGCCCTGGAATCCTCCATATCGGGGTTGGGTTGCGATGCATGTGAGACGTACAGTTAGCCATAAAAATCTTCAACTTTCGCGAGAATCTCCGGCTTAGAAACGACAACTTTCCCGCTTGTGGTCAACTTCGTCTGATGGCTTCGACCAAGCTGTTGTGCGAAGACTTTTGACCCCCGATTTTGCTCTATCGCTTCTTCTTTAGCGCTTGTATTGGAGCGTCGGAGGTCTCGCCTTACCAGCTTGGTTATGTGCTTATTTAAAGCCCGCTGTCCTGACGAAGTGAATGCTGGATCTTCTCGTCGTTTCTCAATGAGCTGCAGAGATTCCACCGAATGTTTTGATTTCCTGCCTGTATGCCACCTCTCGCAGAACTTCGTTCCCTCTTCCGTCAGGATTCCTACCACTTGGTCAAGTTCCTTGTCAATGTCAACGTCAATTGTGCTTTCCAAGGCAGCGAATCGGTTCTCCAGTTTCAACTGGAATGTTTCAGATCCAACAACGGTTTGGAGCAAGTTTTCCGGAGCGTGGACTTCATCAAACGGAGACGTTCAAGCTTGCAATCAATATCCAGAGTGCCTCGGACAAATCGGTGATCACTCCCGGTTTTAAACCTAGTGATCACAGAGAAATCTCTGAATATGCGCTTTTTATCCGCTATGATGAAGTCAATCTCATTTTTCGTCACATCATCGGGACTTTGCCAAGTCCACTTCCGTTGGGGCTGCTTTTTAAAGAATGAGTTCATTAAAAACGGTCCTTCTTTCTCGAGGAAGTGGACTAACATTTGCCCTCTATGATTTCTGCTGTCAAATCTGTGTTGTCCTACTACCGACTCGCTGCATGTCTGAAAAGTGGGAGCACTTTAGCGTTGAAGTCTCCCATGACAACATTGAAGTGAGCGTTGGAGGTGTTGTGCAAGGCTTTAGATATGTAAAAAGTAAAGTAAAGTAAAAGTAAGTAAGTATATGTCTTCGTACATATCCTCTACTTCATCATCCGAGTGTTTCGAAGTTGGTGCGTATACCTGAATAACCTTGAGGCTATACCTCTCCGTTAATTTCATTATTGTTGCGTTGCGTAACCCTATTCGATACACTGGAAATTTCTACAATGTTGTCAGAGAGGACCTTATTGACAAGAAACCCGACACCGCCTTGGGATTGCTGGTCTCCTTCTCTGAAATACATAAGATGGCCCAACTCTAATGATCTTTATGATCTCTCTTCGGACTTCACATTACCCCAGAATGTGCCATTTCATATGCCCCAGCTCCTCTTCCAATTGAGTTAGATGTGACTGAACCAGATGTATCAGTCACATCTGAATCATTGGCAACGATGATGTAGTTAATGATGCTAGCCTTGAAGGTACAAGGAATAACTCCTTCACGGCAATGCGGGCTGGTTGACGTTTAGACTTGGTGTATTGTGTAGTCCCGCTATGGTTGTTCAGTATGTTTCTTTGTAGTTTTTTTTCCCTAGAGGTTCCATTAACTGGACTACTGAGATTTTAATTACCCAAAGTCCTATGTATCTGAAGCACACACGTGTAATTTGGTAAAAATAGGTATATTTATATAATCCTCTTTTAATTATACTCATTTATTTTGTGTGATTTTCTTTAATTTTTCAGGCTCCTTTATTTATGCCTTTATTTATTTTATTTGAGCTTATGATCCTAATTAAAAATAACTAGCTTTAAAGCTAAAAAACACGCCTGCCCTGCCAAAAAAGAGCTTTTGCCAATAAATTATATTCTGATGGAATGTGCTTCAAGACCCATATTGTAAATTTCGAAGAATTATTTTTTTTCCAGTTTGAAAATGGTGCTATACTGCCTTCAAACGGAAAATTTTCAAAAAATATATAGCTTATGTTATTTGGGCGGATATAAGGATTCTAACGATACTCTATACGTCTATATCTGTTCAGGCCTTTAAAAGTTATGGTGGAAAAAGAAACTCACATACATACAAACATACATGAAGGCTAAAAAAACATAACACTCTTTTTTTTGGGCAGTCGTGTAATAAATTTTGCGTTCGCGCATTGTTCATTTTATTAATATTTATTAATGTTAATATTTTTAAACGAATTGTGACTAAATGAACACATTAAATGCAGAACCTCACTAATCTGACTAATGTCAATAAGGGTCAAAATAGTGCGACGCAAATTTTTGCAATATACATATAGCTCCAAAACCATTTATAAGGTATCAGACGATTTTTGACCTTATTGACATGAACTAAGTACCTTGTTTTTTTTAACGTATTTTGACTAAATGAACACAGTAAATGCCGAATCTTACTAAATCTGATTATGTCAATAAGGGTCAAAATCGTGCGACGCAAACTTTTGGAATGAGCATAGCTCCAGAATCATTTCAAAGTATCAGATGATTTTCGACCTTATTGACATGAACTAAGTACCTTGTTTTTTCAACGTAAATTAACTAAATGAACATTTCATCGTAAAGCGGAGTCTCGCCGTATGTGGAAACGAACTGGTGATAGCAAATGTCGCAACGATTTCGAGCTTTTGCGGACCAAAATTAAAGAAAACGTTAAAATTGCCCATACAAATTGTACTAAGATGATCTCGTATAATTTATGTAAAAATCCAAAAGAGTTTTGGCAATACGTAAACAGTCTTCGTAGCACAGGTGGAGTGGAACCCAAAGTGACGCGCGGGGACGTGGAGTACTCGGGGAGCGGTACGGCGCGAGCGTTCGCGGAGCACTTCAGCTCGGTGTTCCTGCCGGGTAGGCCCGCGCTCGACCCCACCGCTGCCAGCGCCGCGCCGCCCGCCGACTGCCGCCGCGTGCACCTGGAGGCTTTCCATCCAGACACCGTGCGCGTCGCCGTCGGACGGTTGAAGCCGGCCACATCACCCGGTCCCGACGCTGTTCCGGCGTACGTAATCAAGGGCTGCCTCGATCAACTTGTCGCACCAATCAGTTTTATTTTCAACCTTATTCTCGTTACCGGTCACTATCCGATGATGTGGAAAGTATCTAGGGTAACACCCATACCTAAATCGGGACCTAAGTCTAAGGTCGAAAATTACCGCCCCGTTGCGATATTGTGCGCTTTGGCCAAGGTGTTCGAGACGACTCTTCACAACCGCTTGCTCCCACAGTGCCGACCCTATATCGCAGATGCGCAGCACGCGTTCTTGCCGTGACGCTCGGTAGCTACCAACTTAGTGACATTGGTAGACCACGTTTCATATGAAGTGGACCGTGGGAATCAGGTAGACGTTGTTTACCTCGATTTCCAAAAAGCGTTCGACAGAGTCGGCAATGACACGCTGCTCTTAAAGCTAGGTTCGATGGGCTTCACTCCCGGACTTCTTAAAATGTTTTCCAGTTACCTATCGGATAGGCGACAGTCTGTCAAATACGGAGCACACGTATCCGATGACTATTCAACACGCTCGGGTATAAGCCAAGGATCTAATTTAGGACCTTTTCTATTTGTGCTCCTAATAAACGACCTTCCGGAAGTGGTTCCTTCACGAAGCGACCGTTCTGATTTTTGCTGATGACGTCAAGCTGGTGAAGGCGTGCAGAACCCCCGAAGATCATGACGCGCTCCAGCGTGACATCGACACGGTGTACGCGTGGAGTGTAGCCAACTGACTCCACTTCAACCCTCATAAATGCGAGACCATGACATTCACGCGCGGCCGCAGTGCGCGGCACCACGAGTATCGGGTAGGGGACGCGCCGGTGGCGCGCGTGCAGTGCGTGCGCGACCTCGGCGTGTGGTTCGACCCCGAGCTAACGCTACACGAGCACGCGGCGCGCGTCATGGACGCGGCTAATCGCCGGCTGGGGTTCGTGCTCCGGAACGCGGCCCCGTTGGCCGTCGACGCTACACGTACACTTTACGCTGCTCTTGTGCGAAGTATTCTGGAGACGAATACAGTAGTCTGGAGCCCGCATGAGGATAAATATATTCTTATGCTGGAGCGAATACAAAAGAGGTTTTTGCGTACCCTATACAAGAAGACCTAAAGTTACTACCCTTATATGTATCCCACTCTTTTTATTCAAGGCCAATTGGGGTATGAAACGTTAGAGGCCAGAAGGTCTCTCGCATTAGCCAAATTCGCTCTAGGACTATTCAGAGGCAAAATAGACTGCGTAGCTCTCATAGAAGTTTTCCTGAGGCTATCTGTACCAAATATACTAACGACATCTCGCCTGCGGCCGCGCACCCCGTGCCTAATGGCGCGCGCGGCGGGCCGCACAGTCAAGCGCCGCCAGAGCCCGGCGGAGCGCGCGCTCTCCCTGCTGAACGCCGTACTCGCCTCAGCTCCACACTGCGACCTGTTCGAGTGGGATAGCCTGTCTGATGAATGAATGCAAAAGAATGTGCGAGATGAATGCAAGGAAATCCAGTGTGAATGTGTAGTTATTTACAATAATATAATTTGACATTGTATACTTATTTTGACCTAATATATTTTTGTATAACTAGGATAGCATTATCCTAAAAATATAATGTAATGTTTTTTGTTCACATTTTTATGTTAACAAATTAATTTATTATTATTATTATTATCACACATAACATTAATAATTGTGCAATTTATTGCTTTTGACTTTTAAATATTTTTGACGGTATTTGTAACGCGTTGGTAACTGTAATGTTACAAATTATTAATAAATGAATTTGAATTTGAATGGCATAAGCCGAATCTTACTTATGAATCTGATTATGTCAATAAAGATCAAAATAGTGTGACGATAATATGATCTTATTGATAGTAAGTACCTTGATTTTAGATGCTTTTCGACTAAATAAACACCATAGAAAATTACTTTGCATTATATTGCACTCTATGTAATAGGTAAAACAGTGTATAGATAGTAAAAAATATGAATTGTACTGATTTTATTCCTACTAAAGAATGTTATAAGATTCAATTCTTACAGTAAAAGTAATATTCAAAAACTGCTACACTTAGAAGAGTAGTAAAGTTTGCCTAAACTGGTTAAATTAAAAATATTTGTTTTACATTATTTTTTTACTATATCTGGACTATTTTTTTTGTGTTCCTTATATTTCCAACACTGGGCGTGGGTGAGCAGGCCACTAGGCTAAGAGCAAGTGGAGCCCACCAAACGTAGCCGTGGCGACCGCGAGACGTAAGCGCGGTGACGGCGCGTTGACGGCGGGTTGACTACGCGCCGTAAGCATAGAATAATAAATAGTTACTACGTAACGCCAAGGCGAGCGTTGCCGATCCGGTGCCTCCAGCACCGGATCGTTAAGTCTGCTCTGACCTTAAGTAGGAAATACGGTTATATTTCATGACTTTACGAAGTTTGACATTAGCATAATATTGTTTAAGCAAAGAGAATATTAACACTGCGTGTTATAAGCAGGCAATGTGAGAGTTGCTTAAATCGAACAAACATCGTTACGGCAAACAATTTTATTTATTATTATTTAGCGATCGGTACTTTGCGATGACATTGTTATATAAGTAGAGACTGCAGGCCCAGGCGACTTCAACTCGCAGTTGTCCGGTTTTTTTAATTCGTTCTAATGGATTTTTTGCCACAATTTTACCATAAATAAAACTTCTATTCACTCTCGACTTGAAGGCTCCCAGTTTATAGGTATTGGGAAAAAAAATACGCTGAAGCATTATCGGTGTTCCACTATTTCGTTTTTGTTATAACCAAAGGTTACATCCCGGTTAGGGGTTACCCTTAGGGAAGATTCACAATCGTCTCAGCCCTAAAAACATAGATTTTTATCCCCGTAAATGTATAGTCCCCAGGGGTAGCTACAGGAAAAGCGGCGGGAAGCAGCTAGTTCTATAAATACTTTGTAGCGGTATTCTCAAGTGTATAGCCCACACACTGAACAAGCCTTTGAAGTTTGCCTTTGTGTTCGTAAATAGTTTGATGTACGACGTTTTGTAATAAGGTTATGTTGAAACTGTGTCTTATTATTTATATAGCCTAGCCGTACCCGCGTACATTTCTCTAGGTTAAAATTACTCTATGTGCTATTCCAATACCAATATACCAACATTTGATCAAAATTCCTTCCGCCCCGTGAAAAATATTTATGGCGATTGCTCGGCTTCTACTCATCGGGTTAAGATATCAAGTACCCCAGTTTTTAAGTCAAACCTTAAGCGCTCCCAAAAAAAACGCATCGTAATCGGTCCAGCAGTTTTTACGTAATGCGCGAACAAACAAACATACAGACAAACATACAAACAAACAGACAGACTCGTTTTTTTAAATATTATGTTCTTGTTCAGTATGCTTATTTTAAGTACCCTAGATCAATTTTTTTATCTTCTTTGTACAGACTTTTTCGTACGTATATTTTTTACTTTCAAGTTAACATTACTTTGGACCCTTATCCTGCAAGAACCGTCTAGATTTCGGGATAAAAAGTATCCTCAATTTTAACCCATCATATAAACTATGACTGTGCCAAGTTGCATCAAAATCTGTCCGGTAGTTTCAGCGTGGTACGTGTTCTTTTAAATAACTTTCAACCAATATCCTACGGGAACTTAAATTCCTTAATTTTTTCGGGATAATAAGTATCCAATGTCCTACCTCGTAGTGTGAACTCAAATCATACTAAGTTTTAGTTAAATTCATTCAGTAGTTTCTGCCTGTTGCGCGGCCAAGATACAGATAGGCAGGCAGACAAACATAAAAATAAAAATGACAGAACGTTTAAAAAATGTTTTTAAGCAGTAGCCATGGTGAAACTTAAAACGGGCTATCACAATTAAATGCGTAAACGTACAACATTTCGTGTGTCATTTCGTCATTTCGTGTCTGTGCTGTTAACCATTGAGGAGTTCCCTAATCAGGACCCAATCCTGAGTGCAGCAACCATGCAATGGTAAACTTAAAACCAGCTATCATAATAAGATGCGTATACAAAATTTCGTGTCTGAGATGTTGACCGTTGAAGAATTCCTTTCTGTAGACCACTTCATCGTAAAATTTAAAATCGGATTCCATAATAAAAAGCGTAAACTCAATTTCGCGTCTGTGCTTTTAACCGTTAAAGAGTTTCTTTGTCTGGTGCTAATCCTGGATGTCGATTCAGGTCATGCTTACCATAAAAAATCATTGTCATTGGAAATTAACCCAACATGTAAAAATTCAACTCCGTAGGGTAAGAGGAAGTGGTTCTAATTCAGCTTGCACAGTTGAGCTAAACGAACATACATATACATACATAAAAACGTTGCAAGTTAAATAAAAGCTTTTAATAAAACAATTTGGCTTCAGTATCGAATATAGAATAGTACCCTCCAATAATACATGACTTTGGGAATCTTTAATTTAAACGGGATAAAAAGTATCCTCAATTTAACCGATCATATAAACTATGACTGTGTCAAGTTGCATAAAAACCAGTAGTTCCGTGATACGTGATCTTTTAAATAACTTTCAACCAATATCTTGAGGGAACCCTTCAATTTTTCTGGATGAAAGTATCAAATGTTCTACTTCGTAGCATGTACTCAAATCATACCAAGTTTCAGTTGAATTCATTTAATAATTTTGGCATGACGCTCGGTCAAGATACATACAGACAGACAGACAGAAAATGAAAAAAAAAACAGGTTTGGTTTCAGTATCAAATATAGAGTACCCTCCAAAAATATATTTATTACTTCAAAATTAACATAACTTTAGATCCCTATCCCGCAGGAACCCTTTATTTTTTTGGGATAAAAAGTATCCTCAATTTTAACCCACCATATATACTATAACTGTGCCAATCATCATCATCATCGGCCCATGTCAGTCCACTGCTGGGCATAGGCCGTGGCATTCCCAAAGCACACCACTGAGCCCGATATTCGGCTCTTCTCTTCCAACTGCTGCCAGCCACTTTGCGTATATCGTCGCTCCACCTAGCTGGAGGGCGCCTTACACTCGTTTACCGAGTCGCGGTCTCCACTCAAGAACACGTCTACCCAACGGTTATCAGTCCTTCGACAAATATGACCACTGCCACTTCAGCTTACTAATCATAAGGGCTATATCGACAACTTTGGTTATCTGCCGGATCACCTCATTCCGAATATGATCTTTCAGAGAAACTCCAAGCATAGCCATAGCACGCTGAGCGACCTGAAATTGGTGGACTAGTCGTACCGTGAGTATCCACGACTCGGCTCCGTATGTCATAACAGGTAGGACACACTGGTTGAAGACTACCAAGCTGCATCAAAATCCGTCCAGTAGTTTCAGCGTGGTAGGTGTTCTTTTAAATAACTTACAACTCCTATCCTGCGAGAATCGGGATGAAAAGTATCCCATGTCCTCGTAGTATGAAGTCAAATCATACCAAGTTTCATTTGAATTCATTCAGTAGTTTCGGCGTGATGCACGGCCATGACAGACAGACAAAAATGAAAAAAAAATGCTGTTTTGGCTTCAGTATTGAATATAGAGAAACATTGATCTAATAGCACTTGGTCCAATACGCATTTCGTCCCAATCGCAGTTGGGCCACACGCATTTCATCAAATACGCAGATAGTCCAAGTATCCAAAAAATATTTCAACATATCTTCAATCGGACCTGTTACAGTTTTATTATAAGTATAGATATAGATAGGTGATAGCCTAACGGTTCAACAGTGCGACGTAGAATCCAACGATACCGGGTTTGCGGATATGGATAATGATACGAACTTGCGGTTTTCCATCATTCCGTGCTTTGGAGGGCACGTTAACCTTAACCTATCGGTCCAGCCTGTTATTGATTAATAGCAGTTGTTAAGCCATGTCAGAGGCCCTTGGGCAGCCTGACAAGCTCTGACACCACAGTTCAGCTCACCTCACAGGACAAAAAATCAAAACAATTATTTATTTACCGTTATACCTATAAAATAGTACCGTGACATATTGACTGACTGTCAGACAAGGCACAGCTTAATCCATATATTTGAAATTTGGAAGAAATAGGTACTCTTTGGGTACCCTTAGGTACTATTATTTATTCTGTGCCTAGGGCTGCACTAAGGAGGGATTTTTCGAAACTCAATTCAAGATGGGCAAAGTTTGAACTAGCTCCTCTTGAATTTTTACACCTCTATTATTAGATACAGGTCATCATCATTATCATCATCAACAGCCTATATTCGTCCACTGCTGGACGTTGGCCTCTCCCTTCGGCGCTCCTAAAGTACTCGTAATTAAAACAAGACATAAGTTCAAAAACTAAAACCCGACTACAGTCGGGAAAAAAATAGCCTTTGATACCCTCGCGATGAAGACGAATCGATCGATATTTCGCTTCTTGAAATTCTGACCAAGTTTTTAGTTTAAACACATAACATTTCCTTTGCTTCGCCGCAGTCGGGTAAAAAAAACTGCTGGACTTTGTCAATCTAGTGGAGACGAAGAGACGTCTATCTGCGCGATGGTACAAACAGGCAACGTCTAAGTACAATCCAGCAGTTTTTGTTTTTGTGCATCTATCTGACGAGAGAGCAGGTGGTTCGTAAGCGCCACACCTGCCCTTAACAACTTTAGAACCATCCAAACCTTTGTATTACAAATCTCCACGAATTGTGACACTGCACTGCGTTAACATGATACATTGGTTTTATATTACCAAAAAAAAAGATACGCATTGATTTGCCAACTTCCCTCTTTTTTTGCTGTCGATATAAAAGCAAAGTAACTCCAGGCAAAGGTTGCCTGGAAGAGATTGCTATATAGCACCTTTCATTTCATGAGTTTATCCTATATATTACCTTATTCTTGGTGTGCAATAAAGTGTTGTTGTATTGTATTGTATTGTAACTGTAACATTATCACCCTAGGAATAAAAAAAAAAAAAACCTACCTAAAATATACCTACCAATATGAAATTTTTGTTCACGTTCAATTTCTAAAAAAGGTCTATTTTAAACAGACTCGTTTTTTGGACACAATTGGACCGAAATGTATTTGAACCATTTAATACTATACTAGTTACAATATTCATGTCCTATTTTTGTTTATTCAATTTGTCCAAGTGCTCGGCATGGCTTTGTTTCCGATTACACATTTCGAATAACTTTAGTTGAAAGTTCAGTTGTTAAGTTGCAGTTGTCTTGCTGTCGACGCAAGAGGCCGATCGGACTGTGTATGAAAATAACATTTACAGTGATAAATAATGAACTTTTTAGGTATAACCCCCAGCCTCAATACCTTACAGAGACGACACGTGTCGTTTGTCGCGTCATATCGGTCACTGTGGATAAATGGGTTTGCTCCCAGATGACCTAAGCCCACTATAATTGGATATCGGTCCGATAAAATTAATAGTATATTACTGCCGCGGTCTGTAATGACTGCGTTGATGGCAGCGATGATGATGGCCGAGAGCGTAGCTAAGCTAAGTTCGAGGCCATCACAGCGCGGTCAGCATTACAGCCTTTGATGGCCAAGCTGGAATGAAGGCCGAGACCGAAGGTCGAGGCCTTTATAGCGCGGACAGCAAGGGCTGCAATGATGGCCAAGCTTGAAGGCCGAGAACTTAACTAAGCAAAGCTCGAGGCCATCATAGCGTGGCCAGCAGGGCAGTCATTGCGGACCAAGGCTTGTATAGTGCTTTACTCAAACAAGATGAAAAAATTATATAAACCACTATAACAATAACAACAACAACAACAACAAAAACTAAAACAACACCAACAACAACGTAATTACGGAGGCCGCAGCCGGAGGATGCAAAGAAACCCAAATGTGCTATAACTTTTATTAATATATTTAAACTATATTTTACATTCTAACCTAAAGTAATGTGTACTACCGGCCCAATGCTAGGTACCGAAGTGCCAGAATTGGGAGATGCGCCGCCGAGCAGCGCGTGTTGCATCAGCACCTAGTGGTCTGCATTGAGGTCACTGGTTCAGCGGAAGTATAATGCAGGGTAGCACTTTACGTGGAGCTGTCATACATAATAACGT
Source organism: Alsophila aescularia (assembly GCA_946251855.1). Taxonomy (NCBI): domain Eukaryota; kingdom Metazoa; phylum Arthropoda; class Insecta; order Lepidoptera; family Geometridae; genus Alsophila; species Alsophila aescularia. The sequence goes on from OX276381.1 coordinate 12,616,714, forward strand.
CAAAAACAACAAGAACAATTAAAAAGAACAACAACGACAACAACAACAAGAACAACAACAAAAACAACAATAACACCCAGAACAACAACAAAAACAGCAATAACATTAAAAAACACAAGGAAAACAAAAAAAACAACAAAAACGACAAAAATAACAAGAATAACAACAACAACAACAGCAAAAACAACAAAAACAACGAAAACAACAAGAACGACAACAAAAACAACAAGATCAACAACAAAAACACCAAGAACAAGAACAGAAACCACAACAACAATAACAAATTAAACACAATAATAAACAACAACAAAAAACATATTACAACATAACAATAACAACAACAAAAATAAATGACAACAACAATAATAGCTAAGAACCATCTCAATCACATCAGCTTTCAAACAGAAAAAAAACATCAATACCGGTCCATACGTTTGGGAACTACGCCTCTCTTTTCGCGTTCGGTGGTTAACAAAACCACAGAATAAATAATAGTACTAAAAAAACACGACAATAATGGATTTTCAAAGGAAATTGCTGGCCGCAAAACACGACAGTAATGAAATTCCATACAACTTTGCTGGCGCCTATTCAAGAAGCACGGCAAGGTCGACTTTGCCCAAAGAAGGTTGTCGAAATAATGACCACAAGCTTGTTTGAGTAAATTAATATACCTACGTACAATATTATATCCTGTATTTTTACAACATGTTTTAGTTTCTGAAGAGAGAGGCAGGAATAAAATATTAAATTCCATTAGAGTAATCAAAGGTTAACATATTTTTATATTTTGCGGTGGAGCGCTTTTGCGCCCGCCCCACCGTCGTAGAGGTCAGCTATAGACAAACAGCACATACCATTTCTAAAAAAAAAAGAAGTTTTTTCACCTCACAAGCTCGGAAAGTTTCTGTTTGTCATTCGAAATCTGAGTGCAAAAGTTCATTTTACCCGCTAGCGTGGAAAGAGTTTTTAAAATTCAAACCTTTCTATTCAATAATTTTCTATAGCGCCAATCCACTGAAAATACTTTATTACTAATTTATACTATATTATTATCCGATTCGATTGTACTCTACTTGACTCTATTCGTCTCTATTCGCCTCTTTTTGACTCTACTCGACTCTACTCGGCTCTACTCGACTCTACTCGACTCTACTCGACTCTATTCGATGCTAATCGACTCTATTCGACTCTATCCGTCTCTTTTCATTTTCAATTCTTTTCTACTCTATTCTACTCTGTTCTACTCTGTCCTACTCTGTCCTACTCTGTCCTACTCTGTCCTACTCTGTCCTACTCTGTCCTACTCTGTCCTACTCTGTCCTACTCTGTCCTACTCTGTCCTACTCTGTCCTACTCTGTCCTACTCTGTCCTACTCTGTCCTACTCTGTCCTACTCTGTCCTACTCTGTCCTACTCTGTCCTACTCTGTCCTACTCTGTCCTACTCTGTCCTACTCTGTCCTACTCTGTCCTACTCTGTCCTACTCTGTCCTACTCTGTCCTACTCTGTCCTACTCTGTCCTACTCTGTCCTACTCTGTCCTACTCTGTCCTACTCTGTCCTACTCTGTCCTACTCTGTCCTACTCTGTCCTACTCTGTCCTACTCTGTCCTACTCTGTCCTACTCTGTCCTACTCTGTCCTACTCTGTCCTACTCTGTCCTACTCTGTCCTACTCTGTCCTACTCTGTCCTACTCTGTCCTACTCTGTCCTACTCTGTCCTACTCTGTCCTACTCTGTCCTACTCTGTCCTACTCTGTCCTACTCTGTCCTACTCTGTCCTACTCTGTCCTACTCTGTCCTACTCTGTCCTACTCTGTCCTACTCTGTCCTACTCTGTCCTACTCTGTCCTACTCTGTCCTACTCTGTCCTACTCTGTCCTACTCTGTCCTACTCTGTCCTACTCTGTCCTACTCTGTCCTACTCTGTCCTACTCTGTCCTACTCTGTTCTACTCTGTTCTACTCTGTTCTACTCTGTTCTACTGTGTAAGATAACGTAAACAAATATTAATGGTTGGAAAAATATTAAAAGATCCATATCAATATATAAAAGTGAAACGTTGTCTGTTTGTTTGTTTGTTTGTTTGGGGAGCTTTCACGCGATAAGTACTGGACGGATTTTGATTAAATTTTGGAATGGAGGTAGCTTATAACTTAGATTAAAACAAAGGATACTTTTTATCCCGGAAAATTGAAAATTTCCACGGGAAAACTGGAAAATGTTGATTCCTCGCTGTAAAGAACGGGTGCCATGGAAATGAAATAACAACTCTGTCAAAAAAAACAATAGCATTGGTGCTATACCTAGATTTGTATTGGTTTCTCATATCTTAGAAGCACATAGAATGCATTTCTTTGCGATAAACTGTAATCCGCGCGGACTAAGTCGCGGGCAGGAAAGCTAGTACCTTATACATCAAAAGTGAGTGCTCTCGTCTCAAGGGTTTCAGCAACCCTTTTAAAAATAGTAGAGATTAATAAAAAATATCGGTGTTTACCACGTTTTTATTAAGTCACTTTCTTGTTTGTCTATCTGTCGGTCCGGATGGAATCAAATTACGAGCACTGCCCGATTAGCTATCCGGCTGAAACTTTCAGGGTAGCTCACAACTCAATGACAGAGCATGTAAAAAAAGTAGTATTTAGTTTAGTTTTTTAATCTACATTAGCTGCTTGATTATTCTATGTTGATAAATATAAATTTGTAAAATTGAATACGGTAGCCAGAACCCAATCATTGGTGTCACCATATAAGGAATGTAATTTTGAAGTTTCCATCGTTAGCACCCTGTATATTCACTATTTGATCCTACTGATGGGAGAATGTCGTTCGTCTTTCTTATTCATCGTGTAAGATTCAGAATTGGAAAACAAATGAAGGCGTAACATCTTCTAATATCTTCTAACATTATAATATCTATTATAATCTATTATTATCTTATAATTATATATTCTTATAATATCTTCGTAATATCTTCTAACATTATTCCTTGTTTTCCAAGCCTGTGAGATATTGCCAGTAAAACTTGTCAGTTTTCGAAGACACTGATGTATTGTTCGAATGATCAAAAGCCAAATGAATGGTGGCGATGAATGGTGAAGCCAAAATAATGCTGAACTGAAACGTCATGAAGGCTTTGAAGTCTGGCTATTTTCGAAGGTATTGGACACGACATGGCTTTGTAGGCGAGTTTTGGAACAATTCACAATAGCTAATGAAATATTAAATGAGCATGAAGTAAAGGAAAGAGCGTTTTAATTGCCATTGATTGTACTGGCCAACACAAAGACAAAGTTGAATCACGAGCAGTTTTATTTGCAACTACCTGTGCCCGCGGCTTAGCCCGCGTGGTCAATATTTATATGTATTATTTGCGCGGAACGCTAATTATTTTTCGAAAAGTAAAGTAGCATATGTCACTCCTTCTAACATCAGCTATCTTCCAGTGAAAGTCCCATCAAAATCAGTTCAGCCGTTTCGGGGATTAGCTGAAACAAACAGACAGACAAATACACAGACAGACAAAAATATATTTTATTATAAGTACCGTGCGTATATGCATTATGTTATTTTGACATTACAAACAGATACTTCAATTTTATTTATTTATATAATTTATATATGTATTTATAGTAGTATAGTATATTTTTATATAGATTTTCTTTATGAAGACAAATACAGGTAGGATCTAGTCTCACAAGTCTAATGCTCGTAGCTTTGAAGTCAGTTACTACTACAGTTACTACTTGTACTATTATTTATTTTGTGCTATAAGCATAGATAATAATGAGATAATAAATTGATATCGTGCATGGTTTTTGACCTACAAATGTCTTCAAATCCTACAATATCAAATAGTGGACGACTTGTATGTAAGATTGAATGTATGGACATTAGTATGGACCGACTAGCACAAGCAATCTTCTCCAATGAGGTGACATATTTAAGCTTGTCACAGCCCAATATACAGTGCCACCAACTTATCTGTGAAGTGGCAAAAAGTTGAACTACAGCCGCCACGAACCAAATTTCTCTGAATTTGTCTACTTATCGATTGACTGGAAGCACCAAAGCAAGACTCAAACAGCCTTTCGTTCAAAGATAAGTTGGTGGCACTATAATAGCACACATAATTATAATAATCAAATATTTTGATGTTGATGATGTCCTCCTCGACGTATCCGTCAACGGCGAACTTTGTTATCTCTTGTGTGAGCGAATATGACTGGCAGCGCCAAATTTGGTCTTAAAGGTCCCATTGCAAGGCGCACAGTGCAACTGACCTGAGCAATTGTAGGTGTAGGTGTAGGAAGGTTTGGGGCGGTTCTTTTTGTGAAGGCGTTTCGCATCAAGATCTTTAAGTCGATGCTCTTCGAAAGTTTTAACAGCCTTATTAACAGAGTTGCGCCATTGTTGTCTCTGTTGCGCAAGCACTGCCCAGCCGTCACAGGGTATAAATAACCAAATATTTACCATGCACCTGTCATTAAAGTTTTTTATTTGGCGTACTGTCAGTCAGAGTTTTTCAGGCCGCCCGAGGGCCTCTGACATGGCTTTATGACTGTTATTAATCAATAACAGCTGGGGCTGACAGCTAACGTGCCCTCCGGAGCACGGAGCGATGGAAAGCCGCACATAACAACCCAGAATCGTTGGATTCTAATTTGCACTGTTGAACAGTTAGGCTACCATCGCATCATTAAAACAATCCCATTTCTTTCTCCCTTATGCTCGTGGCGGCCCTTCAAACAAAGCGAGGCGTGACAGTTCTTATTTTGCTGTCAATTTTGTATAGACCCTCCTCGAATCTGTTCGCTTCGGACTTGTTAGAAATACAGCTAACGATTTTTCGTAGACGAGGATTAAGTTATACTGGTTGGTGCTTTGCCATACCGAGAAAGGTTTTCTTTTTTACTTACTTTGAGTGACGAGACGGGCAAGTCGCTCGCCTGATGATAAGCGTCACGCCTGCCCATAACGGTTGCAAAATCTCGCTCGTTCCCCTGAAACATTGGTTGTTAAGTCTCATTGCACAGTAATTTCGCTGGAACCATTCCCTTCAAACCGAAACACAAAATGTTTACACACTACTGCTTAATGGTTGAATATCTGACAAAGGTGTCGTACTTCCCCAGGCGGACTCTTGCATAAGACAACAAAAATCTGTTATGAATATCCTGGAAAATATCTAAAATGTTTACGATTTAGTTAGTCTCGCTCGTTAAAGTACAGAATAAATACATGTGTGTGTTGGAACAGTGGTCTCCCAAGCGCGGGGCACCAGAAATATTCATAATACGCCAGCGTAGTGAGCACGAAAATTTCTAATATGTGATAGACGAACTACGAAGGACACCTAGATAATGGATCTCTTGAGTCTAATTAATGAAACAAGCAAAGTGCACATTGCTTGTTAGAAAAGACAAACAAAAGATGCGAGCATAAGGGGCACGAAACTAGTGCTGTTTGAAAACGAAAGATAATACATATACGAGTAGGTCTCCTGAATATAGCAAAGCGAGAGCTAAAATTAATTACCAATTTCTAGTAATTTATGGGCAATTGCCAATAACACTATCAAGACTCGAGCGAAGCGAAGCCGCGAAGGCGCGTCGCGGTTTGCGGCTGCCCTGATGCACTAGTGCAGTAGTGCTTGTGTGCGTGCACTTCCCTTCAAATTTAATAATACTATAGCCAGATTACTTGAAATTGTATGGAATCCGTGCGAGGCACTAAATGCTAATGAATACTTAGCTAGGTTTATATTTTTCAGTAGTTTCAGTCTCGGCCTTTGATCTCTGCCTGTCTTTTGTCTAAGTCTCCTCTCTCGCTTTTGGTCTCGGTCTCTTGTCTCCGACGCGACGTGAAACTTGGTAGGTACCTACACATTTTCCGCCCGTTCTAATTAGTATAATGTTGTTCGTAAACTTTAACTTGAGCTTTTATTCCCAAATACACCTTTACGATCTTCCGATCCGACGTGTATACCATGATTTAAATACACATACAAAATAACGAAACATACGTGACATACGAAAGAGAGGTACTGTTAAAGCAGAATGTCACACCGTGGTTTCATTTTAAATAAAAATACTCCACTGCGTTCCAGATAAGATTTTTAAAATTGATTAAATTTTAAATTGCTGGTAGTTTCTTTTAAATATTAACCCAGGAATGTGGAATAGATTATCTTCCTAAAATTTCATGGCAAAGGTTTTTTATCACCTCTATCTGACTGTTTATGGAGTAATATGCAGTTATCTATGACGAAGACGAACAAGATCTTGGTTACATGTGTTGTGCAGCATTGGTCGCTTACATTTCATCTATACTGCATGATTTGTAAGAGTACTCAAACCATAATAATTTATTCAAACAAACAACAACACAGTAAGTATACTGTCAAGTTATTTTTTTCATGGTGAAACATTTGATGCTTTAATTGCCATTACTCGGAAACAACGGGCACAACAACTGGGGCACAAAGATTTATATATATAAAAGTAGGGCATTCCTCAGAGAGATATAGAGAGACAGATAGATAAATAAAGTATTTAGTGGGGTCATTTCTCATGTTCACCTCACTAAACAACTAAACTGAAACTTAATTAAGTTAAGAGATTATTTAAATCTATTTGATATTGGTAGCGATTCGGACATGATTATTAATTTAAACCTTGTTGGCTACGTAACAATGTTTTTTTTTCCCCTGGCATCTATGCCTCTATCACTAAACTATCACTGAAGCCTGTCAGCATAAAATCAAGTTTGATTTCACGCGGCAAGAGTCCTGATTTGTCCAAATGCTGTCTCAGAACGTGTCTGAATTTATCCACACTCTGTTAGACATCGTGTTAAAAACCTGTTTTAATTACGTTATTATAAGCGGTGCAGCTTAAATTGACGGAAGTTTAGATGCCAGGGGCCAAAAGACCTTGTTATGAAGTCGACAAGGTAATGAAGAAAATTATTCTAGTTTAGTTTAAGGAGTAAAATTACCGAATTGCTGCCAATATCAACTAAATGTAAACATCAGTGCGACGGAACTAAGGGGTTTGGAGGGGAAGGGGGTGTTGTGTTGTGCACGGCCAACGGTGGGGAAAGGGGTGCGGGTTAAGATATGTAGGAGGTGCGGGGGAGGGTTGTGTGGGAATAAGGGTTGCGGGGAGAGGTGATTTGTGGAGGGAGGGGGTTTGAAAAACTAAAATCCCGCCTCCTTCCCCCTCCCACACCCCGGTGTTGGTTAGGGGATAAAGTCCCCCCCGTGCTCCCCTGCATCCACACAAAACCCCCCCACCCTCCTCTACATCCACATCCCCACTCCCTCTTCAGCAACCTCCCTCCACCCTACCTCACGCCCCCTCCCCCACAAGCCCTTTAGTTCCGTCGCACTGATGTTTACATTTAGAACTTAAATTTAGTCAGCAAGATAAATTTTGAATTTAACTTGATTAGTCTAGTTTGTAACAAAACAATCTGTTTGACAGAACTAAAAATAAATTTAGCGTAGTACCATTATATTCCAGTACGTGTTCGTGGCCGTATCGGTCAGTATAAAAACCTTAACCGTGAAATTTATTCAAATCGAGGTAGGAAGGTAACATAATTTTAATAAAGTTTCTTGTAGTGTTTATGACAAGTTTTAATTAACGTTGTCTGGTCTGTGTTTTTATAATAAATCGTACAAATCCCGTAATTTTATTTTCAGAATACTTCAAATATTTTTGAAATCAGAATTTATTTGGATTTCATTATCTCATTTAACTCATAATAAAACATTGACAGTTTCAGATAGATAAACCAATGCAACTGACGCGCGTGTACAAAACTAGCTGTACCCGCGGCTTCGCACGCATGGTCATTTCTCAATGTAAAAAGAACTCTATGTACTTATAATACCAATACACCAACATTTGATCAAAATTCCTTCAGCCATCCAAAAGTTTTTGTTGATTGCTCGGCTTCTCATTGGACTGAGATACCAAGTATACCAGTTTCTAAATTAAACCTTAAGCTATCTAACAGTGAAAACCGCATCACAATCGGTCCAGTAGTTTTTACACGATGCGTGAACAAACATACGGACAAACAGTCAAACAGACAGACACGAATTTAAAAAATGTTGTATTCTTGTTCAGTAGCTTATTTTAGTACCCTAGATCTGATTAATATCTTCCTTGTACAGATTTTTTGGTACCTACTGCTTTATTATAAGTTGGGCAGAATAATAAATATATGTATTTTATTAAATTATTTGCATCATCATGTCAGCCTTTAGAAGTCCACTGCTGAACATAAGCCTCCCCCAAAGAGCGCCATGACCAGCGATCCTGTGCCACCTCCATCCACCGACTTCCTGCGATGGCTACAATGTCGTCGGTCCATCGTGTGGGGGGTCTCCCCACACTTCGCTTGCTTGTTCGTGGTCACCATTCGAGAACCTTTATTCCCCAGCAGTTGTCGGTTCTGCGAACTATATGGCCTGCCCATTGCTACTTCAACTTGCAAACTCTGAGAGCTATGTCGGTAACCTTCGTTCTTCTACGGATTTCCTCATTTCTGATTCTATCACGTAGTGAAACACCGAGCATAGCTCTCTCCATTGCACGCTGCGCAACTCTGAGCTTTTGTATGAGACCAATAGTTAGCGACCACGTCTAAGTGCCGTATGTCATCACTGGCAACACGCACTGATTATAAACTTTCGTCTTGAGGCTCTGCGGTATCTGCAACGAGAAGATATGGCGTAATTTCCCGAACGCTGCCCATCCGAGTTGGATTCGTCGGTTGACCTCTTTGTCGAAGTTGGATCTACCCAGTTGGATCGTCTGACCTAAGTAGACATAGTGATCAACAGCTTCGATAATATCGTTCCCAACATAAACCGGCAACATAAAACAGTACCGTGACATACATACTAACTGACTGTCTGACTGACAGACTACGCCTAGCCTAACAGACAGAAAAAAACAAAAAAAAACAGTTTTGGCTTCAGCATGGACCAAAGAAAAGCCTCCAAAAAAAATTACTAAATATCTTAATTTTACAGAATTGGACCTGTTACAGTTTTAATATAAGTATAGATATACAAAGTAGAAACGCCGATAACGTCACGACCTTGACTGAGTTCGTGTATAGTTAAGGAACCAAATTCATCATGTGATCAATCCTGAATGTAGGCATCCTGCCCCGAACGCGGTGATTTTACTCGGATCGGGTATTTTAAGTACTCGTAGTAGCTATCTGATGAAAAAATGGCCTAACTATTTCCCTTAAGCGACGCGTAAAATTGAAATCTAAGTTGGAATTAATAAATAGGCTCTCGCCAGAACTCTAGCTTCGTCGTCCCTTCGCTCTATTCACAAACTCGACCTTCACTTCGCACCGCTGAATCCCCTTTGGCGCTGTAGCAACCAAGATCCATAACGGCAAATCCCCCTTGGTCGCTAGAGCAACCAAAAAAAAACATGGAAGTTAATTGTAACGGTTTGATCTACTAAAATCGATTTAAATGTAATCTCGCCTATATTATCGAATTAGTGTGTTTCTGTCTTTAAAAGAATATATATATATATTATACGTAAAAACACTAAAGAAGTTTTTTTTTTTTTTTTTAATAAAACCACGGCCTTTCTCCGCGAGCCGTAAATTTTTGAAATTTTTGTTGGTTTTCACGAAAATATTCTGGTCACTTTTTGTACTAAACTGTGTTAATGTTTTAATGTTACCTGATAGCTTGGTTCATCTAGTATTTAAATAAAACAAAAAACCAGTATGTCATCGATTTCGTTCCAAAGTACGTTTTTTTTTCTGAAACTACTCCCATTTTTGGCTTCATCATTTTTCCGCGGTGCTCTCTCCTTACATAATAATTTCATAAAACTTAGTTCAGTTTGTCAGTGGCTACATATATTCAGCGTATCACAGGCCAAGTTTTGTACGGATCCGCCAAACCGTTGAGGAAGGAACGGAAAATAAGTTTTACGCGGCAACAATATTTTCGCGCCATTTTGCCGTCTTGCCGCGATGATGTCATGGTCACGTGATCGGAGTGTATTTACATTATATTATAGGTTGTTTTATAGCGGGGGCATTGAGCGGTGACATTTTGTGGGTGACCACATTAAGAATTTGATTTCCTAACTTTACCCGAGTTCAGTCAGGTTCGTTGTGTTATCGGCGTTTATACGCGTCCCGGTACTGTTTTATTAACCATCTTCAAAAAAAAATAGGTTCTCATGTTGATGTGTATGTACTCATATGTAATATTGTTGAAAATGCGTAATATTCATATTATGTTAGTCTATGTGGATATCTATGTTTGTCCACGTGTTTCTTGGAAACTACAAGTCTGATTTCAATACTGATTTTTCTAATATTTTCAGTTTAATCCAACTTAGGGTAAATTATATCAAAAACGAATCAGTAGTTTAAAAGATATGGATTGTTAACTGTTTCCAGTACCTATAGCTTTTTTTCTTAGCGGACGGAATATGTACTTCATTTTCTTAAGCCTACCTTAAACTAAAAGTAAGAAATGAAAACTTAGTAATTAATAACTTGCTTAAAAGCTAAAAAAACACGCCTGCCATGCGAAAACATAACTTTTGCCAATAAATTATATACTGTTGGAATGTGCTTATCAAAACCTTCAATTTGATACCCCTATTGTAATTTTCGTAGTATTTTTTTTTCGTGTTTCAATATCGTGCCATACTGCCGCTATATAGAATGTTTTCAATAAAAAAAACCTATGTTACTTGGGGTGATGTAAGGATTCTAACGATACCCAAGACTTCTAAATCTGTTCAGGCATTTAAAAGTTATGGTGGAATAAAGAAACTCACATACAAACATACAAACTTACAAACATACATTAATGCTAAAAGCATAACACTCCTTGTTTTGGGCAGTCGTGTAAAAAAAAGACTTCAAATCGTATAAAACTTAAAAGAAATAAATAATTCAAATTTCGAACACAATCGCATTGACCATATTGGTTATAATAACATCACATTGAACCGACAGTACCGATGGTTTTTTTTTATTGAAAACATTATATATATCGGCAGTATGGCACGATATTCAAACACGAAAAAAAAATACTCCGAAAATTACAATATAGGTATCAAATTGAAGGTTTTGATAAGCACATTCCAACAGTATATAATTTATTGGCAAAAGTTATTTTTTCGCATGGCAGGCGTGTTTTTTTAGCTTTTAAGCAAGTTATTAATTACTAAGTTTTCATTTCTTACTTTTAGTTTAAGGTAGGCTTAAGAAAATGAAGTACATATTCCGTTCGCTAAGAAAAAAAGCTATAGGTACTGGAAACAGTTAAGAATCCATGTCTTTTAAACTACTGATTCGTTTTTGATAAAATTTACCCTAAGTTGGATTAAACTGAAAATATTAGAAAAATCAGTATTGAAATCAGACTTGTAGTTTCCAAGAAACACGTGGACAAACATAGATATCCACATAGACTAACATAATATGAATATTACGCATTTTCAACAATATTACATATGAGTACATACACATCAACATGAGAACCTATTTTTTTTTGAAGATGGTTAATAAAACAGTACCGGGACGCGTATAAACGCCGATAACACAACGAACCTGACTGAACTCGGGTAAAGTTAGGAAATCAAATTCTTAATGTGGTCACCCACAAAATGTCACCGCTCAATGCCCCCGCTATAAAACAACCTATAATATAATGTAAATACACTCCGATCACGTGACCATGACATCATCGCGGCAAGACGGCAAAATGGCGCGAAAATATTGTTGCCGCGTAAAACTTATTTTCCGTTCCTTCCTCAACGGTTTGGCGGATCCGTACAAAACTTGGCCTGTGATACGCTGAATATATGTAGCCACTGACAAACCGAACTAAGTTTTATGAAATTATTATGTAAGGAGAGAGCACCGCGGAAAAATGATGAAGCCAAAAATGGGAGTAGTTTCAGAAAAAAAAACGTACTTTGGAACGAAATCGATGACATACTGGTTTTTTGTTTTATTTAAATACTAGATGAACCAAGCTATCAGGTAACATTAAAACATTAACACAGTTTAGTACAAAAAGTGACCAGAATATTTTCGTGAAAACCAACAAAAATTTAAAAAATTTACGGCTCGCGGAGAAAGGCCGTGGTTTTATTAAAAAAAAAAAAAAAACTTCTTTAGTGTTTTTACGTATAATATATATATATTCTTTTAAAGACAGAAACACACTAATTCGATAATATAGGCGAGATTACATTTAAATCGATTTTAGTAGATCAAACCGTTACAATTAACTTCCATGTTTTTTTTTGGTTGCTCTAGCGACCAAGGGGGATTTGCCGTTATGGATCTTGGTTGCTACAGCGCCAAAGGGGATTCAGCGGTGCGAAGTGAAGGTCGAGTTTGTGAATATATAAAACTATTAATAATTAACATAATAAAGGCATAGAATACAATTGTGCATACACTAAAACTAACACTATCGACACTGATTAATTTTGGCACTTCACTTTCACTGCTGGCGTGAGCCCGCAGAATTTTGATGAATTTTGTTTTTTTCTGGATGACGTGTTTCCTCCAAGTTGATTCATTTTATGTTGATGGGTTTCAGATTTGTGATATTTTCTATTTTAAATTCTGGGATTGCAGTTATAGCTGTTATTTTGAACTGGATATTGTCGGCTAAGGTTTTTCTGTAGCTAAGTCTGTACTTAGAAATGTATATATTGCATTCTTGTTTGATAGTGGCAATGTACGTTCCCTGTAGTGACTGTCGAGTATCCTCGTTTCCGCATTTTTCCGTCAGTACTGTTGGGTTTCGGCAAAATATAGTCCAGCTGTCAAGGCTTATGCGTTGTACGTTAATGTCCTCAATTTCAATTGAGTAAGGGGTACATTGGTCTATTTTTGTCTGGAATGTCATCAGCTGTTCTTCACAAGAAGGCCCGGAAAGTGGAACTACGTTTTCCCCGGTACACAGGAAATTTTCATCAGCGGCTACTCGTTGACATGGTTTAGTGACCGGTAGGAATTTCCAATCTTTCACCATAAGGTAAGGGGTTTTAGGGAATACAACAAGAGTCTTATTCATGGAATCAATGAAAATTGGAATAGGGTATAATTTAAAGTAATTGTAAACTTCCTTTTCTGTTAGTAGGATTTCTAATATAAATGTTATTTGGCTTTTCTTTATGTATGCTTTCACATTAATTATTCTTTCTATCTTCAACAAGTTTAAGATAATTTCGCACTTGGGGAGGGAGAAGTTATGATGCAGCTAACTTAGCATTTTAAGTTCCTTGGTTCTAGTTAGTATTAAGACAGTCGATTCGTGAATCGAATTCTTTGCGGTCGCTCTAATTAAAAATTATATTAACATTTAAAATTTTATATTAAATAATTTAGTTTTTAAAAACTGTTTTTGTGCTCCCGCAAACTTATCTAGGTTGTTAGTATGATAATAATAATGTGTTTATTATAATTGTAAATAATGATGATAAGTTTCTTGCCAGTTCTTCTATGTAGTGTATTCCGAATCTGGTGGTAGAATCAATAAAAAAGATAACAATTACATTTCTTTGTTTCTATGAATACTCCTTAGATTATGCTATTCAGTATATTTTAGATAGGTACTTAACTTCTGAGTAAATTTCAAGCTTTTATGAGATAGAAACTTGCTTTTGTATTGTCAGGTATGAATTAGTTTCACTTGCTATATGGTTCAAAGGTAAATAAATAACAACACTATAGCGTTAAAACTTTATTTAATATGCTAAAAAAGGTTTAGCCTAACCGTAGGCTTGTCAAACCTATCCTAACCTAAGGATAACATAACCAAACTTAGGTTTGATTTATATACAGTAATAATGATCCCAAGATAACTGTTCCTAAATCTATCACACGCGTGTTTTATCTCCAGGTTAAAAGTACTCTATGTACCAAGACCTAAAATACCAATACAGCAACATTTAATCAATATTTTTTCAGCCGTCATAAAGTTTTTATCTATAAGATACCAAGTTTTTAAGTCAAACTCTAAGCTATCCATCAGTGAAAACTGCATCGCAATCGACCGAGTAGTTTTTACGTGATGCGCGAACAAACATACAGACAAACAGACAGACACGATTTAAAAAAATGTTCTATACTTGATCCGTAGCTTATTTAATGTACCCTAGACCATTATTTTTTATTATCTTCATTGTACAGACTTTTTCGTTCTTATTGCTTTATTATAAGTATAGATTGAATTCGGAGTGAATTCAGTAATGTTTCCTTAAGTAGTATTTAATTAATAATAACTCGTTAGTTCTAAAAATACAAAATTGTTAAGTGGTACCTAATCAATCTTTACGGGATTGGGAGCTGATCCATTATTACGAATTTTAGAATATATATATATATATATATATATATATATATATAAGTTAAAAATGTACAATAAAGTATATATACGTGCTGCTAGGTATACCTGAAGAAGTACATTTTGCTACCTACATCCTTAAACTAGAATTCTAAGTTAAATTGATAATGTTTTATTCTGAGAACAGCTATTTTAGAAACGATTTATACGAATACTCTGGTCATATTTTAGTCTGACCTATATCGTAGCGGAAATATTTCGGTCGTTATGAACTCTACTATATCATTTCTAAGTTTAAGAAAACACCGTTGGGGCAGACGGATACTTTGACCAAATTGAGCGAGCGTAGCAAATGCAAACACAGATGAGAAAACCAAAACGGTAAACGTTGAGATTTAGCGTGTATGTAGCATAATTTGTTGATGGCTAAACAAAGGTGAGCAAGAAGAGATTACAAATCCGTCCAATTAACTTGGATTTAGCTTGTTAGAAATAGAAACATTAGAAACGGGATATTTACCATAGATACTATTTTTATCATTGCCCTTGTTGACTTGTCATTGTCGCTAAATGTGGCAGTTCACTTCACTAATGTTCCAACGTTATATATTTCAATGTCAAATAAATAATTTACACAACGTCTATTATCTCAAAAGTGGCAGTTACTTGTGTCAAGTTTCCCAAAAGTTCCATATGTTTCTGTTTTAGTATTCAAAACTCTTTATGGAAGTTTCAGTAAAAGATACGTGACTTTGACGACAATACAACTTCCTAAACCTAAAAACTTGACTACCTTAGAAGCCATAATAAAAAACGGCTCGGGCTGAAAATAACGAAATTTATAAATTCCCGATATAATAGAAAAGTTTCGATGTCCCATTTTCTGGTGGTAAATTTTTAATATCGCAATAATGGCGACTTGTTTCTGAAAGGATAAAGTTGAAAAAAGTTTGTTAGAAGTTGTTGTTATTAGGAAGTTGGTCATTTTGTGAGTGTTCAATAGAATTTCGATAATGGAGACGACGATGGTGGCGTTTATGTAGAAAACGTGCCTACGCCCGCGGTTTCACCCGCGAGGGCATGCAAGATTCAGCACAAAAAGTGGGGATCATATTTGCTCAGTATCATTTAGCATATGCCTGTTAGTAAAATGCCTGTTAGTACAATTTCTGTTAGTAAAATGCCTGTTAGTAAAATGCCTGTTAGTAAAATGCTATCGAGTATCAACAAGTGCTGGAGGAACTAGCTGGGTTATTGAAAACGTGACAAGGCCCATCTTATTTTTAGCCCCGAATGAGAAAAGAGTGTTATAAGTTTAGGGTGTGTTTTTGTTTGTGTGTATGTCTGTCTGTGACATCGTAGCTCCCAAACGAAAGGACCGATTTTGATATGGTTGTTTTCTGTCTGAAACTTGATGTGATTGATATGGTTCTTAGCTATAACGGGGGGTCGGGGGGTTATATAAATTTTAATGTGTGCTTGTTATTATTTTGATACCTGATTGACAAAGTCGAAATGAGCTTATTATATACCAAATAATAATATTTATTCGATGTTCTTTCCACAATTTTGAAGCCTAATTTCAATATAAAGTAGATATATTATCCGCTGTACACAAAGCTCACTCACTCGTTTCCCCCCATTAACCAGTGTGCACGGCTAAATAAAAGAGATTAAATGGCCATAAGATACACCCCACGTTACTTCCGGTTCCGCTGCGTGGACGTTACTTTGCAAGTTTAGGAGCAAATAAAAGAACATCCCTCTAAGGGGACGGGCTCATACGAGGGACGTTAAGAACTTTACATATATGGGTACAATAAAAGGGTTGTTTTTTTATAACAACCCTTTTATTAAAAGAAATCTATAAAAAGGGATCTGATTAAATCAAGATCTGATGATTGGGATCTGTTTTTTTTATTATGTCTTTAAAATTTACTATTGAACCTCATACAGTAGCATTTATGCTGCTTTTGTCCAAATTTGCGGCTACATGATTAGGTATACCGACCTCAATGAACCGTTAGCGTTAAGTTTGCAACGGGTAGTGCCTTATCACATCAACTACTAAAAACACATAATACGACGTAAAACCTCATTGGCAACGATACATGGAGGCTATTCACTTGTCCTTGAACATCGTTGCAAATTTGACAACCGATAAATCCATCTACAATACATTTCGGACAGTGTGCAATGAAATTGCACAACCGAATTCCTCCATCGTCTTTCCACCAATGGACAACAACACGTATAGTATTTATGGTTGAAATATTTTCCGATACGAAAAATGCGATGTACGTCCGCATTTAAAAATCGTAAAATTGTATATTACCCCCGGCCCCCTCCCCCATTATAGCTATTAACCATCTCGATCACATCAGATTACAAACATAAAAAACCGCATCAAAATCGGTCCATTCGTTTGAATGCCGCGGACAGACACACAGATACATACAATATGCATACAATGATACTCACCCTAAACTTATAAGAGATCTCTTATCTAGATCGGGGGTTAAAAAGGTAATAGACCTGTCGGTATGATATAACCCTTATCCCTTGGAAGATGGGGCGGGGTGGCCTCTATTGTGGGACGCTTCTTGCGTCGACACACTGGCTCCGTCAAATCTTTCGCAGAAAAGTATAGCTAGTGCCACGGCTACTTAGTACTAGCAGCTCAAACAGCGAAAGTTCCTAGCCTCAGAGTGGCAAGTAGTGGTTAAATAATCGTTTAGTCTTGAGAAATTGGGACAGTGGGGCCAGGGAGCTCTCATCGGTCTTTTCAATAACATATCTGAGCCACATGTCGATGCAACGCGTGATAAAAATGCTGGTAATTATTTAGCTCATCGAATTAGCATTGCAACTCAGCGGGGCATTGCCGCCAGCATCTTGGTTACGCTGCCAACTGGTAGTTGGCCAGATCATTTGGGCTAATTAATAATGGAACTTGCCCTTGTAAAAATAAACAGGTGAGAATTTACAAATTGGCATAATAAAAAGTTAAAAAATGTTTCGAATAGCCATGCAGCAAAAGTAACACAAACATAACACATTATTATTTATTACAACTTGGTTTACTATCTTTTGGCCGAAGTGTCGTTTGTAGGCTACGCACGATTTTCGTAGATCATCACGTGCGATTGAACAATGTCGATTATATGTGTGTGAACGCACGACCGACGTAATTGAATATCAACAAAATAGTATAGTTATAACACCTAAATTGTTAGGTAATTTTATCAGCTTTAATAAAAATAATAATATAATAAAATATAATTTTTTAATAGCTAATATTATGTTCAAAATAGGATTACGCCATTAAAGTGCGTCCTAGAGACAGCTCTCCAATAAATTGGTCTCGGATAGAATTGGGAGTCCAATTTAATATGTCCCCTACGAACTCGACGAAAGGGAATTCGAATTTAGTTTTAGGATTCCTTGTCGAATTTCGAAATCGGGACTTCTTGCAGCTTTCGTGTATCCATCATTGCCTCGGTCACAAGTAATAAAACTATTGTGAGAATATAATCTATTTACTTATAATAAAGCAGTACGTAACAAAATGTATGTACAAAAAAATAAATAAAAAGAATGGTATAGGTTTGGTCCTGGAATACATTTACGTTACTTTTAACCCGGAGACATGACAACGCAGGGTCATCAATAAATTATTATTCTTTAGTCAATGTTATTTTATATACTAAATCATTTCAGATAATGGTCTCTTCGAAGATCTTATTGCAAAGCCTGAAACGGGAGATTACTTTCCGCAAATCTTCGCGATGTTACCCTAATTTCGGCAAATACCTACAGTCTTAGCCTTAGTCTTAGCTTATCTCTGACTTAGCCATGACTAACCTAGATTTCACCTTGGCCGAGGTGATTAATAAAGAAGGCGAGGAAATCAGACTGGACATGGAAATCTTAGACATCTTCGGTGATGCTCCAACCAATACAGTCCAATATGGGCAAGAAATCCACAAAGAACTGGCTAGCCGCCTTCAACATATCGTGACTTCTGGTCTTACTAAAGAAACCAGAAAGGAAATACAACAAAAATACTTGTTTTCTTCAAATGGGATTCTTCTAAACTCAACTGCAATGAATGCCGAGATATAGGCAACTTTTTCAGGAACACTGGAAAACCGGGATAAGGCTTTAAAATCCAAACAAAACCTCTGCTATATGCTTAGCTGCGGCTACTTCACAACCACTTACCGAATCCCAAGACAAGAACAATGAGGTATTGGAAAAGCTAAATACTATTTGACATAACAACTTTCCGACTCCGTCACCAGAAAAATGTTTAGCACTTCAGTACTTAAGAGATATGAATAAGTCCAGATAATTAACACAAAAATCGACTTGTTCGGTGAGAATCTTAGATCAGCAAAAGCAGAGTCCAAATCCAGTGCAGAAATTAAAACCAGTTACAAGAACTATAACAACAAGACATAAGTTCAAAAACTAAAACATGACTACGGTTGGGTAATAGCCAACACTCTTGCAATGAAGGCTATTGATAATCGCTTGTTAAAATCGGGCCATGTTTTTAGTTTGTAAGCATAATTACATTGATTCACCGTAGTCGTTTTTTTTTGCCTATGACACTATAAATGAAGATAAATCGATTGATTATCACTTGTCAAAATCGGACCAAGTTTTTTGTTTGGACACATAACCCTTCATTTGTTTCACCGTAATCGGGTAAAAAAGAGTGCCTATGACACTGTACCTGAAAGCAAATCGATTGGTACCTCGTTTGTCAAAATCGGATCAATAGGGGCGACGCTATGGTGGAAGATCCACATATGTGTGTATGAGTGTATACATACATACATACATACATACATACATACATACATACATACATACATACATACATACATACATACATACATACATACATACATACATACCTAGATAGACTGTTAACAACTTTCGCTTTCTTCGCTTAAAAAGCCTCAGCAGTCGTCATCTAAGGCTCAATTAAATATGATAGCCCCGGAAGCTCCGGCAGCTCCAACCACGAAACTGCCAGAAACATCATAGAAGCCCCGACAGCCAGCTCAGTAGAATCAGCCTGCCAGATTATTGAAGACGTCATCACAACAACAGAAGACAACCAACTATCGTCTTTAGAAGAGTTAAAGTAGGCAGGCCGCTTACCCAAATTTTATCAACAGTAGTAACGCATCACTAACGTTAGAACTATGTTATCATGGATCAGTGAATACGAACTAGTCTTTTCTGATCCTTTAGTTCAAAAGTCTGTTCCTATAGCTCCTAGCTACTCTTTTAAGGAATTCACTCAATTTGAGGAAGCCATATTTAATCTTCTCAAGATTAGAGCAATATCATTATGTAAAGCACGTGATGATCAATTTTACATCCACCATATTTCTAAGACCAAAACCAAACGGCAAGATGCTGTTCATATTAAACCTAAAAACCCTTAATTTTGTTAAAACTAGCAACTTCAAATTAGAGGACAGTTCTAAAATTAATTTCTAAGGATTGCCTAATAGCAGTCCTAGATTTAAAATATGCTTATGTTTACTTAAAATAAACAATAATTCCAGAAAATGCCCGAGATTATTTTTATTTATTTTTTCATTATGAATGTGAAGTGTGAATAAAGCGCTCAGACCAAAAGACAGGACGTTTATCCTGTCGTTTGGTCTGAGCACTGCTCCCTACGTTTGCACGGAAGTCATGAAACTGATGGTGAAAGTACTGAGAGCAACTAGGTGTATTCACCATATATATATATACCTTGACGACCTGTGTCTGATATCTGATTCATATAAAAAAATAAAAATCTTCGTGGAATCGTACGGCAATTGTCATAATGACGTCACACATTTTCGGCAAGGAATTTCGTGTGGCATAGCGGCGTATATTAAAAGTATATTGATTTGTCGCCGCGGACTACTGCTTATTGCGAAAAAAAGCATCCTATATTCTTCTAGGATATTAAAAACCAATGCAAAAGTAGGTATATCACCAAAGCTCTTGAAGTTTTTTGACATACTTGCTATTTCGATTCCATGGCTACCGTTCCTTTACAGCGAGTAATCAATATTTTGCAGTTTTCCCGTGGTAACTTACAATTTTCCGGGATAAAAAGTATCCTATATTTTATTCTAGGGTATAAGCTATCTCCATTCCAAATTTCATCAAAATCCGTTTAGCCGTTATCGTGTTAAAACTCCCCAAACAAACAAACAAACAAACAGACAGACAACGTTTCACTTTTATATATTAGTATGGATATTTTCCAATAACGTACACTAAAATGTTGTGCGAAAAATATATTGCACTAGTTACCACTGCGGACTAATATGTTTTATATATTTAAAATATCCACCGCTAGAGGCGCTAGGCGAAAGCCAGACTGGGCCGTAAGTTAGAAGACGAAGAGGGAGCGCAGCATAGTGAACTTCCGTCTTTTTCTTCGTATAATTGCCAAAGTTGACTGCAGTTGTGGGAGCTCCTACATTGGCCAGACTACACGGACAGATTCATGCCGCATAAGGGCAGTCAAGAACAACGAAACGCAGAAGCCAGCCTTCGCTCAACATCTTTGAGTCGGGACAAACCACTGGATTGCGTTACATAACCCTCACATACTATCTACAGAACGCCACTACATACCATGCCATTTCATACCATATGAAATTAACAACAAAAATTTAAATCGTGAGAATGTGTTAAACTGTCGAGTGTCAGGAACCCCGTGGTACGTTTATGAGAAATCAAAAAACCGAAGAAATATCGTCACAGAATAAATAATAGTACCTATTTCGTAATATCGTCCCAAATACGCAAGGTGATATTGGTAGCATACTATCATTTATTCATATATTTTTTAGTGTTGTGTGTCGAAACCAAGTTATTAATGAAAGTGTGAACAGTGATACTGGTGTCGCGCGTAATAAACGAGTGAAAAAGAGGGTAGCCCATTTTGTCTGCTCGTAAAAACGTATCTACCCGCAGTTACTTCAGTTTATTCATGATCATAGCGCTTGCCAAATTATCGGGAATGCATTGAAAATATTATGCATGGTTATTATCCCGTTTCTAATATTTATACTTCTAGTATTTGTGACCAAGTTAGTTTTAAACCATTATACTTATAATAAAGCATTAAGAACGAAAAAGTCTGTACATTGAAGATAATTAACAATAAAATGGTCTAGGGTAGGTACTTAAAATATGCTATTGAACAAGAATAGAACATTTTTGAAAGTCGTGTCTGTGTGTTTGTTTGTTTGTTAGTTTATCTGTATGTTTGTTCGCGCATCACGTGAAAACTACTACCGATTGTGATGCGGATTTCACTGTTGGATAGCTTAAGGTTTGACTAAAAAACTGGTGAACCTGTTATCTCAATCCGATGAGTAGGAGCCGAGCAATCGATAATAACTTTTTGACGGCTGAAGGAATATTGATCAAATGTTGGTATATTAGTGTGTTTGGTCTTCGAATAGTACTTTTAACCTAGAGAAAGGATAACGCGTGGAAAGCCGCGGGTTCAGCTAGTATGAGTATAATTGATGATTAACCGAACATACATTGTGAACTCCTTTAAACGAAGCACCTCGTCCGAAGATATAATTATCAATCCCCCTCCCAATCCCCATAGCCATGTAACGCGCAGCAATACGGGTGCATTCCGAATCACGCTTGTATCGATGTGAGTGACCATTGAGCTAGTTTACGTTCCAGTTTAGCTATCGCGCGTATGACAGTTTGAGTATTGACGGGATTCCGAATGCTTGGGAACATGATTACAAGTTTACAACAACATAACCTCAATAATTGTTCAAAATACAAAGTATTTTCCGTGGGAAAAGTGGGTTATCTATAAATTGGTCAATTGTCTGTAGTAATCTTTGAAACGATGGAAGAAAATCACACATAACTGAATTGAAACAACAATTTTCTGTGCAAACAACTGTCAGTCTGGCACTTTGACAGTAGCGCTCATGGTGATGTTGGTATGGGGAATAGACGGTGTAATCGCAAAATGGCGGATGTAATGTGTATCGTATTTAGCGTAATTCGGAATGGTAAAATCACATTAATCTGCTTATGTTGCCATACCTATCTCCAATATAAAATGACAGCGGTGAGATTGGGCGACCAGAGAGTAAATACCGTTTTTTTTTTAATTCTTCTATTACTCCACCTTAGTGCATGAAACGATAGCTCGCAAGGTGCTACTACATTATGTGATTGTGTGATAAATTTATTTCAGGATACTTATATCTTCGGACGAGGTGCTTTGTATAATTATGATAGAACTTCACTTGGTAAGTTCCTTGAATCATCAATTATCGTGAATAGATTAAAATATGAGGATTTCAAAAGCATAGATACTTACACCAAATTAACATACATAACATCCTCCAATAGAAACTTTATTTTGCCATAAATTGAAATAAAAACGATTGAATCGTTTACGAAGTATGCCCAGTATTTCTTAAATAAATAATAAAAAATACGCGGCGGAACCATTTCTTTCTGAGTACGATTATGCTTGGCCTACCTTCAAGTATTGAAGGGATGTCGAGAAGCAATAGATATCTACCCTCCTATACACTCGTTATAAATATATACAGGCTACACATGTATAAATCAAATTTTATTGCTCCCAGGAGAAAACATGGTCAGATTTATGAACGTGGGCAGAATATTTTTGGATTTTGAATAAGACACGATACGAGCTGTTCTGGTTTTACCCGAGTACGGCGAGGCAAGGGAAGAGTAATGAGTTATGTTTGTTCGTGAATCACGTAAAAACTACTAAACCGATTGGAATACGGTTTTCACTGTTGAATAGCTTAGTGTTTGACTTAAAGACTTGGTATCTTAATCCGATGATTAGGTGCAGAGAAATCGATAAAAACTATTTGACGGCTTAACGAATTTTAACGAAAAGTAATTTTTGGTCCTGGAATAACACGTATGGGCTACTTTTAAATGACATGACCACGCGGGCAAACCCGCGGGCACAGCTACTTTTAAGTAATATTTATGTTGTTATTAGGTATGTCAATTATTGACCGAGCGAGCGCAAAGCGCGAGCGAAGCGTCTTTGTTTCAGCTTCGGCAAAAATTCTTTCGTATATCCGGATCTCTGTCCGGATGTCTGTCCGGATTTCCGGCTGTTCTCCTCAACAGGTCGCATTTCTCAACCGATCTATCCGAAACTTGGTAAGGGAATTTTTAGTTTTTTTTTCGTCGGTGATTATTGATTGGGGGGGTATTTCCCCCAAAAAAGGGTAAAAAGTATGCTACTGAATATGTCCGCCATATTAAATCCGGTTTTGAAGGTTCTTTTTTCATTTGAGAGGTAGTAACTTTAAATTAGTGTCATAAAAATTTGGTGAAAATCTGATGAGAATCTTTAGCGTGATGAGCAGAATAGCTCCTCAAAATGCAGTAAATTTTTCACTTTTAGGTTGCTACAAGTGGAATCTGCCCTTTACCTACCCTACTAGGTAGGGATTGATGGAGTACCTTGGTTATTAATGTTAGTGTTACAACAAGGTAACTAGATGGCGCTACTATGCACTGCTAGATTGTTTGCAAAAAAGTTTGTACGCGCGAGTTTTACAGCTCACAGAGCCACTAGTGTAATATTTTCTAACATAATTATGTAGGATAGAATTGGTGGCCTAACGGTTCATGGTGGCCTTACGGTTCTGTAGTGCAATTTAGAATCCTACGATACCGGGTTCAAAACCTAGGCTACGCACTAATGACTTTTCTAAGTTATGTGCGGGTTTCCATCGCTCCGTGCTTCGGAAGGCACGTTAAGCTGTCGGTCCCGGCTGTTATTGATTAATAGCAGTCGTTAAGCCATGTCAGAGGCCCTCGGGTGGCTTGATAAACTCTGACATCAGAGGCTAGCACTACCTCATACGACAAACAACAAACAAGGATAGAATTTGACAATTCCATACCTGCATAATGCTGCGTTGTCATTATCGGGATTCAGCGAACATTCATTCAATCCCGATAATGCAATGACAGCTCTATGATGTAAAGCTTGCTTGCTGGCTTGGAGTGCTGGCCTCTGGTGTCATAGTTAGTCAGGCCGCCCAAGGGCCTTTGGCTTGGCTTAGTGTGTTCCCCGAAGCACAGGGCGTTGGAAAACATTACTGTGGAGTCCAGGACCAAACCCAGTATCTTTGGATTCTCACTCTCACTTTACCACTAGACTACCAACGCTCTCAAAGCGTCTGAGAATTGCTAGGCGATGATGTGAACTTTCGCCGAATCTCTGAAACGCCACCCGATGATCATGTACATAATGATGTTTCATGAGAAATGGGTGCTTACTTCAGCTATACATTTTCTAAGCTGCAGCTACTTATTTCATAAACAACCCGCCCTTGTATATTACAGTAGACCCATTGTGTATATAGAGTGCAGAGTCAGCACTGATCGCTCAGTGCTCATATTGATCGAAATTTAAGAAATTGATAATCAGCAGGCATATTGTTAAGGCAATATTAACACCAACTATAAACAGAGTTTGTTTGGATAAGTCTTAACTGCTATTATTCTATTTAATTTACTACGTTTACAAAGCGGCAAATACTTCAGAGTCGTGAAGTACATTCTCAAATTAGTTTAAAGAGAATTTAACTTTGAGCTAAAAGCTGAAGTCATTCACGTGAGGAGTTCAGCAACTCCTGTGAAAAGCTTTGAGTCTTGGTACCTACTTAAGTTATTAGCAAGCAATCTCTCAAGAGACACGGAGAGTGAGAGGCATATTACTCAAAGAATGTTTGTAATAGGTATAGTAAGTACATACAGAGAAACCTGCCTAACCTTTATGTGGGCGGCTTTTACACTTTTAAATATGTAGCATGTTTGTTTGTGTAGGCAACATCAAAGTTATGCTATTTTAGTTTTCACTATGACCACTCTTCGTTATATTTATCTAAGTTCGGGTTTGAAGTTTAAACACCACAATACACCATTAAAAATATGCATTATCATAAAATTAGACGTAGGTTTAGTAAAACTACAGTTTACCACAGACTTTTAACGTCCATTATCAGACTAAACATTAATCGCCACTTGTATAGGTATATACCTATAAACATGATCTCGTTTATCCTTTTTTCGCCCAGTGACGCGTCATTAATGGTGTTTCGTTCATTAACCTATTGCAACAGTGTCTCACACATCATAGTTTTGTATACTCTTTGTCACACATTAACAAAAATACGATGCGTAGCCCCGCCGCCATGTTGATTCATCAAAACGGCGCAGCACGTCTACGGTTGTCAGGTTCATCCATACCAATATATAAAAGTAAAACGTTGTCTGTCTGTCTGTTTGTTTGTTTGTTTGTTTGTTTGTTTGGGGAGCTTTCACGCGATAACGGCTCGACGGATTTTGATGAAATTTGGAATGGAGATGCGAGTAGCTTATCCCCTAGAATAAAACATGGAATACTTTTTATCCCGGAAAATTGTAAGTTTTTGTGGGAAAACTGGAAAATGTTGATTACTCGCTATAAGGAACGGTTGCCATGGAATCGAAATAACAAGTCTGTCAAAAAACTTCAAGAGCATTGGTACTATCTTGGTTTTCAATATCCCAGAAGAACATAGGATGCTTCTTTTTCGCAATAAACAGTAGTCCGCGTGGATGAAGTCGCGGGCCGGAATGCTACTGTCTTAATAAATATAAAGATATTTTGGGACAAATCATACAAGAAAATTTACCAAAATGCTGAAGTGTAGTGAGTACCGGTGTGAAAATGCTTCCATAACAAAACATCCATCGGTCTCAAGTACCTGTACCTACAATAACAGGAGATGGATTCAGACGGTTTTATTGGAGAATGAAGATAAATAATACATTGCATTCATTGTCTAATTTTCCCTGTATTAGTCATACGGTCTAACCTTAACATCGGATAAAATAAATAGGTATTTACCTACCTACCCGACAAATCTACATTAAATATGCCACTACAGCAATAAAAAAATGCAAGTAATTTTATAGGTAGTACACCTACATTGAGCAGAATTTGCTATTACCTAAGTCTTTGGTACATAGGTAACTGCTGGTACCAGTTAAATTTGCATTATCTCGCTATGTCAGCGAGAGCTGTCAGGGGGAAATGCACAGAACATCCCAAGCGGAACATCAGTACAAGCACAGTAATAGTCTATATATTTACTGTGGTACAGGCCATACCACCCCCATCTAGAATTATAAATACATATATATATGTCCTAAAAATAACTTAACTGGGTGGGTACCTTGTACATTTTCTTCAGTTTAGTTACATTTATTTATTAGGTAGGCTACCTACATAATTTAAGATCTTATTCAGTATGTAGTCTACACATATTTAATACTAGTTGTGCCTTCGCACGCGTGATCATTTCTCCAGTTTAAAAATAGTCTAGGTGCTATTTAAAGACCTAAAATACCAATAGACCAACAATTGATCAAAATTTCTTCAGCCGTCAAAACTAGTTTTATCTATTGCTTGGTTTCTAGTCATTGTATTGAGATAACGATTATACCAGTTTTTAAGTTGAACTGTAAGCTATCCAAAAGTGAACACCGCATAGCAATCTGTCTTTTAGTTTTTACGTGATGCGTACACAAACAGACGGACAAGATTTAAAAAAAAACTTGTTTAGTAGCTTATTTTAAGTACCCTAGACCATTATTTTGAATTATCTTCTTTGGACAGACTTTTTGGTACTTACTGTTTTATTATAAGAACCTATAGATATAGACAAGCAAGGTATTTTAATTTGTTCTATAGTTAAGTGTTCTGGGAATAGTCATAGGTTTGTAAACTGCATAGACTTTTAATATAGGGTTTTCACTTTTGGATAGCCTAGTGATTGACTTGAAAACTAGTGTTCTTGGTGTCTCAATCCAATGAGAAGAAGTCGGGCAATCGATAAATAACTTTTTGGTAATTTGGCGGAACGAAATTTAGTATTTTAAACGCTTTAATTTAACTTGCAATGTATGGAAGGTTGAAGGTTTTAATTCAGCTCGCATGATTTTAAGTAGAATCCTGTGACCTGAATTAAAACCACTTCCTCATACTATTTTTTCTTTTACTTTTTACTTGTTAATTCAGTTCCAGGATTAGCTCCAGATGAAGGAATTCTTAAACGGTCAACAGCACAGACAAGACGAGAGACGAGAGAGTGTACGCATTTTATTATGATAGACCCGTTTTAAGTTTTACCATGACATGGTTGCTGCACTCAGGGTTGGGTCTTGACTAGGGAACTTCTCAACGGTTAACACACGGAATGTTGCATCTATACGGATTTCATTGAGATAGCCCGTTCTAAGTTATCACGACATGGCTACTGCATTAAAGTTTTTTTAAATCTTTTAATTAACTTGCAATGTATGTAGGTATATGTATGTTTAGTTCAAACCTTGCAAGCTGAATTAGAACCACTTCCTCTTATCATATGGAGTTAAATGATTACATGTTGGGTCAGTTCCGAGACAATGCATTTTTATAGTAAGCATCACCTCAAATGACATCCAGGATTAGTTCTAGATAAAGGAACTCTTCCACAGTTAACAGCACAGACACGAAAATTTGGGTACGCATTTTATTAAGATAGCCGTTTTTAAGTTTTACCATGACACTTGGTTGCTGCACTCAGGGTTTGGTGCTTACTAGGGAACTCCTCAACGGTTAATATCACAGACACGAAATGGTGTATACACAATTGTGATAGCCCGTTCTTAATTTCACCATGACATGGCTAATGCATAAAAGTTTTTTAAATTCTTTCATAATTAACTTATTAAAATATATTTTTAATTAACTTCTTCTACTTTATAAGTACTTTTGGTCCTGGGATAACACATAGGTAACTTATAACCCAAATAAATTTCCTCGAGAGCAAAGCTGGGGCACAGCTAGTTTGTAATAAAACAGTAGAGAACGATGAGGAGCCTAAATATTTTTATTTATACAATGTGTTCGAGGGTCATCTCAAATCGTCTCGCACGAAGACTTGATGAATTCCAGCTTCTGAACAGGCCGGGTTTCGCACCATAGACCACATAAACACAGTGAGGCAAGCCATACAGAAGTCTGAAGCCCCTGTGTCTTGGTCATGTAGACTATGAGAAGACCTTTGACTCCGTTGAAACATCGACGGTTCTGGAGTCTTTGCAGTTTTTGGAATTCATCTGGGCAGCTGAATTCTTCTGTTGGATTCCTTGACTCTTTAGTTGTTCTTATCTAATTAGAGAAGAATTGACAAACCTCGCCGAATGCTGTATCTAGGCATTCGGCAACGTTCGTCAAGTCTTCGCGTCGTCCATACCACAGTGCCTGAAAACAAAAGACTTCAATCAGTGCGTGCTACCAGTCCTACGTCGTACGTTGTGTCGTAGTCCTAGTATGTACTAAAACGTGGATACTCATGGTCACAAATTTAAGGTCGCTCATGCAGCGAGCTATGGAGAGAGCTATGCTTGGAGTTTCTCTGAAGGACATGATTAGAAATGAAGTGATCCGAAAGAGAACCAAAGTAACCAAATTATTTTAGACACTTCTTTTCACACTATTCAAGCATTTTTCGGAAAAAAGGAATACCAACTAAATGAATGGCATACAGTGGTATGCCATTCATTTTTTTAATGTTATTATTATCTCAAATTATTGGTATTATTTTCAATATTAAAAGAGTAAATTTTTCTGAGAAGTCTGTACTTCCGTAGATATAAATTATTAAAAACATTTTTTTTTTTTTCCCTATTAAAATGTAAAATAGCTGGTATTAATAGGTAGCACCTCCCTTCCATT
Organism: Alsophila aescularia; assembly: GCA_946251855.1. NCBI lineage: Eukaryota > Metazoa > Arthropoda > Insecta > Lepidoptera > Geometridae > Alsophila > Alsophila aescularia. Next base: position 12,645,947 of record OX276381.1, read on the forward strand.
TTTTTCATTGATTAAATTAAGTGTTTAAGTTCCAAGTCTTGTTTTCAGACACATCGTATATAATTATCTATTTCGAACACTCGCGTTACTTCTTGTGGACGTATTTCAGTAGGATTTTTACTTAGGTATTCCTTGGGGTTCAGATTTAATTTATGTTTCCATTAAAAGTAGTGTTCCAATTCGTAATAAATAAAGTAATATAAACTGGTTCATGTTTTTCGTGCCGAAACAGACGCGAGCGTAGTTGACGGCAACATCCCTAACTATATCTTAATCCAATTTAATCTGGATTAGCTCCGAGTCGCAGCCAACGACCATTTGTCACAATAAGGTCGGCCAATGGAATACAAACAAGGCCTTAATAAACTCACTTATCCTCCCAAACATTAAGGCTTCTATTAACAACGCGAGCTCAAGATCGATTTAAGTGTGGTTTATGTTGAGTACACACCAAAATAATCTCCTTGGTACGATTTACGGTCTACAATGTATCAAGACAAGCTTCTTTAGCGTCTTATTAGCCTTAACTTATCAGTTTTTTAAACAAAAATGTTTTCTGTCATTTCTGATAATTTTTCGAAATGTCTGTAATATGTTATTTTTTACGTTTTCATCTCTTAGATCAACGAAATATTGAAAAATGTCGAAAAACTTAATAAAAAAAAGTAACATTTAATCAATTTAGAACCTGCTCACAAAATTTCACTACAATCGGTTGAGAAATGCGACCTGCAGAGGAGATCAGCCAGACATCCGCCAGCCGGACGTACGAAAGCATTTTTGCCCAAGATGAAACGGAGATGCTTCGCACTCGCTCGGTCAATAATGACACCCCTATACATTATCATCATCATCATGTCAGCCCTTAGAAGTTCACTGCTGAACATAGGGCTGCCCCAAAGAGCGCCATGTAGAGCGATCTTGTGCCACCTCCATCCACCGACTTCCTGAGATGGCTACAATGTCGTCGGTCCATCACACGATCTCCCCACACTTCGTTTGCTTGTTCGTGGCCGCCATTTGAGAACCTTTATTCCCCAGCGGTTGTCGGTTCTGCGAACTATATGGCCTGCCCATTGCCACTTCAACTTGCAAACTCTGAGAGCTATGTCGGTAACCTTGGTTCTTCTACAGATTTCCACATTTCGGATTCTATCACGCAGTGAAACACCGAGCATAGCTCTCTCCATTGCACGCTGCGCAACTCTGAGCTTGTGTATGAGACCAATAGTTAGCGACCACGTCTCAGTGGCGTGTGGCATCACTGGCAACACGTACTGATTATAAACTTTCGTCTTGAGGCTCTGCGGTATCTGCGACGAGAAGATATGGCGTAATTTCCCGAACGCAGCCCATCCGAGTTGGATTCGTTGGTTGACCTCTTTGTCGAAGTTGGATCTACCCAGTTAGATCGTCTGACCTAAGTAGACACAGTATTCAACAGCTTCGATAATATCGTTCCCAACATAAACATTTATAGGTTTAATTAGTTTAAGTCCACCGATCATAGATGATTTTACTATTTTCATTCAATAAATACGTAAATGACTGGCTGCACCTGATTTACTGTGAAATACATTAAATAGAATGCATTTCATAACAAATAAAAATAATTAAAATAAGTTTAGATAGATAGATAGCACTTTATTGAAACACTTACAAACAAAAATAAACTTAAAAAATATAGTACAATCGGCGGCCTTATCGCTAAGCAGCGATCTCTTCCAGGCAACCGTAGGCTATATTGAAACACATGACTATATAATAGAGGCAGTTGTTGTGCAAAGTTTGAGTTTAATACCCAAAAAAAGAAAGAAAAGAAGATTACAAACAAATAAAACAAAAATTAATTTGAACAAAATATAAATAGCAAGATAATACTAATAAATTAGTAAATAGCAAATACTAGTAAATATATAAACATTATAATAAACTAATAAATATGAATTAATTTTAATCATAGTTACTAGAATGCCGCTTCCACTAGGGCCCAGAACAGACGAATTAACTATTTACACTATAAAATTATTAAGCACTTTCATTTTAAGTTGCATTTATACGGGCCAGTCTAAGTTTAATCCTCTAATCACCTCCTCCCCAAGGGATCGGGGATAAACAGAGACCCTTAATTGGATTTAAATTTAAACTGTTTGCTAAACGTTTTCAATTTGATTACGATTGTTATATTTCAATGGCTCGACGAATTACCTAAAGTATTGGGTAAATATTTGCAATGAATTCCTTTAATTCAGCTCTACGTTCACTTATTTTCTGTCTGGGTAAATAAGTATCTACTTACTTTCTACAGAATTTTATTTATTGACTGAACTAAGCTACTGTTTTTTTTTTATTATTTGTGTCTCACGTATCGCGTAAAAACTACAATGCGATGCGATGCGGTTTTCATTGTGGATTTTCAAGCCAGACGACACAAACACAGCAGCATAGCAGCTCCTGTTTTGACGCCAATTGAAAGTTTGAATAACTGTACGTCGATTTTTTCATTACTTTATATTTTAGACTACGCTTTTTGCCATCCATTGATACTTTTTAGAATTAGCTGTAGTCTCTATGATTACAGTATAATTAATAGGAAATTTATTTCATATGAAAGTTTGAATGGTATTGTAATTATTATAAACGATTACATATAAATGAAATAAAATTCCTATTAATTATTCTGTAATCATAGAGACTATATACTATTATAATAATAATTACAATACCATTCAAACTTTCATGAAAGTCTGAATGGTATTGTAATTATTATTAAACGATTACATATAAATGAAATAAAATTTCTATTAATTATACTGTAATCATAGAGACTGCAGCTAATTCTAAAAAGTATCAATGGATGGCAAAAAGCGTTGTCTAAAATATAAAGTAAAGAAAAAATCGACGTACAGTTAGCGACAGAAGTCGGTGAACATGTCAAAGCTACCATTTTACCTACGTGCAAAATGTTTAATAATATTTTGCATGTAATCCTACTTCTTCTTCGATTTTTGTCCTTGACTGTACCAGGCAAGACCACGAATAGCTCGGTTGGCTGAGCAATGGAACAGTGTTTTCGTGGACAAAATTGACTCCTGCTTTGTATGTCTTTGTCCTTAGATCATTTTCTATGCAAAAGTAGGTCAACACGAGCTAAGTAAAACATTGTCACGCTGTATTTTCCTTAAATAACCATTTTATCGACACGTTCTATCTCCATAACTACATTAATTTAGGGTTCCAAAGGGCGGCTTCCTTGCGCACGTGACCGCAGAAAACCACTACTTATTACGGTTAGAAGGACTTTCCTTGTAGTTGTATCGTAAAACATGTAGAAGTTATAGAAGTCAAGATACAGTATCGACGGTACTCGAGAAGTTTGTAGCGTATCCAGCGTACTGACGTTCGTTGTCATGTTCATTTAAAAATAATAAATTCTACTACAGCTGTAATGTGCTCCGGGCACGAGGCCTATTCAGTTCAGTTGACTGTTCAGCAGTGACCATTCACTGGCCTCGTGTACGAATACATTTGCAGCACATTACAATGTAAATGATTATATTAATGTCAAAAATGCATGGCCTGATTTCTCCAAGCTCTATGATAATATTTAGTAATTACTTGTGTGTTTATGTTAATTGAAGTGAATATTCAGTCAAGAGTGCTTTGTGAGATGTCCCATGACTTTTCATACAACATACTTAACTAGTGGCTCTGTGAGCTGTAGACCTCGCGCGTACAAACTTTTTTGCAATCAATCTAGTGGTGCACGGTAGCGCCATCTAGTTACATTATTATAAAACTAAAAGGGTTGATTCGAATGGTAGAAACCTAAAAGTGAGAAATTTAGTGTATTTTGAAGAGCAATTCTGCTCATCACGCCGAGGATCCTCATCAGATATTCACCAATTTTTTATGAGACCAATTTAAAGTTACTACCTTTCAAATAAAAAAAACCATCGAAATCCGATCCAAAAATGCGGAGATATTCAGTAGCCCCCTTTTTGCCCCTTTTTGGGGGAAGTACCCCTCTAATCAAAAATCCACGACGACTAAAAAAAGGGCTTCGCGCTCGCTCAGTCAAGTACTTACAATGTAAGGGTTCAGAGAAACTATTTTTTATAGTCATGCTCACTTAAATGTCTTGACTTGCGGCGGCTCGTGTGTACCGGGACACTCACTTCCCTATAAAGGGGGTGATGGCTGGTGCACAAGACATACTCGTGAACGGGTGCTGCTTGTGGGGGCTGGACCAGCTTCGTTTCTTATTAGTCAGTTGTATTTTTATTATTTTTATCGCTTTGATTATTTTTCTTATCATTTGTATATGTCATTAACATGTGTATTATTGTAAATTCTGATATACATAAAGATATACATATCTGACAAAGATGGAGAAAATGACATCCCCGTAGAGTTTCTCGGTGCTTTCTTCTCTAACGGGCGTATTTCCGAAGCACCGGTAGATACTTTTCTTGTGAGAGATTTAACTTTGAGTCGGCACAAGTAAGGGACATTTACTTAGTGTACCTAATAGTATTGATTTCATCTATTTATAATAATGTAAGTTTTTCTCTTTGTTCATAAGATCTTAATTTTTGACTTGTAAAAGTGCTATTATTTTGCCTATTTACAATGAATACTTTGACTTTGAAGTGAGTTCAGGAAGTAAGCGTTTACAAATGCGCATTACTACTATTAAAATACTTACTTAATCCCAAGACGCTATCTAATTGCCGTCGAACAGACAACTGTACAGTACTAAGTCACGTTCTTCCCCGCTAACAGAAAGAACCGTCAGCAGTAATTGCCGTTCTTCCCCAGTGATGAAAAGAACCGTCAACGGTAAGTGCTGTTCCTTTCCCACTAACGAGCCGTAATCCACAGAAGGCATAGTAAATCAGACATGTGAAGTAAAGTTGCACCCTCTCCGGGGCGAATGTCCCTTGTCGAGTTTATTATTGGGCGGATTTAGTTCAAACATAGTTGTGTTGCGTAATGTATAGAGCGAAACATATGTAAGTCTTAGTGTCACAAGTAAAAATAATGAAAAATACTTTGTGACCTCAGTTACTAACTAGGCAGTTCGTGGTAAGTACCTATTTTTACACGACTGTCCAAAAAAGGAGTGTAATGTTTCCACATGAACAATTAGGTCTTAATTATAAACTTACTTACATAACACATGAACCCTGGTGGTCACTACAGAGTTTTGTACTCATTCCATTACACAAAAAATTAAGTTTTTTTTATTTAGTAATTATTTAAGTAATTTTTTTTTAAGAATAAGCGCCTGCCAAGGGTGAATATATAGAAAAAAGTTTTATATGTTCTCCCTTGGCAGGCGCTAATTCTTCTGTTTGACGCTGCAACTATGAGCGTTCAAGACAAAACCAGCAGTCTAAGTCTAGGCATAGGGAGGGCTACTCCTGGTACCACTCCCTCCCCTGGAAATGCCTAGTTTCTGAGAGGGGGTTATGGAGGGAGGGGTGGGGAAGGGACGGGGGAGGGAGGGCTAACCCCCAGTACCAAATACCTCTAGAAAATGCCTAAAGTCTGAGAAAAAATAACATTTTTTGAGGATAAGTATGAAAAAATTTACGAATTGAAATGGGAAGGCTTTCAATAAGTTAATTGACTTTGGCGCTCGTCGACCGCTGCCGCGGCACGTTCGCTTCGCTCGCTCGGCTCGCACTATTTGTGGTCACTGTTCTAACCTAACCTATTCGTTGGATACATAACATCTGGGGGAAAACAGTGGAAAAAAACACATTCTACTAATTAATAATTAATTTATAATGTCGATTAAGTTCCATCGTAATATATAAAAAAAAAAAAAAAAAAACTACGCGTTCCCTCTCCCCCTCCCCTCCCCCCCTCCCCCCATCCCCCCCTCTTCCCCCCAAACTCATGCGACTGGATTCTAAAGCCAACCCCGGCAAGCTTCTTCAATTCTGAGAGCGCTTTGGAAGGGAAGCCATTAGTTTATGGCCAACCGTACTCACAATTTCTGATACTGACAATAACCAACCAATCAAATACTCTATACAAAGTTATAAAAGTATATTAAAAAAACATTGCATACAATGGGCGGTCTTATCGCTCATCGCGATCTGTTATTGTGGCATCTGAGCCACCTTTTGTCGTTGAATGTAATAACACCCAAATTGTATTACCGCAGCCTTTAGTTATAGAGCGGAACGCCCTATTAACGTCTATTCAATTTCAAAAGCTCATCTTTCTGTTTTCCTCTTGCCCATAAAATCAAATGAATTGTAAACAAAATTGGTAAAACTAATAGCATTTGTAAATAACCGGGACCTACAAAGAGCGCAGATAAACAGGATCCAGAACAAAAGTATGCGCAAAGTTCAACAATTAATTTCGGAAAGTTCAAAAGGGCAATACTAAATGAATAAAGGCGCTGCTCCACTTAAGTTTACAGCAGTTATTGTTGTGCGTATTAAGTTGTGTATTATGTTTACATATTTGCACAACTTACGGTAAAAATGTGGCGTTCTGCTTATAATTAGTGAAACATCTTTGTATACCTACCCATATTTAAGCAAATAAACAATTTGATTTGATTTGATTTGTTATATAATTTGTCATGTCAACAGTTTTGAAGGTCGCTCATCTACGTTACTCTTTGCATATTCGCAAATCCTACTTGTTTGTCGTATGAGGAATTGCTGGCCTCTGGTGTCAGAGTTTGTCAAGCCGCCCGGGGGCCTCTGACCTGGCTTAACGACTGCTATTAATCAATAACAGCCGGGACCGACAGCTTAATGTGCCCTCCAAAGAACGGAGCGATGGAAAACCGCACATAACTCAGAAAAGTCATTGGTGTGGAGCCTAGGTTTTGAACCCATACCGGGTTCAAAACCCGGTATGGGTTCAAAAACGTTGGATTCTAAATTGCACTATAGAACCGTTAGGCCACCATCGCAAATCCTACTAATACTCGTGTTATAAATGCAAAGGTGCGTTTATTTGTTACGCTTTCACACCTTAACTACTCAACTGATCATTATGAAATTTTGCACCCACGTTGTCATGGGTACAGAAAAGGACATAGGGAACATTTCATCACGCTAAAGGAATATTTTTTTTATACGAAAAAAGCATTTCTTTTATTTTTATGGGAGGTGCCACATCGATGTCAAAGAGACAGGTGTCAATATAAAATGTTTAAAAGTGACAGATGTCAAGTGACAGCTGTCAAAATGACAGGTGTCAAAGTTACAGGTGTCAAGTTAAACGGTGTGAACGCGATAAACTTTAGTCCGCGCGGTCAAAGCTAATATGTATGTTTATAAAAGTTTCCAAATGTTCACAAACATTTGTGAACTTCAGTGTAGCAGCACCTTAATTTGACTGATAAACCAAGTCCAAAAGTTATCTAATAAAAACTTGTAATGGCGTGCTTTATGTTTGTTTATTTTGCTAAGTTGGATTTTGGCGGCATTCAATTTTAAGAAATTTATCTTTACTCAGGCTACGGTCGATGGGATGGTGCCACCGCGACGCTCTATTGGAAAACTCCATAAAAAAACATAAAAATAAGTATAATAAAAAAAAAACTTTTTTTTATGAATGCAAGTTAATAAAGAAATAATTATTTTTTGCCTTTTCTCTTTTAACCACCTTACCTAACTTTTAATTACTTTATTAATTTCTTTGTCATCGGTTTGTGAGCTACCCTCAAAGTTACAGCCGGATAACTCATCAGGAAGCGCTCGAAATTGGAATTGCAAGATTCCAGGACAAAATACATAGATACATCGATACATACATACATACTCGTACATACAAGTGAAGTAAAATAATAGCTTATAAAAAAACAAAGAACTTATTATGATGTCTTAACTGCTGGGCAAAGATCTCCTCGAGCCCTTAAAGTGTTTATTTCCTGTGCCATCTTGAGCCAGCCATCTCAAGTCATCTCGCCACGTTTTTCTGTTCCAACCTTGGCGTCGTCGTCCATATTCAGGCACCCATTGTGTTGCGAGCTCTGCTCACAGCTCGGCATGCATGCTGCTAACATGACGCGCCGCCCAATATCACAGCCTGGCAGCCTCAAAATAAATAATGGCCTTAATTTTTTGTTCTCATTTAGATACCATTGTAAATTTTTTACTTCACCGAAATGTTCATCTGACTACAGCTGACTTTAAAGATAAGATCAAGAACCTCTTGGCGTAAATCCATTGGGTTAAATCGCTAAAACCGAGGTTTGCTGAATCCTGATTTATTACTTGTGGTCGTCAGAGCACTCCGTCCAGCACAAAGGCTTTTCAAGCATTCAAATGAAACTCTACCCTATTTTAAACCGTTAGGGCTCATTTCCATGACGTAAATTGTGTTGAATGTAAGACTAATAAAAACAATTGAATATTGATCCAACATAATTTGATACATGTCGTGTTTTACATGAAACACATTAATCACAGAACAGTGGAATTATGTGATATATATACAAGAACATTATTTTTTATTAGTTAGCTTATATGCTTATGTGGCTGAAAGGATTTTGATGATGTATGATACTACTAATATTATGAGAAAGTCTGTGTGCTATTACCTTAGCTGTTCTTCCAAGACCTAAAATATCATAAATCATCAAAACTCTTTCAGCCTTCTGAAGGATCTAAAGTATCCATACATCATCAAAATCCCTTCAGTCTTTACAGTGCAGAGTGACAACAAACATATTTGCCACTCTGCACTGTAACGATGTTTGTTGCCACTCTCCACTGTAACGGCTGAAAGGATTTTGATGATGTATGATACTTTATGTCCTGGAAGAACTTCTAGGATTTTTTTTAATCAATGTCCAGTTAGCAATAATTATTATGAAGTTGTACTAATATTTATTCTATGGTATGTATATTCTTTGCCAACGCCAAGTGCTAAACCTTACCTTACCTTACCGTACCTTTACAGCGTTTTAGCACAAATATTTATGCTTTCGTTTAAGGTGGTTAGGTATTGGATTGAACTGATACAATCCGTTTTAATCAATTCTACAGTACTTGAAAAAACTTAAGAAAAGAATAGAAGGTTTTTCATTTGTTTTAGTTTAATATCTATCAATGAAACTAATACATACGTCTATATAATCAAGGTAAGAATAATAATGAAATATTTAGGCCGTCCGCACCGTTAAGCTGGCTCCCGCGACGGGAGAGCTCACTTTAAGCTGGTGATTTCTACAAAAATAAGAACTGACCAGCGTAACTCTGGCCGCACATCCGCGCGTAGACGCGGTTAGGTCAACTTACGCTTGTCAATGCCTATTTTTGTAGATATCACCAGTTTACAGTGAGCTCTTCCGTCGCGGGAGCCCCCTTAACGGTGCGGACGTCCTAAAAATGAGAAGCTTTTATTCAGTAGCCATGTAATGTCACAAGTTTATTATTGTGTTTCGCTCATCAAGCCTATCCATTTGATACCCATATAATAAGGTTATATCTATCTATATCAGCCTAAATCAACCCACTGTTGGGTATAAGCCTCCTCATGTGCACGCCATTCTTTCCGGTCCTGCGCAAAGCGAATCCACTGCCACCTTGATGACGTCGTCTGACCAACGTGCAGGTGGTCTGCCTCTTAATCTAAGTCCTTCTCTTGGCCACCATTCCACCACTGCCTTTGTCCATCTACCATCTTTTCTTCTCGCCAAATGCCCTGCCCACCCCCACTTTAGCTTTGTGAGTCATTTCCCTACGTCCACGACTTTTGTCCTACGCCTGATCTCGACATTTGGGATTCGGTCCACGAGCAAAATGCCGATTATGGCACTCTCCATCGCCCTTTGAGCTACTTTTATCTTGTGCATGTACTCTTTTGTGAGCGGTCATGTCTCTGCACCGTAAGTGAGAGCAGACAAGGTGCATTGATTGCATTGATTGCCTTGGTCTTAAGGCATTGGGGAATTTGCGACTTGAAGACGTCATCTAGTTTGCCAAAGGCAACCCATCCTAGCTGGATTCGTCTAGCGATCTCTTTGACCTTGGAGCATTGGCTAAAGGATAAACAGTGTCCAAGATAGACATACTCATCTACTACCTCTAAGGGATAGCTACCTACAATAACGGAAAGTATCTGTGATGGATGGTAGGATCTTGGTTTTGGATTTGTTCATCCGGAGGCTGATTTCCAGGGATTCATCATACACTGGAGATCTGCAACGTTCTCAGCTAGAATGATAAGGTTGTCGGCAAAACGCAAAAGCTTTGCCTTTGGTTTACCATGGAAATTATAAATCACCATTTTGTGACGTCCACCATATTAGATTTAGAATGACGTCACTTTATTTATTGTATTTCACCCATCAATCCCTTTCATTTGATACCCATATCATAGAGGTTACTATGGAAATTATAAATCACCATTTTGTGACGACCGCCATATTGGATTTAGAATGACGTCACTTTACCTATTGTGTTTCGCCCATCAAGTACTTTCATTTGATACCCGTATCATAGAAGTTACTATGGAAATTATAAATCACCATTTTGTGACGTCCGCTATAATGGAATTAGAATAACGTCACTTTACTTATTGTGTTTCACTCATGAAGCCCTTTCATTCGATACCCATATCATAGGAGTTGCTGTGGAAATGTTAAATCGCAATTTAATTGGATATAAAATGGTGGCATTTAAGTAATCGTACATTGACAGGAGAACCTAACGTGTGTGCCAAATTTCAGCCCGATAGCTTCAGTGGAAGGGCACTCACTTCCACTGAAGCTATCCGATATATATATATATATTGATTTTGACGACCGATTGGTGTCGTGGCTAGTGATCCTAGGTACGTAGTCAAACAGTCGCGGGTTCGAATCCTGCAAGGTGCAATCATTTGTGTGATGAGCAGAAATGTTTGTTTCCGAGTCATTGATGTTAAATATTCGTATCTATGTATGTTTATCCGTTAACTAGTACCCATAGTACAGGGTATCCTAGTTTGGGGCTAGGTAATTGGTGTGGAATTATCCCGAATATATTATTATTATTATTATATATTGATAAAAATATTGATTGCAAAATTCCAGGACATACATACATACAAGTAAAGTTAAAAAAACTTTCTAGATAAAAATTATATGTATTTATGTTTCATCATCACGAAAGGAAAGGAAAAATAACAACACCATCATCGTCGATAAACATTTATTAATATAATTCATTTTCCATATTTCAATATTAGTATAATTAATACATTATCATATTCCACACAGAGGAACGTACAATATATAAGAAGCTACGTAGATGAAACTTTTCGCTGCATACCATACACCCCCTGTCCGAGAGCCGCGATACATAACATCCATTTTATTAACCATATGAATTATATATTGACACAATTATATGTAGATTTTAAAATTCTAAGTTGCCAATCGCAAATACAAGTGGCGTAGTCATATAAAGGCTTATTATAGCGTCTTTCACCAAGTTTTCTTTTACCGATACTCTCTTAACTAGAACATTTAAAGTTATTTTTTTTACTATTTTTGCTACTTCCTATTGACATAAGTTTACCACCAATTTTAGCTACTTTTTATTGTTCTACTGTTATCTAACTTACTCTACATACATACATTTTAAGAGATATAAGAGCTGTCGCTGTGGCGACAAGTCCGATGGTGGAAATAAAGAGAACTGAAGAAGACTTGCCATGGACCGGTCGCCGAAGACAGTGTCAGGGTCTGACGGATTGGGCTCGTTGTCTGGCGTACTGATTGGGCAATAAGGCTGGGTGATTGCCCAACCGAGTAAGCGGACACCCGACCAGTTCAGACAGAAGAGAAACCTAACATAATCAGATGTAAACGATCCAAAAATACTTCCGAAAGAAATCTAGGTCCCTGTTTTGGCGAATTTCTCTAAAGAAGGAAGTGGAAATGATAGATGAAAACGGGTCCGGTGTGGGTTTGCTGAAGTTGTCGCGGGCGGTGAAGCGGCGGTCAAGTCGGCTGGCATGAGCTGGCCGACGCTTCATCGGCGCGTTGCGTTCGGTGGGTTTGTTCTACCCCCATTTTTGGAAGAGGCCCATGCGCTGGCATCGGCAGTTGGAGCCCCAGAGGTTGCAGCGACAGGAGGACGAGTGGCAACAGTCACCGGGGCGGTGGTCGCAGTTGCCGCCGCGACGGATGCACGCTCGCCTGAAAACGTAGATCAGCGACGAACGTCTGAAACCACATCATCGAAGACTAGCCTAAGTTTCCGTGCTAGGGATAGGACTGTCTACTTTTGTTTACTTTAATTGAGGCATCTTTTATTTAATTTTAGTTTACCTACTTTAATTAACACGGTAGTGTCATTCCATTTTAATGAAACTATTTCATCATGAAAAATACTTAACACGTGGCTCTTGGAGAAAACTTAATTTAGACATTCTTGAGCTTTACTCCTTAATTTATTCGCGTAGGCAGGGCCTGATTGAGTAAATTTAGCTTCAAAATTAAACCAAGAGAGTAAGCCTAGGACTAATCAAGTACTTAAGTCTCGTTTCAAAATATACAAATTTTATCAGGGCATCTCCAAGGGCTTTAGGGGTATTTCTACTTTAATTAATAATATTAGTACGAATTAACGTTATTATTCTCATGTTGGGAAATCAAGTTTATTCATAAGCATGCGCGGTCCATAAGCTGTGGACGGCGTGTTTTAAAAATGTTCTTACACTGGACATCGTGTAAATGAAATGTTCGTTTACATTAACATTATGTTTCAATGACTTCATTGAATACTTGACCATTTTATTAAATTAGTTCATAAGTTTGAGTGTGAAGGACATAGAAAACAATATTATAAGTAGGTACATGTAAAGATTTTCACTGCTATTGACTCACGGATCACAAATCATACAAACTATGGTGTCGCAAAGAGGTATATTTATTTTATCGAAAAGAGGCTTTATTTCGAAGTAGTTAATACTCACTTTCCAACATCCTGTAGCAGCTGCAAGTCAGCTGGATCTTCACCGTAGTCAGACAGGTTTACTTCCACATCATCGTCACCTGTGAACAAATTTAATATCATTCTGTGTATTATTTCCACATCTACCTAGTTTCTAATGATTTTTAACAGCATTTCTTGTTCAATTCAAAATGGTGGGTTGTCTATAATCATTAGTAAAGTGCAGTTGTAACTATCAACTTGAGTCGTCTCATAGTAAATAATTTAGAAATCTCCGTTGCAATTCTTAATCATCTTTGAAATATTCTAAATTAGTCACGACCACCTTTAAAAGCAGTCACATTACTGCTGTATTTTTCGTATGAGGTAGTGCTGGCTTCTGGTGTCAGAATTAGCCAGGCCGCCCGAAGGCCTCTGACATGACTTAACGACTGCTTTTAATCAATAACATATGGAACCGACAACTTAACGTGCCCTCCGAAACACGGAGCGATGTAGAGTATTAAAAAACTTTTCAAATTATATAAGATTATTACCAGTGGATAGAAATGTACTCGTACATTATATGATTATAATGGAACACTTTCAGATCAGTTAATTTATAAAGAAAAGAAAATTTAACTATCCGACTCAGAAAGCAACTAAGCCACAGCTGGCTTTAGAATATAATGTTAAAAATGGTTATGGGCAATGTATGTGGAAATGGCTATATAAATATTTGTTTAAAGTAGCCTTGAAAAAGGCTACTATATAATATTGAAAACTAAAACCTAAATGTCTTCAATCTGCATGATATTAAGTTATTATTTATTTATTATATAATTAGATGTACATACAAGTCCTTAAAATACCTACCTATATTAAACTAAACTAATTACATGGTCATAATTAGAGTTATCATCTGTCTACAAAGTACGTTACAGTTTGTCGGAATATTGTTTTATATAACTGCTATGTATATTGATGAATAAATAAATAAAAAGTGTAAAACCGCACTCAACTTAGAAAATTTATTGGTGCGGAGCCCAGGACCCAACCCGGTATAACGCGCACTAGTATAGCGCTCGGTTACCATCGCTTGTCATTAATTATGTGGTATAGTGATCAAACGGTAGTAATCTGTACGTACAATAAATCTGTAAGTAATAAAAAGTCCGTCTTAAAATAAGCTTCTGACAAGAATATAATATATATTATAATTTTATAATGGAAAAATTATTATAAAAAAAATATTAAAATTTAATATATATATTTACGCTAAGCAGGCGTTAACTGCTATAAAAAAATATTAAAATTTAATATATATATTTACACTAAGCAGGCGTTAACTGCTACAAAAAATCATAAAAATATAATATGTTTAAAAATGGTGTCTACGAGTATCTGTTTGTTCGCGCGCCACTTTAAACTGCTCGAACGATGTCAATGCGGTTTTCATTGTTGGATAGCCTAGGGTTTGACTTAAAATGGCTGGTTCACTTGGTATCTGAATCCAATAGATAAAGTCGAGCAATCGATAACAAACCATTTGACGTCTGAACGAAGTTTGATGATATTGATACTTTTGGTTCCGGAATAACACATAGGATCTTTATATCCCAGAAAAGTTACCACGCGAGCGAAACCGCGGGCACAGCTAGTAGTAATAGTAAGTAACCTTTTCTATTCAAATATTGTGGGCAAGTTAATCTTCATGATGAATAGCTTTAGCAAGTTTTATAAATCGTTTTTATCAAGTCAAATGTTAACCTGATTTATGATCTTGTCACTATTTATTATGCTCTGTCTAACAAAAATATGTAGTTTTTCATGCCTGAGCGTCGGGCTTAGATGTTTTTCTTTGTACCTGTACTTTAATGGACTCGTTTTCACTGTTATTTTTCGACTCTTTTTAGCTTAATTGCTCAATAGTGACAGCTTTTTATCATGCTTGTCTGCCCCATCCTGTTAGACACTCGTAATTGCTGAAATTTAATTATATAATTATGTTTATTGTAAAATTGACTTGAAATGGATTTACCTAAAAATAATAATACTGAGAACATGCTGGAGGTTAGCTCTCAATAATTAAGAATCAGCCAGATCTAGACACAGTCGTTACTTTGAGAAAATCCATATGAAAAAGGATCGAAGAGGAAATATGTAGTTTACTTCCGCCATATAGAAAATAAAAGATAAATAACATAGGCGAAATCAGTCGTTGTAACCAACTCTTATCTAATTTAAGCTAAAAACATATAAATAAATGGCATATCTTCATCCATACCAATTTATATAAGTGAGACGTTATCTGTTTGTTTGTTTGTTTGTTTATATGTTTGTTTGGGGAGCCTTCACGCAATAACGGCTGGACGGATTTTGATGAAATTTAGAACTGGAGATAGCTTAAATCCTAGAATAAAACATAGCATACTTTTATCCCGGAAAATTGTAAGTTTCCACGGGAAAACTGGAAAATGTTGATTATTCACTGTAAGGAACGGTTGCCATCACAGAATGGTCTGTGGTTGCCTAGGAAACGAAATAACAAGTCTGTCAAAAAACAACAAGCGTATTGGTGCTATACCTACTTTTTTATTTGTTTTTAATATCCTAGAAGAAAATAGGATGCTTTTTTTGCGATAAACAGTAGTCCGCGCGGACGAAGTCGCGGGCGGGAAAACTAGTATTATTATAACAATCGAATTAAGAATCCTCCTTTTGAAAACCGATTAATAATTTGATATTAGGCAAAAATATTTATTTTTATTTGAATTTTACTGTGACTATATGTATGTAAGTATGCTTTTACCTGGATCAATGTAAGAGGCGTGCGCCCACTCAGTGGCCAGCAGCACGCCCGCTACTGCCAGCAAAAGGGCGCCGGCGCGCGGCATGTCGCCTCGCAGCAACCGCTGCTTGCCTGCAACATGCAATAACATCTTATTTAGTAGCAGTCACATCATAAATATCATCAATAAAGCGGTCCACTGTTGGAGAAAACACTTTGAGGCTTAAGCCTATTATGGGGTACGATCATGGCTACGTACAAAATTTATTTGAGCTAAAGTCAGGTATTTTATTTTTGTATGAAATTTTCTATATCGGTTGGCATATTGGTTTGTCGGTAGATCAGTCGTGGACAGAGAACTATTCAAAAGCTGTGTACAAGTTTTGACTAGTTGCCTGCCCTCGTGGCCTCCGGTGGCATACAATGACGACTATACAATTACGCCATATCGGATCAAATGAGTCAGGTTTCGTTATCGATCACCGTGGAAAAGCGTAATAAGACATTTGTCTGACATCAGATAGTGAAAATAAGCGTGGGGATATAATTAACGCAAAGTGTGCATGACTGTCTTATACTATTTAACATTTAGCATGTGCAACAAAATCAATTAATTTACGATATCAATTCACCCAAAATTTTGAAAACTCCACCTAATCTTTAACACTCCACATACAGGCTCAATAACTAAGTCAATTTCTAAGCCCAAGTCAAATCACCCATCCTTCACAACTGAGTCATCCAATGAATAACCCAAGATAACAAGAGGAAAAACTGATGACCGGACCCTTAATCAAGTCAAGAATTACCCTACTAAGATCGATGGGTCTGCTTTTGTCAGCAAAATAGCTTTTAACAAGTCTATTCTTTGATAAAGGTTTAAGGGGAAATATTCCCTTACCACATCGGACAACGCTCGCACTTACTTACCCTAATACCCTTTTTATTCAAGGCGTCCATTCGGAAAATGCCTAATCCGGAAATTCGTAGACCGTCTACGGAGGTCACGTAGCGGTGCTACGCTGAACATTGGTACGCTTTTAGTGAACCGCTAAGTCTAGGGGAAAATTATTGTTCGCACAATTCTGCTTCTTTTTGGTCGAATAGAATAGAGATCAATACACAATGTATGTATATACATAAACCTTTCTTACTTACGGGTTTTGTATGTCGTGTAGCTAACGGTACATGCGACTTCTTTTTCCGTTCTTAGTCAAATAAAATCATTTTTTTTTGATTCGTTTTATTATTATTTAACTTTGTAAACAGTTAAACAAGATGTTGATTAATATTACTCATCATACCACTGTTATGTGGGGTCGGTACAACAAGTATTTTCCTTTAATTTCTTTCTCTCTCAGCCTTATTCCTTCTTACACATGTCAGCTCTCACAAAATCCATCCACTTGTTAAAACAAAGAAGACATTTTTTTTTACACGTCTACCCAAAAAAGGAGTGTATTATTTTTAGCATTCATGTATGTTTGTATGTATGTATGTGAGTTTCTTTATTCCACCATAACTTTTAAATGCCTGAACAGATTTAGACGTATTGGGCTATCGTTAGAATCCTTACATCCCCCCCGAGTAACATAGGCTATTTTTTTTTGAAAACATTTATTTGTCAAATTGAAGGAAGAATAAGCACATTCCAATAGTATATAATTTATTTTATGTTTTTTTATAGCAGTTAACGCTATTAAGATTTGGATGACGACGATTTCGGTGGCCGAATTGGTAAAGGCATGTGCCACGCTGAGGCACAGTATGCGAGTTCGAATCTCGTCCGTGACCCAAATGTTTCTATTAGAAAATTATTATAGTATATAATTTATTGGAAAAAGCTCTTTATTGGCAAGGCAGGCGTGTTTTTTTTAACTTTTAAGCTAGTTATTGGTAAATTATAGAGGCTGTTAGCGTGACTGGCGTGCCATGACTACGCCCAAATGTACATATTCATGACAAAGCGCAAGGAAAGTTCGTAAAAATGCGTAGGGATACCACCCATATTGCCCTATAATTAGGTATATTCATATGAGACGAAAGGCGTTTAAAGCTTATAAAAATAGTAATAAAGGTGACTTAGATGTCGTCAATCTGCACAACCGCCTCAACATTCACATCTCTGCTGCATGCAATCTTCTTTGTTCTGACCCTTTGGTGGCCCATCATTCAGATCCATGCATGACGACGGGACTTGCATGATCTATCCATGCATGATGTTTTTATTGCACGACTGCCCAAATAAGGACTGTTATGTTTTCAGGGTTCATGTATGTATGCTTGTATGTAGGTATGTATTTGAGTTTCTTCGTTCTACCATAACTTTTAAATGCGTGAACAAGTTTGGATGAATGGGGTATCGTTAGAATTCTTGCAATGTAGTCTGTGTATATAATGTACTGTGTGCCTGACATCATCCCGAGTAAAAAGGCAATAAAAAAGTAGGCTAAATATAAATGTTTATTGGCGTATTTTTTCTCTTTGTTGATGTACTTGTTTATTTACATGTTATTCCTGTGCCCTGTCGTCATTTCATCCATCCCGAATTTATTCTTTGAAATTAGGTCTATTTCGCCATCGCTCTATAAAAGTGAACCGAGGTATCGAAAATCTGGTAGGCAGGCTGGTAAAGACACAAAGCGGCAAAGCAGGCATTCGTCTAAGGCAATGGAAGAGAAACTGGAAGTACCCCCAAAATATGACTATCAACCTATTTTATTTGCAATTCTAGTACTGAGTAACCTGTATTATTTAATTTGTATGTAGTTTGTAAAATTGTAGTTTGAGAAGCTAAGAACGTTCGTAAAAACGCTTATTATTGGCTAATAATGCACTGTATATTACGTACATCAACCATAAATATATCTATCTATCAATCTAAATCATCCTACATCAACTTATTGTTGGGTCTAGGCATCTTCTTGTGCTATAAACGCTTGTAATATTTACGTAAGTATTATAAATTATGATTTAGAGTCTACTCGCTGGAAGGTTAGTATCAAAAAAAAACATTTTCAAAAATATCGTTTGTTCTGTTTCCGAGTCGAATAAGTTTAAAACACACGCAAAAAAGGTAATTGTGTTTTGTGTGTGCTCTGTTCTCAGCAGCCAAATGACTAAAACAATTCCTACAAGACCTATAAAAAACAGAAACAATCCGGCATTTGTGCAAGAATGTGTGAAGAATAAGTAACCAGAGCGGATATCTCGCACTAACTACTCACGTACAAGCAACATTTGCTTGTGGCCCGAGGGTATACGACAGCCGGTTACCAAATGCCTTTCTTTCTCACAACCGGACGGACCGCCTAGTGACCGCAGATCGGCTGCTTCATATGTCATTCTCAAACCTATTATGACTATTAGAACCGACTGTTGACAAATGGTCATCCGTATTGAATGAACCTTTTCCTTTACTCTTTTTACAATACGCCGTGTTCCTATTGATCCTATTGATTTATTTTATGGGGATAACAAGTTTATAACTTAACATCTATATATGGACTATAAAATTAATGAATTGAGAGATACAAAAACAGAAACGCTCCAAATCCAATTACCAAATCTCATCGAGATTCGATCATGATTGAACCTATAAAAACGTGCTACCCATTAAGATGAATCGATTGATCTTTAATTTATCAGACGTCTGATTAAGGCGTATTTCAGAAACGGACTTTTTATATATATTATTATGTAAATCTAATTGCTTTTATTTAACTTCACGTGTTACCTATATTAATAAATCTTGCAAGATCGATGACTGCCTCTCGACTTATCTAGTTAAAATTTTGTACATATTTGACATTTGTGAAGTGATGAGTCAGGAGTGATAACACATAATATGGGAACTTCTCGTCACTAAAGTATATGTTAGTTCATTCGCTCGGCGCCAGGATTTCGGACCTGGTTTATCTCTGGAGTAATATTTTGCACCTTCAAGCCCCTCTCGACAATGTAACACCACGTTAAAGGTGTTTTTTCTCTTCTCATACATGGACTAGGGAGTTTAAGGGTTTTCCTGATTGTAAGTTGTCATATCTTTTCATAATATTTCCGTACCGTTATCATGCAACTTTTCCTTACCTTTTCCGCTACAAGTGTCATTTTGAAGGAGCCTCGAATGCGCTAAAGTTAAAGTAGGTTGTTAAGTTCTGTTCAAGCTGGCAAGTTTAGTGACTCAGCCACCCGTCGCTACTATAGAAAGTACGCAAGCGTGCGCTAAACCAGTTTTATTAGCGTTACGAAGCTAGTGTATGCTTATAAGGAAAAAATATAATAAAACACTCTATTAATCCAACGTAAAAAGAGGACTGACATACTTGACCCGAGAGTAGAAAGAAATATATCAAAGTGTAATGTAGCTTTTTTCCTCTGAAAGCCATTCACGACAGTATAAAGCAGTTTATCGCCTAGAAAGCCTTGATAACATCCTACCGGCCCTGGGCGTTACGGAATTGTATTATTGAGCAGTAGCAAAAGTCGTGTATATTTACAAAGACTTCATGTTTCAGTAAGTAGGGCTATATACAGCTGTTAGTGGAAGCGGTGGCGTTGGCCATTTTATATAAATTGTGTTAAATATATCTATCAGAAACGAGATATGTATTTACCAAGCATTTGCTCAAGGTCATGGTTCCTGCAATGGTGCCGAAATATCGTGAAATCAACATAAACAAGCGCATTTTTTTTATAAAAGAACAATTCAAGGGGGGTTAATAAAATACATCGTATATAACCCGTTTCGAACGGTAATACTAAAAGTAGTGACCGTGACAGTTTAAAATTATATGGAGAAATAATTATATGGTACAAAACTCAACTTTAATTGGACCTACTTAAAAATACTACTTTAATCCCATAACTAATAGGAACCCCACACATTACACACGTATTTTAAATTGTAGTAGGCGGCGTAATTTTCGTCACTGTAGAACGCAATATAATGCTAAAAACCTATTAACCTGTGAACTCAGGTCGTTTGTT
The DNA here is from genome assembly GCA_946251855.1 of Alsophila aescularia. Lineage (NCBI taxonomy): Eukaryota > Metazoa > Arthropoda > Insecta > Lepidoptera > Geometridae > Alsophila > Alsophila aescularia. Next base: position 12,666,632 of record OX276381.1, read on the forward strand.
CAGAGCTATAAAGCTATATCAGTACAATTCGCGCAGTTGTCTCGGTTTTCCTTATCTTCGTGCGTGTTTGGTTAAACAAATAATTCCTTCCTCAAGTAGGTAATAATGTGTTTGTCGATGATTCCATACACTTATTACGTCATCTATATGTTGTTTAATCTCATCGTATGTGTATTCGTGTGTTTGGGAGAAATATTTCTAGGCCTGGGAGCAACGAGGAGGGGTGAAGCAATAAGGTGCGATCAGAAAATTCAAACTCAGAGTGATATTCACCTGACGATTATTAAATTATGGCTTATGGTTTGCTTCAGATACATCTTTCTTAATTCAACTTGATCCAAGAACGCGACGTTCACTTTGAACGACGTTTAAACGCATCAGAAGAACAATGAGAAAATTATTTGATATTATTATTAAAACTCTTGTTTTTGTCCAAAGTTAAAAAAATATGTAAATGACTTAAAAAAGGAAACCCTGTGAATGATGATTCAAATACAAAAGCCAGCTGTAACGCACAAGCCACCTATCACAAAAAAATACTGGGTAAAAACCTCTTTTACGACTGACTACACAGATTTAATTTCCCAGTTAAATAATAATTCAGGGAGCTTTCAATGTAACAAGACCAGCTGAAATGTCACTACTGTCACAGTACTGATAAATTCAGTAAATTATTTAGAGGTTTTCGAAGATTTATGTCTTCACTGAGATCGATTGGTGCGCGGAGACATTAATCCTAATATAGAAAGCAGGGAATCGCTATCGATCAGAATGGTAAAGGAAAAAACATTATACTCCTTTTTTTGGGCAGTCGTGTATATATATCGTGAGGAAACTGGCAGGTCCAAGATATACAAATTACAAAACATAAATAGTCATTTGTAGTTCAAATTGTTTGTCTGAACCATAATGACCTCTCCCACCGTTTCAATCGATACTCATCATCATCACCAAAGAGTATACAAATACATCATCACCGTTGATAATTTTCTAAATTTTGACCAGTAAGCGTAATTCAACCTCATTTTGACACAATAATTTATAATCTATGATATTCTTCTTTGTTTCATTTTTTGCCGTTGTGCTACCGGTTTTGTTTTGATCAGCTAGACTGTCACTCTAGTTGATCAATAGATTGTCAGTCTAGCTGATTAATAGTTGGAATCGCAGTCATTGGACGTTTTTTGAGTCACAGGGATCGATTGATTAGATAGATAGAAAGATAACTAGTGTACACCAAAAATGTACATAAACAAATGAACTTAGGTACAATAGAATTATTATTGTTATTGTATTAAACGCCTGTCGGAGGACCATGTCACAGTCCATATATAGTCTTTACAGACAGTAGTGTATCGAGGAGTAAACGGCTGACTTGACGCACGCGGTGCGGGGGCCGGGAGGCAGGGGTCTCAGCGTGGTTTTGAAAAGAACGCTACGAGCGAGTTTCGCGCATGAAGTATCTTTACGTAAAAATACAAGAAAGAAGGATTGTTTTCTGCGAGTAGGATGCCAGTACCACAAATAGATTGGACCAAAGAGTATAGTAATATAAGTATATATCAAGATTGGACTCTTAGTTTAATCTTTTCGAACCACTATTGGGAACCGAAAAAAAAAACTTCATTTATTACCCGATTGCGGAGGGTCATGTGTTGGGTTGTATGTTTGTTTGTTTTTACGTTTCTTTAGCACGTCCTACAGACTAAACGGCTAAATGGATTTTGTTAAATGAGGTATCATTGGATTTGTCTTAACCGCGAGAGTGCTATTGGAAGCGTCAAGCGGCTTACACCTGCCATATTTTATTTCCGACGGAAAGAAACATGTTTGGATAACTCTAAAACCTCACAAAATATATCGTACAAAAATTATATATACGTTCATCTGGCAAAAAAAAAGTAAGATAAGAATAAACTAGAATAATATAGGTATAGAGTAGTTTTATATTATCCTCCGCGGCTTTGTCCGCGTGGACATTTTTCTGGGGAAAATGTAGCCTATGTATTCCAGAACCAAAAGTACAAATTACCAAATTCCGTTAAGTCGTCAAATATTATTTATGATAAGATATGATAAGAAACAATTTATTCTCACAAATTCATCGATTGATGGGCTTCTCTACTCATCACATTTAATACAAAGTAGTAACATTCGTTTAGATACCTATTACCTATCCATATAGACTAACATAATATGAATACTACTTATAAGTACTTATTTTTAACAATATTACAAAATAGTGATTCGCCCCGGTTTCGCACGGGTAGCGCTCACACCGAGGCATTATTCTCACTTTTATTCGATTTTTTATACGCATTGTAACTTCTAAAAAAATACGCCAGTAAGCGTAATTCAAAATCTTTTGCAGCAACGATCATGGTGTTTTTTTACTTATAGACAATAATTGCATCATTACTCCAACGACGTTAAGAAATGTCTAATCATTACTCACGTACTTGACAGACTTGTTATTATTTCGTTTCCATGGCAACGTGTCATTCCGTTGTATATTTTTAATCGACTTCACGGAGCTCGGAGACGGTTATATGTTCGACTGCATGTTTTATATTTTTTTATTGATGTAGTCCGATTACTTTGAAAAAAATATTTTATTTTTATTTTTGATTGTTTTACTGGTGATGTGAACTTAGCTATATAGAGGGGGAGGGGGGGGGGGGGGTGAGAATTGAGAAAAGGGGGGTAAGAAACTATTATAGCTCTGTCTATTTTAAATTGTATTTTGATACGGTATTACATTTTTACTTTTCTTAAAGTGATAGTGTTCTGGTTCTATTATAATTATTTTATTCTCTTTAGTATTTGTTTAGAAAAGAATTTGAATTATATTGCAATTTTCGTAGGGATCTCTACTTTCTTGAAAAATAAAATAGTTCCCAAGTTACTCGCTGATAATTTAGCTTTCTAACACTTGAAATATATTTTTTAATTCGGTAGTTTTTTTTCTGCGTTTGTCCATTACAAACAAAGATACAAAAATACAAAAATCTTTCCTCTTTATAATATGAGTGTAGACATACGCGTGAAATCGATAGCCTCCTTTTTTTGTAAGTTTTTGTAAGTAGCTTAAAACTCTGGTTTTACTAATATAAGATTCCTACAAATTTATAAGGTTGGCTGTAAATTGTGGTCATGTACAAACAGACGAACATACATACATACATTCATTCACGCATACATAGGTATTCTGATAAAATCATAACCCTCCTTTTTCGTAGCCGGGTAAAGACCCGCCAGTAGCAACCCTCGGTCTCCGATTGACATTAGACATCAAACTTGAAAACAATGCTTCGATCTAGCTTCGATACACTACTGTCTGTAAAGACTATATATGTACTGTGACCATGTCATGCACACTATGATCTATGCTTGTAATGACGATGAAATGCTGTTTTATCTGTGCAATGCCGATGGAACTGTGCCCTGCGCATAATAGCTGGCAGCAATTACATGAAAAGAGCTGAAGTTCGGGCTTAGTGGCGCAAATTACGAGAGGCCTTGCAGGGACAGGGTTACAAAGGGTTTAGCAGTGACTAATACATGCTGTTGATTAAGATCATGATGGCAAATGTGTCCAACCGGTACTTTTTGGGGGCATAGTGAAAAAAATATGTAGGTCTCTTTTTCGTATATTGCATACTGTTTCCACTGAAACAGTATGCGATATAATGGTTGACGTTGATTAACGGAGTTTCATTTTGAGGTGAATTTTAATACGGGGGCGGAGTTGCTCACGGCAATGAGGCTCACTTCTCTCCTGTCACACGTTATTTGTAGACGGTTTCTGGATTCCCTTATTTGCCTTATTTGATATGTGTCCAATCTTCTTATATGGGCAGATGATATCATCGGTTTACTGTTTTGAAGGTTGGCATGACAAAGGGGAGATTTGAGTCCTTCCGCTTATGGATAAATTCTGATGATAATAATGATGACATGACATCTTAAGTAGCCTTTTCACATCGTGCTTTATTTAATGACAGTACCGGTGCGAATATATAATTATGTTGTACGCGTGCTAACAATATCTAACCACCTCAATGATAATATTAATATTTAAAAAAATATGTATGGGCCGTGATACAAAATACATATACTCGTATAGTAATCCAAATATCTCGATAAAATGTAGTGTGTAGCAAACAAAGCTTTTCACATTAAGCCACAGGTTATATTAAAAAAAAAACGTAACTTCTAAGCCTCTAGAAGTCGACGCGCAGACAATCCTTTTAATCTGCGGTTAATCCAAGCAGGCTAGGAATAAGTGCGAAGGCGTGCGTGTGTTTATCATTAATGATAGAATTGTGCAGATTGCCTGTTATTTTCACATAGACCATATTCACATAGACCGGTAATTGTGTGATTATATCATGAACATTTACTGTCATTGCTTATCTATTTCTCTTGCTATTGCTTTCTTGTGTCTGGACGTATTTAACAGTTCTAGCTTATACCCGCTACTTTACATTGTACTGACAGTCCAAAAGAGTTAAATCTATTTTTGCAGTGAAAAGTTCTCTCAACATTGGACAAAAAGTTTGAGTTTTTTATATTTTATCAGCAGGTTTTAAGATTAGTTCTAAGAACCACACGATTCTTCTTTGTAATGAATTATATGTCACCTCAAATAATTGCACTGGCTTGCCCAATACATTTGTTGTGCCACCTAAAATGCACAAACTTACAGTCCTTTTCGACTGAAACATTTTATGTTAGACATTTATATTTATGCCTCACATAAAATGTTTCAGTTTCAACTTCATTGACATATGTCAAGAAGTTTAATGTAATTTCCGTTCTTATAAACTTCTAAATAAAATAAGTTAGGTTGTCGTTTAAAGATCTCGATCTCTTTCCTAAAGAGTTCTAAATTGGTCCGGCTACACGGAAACTTTATACTTTATCTGATTTTTACTGAAGACTATCTTGTAGGGTAAAGTCTTATATAACACACTTGACTGACTTGTTTAGGTTTAGTTGTGGGCTGCTTCGGGAAGGCTGGAAGGTCTCCTAAAATCGAAGATTTCGCAATGCCTTATGACCAAGGTATTTTTATGAATCAGAGATCAGGCAAAATATTAATTGCCAGTCTTTACTCGAGCAGCCTATGGGTAAGGTGTACGCAGAAGGCTTACAACGCTCTGCGTGTTCAATACAACAATGCGTTTAGGGTGTTATTGGAACTGCCGCGCATCTGTAGCGCATCAGGAATGTGCACACAGGCCCGAACAGACGGCTTCCACGCCTTTATGAGAAGAAAGGCACATTCCTTGCTGAACAGATTGCGCGGCAGTAGCAATCACATCCTGCAAGCTATTGTTGACAAACCTGACTGTTCAATATTAAGACACTGTGTAAAGGGAGTCACAGACGACGAAGATGCTATAATATTTCATGTCAAGATATCTGCATATAAAATATTATAAATATTTTCACACACGGTTAACATAGCATAATATATTGAAATTATTCATTCTCTCGAAGGCCGTCCTAGGTGGCACATGTATTTCTCTGCCGCATTCTCTAAACAGGCTGATAAAATATAAATAAATAAATAAATATATATATTCGGGACATTTCCAAACCAATTATCTAGCCCCAAACTAGGATACCCTGTGCTATGGGCACTAGATAACGGATAAACATACATAGATAAGAATATTACATCCATGACTCGGAAACAAACATTTCTGCTCATCACACAAATGATTGCACCTTGCAGGATTCGAACCCGCGACCGTACGATTTCGTACCTAGGATCTCTAGCCACGAGACCAACCAGTCGGCATTGATTGACGGTTTTACTATTACATTACATGAGAGCTGGTAAGCTAATGGTTCAATAGTGCAACTTAGAATCCAATGATACCGGGTTCGATCCTAGGCTCCGTACCTATGACTTTTCTAAGTTATGTGCGGTTTTCCATCGCTTCGTGCTTCGGAGGACACGTCAAGCTGTCGGTCCCGGCTGTTATTGATTAATAGCAGTCATTAAGCCATGTCAGAGGCCCTCAGGCGGCCTGACACATTCTGACACCAGAGGCCAGCAGAACCACATACGACAAACAAACGGGTAGAGAGACTTAGGTGAAGTGGGGCCGGGAACATGGCCAGAAAGGGTAACAAAAATGAACAAAGAACAGATGAAATGAACAGATGAACAAAGATTGACAGAAAGTTAGCCAAAAGAAATCCGCAGACTGGTATGTAGACCATTAGCCCGTTGGTCAGATAACCTTATTGATTACCTTAGCAGGCAAACAATGGATACGCATCTCACAGGACCCGGCGAAGTCGCGTGAAGTACAGGATGTCCTAATAAGGGGTTGAGTTGACACGGGCTGAGATATTGATGATGATGATGATAAGTTTGTTACAAAAATCATCAATTATAATAATTTAACTTAGAACTGAATTATTATCCTAACTTTCTTCCAAAGCTACATTAACTTATATAAACTCCACCATCGCCTTCAATTTTGCAATCACATCAATGTTTTTCAAACTTACTGCTTTACAAACCCTGATGAAGTATTTGTTTAATTGAATTATTATTAATACGTTGCTGGTGTGATTATTCACAACAACGCCCTATTTAAGCTACAAAAGTTTGTTGAGCGTTATTTTGTTTAGCGACCGACAAAATTACCGACAAAGGCTCCTACAAATCAAATTAGGTTAAGCAAACAAAACTCATAATAAAGTTAATTTCGCGCGATAGTTTAGCAATTAGCCAATCAGAATTAAGTTTGCGACTTCACGTGCCTACAACAGCCAATCGTAAGCCAGAGTTGTAATTAACGTTGTCAACCTAGGTATCTATTTCCTTTGAGGGAACGAGTTGATTCAAGAGCTCCGGATCTAGTTAATTCTGTATTCATCGCGTTCAAAGTTGAGAAGGGTTGATCGGAATCACAGTTCCCAAATCGGATATAAATTGGTGTGACGTTTGGGAAGGGATGTGTAATCAATTAATTGATTACCTGTAGGAAACATTATGGCAATTTTCCTATAATTATAGTGTAGTTAGTTAGTCTGTTAGAAGGAAAACCGAAATGAATATAACATAGATCCATTACTTTAACGCAGATTTAAGTATGCAGGTACCACATAAAGTTAGACAGTTTGGTCAGGTTGGAACAAATTATAGATATAAGATTTTATACTGATCGAGTAACAGTATCAGAAACGAACTTAAATAATAAAAATGTCTGACGCTAGCCGCCATATTGTCATTATAATATTATCATCGGCTCATGCTAGCCTAACGGTTCAATAGTGCAACTTAGAATCCAACGATACCGGGTTCAGTCATAGGCTACGCACCAATGACTTTTCTAAGTTATGTGCGGTTTTCCATCGCTCCGTGCTTTGGAGGGCACGTTAAGCTCTCAACCCCGGCTGTTATTGATTAATAGCAGTCTTTAAGCCATGTCAGAGGCCCTTGGGTGGCCTGATAAACTCTGACACCAGAGGCCATACGACAAACAACAATTGGTTCATGTCTTGTAAATTCCCGATGCTTCTTTCAAAAAGATACCGTAACTATTTGTATACCTACTAGGAACAAACAAATAAACAAGGACAAAGCTCCATAATTACGTTTGAATTTGATACCGTATCGTATAATTACGTCCATACATCAGACGTACCAGGGGACGAGTTTATGCAGAATGTGCTCGCGTCAGCTGCGAATGGTAGATTTATTCGCGAGCGTTCGGAATTTTAATGTGGAATGTGATGGTTGCTGTGAAGTGTCTAATTAGTGGTTGGCTAGCTGTATTTAGAGCCTTTATGAGAATAATACAGATAGAGAGGAATTGCGCGGGAAAGTGTCATTTCCCGCTCCCCAACTCCCCACCTTAGTAAATTCTTGTTTTGTAGTACACACAGTACACATATTGGGACAAAGTTGAATTGATTTGAAGAAAAAGCTTCATCAAGTTCCGTTCTGCACAACTAGTTGGTCCGTTCAGTTGGTAGGAGTGGAATGACTGAGTGTACTGTGTCATTTGGCGTGAGGGCGTGACGCGGACTCGCTTGATGGCGGATCTGTCAAAAAGCCACTCGGGTAGGCTCCTTTCTCACTTGTTGATGGGCAATGATGTTGTTACTGTACATATTGGTAATCTTGACGTAACGTAGTTTCGGCTCTTGTCCTATCCCGAGTAGTTTTTTAATTTGTAAAACGCGACACAGAAATCTGAAGAGCATGTCCGCACACGAAACAAGCATAGTGAAAGATATTATGTAACTTCTCCACTAATAATATCTATCGGATATTATAAAAAATATATACTTATTTTTCTTTTCATTCTTATTTTTAAGCAAAATCTAGTTCTATCTTATCTAAATAAATAAACCAGTAGGTAAGATAGATATATTTGTTGGAAAATATTATAATATTCCCTTCGGTAACTCGAGCCTCCGGTTACATTTTCATCAAAACATCAAAGGCACAAGAAGCATAATAAAAGTGATAAGGAAGCTAATAATGTAACCATATTTTACACGGAGGGTTGATGAAATTAGAAATTCATTTTACGGTGGTTTAATAAACAACCCTCATTAAAATAACAAAGTGTATTTTGTTACAAAATTAAGGTACAAGACGAGCAGGGCTCTTGTTCGCTATGCCACACGAAATTCCTTCCAGAAAACGTGTGAGGACATTACGACAATTGCCGAACGATTCCTAACTTAACCTAACCTGCGAAAATATCGTAATGCTACACGTTACGTTTCTGCATGGTCATAGCGATTATGGGCCCAGGTCATAAATGCCATCAACCGATTGCCAGAACCGATTGCAAAGCTTTTATGTCCTTTCAAAATTATGTAAAGACCTACATTAATATGCATGCGGTAGCGGATCCACTTGACTAGTCAGCGATTTTCACTAAAATCTGCACTCGTCTCTTTAGGGTAAGTCAAAATGACGCTGCCGGTAAAGTTCGATAAAAATCGGTTCGCAGCCGAACCCGATACTAAACCTTCGTTCATGGTCTCCACTTTGAGTTTTCGACCGAATTATACGCGTTTTATGAGAATTTTATTTGCTCACTGCAACACTATACTAGGTACACATACTAGGTATATATACTAGGTATCTTACATTATTTGTGTGCCAAGTACTTATTCGCAATTCCCTTATTACTTTTGGTTTGTTGGGATTCTGATCTTGAAGTTTCTGACTTTCTTAAATGTTGGGATAGTTTTGAATAGTTGGTCAACTTGTTGTGCCATTCGTCGTTGGCACTCTGATATGTTAGTCAAATAGGTAATAGTTTTGAATTTGCGTAGCCCACCCCTTTAGAGTGGAATAATTATACGACTTTGGCAAACACTACCTACAGCGCTCAGAAAAATGTTATGTAGAATGTAGACTGGACTTCACCACCTTGGTGTAACCCTAGCTAGTTTGAAATTCACACAATTTTGTTTGAGTTAGCTGTGGTTTAACTATAATAATAATGGCAATTTGTTTAATGCAATGTTAGCATTTATGTTCTGTAGCTAAATACCTGTGTCACATAAATAATATGAATAAGTAGAAGCCTCGAAATTAAGTTTTCGTTTAACGGGTGTTTTTTTTAGAGGTATAGAACTTTGAAATGGAATAAAACAAAGATGTTTTTTTAAATTGACATGAAATTTACTGTATTCAAAAGATAACCTTCTGGCATTATAATTTAAATATGACTTCTGGCATATGACCACCACGGCTGGCTCGGACGTAGTCCAATCTGGTGGTCCAATTTTCGATGACCTTTTCCAACATTTGTGGCCGTATATCGGCAATAACGCGGCGAATGTTGTCCTACAAGTGGTCAATCGTTTCGGTCTTATCGGCGTAGACTAGCGACTTCACATATCCCCACAGAAAATAGTCAAGCGGCGTTAAATCGCAGGATCTTGGAGGCCAATTCACGGGTCCGAAACGTGAAACTATGCGGTTACCAAACGTTTCCTTCAATAAATCAATTGGCACGAGCTGTATGACATTTTGCCCCGTCTTGTTGAAACCACAGCTCCTGCACATCATGATTGTTCAATTGATGAACGAAAAAGTTAGTAATCATGGCTCTATAGCGATCACCATTGACTGTGACGTTCTGGCCAGCATCGTTTTTAAAGCTGTACGGACTAATTATTCCACCAGCCCATAAAGCTCACCAAACAGTCAGTTTTTCAGGATGTAACGGTGTCTCAACATAAGCTTGAGGATTATTATCACTCCAAATATGGCAGTTTTGTTTATATCCATTTAACCAAAACTGAGCTTCATCGCTAAACAAAATTCGCTTATGAAAATCTGGATCAACGGCAATTTGGTTTTGCGCCCATTCACCGAATCTACGCCTTGCTAGGTGATCGTTTGGCTTCAATTCTTGCACGAGATGGATTTTGTAAGAACGCAAACCAAGATCTTTCCGCAAAATCTTCCATAAAGTGGATGGACACATGTCCAACTCTTGTGCACGATGGCGGGTAGACTGATTCGGGTCTTCCTCTACGCTACGCTCTACAGCAGCAATGACTTCTTTTGTACGCGCTGTACGACGTCTCTGTGGATGTGTATTATCATTTAAAGTAAACGTGGTCCAAAAACGTTCCATAGTTAATCGAATTAATTGCTCTGATGGACGATTATGTTGACCGTAAAATGGACGTATTGCGCGATACGTATTTCGAACAGAACCATGACTTTCAAAATAAATTTGCACAATTTGGAAGCGTTGTTCAGGCGTCAGTCTATTCATGATGAAATGTCAAACCAAACTAAACATAAATCACTTGACAGCTGACAAAATGGCCGCCAGTTAAAAAAGTGTTGCCAACTTAAAGTTCTATACCTTTAAAAAAACACCCGTTACTTCTTCTCCAAGACACATTTCTTATGATTTTTCAATACTCCTTAAGAAGTTCAGAATTCTTTTAACCATAGTGCCTGACTTGGAGAAGGCTCCTTGAGGCAATCAAGTACCTACTAGGTCCTCAAGATGATCCTGTCAAGCATCTTCCACCTGATGATAATGTCAATACATAGATTAGAAACCTGGTATCGTTGGATTCTAACGCGCACTAGCATACCGCTCGGCTAACATCGCACTTTAGCTATATACGAGATAAACTGGTCGTTTGCCTGATGGTAAGCGCCAAGCCACCCAAACAATTGCATTGCAGTGCTTTTGAACTTTAGATTGTTGCCCTTCAATCCGCTATACGGTAACATTTGCACAATACTGCTTGGCAGTTGAATATCTGGGTAAAAGTGGTGGTGTTTCTCCATGAGAAAGGGAACATATTCGCTATGCCACACGGAATTCCTTGATGAAAACGTGTGACGTCATTACGACCATTGCCGAACGATTCCGCAAAACAATCTTAACGCGAAGCACGTAACGCGCGTTACGTGCGTAAATGGTAGCGAATAAAGCGTGGGTCAAACCGGACGCGTTTGCGTTCCAGCGCAGAGCGTTGCAGCACAGCGTGTTGATGCGTAGGATGTCACACCGGCCAGTTTGTCGTGATGTGCTGTGATGCAACACTTTGCGCTACAAAGTTCTGGACATCTGCCATTTTCGTTTTAAATGGAATATAGTGAGCACAGCGTCAGGATTTCAGTTTTCTGATGAAGGATGGTTAGGCAGTGTCTCATTTGATGAAGAAATTGATTAGTTTTTCTTTAAATTCCGCATCTATTTTTGTATTCATTTTTGTATTTGAATACAAATCACCGATTTCTTGCAGCAAGGTGTCGCACAGCGCCGTCGGGCCGTCTGCTCTACAGCGCCCGCCATAACCATAACATTGATCCCAACTAACCTACGAATATGATATCAATTAACCAGTAAACTGATATTATGTCTAATTAAGCGCTATCCGATATAACTGTGAGATGAGCAGAGCTTGTTAACTTAGACTGAACTTGGTTAATTTTAATGATACGTAGAGCCTATGTACTTTTAATCTTGTTAGGCTGCAGTTCAACAACATATAAACCTTGATTTAAATCGTCGTTATCATCTTCAAATGTTTTTGAATTCACCTTAGCAATTAATAAGTGGTTTTAACAACAACAAAAAAATAGGATACGAATATGGTACGCAATATAAATATAGCGTATCAAGCGATCGTTTTATGAATTAAACTACAATTCATCGTCGACAACAAGACATGCAACTGGTACAGGGGTGTTATATGCATTAGGAACATTGAACTAAGTTCACCAATATTTGGTTTCTATTGTCTCAAGGCGTGTCTGTGTGAGCACTAGCTAGTATATGTCATTTGATTGAGATAAATGTCGTTTGATTTTTTGGTGTGCTTTATTTGTATTGTTGTTCATCTGGAATTGAAAATAATATGCTTTTAGCCCTCGTTTAGGCTTGCTACGCGAAAACTAAGACCATTCTCGTCTTATTTTGTGTATTACAGTACGTACGTCGTATTGTGTCTCGTCGTGTTGTGTGTTTTTATTTTAGTATAATTTGCATATTTTTATGAGACCTATGAGTACACCACCATCTGTAGTCTGGAAGAGATCGCTTTTAGCGATAAGACCGCCCATTGTACAATAATATTACTAAGTTTCAGTTTTATTTCATTTGTTTATGTAAATTTTTGGTGTACAATAAAGAGTTATCTATCTATCTACATAGTAATCCATGGCTGTATATGAATTAACATACCTAAGTCAAACTCTTTCACTACAGGCGCGGTTAAAACTTGCACACCTAAAGTCTCATCTTAACCGCGGACAAAAAGCTATCATGTACATAATTACTATTTGCTTACCCCAGTGTTAACAAAAGCCAGGTCTATCAGCACAAACCAGCCATTTGAGGCTCTCTTTGTTATTATTGTTCTCGCAATAAAAAGGGGCTCATTTCGCTTTATGAAGTCGGCTCGGTTGAAGGAATTATCGTGGTCAAATCCAGTTTATAATGATTAAGTAAAAAGCTGTTAGCTAATGTCATTATGTCCTTTATTTGTACGACATAATCCTTACATCATCCCGAGTAACATATGCAATAAAAACAAAAGATCGTTTTTGGCAGGGACTGTTTTTTTACCATACTTTGATGATGTACTTTGATGGGAGCGATGGTAGCCTAACGGTTCTATAGTGCAACGTAGAATCCAATTACACCGGGTTCGATCTTAGACCAATGACTTTTCTAAGTTATGTGCAGTTTTCCATCGCTCCGTGCTTCGGAGGGCACGTTAAGCGGTCGGTCCCGGCTGTTCTTGATTAATAGCAGTCGTTAAACCATGTCAAGGCCCTCGGGCGGCTTGAACAACTCTGACACCAGAGGCTAGCACTACCTTATACGACAAACAAACGAACAACGTAATGTTACTTGCTGTTATTTTTTTTCAATTTGATGGAATTTCTTACTGGACCTAAAGTGTTACTATGCAAACATTGTTTTCATAGAAATATACCTAACGGTACAGTTTTCCTGTATCTTCTATGGTTTCGGACTTCTCCATTCTGATCACAGTACTCTATCCATATTTTATCCTAATAACCAGACTCCCGAATAACTCTATGCATACTGCAAATAGACTTACAATTATTACAACTCACCACAAGATACTACAACGTATTCACATCAAATGGACCACAACCTCTCAAAACAGCTTAATCAGGGTCCTATTCAACTGTCTATCAAATCAACATGTGCCATTCAACTCCCCAACAAATCATCTTGTATGCGACGGTTGCGTCAGGATGCCGAGTAAATTTAATGGACTGGTTAGTTTGTAATCAGGGGCGATAACGAACTAAATAAGGTTTGTAGAACAGGGCCCGGACTTGCGAAGTTATTAGCTGACGTGATTGTTAATATAGGAGCTAAGCAATCTTAACTTCGGGCTATTAATTTCAAAACGGAAATAAACGACTGGGATTGATTTACTGACTGAATTTACTGTTTAATATTAGAATTTTATTTTTAGTTTTGTTTAGGCGTTTAGTTGATACTCTGTATTTGGATGATTCGTAACGTAATTTCATTATATTTTGCTTGCTTGTCGTAAGAGGTAGAGCTGGAATCTGGTGTCAGAGTTTGTCAGGCCGCCCGAGGGCCTCTGACATGGCCTAACGAATGCTATTAATCAATAACAGCGGGACCAACAAAACCGCATATAACTTAGAAAAGTCATTGGTGCGAAGCCGAGGACCGAGCCCGGTTATTAACCCGGCTTCTAACTAGCACTAATATACTCACATAACAGTGATGCAAAAGTATACCGCTAGGCTACCATCGCTCATTATAGTTAATGACATTGAAGGTTTGGTTGGTTCGAGACTTTATGTAGTTAATGCTATATCTAGTCTAGACTGAAGCAGCAGAACTTCTAGCATGAATTTACGTTTACTGACCTCCATAGTGCACGCTGGACAATTTGGTGCGGATATAATTCTTGAATCTTGGCGCTATAAGCCATAGGTACTCAGCCGTAGCGGGCGTTATTGGAATTGGTGACAGCTTGTCGATTTGACTCAGATATAAACATCACGTGGTTTCTCTACAGAAAGCGTGTGTTTATGTCTATGCAACGTAGTCGTAACCTTGTAGTAAGATAATAAAAGTAAATTAATTAAACCATTTGTACAAGATTACTACTGTCACGCGTAGGTATATATGCTGACATAAAACAGAGTACCTTTCTTAAGAACAAGGAGTAAACAAGCAATAAACTTTTAGCTGACACGAATGTTTTGTTATTCCAACTTCCCAGTGGCACTCATTCTTTTAGTTTCCAACTTGCGTGAAAACTAAAAGAATGAGTGCCACTGGCAAGGCAACCATTACGTTGGTTCTATAATTTGTCGCTAACAGTATATTGTATTAGATGTTAACAAAATTTTATTGTAATCGTGTGCTAATTGTGATGAAGCCTTTTGTAAATTCCGGAATGTTACAATTACATAAGTTTAGTAATGAAGCTATCTAATTAAGTAAAAATCCCTAATTCAAACTTGATACATGTAAATATTCATTTGAAATCTAGATGGAGATTTTGTACCATCCTGTCTGGATCATCATTATCATCGTCATCATTTCAGCCTTTAGAACTCCACTGCTGAACATAGGCCTCCCCCAAAAAGCGCCACGGTGAACGGTCTTGTGCCGCCTCCATCCACCGACTACCTGCGATGGCTACAATGTCGTCCGTCCAACGTGTGGGGGATGTCCCTACACTTCGCTTGCTTTTTCGTGGTCGCCATTCAGGAACCTTTATTCCCCAGCGGTGGTCGGGTCTGCGAACTATATGGCCGCCCACTGCCACTTCAACTTGCAAATTCTGAGAGCTATATCGATAACCTTGGTTCTTCTACGGATTTCTTCATTTCGGATTCTATCACATAGTGAAACACCGAGCATAGCTCTCTGCACTCTGCGCAACACTGAGCTTGTGTATGAGTCCAATAGTGAGCGACCACGTTTCAGTGCCGTATGTCATCACTGGCAACACACACTGATTATAAACTTTCGTCTTGAGGCTCTGCGGTATCTGTGACGAGAAGATATGGTGTAATTTCCCGAATGCTGCCCATCCGAGTTGGATTCGTCGGTTGACCTCTTTGTCGAAGTTGGATCTTCCCAGTTGGATTGTCTGACCTAAGTAGGCATAGTGATCAACAGCTTCAATAATATCGTTCCCAACATAGACCGGCATGGATCCGACATGGGCATTTGACATGATGTTCGTCTTACCCATGTTCTGTCTGGATGACAATGTATGATTATGCAAAAAAACTATATGCCGAACATTTTCGGCCAAACAAAATAAGGCATTCAGAAATTATGCGAAGCAATGGCCACCACCTTTTATTTTAGATGTACTAACTTTTAAACAAAGCAAATGCTTCCTTTGAATAAAATCGCTGACAATCAATATTGAGGGTAGTTTCCCTCCAGAGCCCTTATTCGCTATGACCATACAGCCACGTAGAATCTTCGTAGAATCGTTTGGCAATTGTCGTAATGTCGTCACACGTTTTCTGCAAGGAATTTCGTGTGGCATAGCGAATAAGCGCCAGACATACGAAAAAGTATTTATTCTTATGTCCAGGTCACGTCCAAACTTTCTACCCTGTTTATCTAAGACTCTCTATATATATATATATATATATATATATATATATATCTAAGTATATAAGTATGTATGGTGCCTGCATATATAAGTATGTAGTATAGGGACAAATAAAGCTTTACAATGCAAAGGTCTAGTTATCCAGGAATGGCTATAGGCATTCAATACTACAACGAACAAGATCCTTAAAACATGCACGTCTCATTATAAATACATAACAATAGTTTAGGTAGGAGCATGACGTCTGCATGATAACCTTGCCAACAATCGATTAAGCTATTTCTGTCATTCGCTGGTACCTCGCTTGTAACTGATACCCAGTTGTTATAGATTACTAGCTTTTGCCCGCGATTTTGTCCGCGCGGACTACAGTACATAGCAATAAAAAATATCTTATTTTCGTCCCCAGGGTTCAAACTATCTCTATACCAAATTTCGTCAAAATCAGATCAGCTGTTTAGTCGTGAAAAGGTAACAAATAGACAGGATGGGACAAGGATGTTTTCAATGAGCTTGAAGCGGTTTTAGTACCTATGTATTTATACAAAACCTTAGGAATTTCGATGTTAAAAACGACTTAAGTACTTATATGTTTACTAGAAACCAACATAAATTTGTATCGCCGCGATTCAGACGAAGTAAAACTAATAATGCCCGTTTTCACTAACCTAAAAATTTAGGCATCTGGTTTAGACGACTCCTAGCGTCTAAATCAGATGCCTTAATATTTAGGAGTTGCCTAGGGCAAAAAAACGTTTCATCAAACTTTAGGTGATACTAGTGCCGTTAGGCGTCACCTAAAGTTACGACACCGATTCGGGGGTGCCTAATGATAGACAACTATTAAATTGAGAGCCCGCACCGCACTCGCTCACTCACTCATGTAAATTTGTGATTGAACGCACGTAGCTTAGGTGTCACCTATTAAAAAATTATTGGTGAAACAAAAGATTACGCTTATGACTTTGCTTAGATTAGGAGTTCCTTAATTAGGCGTTGCCTTGTTGATGGTTAGTAAAAAAGGGGCATAAGTCTTATGTGATTAGCGGTGTTACATTTCATAACAAAATGTAATAACTGTTATTACCACAAGAAAAATTGTAATCTCTAGTCAATGTACTTTGAATAAAAAGGCGTATTATTAAATAACTGACATATTTTAACACCAAACACGTATGCGCTTCCTGGAGACTAAAATACATCACATACATAGTTTTAACTTTTACATTATATTAAAAATTAAAATTCGCCGGTGAGTTTCTTGTCGGCCTTGTAAGCCCTTGTGAATAAACGTTTTTAGCAGACTGTGCTAGGTAATGGAGGGTCTTGTGCTTATTGTCTAACAGCCGTATTCACAAACAATACTTGCCTAAGTGAAGCAGCGACACTATGCGAAGTAAGCCATTTCACTATGCGTTCGTCGTTGCGAGCCTTCTAACTCACAAACGATACTTAGTCGACTCTTTACTATGAGAACGCAGAGCGTCCAATACTGCGCTCTGATTGGTCCGCGTAATATTATGTTCATTCTTTTTTGGCAGCTCGGCACTATGCATTGCTTAAAACAGCTACTTTTTGAAAGCGCTGCTTCAAGTGAACGCAGAGTATTACACACTCAAGTGTCGTTTATGATGAAGGTTGTAGGACCCTGTGCGTTCGTGAGCACTGTGAGACCTCATAGTAACGTTTGTGAATACGGGTGTTAATCTCGCGAATGTCACTAATGTCGTGATATTCATCAAAACTCGCCATATAATTCATATGGCGACATCAAGACGCCATATTGTGAAAAAGAAAAAAAAGTCAACGAACTGTGTTAGACGCGGTATCATTGAATAGGTATTTGAATATCATATTTTAGTTTCTCGTATCATTTTTCATTTCGAATTACCATTAAGAATCTATAACGATTTAAAGTTGGTTAGCAACCATTCTCACTTAAATTTTTGCCTCTTTTTAGTTTTTTTCACAGTCTGTCTTTTGTGAAGGTGCTTGACTTGACCGTGCTTGTTGACTTTTGACTTTGACATCAAGTGCAATGGTGATACTTCTTAACAGAATGTGGCAACCACGCAAAAGCATTAAAAACAAAAAGTTTGATTACTAAATTAGTAGAGCCACGCGGTTGGACCACGGACAACAAGTGAAAGTTGAAGTAAAATTATGTATGTCATATGCCCTTGAATTGTAAATTCTTGGACATGCTGATTTTACACATAAGTCCACTGTTTGGAGTTCTGGCTGGCATGGCAAATATGAAACGGCACGGTTCAAACAGGGCCATTATTCTCTATGTACAGTCACACGCGTAACGCGTCGTGCTGTGGAAACGTTCAGAAAAGTACGGCAATTCTCGAACATGCACGAACAATTCCACGCAGATATCTTAACGTGGCGCGTTACGTGGCCTAGTGGCAATAGAGAATAAGGGCCCAGCCCGACTCAAGGTGAATCCTTCTCAAAAGAAGCAGCAAACAATTTCCCCTCTCACCTCTTATCTCGTTTCCCTTATTTTACTTCCAATCAGTAGTCCAATCCCTTGTAACGTTGAACCGCTCACCGTTACGATGATAAGACTCTTCAAAGTCTTCAAACGTTGGCACGAGTACATCAACCAGGCCTGCCCAATCAGTCGTCGTCGAGCAACCGTAAAATTGCTTGTCTTGCTTAAACACTCCTCCAGACCCCGAATTCTCACGTTTTAGACATCATGTCGAATTTTAGAGATCATCTATCTCTAATATTCACTCTCTAAGAAAAATGACACCGAAAACTACTGTGCCTCTAGAGCAAGAACACCAATTCTCGCGTTAAAATACTGTAGAATTCGATAATGTCTTAAGAAAATGGCAAAATAAAACATGGAAAGTGAAGAAAAAATGCTTGTCTACAAAAAAGTCTACGGTAAAAACATCTATTGTTACCGAGAATGTTGTTTTTTTGAGCAGTTTATAGACTTCGTAGCAACATTATTTAAAGAGAATTATGAACTTTTCTAATTTGACATCATAATGTCTATGACGCCATCAGGGTTCTGTTTTTCGCTGGGATTAAAAATATCGCAATGAGGTCTTTCTGGGAGAACTAAAATTGGTTCTCAATCGACACTCGCAATTTTGTTTCGACAAAATGTTACAATCGAAATTATGTTTGCGCGAGAATTGGGTCCAGGACTTCAATTGCGATCCCAATGATTAAAGTCCGCTCGTTGCGCTCGTTCCGACACGTTTCCGCAGAGGTCGGAAATTGCTTCGAATGCTTACCTGCTCCTGCTCTGCTTACTCGTAATTGCGAAATGGTATGTTGCCGAACGAATGTAAGCTGAGAAGGCGAGTTACCCTTGTGATTATTGTTTTGCAAGCTTTGCTTAGTATCACTTGCAACATTTGTCATTTATGTTAACTGTCCTAATTATTTTTTTACTCGACTGAGAGTGTTTGGGTTGTATGTATGTTTGTACGTTTCCTAGGCGCGTCCTACAGCCTAAACGGCTGTATAGACTTTGATAAATAATTCTTATAACTAAACAGTAGCAATTTTAAGCTTCTTAAAAAAGATCAATTTTTGATTATTCAAGTAAATGTAAATACTATAGTCTAATGTTTCAATTGCAACTATTAAAGTAGAGCAAAATAATGTTAGTAAAAAATAAACATTAAATTTATATAAATACTAGCTGCGCCCCGCAGTTTCACCCGCGTCCCTCAGGAACCACACGTTTTACCGGGATAAAAAGTAACATGTGTGTTAATGCAGGTTATGAGCTACCGCTGTACCAAATTTCATCTTAATCCATTCAGCCGTTTAAGTGTGAAGAAGTACCAAACATACACACACACACACACCATTACCCGCTACATACATACAAACTTTCGTCTTTATAATATTAGTGTTATTATTTTGGCGGGCGGTCAGCTCGTATTCAATAATTTTGTTCGCGGTCGGGTTTTTTGTATTTTTATAATAATTTTACTTGTTGTCTTTGTCTTTTCTCTGTTTGTCTTGAAATTTAATCTCACCTTCCACTTGTTTGCGCATCTGCGTAGTGCTTTATTTACTATGCGCGATTTATTCATGTCAAAATAAATGTTGATGTCAAAAGATTAACTGGCAATATAAATGGAGAATATTATGGGAAACACGGATATTACGGAATATTACAGCTACTAACAACAGCATATCAAACCAAACATCCGCAGAAATATATTTCAACGAACAATTAATTTGCTAGCATAACCACAATATATTAAATGGCAACACTAATACATAATATCATAAATTACCCTCCGGAAAATCTTTGTTATAGCTTTCAAAATCTGTAGTTACCTCACAAAGGTATCGGCATAATAATTTCTAGTCTCCTATACAGCCTTTTTGAAAGGAAAGAAAATGATTACCCGCCCGGCTGCTGGCTGCAAGCAATTTCAATTATATGGGTCGACTTCTAAGCCGTATTTGAGTGACAAAACGTAAATATTATTATGTTGATTACCGTCACTTTGAATAATAGCGTGTTCAAAAAACGCGTGGGGAATTTTAACAAGACTAATGCATGCAAAAACAGAAAGATGTTAGTTAGTGATTAGTTTGTTAGTATATAAAGAGATTTCTGGAAAAACGTACATTCTCTCGAGTGATCCCGAATAAAAAAAAGTACATCCAAAATAGTGTTAATTAGAATCGTATTAGAATTTTTTACCGACCAAGAGGCCCCGCTTGGTGCCCTCAAAAATTAAAACAATTGCTTTTTTGTGTGTTTCATACCCTATTTATTTAAAAGGAAAAGTAACCTTTACAACTATAGCATCAAAACTATGTGATCTCACTTTTAGAGTGTTTTGTCCTCATAACCACCGAGATCGTTTACCTCAAAGCACTGAAAACAATGAAGCTTAAAATTAGATTCTGCAGTTCCTGCTAAAAAAAGGCATTGATTTATTTTTCATCTGGTGGCTTCCGGCAAATTCGGGGCAACCCTTATGGCAACTCGCCAGAACGAAACCAGTTGTCTGAATCAAAAATAGAACTGCGCTCAAAATAGAGCGGCTTTTGAGGGCAGAACCTGTTTTAGGGGTAGTCTTAAAAGTATACTATCCCATCTGGAAATACTCGTACGCTTCCACTTTTAAAAGATTTGGTAAAGCTAGTAGCAGTAAAGTTCATATGAGCTCATTCTAAATGTAAACTTGATGAGATATCTTTTTTATTTATTTAACCTAATACCATGAGTCTGCATGGCGCGACGGGAAATCGTTCGACTGGCGATCTATAGTACCGGAGTTCAATTCCCAACTGGAGTGTTTACATTTTGCACATATAAAAACTGATGGCTGATAACTTAAATATGGCCGAGCTGAGGCGGAAAGAGCCGCAGTGCCGCCCACGTCGCGGAACTGATCGATCGCCACGCCATCAGTTGACGTTACCCTCATACCGCGCCATTAGATGTTTACACAACAAAATACAAAGAGTTATGATTAAAAGCAAAAATATAGGCATGCCAAACCGAGTTTGCTTTTCTTCTTGATTATTCTTATTCAAGTGAGTTGTATTGAATAGGTGCGGCAAGGGTGCATTATCTTTGTGTAGATATTATACTAGGAAAAGAAGACGGAACGGACGGAACGTTAGCACGTCTTAATAATGTTTGTGATATGGCAATAACAAAAGTCTGGGAAATACAAAAAGGATAAAATAAACAATAAGTAAACGTAGAGAATTAATTACGATACCGTGACAAAGTGACTACTGGTTGACGACGACTGAACGTCAGCAATAGAAGTTAATCACTATGCGTTTTTTAAATAACAACATAACCGCTATGGTACAACTGATAACTATAACATAACTATATAAATTTAATAACTATTAATTTTCCATGCAATGGTAATAGAACTCTGTGTATATTTTTAATTATTGTAGTATTTATTTTATACGAAACGGTTTAAAATTTCACCTGCTTTTTAATTAAAACCAAACCAAAATACATAATTATTTATAGTATGACTTATAACACTATAAAACAGTGGAAAAATAAATGTCCAAAATTGTAATAATATGTATAGTTTATTATATTCGTCAAAGATAAAAAGAACTTAACGTTTCTGCTTGATTGCTGCTACGGAAATAGATAGTTATGAGACGTTATCGCGTAGCGAACGCTAACTGCGCTACGAGCGCAGCGGCCCGTTTCGTCGTAACTGCAATCAGATAGAATATGAGACGTTATCGCGTAGCGAACTCTAACTGCCCTACGAGCTTAGCTGCCCGTTTTGTCGTAACGGCAATTATATAATTATGAGACGTTATCGCGTAGCGAGCGCTATTTGCGTTACGAGGCCTACGAGCGTTGCGGCTTGTTTCTACTTTAAAGATAGATACACACACACACACACACACACACAGATGACAGTTATGAGAACCGTGTTAAACTATCTATACCTTATCAAGTAAATCACCGTTTCCATAACTATCTATACGCTATAACGCTTACTGCTTGTCAGCATGTCGTCGTCGTCACCCCTCAGCTCCCTCGTTTCATCCGCTAACTGCCTGCTTCATGCAAATAAATAAACAACAACTCCGTTTTTTCCTGTTGTCAGGAAGATAAATGACCTGAAAAAAATATCTTCATCTGATGATGAAGATAAATTTTTCAGGTCATTTATCATGAGGCCGTGTGAGTCCACCGCTGGACTTATGCAGGTAAAATTTTGATTGATAACGTATAGCTATGTTCAACTAAATCTTGTTACTTTTTAATTCCACAATGTTTTATAATAAGCGCAACCGCACAAGCTATGTTGTCTTCTTTTTATTTATTACTAGCTGTGTCCACAGTTTTTGCCACGTGGTCATTTTTCTAGATTAAAAGTACTCATGTGCTATTCAAGGACCTAAACTACTAATATACTTACATTTGATTGAAATTCCTTCGGCCGTCAAATAGTTTTTATCGATTGCTCGGCATCTAATCATCGGATTGAGATACCAAGTACGAAAGTTTTTAAGTCAAGCCCTAAACTATCCAATAGTGAAAACTGCACCGCATCGCAAACGCATTGGTCCAGCAGTTTTTACGTGATGTGCGAACAAACACCCTAAGTACCCTAGACCATTTCTTTTTTGTTATCTTCTTTGTACAGATTATTTCGTTCCTATTGCTTTATTATAATTATAAATGTTGACTGTTTTCGGCTCTTGGATGGAGCTCGAAAGATAATCCCCAGAAAATTGGGCCCAATAAAAACGTATCTAGATATCATTCTAAATAGATTAGAAAGAAAACTCCGGCCTGAAGCGTAATCTAGTGTAACAAAATAGGAAACTAAGTGATTTTTAGTGGTCATAAATTGCTGTTACGAGCTCATTCGAGATTTACTCTCAGTTCACTATCAGCACTATGTTTAACGATCTAAGTTATATCGAGGTAAATAGGCTCTACTTTAGATGTTTTGATCAGGAAAAAGACAGAAAAGGATATGTTATTTCATACAAGCTTAGCTTGCATTTTACTAGCGACTAGCTGTGCCCGCGGCTTTGCCCGCTTTGTCATTTCGCTGCGTTGTGATTACCTATGTGCTAAAATACTAAAACTCAAAATTCCTTCAGCCTTCCATTAAGTTTTTATCTTCTCCTCGGATTGAGATACCAAATACACCAGGTTTTAAGTCTATACCAAAACTATCCAACAGTGAAAACTAAATCATCGGTCTAGTACATTTTACGCCTCCAACACAGCAGTCAGAAACACTTGACGCTTTAACATTAACATAATATCGAGCTCTTCATCATGAGCCTATTACGTACCTACTGCTTGAACTCAGGCTTTGTACGAGTAACACGATCGTAACGTAATACAATTTCTTACGTAATTATCCGTCCCCACTAGACTACTCATAAAGAGATCCTACTAATAGCATCCGTCAAAATGACAACTACACGCGCGAAACAATGCTAATTAATTAATCTGACAATACACTACTTTGGCAATTAATTATATTAATGTTGTACATTATATTTCCGCTTCACTTGGCTTAGCTTTGATAATATGGAATTCAGATTTTGGAGATAATGGATTGAGGTTTGTATTATACTCCCGTTTTCTTCCCATCCTTCTAGATCTTTGCAATCTACGAGCGTTTTACAATAAACTGAGAAACTTTTCCCTATCTGCATAATTGATTGAGCGAAGTGAGCTCTCCAAATCATGTTCGAAGAAACTGCGTTTGTATATATGTATGATCTTCGTAAAATTGAGAAGAAAGGTATATTATAATATGTTATTTGTATATGAGCTAAGAGTTTGCAAGTTGAAGTGGCAATGGGCAGGCCATATAGTTCGCAGAACCGACAACCACTGGGGAATAAAGATTCTCGAATGGCGACCACGAACAAGCAAGCGAAGTGTAGAGAGACCCCCCATCGTACCTCCCAAACGTATGGACCGATTTAGATGCGGTTTTTGTATGTTTCAAAGCTGAGGTAAACAAGAAGGTTCTTAGCTATAATGGGGAGAAGGGGGGGGGGGGGGTGAGGATCGTAGTCCCCAAATGGATGGACCGATTTTGATATGTTTGAAAACTGAAAACTGTGATCGAGATGCTTCTTAGCTATAATGGGGGGGGGGGGGGGGGGTCGGGGTTATAACTTTTTTATATGTGGTTAGCTCTTCTAAAATACTCTACAGAAACCAAAAGCTTTACGTGACTAAATAAATAATTGCCTATATCTACAAACGGTTCGCACAAAACGGGTAAATGTAAGGCGCCAACTGGATTAAATAAAATAAGGAAACGTAAAAACCCAATAAACCGCTTTTCCCCTTCAAACGGAGTAACTTGTGACTCCGTATTAAAAATAATGGTTGACATTTGCTAGAATGGAAACTCAAACATGTCTTCCTAACAAGGCTAACGTTATAAGCCTCGTTTACGATTCATACTACCTGTCAGTACCAGAAGTTTCAGCTTTCTAGTGCTCTCGTAGCCGAAGTTAGGTTTGTAATAACCCTACATTTTACTCTGTTTCTTGTTTATCATCATCGGAATCTCATTAAGGCCACCACAAAGACTTATTTTCAACAAAAACCTTATCAAAATCGAACGACGTAAAAAAGGCACACGCACAAACTTCACGTTTTCACGTTTACGTCTACAGTAAAGTATTAATTTTTAATAGCTTTTATTTAACTTCACTTGTTGTTGATCTATCTATGTATCGAGAACTTCCCGATTAGCAATCCAACTTTCAGTGTAGCTCATATCATATCGGTATCGGTGATAATGCATAAAAAAAAGGGTAATAACACTTCTTTTTTTAAATAATACCTATTGGTAAGTAATTGTGCGTCGAGTATTTTATTTTAATTGTTGTGAGTGAAACATCTGTGGTAGCGATTTGGACATACCCTAAACTAAACTTAATTTCTACAAATGTAATTAAAATCTTGTGGTCTTCGTAACAAGGTATTTTTGCCCTGACATCTATTCCTAACTCATTAAACTATCACTAAAGCCTGTCAGCGTAAAATCAACTTTGTTTCCAAGTAGCGAGAGGCCCGATTTGTCCAAACGCTGCCTCAGAATGTGTCCGATTTTATTCAAGCGCTGTTAGCCTGTTAAATTACGTTATTGTAACCTATTGTACCTGTTTTAATTACGTTATTGTAAGCGGTGCAGCTTAAATTGACGTAAGTTAAGAATATGTGCCAGGGCAAAAAGACCTTGTTACGAAGTCGACAAGGTTTGAATTACATTTGAAGAAATTTAGTCTTTTGTAGTTTAAAAAAATTACCGAATTACTGCCTTTAAAAAAAAAAGTTTGTGTCTTATCAAAGACGCATGTGTGCGTGCCTGCATAGCTATCATAGACGCCAGAACGTTTTAACGAAGTTTAATAACTGTAGTGTTTGTACTTTATCCGAGTACGAAGTTAGGAGTTCGTTGCGACAGTTTAATGGGTTTATTACAGAGGTTGTATTTTGGGAGTCTGTGACCTTGGCAATTGTTACAGGGACTAGGTTACAGGGATTCCGAGCAGATATAATTGTTGATGTGAAACATCTAATGGCGCGGTAAGGGAGTAAGGCCGTCTCTTGGCGTGGCGATCGATCGCCAAGGCGTGGAGACGCGCCGCTCGTCGGCTCCTTCCACCTCAGCTCAGCCATATTCGATGTTTCACATATTTTTCATTATTTTTAGTGATTATGTTATGATTTCAGTTTATTTCAAACAAGAATTAGTAGCAAAACAGTTTTGCACAATTCACAAAAATCTCAAATTGATATCTCTTATTGTTGTTAAATTTGTATCTTCACTGTTATAATAGTTATACAAATCAGCGCAACACAATTTTAAGTTTAAGTTCACCGACATTTTAGCTTAAGTATGTGAAAACTGAACTTGGTCTTGAGAAATGCTACCAATGTCACAGAATAAATAATAGTACAACCTACATGTCAATTTCCAAGTTAACTGTAGATAGTTTAACCATTAATCAAAAAGAAACTGGAACTCCAGATGAAATAAATTTTAATTTGTTTTTTACTTCTGAAAGGCGCCATGAAAGAATTTACATTTAAGCCCCCGCTTAAATGGAAATTGGCATAGTAGCCGAAATAGCTGAAACGTATTAGTCGTAAAATAAGGCATTTACGTGTCAGCGATTGTTTGCCAAAAGGTCGCTTGCGTAGGTGATGTTTGCTGTTCGTTTGTGCGCACTTTCATATGGAAAACAACTCTGGAAGTTCTTACGTCACTAGGGGAGCTATGATAGATTATGCTGGATCAATTAACCAGTTGAATATAGAGCCAAAAATAAGGAGAATGAAATAGCTCAGTTATATTTAGTTCCCACCGCTGGGACTGGCACACGGGCCTTTTCTCAGAGAGAAGCTTTGAGATATATCTGCCACGCTGACTCAGTGCAGATAGGTGAAAGTCCAGGTGGAAGAATTGTAGATGAATTGAAAACAACTCCCCCGGCTTCGCACAGGTATGATTTAGAGAAAAAAAAAGAGGTGAAAAATGTCGTTCTCGCACACTCGCCCTTCACTCCGCTTCGGAGAATAATAGTTTGACGACATTTTTCCTGTTAAAGTTACACCAAATACCGACTTTGGTTTCACATTCTTTTCAATCGCACCCACAGACCACACAGGACATACGGAGATATCGCACTTTTTTTTTTTGTCTTCTGCCTATGGTGGCCAGTTTGGTTTTCAAATAAACTCTCTTTACAAAGTCCGTATCTATGAGAGTTTTCATAGGAAACTTCAACGTTCCAAATTCAAAAAGCTCTCATTCAGCTTGATTTCTTCCGACAAATTAAACAATAAAAAAACTGGACAATTCCACAACAATTACCTAGCCCCAAACTAGGATATCCTGTTCTATGGTAATTATCGTCATATTTCAACAAATTAACACGAAACAATATCAAACTTATCAATATCAAACGTTCCTCATGAATCTATTGATGAAAATCGTATTAAAATCCGTTGCGTAGTTAAACGATTAAGCGTTAAAGAAAGAAAGACGGCGGGCAGCGACTTTGTTTTATCAATATGTATTGATTTCTTCCGACATCTTGAACATTTATCGTCATATTTCAACAAATTAACACGAAACAATATCAAACTATACGTATAAACCTTTCTCTTGAATCACTCTAAATATTGATGAAAACCGCATTAAAATACTTTGCGTAGTTTAAAAGATTAAGCTTTACAGAAGGACAGACGGCGGGAAGCGACTTTGTTTTATACTATGTATTGATAAGTTATGCCAATGAGCATCATCTTAGTGCCGTGCCTACTTATTTCATGACAATGGGCCCGATTTATCATCCTTTTTCCCTTTATGTTTTAACAAAGTGGTGAATACTTGAATGTACGGATAATTTACCCAAGGTACTTTTTAGAAAAGTTTGTATTGTTTCGCAACATTATTTTACAGACCTCGGGGAAGTTTACCTTGAATGGCTAACGGCAGTTTATTTAAACAAGGCACAACTTATAGTACCTAGCTTATTATTGTTGTTTCACTGTTAGATAGCTTAAGGTTTGACTTAAAAACTGGGGTACTTGTTATCTTAATCCGATGGTTAGATGCCGAGCAATCGATAAAAAACTATTTGACGGCTGAACAAATTTTGAAGAAATATAGTATATTGTACTTTATAGGTACTTTTAGTCCTGGAATAACCCGTATGGGCTACTTTTAAATGAAATGACCACGCGGGCAAAGCCGTGGGCACAGCTAGTAGATTCTAAAACAAAATCGAAATATCACTTTTCTCATTTTTCTATGCTACTGCATATCGTCGGCGACGTGTAAATATCTCGTAAATGCCAAAAACAAAATTTTACAGAAGGAAGAAAAAACGTCTCCTGAATTATTTTTTATGTGGCTTACCAGTGTTATTTTTTGTTTTATAATCATTAGCTAGCAAGGCGTGTAATCAATTTTTTAATAATAACATTGTAAGGGTGTCAAATGCGACTTACGAGGATCTCCTGGATAAAAGCAAGATATATTTCGGTAAATACGAAGTTTTCATCAGAAAAAGAGGTCCATCACTTTTAATCAACTTCTTTATTTGTGTTTGTCTCAAATGTTTGTAATGTTTTTCTCAAGAAACATCATACTAAACATAGAAAAAAATAAACAAAGACATAATCTCGTGAAAAAAAAACATGTTACAAACATTTTTTTTAATATTCTTTTATTGGGTACATTATAATTGCTATATTTTTCAATTCTTCTTAAAACATTTTTCTATTATAAATTAAACAAATACAAAACATTATATATATGTGTATATATATATATATATATATATATATATATATATATATATATTATATTGAAAAATAAGAAGAAAAAGTCTGCTGGAGGGACTAATAAAAAGTCAAAAGTTATATTTAAACAAAAGCATTCAAAGAAAATCTTTAGAAAAATCTTTAAATCTTTAACACTACTTAGTTATCATTATGTCTTAATTCTTAATCTTTTGTAAGTTATTTTAAATATAATAATTGTAAATACAAAACATAAGGAAAATAAGGGAAAAACACTCTGAGAGAGACTGGTATAAAAAAATAAACAATAAATCAAAAGTTCAATATAAATAGCATGATTCAAAGTACAGTTTTTGAGAATGCTACTAAGTTATCACTATTTCTTAACACCACAAATTCAATCAGTTCTTTTAAATAAAAACTGTTAAGTAAAAAGACTTAAATCAATGCCAAATCAACACAAATTGTGAATAACAATTTTATAAATGGTAAACACCAAAAATACTAGCTTGAAGTTATTCAACGAGAAAAGAATTTTGCCTGAAACAAAGCGCGAACTGCAAGACGTCCCTTTAAGAAGGTTTAATTAAGAGTTTTAGACAACTTTGTGCATAAAAATGATTATAAATAAATTATCGTGTACTGATTCAGATCAAATGTTAGTCTATTAAATCATCAACAGCTTGAATGGTAATCTTACGATTGACTGAAAGTCAGTTAACTAGGGATTCAGTTCCGAGAAGATACTTAATTTATAACACTTTATAATTATAATGTCAATATAACTAATTATTTAATCATTTTAATTCAGAGATGTGAGATCAAAATCAAAATAACATCACTAAATCTAATTTGCGCGATTAATGTCTATTTTGAAGGTACAGTTTTCATTCCTTCTATTATCAGAACATAGGTGTGGTAGATCATCGTAGAAATAATGAATGTCGTGTGGCAAAACCTCTTTCAACTCTTGTAAGTGAATATATTTACTACTCTTTATAGGTATCCTTGTCTCATGCAACGATGGCATGGAGTCATTTGGTCCAGGTTTTTTTAATTTTCTGGGCAACTCTGCGAATTCATTATGGAACTGTGTCTTGACATACATTTTTGCATCACTTCTGTATTGAATGCATCGTAAGTCGTACAGTTGCTTCTCCTGCTTTCTTACCAGGTCGAATCGAGTTTAGGTAAGGCATAGAGTTGAAACGCCGGAAGAAATCGTGTTGCAGATAATGCACATTAAATAGTTTTTGTAGGCGTGCAGTTCGGCATATTTCGACATATTGAGCAGGGGAATATATTTCCTGATTTCTGAGCTGTCGTTCGATGGTGGAGTGCATAGAGTCACACTCCATTTGGGTGTGACCCTTTTCAAGATACTTTTGAGTGATCGTAATATTCTTTTGCACCGCAACCTGCAATAAAGAGTTAGCTAAAATTGCGTTTCTGTTTTGATTCGTACAACCATCACTCCACAGTATGACATGTTTAACATTTGGTCCAACATTTGGTTAAAGAAATAATTTAAAATACTGGAAAACTCATCAGCCGAGACAACTCCTTCGCTCTCGTTCCAAATGAAACAATGTGCATCACGGTCTGAATATCAAATATAGTAAAATTGTGCACTTTGAGTTTCGTCTTATAATATAAAGCGGATGCTTTGAGTGCTGGTGAAAGAAGTACCGCCTGTAAATCAAACGTAAAAACTTTTACTTTTGGATCACTGTTCTCTTTATCTTTGGTTTTTTCTCCTCTAGCTACATCTTTTTTATTTCTGTGTTGCATGTACAATTCTTCCGTAACATTTCCGACATTATAAGCGCAACATAGATCGCATTGATCTTTTTTAGGACTGAACAGGCTTAAATTCATAGCTTCAAATTCATCATGAAAGATATTCATACAAACTTTAAAGTCTTGTTTTCCTGTCTCTGTAAGTTGTCGAATATATTCTCGATATAAGTTACGCTTACTTTGCCAAATCGGCTCCAAATATAGTTTACTAGTCGATTTTCTGCAGTAATGCGAATCTAATTTTGGCGATTTATTTAAAAAATCGCTGCAATATTCTCTTCCAAATTCTTCTAGACCTTTCACATTATCATTTCTTCTAGTTTTTGGGTTTGTCGTTAATGATTCTCCTTCGTCTTCATTTTTAGCCTAGTTGTGCACTGACCATTCTCCTACGTTCAGTGTATTCAAATACATTTTTATGCATACTTTTATTTTTGTCCCTGAGACATTAAAAATGTATTTAAATGTATTTCCTCTTCGATAGTTTCCGCTGCATTTTCGTGTGGCAACATTTCGCTTCTCCACAGTTTGTTGTATCCATATTTTTTTTCCTTCCCATGGTTGCTTCCGGTAATTACCAATTATTATTTTTCTCATCTCTTCCGTCAATTTGTGACATTCAAAAAACTTACAAGTGGCGATATGTTCGCAACGTGATTTTACGCTACGCCCTTGCCTTTCAACGTCAAATACAACTTTCCCACCTTCTGTTTTCCTCCTACCACTATACGCTTCTCCTCTCATCCTTTTGATTTTATTAGCTTCAGCAATCCAATTTTCTTTGACAGCTTTACCTCTTTTAGCACGTTTTCAACTTTGAACCGGTTGATGGGCTTCTAAAGCAATTGATTCGTATGACGTGTGTGACGTGTTCTGAACATCATCATCTGGTTGGTAATCAGAGTCGTCATCATCGGGCGAAAAGTCACCATCCCAGGGGCAATGGTATTGTGGGCATTTGAAAGAATCGAGGCTTTTGGCGACTTACTGCAATTTTCACTTTTGTCAGTAGTAGCACAGTTTTTTGTCGATAACATTGAGAGGGCTGCAAGAGAGAGACATACAAGTGAAGGTACAGCTTCATTTTGGGTAGTGTTTCTTAAGTTTGAGATAGAGACTGATGCCAGTTGTTTTAAGTCAGTGTCCTCGGCTGCGGTGATGGTAGGTCTAGTCAGCTTAGAAGTTGAGGCTACAATGGTGGTCAGTATTGGAGAGGTATTCTCAGCTGCTGTGAAACTACGTTTCATCACCTTGGAAGTTGAAGCTACAGGGTTTGTAAGCGTTGGGTCAGTTTTCTGAACTACAGTAGAGGTAGGTCTTATAACCCTTGAATTGGAGGCTCCAGGGGACGTCAGTATAGAATTAGGATCCTGTATTGGATCGGCAACCTCTGCTGCGGTGAGGCTACGTTTCATCAGCTTCGAAGTCGAAGCTACAGCCACTACAGGGGATGTCTGTGTTGGGTCAATGTCCTCAGCTGCAATAAAATTAGGTCTCATAAGGCTGTAATTTGAGGCTGCAGATGTTGTTAGTGTTGGGTCGGTATCTTCAGTTGTTTTGCAGGTAGGACTTATGAGTTTTGGAGCTAAAACCGTAGAGGTAGTTTGAATATGTTTTTTTTATATTAAGTAAGCATTGGCGCTCTTCTGAGACTCTCCGGGTACAACGCGTCGACGATTTCTCCTTTGAATACTTCTGTTTTGCAGGACCAGGATTATTCACCGTAATTTTTCGAGAACCGTGCTTGGTTTGGGGTCCATTTCAGGAGAATATCTTGATTTATCAAGATTGTGTACATTATCATCAACTTCACAATTTACGTTAAGTACTGGATCTTTTAAAAGAGGTGATACAAGCATTTTATTATTTATAAATAATACAATTATATTTTATTTTTTATTATTTACAAATAATATTTGTTATACATCGCTCTATAAATAATAACATAGGTAGTTTTAACGTAAACCTATTACAATATCATACAATACAACAGTTACAAAACGTCGTACATACAACTGGGGTATTTGTTATCATAATCCGATGAATAAGAGCCAAACAATTAAATAAAAAAAAAAAAATTGGGTACTTAGTTTTGAATAAAACTACTGGACCGATTGTGATGCGATTGTCACTGTTCGCTAGCTTAGGTTTTGACTTAAGAACTGGTGTACTTGGTATCTTATTCCGATGATTAGGGGACTAGAAAATTTAGTAAAAACTCTATTAATTTTAAAAGTGTAGTACTAAGTTTTGAAGCCTAGTGTATTTTTACCCGACTGCACACAGGGTTATGTGTTTGGGTTGTATGTATGTTTGTTTGTTTCTACGTTTCTTAGGCGCGTCATACAGCCTAAACGGCTTTTTGGAGTTTGATAAATGAGGTATCATTGGATTCGTCTTGATCACGAGAGTGCTATAGGATATATGAAGTGTCAAGAAAATTAATATGGCGGCTTACAGATGCCATATTGTATTTCCGACGGAACAAAAAAGACCAAAACCTATCAAGTGTGGTATCAAAATGAAGGTCTGTAAAAGACCATTCCAAAAATATATAATTCTTATCACTAAACAGTAGCAATTGTCCTTTAAGTTTCTTACAAAATTTTCAATTTTAGATTATTCAAGTTAATGTAAATACTATAGTCTAATGTTGCAATTGCAACTATTAAAGTAAAGTAAAATATGTAAGTAAAAAATAAACATTACATTTATATAAATACTAGCTGCGCCCCGCGGTTTTGTCTTGTCCCTCAGGAATTGAACGGATTAAAAAAACGGGTTAAAAAGTAGCCTATGTGTTAATCCAAGGTATAAGCTAGCTCCATACCAAATTTCATCCAAATCCTTTAAGCACTTTAAGCGAGAAGAAGGAACAAACATACACACACACACACACACACACACACACACACGCACACACACCCTTCATACATACAAACTTTCGCCTTTATAATATTAGTATGATTATTTTCGCGTACGTACAGCTCGTATTCATTAATTTATTTCGCAGTCAAATTTTTGTATTTCTATAATAATTTTACTTGTTGAACAACCATTTTAAAGTCACCCGGTAGTCCGTGATCCTAGTACTTGTAAAGTTGCCGAAATATCTGAAACTCAAAGCAAATAAATGACATAGTAAATATCCTGTCATTGTAACCATAACAAATTAAAAATTTCAATTAATAATGGAAACTAAACACGTATCACCATCATTTCAGATCATGGCACTGCGTTTTATAATCTCCACAACAGTGAAAGGTGATTGAAATTCAATTCCGGGACTCAATTGGAACTAGGTACGGTTTTTACTCCGAAATTAACTGGTGTAAACCGGCAGAAACCGATTTAATCCGGTATCAACCAGTGTATTTCATATAACGTCCCTGACATGACGTATGAAACTGGGACGAGACGGTACAGACAAAAGGCAAGCTCCTGTCAGATGCATGCGCTCTTTTTTCTTTAAATCTAACTGTACCCCACCGGAATAAATAGCCAAAGAGTGGCATTGAATACTAGTTCAAATTTAAAACATGTTTTATCCTTTGTTAGTTAAGATTAACTTCAAATATTCGTACATTTTGTTATGTTCACCACTGCTCAAATATTGCTGAAGCCTCGGACACGAATAAACTTGAATGAAACTTTGTGTTCGGAAGTTAAAAACTGAAAGCGTTACTGTGAACGTGATTTTTATTTTTTTGGTTAAGATTGTCTACAATACATTTTTATTTTTACCTCATTTGTGTGCCATATTAATTTACTCGTAGAACAACATAACAATGCGAGAGAGCGCCAGACATTAAATGTATTTTTTTAATTAATTTCCTTTGTAACAAAGCTTTTAACGAAGTTTGTTGCAGAAATTCAGCTTCTGACATTCCAATTAACACATAACAACACAAAATGTAATGTGTAATATATTTAGGACAATTTGCACCAAGTACCTAGCTCCAAACTAGGATACTATACTATGGGTACTAGGTCGATAACGGATAAACATAATTATATACGAATATAGATGTCTCAGATTCAAGAATTTCTACTCATCACACAATTGTTTGCACCTTGCTGGATTCGAATGCGCGACCGTTGACTTTGCCGTTAGAGCCACTATCCACATGGCCAACCTGTCGTCAATAATAATTTAAGGTCATACGTCATTCACGTCAAATAACGCGACATTGATGTATCATCCGAATCGGTTCTAAAATTCGGATTTGGTGATAACATGAACATGATGTTTGTGTGTATGAGGTACCTAACATTAACACATAAAAACAGTCAAAATAAGATCCTCCTCCTTTTTGAAGACTATAAATATATGTTGATTTTAACAACGCATGATGTTTTGAACGAATCTAAACATGTACTTACTATGGATTCTTATTTTTATTTGGGTCTGAAGAACTAAAATGAATATTGTATTTAAATATAGCGGTAGATGTCGGTCACGATGTGTATAAAAGTTTTGACCATAATTTAATTTGGGACCGCAAGTTTTGGGTCGTCGTATCGAGCATTAAAGTTACAATAACGAAGATACATCGTTTTTGTGAACTTGTATAAGGAAAATATTTATAATCGCCTTACTAGAGAAAAAAAATACCTAGAAGGAGATGGAAGCAAATCGATATATCAAGTACCTGCTTATTATAAAACTGTTTTAACACATCTCATTATGTCGTGTGTTAGTTCGATAAAATCAGATTGCCTAGTTTAATAAAAAGTTAATCAGTTTTTCATTTTCAGTAGTAAAAAAAGAAAAATTGAAAGCTGACGAACTATGTTGTGAGATATCATTGAATGGTATTTATTTCTATATCATTTAGGTTTCTCTTATCATTTTTCATTTAGAATAACCATTTAGGATCTATAACGATTTATTTTATATATTTATTTATTCAGTACACAACAGAAAGCTTACAGTAATAAACCAAAACGCTGACTACCTTAAATTATAGCTTAAAAGCAAATGTGAGTACACAGATATAGTATTCAAGTAATCATTGAAGATGTCAACTTGTTGAAACTCATGCCCAAATGTATTCAAGAGAGACAGTGCCCTTGTTATGATTGTAGGCGCGTTACTATCGTGGCGAGTACGCGAGCTGCAGCATGCAAACAGCCGATGCCGCCGTCGACGCCCGGTTTGCACGTACTCGTAGTTATTAGGGACAAACAGTTTGATACTTATATAAAATTGGTTAGCAACCAATCTCACTTAAATTTTTGCCTCATTTTAGTTTTGTTCGCAGTGGGGTTGTTTAGTGAAGGTGCTTGGCCGTGCTTGTTCTACTTTGTGGACATAAATAACAGATTGATGTAAAGCATTTTCTAGAATTAATAAAGGAGGTAGGTATTTTCTATTCCAGTGCCATCCTTCGTATGAGATGCATCATGCATCTGAAATGCACGTGTCGTGTCTTGCGTGCCGTCATAACTTTTCTGAAAAACTCTCCTTTAAGGTTAGGTTTGAATTTTAATTTCAGTTTTTAGACTGTTCAGATCCCCAAAAGCTGGTCTAACTATGCCAAGCCAATATTAATGGAAATAAGTTAAATAAAAACTGTTAAAAAAAGTTTTTTTATGCAGTAGCCGTCATGGTGAAACTTAGAAAGTGATATCACAATTAAATGCGTACACAAATTTTCGTATCTGTGCTGATGACCGTTGAAGAGTTCCTTTGCCTGGAGGTAATCCTGGATGTCGATTGAGGTCATGCTTACCATAAAAATGCATTGTCATCAATCAACACGTAAAAAATCAACTAACAGGATAAAACAGAACAGGATAACAGGACAATTTAAGACAGGGCAAAAGGATAAGAGGAACGGGTTCTAATTTAGTTTGCAAGATTACATACAAACATAACAAGTTAAACATAAGCTTTTAAAAAAACAGGTTACCAAGGTCTTAAAGGTTTAAAGTCAAAAGTGTAAAGAATTTCGTTATTTCTCACATTATTTAGACATCAAAACAGTCATCCTGTGTGTGTTTTTATCTATGGTAAACACAACAATTTTTACTGACCATAATTCATTTAATCCGTTGTAAATAAACAAAAACTTTATTGTTTTGTTTTCATTTCACAAAATAACACCCTTTTTGCACAGGAATACGTTTTGTAGGTTAAAATGTACACAGTACGAAATAGTAGACAACGCAACGCGCCGCTTCAAAACACTTTGATATTCGATATCTCGAATGCGGAGGATATCAGGTGCTGCTGCGGAGAAACTAAACAAAACCTTCCCGAGGATAAACAAGAAAGTTAAAAAGGGAAATATCCCCTTATTTCTCCATAAAACACCAGTTTGCGGTAAGAAAAAGATTTATTACGTTCTCAAAGGCGCAAAGTTTTTGATACTCTATTCCCGATATGCTGAACAGAAATTAACTTCTATGTTTGCTGAAAGATTTTGGCATATCTTATCTACATGTTTGAAAGTTAGTTCATGTACCTTGTTGTTTTGTTGGCGAAGCAAACTTCCCAAATACATATATGTGTTTCATTGTTTGAATTGAAACTTTGTACGATACTGACTTTACAAGAACTCTTTTTCTATTTTACACCTAAATAATTTGATAATAAACAGGACAGTTCATATATTATTATTTAGGTAATAACATAGATTTATTTATAAGGGGTACTAAATTAAAAAGAAAAGAAAAGAAAGAAAAAATCGAAATTCTCAAAAAATGTAGCAAATTAACGTATAAATTAAACATATAAATCTAAGCGTCGAAAGGGTCATGACTCAGCATAATGCCAAGTGTCTTCGACACTCTTGGTAGACTTCATCATCATCATCTTCTTCAACCTGAGTTTTTCTGCAGTTTGACCCTTACCAGGGCCTGCAGTCTCGACATAGACAGTGATTGCTTTACAACCGAAATCAGTAGATAGATAGATAGATAGATAGATAGATAGATAGATAGATAGATAGATAGATAGATAGATAGATAGATAGATAGATAGATAGATAGATAGATAGATAGATAACTCTTTATTATACACCACATAGAACAAAAACACAAAAATAACTAAAACATTTATACAAAATATATGGGACAATGGGCGGTCTTTTCGCTAAAAAGCGATCTCTTCCAGACAACCTTTGGATGGAAAGGAATTAATATACGGCAAAGACGGTGGTGCATTATAATATAATAAATAAATAATAAAAACTGAATACAATGAATAAACATATTAATAAATATACACAGGAACACAATATACCTACACATAAATATGTAAATATATAGTATAGTATATATATATATATACTATATATACTATATATATATATATAGTATATATATTATAATAAAAAATATAATTAAATTTACTACATATACATTTACAAAATATATATAAACATAATACAAATTATATACAGTGAAACCACAACAGAATAACAACAAAATAGCAAGAAGTGATATTAATTAGAGAGATAAAACTTATTTACTTGAACTATAAAAACAGGGAGAGACTGGGCTCGCCTTATAGTAACTGGCAGAGCGTTTCAGTACATATACCGATGACAATCGTTAGCTTTGACAGTTATTGTCAAAAGCTATCGACTGTCATCGGTATCTGTTGTGACATTGATCATAATTGATATATATACTTGGTAAAGGCTACCAAATAACGTTATAATCCGTAGAGAGAGTATCAATACTCTCTCTACGTTATAATCGTACTTTGCGACCGTTTTCGGTTTTAAAGCAATCTCTATCGATGTCGAAACTGCAGGCCCAGCACAGGCTATATGACAAACAACTATTATTAAAATAATCAAAACCTACTTAGTTAATTGACATACATATTTACAAAGATTTTTCCTATACATTGTATTTCTGCGTATGTCGGTATTCTGATCCTCATAATAAATTTTACGGGGGGCGATAAAAATAATATGGCGGCAGGTCCATAAGTTTCCTCATTCCCGTATGAGTCCTTTTTGCGTAATGAGAAACACAAGTACAAGTCAGCAATGCAGTAAGCAATGGCTTCTGTAATTTGAAGTTTTTGTATATGTCGAGACGATATCGTAGAATTGTCAATTTCATGAGATGGTCGATAATTTCATTCATTTATTTATTTTATTTTACTTTAATCAACACGGATAGAGCAATTACATTAATTAAAGACACTGAACAATACTACAAAAGAGGCATTTTCAAATAATAAAAGGAAAAACAACACATAAAATCACAAACAATCACACATACTTCTCACAAAAACACAAACACTCTAACAATATCTTCTGCCATACATCAACAAACAAATCACAGTCTGGATTGGCGTCCAGGAGAGCACTGAGCGTGAAGAAGGTACGTGGTATGGGTAAGTAATGTCGCGCCTTTGTGCGACACGACGGCACGGCGAAAACTTTATTCTTACGGCTGCGACTATAATTGTTGGGGTTGAAAAATCGACACAGCTCACCATGCAGATCTGGTGTATCAATACCTCAATAATTTTGCACATGGTTGCCAGCTGGTGTTTATCCAGCCTTATTTCCAATGAGTTGTACCCCAGACAATCCAATAGAAACTTTATGGGATACATGTAGGGATAGTATCCGTTAAACCGCTTGTATAGATATCTTAAGAAGGATTTTTTTACCTTCTCAAGCAAAAGAATGTAAGTGCTCTCATGTGGGTTTCACACACACACACACATACCACTTTAAAGATTGTATCGTACTAATGCCCCAAAAAATAAGCCGAATTACTTGCTGATTTCTGAAGTCATGGGAATTTCTGAGGATGAAACCCAAGCGCCTAAAACACTCTTTTGCCAACGCAATTATGTGGTCGGCATTCACCATCAGTAAAAATAAAAGAGGCTCAAGGACTAGATTCGTATAAACTGAGTCTGACAAACAGCTGGCGATCACGCAGGTAATCCAGAACAAGTCAGAGAAGTCCCTGGGCAAAGCCAATGGTTATAAGCTTTGCCAACAGTATATCATTATTGATCTTATCAAACGCCTTCCGGAAGTCAAAGTATAGCACATCAGCTTGGGAGCCTCGGTCCAACAAAGACGAGATAAACTCCACGAGGGTCAAAAGGATGGTATCAACCGATTTCTTTCATCTGAAGCAATACTGCTCGTTGCAAAGGTATTTATCCACTTGCGCATATTTGAAGATTATGCTCTCAAACACCTTTGCAGGGGACGACAATATTGCAATCGGTCTGTATTCCTCTACCTTCGACTTGTCTGAGCTTTTAGGTATGGGGCTCACTCTTGAAAATTTCCACTGAGGCGAGTACTTTACTGTTCCTGAAATGGAATATGGCAAAAGGGAAGTCACCAAAAAATGTTTAACTTGCTTGAGTACAGTAGATAGGATACTGTCTGGCCCCATGGAACTACTTGGTTTCAGCTTGTTTCAGTTTCAGCCACACAACACGTCGTTAGAGGTAATATGAAAAATATTTACATAGTTACTGTCGCAACTTTTATGGAGCTGTTTGCTATATCGGCGTCTAGTAGCGGTATTTCAGAGAAAAATACACTAGCAATAAAACTAGCGAAAGCATTTGCTGTATCCACTCCCGAAAAAGTTAGACCGCGGTATGTAACATTAGTTTCAAATGCTCCCTTACTGTGCAAGCTAGAAATGTGGCTACAAAACTCGCGCGGATTAATATAGTTCTATTTCATGAAATGGCCAGTTAAAACTGACCATAAGGTTGAAACGCCAAAGGTGTTCAAACACATACGATTTTAAGGCTATAAAAAACAAGAAGACTTCGCCTTCTATCACGGCCAAGTCGGGCTTCCGCCTTTTGCCTCTAGCGTTGGATAATGTAACAATTGTGCGATACGATACACTAGTGTTTGACCATACTCGTATCATGAAATAGCTGTCCGTTTATCTATTCATATCATAACATTCATTGATCTGGCCAAACCTTTTCATGATGTCTACGAAAATTTCGTGAAATATAAAATTTTCACGATGTAGCTAACCATTTCATAAAATGAGTCAATCGATAAGTAGACCAATCAAAAACAAATAAAGCACAAATTTAAAAAAAATGTAATCCCCGACTTGGTGGTGTCAATGAAGATGAAAATAATGAAGATGAAGATGGTGCTAATGAGTTGGGGTTAGGTCGCTGAGACGAATCATGCATTCCAGTAGTAATTCTGATTCCTTCTGTGGCCAGACAGTATAGTAGCACATGCTCCACAGTCTCGTCTTCCTGCATGCAGCCGCGACACAGAGGACTATCTGTGGCTCCAATCTTGTGCTGATGATAAGTCGTAGTGACTTGTAATAAGCCCTATTGAAAGGCTTAGGTCCTGCCTTTGCAACTTTAGTAAGTTGTTTGTTATATTTTTGTTAAGGGTCGGGAAAACGGTATTGGCATGTTTGCAGTACGCTTTCCTGTCCCAGACTCTGTTGCTCACTTTCAGCATGACAGCGCAGTAGGTCTTGCACTTCCATCGCCGACGGTTTTCATCGCCATCGTTCCAGTAGTTTTTACGTGATGTGCGAACAAACATACAGACAAACACGATTTAAAAAAATGTTATATTCCTGCTCAGTAGGCTATTTTAAGTACTAGGGTACTAGGGACCATTTTTTTAAAAAATATTTTCTCTTCACAGTTTTTTTGGTACTTACTGCTTTATTATAATGGGTATTTGGTATCTTAATCCGATGATTAGATGCCGAGCAATCTACAATAAACTATTTGACGGCTGGACGTTTTTTTTTTTTTTTTTTATATATTGCACTTTAAAGGTACTTTTTGTCATGGAATAACTCGTATGGGCTTCTTTTAAATGAAATGGCCATGCGGACAAAGCCGCGGGCACAGCTATTTCAAAATAGTCCTAGTTTTCAACACAAAGTAACTTTAAGTGCTGCTTAGCTCAAAGGTACCACTTTGCGTAACATAATGAGTTTTTGCCACCCCCTCGCTAACTTGTTATTAAAACTGTTAGAAATAACAAATTTTGTTGTAACTTGATTTATTTTGAAAAGGTTTCTAATTTACTCGTGTTTATTGAGTTATTACTGGCAAACAATAACCTGGAGCGGAGAATTAAGTTGGAGTTGTTATTTCAGTGTTGGCTAAGTATTCGGAGCGATCATTTTGTCTTCAAAATTATTTTTATACCATTTTTTTGTGAGCAAAGTCTCTATGGCTTATCGTGCGTTTTGTAAAGATGTTCATGTAAAAGCTTTTATTAACCGTTGGACTTAAGGCGACTAGAAACAGAGTTGCATGGGAGGGAAAGCCAACTTGTACTAGGTGCCAGTGAAAATTATGAGATAACAAGTAAAATTATTATAAAATTATGAGATAACAAGTAAAATTATTATAAAAATACAAAAAACCCAACTGCAAACAAAATTACTGAATAAGAGCCGACCGCGCCCGCAAAAAACTCTAATATTAACTCTAATACTCTAATATTAGAAAGGCGCAAAGTATGTGTTTCAGAATTTGTGTGTGTGCGTGTGTGTGTGTGTGTGTGTGTGTGTA
Organism: Alsophila aescularia; assembly: GCA_946251855.1. Taxonomy (NCBI): domain Eukaryota; kingdom Metazoa; phylum Arthropoda; class Insecta; order Lepidoptera; family Geometridae; genus Alsophila; species Alsophila aescularia. Next base: position 12,708,895 of record OX276381.1, read on the forward strand.
TGTGTGTATGTTTGTTACTTCTTCACGCTTAAACAGCTGAACGGATTTCGATGAAATTTGGTACGGGGGTAGCTTATAATCTGGATTAACACATAGGTTACTTTTTATCCCGGAAAATGTATGGTTCCTGAAGGACGCGGGTGAAACCGCAGGGTGCAGCAAGTATTTATATAAATTTAATGTTTCTCTTTTACTTACACATTTTACTTTATTTTAATAGTTGCAATTGCAAAATTAGACTATTTTATTTACATTAACTTGAATAATCTAACATTGAAAAAGTTGAAAAAAGCTTAAAAGAAAATTGCTACTCTTTAGTTATAAGAATTACACATTTTTCAAATGGCCTTTTATTGATATGTATTTTGCTACCTCACTCGATAAGTTTTGGTAATTTTTTGTTCAGTCGGAAATACAATATGGCAGCTGTAAGCCACCATATTGGTTTTCTTCACACTTCATATATCCTTTATCACTCTCGTGATCAAGACGAATCCAATGATACCTTATTTATCAAAATCCATCAAGCCGTTTAGGCTGTAGGACGCGCCTAATAAACGTACAAACAAACAAACAAACGAACAAACATATATACAACCCCTACACATAACCCTCTTCAGGCGGGTAAAAGCAGACATTGTTCTGCCAAAACACTTGTACTGCACCTGAACTGATCTGTAGGAATATTTTTATCAGAAAGGTAAGATCATCGAAGTGGGAAAGGATTAAAAGTCTGGGAACCTAATTTTGTATGAAACCTAGTGTCCTGTTGCTTATTCGAACCATAAATTGTCTTCAATGATGCACAAATAAATAAATCTCTTATTCTTTACGTTTATTTCTAATATAAAAGCTTTCTTTTAATATCACTTGTATGCATGTATCGATGTATCTATGTATTTTGTCCTGGACTCTTGATATAAATTTGGAGTATTTCCCGATTAGCTATCCGGCTTAAACTTTCAGGGTAGCCCGCAAACCGATGACAAAGCAATAAAAAAAGAGAAAAAAATGAAAATAAAAACGGAAATATGTTAAAAGCAAAAACGAAACAAAAAAAATAAGAAAAAATATATCTAAAAAAAACATCCCTTAAAAAAAGGTCGTAAAAGCATTTCTTTAAATTTATTTTTTTAAACTCCATTCGTAATAATCTTGTATTTGTTAGACAACCAAATTCAGGCTAATTGTCAAATTAGTTTTGTAATTACTCATGTCAAATTATTGAATGAAAATTATTTTATACGTATGGTAACATAAATTTCTTACACAATACCATATAATAACTACGAGTATATAATATATACTCCACAATACTTGTATTTCTTCCAGAGGAGCTATTTCCTCCCATGATAGCGCATTAACATTCAAAGCCACTGGGACGAGCACCATCACTCATGTTTCAAGAATGACAGACTATCAGGATGTCCTCATTTATCAAACTTAAGTTGACATCTTGCATCCTAGTTCAGTAAATTGGTCAGCTTTTAGAACGAAAACAAAATAGAAAAATAGTTTGTCTGTTACAATGTTAGGTCAACAAAATATGGATTAGCAATACCCACAGAACACTAACCATAGTAACAGTTTACACACACACACACACACATGCACACACACACACACACACACACACACACACACACACGCACACACACAGTTTACGACAGTAGTTATAAAACTATGTCTATACATAGGTTAAGTTGTATTAATGTAGAGAATGCAAGGCATTTCTGTATGAAGGACAGGTGCTGTAAGCTGTTGTAATAATAGATGTCTGGAATTCGCTTATCGTACCTAAATACATTTAGTAGGCAATGTCGAATACCAAATCCAAGAATATTCAGTGTCACTAAATATTACAAGCGTCTTTCGAGCATTCCTTTCTCAATGGAATCATGAAGTGCGTTTCATAAATTACTCCAGATTGAGATTTCTTTTTATTAAAAGCTTTTATTTAACTTGCAATCTTTGTATGCACGTATGTTTGCTTAGTCATATCTTGCAAGCTGAATTAGAACCACTTGCTCTTACCCTACGGTGTTGAATTTTTACACGTAGGTTCAGTTCCGCTGACGATGCATTTTTATGATAAGCATGACCTGAATCGAAATCCAAGATTAGCTCTACATAAAGGAACTCTTCAAGGGTCTACAGCACAGACATGAAATTTTGTGTACACTTTTTTTTAAGATAATCTGGTTTTGGCCCAGATAGAGGTGGCGAGATGACCTAGACGCCTACCAAGAGGGCTGGTACGAGGCGGCTCAAGAAAGAGAATCTTGGAAGGATATGGGGGAGACCTTTGCCCAGCAGTGGGACAGTATAGGTTAGAAAAAAAAAAAAAAAAAAAAAAAAAAAACTGGTTTTAAATTTTACTGTGACATGGTGGCTGCACTCAGGGTTGGGTCTTGACTAGGGAGATCCTCAACAGTTAACTGCTCAGGCACGAAATTCATTTACGCATTTAATTGTGATAGCCCGTTCTAAGTTGTACCATGACATGGCTACTGAATAAAACCGTTTTTTATGTTTTTAAAGTAACTTATTTATCATCTCATCAATAATCATAGAAATATATAAACGAAATGTCAGATATATAAAATAGTAGCCGTTGCCATCTGGCAACTTATACTCGTATACATGTATACACACTACTACGATACGATACTAATCTAAAATTTGATTTGTACTATACGATATTTATCATTAAAAAAATGCCGAGCCAGTTAACACCTTATGGACTGGCCTTCCTTGGGTTGTATTTTAAAAAATCCTTGATATAACCGTACATTAAACATTCCCTTCCATATTTCACGTTCTATATATCTGGTTCAGTCTGTGCTTTGATCGTACTTGTACTATTATTTTTCTGTGAAGATAAAGATAATCATAATCATACAAACTGTTGAATCATTATGATTTCCCGACTCCATTTTTACCGTAATTAGTTATTAAATATAACTAAATTGGTTTTTATTAATATTAATAAAAAGCAATTTAGTAATTCGTAAAAGGCCCTTTGTCTAACCAAATGACAAATAATTTTCATCACACAAAATAACAAGGCCGAGAGAGAGTGATACCAATCTTATTAGGTGCACATGCCCTAAATAGCAGCTGGCAAGCCACCCGTGTAGATTTAATCCGCCAGCTGGGCTTGTGCCACGTCGTTTGTCAGTAAAATTTTGTTCAATACCTACCCATTTCTCACGCAATTCTTTATATTTTTTTCAAAATCCGCAACACTTCCATGTGATTATTCGATGAAATATACCTACCTAGCTTAATCAACTTTTTGAACCATCAAATTTTGATAACTGCTTCGAAATCTAGTAGGTAAATTTCTACGCTGGAGTTCACGCGCTTTAGAATCTTATTTAAACAACTGTTATCTTGAAATTTTCTTACAGTCTTCAAGTTTATTGTGGTTTAACCTTGATTAAAATGTTGGCAAAATTAAACAAAAGACCAGAAACGAAACAAAAACGAACATTGACTGCAGACTTAAACCACGGCTATGTAATTTTAAATTTAAAAAACTCGACAATCTTGAACTCTTTACAGCCATTCTAGAAGTTTTCAGGACACTGGCTGCTAATTGGGATCATAAAGGCTCTGTTTTTGGTGAAAAGGGGCTCACCAACCTCCGTTTTGCTGACGACATTGTCCCTTTTGCCTTCACAGCTCAAGCACAGCAAAGCAAGCCTCGAGGTTGGACTTAGCATGAATATGTCAAATACCAAGCTCATGACAAACAGTACAAAACGTTGAATCGACATCGAGGGGGTCAAGATTTCGTTAAAATACCTAGACATTTTGTTAGACGCACTGAAAATTGAGCTATGGGTTGATAAAAAAACGAATGAAAGGAGACTTAACACTAATACTCAAGAAAAAGCTCATCGACTTGTCCGTTCCCCCCCATCTTTACCTATGGTGCACAAATTTGGTCTCTGACAATTCAGCAAAGGTCCAAACTCAGGGTATGCCAGGAAGCCATGGCGCAGTATTCTGAGGGTCAGACTATTAGAAATACAATCATCATCATCATCATGTCAGCCCTTAGAAGTCCACTGCTGAACATAGGCCTCCCCCAAAGAGCGCCATGACGAGCGATCTTGTGCCACCTCCATCCACCGACTTCCTGCGATGGCTACAATGTCGTCGGTCCATCGTGTGGGGGGTCTCCCCACACTTCGCTTGCTTGTTCGTGGCCGCCATTCGAGAACCTTTTTTCCCCAGTGGTTGTCGGTTCTGCGAACTATATGGCCTGCCCATTGCCACTTCAACATGCAAACTCTGAGAGCTATGTCGGTAACCTTGGTTCTTCTACGGATTTCCTCATTTCAGGTTCTATGACGTAGTAAAACACCGAGCATAGCTCTCTCCATTGCACGCTGCGCAACTCTGAGCTTGTGTATGAGACCAATAGTTAGCGACCACGTCTCAGTGTCGTAACTATAGAAATACAATAGTGCGCTCTAAAACACAAATCGTGGATGATGGACAGAAAGCAGCCAGCCTGAAATAGAACTGAGTCTGACATATCTGTCGCATGTCGGACAATCTCGGAGCAAAAACCGCAACAATTTTGATGCCACAGAACATCATACGAGCTTGACTCTTACTGTCACACTTGGACCAAAACCACAAAATTTATCAACTGTGAGGAATGGAAAGGGGAAGGGAGGCCTTTGCCCTGCAGTGGGACGAATATGGCTGAAAATTAACAAATAAATGAATAAAGGAAAAGTGAGCACTACTAAAGTATTTTAAAATGAGATGATAGAGACGGTTTTTGTGTAAACAGATTTCAGAAAAGTATTCATTGCTTGTTAGCTCATGCTGTGTTTTTATAATGTTTCGTTTAATTATAATTTTCTCAAGCAAACAAACTTTAACAAAATTAACAGACGTGTGATTTATAGGCGGTTAATTACCAAGAAACTTGTCTAGGGAGCGACTACAATAATAACGTTGCAAACTTAAACGAACTTAGAACTAGTTTGGTCTTGCTTTGCTTTGGATGAACTTTAACTTGAAAGGGTATAAGTTAGAAGACAACGTGTTTACTTAACGTTTACAACTAGGTCAGTTTAGAACTCTGATTTATGTTCCAAAAACATTAGGTTGGGTGTAGGGCGATCCGGCTAGGTGGAGTGATGATATACGCAATATGATTGGCACATGTTGGGAAAAAAGAGACGAAGACCGGGCTCAGTGGCATTCTTTAAGAGAGGCCTCTGTCCAGCAGTAAACTGACACGGGCTGATGATGATGATGATTATGATGAAAAACATTAAGCCATACAGCTGACTTCAAATTGATTTTATAAACACTAATTAATTAATTTCCATATAGTTAAGATGGGAACACCATTAAACTCGGTTCAGAAATTACAGAGACAAATTATCATAAGATAAAGTTTATACGAAGAACAGACGAAATGATAACCTGTCTTGTTTGACAATTATCAAACAGAGCTCATTGTTCCTCAAGAACTATTTACATAGATAGGTATGTACTAATACCTAAATAATAATAATATACACCAAATGTTTGAAGCTAGGCTTCACCACAATCCAACCCTATTAATTATAGATTGAAGTTTATAACTGGCCATTATGAATAATTTATCAGTGGAGTTTTGAACGCTGAGACTGTAGTCTCAGCATGAGGTTTTAAGCACATGATTGTGCAATAGTCATAAAAATAAAATAGTACCTTACATATTATTTTCATTAAAACTTACCGCGTTTTTCGTTGAATCCAACAGATTTGATATTGTGCAAAAACTCGTATGCTTTTGAATAAAAGCACTTTTATTTATACTTGATTAGAAATCCGAGCACTAAATTGACAGTTTCAACCTCTATCCATATAAACTGATTACCCAACCAGTTTTCGAATCTCAAAAGATTTAAAGTTACCCTCAAATCCAAGTTAGAAATACGCAAACTGGCCGCTTCGAGTCGTCAAGGAATTTGCAATTCCAATTTAAAAATTTGATTACAACTTCGTGACGGTTGGATTACGAATGATCGGTGATCCAGTGAATTAGTAATGCTAGCAGCTAATTCACTTAGGGAGGAAAGTGGGGTGTTGCCTTGGGGTCAATAACGGATGGCCATCTGGTCAATTTAATTGTTTCTGTAACGGGCTCTTTATCAGTAGCTGGGGATTTCAATATCTGGGGAGATAAAAATCAATTGACCTAAGGAATTTGACATATATTAAGTTGATTAAATGAGTGCAGAATTGATTAAGGCCTGGCTCCATTTTTACATTTTCCCACTCCCCACTCCCCTCTACAGTCTGCCACCTACTACACACAACAAGCACTGAAGTGCCTGCGTAACAAGGTTGAATATCGCGAGCTCTGTTTGAACATTTAGCTTGGAACTAAATGACGTAAGTTTGAAAAGTTATTTTATTTTATTGGCAAGCTAATAATGTAGTTAGGTAAATTTTTTCTCAACAGTGGATATTTATTTTAGAGATAAAACGTCATCCGTTAAGTAAAAAAAAAAATAATACTGATAATAACTTATTTTTGATAAGAAAATGTATCGAATGAAACTCTGTTTTTGTCTTGATCATGGAGAGATAAAGATCTCAAAAACATATATGTTAAGTTTCACATTTATTAGGTTTGTGGTTGAACCACCATACTAACATACTAACATACTACATAACAAAAAAAACCGTTGTGACTGTCTGTACTAAAACAACATCAGTCTATCCATTTAATTATCTCGTTGAAATTGCTTTAAACAATAGGACCGCCTTTTGCACCACTACAAATTAGAATAACTTTAATTTGTTTGAATAACATTTTAGCACATGAAATAGTAAAAAAGCTTTTACAGGCTCACAGATAGCTCCAGCACACTATCAGTTGGCAACGTATCCAGACTTATATTTTTATGGCGTGTTATTTTCTGAATGATAATGTGTTGCGCGCGATAGTGCAGCGAGCTTGCAGGAAAGGTTTCTCCTGCAAATTGAGCTAACTTTCAGACAGAAACCGACGCAACCAACCACATGCACCTAACAACTAGTGATTGCTATCTTTAGCAATGATGGATCAACTACAGAATACAGGGGATTGACTATAGGAGTTCTGAATAACTTCCATTGATAATTTCCATTAACCAAATATATCTGAGCTCAACAGACGAGTAAAGATCTCAATCTCAGACCCGTTGTACTGATTGGAACTCTTTTTCTGTGCAAAGTATTATATACAACAACTGTCCTAATTATATACATGTCGATTTTGTTTACCAAAACAACTCTAGGGGCTCGATGCTCCAGGCGATTCGAGCTATTAGGGTCATGACAACCCTTTGTCATGTTTATTTTGTCTTGCAAAAACCCATATGTTAGGCACTGATAAATAGGCCTTTAACAAGCCTGGGACCTCTCCAAAAGCGCTTATGATCTTAATGTTTTGGGGGGAAAGTCCCATGTTGAACTATATATGTGGCCGCATCGTGATTCTAAATTTCTAATTCTATTTATAGTACTCGTATGTATATTAAATGACGTACTGTTAGCGTTTTTAAGAACACCTGAGAGCCTTTTGACTGCTATAAAATGTATTGTTGGCAACTAGGTCCGATGTCTTAGTATGCCTTCCGAAGCACGGAGCGATGGCCAATCTGCAACTTATTAAAATTCATTCGTGCGAGAACCCACGATGAGTCAAACCCGATGACCAAGCCAGTGCGATGACGACGCACTGCTTTGTATAGGTGGTGAAAAGCCCTTTTTAGGGACCGGTCTCGTAAGATCGCTTTTAACGTCCAGGGCGCTTATTCACTATACACGAAATACTTTGCAGAATACGTGACGACATTACGACAATTCACGAAGAATTCCACGAAGATATCGTAACGCGACGCGTTACGTGTCTGAATGGACATAGCAAATAAGGGCACAGGACGCGCGACAGCGACGCGAGTTGTCGCACAGTTGCGCTTCGGTGTTGCCATGATGCCACCACAATTATTGTTTTCCTAACTGTTACAACGACGGAATAGATTAACCAATTTTCGTTGCGTTGGGGGTAATTGTAGTGGAGGAATAGTTATGATAATATATAGTTTGACACACCTCTATTTATTCAAAATGACTGCTTAGTTAAATTGAGGAAGCCAATTTACATAAAAATATAATGTTTGTCTCTTAGCAAGTAGTGAGTTGTAAGGCTAGGAAGGGACTGTCATTCATTTGAAATTTTCATAGAGTTTTCGCCCAATTAATTAATATGAACATATAAAAGAAAAAACTCATAAATATGCTAAGTGAGAAAATGAGTTAAATTAGTGGAAATAGAAAAACGACAACGAATCAAAATTTGAATCTAAGAACCACTATATTATATTTTTTCGAAAGGAAATATTTGGTTTATGGGTGCATAAACCGGTGGGACTCGAACCTCTATCATTCGTGCCTCTGCGCGGCACATGCTTTGCCAATTAAGCCACAGTAACCACAATATGACGTTAAGAAGCTGGCTGTGGCATGATAAAGGATGATAACGAGAAGTAGTAGAAGAACCACAAGGTACATGGTACTATTGATACCAGGCGTTACTTCTAAAAATCACGGATACACTGTTCAGTAGCTCTACCTAACTGAGGTATCTAAGGCAGACTTATGAAAATCATAATAAACCGAACCATATTTATTTGTCTGCCATGTAACTTAGTGACAATATCCTTAGTATTAGTAAGTTTAGAGTCGTATTGTGCAAATCAGCGTGACAGCTTTTGTCCCATAATAACGCACATAACACTATAAATGCACTTAACTCGAGGACAGTAAGTAGGTACAATACATTTATCAACGACAAATAAGCACTATCAGGACAGATAAGTACTAAAATATATGCACGAAAGATTAAAGGCGAAACACTTGATGTTATAGCATTTTTGCTGACTTTATAAAACTAACGTACGCATAAAGTTTGTCATGATCACAAAACTTAGTACCACACTTTTCAAATTAATAGGGTTTTTATTGAATTGCTTGCCTCTTACTCATTGGATTGAGATACCAAGTACAACAGTTTTTAAGTCAAAACCTAAGATATCCAACAGTAAAAAATTCAACACAATCGGTCCAGTAGTTTTATAAAAAACTTAGTACCACACTTTTAAAATTAAATGTTTTTTTATTAATTTGCTTGGTTACTACTCATCGGATTGAGATACCAAGTACACCAGTTTTTAAGTTAAACCCTAAGCTAAAATCCAATCCAATCCAATCAATCGATCCAGTAATTATATATTTAAGCATCCTTTTACTACAGGGAATGCATGGTAGGAGCCTGCTCGAATGGCATTGGCCTTCTTACCTATGCGGCTTAGCAACAAGTGAAAGAAATACGAAAAGTATCGGCCACTGAAAAAAATAGACGACTACAATCTAAAAGGAAACAAAAAAAAAATGAATACTGGGCCATTATTCGCTATGACCATCCACGCACGTAACGCGCCGCGTTAAGATATCTGCGTGGAATCGTACGGCAATTGCCGTAATGACGTCATACGTTTCCGGCAAGGAATTTCGTGCGGCATAGTGAATAAGCGCCCTGGTATTATAAAGTGTCGCGTATCTGTGATATGCGAGCTCAAATAAAGCATAGTAAATAATACGCTATCTTTGAGAATTTTTCACTTGATACAATGCCAAACTTCTTAGTCTTTCTTAGTAAGGTCCCCTGAAAACATATATCGCATTCTGGACAGTCATAGTCAGTGTCCATTGACCTACTAGGTCGATTTATATCTGCAGACACCGTAACGTGGCTACGCGGGAGATCCGGGGGAACAAACATATTATTACATACGTTATCTTTGGGCGTATTCCATAGACAACTGGAATATTACTCACGTACTCGTGTATTCACATCTATCGTAGTAGCGTGTCCGCACGACACGCCCGTTTTAGTGGTTTGTGTGAAAACTTGCCGTGTATGCTAGTAGATTAGAATTAAGCCTATTCCTTCACCATGGTGTTTCTTATCCTGAAGGACTCAAAGCATAGACAACTGCATAATATTACTCTACTCTCAGTGACCCAAAGCACCCGAAGGCACTTTTCCGAGCAACATCCAATAGCGCTAACCGCGGGTAAAAAACCCTTCGAAATAGTAACAACTTCTCCAAAGCAAGAAAATAATATTTTATGTATACGAACACAACGAACGAACTATAAACTAACGAACGTATATAAACGAACTTTCAATACCGAAAAATACCGCAATGTATGAAGACTCGTGTGTACAACCAATGTGTCTTGTCCATAATAATAAGCTTAAGTTTCCATTTTCTCTTGTCGGAGCTCATAGCTAGATAACGATTGGGAATACGTAAAATGTGTATAGAATCAAAGTTGTAGAGAACTTTTATTGTGTTGTATTACATATTCTATGTTGCATCGTTTTCGAGATGTAAGCAAAAAACGGGAACATCTTTGTGCCGGGGGGATGAAGATGCGGGGGAGGGGAGGGGGGAGTTCCTAGTGCTTACCTCAGAGGGCTTTTAATATGTTTGTCTATGTTTCACTATTTTTGGTATCACGCTGAGCAACAGAGTTCGAAATACGGAGATCCGAAGAAGAACCAAGGTGGCGATGGGCACGATACTTGGCAAGATGTGGTGATAGCAGGTGGAGTAAGTTCCTGAAGGAATGGTGGCCACGTGACGGTAAGCGTAGTCGAGGAAGACCGATCCAACGATGGGTCGACGAAGACGTAAGAGGGAGGAGGCTTATACCCTGCAGTGGGCGGAATAAGCTGGATTGATGGACAACTGGGTAATTAATATTAGTTTTACAATAAGGTCACTAGATGGCGCTACTGTACATTGCTAGATTGTTGCAAAAAAGATTGTGTTCGCGAGGTCTACTGTTCGCAGAATACAGTCATATATACATCACTTATACCTACCTATTCATTCTCACAACGTATTTTTCAAACATATAACGGCTGTCACTTTGAAAAACAACACTAAAAAGCCATATAATGACTGGCTTTTTAGTGTTCCGTAGTGAAACAAGGAAACCTAATAGTTTCGCCATGACCGTCTGTCTGTCTATCTGTCTATATGTTACAGCCTTTTTATCTAGAAACTATTAACACTACGAAGTTAGATTTGGCTCATGTATAGATATTTACAAACAGTGGGATGTCGTAAATTATAATTAGGTTTCTATGACAGTATTTTTTCTATTTGGTCCTGTTTAGGAAATATTCAGTTCTAATGTGATCTTTTTGCTTGAGTTGCGTGTCCTTTTTGTTCCATAACAAAAACAAAAAACAGACTCATAAAGTACAGAACAAAAATTTTATGAAAATTCTAGGGCACTATCTCATAATACTTATTTACTAACAACATTATCAGGGCTATCTAGGGTTTACTAATTTACCAGCTAAAGCTGTGCAAGTTAACGCATTTGATGTCCACGTCAACTATGAACAAATTCCATAGTGAGAGACATAACCCAACTGTAAAAACAACTTCGTTGGCGTTTCACGTAAAAACTACTGGACCGATAGCAATACGGCTTACACTTCGACTTCGGGTATCGTAGCCAGGAGGCTACGATACCTGAAGTCTATGCATGTCTGACATGCAGATGAACTGTTTTCATAATGTTTCACGTTCACGTTACTTTCTATAGCAATTATATTTCAAGCATGGTTTATTCACTTGGGATACGTGGATAACCAGAAATTGGACGGTAACCCAGTTGGATGGTTTGTCGGAATACGCGCGTGACCGAAATATTAGCCTTCTGTGAAAGTTTCCGGTAAACAAGATATTATAGCCCGACACTACCTATCTATAGATCGCTGTTTTGTAGTGATTGGGTTGATGGACTGAATTTATAAAGCGCGTTAGTTTCGACTATTCAATTCAAACTACAAGAATTTTTACTATTAATTATCTTGTGCACACTTTGCGGATATAATTATTGTTTGTTTGTTGTATGAGGAACTGCCGGCCTCTGGTATCAGAGTTTGTCAGGTCACCCGAGGGCCTCTAACATTAACGACTGCTATTAATCAATAACAGCCGGGACCGACAGCTTAACGTGACGTCCGAAACACGGGACGATGTAAAACCGCACATAACTCAAAAAGTCATTGATGCGGAGCCTAGGATGGAACCCGGTATCGTTGGTTTCTAAGTAGCACTATTGAACCGTTAGGATACCTTCGCTCTTTATAATTATGTATGATATCGGTTCAAAATATTTCTGGTCATGCAATTTATATGACAATAATATTTGAGAGTTAATATAATGCAAGTTCAACTTTTTCGATTTTTTACACGAAATTATATCTAACCTTACCTAACCTATGTGGTCGTATTTAAATTAAGATAGGCCCATTATTTTTAATTCACAGCCCTCCAGGATCATTTACTATAAAAGTAGTATATTTCAATATACATTAGCAAATAAATCAAGAAACGTAGTCATTTAAACTTTTTAGGTGCTACAGCGTAGCAGCTACGCCATCGCAGCGTAGCGCGCTGTAATGTAAAACGGATACTACATTGTAGCAACAAAAGAGTGACATCATAAACATATAACCCGTAAAAAGTCCCAGCTGTTCTTTTCCTCCTGAAAATGAGTTAGCGGCGTTTATGTTGATAAACGCTCGAAGAAACGCAACATAAAAACGTACCATCTGTATGAGACAAAAAATGAATAGAATATTGAAAGTAGCTCATTGGCAATATGTTTAAATAATCCATAAAAAAAACTCTCCAGCATGTTTTACTATTATCATCTCCATTTTACGACAACCTACAGAACCTAATTCAAGTTGCAGAAAAAAGATAAACTTAAAAAAAGTATATAAAAATGTATAATATATCAGATTATTCAAGCTTATCAATAGGCCATCGCCCACTTGCCACGTCACGAAACCAATTTTCAAGAACAAACGATACCGCTGAAAACTGAAAATTAAACCTTCGGAAACCGCCGAAAACCGCTGTAACATATTACGATCATGCATTACTCACCATATTTGCCACACATTTTGTTTACCACTTATGCTAACACCACAATACCAATTTACAGGATACAAATTTCAAATTGATCGGTCGTTTAACAAAAAACTTACAGCCGATTCACATTATTGTCACAGAAACATATCCCAAAGGAATTAAAAACAAATAAAGCCCTACAAATTCAAAAAAACAACATAATCAGTATGCAGCTCACATCGAATGCGAAAGTTCTACTATATAAAATACATAAAAAATAAACATATATTTGTTGCTGATCTCATTCAGTATTTTTTGTATTCGTTCAAAAATGCAAGTTGATACATACGCGCGCGGTCGTAGTGTCGCGGAGTGGTGGCAAGCCGCCCCGAGTGTTCGGGAGGCGAGACGGAGCGCGAGTGAGGCTAGTGGCGCCTCCGCGGGCCTTATACGGACACCACCAGACGCGAAAGAGAGGCGGTGGGCGGATATCTATAGAGGGGCTACTATTGATAACCTTTGGTTTCATAGTTAAAGTTGTGCTACTGGTCAGTACTCCATACAAACTTCGTAAGGTAATCACTCTCCTAATATGATTTTGTGGTTCCAAAACTGAGCACATAATATAGGTTTGTCAATAAATAAAACTGCAAAAAGTTAATTGACTTGAATGTTAAGAGCCTCGAAACATTTGCATTTTATCACAGATTTTAAAGCAAATTTGGACGTAAATCAATAACGTAAGGAGTACGAAAGCTCTGAAATAATTATCTTACGGATGTAGTAAGTTAAAATTTAAATTATGTTTGAATAAATATATTACGTACTTTTTTCACGAACACTTTAAATCCAAAAATCGATCAAAGATTCATATAGTATTTCACGCTAGTTTTTATTACAAATCAATGCGCGTCTCACTGAAATATTCCTCGACGCACGGGTAGCGAAGGGAAGGTCACATGTACAACAAAATATTGAGCCATCGCGGGACAAACCACGGTCGGTGACAGTGTAGACGCTTGTTGCTAACCACGCGAGCGCAGTTGTCTCATTGCAGGCACAAGTGCGAGTCTGACTCACCCACTGAGGGTTCTGTACATAGTTGTAGGTATGTAAATAGTTTGCCTATCACGGGCATCGAGCCTCGAAGATATGTAAAAAAAAAAAGTAGTTGACTACAATTTTCGGGTTTTCAGATTTTTCCCTTTAGTACTTGTGCTATAAGATATTGCTTCTTGCCAAATTTTATGATTCTAGGTAATTGCGAGTGTCGAAAATGTCGAAATATGTGGCATAAACGACTGTATCTTTTGATTGCGTTGACATAGAAGTTTGTTTTTGTTCACATCTCCAAAGGATTGTAGATTTGAGTATTTGATATTTATTTCAACTTGATACCTTGACTTCTGAGAAAAAGGGCCTTGGCAGATAGACAGACAAACGGACGGACGGACGGATAACAAAGTGATCTTATAAAGATCCTTTTTTCCTATTGAGGTACGGGACCCTAAAAATAGCAGTTCAGCACAAATGCGTAATTATTGCTGAATTAATTGTATTATTTAGATTTGCCATGTCTTTGGGATTTGTCTAACGAGAATTATAGGAACACAACCTCTACCTCTATCTAAAATGTTGTGGTAAACCTAAGTTTATTGACCCTGTTTAAAAGCAGTAATTTTGTATTTTGGATGATATCATGCTAGTACCTAGTTACCTACCTACTATTCAACACAAAATAAAGGTCATTACTAATTTTCAGCATAGTTTGTTACATAAATTGGGTAGAATTTAATGTTGTATACTTATCTGCACTGACGTTGTGTAATTTTAGTAAAACAAATATAATTAAACGTAAGTAAACCTAAATAAAATAAGTGTTGTCCTACGGAAAATAAATGTTGCCCCTTTTTTTGTTTGGGTACTTCCTAACGGATCTCGAGATCCAATGGGAACGCCGAGCGAGATCAGTTAATTAGAAATTCTGATATCGAGATCCGATGGGAAGTACCCTTTTGTTTGAGTACCTAGTATAATAGTATGTCTTCAATTATAGGTTGCATTTATTCGGGTGAACTTTGTTTTGAGTAGGTAGTACCTATAGATATATATATAGCTGGATGGAGGCGGCACAAGACCGTTCATCGTGGTGCTCTTTGGGAGAGGCCTTTGTTCAGCAGTGGACTTCTAAAGGCTGAAATGATGATGACATATAGATACAGGACTAGTGCACTCTAGGAACAGTTTAAAATGATCTTGGAACACTACCACAAAAGTGTTACTTACCAATGAAGCCCCATACAAAAGTACTCACGCTCTAACTCGAAAATAATATTATGAATTATTAGTTAATTAACGTTAACTTATTTTTAATTTGTTCAAGGTTTTGGTACTACACTTAGAGCTGTTACTTTCTTCTGGTTGATTATTTGAAAACAAAAATGTGAACATATATTCTTATAAGTTTTATTTTAAATATGGCTGGTAATTTTTAAGTGAATGCGTAAAGTACATTTGTATGAAAAAGTGAATTACCGAGTCTATTTCTTCAAAAGCCTAGGTAAAAGAAAAAACAAAAGTAAAGGTGATTACACCTTTACTTTTCAATCAATTTAGGTTTTACTGTTAATGGAATATTGGTTCGTAATCTAAAACTTATATTATTATAGCTCAAATATATTGATTTATATGGATCGTTTTTAATTTTTATCTACAGCCAATTACTTTCCCTTGAAAGCTTTCTCTTAGAGAGAAAGGTGAATGCAATACAATTTTGAAGAAATTATTTTTTTAAAGTTTCCTTTAATGTTGTATGTAAACGATAATCCTCACTTGTCGCTATATAAAAAGAAAAAAGTCTAATTACGAAAATTATTTTTAAAGCTATTAAAGACAATTTTCTTGCTTAATTGTTGTGTTTAGGTAAAACCATCATGATCTTTCATGTATTACAATTGACTTTCTTTAGACTTTGCCCAACAGAGCTCTATCACTATATTATTTAGTATAATATAAGAAAATATAGTTGTTTTATCATCTCTTGGTATGTATCTGCAGAGTGCCATCTCTGTCGCACAGTGGAGGGCTGTCAACAAAATGTTATTAGTGGTCATCTGCGCCCCCGGTTTCCTAACTAGAAATATTCGCAGTGAATGTACGTGCGTAAGTGTAAAAATATTGACTTTAGAATGAATATGTCTATGAATTATAGTTTTTTTTATTGAATTAATTTTCCATTAAAGTGTAATCAAATGTCTTTACTCCCAAATAGGTTTTGTAGCTGAGATATAAGTAGATAACATTTTAAAAATAATTACAATTCGCTATTGTTACGTGTTATTGTCTCCATAACGTTTTTTTTCTACTGCCATCCAGAAAAATTGTATCTATGTTCATGGACTGTGGCTTTCTAGTTGAACAGTTAACTATTAAAATTATGCACACATAACTAGGCTACTGATTTTAGCACGTTTGACTTTAATTTCCGTTGTGGGTCAAAACGCTTCGATGCAGTAAGCATTTTCTGTCGATTAAAATGCAACTGGGCTGGTCAAATACCAAGATCCACTGGTACCCGAGGGAAGACGGTATAATGAGAGAAAGAGCAAGAATTAGACAATGCCGAAGCACAAGGTGAGACTCGCCCAAGACCGACATGCTTGCCAGTAGCTGGAGGAGCCCATATTTGGGTGCCCGAATACAGTACTCAATCATTAAAATACTTGTATACAAAATTATCTATACCTATAAAACAGTACCATGACATACCTATTGACAGACAGACCGACTGACAGATAACGCACAGCTTAAACCGGTGGAACTAGCGATTTGAAATTTGGAGAAAATTTTCCTTGAGTACCACTAAGGAGTGAAATTCCATCCCTGAAGGGGAGAAAAGTGTGAACAAATTTACACTTGGGCGAAGCTACGGGCACAGCTAGTTAGGAATAAAGGCTGTATTTATATATTTTTGCGGCTCAATTTGTAAGTTTTCACGCCATGTTTCTCAATATCTCAAGCCTATCTCACACGGCACTATCGGCCACTGCGGCAATCTGTCGGTCCTCGCGGTCAGATGAATCGAAGCTTGTATTGGTAGAGTGCCGCAGCATAATCCGCCTCACTGCTTCCTCTTAACGCCTAGGTTGATAATAACTTATTGCTTGCTTGTCGCAAACTTATACAATTGATAATATCAACATCTCAACTTTTTCTTACCGACGATGTGGTCAAATTCTGTTTAAATACATTCAAATTGATACCGAATCTAACAGTATTTACGCAAGGTTGAAACATGCTTCGTATTTGCATTTTTCTTTTTCAAATTATTACTTAGTTAAAATAGAAGTTCCTTGTAGGTATCTAATAATATGTAAACCTGCACCTCTTTAGTATGTATTAACGTAAGCGCAAACTTAGATTGAGTTTATATGACGTTATGAAGTTGCATGCGTCATTCGAACTCTCAACTTCATGCATATCATCGATAGCTGGAGCACGAAATGAGCTTTAACTTTTGTCATAAACTACATTTAGATATTGGTGGTGAAGAACGCACACATTATATGATCGAATGTTCTCCGCAGTAGTTATGTACTTTGAGAATTTCATCCATATAATTTCTTATGAGAATTTACCAGCTTTTGGTTAATTACTAGCAATCACAACTGAGAGCCTAATGTCGCTTACTGCATACTCTTTGTAACTAAGGAAAATGTAAACAAAATGCTTTTAGGTTTTTTAATGTATTTTTTTTCATATGGGTACTTTTTTGTTTATTTTTCTCTTTTTACATTTTAAGGGGTTTTTCTTTCTTTTTTTCCTTTTCCTTTTTTTATTGCTTTGTCATCGATTTGTGAGCTACCCTGAAGTTTCAGCCGGATCGGAGGTGCTCGAAATTTGAATTGCAAGATTCCAGGACAAAATACATAAATACATAGATACATCGATACATACATACAAGTGAAGTTAAATAAAAGCCTTTAAAAAATGACTATATTCAATTTTATGATGTGAGATACCGAATTAACACAATAATTATTTATCTTAATAAACACTACCACAATGTCTATAGGTGTCTTACATTGTTAATTAGTACATAGGTTTGGAAATGATGGAAATGGATGATGTGGTCGAAGGTGTAGCACGCTTGCCTAGTAGATACCTATTCACTCTTGACTTGAACACACCGGGGTTATAATTTACCTAAAACACTGACGAGGGCAGGGCATTCCATTTCTTTGCAGTTCTTATAATAAATGAAGAAGCGTAACGCTTCGTTCTTGTGCGAGGTATTTCAACCATAAAAGGGTGGCGCTTTGCTGATCGTCTAGTCGTACGGTGATGGAAAGGTGATGGGGGAATCAGGTTGTGCAGTTCTTGTGCACACTCTCCATAGTGCAATCTATAGAATACCGCCAGGCTTGCTACCTCACGAAATATTTCCCTCTTTGCCGCCCTGGTAGAGTAATTACAAATTTTAGGCTATGTGCAGGCCTGGAAGTCTTCGATCAAAGTACCGACCGTGCTTCAAGTCACAGTCCTAGATAGATAGAATAGAATTTCAAACAAAAGTTATTAAACCATTTTCCATTTACGTGTTTTAATTTTACTAACAAATTCAGATTTGATCAACAACCACTTTACAGTTAGCCGTTGTTATCAAATAACAAAAGCCCCGAATGAAATACACAACCTCTATTAACGAAAAACTTGTCTATTAAAACATTCCAAATGCCTAAATATTAAAGTTATATTAGTTCACGTCGAAATTCATGTTACCTCCGAAATATAATTTTAACCGAATATTCGATATTCGAACAATGCTATCTATCTGGGAGCTCTCAGTACCGTATTTCAAATTACAGAGATATTCTGATAATGTTTATTACATAAGTAATTTTAATATTAGGTTTTTGCGCATTTACAGCGCATTTTCTAGCAGTATCAAATTTTGATATTCAGCTGAGAAGGGTAAAAAGGTAAAAGTTAATATTACACCGACAGGTAATATGAGTGATTTAAGAGCCGGACTTTCCATAAATATTATAGGCTTATACCCAGTTTCCGAAATGCAAATTAGCGAAAAAAATAATGAATTAAATTGTGTAGCTTTCTATCAGTGAAAGAATTTTCAGAATCAGATCATTACTTCCAGATATTTGCGGTAACAACAAACTTACCACAAACTTTAACTCTTTATAATATTAGTGTAGATTTGTGTACTTGTATCATACATTTTTATTTTAACCTAAATTAGTAACTTCTTATTAATTATAAGTTATTTTACATTGTGTTGTGAGCCATGACGGGCTTTGTCAATTATGTTAATTATGTTTCAAATTCGGTCACGCTGCAGTCGGTTGCCTAAATTGAAAAAAATTAAGATGTTGTTTGTGATTTGCTTTTGAATTTTAATTGTAGCAGTCTTTGTACGCGCGCTGCATTTTGTCTGCGTCGCGCTAGACGTCGTTCACCTTGGGTTGCCTCATGCTGAATGAGTACAAAAACAAGACAATACGACTTTTAAGTCGATTTTGCGGGGACGTTTTGAGCACGTATAGGGCATATCTTTTTAAAATTCTATATTTAACTTGCAATGTTTGTATGTTTGTTTAGGTCAAATCTTGCATGATGAATTAGAACCATTTCCTCTTATTGTACGGAGTTGAATTTTTGCATGTTGGTTCAGTTCCGATGACAATGCATTTTTATGGTAAGCATGACCTGAATCGACATCCAGAAACAGCTCCAGATAAAGGAATTCTGCAGCGGTAGATAGCATTGTCACAAAATCTTGTATACACATTATATTATGATAGCCGGTTCGAAGTTTCACCATGACATGGCTGCAGTACTCCGGGCTCCTGACTTGGGAACTCCTGAATGGTTAACACTGACACGAAATTTTATGTACGCATTGTGTTATGCTAGCCGGTTTGAAGTTTTTCCGTGACATGGTTGCTGCTCTCCGGGTTGGCTCCTGATTAGGGAACTCCTCAGCGGCTAACAGCATAGACACGAAATGTGGTATAAGCATTTAATTGTAAAAGCCCGTTTTAAGTACCATCATGACAAAGCTACTGCATTAAATGAATGAATGGAAAATAGCGAAAGCTTAATCTGTGTCAATAATAATAGACCAGCAGGCCCTCGCATGCTTTGTATACAATTTTACTTTGTATTTTCATACATAAAGTGGTCCAACGCTGCGAGCGCATAGTCTAAGCTAACATAAAACTTATTCTCTAAAACACTTTTTTTTTTCTTTGAACATTTACTAATGTGATATGTAGCAGAAAGCCCAACTGTTTTGCGTAGTAGATCAGTAAGCTGTATTTAACTGTAATATTGTTGGTATAACAATCTTGTACAATTGTAACGCCGAAATTTCTCTCGATATTCTCAATCTTGAGGTCGCCACGAAGCGAGACCAAGTCGAGACCCGAGACAAATCTCTTGATCCTTTTGATTCGGGTGCCATTTGTAAGCCTACCACACCTCAAAACGGGCTTTATGCAACTTATACTTATACGTAGTAGTGACTATTCCGCTATGTTAGATCATGGACTGTCAGTCCATGGTTGGTATGAAATTTGTCTTGATCGTAATTTTTTTTAAATTCTTTTTTCATTTTTTATAGAAGTTTTGTAACAAAGCGTCAGTGTTTTAAATAAACAATACATCTAGGAACCTAGATAATCATTATGCAAACCCGAATGATAGCATAATTATGGTAGTTTGCATGTCGTATGAGGTAGTGCTGGCATCTGGTATCAGAGTTCCGCACTACCTTCATTCCACCCGAGGGCCTCTGACATGGCTTAACGACTGCTATTAATTAATAACAGTCATGAAACGTAACCAACAGACTGAATTTTGTATTTATAATATTATACTAGAAGCGACTCGCTGTTTCACCCACGCGAATGATGATTATGATGATGATGAGGCACTTTCCGGCCCTTGTAGTATGCAGGGAGTCCTAAGAAATATGATATAAATGAAATTGGAGGTAGGGGACCCCAAGGTCTCTTGGATTACCCCCATGTATGTTCCGTGTTTTTTTATATTTTTGGAGATAATGGTAGTGATTCGGACATAACACTCCTTAAACGAAACTAGACTTAATTTCTTCAAACGTAATTTAAACCTTGTCGACTTCGTAACAAGGTCTTTTTGCCCCTGGCATCTATTCTAAACTTATATCAATTTAAGCTGCACCTCATAAAATAACTTAATTAAAACAGTTTTAACACGCTATCTCACAGCGTTTGGAGAAATAGGGAAACGTTCTGAGACAGCGATTGGACAAAAGGGAACTCTCGCGGCGTGGATTCAAAGTTGATTTTACGCTGACAGGCTTTAGTGACAGTTGAGTGATTGAGTGGTGTCGAAGAATAGATGCCAAGGGCAAAAATACCTTGTTACGAAATCGACAAGGCTTAAATCAAATTAAATTAAAAAAAAACGCTGTTTTTCTTTCTTTTTTTTATTCACACATCTCCAGACTTCATCACAAAATTAGTTATTTTAACTTAATTAACGAACACAAGTAGCGTGTTGTTTTTTTTTTGTATGTTGATAGTAGTGATCCTCTTATAAGACGCCAAAAGCATGTTGTATTAATTAAAAATTATTCAGAAAAATAAAAGAATATCTTTATATTTTGTTCTGAATAAAATGTACTTTCAAAGTGTAGAGCCCTTGCTTAACTAAAATGATTTCATATAGTTCATATCCTAAAACTAGAAATCAGTACTATAAATTTAATTAACCTAGCTTCGTGGAATCGCATAGAAAAATTACTTTGTAACTCCTGTGGCCAAATAATCTGGTGGACTCAATGTATGTTTGTAATTTTTAAAGGCGTCATAACTTACGGCAAGTTGTCCGAGATTAAAAACGATTTGATAATTGACCGGCTAACGTATATAGCGTGTCAATTATCATATCGTTTTTACTTTGCTCGCGAAACCACGATCTGTCACTGAAACACTAAAATAACTAAGTTTGTGATTAAATCTGTAGTTTATGCAAAAAAAAACATTTATGGAGGTTATCCAGGTGTGCCTTGGCGTCCCCTACCTTTCATTTCCATTTTCATGTAAAGTATATTTCTTGGGCAACTTGAAAACAAAAAACATATTAAACATTTAATATAATATTATTAACGACCAGAAGTGGGTTTATTAAAAAAATATACACGATCACACACACAAAGGTATTATTAAACTCAACAAAATAAACTAAACACTGTTACAAAATCAAATGGGGGGAATTTAAGGAACTCAAGAAATATTCAGGAACGTCCGGCTGCTTCGACCGCGGGCAGAAAAGTGGCGCTCCGCTCTCGCTGCCTCGCCGAGGAAAAGGTCTGCCCGGCTGGATCCAGTTTCAGCTAGTATTGCGTGCAAACAAGTCATCACGTGATGCTAAGCCCCGCCTCTAGGCTCCGCCTACTTCCTGTAATAACATTTAAAACTAAAACTATATTATATTTAAAACTATATAATGATATGGTGGAAATATGCTTCAAAGAAGTACCTACAAAAGATTTTGGAATTACGTTTGTATCTACAATTTATTCTCCGGCAACCCCTTTAAGCCTTTAAGGCTCAAAAACTTCTGACCTTTACATTTAATTTTAACTTAACGTCTTCACCACCATAGGTATAAAGTTTCTTTAACCTTTACATTTTAGTAACATTACACGTGGGCGTGGGTAGTGGGTACACAAGCTGAGTAGACGTTCATAAAATATATTTATCACCATTCCACACTGTTCTATTAGGAATACCACAAATATAACGTACTTAGTCTGTTAAAGCCGTAAGTAAAAAAAATATAACATTAATAAAATTGTATCAGTCTGTCCATTTTTCTCTCTGTCTGTTCGCGCTAAAACTACTGGACTGATTGCGATACGGTTTCCAATGTTGGATAGCTTAGGTTTATAAAAACTGGGATACTTAGTATCTCAATCTGATGAGTAGAAGCAGAGCAATCAATAGAAAACTATTTGACAGGCTGAAGGAAATTTGATATATTGTACATTATAAATGCCTACTATCAAGTCTTGGAATATCAAATAGGATACTTTTCCCACAGGAAAATATCCACGGAGGCTAAACCACGGGCACAGCTAGTGATATGCTATAATATTGTGCCACATCTCACTTCCTGTTATCTTCAAACAAACTCGCGATAAGGAGAACGTGTGGAAATCACGATATTATTATTGTTCTTGTTTCCGCATTTGCATTGAACTTGCTAAATGTAACTTTAAGATGTATAAAATAAGGTACATTTTGATTAAGATTCTTATAACAAGGCCCAAAAAGGAAGCTTGGTGACATGTTATCACTAGTTTTGACAAGGGATTTAGTTTTGGCCCTCGAAATCCTTTATTGTAACACAGATTTGATGCGACGCGATTAACGCCCCTATTTCAAGTAGCTTGCGAAGATTTCCTTTTTATATTTAACTAGTTTTCCCGCTCGCGACTTCGTACGCGCGGACTACAGTTTATCGCGAAAAAAACATCCTATTTTCTTCTAGGATATTAAAAACCAATGCAAAAGTAGGTATAGCACAAATGCTCTTGATGTTTGACAGACTTGTTATTTCGTGTCCATGGCAACCACAGACCATTCTGTGATGGCAACCTTTCTTTACAGTGAGTAATCAACATTTTCCAGTTTTCCCGTGGAAACTTACAATTTTCCGGGATAAAAAAATAAAGTATCCTATGTTTTATTCTAGGATATAAGCTATCTCCATTCCAAATTTCATCAAAATCCGTCCAGCCGTTATCGCGTGAAAGCTCCCCAAACAAACAAACAGACAGACAACGTTTCACTTTTATGTATTGGTATGGACTAGCTGTACCCGCGCCTTCGCACGCGTGGTCATTACTCTTGGTTACAAGTGTGCTATTCCAGGACCTAAAATACCAATATACCAATATTTGGACAAAATTACTTCAGCCGTCAAAAAGTTTTTTATCGATTGCTCGGCTTCTACTCATCGGATTGAGATACCAATACCAATTAAACCAGTTTTTAATTCAAATCCTTAGCTATCAACAGGGAAAACCGCATCGGAACCAGTCCAGTAGATTTGTAGATGCGTTATGTGCGAAGAAATAAACATACAGACAGAAAGACATGTTTTTATTAAATATATTCTTGTTCATTAGTATATTTTAAGTACCCTAGACCATTTTTGTTTAAATTATCTTCTTTGTACATACTTTCTTGTATTTATTGCTTTATTATAAGTGTAGATACAAAATGTCTATAATTTATTTCTAATCAACCAAAGATTCACTCGTAATCTTTCACAAATAATTTTATATCCGTTTTTTTATGGCCGTGGGTAGTGATTATTTGGTTGAAGCACACACGATCAAAAATACAATACTAGTACTTACTGGAGCACCAAAAAAAACAGAAAGATAACAAGAATCTGAATTTATTTTCAAATATTCAACAGAAAAGAGGGGTACAGTACAAAAACATGCAAAAACTGATGAAAATAAAAAACCTTCCGCTCGCCCGACGAAACAGCAATTTCCCGTATTTCAGTTTTCCTAACGAGAAATGTAGTTTACACACAGTCAAACATTTAGCTCAATTGGGTTTTCGTATTGGAACTACTGCGCGGGTGCAGAAAATGCTGAAAATTTGTTACCGTATTTTTCACACAACATACCCGCCCCGCTGTTTGACGTCAAAGCGATAAAAAGCCCCTAAAGTGTAGGCAGCTGTTGATATGGGACACGGGATCGATAACCGATACGATGAAGTAGAAATTAAACCATCAGTCTTTAATCGGCCCTATATCCGATAATTTAAGTAGAAGGTGAGGTGTAATATTTTATAACACACTTTCATTAGCTTCATCTGTAACTTTAAGCGAATCTTACAGCTCACTTTTCACCCGCTTCTTGTTGTCTTTGCGAATGGAACCTTAAAAATTGCTAACTACAACAAAGATCATTTTTTTCACCGATATAACCTAGTTGCTGCGCCCCGCGGTTTCACCCGCGTGGATTTACGAAGTTGTCATCAACATAAGCGCTAAAACTTCTGTCTAACAAAAATAGTAACATACACAAACTTTCTCTTTTATAATTTATATACCACTCCTGTCACCACTTTAGTAAAGAAATTTCAAATAATTCCTCCTTGTTGCACCCTTAGGATGGCTTATATCCTGGACTAGCACATTGTCTACTATAAAATATCGTTTTGTTTGTATGGGAATTGCTCTTTCGATGTCGAAGTTACAGGTGTCAAAGTGACAGGTGTCAAAGTGGCACGTGTCAGTGTCAGGTGTCAAAGTGTCAGATGTCCAAAGTGACAGGTCAGTCACTTTGACACCAGTCACTTTAACACCTGTCACTTTGGTACCAAATTTCATCAAAATCCGTTCAGGTGTGAAGAAGTAACAAACATACATACACACACGCACACACACACACAAATAAATACTTACTTTCTCCTTTATAATATAAGTGAGATAGTAATAATAGATAATAATCATAATAATGCTAACGTCTTGCGAACGGCCTTATAGCGAAGAGCCTCGACCAACACGGCTCTCGCTAGAAAAGATACAGAAATCAATCAATGCTCTTTGTCAAGGCATGCACGTATAGTCAGGAGATTACTTCTGCAGCCATAGCCACCGGGAGTGTTGGCCCTGCTCCGCTGCCGCTGGTAATGTAGGTTTAGGTTATTTATTGTATTGTAATATTATAATTTTATAAATATATTGTAAAAAAAACTTATTATTATTATTATTATTTCTTTCATTATTTATTGAAACCAAGAAAAAAAAATCGTAGTCTATATAAAAACAGGTACTAGTAGTAGTATGTAGTAGTATATATGTTACTTATGTAGTTTATATCATGTTACCACTGTTACAATAAAACACTAACTTTAAAAATACCTATATCTAGTGTTACTGTTCCAAAACGGGAATCGGCAAATATCTTCGTGGAAGCGAAAGAGGCACGTCTTTTAAATTCCTTTATTAGATTCCGTGGGGTGCGCCTGGCGCGGCGCGGCGGTGTCTGTTTACATAGAATGCTATACTTTACACTCCGCCACTTAAATTCAGACACTTTTTTTTGCTCCTATAACTGTCAGCACACTGTAAAGTGCATCCAAATTATCTTTGAAGTGGCCAAAATAGGAACTACAGCCACCACGAATAAGGTTCACATTTTCTGTATTTTTCTCTTTGTTGATTGGTCTACTTATCGATTGACTGGCACGCTCACGCCATCATTCAGTTTACAGATAAGTTGGTGGCACTGTAATGTCCTGTCTTCTTCTGTGGCAGCCTCAAAGCAAACGAGTGTTCATATTGACGCTCTATACTTTTCAATGGCTACAGCGTATCATCTATACTTATAATAAAGCAGTATGTAACAAAAAATCTGAACAATGAATAATATGGTATAAGTGTACTTTGAGAATATTGAATAATATATATTTTAAATAGTGTATGTCCATCTGTCTGACTATACTCGCATTAAGACAGCTAAGGTTTTGACTTAAAATCGGTTGCAGTACCTACTTTGTTTAATCCAATGAGTAGAAGTAGAGCAACGAAATTTGGTACTATTATTGTACTTTTTTGGTTCTTTTGGTCCTGGAATAACACATAGGATAACTTTTGATAGAAAAAAGTCAGCGCGAGTGTGAAAGTGTCTTACGCTAACACTTTTCTGACAACTTTCCTGGTAAGAACAACAAATGAAAATAAGTTGAATGGTGCAACCTTCGAGCAAACAATCAACTCGGAGCTGGTTGCTTTCTCGAAGGGTGCTACACATCAGGATGACAATTGACAGGACCTGTCGTTGGTAAGACGTGACTAAACTCGTTGTTACACTATTTGTTGCCACCTACGCAATCGGGTGCCACAACAACATGAACATGAAGGGTAACCATCAATTTTGAGTTATTTTTGTTATGCCATATTTTATCACCCACGCATAATGGGGTATTATGAGTTTAGAGCAATGAGTGAACAATTAGAGCATAGCATATCAGAACTGAAGTGGCAATGTGCTGGTCACGTAATAATATGTCGAAGAACCGATAGCCGATGGGGCAGGCGAGTTATTGAGTGGAGACCGCGTATAGATAAACGTAGTAAAGGTCACCCTACGCCCAGACAGCGACAACTTACGTAATTACATGAGTAGAGCCGAAGTTTGGGCTCGGTTTCATGGATTAGGGTATGTCCAGCAGTGGACTAGTGCAGGCTGTTGATTATAACAGATAAGAATTGAATAAGCGTAAATGATTATAAAAAATACAAAAGCTCTGCCTTGCGGTCATATCATTCTTTTAAATGAAACTTGAAACAAAATAATCTTACTTCGATTTACTTTTTAAAATGCCACGTTGCGCCACTTCTAAATTAAAACTGTCTGCAAAATATCACGAGTAACCGAAATTCCAGTAGGAAATTAAATTTGGCGGCGGACAGTTCATTGACGTGAACTTCCTCCGGATCTCTGAAGACTCCGCGCTTCTTCTATAAACTAATTTCGAGGCACCATTAATTTTATTTGTGCATATAAGAATGATCGCTTATTTGTGTATGCGCTCGATCGTTGTTGGTATTCCGGGAAATAAAACAAATAAATCGAAAGATCTTGTATTAGTTTATTATTATTTTCAGTTTTGCAGTTTTGTGGAACTCTGTAGCGTGATGGTATTCACTAGAATATTAACCGTTAACATGTCCTGCAAGAAAAAAAAAGAACTCTTTATCTGACTATAAAACGAAGTCAAAATATTAAGTAACATTCACTAAAATGCCTCTATAACTTAGGTAGGGGCATAAAAACACAAACAAAGGAATCCTCAGTACATAAAAGCTAAAAAATAAATATTTTGTAGAAAAAGAAGTCAGAATATCAAGTCCAAGACAAGGTCACATCCAGAAATGCCTCAGTAACCGAGCCTAGAAGGGAAACTCGGGCATAAAATGCAAAGAATGGAAAAACAAAGAGGAAAGCGGTCATTCTCGGGGTTCTTTGTAAATATGCAAATGGAGATGATGATGGTTGTTCGCGCGGCGTTTCTTTAAATTGCTTCCCTGTTATTGTGCTAATTTAAATAAGGACCAGCTCAAGAAGTTTGGGAGATAATTAAATTAGAAATTGATGTGTGCATAATATATATTTACCTTCGTCATTACGAGCTTTTACAAAAATGTAAATGTTAAGTATGTCCGCGGCTTAGCCCTCGTCACAGAACTCGTAGTTAATTTTCTGAGAAAGATGTATCCTACCAAATGTACATTAGAAAGTCCAATATACCAAATTTTGTTCAACTGCCATTTTTTTTTTTGGTTGCTCGGCTTTTACTCATCGAATTGAGAAACAACCAGATTTTAAGGTGCAAAGTTCCGCTCAGCGCGCCAAATTCAAATCAATTTTGTCAATTACAGCTCTATTTCTTATCGTGGGTTCATGAAAACTTATGTTGCGGTAATAAATAGGTTGTATCAAGAAATTACGGTTAAAATGATCACCTAGATAATATTGGTTTAGCTACAAATGTCAATAAGCTGATTTTCATCTTAGTTTTTGGTTTATTGACAAATGTACTTTTACAAGCTTTCACCTTGATTTTTTGGTTGGTGTAATTTCTTGATAAAACCTATTTATTGCCGCATAATAAGTTTTCATGAACCCACGATGAGTAATAGAGCTAGCTGTAATTGTCAAAAAAAGCTGTCCAAAAGTGTAAACCACATTTGAATCAGTTCAGTAGTTTTTACGTGATGCGTGAATAGACAGAATTATTTTATGTTCATACTATTATTTCTATGTTTATTTGACGATAATTAATTACTTTTTGTTGATCCGATCATCATGAAACTTGGAATTTCGGTTTTTTGAGTTGGTTTGGATATGAGGACTTATAAACACAAAAGAGGATAGGCTCGTCCAAATTAGTTTCGTGGTTCAATTGCAGCTTGCTTCAAAATAGCCCAGCCACCAATCGCAGCCACAAACTGCGGTAGGAATCTTCCGTACTTGAAATCTAAGCATACTTGCCAAGTGG
Source organism: Alsophila aescularia (assembly GCA_946251855.1). NCBI lineage: Eukaryota > Metazoa > Arthropoda > Insecta > Lepidoptera > Geometridae > Alsophila > Alsophila aescularia. Next base: position 12,738,014 of record OX276381.1, read on the forward strand.
GTCGCTAAATCTAAGGCACAAAATTAAGCGGGTAAAGATAGTAACCACTGTGGTCATATATGCGCGTAAGGCCAGCGACTACTAGTAATGTGGTGGAGGCTTATTCCAGCGAACAAAGATTACTCTCTATTTGATGCAGTGAAGGAGAATAAGTGCCGGCAAATAGAAGAGCCACAATCTTACAGATCTTTAGAGCGATGGTAACCTAGCGTTATACTAGTTCGATTTAAAATTCAATGATAAAGGGTGCGATCCTCGGCTCTAGACCAATTACTTTTCTAAGTTATGTGCGGTTTTCCATCGCTCCTTACTTCGGAAGGCACGTTAAGCTGTCGATCCCTACTGTTATTGATTGATAGCTGTCGTGTCAGGCGGCCTGACGAACTCTGACACTAGAGACTACTTCATACGACAAACAAGCAACTAATCTTTTTGCACTGTGGTACAAAAGAGCAAGTTCCGCCAACGCGGTTGTCTGTATGGGTCTTAAAAATGTAGTAAAATTTTCTTTTGCGTTGTACTAACATTTGACATTTGCATTTGTCACAAACATTACTTTTGTACGTGTTAAACAGTTTCTTCAGAGAAGTTAATGAGCTGTTCACAATCCTTTTTCTAGCAAAGGAAGGATGTAATAACATGTACAAAGTTGCTTTTTTCATTATATCTGGCATGTGGTATCATAAATTCTGCGCCCCTATTTGATCCTGTAATCGCGTACGTAGGGAGAATATCATCATTTGTTACAAAATTTCATGTACTTTGAAAGAAAACATAAAGCGTTATTATGAATAAACGTATTTTATAAAAAAATAATGTTTCTTCTATATATTCGGGACAGCTAACACCATTTAGGATACCCTGTACTGTGGGTACTAGAAAACGGATAAAGATACATAGATATTAGATTCTAACATTTACATCCATGACTCGAAAACAAACATTTCTGTTCATCACACATATGATGCAATCGTAGATAGATAGATAGATAGATAGATAGATTAACTCTTTATTGGACACCACAAGTGTCACAATCATTTGTGTGATGAGCAGAAATCTTTTGGGATTCGAATCCGGAACCGTTGATTGACTTTTAAATGACAAATGAATCTGATCAGAAATGAAATGGGAATCTATCTACGAATATACGTAACTATACTTATAATAAAGGAATAAGAACAAAAAAGTCTGTACAAAGAAAATAATTAAAAAAAAAGGTCTATGGTACATAAAAATAAGCTACTGAACAAGAATATAACATTTTAAAAATTCGTGTCTGTCTGTTTGTCTGTATATCTGTTTGTCTGTATATTTGTTCGCGCATCACGTAAAAACTATGAACCGATTGCAATGCGGTTTTCAATGGTGGATAGCTTAGGGTTTGATTTAAAAACTGATGTACTTGGTATCTCAGTCCGATCAGTAGAAGCCAAGCAATCTATAAAATATTTTTGAAGGCTGAAGGATTTTTGATCAAATGTTGCTGTATTGGTATTTTAGGTCTTAGAATAGTACATAGAGTACTTTTAACCTGGAGAAATGATCACGAGTGCGAAGCCGCAAGTACAGAATATTTCTGTACAAAGAATATAATTTAAAAAAATAGGACGAATTTACTTAAACTAGGCTACTCATCAAGAATATAACATTTTTAAATCTTGTCTGTCTGTTTGTCTGTATGTTTGTTCGCGCATCACGCAAAAACAACTGGACCGATTGCGATGCGGTTTGACAGTCTTTTTCTTACATATTGCTTTAATAGCTGTGCCCGCGGCTTTGCCCGCGTAGTTCTTTATTCAAAAGTAGCCCATATGTGTTATTCCAGGATCAAAAGTACCTATAAATGCAATATATTACATGTATTCAAAATTCGTTCAGCCGTCAACATTATTTTTATCGATTGCTCGGCTTCTACACATCAGTTTGAGATATCAAGTATGGCAGTTTTTAAGTCAAACCTATTCAAATGTGAAACCCGCATCGTAATCGGTCCAGTAGTTTTTACGTGATGCGCGAATAAACATACACACAAACTAACAAACAGACAGACACGAACTATAAAAATGATCTATTCCTGTTCAGTAGCTTATTTTAAGTATCTCGACCATTTTTTCCTTAATTATCTTCATTGTGCAGACTTTTTCGTACCTATTGCTTTATTATTATAAGTATAGATAGGTTAGCGTTTGATTAATGACGTAATTAGTACGCTACGCTACTAGACCAGTTATTTCATTCCGAATGACTTCTTTGGTATGCTTTTTTAGTTATCTTTTTTCTATGCTCACATGAATTGGCTCTAATATTTACAATAGCTGCGTCTAGTTTTTTTCTATGCTCACATGAATTGGCTCTAATATTTACAATAGCTGCGTCTGGTTTTTTTCTATGCTCACATGAATTGGCTCTAATATTTACAATAGCTGCGTCTGGTTTTTTTCTATGCTCACATGAATTGGCTCTAATATTTACAATAGCTGCGTCTGGTTTTTTTCTATGCTCACATGAATTGGCTCTAATATTTACAATAGCTGCGTCTGGTTTTTTTCTATACTCACATGAATTGGCTCTAATATTTACAATAGCTGCGTCTGGTTTTTTTCTATGCTCACATGAATTGGCTCTAATATTTACAATATTTGATATAGGTGCTTATTGTTTTTGTTTTTTGCTCCCGATTATTCCATTGCCTTTACTATTATTTAATAGTTTTATTAATTATCATGTTTCTATGTTAAATGTTATAACAATAAAATTAAAACAGTCGTCGAAAGGAGAGTGCAGCAGATGTTGTATTATGGATCTCTAGTCGACTCGCCTTTACAAATAAGAATGTAAAGGGTGTACACTAGAATTCTTCATATTTGAAAACTCTTTACCATCGCGGTGGTTGAGATGAGGAAGCGGGGAGGGTGCCTGATTAAAGCTTCAGACATGTATGCGGGTTGTTAGATCAAGATGGAGCGAAAAAGGAGATCACGACGCGCTTTTTTGTTCGACGCATATTAAACGAGTGGAAAATCGTACATCGAAGCAAGGCGCAAGTTTTTGTCTTGCTACAATCTGTCGCATGAGCGATGCGCCCAATATGGATTATAAATTATGGATAACGAAGTTTAAAGTTACCAAATCAGTGTTATTTGTAAAAAATATTTATATGGTACGTCCAAACTCTTGTCTTCACTTATTGCTAGAGAGACTGAACAAAAACAATGTTGTTCGACTGATTGTTACAAGCCATGTTATTGTAGAAGATCTATATATACTATGACTCTAAAAAGTAAAAATATAATTTAAAACCTGTTATCAATACTCATATCGTAAAATCCTGATTATGAACTCAAAAATGGTGGCATAATGACATACTTTACGCACGGCACTACTATAATAAGAAAAAAAAACATTCTATAAAAATAAATCTATTCGGTGATCGGGTGGCGATATATCGCCAACACGCCTCAGTGCACGCATACTGCTAATGCGCACGCGGCAATTACTGTTTTTTATCTAAACAATGTTATAATATACATTTTTTCCCATAAAAGCATCGGTTTGGCTCCGTACAACAAGGGTTTTTGCCATTTATTATCTATAGGGGCGCGTGTGCGCGCGAATTCGCTGTGGACTTGATTTTGGCGCCATAATTTAATTTGCATTAGTACCTAACCAATTCAATGGGTTATGAAAAAAATATGAAATGAAATACTTTTTATTTTATAACCTTAAAAATACATAATATTCTAAAAAAATATAAGGTTATAAAAACAGGACGCAACTCAGCATAATTGTGTTGTTCGCAAGCAAACACGCTGATTTTCAGTTACGAACTTTTCCCCTGCGAGTAGTTGCAGCAGTAATAAATAAGTAGTACACAATTTGAGATAAATAATAAATGGGTAAATAACCCAAAACAATACAAAGTCTGTATGTATGTGCCAATAACATTAAAACATTGAAATGTCACAAACTTACTGCTGGGGCAGTTTCCACTATCAGGTTAACTATTTTTTTTATTTGTTTTTGTTGATAAGAACTTTTATCCTGTTTTAAAATGTCCGGAAGCAGTGTAGTGAGGAGAATTTGAAACAGCAACGAACATGACGAACGACGAGATTTTATCAGCAAAATATTACGTCTTTTTTTTACACGACTGCCCAAAAAAAGGAGTGTAATGTTTTTATCATTCATGTATGTATGTATGTTTTTATGTGAGATTCATTATTCCACCATAACTTTTAAATGCCTGAACAGATTTAGACGTATGGGGTATTCTTAGAATCCTTACATCCCACCAAGTAACATAGGCTACATTTTTTTATACAAAAAACTTCGAAGTTTACAATAAGGATATCGAATTGAAGGCCTTAATAAGCACATTCCAAAAGTACATAATTTATTGGCAAATGCTTTTTTTTTGGCAGGGCTAGCGTGTTTTAACTGGAAATGATACTGCATGCAAACTTTGTAAGCCCTGTTCACCCGTTTGGAATGGAATTTCAATAAATCCTTCCTAAGTGCACCCTTTGGGTCCTCAAGGAATAATTCCTCCAATTTGCGAATCTCTAGGCCAGCGGTCAGCAACAGGTGGACCGCGGTCCGTATCCGGACCGCGGAAAGTCGAACCTTGGACCGCCAAATATTGTTAAATATTTAACAATACTTAACAATATTTGTCAAATATATAATATTTTAATATTTTTGGTATTATATAAAAAATATTATATTAATTTATTATAATATTTTCATATAACTAGAACCCTATATTCATACTTTATAATTTGTATTTATTCTAGTTACCTAGTAGGTGCCTACCTACCTAGTAACATAAATATATTTCATTGTTGTATATTTTTGTTTAGTGTGCAATAAAGTGTTTATTTATCTATCTTCATCGAACCATCTTTCAAAAAATATTTTCTGGGTAAAAAAATATAGTTCGATATTAACAGACCTTGAAGAAACACTTCGCATTTGCTGTTCCTCTCGTGAACCAAAATATTTTCTCGCATAAAATGAACTTGTCATGTTCTCTAAAATAACTTAATTTAAAAGAACAGAAACAGGCACAAATCGGTCTATTTGTTCGAAAGCTACGATTTTCACCCCCATTTTTTCACCTCCCCCCCCCCCCATTATTTCTCCTCCATTATAGCATGTAAGCACCTTGATCACAACATCAACATAGATCTTAGGGAAGGTATGTGTTTGGCCTACACTGTCCTGCCTTGCAATCAAGTTATAATTATTATCCCTAACGTAGGTTAGTGAGTACGGCACATAATAATGAAAGGTAGGCTTCGGTATTTCCAGACTACAGTACCGCTTGTGTATGTGATGTGTGTAGCTAGTAGACCCCGGAGTGCGGCAAGTAGGAAGCCATACTAGCTTACTGCTACATGCACAGAACCCTGGCATGGTGGTGGCCGCTGGAATGACGGAGGCTGGTACTCATCAGGGCTGCCGTCCACCACTATAGCCCACAAGCTATAGTGCCAGATGGCAGGAACGCAGCCCTTGAGCAGCGTAGGGAGTCCACTGACCTCGTGAAGAACGATAATTCCTACGTTACCAAAAGAACCCCGTATTGGGGTTCCTTTCGGCACGTGTAAAGGCGGGAGACGCCGCGACCAGATCGCCTTGGCGATCATTCTTTATCGAGGGAAACCCGGGAACGAGAAGAGCGCTGACCACACTCGAGATTATTACAAGTCGATCTAGGATGGTGGTCACAAGTGAGCGCTCATGTTCGGCGACTTCCCTGCGAACAGGCTGGATAATCGCACAACTTCGTCGGGTTCACTCTTAAAAGTGCCCTCTCTCAGTGCCCCCACACACGTCGAAGCCAGAGCCGTTAGCAGGCCTCAGGAGCTGCTTATTTCGGCCGTTGCGCGTATTTCCATTCTATTTTGATGAAGCCGATTGGCTAAAATCTTTGGAAAACCGAATCCTCATCCAGGAGGCTGCCAACAATCCCGACCAAAAACTCCCTGATGTTCTAAGCTTGGTCTGTTATGTATGGAATCGGAAAACAGACAACTTTCAAGCTTCGGGACAAAGGGCAAATTACTGGCAATGGCTATTCGCAGATCATTTCAGTCACAGGTCATTATTTTGTTTACGAAATAATAGAAATATTTTACCCAATGTCCCATGTCCTAGGCTTTGCTAGTTCCCGACTCGTTTCGGTCACAGACAAAGCTGGTAACATCAACTAGAAACGTCATGTCAGACAACAGTCAGAATGACCGCTGACAATGACATTCACAAGCCTTATTGTTTATGGTGAGACTAGAGATTTACCACATTTTTTAAATATGTGGAATTGGACCTATAGTATTTTAGCCAATACAATAAAATTAATTTTATTAAAATCAGGGGTTACAACACACACACAAACACCCTCACACACACGCACACTCACCCTCATACACACACACGCACAGTGATACACACCCAAAACTTATAACACCCGTCTCTTTGTTCGGGGGTTAAAAATAGTACCTGCTTAATTATTATACCTCGATAAAAAAAAAACAATTAAATTTGGACCCAACTTAAAACTACTTGCCGACCCCTGCTCTAGGCCCACCGGTAAGTGGGCCTATAAGCTGTGCGTTGTCTGTCATTCATTCAATCAGCAGGTATGTCACGGTACTGTTTTATAGGTATAGATAGAAAAACAAACCCTTCTAGAGACACAGTTTTGTTTAAATTCAACAAAAATACTGTAATATGAAGACAACATACACTTTAAACTCCGGAACACCACTCAATGTCACACGAACTTTGGAAAAAGACACGTAGTAAATTACTTTGTACTCGTAGCAGTGGCGTAGTTGCTACGAGCTACGACAGCTGCTACGTGCTATAACGACGTTCTAACCGCAATCTATGTATGTCCTACGTTACGAACGAAATTTATCTTTACCGGCTAACAGAAAATATTTTATACTCCACACAGATGTACTTGACTAGTTGTTTTCCACTTGTTTGTCTATGAGCACAGAAATAAAATATATTTTTGCAATACGTTTTTGTGCTTACAAATTCAAATAGACAATAGTATTAAGTTATTAGAAGTTTAAGTTATTAAGTCTCGTGGGAGCTTTGAGTACCGTGTTGAAAAAGTTTACTTACTTAATTATATCATCACAACGACAGAAACTACATTACTTTCACAATATTAGAACAAGATGCGGTAGATTTACAATAAAAAGAGATTTGAGTAATAGCAATAACACAATGACGTGTTTGCATTCTTAAGCAAAAATCAGAAAAAAATAATTTATTTACCTTTTTTACAATATAAAAGAAAGCATTTAAATTCATGTATGGTAGAATAATTATCATAAAGCAATAAGAACTAAAAAGTCTGTACAATGAAGATAATTAAAAAGAAAAGTCTAGGGTACTTAAAATAAGCTATTGAACAAGAATATTACATTTTTAAAATTTGTGTCTGTCTGTTTGTCTGTATGTTTGTTCGCGCATCACGTGAAAACTACTGGACCCCAATGGGGTACTTGGTATCCCAATCCGATGAGTAGAAGCCGAGCAATTTTTGACGGCTGAAGGAATTTTGATCAAATGTTGGTATATTAGTATTTAAGGTTTTGGAATTGTACTTAGAGTACTTTTAACCCACAGAAATGACCTCGCGTGCGAAGCCGTGGGTACAGCTAGTGGTAGAATAATAACAGTAACATTATGTCAGTCTTCTCACCATAAGAAATAATCAGAAGCCACTTTGTTACTTTGTAATGATTCTTGTTATAGATTTTGATATGTTAATAAAATCTTCTACGGTGCTTTTATGAAGTCAAGATCTCTAATCGTGAGAGACATTGTCGAAATAGTTTCGCGACAATTATTGGTAGAGCCTCGTAAGTCACCCTTCAAACATTTGGCAAAATGTAATATAAAAACTCGAAAAAAAGGTCGTTAAGTAATAACGAGGCTATAGATTCGAAGTAGACGCGGAACGGCTGTGACCCGAGTTAATCGCCTGTGACGCCAAGTCTTCGCGCCGAACGCCCAAACGCCGCCCTACGTAGCTGTATAAAGAGCACTTAAAATTATTTTATCGAGGCCTATACTCAGACACTAAATAAATATTTGCCGTTTCAGGACAGACATTGCGGCTGCGATCAGTACCTGAAACAAAATAATTCTGCAAAATAGTATTACTGCTTGAAAGTGGTAGCTAAGCCAGGTAGAAACTATAAAGTGACTGAGAATAGAAAGTGGGTAGTTGTATTTTGAAGTAGGAAATTTTCCGTTTGAAAACAAACATGTTTCAGCAAGTAGCCTGCCTGACACCTAGGACAACAAGGTGAAATCTACAATCTACTACGAGTTTCTATCAACTTCCGCAAACATTGGACGCAAAGTTAGTAACTGAAACTCGTATTATTCTATCAAAAAAGATCCGTATTTACATTCTCTGAGATAAATGTTTGGGTAAAATGTAGTCGGGCGCGTTTTACAATCGACTTAGCAACAATATTAGCTTTTGAAACACAATATCAACACATGGGTTTACCAAGGGCTACAGAGTACGGGGAATCAAAAAACAAGGTACCCGGCAAGAGCCTACCAGAGCGATGTTTCCGAACGCAAAAAACATATTTTAGTAAGTAGCCTGACTGACGGTCAGTGAGGATATCACTGACCATCAGACAGGCTACTCGCTAAAATATGTTTTTTTTTGGTGATACATTCCATCACCATTTTTGATAAGAAGAGAAGAGGGCAGACATCAAAATTTTTAGTGTAAATGTATATTATAGTACTAACCTTTAAAATATGTGTCATTCCAGGTCCATAAAGCCTGCACTATAAAGTACAAAATACCAAATTTTACCGATTGCTTGGCTTCTAATCATTGGATTGATATACCAATTGCCCCAGTTTCTAAGTCAAACCCAAGGCTATCCAACAGTGAAAACCACATCGCAATCGGTCGGTTTTCGTGATGGATTGACTAAAAAGTTAACGTTGTCCGATCAAGCGGACTGCTGTCATTCAAAGGGACACCAACAGACACGATTAATAAAAACTTGTTTAATAGGTTATTTTAGTTCCACAGATCAGTTTTTTAACCGACTGCGGAAGATTATGTGTTTCAGTTGTAAGTATGTTTGTTTGTTTGTACGTTTCTTTGGTACGTCCTACAGCTTGATGGATTTTGATTAATGAGTAATGAGTTTTGATGTATCATATGTAATAGCAATCTCGTGCTTAAGACGAATCCATCGTCCTAATCACAAGATTAATCAATCAAGAAAACTAATATGGCGGCCATATTGTATTTCCAACGGGTTTTTTTTTTAAATGGAAATATATTATTTGAAAATGGCCACGAACGAGTCAGACTCGCGCACTGAGGGTTCCGTACAAACTTGTAAGTATGTAAATAGTTCGTCCATCAAGGGAATCGATATAACTTTTTTTTTAAATACTACAAAGGTGATCCGCAATTTTTGGTCTGCGTGAACATCGTGTACAATATCTACTAAAAGCATGCGTATATTTTTGTCTCTATTCCTTATTTTATTTCCTTACTACCACTTGGGAATTAGATTTATTAGAAAAATCGACGAAATCTTTTTTATTTTCTACCATCTCGGAACGCCATTTTCTACCGAGTTGCCACTACAATAAAAAACATTTGCACGATTGTTATCGATTTTTGACATGGATATTCTTTTTGTTCTTATGTAATGGCGTTTAGACTACTTTTAATGCTCCTGCTACTAAAACGAGTGCTAAGTAACGTGCCATTTCTTATCAATTCAGCTAATAAAAGAATAATCAATACATATTATAAAAAAAAGTCGCTTTCCGCCGTCTGTTACAGACAGACGGCGCTTAATCTTTTAAACTACGCAACGGATTTTAAAGCGGTTCTCATCATCAGTTAGATTATTTTTTACGGAAGTTTCCTTTATAAATATAAAGCTGAGCCCGCGGCTTTTACCGCTTAGTCAAAATTCATGGGTTTTAGCGCGGAACCTTTTTTTTCCAAAATAAACGTAATTTAAGTTACTTCTTATATTATCAGCTATCTTCCAGTGAAATTCCTGTCAAAATCGGTCCAGCCGTTTCGAAGATTTTTATTATTTAATATGGATGTGGATAATACGAGCATAAGAGACCTGAACGTAGCGAGGGATAAGGCAGCGAGTGAAGCGAGCTGCCGTAAGCGGATTGAACGTCAAGTGTGCGAGAACTATTCCACATAATTTTTTGTCTAAATTTTACCCGTGCGATTCCTGGGCGGGCGCGACTATTATAAATCTCAAATAATTAAAAATCGATTCATACAAATTATTTTACTATGACAACACTGAAATCGGTCGTTTGCCGATTTTGACAATTTCGGTGACAAGGAAGTCTTTCAAAGTACGGTTTAGAATGCGCACATAGTGCTAAGAGCATAGCAAGCATATACCTGGCATCCCTGCCATTGCTAACATATCACTCCCAATATTATTGTTTTAGTAACGCGGAATTCTGTAAAAATTTGTATCAAAAGTTCTCGCAAAGTGGACATCTGTACACAAGGAAGCTACGGTACTGTTTTCCTCGGGAATTTCGGACTGAAATTCTGCAAAATTGATCAAGATAAGTCGTAATTAAATACCCACATTTTAAATTGGAAACATAAGTACCCTCGCACAACGAGTATCTGTACTGTTAAGTTCAACTGACATCACTTATTTTCACTTTGACAAGTGCGCGCCTAGTTGTCAAATTCAATTGACGGCGGTTATTGACAGCTTGACAAGAACAATATTGCCACCATTAAATAATTTTCCCAGTTATTCAGTACTTTTGAAAATGAGTATCTGTACCAAATGTAGCAAGCAGATAAAAACCAGCGACATCAAGGTTTGCTCGAAGTGCAACGCCACCTTTCATTATCAGTGCCTGGGCGTACCTGCAGACAATTTCGCCAAAAAATCTAAGTCCTATAAAGCTACGTGGAAGTGCGTAGACTGCAAGTTGACGGATAAACGGGGAGACAGCTCTAATCCTACTCCTTCCCAGGCTAAGACACCAATGCTAAGCATAGGCTCTCCTACTGTGTGCAACATCGACGACCTTAAACAGTACTTTGACAAGAAACTTGAAGAGTCCTTGACACAGCTCCACAGAGATATCAAGCGCGACTTTACTGCTGAGAGCTCCGACACTTGGACCAAAATACAAGAGCTTACCGAAAGTGTAAATTATATGTCAGCAAAGTATGACCAACTAAAGGAAGCATTGGAAAGTAAGACCAAGGTAATACATGAACTGCAGGAAGATAACAACTCACTTCGCTCCCAAGTTGCCGATCTGCGCTTTCAGGTTGGCGATTTGTGCACTCGACTTAACCAGTTCGAGCATCTTTCGCGTGATTGCAACCTGGAAATTCAGTGTGTACCAGAGCACTCATGGGAAAATATCAAAACGGTGGTACGACAACTAGCCACGACAGTGGGCTATTCTCTGCCTGAACACGAACTACTGAACTATCATCGCGTGGCCAAATTGAACAAAGATTCAGTTAGACCACGGTCTATTGTGGTCAAGCTGTCTAGCCCGCTGGTACGAGACTCCCTGATTGCTGCGGTGAAAACGTTTAACAGGACTCACCAAAGCGACAAATTCATCGCATTTGGGTATTGCTGATGAAGACAGAAAGCCAATCTACGTGTGTGAGCACTTGACTCCGGCAAACAAGCAGCTGCACGCAGCTGCTCGAAAACTAGCTAAAGAAAAGAAATTACACTTTGTGTGGGTGCGGAACGGCAGAGTTTTTATGCGAAAAGACGTCAACTCGAAAAGTTTCGTTGTCAAAAATTTGGACTTTCTAAATTCGATATAATTTCATGTTTTCATTGTTAAATTCAATTAAAAGTTAAAATTACTCACAAATTAAGTTAAATTTTGTGAGTAATTTTAAAATCATATATCAAAATGTTAGGGGCCTTCGGACTAAAACCGATATTGTACTGACCAATGCATTGAAACAAGAGGCTGATGTTGTGCTGTTGACCGAGACATGGCTTAATGACTCAGTTTACGATCACGAAATCCTTGATAATAGGTATGCAATTTTCAGACGTGACCGTGCTCCTACCTGCAGCGGTAAAAATTATGGCGGAGGAGTTCTAATTGCTGTTTTAAAGAAACATGAACCTAATCGTAAGCTGAAGTGGGAGTCAATTGACGAAGATCTCTGGGTTGTCATAAAAATAAGACAAAAAACTTCAATGAAACATCTGTGCATTTGTGCATTGTACAACCCTCCTCCTGTTTCCTATGATAGACTTGATCGCATTTCTACTAATATAACGCTTGTGATTCAGCATAAGCTTCCTCAAAATTCATTGTTGCTACATGCGGGAGATTTTAATTTGCCTGGTTTGGTATGGCAGTTGGACATAAACTCGAACTTAATTCTTCCTTGTTGTACAAACTCGCTTTCTGATCAAGTGTTTGTTGATTTTCTTTCTTTTAATAATCTTCATCAAATTAACCCAGTTTCCAATGCAAATGGACGTACGCTTGACTTAATAATTACTAACGTTGCTAATATTTTCTCGGTAAACTTATGTAATGATCCTTTGGTAGACATAGATACTTACCATCCACCATTGGATATATCAATGAAATTTCACTCTCGCAAACCAGTAAAATACAATAGGTCCTCTTTTTTAGATTTCACAAGGGCGAATTATGCTAATATAACAGAAGATATGGACAAAATTATCTGGGGTGACCACTTAAAGGCAGATTACACAGTAGATGAAACCGTTGACGCATTCTATGATCTAATTACCCCCATAATCCTCAATAATACACCATCAACCATTAGACGAGATAATAGTTATCCATGCTGGTTCAATCGTAGTTTGTTGCGTGCGCTTAGAGAAAAAGCTAAAAAACACAGACGATTTAAAAAATACGGTAATCCCATGGATCACCTAACTTACAAAATATTACGCAACCGCTGTGATAAAATGATGGTTGTCTGTTTATCCAAATTTAAGTCTAACGCTAAGGAGCATATTAAAAATAACCCCAAGTATTTCTGGAAATTTATAAAGTCATTTAGATCTAATAGTAATGAAATCCCGGATGAAATGTTTTTTTAGAACCAAAATGTACAAGGCGGGCAGCAGATCAGCAATTTATTCTCAGAATACTTTCACTCCATCTACATTAATAGTAATACTACACCACTCCCGTTATTTGATAATCTAAACAGCTGTCTTAGATCTCTAAGCTCGTGTAATATATCCAAGAGCGATATTTTATCATCCCTAAAGCTAATAGATATAAATAAAGGCTCTGGACCAGAAACTATACCTCCCATTTTTCTTAGGGCTTGTGCCTCCCAATTGACCGAGCCACTACATTTCATCTTTAACAAATCGCTTGCATTCCGTATGTTTCCCACAAAGTGGAAAACAGCCCATATTACCCCTATCCATAAAAAAGGCGACCAGAGTAACATATCTAATTATAGGCCTATTTCTATTTTGTCTTCAATGGGGAAGCTATTTGAATCTATTGTCCCAAAAAGGTTATATTGCCACTTTAAGCCATTGATCGACTCTCATCAACATGGTTTTCTACCAGGGAGATCAACAGCGTCGAACCTCGCTGGATATGTCAATGACATAACTGAAGCATTTGAAAACAAAAAGGAAGTTCACGCAATTTACACAGACTTCTCCAAGGCATTCGACTTGGTTGATCACAGTATCCTTACTCGCAAGCTCGGTCACGCTGGAATATGCGGCTCTCTATTGAGGTGGTGCGAGTCATACCTACGGAATCGATCTCAGTTGGTAATTGTTCGCGGTTTTAAGTCTCCTGCAAAAACAATACCCTCAGGCGTACCTCAGGGTTCGCATCTTGGGCCTCTGTTCTTTTTGATTTTTATAAATGACCTGTGTTCTAAAATAACTTCCAGTTTCAAAATGTTCGCAGACGATTTGAAGGTCTACAGAGTAATACACTCAGTCGATGATATAACTTCGTTGCAAAATGATCTGAATATTATAAGTCTCTGGTGCTTTAAAAACAAGATGATTCTTAACACATCGAAATGTTTTCACATTAAATTTACGCGAAAAAGAGTTTTAAGCAATGCAATATATTCTATTGACAGTATACCAGTAAGCAAAGTATCAAGCATGCGTGACCTGGGAGTTATTGTGGATCAAAAGTTAGACTTTCGCGAACATATTGACCATATAGTTAAGAAGGGCGCAAGATTGGCGGGTTTCGTTACAAGACAGACTAAGACTTTCAAAGATCCAGATTTACCTATTATCCTGTTTAATTGTTACGTACGTAGCTTACTAGAATACTGTAGCCCGATTTGGAGCCCTTCTTACGCAGTTCATATTAATAGGTTAGAGAGACTTCAAATATTTTTTTTATACCATCTTACTTATGCCAACAATCGCTGCCGTAGTTTAAACACATATGATTCGAGACTGGAACATTATAAAAAGATTCCACTCGACCTTAGGCGTAAGACCGCCGATATTGTGTTCCTCTACAAAATCATTAGTGGCAAAATAGATAGCTCAGACCTTCTGGAAAAGTTTCAGTTTACAATACCTCGCATTGGAAGTTGCCTTTGTAATTTTAAAATTTTTATTCTGCCCTTGTGTCGTACCAACTATAAGCATCATTTGCGTTTGTACCGCTTGTGTTCAAGTTACAACAGTATTTTTCAGGATCTTGACATTTTCGATGCATCTGTTAAACATTACTTTCTCAATCAAAATTGCTAATTTTAATATTAATTAATATAACATCATTAAGTAATTAACTTTACATAGATATTGCTTGTCGATTATTAGTTTGCACGCTGTGTTCACTTCTAGAAGGCCGTTCAGCCTACCATGTGTATTTTTCTTGTTCTCGTTCTTGTATGTAAGAATATGCTGTAACGTCCAGTTTGTGAACCGAATAAATAAAATAATAATAATTAGATTACAAATACTGTTATAGATCGGGTTAAATTATTGGTCAACGCCAGAATAAAGAGTTAAACGGGACTCTTTGTGCATTTTATTCATTGCTCTTTTTTTATAGAAGTGATCACAGTATGCCATAATATGTTAAATTGAATTTGTCATTGCGGTATACGTTACAATATCTACAATTTTTTTGTGAGCGCTGTTAGCACACAAGTGACGTCACTCATGACGTTATGCTTGGTACGGAGAACATGTTGCATCTTAATAGTACTTTTAGAATACTGAAGTGCAAGATGGTCGCATTTTAAACCGTACCACTAGCAAAAGACAATACTTGTCAAGTTGTCATTGTCATGTCATTCAATTCAAGTAGCATCTGATGTGATCTGATCCGATAGTGTGTGTGTTTTGTGTGCTGTATTTAGTTTTTAACTAAAACGACGGTCCTAGACTGTTTTCGGTGAATTTACTTTGGAATTATGTGTCTAAGAAGGCCTAATGTGGTTAAAACATCATGATTATTAAACACTAGGTATGTTAATAACTCAAAAACTCGCTTATAGGCTGTAGGGTAATTCCTTTCTTGAAATCAATATATCTCTTTATTCCGAACGTATAAAGTGAAGAAACTTCCACAGATGAAATATGCTTTATCCTCATTCTAAAACGCCATATCGCATTATTGTTCATCACAGGCCCTTTAGAAATCTGAGATTCTACTTTACGGATTTTGCCCTTTACTTGTTCTATAAGATATTCTTGCCAAATTTTATAATTCTAGGCCAACGGAAAGTACCCGGATTGGATTCCCTTGCGAGTGTCATAATATACGGCATTAACGGCCGTAACTGTTGATTGCGTTGACTTCGAAGTTGTTTTTTTTCACATCTCCAAGGGATTGCAGACTTGTTTGATATTAATTTCAACTTGATACCTCCACGCGTTAGTTAAAAAGAGTATTGTCGGACAGACAGACGGACAACAAAGTGATTTTATAAGGGTTGTTTTTTCCTTTTGAGGTACGGAACCCTAAAAAAACCGACTGCGAACAAAACTAAGAAGAGGCAAACAAGCTTGAGATTCTTGATTTTTATATATAAGAAACAGTCGGAGGCATCATTCATTTCATTTCTCCTTTCATGGGAACAGCTACCTGGTGAGCTACTAAATGCCTTCGACTCAATCTTATATTTGAACAGCAAGAAGCATTTTTGCCTCCTTTTATTCTAAATAGACCAAATCAACAAATTTGGTAAAATAATTTTACTTTAAAAAAAATATTTATGGGGTTAAATGTAATTTTTTTTATATCTGTTTTGCAAATCTTAGATTTGTTTTATTTCGGAAGAAATTTGGCGATATAATAATGAAGACAATTGTATGACACACCACAAACCCCAATTTATTTACTTGATTATCTAATATTATAGTATTCCAAATCATCATCATCATCAGCCTGTACTCGTCCACTGCTGGACATAGGCCTCTCCTAATGCGCGCCATTAAGCCCGATCTTCGGCTCTTCTCATGTAATTGCTGCCAGCTACTTTATGCAGGTCGTCGCTCCATCTAGCTGGAGGGTGTCCTACACTACATTTTCCTACACATGGTCTCCACTCAAGAACTCGCCTACCCCATCAGTTATCGGTTCTTCGACATATGTGACCAGCACATCGCCACTTCAGCCTGCTAATTCTTTGAGATATGTCGGTAACTTTCGTTCTCTGCCGGATCACCTCATACGTCGATTATTTCTTCATTAGTTTCCAACTCTAGTGCAGTGGGTGGAGGGGTAAATGCGAATTACCCGTGCACCCACCAGTGGGTGAAGCCAGTGGGTGCACGGGGCATGCTCCCTCATTTCGGATGAGTATTCAAAATAAAACTATTTAATTAATGGTATTTATTATTTTAAAAACAATTGAAAAACGCAAATATTAAAACAAAACATTTTTAATTTTTAATTAAATGTACTTTAGACAAAAACAGCGAAAAATGCTTCGCAATGCAACACATCACTCCCATTCATCTTCTTGCATCGATAAAAGCCTACAATATTCCAGTTTTCTGTGCTATAATATAAACAAAGGGGGAATAAAAGGGGAAAATAATTTATTACGCCGTTTTTCACCAGATTTCACCAGCAGACTCGTGATTGATTGTCTGGCGAACCGTTATGACGAGCGGGTGATTTGATGGCGGTACGCTTGATAGGATGTGGCGGAAGGGGCGAGACGCGAGTATCTCCCTTGATGGGCTATTAAATATAATATTGGTGGTTTAGCTGGCGTACATAGACTGAGGCTGTTTTAAAGATTATTACGAAACAATACAATTTATACTGTAAAATAAAAATAAATTAATATAAAAAAACGCCTGCGAACAAAATTAAAAAGCGGGAAACAAGCTTTAGACTCTTGATTTTGCAACATAAGATGCAGTCGAAGGCATCATGCATGTCATTTCTCCTTTGGCGGGATCAGCTAGAACCTGGCGAGCTACTCATCTTGCCTCCGACTGCATCTTATATTTCATTGCCTTTTTTTAGTTTTGTTTGCGGGCGTTTTTTTAATAATAATTTGTTTTTATTTTAAAACTTTGTATTTAGTTCATATTTATGTGAATTATATATGTATTTTTTAATGGTATTTTAAAGACCTTAATTTTCATACCTCATTCTACACAGGTTTTGGTCATTTTTGTTCCATCTGAAATACAATATGGCAGCTGTAAGCCGCCATATTAGTTTTCTTTATACTTCATATATCCTATGTCACACTCGTGATTAAGACGAATCCAATGATTTAGAGATGGGTATAAGATGGGTTCCTGGTATATATAATAGCCATATTATCCGAACGGTCAAAACATGGCCGAAAAATGAAATGCACTGAGCGATTTAAACATGTACAGTTGATGTTTCGTCTTTCGACTTACCTTGTGAGCGACAGTTATTGCGTTTAGAGGCCAAACAGCAAGTTGGCCAGTCCTAGTTGGCTAGTCCAAGTTGGCAAGTTGGCCAGGCCTGGGAGTGCCTTGTCTATGATACATCATTTTACAAGATGATTATTTTATACTAAACTAAATGATTATAGGGTCTAAAGTATGAATGGAAATCAACTTAGGTCCACTATCTGTGACGTGAACAAATAAAAGACCGTAAGAAAAATGTTAACTAGAAATTCAGGAAAATAATGCTTTTTTTTTTCTAACATCAAATTCGCCTATCTACAATTATTAAATAATTTTCTTTCAATCTAGATACCTAAATGAAAATTAAAATATTTATTTATAAAATGGTAATACTAGTAAGTGAGTACCTACTTAATAATATTATTCCTCAATTAAACACGCGCGCGAAACAAAATAATGCGCGACGCATATTTCCTAATATTGGTTTTGTTTTGCAAGGGATAAAACTGCATCGAGTAAGAGCGAGATAGAATATGCAAAAAACGTAAGCGAGTGAGCGAGGCAGTTATACAATGCTGTGTTCACCTTCAACATTGGGATTGCGCCTGAAAAATATCAGTTTTCGCAGCGACTAGCAGACAACTTCCGAGACACATGCGAGTACTTCCGCTGCGACTACTGTACATACCCACGTCTATAAGAACTGCATCTTCCAGAATCAGTACCTAGTTAATGTTTGGTTGGAGCAACGGATAATATAATATGAGCAAATTAAATAATATCATTTAACATAGCCTATGCATTGGGCTATAGTACATATTATTATTGGATAATATTATAAGACAATATGTACGTTGGTGCGATAACATTATATCCTTTGATATGGACTTTTAGTGCATTGTTTAGCACATGTCTATGATTCCTAATTTATCAAAATCCATCAAGTCCTTTAGGCTGTAGGACGCGCCAAAGAAACATACAACCCAAAAACATAACTCTCCGCAGTTGGGTAAAAAATACGTCATAATTATAATTAATGTGACGCAGACTAAAGAGGTAAGCCAAACAAACTTGTATTTGTGGTCTACGGTGGTTCTCAATTATGTTAATTGTACTCTAGTACAGAAGCAGTCAAGTACAGAACCAGCAGACAAAGCATCTAAATCGAGGTGTGAGACAAGGGGACGTTATTTCTCCAATTTTTTTTTCAAATGCATTGCGAGGATATGTTTAAGACTCTGGACTAGAAAGGATGTGGCATTAACATTAACGGCGAGTACATCTCACGCTTGAGATTCGCCGATGACATAGTCATTGTGGCAGAAACGTTGCAGGACTTGCAACAGATGTTGGACAGCCTAGCTGATTCGTCTCCGGATGAACTTGGATAAAACCAATGTTATGTTCAACGAACATGTTATTCCGGAACCAATTGCTGTTATTGGAACAGCTCTCGAGGTTATTCAAGAGTATGTTTACTTGGGGCAAACTTTGCAACTAGGTAAAAACAACTTCGAGAGAGAGACCCGCAGAAGAATACAGCTGGGCAGAGCAGCATTTGGGAAGCTTCGTCGAATTTTCTCGTCGCCAATACCGCAAAGTATGAAGAAAAAAGTCTTCAACCAGTGCGTCCTACCTGTTATGACATACGGAGCCGAGACGTGGACACTCACGGTACAACTAGTCCGCCAATTTAAATCCGCTCAGCGGGCTATAGATAGAGCTATGCTCGTAGTTTCTCTGAAGGACCATATCCGAAACGAGGTAATCCGACAGAGAACCAAGGTTATTGACATAGCCCTTAGGATTAGCAAGCTGAAGTGGAAGTGGGCTGGTCATATTTGTAGAAGGACTGATAACCGTTGGGGTAGATGTGTTTTTGAGTGGAGACGGCGACTCGGCAAACGTAGTGTAGGGTGCCCTCCAGATAGGTGGAGCGACAATATACGTAAACTGGCTGGCAGCAGTTGGAAAACAAGAGCCGAAGATCGGGCTCAGTGGAGTGCTTTGGGAGTGGCCTATGTCCAGCAGTGGGCTGACACGGGCTGATGATGATGATGATGATGATGATATCTCACACTTGAGATTCGCGAATGACATCGTTATTGTGGCAGAAATGTTGCAGGACTTGCAACAGATGTAGGACAGCTTAGCTGATTCATCTCAACGCATTGGTCTCCGAATGGTCTCCGGATGAACTTGGACAAAACCAAGGTTATGTTCAACGAACATGTTATTGCGAAACCAATTGCTGATAACGGAACTGCTCTCGAAGTTGTTCAGGAGTATGTTTATCTGGGGCAGATTTGCAACTAGGGAAAAACCACTTTGAGAGAGAGACCCGCACAAGAATACAGCTGGGCTGGGCAGCATTTGCGAAACTTCGTCGAGTCTTCTCGTCGCCATTACCGCAAAGTTATAGTTATAGCCATTATAGCTAAGAACCATCTCGATCACATCAGTTTACAAACATAAAAAACGACATCAAAACCGGTCCATTCGTTTGGAAGCTACGATTCTTATCTCTCTTTTCCAATCCTCTCACTATATCCACAGAATAAATAATAGTACAAGTACAGAAGGATAACTGAGTAAAGTCATTTAACAACTCTCACTACTACGCAATAAAGTGCAATTTTACTCGCACAGCGCTGCGATCTTTCAATTATATTTACCTAGAACGCGCTCACCCATGGCGTGCAGGCTAGAATGTACCGTATCACAACGCGCGAGAGCTTCCATTGCTCTAACCGTTTCAGAATCGCTCTGTCACTTTTTCGCACAGCAGGGTTGTATCAAGATATAACTAGGTACTTGTACTAGTAATTATTCTGTGATATGATATGACTTACTCGTAGATATTGTAACAGAATAAACAATTATGTAATAATGTATTATTTTTTTACTTATTAAATTTTAATTTTTATTAATTAAATGTTGATAGTTCTATTAACTACATATAACGACATTCTTATCAGAATAGACCTAGTACCTCATTTTTTGATTATAACTTAATAGGTATTGCACTTTGATGAATAAAAGGTGACTGTCTGAGTTCCATGCTTAATAATGAATGAAAAAGAAATGGCTACCTACGTAATAAAATGTCAGTATGTAGGTATTTTACGAGACTTCTCAGACCGAATGCTGTGCAGTACATTCTAGGTTTCTTCTTGGTACTCATAATTAAGAAAAGAATAAAATTTGACAAAAACTTTACGTAAGTAGGTACTTAATCATAAGAACACGGCGCGCGACTCATCGAGCGCACGCTTGACACTCTACTCAATTAACCGCAATATTGCGGCCGCAAAGTGTAGGTATAATATTTGTACTTGTTGCGGAGTGCGACTGGCCTGCTATAGCTAAGAACTATCTCGATCACATAAGCTTTCAAATTCAAACCGAGAAAACAAGTTCAGTCCATTCGTTTGGGAGCTACGGTGCCACGGACAGACACACACACACAGTGACACAATTACACATCCTAAACTTATAACACCCGTCTCTTTGTTCGGGGGTTAAAAAAAAATAACAGTAAGCGTAATTCAAAATCATTGGCAGCAGTGTTTCTTGACCATAGCCAACTGCATACTCACCAAGGAAGTTATGTGTACTTAGGTAAGTACATTATAACTTCCTTGATACTCACCTACTAGACAGACTTGTTGTTATAATTTCGTTTTCATGGCAACATAATTTCCGTTCTTTATATTTGGTACCTTGGGTTACATTATTACAATTTTCGTAGGGAACTCTAATTTTTCTAATATAAAATACTGCCCATGTTACTCACTGATAATGCAGCTACCTATATGCAAAATAATTTCTAAAATCGGTTCAGTATTTTTTGAGTTTATCCATTACAAACAAATAAACAAACCAACAAACAATCAAATCTTTTCTCTTTATAATATTAGTGTAGATTAGTGTAGATAAAAAAGGTCCAAGTGAAATCCTACTGTTGCGGTTAACCTGTCTGTGCGTCGTCTGTCTGTCACTCCTGATTGTACTCTAAAAATGTAGTTTCTTGTCCCTAAAAGGAAATATCATATTCAAATTATTATTTTTTCACTTTCTTGTGGAGTATGGTTGAAAACTGCTTTTAAGTTAGGGCGCAAATATCCTTTTAATTATTATGTTATTAAATGGATGTAAGTGGTCGTTAAAGTCTCGTTTTTATGACAATAATGTCTTTATGGCTTTATTTCAAGTATTTTAAGTACCCTAGTATTTTTTAATTTTAATTATCTTCTTTGTACAGACTATTTTGTTCCTATTGCTTTACTATAAGTATAGATTTCGTTATTATTAGTAAAAAAATACATAATAGTCATTACACCATATCATCCACCACGCCAACCCTGTCTGTGTACATAAAAACAACACAAATAAAAAATCTAAAAATACTGAATAGCCATGATTACACTCCCCTACAGTTTAATACCACGCCCAATTCTATATTAATAAACCATTATGTCAGAATGAATACCTGCTGATATTAGTAATTATAGCTGAAGCATGTAATGTTATTATTGGTCCTCGATATGGATTTATTGGCGTCAATATCGGGCTGACATAGTTACGAGTGTTTGTTATCTAATATATATTATTGTTAATAATTTTCTAATGGAAAAGATTGGGTCACGGACGAGATTGTTATTATTGATATTAGGAAGTGTCTAATATTTAGTTTGTGTACTAAACTCTTTATTTTATTTCAATGAGGCTTTATGACACTCTGGTTATATAATAGTTCATTTAAAGGAGGCTTTATGACACTCTGGTTATATAATAGTTCATTTAAAGGAGGCTTTATGATACTCTGATTCTATAATAGTTCATTTAAAGGAGTCTTTATGATACTCTGGTTCTATAATAGTTCATTTAAAGGTGGCTTTATGATACTCTGGTTCTATAATAGTTCATTTAAAGGAGGCTTTATGATGTTCTGGTTCTATAATAGTTAATTTAAAGGAGGCTTTATGATACTCTGGTTTTATAATAGTTCATTTAAAGAAGGCTCTATGATTTTCTGGTTCTATAATAATTCATTTAAAGGAGGTTTTATGATACTCTGGTTCTATAATAGTTCATTTAAAGGAGGCTTTATGACACTCTGGTTATTTGATAGTTCATTAAAAGGAGGCTTTATGATACTCTGGTTCTATAATAGTTCATTTAAAGTAGGCTTTATGATACTCTGATTCTATAATAGTTCATTTAAAGGAGGCTTTATGATACTCTGGTTCTATAATAGTTCATTTAAAGAAGGCTTTATGACACTCTGGTTACATAATAGTTCATTTAAAGGAGGCTTTATGATACTCTGGTTCTATAACAGTTCATTTAAAGGAGGCTTTATGATACTCTGATTCTATAATAGTTCATTTAAAGGAGGCTTTATGACTCTGGTTCTATAATAGAAAAAAAGCAAAAAGTGAACATGTAATCGAATACGATATGACTGTGCTTTAATTTATCAAACTAAGATTTTCCGCTTAGGTAGCCAACTACCTTGCTGCGTGCGCACGTGCAGTATGCGCGCAATGAGGCGTGTTGGCGATATATCGCCACCCGACGTAGACGCAAGTATGTACCGCCACCGTACCGATCACGGTATGCATCCCTAAAAAAATACTTAGGTATTCATTGTCAGTGTCAGTTAGCTGATGACATCACTAATCACAGTTCATAATCATACTATACTTATCCAGTTGGATTTACTATATCAAATAGCCCTTATGTGTCTGAAATGGGTCAGAAAGCTAAACCGTGCAAAACCAGTCGAGTATCAATACTTATTTCTATGCAGGCTGACAACCAAGATATGTTCATTATGTCTTGGAACTTACATGGCTAAGCGGAAGTGTCATACTTGAAATAAGGCCAGGAGAAACTTGTAAGGAAATTCCACCCAAATTCCTTGCTTATCACAGAGAACTTCGGTAAAACTGCAACATCTTCTATGCAAAATACTTATTCAATGCACACGGCTGTCATTATATTATTAAGGTAAATTTTATCATTGAATTTAACTTGTACCTTTGTAACTATCCACGTTATGGCAAAACAGCAAGCAATATAATATACCGACTATCGCTTCGAACCATCAGGTTTAATTCTCGTATTAATAACAGAATCTCATTTCCATTACATAATCTCTTCTTGATAGCGTCTTATCGGTTCTCGGAAGCTCCAAAGCATAAAGTAAACAGTACCCCTAACTAAATAACCGGTTCGATAATCAAAGAGCTTCGCCCCGAGGCAGGAGAGGAGACCTACTTCCATTAATTACCCATGAAATATGCCACTCATTAAAAAATTGGGTGAGCTAACGACATCGCAATTTAAATGGGTAATTAACATTTGAAGAGTTCGAAGTAAGTTAAAAATAATGTGGCTCTGGATCGTGATCTGTTTCGACAAATTTTCTGTTTGTCGTGTGTGTCTTGTGTGTTATTGTGTCTGAAAAGTTTTCTTTCCCTGGATGGTCTTTTGTTTTGTGGTGGTAATTTCAACTGGAAGAAAACATGTAAGACCGATGCCAAAAAAAAACTTTCACTGATTGAAACATTATTTCATTTAGATTTAGAGTTCTGTAGAGTATACTTGAATACAGTCCCAGTAGAGTGCTATTTCTCACCAATATATGAATGTGAAACATTGTCCGTTTCAGGGTTTGTTTGTTTGGAGCGTTTTCACATCAAAGCAGTTCGACCAATTTGACTAAATTCATTTAAAAAAAAGGACGATGCATAGGATACATACACCAACATAGGATACATTTTATGCCAGCATAATGTCAACGCGAGCGAAGCCGAGGAACGCAGCTTGTAAATACAAAAATAAATATTCCGTACATACATTTTTTTTTTATTTACTTAAAGCACGTCATAAAGTTGATCCCTATTGATGTAACAATCTAGCCTTGAATAAGGCTAATAAGTAATTATTATTTTTTCCTTTTTACTTGTAAATGTCTTAACTAAAAATGTGTCCTATAACACTTTAACACTTTTCTTATTGTCTGTAATAAGGTGAAGACACTTTGTTCATGTGTTCTTTAACGGTAGCACTTTCACTAGCACTACTTTACACTAAATTCACTGACAATAAATACTACACTAACTCGAACGGTTTTGTTCTTTTGAGTCTTCTATTTCAGTGTGGTCGAGGAGCTGGATTGCCTCGACATTTATATGATGGTGAAGTCTACTTTGGTGACCTTCTGCATATTTTTTAATAACTTTGTCGACAAACTCTACATACCTACAAATGAAAAATGTATTTAGAATTAGTTTAGATATACTAGAAGTATAAACATTAGAAACCAGATATTAACCATGGATATTACTATTTGTCCATACAAACATACTAGTTGTCAATATTTCGGCACTGTTTTTTGTTGTGTTTTTCTAATCATGTTTGTTTTAAACCATATAGTTTAGATGTTCCATGTATCCATACCAATATATAAAAGTGAAACGTTGTCTGTTTGTTTATTTGTTTGGGGAGCTATCACGCGATAACAGCTGGACAGATTCTAATGAAATTTAGATTGGAGATAGCTTATACCCTGGAATAAAACATAGAATACTTTTTATCCCGGAAAATTGTAAGTTTCCACGGGAACACTGGAAAATGTTGATTACTCACTGTAAGGAACGGTTGCCATCATAGAATGATCTGTGGTTGCCATGGAAACGAAATAACAATTCTGTCAAAAAACATCAAGAGTGGTGCTATACCTACTTTTGCATTGGTTTTTAATATCCTAGAAGAACATAGGAAGCTTTTTTCTTGATAAACAGTAGTCCGCGAATACGCGAAACTAAACTTTGTATAAAACTAGTACATTATAATACAAAGTTTAGTTTAGATGTCTTGTATTTTCTTAATGAAACGAGAAATATTGTTTTTGCATAAAAGGTTATATACCTCTGTGTGTAGAAAAATATATTTTCTTTCTTCCTTTCTACATAATCACTTCATCACACATCCGGTCACGCGGAAATTGACCCACGTCCCTACAGATTAGGAATTCTTATGGGACAGTGAGTGCCCATCCAGTCTCTTTCAACGTGTGAGCGTGTTCATTTGACACGATTATTGACACAAGTTGAAATGTACATTCAGGGCGCGAGCGATGGTAGGCCTAACGGTTCAATAATGCAACATAGAATACAACGATACCGGGTTCAATCCTACCAATGACTTTTCTAAGTTATGTGCGGTTTTACATCACTCCGTGCTTCGGAAGGCACGTTAAGCTGTCAGTCCCAGCTGTTATTGATTAATAGCAGTCGTTAAGCTATGTCAGAGGCCCTCGGGAGGCCTGACAAACTCTGACACCAGAGGCCAGCACTACCTCATACGAAAAACAAAAGGGCGCCAAAGAAAGGCGATTTTTAGTAAATATAAACTGAAGTTCCAGTTAACTGTTTATTTTTTTAATAGTTCTGATGGGTTGTGTGGAGTTCCACCAGCCAGTTTAAGTGAAGACCGGAAGGCGGCCAGAAGAACCTAGAAGATCGAGCTCTGTGGCATTGGGAGAGGCCTATGTCCAGAAGTGGAAGAACACAGACTGATGATGATGTGTTTTTTAATGCTAGCGTCTGTTTCCCACTATTATCTGGGATTCAGATCAGGTATCTCAAGCGAGTCTCATCCTAGACCACATCATTGCTTTCCATCAGGCGTGATAATGGTCCTGCCTATTTTGTATCACATAAATTGCCACACTCCTGTATCGGTCTCGGTTTGTGTGGCTTTACAATTCGACACAGGTTTTTTAATGTTTGTCGATCTATATTTATTGCTTCATGTTCTAAAATATTGTTATTGGATGCATGACTTATGTGAACATCAAACCGGTTTACATCACCACGAGGCTGTCCAATTTTTATTAGTTGTAATTTCATCTGCAGAAATCTAAATAATTTTAGTGTTGGTGCTTTAAATTGTGAATTTATTTTGTTGCATTTCGTGATAAATTAATGATTGTCTAAATCTAATATGAGAAAAATGTGTTGTAATTCTTGTAAATGCAATGTCACAGTTTGGATATTTTGTTATGCCTCCTACAAGTATTATTTTTTGCTATTGATTATAAATGTGAATTCTGTGTTTGCAAGTATGATAAATAAGTACGCTAACAAACGGATTGCATGTATTTCAAGCTCTATTAAGTAAGCTACGCAGCTTGTTTACTGCAAATATTTTGTTTGCATTTCTAGTGATTTAAATGCCTGGCTAACCACAAGGCATTCTATATGTCAAAACATTCGGCAAACGCTTTAATACTGAACATACATTTTATTATTCCCCTCTCCAGTACTCCCCTTATCTGATTTCATCCATTTATTTGGTTTCCTCGATAATTCCACCTCCGCCAGAACATGAATAATTCACGTTGTAAGTAGAATCCTCAATTTGGAGTCGTTTTGGGAAATGTCTAGAAAATTAGTCTTGAGTAATCAATGGAGCCTTGATAAATTTTCTAAAGCGCTGGAATTCCAAATGAGGATATTAATTCTACTAAAATACTTTGTTAGAATATTATATGGCATAAAATAACTTAATAGCGATCGATAGAGTTAAGTTGATTTATGCTAAGAGCTTCGTTGTGGCCGCGTTCTATAGATATAATGTCTAAATTCCGTTAACGTATTTCAACTATCGTATGTGAACTTTGGAGGGGGACGGATAATCAAACATATGATAAATGAGTTGTCGCGAGCTGCCAAAAACTGGCTAGAGAGTTGTTAACATGAGTTTTTAAAGCAAAAACGTGTTCTAGTTTATGCTTTTCACCTATATTTAGCTTCAGATGAACCACATCACTAGCGAATGTAATGGAGTAAGCGAGCTGACTTATATTTAAGTGAAAAGAGCGCTTACCTGTTATCATGCTTTGGCTTTTCTGCTTTCGCGGCCAAACCTGAAAACATTCTAAAACTCTCCTCGCCCGCGTTTGCTGCAAAGGTGTTGAGGAACTTGTCTATAGCTTGTACAATAAATACAATAATTGTTATTTGATGTACAAGTTTATTAAAGCCAATTTGTTTTTGTATATTTTTGATGTACAATAGAGTTATCTAGAAGTCTGTACGGAATGAGAACCGTCGTAAGATTTGTATCGTTGGTAAGTTTGTATCGTTGGCAACATGCCACCTTCAATTTTTTATTTGTTTGGATGGATTAATGTATTGGTTTGGGTTACCATAAAATACTTAATGTTGGTTCCATCGGATATATTCTTTTCTATAGTTTATTTTAATAAATCCCATTTGGGTAATTTCTGTCGAAGTAAGTACAGTCAGGTTAAAAAATAAATAGAGTGACGGTGATCTTATGTACATTTTTCAAATTTAACCATTAGACAATTTAAAGTGAACTATAGTTTGAAAGCTTAATTTAAATTTTGGTGTGCAGCGCATAATTGTATTTCAGCACCACGTTGACTGTTTATAATTTTGAATTTCACATTGTTACTAGAAGGTCCCTGACATTTTACCAACTTTGCATAAGTTTATAAAGATGGAATAGAAAATGCCTCCTATGTCATTCGCACCTTTTGTTTTATAAGCGTAGTGCAGCAACCATTATCTCATACACACCTTTTATATCGACATATTTTGCGCCTCTGTGCAGTTGCTAAGAGTAGCAGTCGGCACCCTTGAATAAAACCACTTTCGCTTTTGTTATACATCAACAAGATATAAGTTCAAAAACTAAAACCCGATTACGGTTGTGTAAAAAATAGCCTATGACACTCTTGCGATGAAGACGAATCGATTGACACCTTGCTTGTCAAAATCGGATCAATAGGAGCGACGCTATGGTGGAACATCCACATAACCACATACATACATAGATAATACATACATACATACATAGACTGTTAAACTCATTACCCTTCCCTTGCTTTGCTGTAGTTGGGTAAAAATTAGGCGTTCCACTTAATAAAATGTTTTTAAATACAAAAACTTTAATCATTTTAAATAAAACTAATTATTGTATATTTTTACTGCAAAACAAAATATTGATAAATTATCTTGAATAGCTAGTATGAAATATTAAAAAGTTACCGAAATGCCACTTTTGAGTAGGTATTTTTTATGGTTACCCGAATGGGATGTTACACAAATGGGATGTTGTCTTTCCATCTTACGGTTAAGTTTTCTTTCCGCACGGAACATAAGTACCTGTACTTGTTTTCTGACTTAAATTTGACAGTGTTGTTCAGAAGGGTGAAGCTATAATGTCCCTTGCCTCTACCTTGCCTACAATTCACTACTAGCCTTCTAGCTGAAGTTTCGAACACCTATTGCTATTGGCATAGCATAAATTAACGGGTAGCGGTATTCACTTGTACTAGGCGTTATGAACAGTATATAAGTAACACAGTGCTATATAGAGTAAGAGATAAAGGCTATCAGAGAGCTGATTCTCAGGGGCGTCAGTTTATTTTTCACACGAGATGACGTCACATCTAGTATAGCACAACATTTTAGAGGTAAAGAAGATCATCATCAACTCGTATAAAGCTTTTTTAAGTGTATTCAACACTTATAAAAAAACATTAACTTTATAAATATAAACTTTACATGAATATATTATATTACAATGAAACTAAATTAGACTTCCTACATAAAATACAGATAACATAAATCAAATGTCGAAAGGTACATGCCTCAGCAGATGCCGTGTCTTTGACACTTGACGCTGATTTTCAGTCACGGCCCAGAGGGCGTGACCTTGGAGTATTCATAAATAAATATTTATATATACATAATAACTATTAAAATAAAACATACACATATATATTAGAAAATACATATGAAATAAAAATTATATACTCATACATAACTAAACGAAACTTAATAGCTTCTATTGAAAGGAGAAGAGGTAAGATGTTTGACCACCTTATACGACATGACAACATCATAAAAACCTTCGTAGAAGGGAAGAGAGGAAGAGGCAGAGAAGGAAATTTACAGATCAGATAAAGGAGAAGATATATGTCATGTCGTATAGGGAAGTCAAAGCTTTGGCCGAAGATAGGGAACGCTGTAAATTACTCCACTGACAAGAGCTGGGTCCTTAAATAAGACGAAGAAAAAGAAAGACATACATAACTATACATACTCATATATAATAAAAGAATAGTTTAATACTATAGAGTAAGAAGGAATGGAAATAAACAACATTAAAACATTAAAAACGAGTTTGATTATTCTTATGAACAGTTAAAAACAGAAACGATGGAAAAACAATATGTGTACACCATCTCACGCGCCCAAAAATCACCACCAGTTTCTAAGAGGGTGGACCTTAAACCAAGCTGGATGTCGTAATGAGCTGATGATGATGATAAAATTACTTCTAACTTGAGGAGAATATTCAGTAAGTTTTTTGTGTATTCAGCCATGTTTCTGATATTTCTGGATCAATCTGTTTTATAAGACCTCCAATGTTTTCGCAAGTAAATTTCCATAAAAATTGGTTTGGTAGCTTTTTAAAAAAATAATGCAGTAGTTTTTTTTATTTATGGAATTATTTTGCGGAGAATACTTTCATAATTTTGTAATTCTTTTTTTATTTTATTTTACATTATACTAATTATAATTATTCACGAAGTTTAAGTGAGTAAATTATACTCATGCCCAAATATAAGATAAACAATATTACGTATATTTCACGAAACAATCTCTTTTGCAATCTTTCATGAGTAAGATGCTTCGCCCACCCACTTGAATAAATTCATTTATTATGATCTCAGGAAGCTTATTTATTACCTTTACAACATAATACATATTACGTTTCTTTATTTGGCCACATGTACACGAGTGTTAATAACGCCGTAACTAGTAATTGTATTAGCAATATACTCATAGGTATATGAACAACATGGCGATATGAAATGTGTTTTTTACGGAAATCCTGGACATAGCAGCGCCTGTCTAAACTTGTGCCCGCCACTGAGCTCAGTCTTCAGCTTTCCTCATCCACTTTCTTCCAGCCGCTTTTCGCAGGTTGTCACTCCACCTGGCCACAGGGCGTCCTACACTACGTTTGCCTAAACGCGGTCTCCACTCGAGACCTCGTCTACCCCAACGATTACCAGTTTTCGCGAAAGGTGACCAGCCCACTGCCAATTTAGCTTGCTTATACTTAGAGCTATGTCGGTTACCTTGGTTCTCCGTCGGATATCTTCATTACGAATCTTGTCCT
Source organism: Alsophila aescularia (assembly GCA_946251855.1). Classification (NCBI taxonomy): domain Eukaryota; kingdom Metazoa; phylum Arthropoda; class Insecta; order Lepidoptera; family Geometridae; genus Alsophila; species Alsophila aescularia. Next base: position 12,769,159 of record OX276381.1, read on the forward strand.
TCAGAGAAACTCCAAGCATAGCTCTCTCCATAGTTTGCTGAGCGACCTTAAATTTGTGGACTTTTTGACCGCGATTGACCACGTTCTTCTTTATTATTACTTGCACCAAATACAAGTTTAAACAGTAATGGGCCCTATTTTGAACCCTGTGGATACTGAACCCTAATAAGTGAGTGGGGATGTTAGACTATACCAGCATACTTTTTCTCTATATCACTTACACTCTACCACATTTGTTAGAGCAGCCATTAAAGGTAGCTAGTAGTTTTGGTAGTAAAAAGAAAAACTTGTCAATTACATTTGCGCTTTCTCCCCTTTACTCATCTTTAACCATGTTTGGATAGAGTACCTAGCATTTAGGTAATGGTTTAGTACAAGTAGAGTACCGGTGGAGTAGAGGGTACTATCGCAACGTAACAATTCTACCCGCTACTATATTTAGTACTCTACAGCTACTATCTCAAGATACATTTTACTAGTACGGGTTAGTAGTAACTCTACTGTCGTACTCCTAATTGAAATCCGGCATAATGGTGTTGTAGTTGGTCGCCACAAATACAACAATGTTGCAGATAATACTAAACCTAGAATAAGTTAATTTAAGAACATTTATAAAAAGTTTTTATGCAGTAGCTATGTCATGATGAAACTTAGAACGGGCTATCACAATTAAATGCGTATACAACATTTCGTGTATTCGCCGTTAACCGTTGAGGATTTCCCTAGTCAGGAGCCAACTTGGAGTGCAGGAGCCATGTTATGGTAAAACTTCAAACCAGCTTTAGTAAATAATGCGTACACAAAATTTCGTTGACCGTTGAAGAGTTCCTTTATATGGAGCTGTCCCTGGATGTCGATTTAGGTCATGCTTACCCTTAAAATGCATAATCTTTGGAACTGAACCAACATGCAAAAATTCAACTCCGTAGGATAAGAGGAAGTGGTTTTAATTCAGCTTGCAAGATTTGACCTAAACAAACATACATACATACAAACATTGCAAGTTAAATAAAAGCTTTTAATTACTAGAAAACACACAGTATACAGAACAGAATCTCTGCAGTCATCACAAAATATTCATTACTTATTATTATAATTCATGATCCACATACGTTTTACATTCCCAGCAACCACCAACGCATTACAAATTCAACATTAAACTCTATTTACACTCCTGCATTATCCAGATTACGCGTGCTCCGCGATTTTCACTTTATATGATAATTTCTCCGCCTTTACCTGTCTGCCGGGACAATTTTTTGGAAGCTGATACCATCTCCGTTACTGTGGTTCGTGATTATCGAGGTACGGGGATACGGGGACATGTATGGGTGTTGAATTGTCAATATTCATAAGTTTAACGCGTGAGTTACGCGATGGAAGATGGTAAGATATGAATAGTATTTTTTTTTCAAACAAGAATTGCCTCGTTTTTGGCGTAGATAATTAATCAGTTGCAAGATGCTGCTTACGCAAATAGCCTTTATCTGTGGTGGAACACTGCAAAAGTCCTCTAGGTGATTTATTTGATTTTAACAACACAATCTGTAAAATTATTGTTGGATTTGTATTGCAAATTTAGTTACAAGCTTAGTAAACTGCCGCTACGAGTACTTATTTTTATTTCAAAAATGAGATTGAAAAAATGAGTGTAATGTTTCAGGGTTCATATATGTTTGTATGAATGTATGTATGTATGTATGTATGTATGTGAGTTTCTTTAATCCACCATAACTTTTAAATACCTGAACAAATTGGGATGTATGGTGTATCGTTAGAATCCTGACATTATTTCGAGTAAAATAGGAAACATTTTATTTTTAAATCATTCTGGCGGAAAAATAGCTCCATATTCAAACGCGAAAAAAACTTTGAATTTTACAAGTATCAAATTGAAGATCTTGGTGAGCACATTTCAACAGTATATAATTTATTGGTATAAGTTCTTTTTTTGCGTGTTTTTTAACATTTTATTTACACTCATATCGTAAAATCCGGATTATGAACAATGGTGGCATAGTGCATTACGCACGGCACGTCTCTAATAAGAAAAATCAATAAATTACATTACTATTTTTTTGAACTAAACAATTTTTTTACCATTAAAGCACCGGTAGGCTCCGCACCTACGAGGGTTTTTATCATTTATTATCTATGGCGGCGCGTGTTATACCGTATGCGCGCGTATTCGCTGTGGACTGGATTTTGGTGCCATAATTTACTTTACATTAGTACCTAACCAATTTTATGTGATTTATTATGTACATCAAATGTTTTTTCCTGATTAAAAATGTGACAAAGATGTGTTAAACTTGTGAAAACTGTGTTTGTGAGGAGAATTTGACTCCACCTGACATCACGGAACAGCAGCGAACATGACGACCGAGCTTTACCAGCAAAATCAAGAAAAGATAACGACCTTATTTTTTTCGTTAAAAGTAAGTTCCTATTGTATGAGTGTAGATAAAGTAAAATCTATATATAAATCTATATAAATCATATCTTATGAGTATGAAACGGCACATAACTAGGTATTAAAACACTCGAGTGATACTATTAAAACTCGCCTACGGCTTGCTTTTTAAACTCACACTCGTGTTTTAATTCCCCTCATTATGCAATAGTTCATAATCAACTATTAATTTATGGCTTGTTAGTTGTTCTCTATCTACACGTAATACGAAATTGCTTGAATAAAATATCATTACGAACTTGAGTTCTTCGTTCGGAAAGTATGGATGTTTTTGTTACGTCAAATACAAATCAGCTAGCCAAGTTACATAAACTCATACAATCCGTCGTACCTATATCGGCAAATAAAATTGTCACAGAAGGTTCTTCTGATGCAAACTCGGTGGCTTTGATATAAATGCAATATTTCCCAGAACACCAGCTGCAAAGACATTGTATTGCAATTCTTTTTATAGATGTTACGGGAAGTCTCATGTGCTCGCAATTTAGCTTTGATCAAATGCAGATTATGTTTTCTTTGTTTTAAGAAGGAAAATTGCCTTGGAGGTATTTGTATTATTCTACAATTATATTTTTAATCGGTAAGAATAAACAAACAGCCAAAATAATAGCCTAGCAGTATACTACAGTAACGATTCCGGGTTCGTTCCTCCGCACCAATGACTTTTCTAAGTTTATTTCGGATTTTCATCGCTCAACTTCGAAGGGCACGTTAACTTGTCGCTCCCAGCTGTTATTGATTTGTAGAAGACGTTAAGCCAAGTCAGTGGCCTTCGGGTGGCCTGACCTACTCTGCTTCGACGAGGCCAGCGCAGTCACCTCATACAACAAACAAACAAATAAACAAATAATACCATTTTCAGAATATTTTATTCAAGAGCCTATCCCTATGTATTATTAATTTTAACTAAGCACTAAGTAAAAAAAACAAAAAGAGTCTAGGGAGCTTAAAATAAGCTATATACTGAACCAGAATTTTAATATATTGCAAGCACAATTGGAAAAAAAAAATTGTTCTAATGATTAACGAGGTTATAATGTGCTGATAAGAGATAACATTGGTAATGTTTTTTTGAAGATATAATTCCCGAAATTTTAATTTTATTTATTTACATAATTAATTATTGTGTTTGACTTATTATTATATGTCTTTTCCTAATTAACTTCCTAAAGAAAAAAAAGTATTTACTAACTTGTATTAGGTACGCTTTTCGTTTTCATTTTTTTATTTTTTTATTTGTGTCTTTTTGTCTGTGTGTTATCGCATCACATAAAACTACTAGACCGATTAATATGCGGTACTTCTTGTGGGAAAGCTTAGGTTTAACTTAAAATCAAGTGTACTTTGTATGCTAACCCGATACGTAAGCCAAACAATGAATAAAAATCTATTTGACGGCTGAATGAATTTTGATGAAATATACATTGGACTATATATCAACTTTTAGTCCTGGAATAACACGTTGATTACTTTTAACACAGATAAATATCAACGCGGAAAGCCACGGGTCATTTAAACATGGTTTTAAATTGAAAACCAGAAGTTTTAATATCAATTACCCTGTGACCCTGAGACCCTGAGATATTAGTTTTACGTCTTATATTTCCAGTAATTTTACTGGGAACAGGAAACTTTGCCCTTCAAACTGGATCAAGTAATATTTGCGGTTCTCTATCGATACGCATAATATATAATGTCATAATTTAGTCTGTGATAATTTTACTTATCCTTATAAAGTGCTAGCATAATAATAGTTACGCATAAATATTTAGGCATAATCAGGTTTACCGTATCTAACAAGCATATTTATTTAGTAGCATAAAAAATTTTATTATTCACCTTGAGTGAAATAACTTTAAATTAATTATTTAAATAATATGTAAAACAAACATGTTTACGGCTTACGGATGGCCCAAGGGCTACCACGCCGAACCTGAACCTACTGTCACAGTATAGTACCTAGATTATATTTTATGCGACTTCATAGTAGTCCGAAATAATATAGCCTAAAAGATCATTATGCCTACCTTAACAGTATGTCAAATACTGTTTATAAATGTAACATTAATACTAGTGGCTCTGTGAGCTGTAGACCTCACGCGTACAAACTTTTTTGAAAGCAATCTAGCATTGCACAGTAGCGCCATCTAATTACCTTATTGTAAAATTAACATTAATAACCAAGGTGCTCCATCAACCCCTAAAAAAGTCTGATTCAACTGGTAGAAACCTAAAAGTGAGAAATTTACTGCATTTTGAGGAGCTTTTCTGCTCATTATACCGAAGATCCTCATCAGATCTTCGTCAAAGTTTTATGAGACCAATTTAAAGTTACTACCTTTGAAATAAAACAGAACCATTGAAATCGGATCTACTCGTAATAAGGCGGAGACGTAATTCGCGACGACTAAAAAATTCGTTTAACCTGTAACCAAGTTTTGTCTAGTTCGGTTGAGAAATGCGACCTGTAGAGAAGAACAGAGATCCGGACATACGAAAGCATTTTTGCCCAAGCTGAAACGGAGAAGCTTCGCGCTCGCTCGGTCAATTATGTCACTAAAAGTTATGCCTAACTTATTATGCCAAAGTAAATTAGTATTAAAAAAGTTATGCGAAATAAAGGGATACAAATATTTGCACAATACTTGAGTGTCTAAATTTGATAGGTGTGTTAACTCCCCAGGCGAACTATGACCCAAGAGGCCTAACAATACAATAAACTACAATGCCAGCTTCAAAACTTAGTACCACTCTTTTGAAATAAATAGTTTTTATTAAACTGCTTGGCTCTTAGTCATCGGATTGAGATACCAAGTACATCCGTTTTTTATGTCAAAACCTAAGCTATCCAACAGTGAAAAATCGCATCGCAATCGGTCCAGTAGTTTTACTCAACTCTTAGTACCACACTTTTAAAATTAAAAGATTTAGATTTTTGACTAAATTGCTTGGTCCCTACTCATCGGATTGAGATACCATGTACACCAGCTTTTAAGTCAAAATCTTAGCTAACTAACAGTGAAAATTGCATAGCAAATCGCATCGCAATCAGCTCAGTAGTTTTAATGTGATGCGCGAACAGACAGACTTTAAAAGTGTGGTACTAAGTTCAGAAGGGTAGTGTATTTATTCCAGAAAACACCGATGAAAAGATCCGGAGGACGCACTCTGCTACACTTTATAAACTATCAACATCATAATACCAACTTAAAACGAGTTTATCTATGAATGAACCAAAGTCTATTCCTGAGATACCTGTTGAAGATGAGAAAATTTAGTGGCCAAGCTAAGTGAATGAATCCGTAAAGTAGTTTTCCTTTCGCGTATTCGCCGCGCTGTAGATATGGAGATTTTATATTAGTTTTACCCGAATGCAGAGGGTTATGTGTTTGGGTTGTATGTATGTTTGTACGTTTCTTAGGAGCATCGTACAGCATAAACGGCTTGATGGATTTTATTTAATAAATGAGGTATCATTGGATTCGTCTTGATCACGAGAGTGCTATAGGGTATATGAAGTGTTAAGAAAACTAATATGGCGGCTGATAGCTGCCATATTGTATTTCAGAGGACACAAAAAATACCAAAACCTATCGAGTGATGTATCAAAATACAGGTCTTTAAAATACGATTTCAAAAATATACAATTCTTATCACTAAACAGTAGCAATGTTTTTTAAAGCTTCTTCAAAAAAAAAAAATTTTTGGTTATTCAAGTTAACGTAAATACTTTAATCTAATGTTGCAATTGCAACTACGAGTATTTAACTAAAATAAAATATGTAAGTAAAAAAGAAACATTAAATTTATATAAATAATAGCTGTGCCCGTGGTTTCACCCACGTCCTGAGGAACCGAGCATTTTTCCGGAATAAGTAGTATGCCTATGTGTTAATCCAGGGTATAAGCTACCTACATATCAAAGGCGGGAGAGCCCAAGCCCAGATGAAGACACACTTACGCACGCACCATTTTCACTGTTGTCACTGGCATACACAAACAGTTTAGGGTCCTCACACCACTTGTCGACAGTGTTCACCTCGCGGAGAAACGGCTCACTTTCGGTGTTTCGCCTTTAATTGATCTTTCAGGTGCGTTATTATTATTTATTATTTCTAATGACCGATTCCTGACTAGTGCCTCGGTTTATTACGATTTCGAGATCATGCCTATATCCCATGACATGTATTATAGACCAAATCATACAAGATGACGTTTCAAATTCGATCACGCTGCAGTCCGTTGCCTGAACTGAAGATCTCCTGGAAGCTCGTACTCTGTGCCGCACGAGATTTCTTGCGGAAGGCGTGTGACGTCATTGCGGTAATTGCCGAATGGTTCCACTAATATATTGTACCGTGACGTTAGATTGCCTTGCGCTGACTGAGTGCGTAAACAATTAACAACATTAGAGTGCATTTAGAGCAAACCTAAACTTCAACCTCTTAACCTCTTCATTATAATATCTACCTCCTCTTTAATATCATTGACTATATCCGTTAATGTTCCAGGAAGAGATACGGAATCTAGAAAATAACGACTGATTTTGATCTTATTTTTTACGTTTTTATTTCACCTAATTGCTAATTTAGTATGTTTTTGTTGTGGGCCTGATTTCTTTACACCGTATTATGGTTACTGGTTTTTGTTAATTTAAACAAGATTACGTCGCAGCTGGTAGCTTAAACGTAACACTAAGTACTACTGTTTTATAACAATAAATTTCAAGCGAGTGATTTTATAACGATAAATTTCAATCGATTAGGTGCTTTCAATTTTTTGGGCATAATCATAGAGTTCATATTCATCTTACCGCCAGACAGAGATCACGAATTAGATCAGAATTTTAATGTTTTTATTTCATTAATAACGGCTGATAGACACACAGGTAATATAATCGGAATGATTATTACCGGTGAGTCATTTCCTCCTGACCTGACGTCAAATAAGGAATGATGGGTTCAACTGAGATCAAAACCACTGAAATGTCTAGTGATGCACCGTTTGTATCATACGCACGCGCGTAGGTACGCGCGCCGACACTCGTCGTAAGGTAACGTCTCGTCAGTGGTGCGTCTTGAAATTGGGTATGTGTATGGGGCTGTTTGCCGCATAATTATCACTTGAAGACAATCGACCATACCTTACCTTTCGGTATTTTAGATATTTACGTTGAAAACTCAACGGTTACGCGGTGCCTTGTTTTCATATTATATAGTGACCCAAACGTGTTAGCTGTTGATTCGATTACACTAATTAGATATTATTTTATTCAGTTATTTAAGCCATTCTGCCTTTTTTTCTTACAATCCTGATTGAAGAACTTTTCTGACCCAACTTTTTTCTTCTTTTATTTAGCAATGTATTATTGTCAAAGAGAAGCTATTTCGGGTCGCATCTTGACATTATAATCTTAATCGATATCAATATATAAAAGTGAAACGTTGTCTGTTTGTTTGTTTGTTTATTTTTTTTGTTTGTTTGTTTGTTTGGGGAGCTTTCACGCGATAACCGATGGACGGATTTTGATGAAATTTGGAATGGAGATAGCTTATACCCTAGAATAAAATATAGAATACTTTTTATCCCGGAAAATTCTACGAATTTCGTGGAAGTTTCCACGGGAAAACTGGAACATGTTGAATACTCGCTGTAAGGAACGGTTGCCATGGAAACGAAATAACAAGTCTGCCAAAAATCATCAAGAGCGTTAGTGCCACAGAGTAAGTAGTTGATGCTATACCAACAAAAAGCCACAGAGGCCATAACCAAGAAGTCTAAGTCTACTATTGCATTGGTTTTTATACGCTTTATATTAGATTCACTTGTATGTTTGTATGTTTGTAACCGACTCCTTTGGACGCTATTTTGACCCACATTAAACGGTCAGATTTCATTCAAATTTTGCACACCTGTCAAAGACCGATGACAATGCAATAATACGAAGGAAAAAAAACGCTCTTATAAATAAGCCAAACTAAAAAGTAGAAAATAAATAATAGTTAAAAAAAACTAGAATACACGTTTTATATAGAAAACCAAACTAAAAATAAGAAAAAAATGTTTGATTTAAAAAAAAACGTGGGGTGCATTTTAAGATATTATCGAAATGATAATCCTTCTTCTCATATCTGTCAATGAAATATATATAACTATTGACCCATGCACCCTACGTTTTTTTTGAACTAAATCATTTTTTTCTTATTTACACTATTAAAAATTATTTTCTATTTTTTAGTTTGGTTTTCTATATAAAGCGTGTTTTTTAGTTTTTTTAAACTATTATTTATCAATATCCTAGAAGAACGTAGGATGTTTTTTTCGCGATAAACTGAAGTCCACGTGGACAAAGTCACGAGCGGGAAAGCTAGTATTTTATAAAACTGTGTGATGCTGGAACTTTTATTAGAGGACTGTCAAGTACTACAAAGTCAATATCGTCAGTTATTTATTTTTTGAACTCTATTATTTGATAATGGCTCCTAATATAGGACCACGGAATAGAAGGAACAAGAATAGGACCTTAATTCAATGACTTGACGTTGCCGATGATACGTAACAGTCATTTTAAATTATTACTTCGTTCGAAGCTTACAGTAGCAAATGGGATATTAGCCTTGTTTTGGGTAATTTCAATGAACATTTCTAATTAAGGGTTTTTTTTGTCTAAGCTACACTTTCGAATGAAGCTGTTTGTCATTTTTAGCGCTGCTGATGATAATATATTATGATAAGTTTCCAATCATTTTTAAGTTTGTCTATTATAGTTGGTAACGTTGACATAGCCTTACCGTATCACGATGTAATCACAGATATGTATAATGGTAATTATAATATTTTACACATGGTTTGGCGTGTATAACACACCAAACCATGTGTGAAATACAGTTAGCTATTTATTATTATTATTTGTCAATACGCCCAGCTGAAATGCTGTTACAGTTTTTGTATTGTACGTCTTTTTTTAATGGAAGCCTGAAGATCTATTTTTATATGTAAGCCTCGCAAACTGGTAGTTGCGCAAACATTTAAACGCTTAATTAATAGAACGCTGGATGAGCGTGGGACTTAAATAAAATTTAAAAAACTGAACTCTAAGCACGTAACTTTCTGCCACATAATAAGCTAGTTGTTAATATAGACGTAATACACTGCCTGTTAGAGCTCAAATTAAACGACTCGTCCTTTAAAACGGTTGTTCCAATGTGAATGATAACATGTAACATAAAAAAATATGCAATTTTTTATCAGAGAGTAGTTAACTAAACTAAATTTATGAATTATAACGATAATGTTGACACCATCTCAACAATATTGGTAATTGGTTTGAATAGATTATATTATTAGACAGAGTTCTAAGTTAAATTGTTCATTGACGTTAGTTAAATTATCATCACAAATTAATTTGTGATAAGAATGTACTGTGTAAGTACAAACTTCTGCATTGATAATATTACCGTTATCTTTCAAGGTCTACATGTGTTTATATATCAATCTGGAGGACCAGGCGCGAATATAATTATTGATTAAACGAACTTACCTGTAAGTGAAGTTCTATCATCATTATAGAAGCGCCTGGTCCGAAGAGATTGATAGCCGACCCTCCCTATATTTCATATTCCGAGTCTGAAGACTCTTGCGGTAATATTATCAATAAATTCAGGTTTTCCAGCTCTAAACAAAATGACATAACTATAAATAAGAAAATACGGGAAGATTTTAAATGAAGCAAGGAGGTTTTCTTCAACTTTTTACTCTCAACTTGTGCATTGGTCTGGCCGGGTGGCGATACTACATGTGTTTATATATCAATCTCTTCGGACCAGGCACTCCTATAATTATGATAGAACTTTACTTACAGGTAAGTTCTTTTAATCAATAATTATGTAATGGAAATGAGATTTCGGTATTAATACGTGAATTAATTCTGATTGATCAAAGCGATAGTCGGTATATTCTGTCGCTAGCTGTTTTGCCATGACGTGGACAGACTTACATAGGTACAAGTTAAATTCATTGCCGGTCATTACAATGATAAAATATACCTTCATACCTATTACAGGGTGGAATTTTTTAACCACACCCAGAGGGAAAGTACTCTAAATACTGGAGATAGCAAATTTCACTCAAAGGAAACATTCCCCTACTTTTAAAAAGAAACAAATCTGCATTCAAAGATTCTCGAAAACTCATTTGCCACAGTCGGTAATCGAACCAGCTGAAACCGAAAAAACAACATCCTGCACTCTTAAGGCATCAATCAACAGGGCCAATCATAAGAATCAAATCTCAGTAACAAACATGATAAATAAAATAAAAGGAAATCCGTAACATATTGACTTATTTTAATTGAACGATTTTTTTTTAGGGTAATTTAACTATTAATTGCTCGAAATGAGCTCCATTTTGTTCGATACACAAGTTTATTCATTTAATAAAGAGAAAAGAAATTATCTAATAAGGAGTCTCTTAAAAAAATGACGTCAAAGATTATTGTTAATGAGGTATTACCATAATTAATCTGATGGACTATGAGTAACAGTGCTTTATCTTGTCCCATAGAATTTATTAGTTTAGATTTCATAGTTTTAGTATTACTTTGTTTTAGGTTAGCATAGTCATTGTTTAATAAGTCCTTTTTGATTGAATACATTTTTTGCGGGATGTCAGCTCGTAGTCAATAATTTTGTACACAGTCGGGCTTTTCTATATTTTTATAATAATTTTACTTCTTACAAGCTGTTATTAGTCAGTTAGTTTTTTTATGGTTCTGCGAAGTATATGGCCTGTCCATTGCCACTTCAACTTGCAAACTCTGAGAGCTATGTCGGTAACCTTCGTTCTTCTACAGATTTCCTCATTTCTGATTCTATCACGTAGTGAAACACCGAGCATAGCTCTCTCCATTGCACGCTGCGCAACTCTGAGCTTTTGTATGAGACCAATAGTTAGCGACCACGTCTCAGTGCCGTATGTCATCACTGGCAACACGCACTGATTATAAACTTTCGTCTTGAGGCTCTGCGGTATCTGCGATAAGATATGCGAGAAGATATGGCGTAATTTCCCGAACGCTGCCCATCCGAGTTGGATTCGTCGGTTGACCTCTTTGTCGAAGTTGGATCTACCCAGTTGGATCCTCTGACCCAAGTAGACATAGTCATCAACAGCTTCGATAATATCGTTCCCAACATAAACCGGCAAAATATATATATATATATATATATATATATATAATGTATTATATTATGATATATTATAATGTATTTGTTACTTGTTCTTATCTATGTATAATGTATTTTTTTCATTATTATTTTTGTTTATCCGTACCTTGACGTTACCGAATGGTCCCAGTGCAAGGAAGACCAGCAATTTACTGAGCTGAAGCCATTTTGAAAATAGTTACAATTAGACGTATTTTAGTATTAAGGTTTTTTTTATGTCAGTGTTCTAAATGTTATTTTTTAATAAATTTATTTCTTCTTCTTAATCAAAAGAAAAAAAAGAAATCCTTAGGATCACTTCGTTGACCGTCTGTCTATCTGTCTGTCTGTCAAGACCCTTTTTCTCAGGAACGCGTAGAGGTATCAAGTTGAAATTAATATCAAAACTCACTCAAACACAATCAAAAAATACGGCCGATAATGCCGCATATTTTGACCCTCGTAAGGGAATCAAAACCTATAGGGTACTTCCGGTTGACCTAGATTCATGAAATTTCGCAAGAAGCAATATAGCACTGTAGTGAGTAGTAACAGTGTGCGAATTGCTGCAATAAAGGTTTCGCTTTCTGACAGCAGTTCATTCTTGGTAATCTCAGTGTATTTGCCTACTGATTGTGCTCAAAACTTAAGTGATTTTATAGAATGCCTTAGTGAAATTAGTGCTATCGTTGAAAGTAGTAATACGGAATCAGTTTATATATTAGGAGATTTCAATGCTCACCCTGGAGAACGGTTCAGTAAGGAACTTTTGAATGTTTGTCTTGATGAACAATGGGTTTGTGCTGATTATCAATATCTCGGTTTAACATCAGATACGTTTACTTATATAAGCGATGCTCATGGTAGTAAACGTTGGTTAGACCATTGTGTGGTTACGGAATCGGCGTGGCAGACAGTAAAAAGTGTATATGTTACATATGATGTAAATTGGTCAGATCATTTTCCTTTAGTAGTTACGTGTAACATTAATATAATTAAACCTAAAGTACAACAAATTAATTCAATCTGTAATAAAGTTATATGGGGGAGTAAAGATACTTGTGAAATAGAAATATATAAAAATACCTGTAATATACTGTTAAGAGAGTTAGATTTCCTTGCAGCTCTGACTGAATGTAGTGGTAAAATGTGTAATATTATGGAGCATAAACACGTAATTAATGATATGTATAATATGCTTGTAGGTGCTTTGAGCACTGCACTGAGTCCTGCTCAACTTTAAGAAAATCCAATAATAAATTACGTGTAGTAGGCTGGAACAGACACGTCAGCAATGCACATGGGAAGGCGCGTCAGGCTTTTCAAATGTGGAATTTATATGACAAACCCACTGGTGGGCAACTATATGATAATATGTGTAAATAGAGAAAAACTTTCAAGGGTAAACTAAAGTGGTGTCAAAATAACCAACAACAAATCAAAATGGATATTTTGGCTTACCACCCCTCTGCCAAAGATTTTAAAGGCTTTTGGAAGGAGACAAATAAGCTAAATCCTAAGGCTAGTTTTCCGGTGAGTGTGAACGGTGTGTCCGAGGCCAGAGATATAGCTAATACTTTTAAGGAACACTTTCATGTCGAAACATTGTTGACAGAGCCACAGGTGCCCTATACTGAGCCTCATCTGCCAGAATCACATGTTCATTTTAGTGCTAAAGACGTTTCTATAGTGATTAAGCAAATGAAGAGAGGCAAATCACCTGGACATGATGGACTGAGTATAGAGCACCTGCAGCATGCAGGCATCCACCTCCCCAGAATACTAGCGATGCTTTATAATTTTTGTATCGGGCATTCCTACCTACCCGAAGATTTAATGAAAACTGTGGTAGTTCCAATCATTAAAAATGGAACTGGTGATGTCTCTGATAGATCCAATTATAGGCCTATATCGTTAGCAACGATTATTGCGAAGGTGTTGGATGGTATCCTAGATTAACAACTTAGCGTACATCTCGAGCTACATGACGCACAGTTTGGCTTTAAACCAGGATTGTCAACGGAATCCGCTATTCTATGCCTAAAGCATACCGTCCATTACTATACAAGTAGAAAAACTCCTGTATACGCCTGTTTTTTTGGATTTGTCAAAGGCATTTGATTTAGTGTTATATGATAAATTGTGGTTTAAACTTCGACCTGAAACTAGTTTGCCAACAGACTTAGTGAGCGTCTTTAAATACTGGTACGAAAATCAAAATAACATTGTAAGATGGTCGGACGCATCCTCTGATGTATACAGGTTGAATTGCGGGGTGAGGCAGGGGGGAATAACCTCACCCAAGCTTTTCAATTTATATATGAACAGCTTGATTGTTGAGCTCATTGAAACAAATGTAGGATGCTCGATTGACGTGAATATTGTCAATAACATAAGCTATGCAGATGATATGGTTTTGCTGAGTCCATCAATCAGTGCTTTGAAAAGATTACTTGGATTGTGTGAATCTTATGCTGCGTCCCAAGGGCTCAGGTACAATGCTAAGAAGAGTGAGTTAATGCTGTTTAAAGCCGGAACTAAAACCTACTCAGCCTCTCAGGTAATTCTGGGTGATACTCCACTCTCTTGGGTTAAGCAGTTCAAGTATCTGGGCCACTGGGTCACTGAGGACATGTCAGACGACATGGACATTGAGAGGGAACGTAGAGCGCTGTCCGTTCGATGCAATATGTTGGCTCGCAGGTTTGTACGTTGTACTAAGCCGGTGAAAATTACCTTGTTTAAGGCGTTTTGCCAGACTTTTTACACGTGCGGCCTGTGGGTCAATTATACGCAGAAAGCCTATAACGCTTTACGGATCCAGTACAATAACGGGTTTAGGGTGCTGTTGGGTCTACCTCGATTTTGTAATGCATCAGGAATGTTTGCAGACGCCCGCACCGATGATTTTTATGCGGTTATGCGTAAAAAAAGGCGTCCCTGATGCGTCGCATGCGGAGTACGGCCAACAGCAGTATGACCGTTATTGCGGATGACTACATTCGTGGTGGTTTTATGAGGCACTGGGTTGATGTACACCAACCAGTTGCTCAACTCGTGTCTATATAGATTTTTGACGATAACGTATGAATTTTTAGATATAAGATGTTTATATTGTTTTCTAACATAGTTTTTTTTTATTATTATTTTTTAAGTTTTGTGTACACTAACACTATGGGCAAATAGCCTGATACAAACCAATAAATAAAAATAAATAAATGTCTTATATCACAAGTAAACGGAAAAATACTTCTCTTTTTTGCGTTTATAAGCTTCTTTAACCGAAAACGTAAACCGACCACGACCTATGTCGGTGTACGGGGACAACAGTTTTCTAACGACTAATTTAAGTTTGTACTGAACCTTCGGTGCGCGAGTCCGACTTGTACTTGGCCAGTTTTTTTTTATGAATTTGGTTGCGTTTGACCACATTTCTCCTGGTGCTTGCTTGCTTTTTGTATGAGGTACTGCTGGCCTCTGGTGTCCAGCTGATTACCTCTGACATGACTTAACGACTGCTATTAATCAATAACAGCCGGGACCGATAGCTTAACGTGCCCTCCGAAGAATGGAGCGATGGCAACAAAATTAATTGGTGCGGAGCCGAGGACTGAACACGGTATCGTTGGATTCTGTCTCGCACTAGTATAGCACTCGGTTACTTTCACTCATCTCAGCTGATGTTAAGCGATGATGCGATCGACTTAAATGTTTAGTCTAAATCTTGCAAGCTAATAATGGACGTCTTCCAAGAAGACAACCATCTAGAAAATACAAAACTATAAGACTCTTGTCCATCCGCAATCAAAAATTTTCCTTTAGAAAACTAGAGGAAAATTTTGGATTACGGACGGGATTTGAACCCGCTTTATCCGAGTCTTTATCCGTATCTATAAAAGCTAATTACGTAAAAAAATGCAACAAAATTTTTACATAATTAATTCAGTTGAGTGTAATTCAGATGAGGTGTGATTCAGCTGCACCCTTCGGTTTCACCCGCGTAAGGGATAATGATGATGGTGAAAAGTCTCCTATGTGTTATTCCAACCAGGGTATAAGCTATCTCCATTCCAAATTGCATCAAAATCCGTTCAGCCCTCTGAGAGTGAAGTATGATGATTATGATGATGATGATGATGATGACGATGAAAGTATCCTATGTATAATTCCAGGGCGTAAGCTATCTCCAATCTAAATTTCATCAAAATCCGTTCAGTCGTTATCCTGTGAAAGCTCCCTAAACAAACGAACAAACAGACAACAATTCACTTTTATATATTGGTGTGGATTGTAAGAATGTATGTGGGTAGATTCAATTAGGCGTACTACTTACCTGTCATTTTATTATCTAGAGTCTATCTATAAAAATAAAAATGAAATGCTGTTAGTATGTAAGTGCATCACTTAAGAACGGATGGATCGATGTGGATTAATAGAGATAGAGATGAGATAGTCCGAATAAGGTCTACTCTAGTCAATAATATAAGATCTTTTATGTGTCATTTACAAAGATGTACACGACCTACAAGATACCCTATACGAAGTATGTGGAATACAAAATACAAGATACTATTAAAATAAGTATTTCAGATACCAAATACAAGATACCTTATGGAATGGTTTCTGAAATCCTAGATATAAGATAAGTATCTTATAAATACTTTTTGAAGATAAAATACTTTTTGAAAGAAAACACAATTTTATGGAGTTTAAGTTTATAATATGAATTATGAAACTTTAGTTTGGGGCCAATTTGATAGAGGACTCTCGCCATCTATCAAATTGGCCCCAGACTAAAGTTTCATCAATAGATGGCTCTTTGCATTTGCATAGGCATTTCATAGGTAAGTATTTATGAAATACAAGAAACCAAACTAATGGTATCTAAATACAAGATACAAAATACATTTCAAAAACAGTATTTTAGATATAAGACGTAAATACGTATTTTGTATCTCTTATCTGTATTTCAGATACTTGTATCTTATATAAGTCACATCTCTGGACATTTAATTCGACTCTTTAATTTTTACTTAGATAGTAATGACAATAGTTTCAAAAGATATATTAAAATTGTTAGTTTAAGTTATAATAAAAATAATTAGATTAAGAAATGAATTAGTAAGTAGAAAGAGAAGTGCAATAACCAGCTATGAAGTTTGATGTTAAATGTATTTAGGAGAATACCTTGGCCGCCATACTATACCATACTATACCAGGAATTGTTTTTAATATGACATTGGGGCATAGCTAGGTTTTCATTCTCCTTGTTATTGTAGAATATCCTTCATAACGCAGATATAACATAAACATTAGATAAGTATAAAATTACATAGTTATAGGTAAACAAACCGCTCGTGCAACAACTGGTAACGACCCTGAGAATAATCACTGTACCTATAGATACCACAGTGATGTTGACATCACGATCGAGTTTAACTGGAAAACTGTATGATTGCACATTATCATTATCATCATCATCATCATAAGCCTGTATCAGTCCACTGCTGGACATAGGCCTGTTCCAAAGCACGCAACTGAGCCCGATCTTCGCTTCTTCTCTCACAACTGCTGCCAGCCACTTTGCGTATAACATCGCTCCACCGAGCTGGACGGCGCCATACACTAAGTTTGCCGAGTCGCGGTCTCCACTCAAGAACACGTGTACCTAACGGTTATCTGTCCTTCGACAGATATGACCAGCCCACTGCCACTTCAGCTTCCTAATCCTAAGGGCTATGTCGACAACTTTGGTTCTCTGCCGGATCACCTCATTCCGGATACGATCTTGCAGAGAAACTCCGAGCATAGCCCTTTCCATAGCCCGCTTAGTGACTTTAAAGGTGGACCGTGGACGTGAGTGTCCACGACTTGGCTCCGTATGGCTCTGAAATATCATCATCATCATCATCATTTCAGCCTTTAGAAGTCCACTGCTGAACTTAGGCCTCCTCCAAAGAGCTATCTTGTGTCACCTCCATCTTGTGGGGGTCTCCCTACACTTTATTATCATATTGAATATGAATTAATAACTAAGCTTATGAATGTTTGTTTTCTTTTTTTTCTTAGTATATAGGTAACGAGTTCTTGTAGAGTGACCATATTGTTAGTTCCAAATGGCTATTGCACTACGTTGCACACCTGACTCTATGGTCTTTTAATACGGATTACCCGATTCTGCGGTGACCTCAATTCAATTCATTTATTTACTGCAAACATATGTACATAATTAAAATCACAAGCATTATGTTGATAGTGTCAACATCATGACCCTGACGGGGTATGGCAACAAGAAGCAAACAACCGAGACATTATCTATTATATTTATTTTTGTTTATGTAGTTTTATCATATAAAATTTCGTCAAGGGTAAATAACATATGTCAATTAATAAGATCTTTAAGTTAGAAAGTTGTTCTTTTTCTTCATATTTTTATTATATCTGGTTGTTTGTTATAATATTTTATTGACATTTTATTCGTACATAAAATGGCAGTAAATAACTGTTGTTTTTTTATTTGGCTGGTGGTAGAACGAAATCATACCTATACCTAGACGCAAATCTTCCAGGCTGATCATCCTTTTATAGAGAAGAATAATTTACTAACGTTGCATAGGAGATGATACTCTGTCGGCAGTCCGAGGTTATCCCGAAGGTTGGTCCGCGGAGATCAAAGGGCCGCGATAAAATGACTGCATCACAAGACTACAAGGAAAAATTATTAATGTAGATTACCTATATATACTTAGTGATGAAATCATCCTTCTGTGGAATGTGACTGATCGTATTCTTCAGGCATAGTTTTTTGTCATTCACTTACTACATCATAATATAAAAGTCTAGGTAAATTTGGATCATTCGTTTAAAATAAACTACTGAACAAGAATATAACATTTTTTATCGTGTCTGTATGTCTGTCTGTTTCTCATTTTGTCTGTTTGTTAGTTCGCACAACTCGTGAAACATACAAGACCGATTGCGATGCGGTTTTCAATGTTAGATAGCTTAGGGTTTGACTTAAAGTTGACTGTGACGTTACATGACACTTGACATTGGCGAAATTGCTAGTAGACCAGTGCCTCCGCAGAAACCATCCTAATAAAAAAGAAGAGAAAGATCTCAATTTTGACAGATATTATACGTAAATTAAAAGTTATAGATTTTATTTGTTTTCTTTTCTCAAAGTTCATTGATCTACGCATCTACAAAATATATAATTTATGATGTTTGCTTAAAAATTGGCGGAACATAAATTAAGATAATAAATGTATAGTTTTGTTGAGAAGTGGGTCAGAGTACGACTAGACACGTGTGTCGTCTCTACAAGTGGCATTCTCAGGAACCGTTAATTCAAATTATTTATCTATCTATACTTATAGTAAAGCAGGAAGTACCATGAAGATAATTAACAGGCACAAATAGAAAATAAATAAAACTCCGACTCCCCATTATAGCTAAGGAGCATCTCGATCACATATCAGTTTTCGAATATAAAAATCGTTCCATCCGTTTGGGAGCTACGATTGTCACCTCCATTCCCCTCCAGTGTTTTTGTGTTTGTTCGCGCATCACGTGAAAACTACTGGACCGATTGCGATGCGGTTTTTATTGTTGGATAGCTTAGAGCTTGACTTAAAAACTTTTTGAAGGTTAGACCTTTTTGTTCAACTTATTGTCAAGTAACTTCCATCCAGAAAATATACGTTTTAAGAAGGTATTATAAGTTTGATAATTTTATAAGTTTCTTTTTTTGTTTTTCATTTGTTTTTCTGGCATTCATTTGGTTTTTTAGGCTAGTTTTAGGTCATGCATTGGAGTAACTTTAGCGAAAATTATACAATTATTTATTAAGTATATCGGCTTTATAATTAATCTATTAAAAAACGAACACTGTAATTTTGAGCACACATTGAGTTCCAAAAATAGGCAAACGGACCATGTAAAATATTTATTGTTCAAACAGTAATGCTGATCTATAATATTTTAGCTATGTAACTATGGAAAACATTTTTGTTCCGTAGTCCGGTTGACCGGACAACTGAACCGTACTACGGGCAAAAAGCGGAAATTATGTATTTTGTACATAATGAGTACTTTTAGGCTGGAATAACACTTAGGTTACTTTTTTAACCCATAGAAATAATCACGCAAGCAAAGCCGCGGGCACAGCTAGTACTCATAATAAAGTAGTAAGCAGTATGTACAAAGAAGCTAATAAAAAAAATGACTATCTAAACCAATTTTGATCTGATTTACATGGAATTACACCGAAAGCTAAACTATGGAGATACATGGAGTGTACATATAGAATAGACGGCTATTAACTTTTAACTAACATTAAATCGTTTTATGGATTTTGAAAGATGTTAATGCTAATTAGCGTTAGGTAATCAAATTGACGACAGGTCTGGCAGATACTCTACAGCAGAGGTTATCTGCAGAAGATACTTTGAGACCACGGACAACCTTTCATTGTTGACTTTTGAAATTAAATGTATATAACTCCCGACAAGTATGAGTAGAACAGGTGGGGGAGAGCCCCCCCCCCCTCTCCCCCACCTGTTCTACTCATACTTGTCGGGAGTTATATACATTTAATTTCAAAAGTCAACAATGAAAGGTTGTCCGTGGTCTCAAAGTATCTTCTGCAGATAACCTCTGCTGTAGAGTATCTGCCAGACCTGTCGTCAATTTGATTACCTAACGCTAATTAGCATTAACATCTTTCAAAATCCATAAAACGATTTAATGTTAGTTAAAAGTTAATAGCCGTCTATTCTATATGTACACTGTACAGGTAACAGATATGACAGTAAAATCCTCCACGTCTGCCAAAATCCATAGTACCTCTTTTCTTCTATCTATCTTCTATATCTCCTCGTAATTATTGACCGAGCGAGCGCGAAGCACGAGCGAAGCGTCTCCGTTTCAGCTTGGGCAAAAATGCTTTCGTATGTCCGGATCTCTGTTCTCCTCTACTCGTCGCATTTCTCAACCGATCTAGACGAACTCAGTAGGTATAACAAATTTTTAGAACTTTTTAGTTGTCGAGGATTTTTAATAGGGGGGCCTCCCCCAAAAAGGGGCAAAAGTTTGTACTCGTGAGGTCTTCAGAGTCACTAGTACTTATAATACACAAGTAAAAAAAAGTATGTACCTACAATGAAGATATTATCACGATCAAGATAATGACTGGGAAAAACAATCATATTTAATTAAAACTGAACCATCACGACTTAAATGCTGAAATAGAATATAACTTATTAAATTAAATAAATAAATATATTCAGTACAATTCACACCAATTACCTAGCCCTAAATTATAGGATACCATGTACTCTGAGAACTTATTACAGCCATGTCTCGGAAACAAACATTTCTGCTCATCACCGACATTTTGGCCGAATGGTTAGTAATCCTGACTACGAAGTTAACCAACAGTCGCGGGTTCGAATCCCGCTAGGTGCAATCTATTGTGTGATGAGAAGAAATGTTTGTTGAAACAGTGACTCTCTGTCTGTTTATTTTTACATTAAGTATCTATTTTGTATGAAACAATTGAATTGCGCTTTTCCCTGATGGATAATGTACTTTGCATCTCAATGCGACTTGTAGAAGCCGGGCAATTCATAAAAAACTATTTGACGGCTGAACGAATGGTTACTCTGGAATAACATACATACGAGTAAGATACTTTCATGGTGTATTCACAACAACAAAAAACACGCGAGCATAGCCGCGGGGCGCATCTAATCAATGAATTAAATTAGCTAACAAGCACAAAGATAATTTTATGAAAAGAAAGTAATCTATAAATAAAATTTGATTTTACAAACCACATAAAACTTTTAAACTACAAGTAGGTAAGATATATCATTATTATTTAATAAAATGTGCACAAAAGGATAATTATTATTATTTTATTATGAGTAATAAGATGAAGGCTCTGCGTGGGTTTTTACTTCCCGGCGCCACATAAGCGGAAGGCGGCCGTCCAGTTTTCTATAAGAACCATATTATTTCCGCTGACCACAAGATTATTTCCGATAACGACGTTACTATTTCCGTTAACGACGTTATTATTTCCGTGAACGCGGTGATCACTTCCGCTGACAACATTACTAGTTCCGTCAACGATTTGATGATCTCCATTAACGACGTTGAAATCTCCGTTAACGACGTTACTTTGCCCGTTGTCGACGTTACCTGCTCCGCTAGAGGCTCCACTATAACTAACTTTAGCCGTTCTTAAGTATTCTTGGCATTGTGCTTCTGTTTTTGTGCTTCTCCTGTTCCGCCTCTCGCTGAAGTACTCCTGCGGAGGCCCGTGCAACTTGTACCTGTGTAGACACTATTTTTAGTCTAACATTTAAATATATTTATGTGATCCACAGATCAGTGTGAGTCCTGATTCCCTAAATACGTAAATCTGAGGTTCCAGGATCAATGTATGTGACCGCATCGTGTTAGCAAATTTCATTAATTTATTAAGAGTATATGGAACCAACGCGTCTTCTATAAGTTTTGCTTTAGATTTTACGTGAAATTTGCGTTTTGAGAGAAAACGAGAAAACGTTTCTACCATACTAAACCATAACCAAATTTAATAATTCTGGTATTTTTTTAATCACAGAATAAACTACGTAAGAAACTTTCTTAATCATAATTTGTAAAAAATATATAAATTAATGAGTTTTAAATACCGATATTTTCCCGTAACATTCAAGTTCTTGAACTGTGTAAATGAAAAATAATAAATAATAAATTAAGTTAAGGGAAAAGCTGTACACATAGTTAATTCTGCATAGATAACATAACTATTGGATTTGTTTATGGTTTAGTAAAGTAGAAAAGTTTTCTCTCAAAACGCAAATTTCACGAAAAATCCAAGGCAACACCTGTAGAAGCCGCTTTGGTTCCCTATCCTCGTAAGACACCATATTTATTGTCTGTGTTTACTTTCCATGTTATTATTGTGGTAAAGTCATAAAAAGGATGTTTATCTCTATTATTGTGAGTTTATGATTCTAAAATAGAGATCAACATCGATTTTATGACTAATACCAAAACGATTAAAAACATTACAACATGTTATAAAGCATAACATTTTGAGATAATAAAACTGAAAACGAAATTAATAAAAAAATTGTAAGCACCCAAATTAGTGATACCTATAGGGGTACATTAATTGGAACGAAACTGAGCTGTTGCATGTCTTAACGCTTGGACGTTGACATTTGAGACATCTGTAGGTATATAAGCTGGTGAAAAGAAAGAAAAAAGAAAAATATTATAGGAATAATTATAGATAATTATATAATTATAGATAATTATAGATTATAGAAAGAAAGTATTGGTTCAGAGAAACTAGTTTTTATGGTCAAGCTCACTAAAATGTCTTAACTTGCAGCAGCTCTGTATACCGGGTCACTCCCTCCCGTCTAAATGTTTAATCGGTGTGATTACATATTGTACTACGTCTTTTTGGCACTTTTATTTATATATTTGTAATTTTTTTTTTTTTCCGTACTAATATATAAAAGTGAAACGTTGTCTGTTTGCTTGTTTGTTTGTTTGTTTGGGGAGCTTTCACGTGATAACGGCTGAACTTGATGAAATGTAGAATGGAGATAGCTTAAACCCTGGAATTAAACATAGGATACTTTTATCCCGGAAAATTGTAAGTTTCCACGGGAAAACTGGAAAATGTTGTTTTCTTACTGTAAGGAACGGTTGCCATCACAGAATGGTCTGTGGTTGCCATGGAAACGAAATAACAAGTCTGTCAAAAAACATCAAGAGTATTGGTACTATACCATCTTTTGCATTGGTTTTTAATATCCTAGAAGAAAATAAAATGCTTTTTTTCGCGATAAACAGTAGTCCGCACGGACGAAGTCGCGGGCGGGTAAACTAGTTAATTATAATTTCTGACGTATAAAAAATACCTATGTTAACAAAAATTGACAAAATGACATCACCGTAGAGTTTCTTGGTGCTCTCCGCTCTAACGGAAATACGCCCGTATTTCCGAAGCACCGGTAGAGTCAGCAGGATATTTCCTTTTCCTGTGCGAGATTCAACTCTGAGTCGGCACATGAAAGGGAAATTTCCTTTTCAAACTAAGCATACTTAGTTTACTTAATTTTATTGAATTGTACTATTTATAATAATATATGTTTTTCTCATTGTTCATGAGATGTTATGTTTAGACTTGTAAAAGTGCCTATTTACTATAAATACTTTGACTTTGAGGGGGGTGTACGTATTCTCTACGAGTCAAATTCAATAGATAGATACCTGACGGTTTCCGTGTTGGAAGGCGGAGCGAGTGCGTCACCCGCAGGACCGTTCTCCATGTCGGAGCGTCCTGAGAATGTGACATGTCGGGTCAGACGAACGGGAGCGAGGAGAGGTACAGCGTCGTCCACAGGGCCCCACCCTGAATCTAGGGCACCAGCCTCGCCTCCACGCTTGCCTGATGCTACGGAATCTGCCAGCGGACAAATCAATATGTGTTAATAATTATTTACCCCTGCTATTTTCTTCAAATATTTATTTAGCACGTACGCTTTGCTGGCCCATCCAGATCAAATTATTACCTATGACACGCGCACGCACAAGTCACGTCACGCGCACGCATCCTTTTGTACTGACTATACCTCCACGCGCGGGAAACATGCATCTTACGGTACATACGTGATGATTTATTATATTTTATTTATTTTATAGGTACCATGAACAACAGGAACAGCACGTAGGTAAGCTTGCCACTTAGCCCTATCATCAATGTTGATTATGAAAATATGGTATGAAAAACTAAAATCCTGCCTCCATAATAAAAAATAAATCCGCACCCTCTTCCCGTCATCCCTTTATCCCTTCCCCGTAATATACGTAACCCCCGGGCCTCCTCCGCTCGCCCCTGCTCCCCCGCAAGGCCCCCGCTAACTGGTTAATCCTCTTCCGCACGAGAGTGTAAACCAAACATCATAATTATACGTTTTGTTTCATGCTTTCAAGGTTTTTAAGTCGACTTGTAACCATGTAATGGAATGGGATTCAATTAACTGAATTTCACTCACTTCTAGTACTTGTACCATTTGAAACTTTACAGTTGTATGTTGTTCCGATGACTATATAATAATATATATTGATCTGGTCTGAAGATGGAGCTGGAAGGTGGGTAACTGAACCCTTGAATGGGTAGATACTAATAATCTCTTCTAATTTGGGCTTTCTTAATGAATCCTATTCATTTCACCTGAAGATGAGCGTATTTTTAGTTTTTTATAGTAGATTATGCACCGAGGGGATAAAGCAGTTTCTTACGTCACGGGCGGCATATTGGACCCTGAGCGCAACGACGGATTCTATAATAGTTAACTCCTGAGCGAAGCGATGGAGTTATGTAGAGTCCTGAGTGAAGCGAGGGGTCCAAGCCGCCCAAGACGAAGACAGTCTTTATCCTCGAAGTGAATACTCTACTTTTTATACTTTCTGCGAGACAATAAAAATCCAGATCTGAGCATTGAATAAATGCATCATAGGCTACTTGGGTTTCGAGTTGATGCTAAGTGTTGGAAATAAAGTAAAAGGACGGATTCGGACCTTCTCCTTTTGCTGTTTTCACTGACTAAAATCGTTATAGGCTTGGTATGTATCGTTTGATCTTTCTTGTAGTAGATTACTAATCATCCCTAAAGCGTCTGATTTAGTAAACTTCGGAATCAAATTACTATCGCTCGACCACTTGAAAATGATAAAACACGAAATTATAAAAATAACACCAAACACCACCGTCTTTTGTTTCACATTCTTTACAATCGCGCCTACTTTATTTAAAAAAAAATGTATGTATCTATGTATTGTACCTACTTTTGTCTGTCCTGGAATCTTGCAATTCAAATTTCGAGGACTTCCCGGTTAGCTAGCCAGCTGAAACTTTCAGGGTAGATCACAAAAGGATGTTAATGAAAAAAAAAACATCAAAAGTGAAAATGAATAAAAAAAGTCATAAAACCTTTTTTTTATTGTACTTATTTTTTGTGTTCTGCGTATGGTGGCCTGTTCGATTTTCGAATTATTTCTCTTTACGATGCCCGTATCTATGCGAGTTTTCAAACGAATTTTAAGGTTCCAAATTCAAATCACATTATATTCTTTGGGAGTTTCATATAATGATATGTAATTGGACATTGTCGAGCAGGTGGTATGAAAAACTATTTTTGACTCAATTTACTACAGAGCTCTTTGTGCTAAATGTTTGTATACTTAATCGGTTATAAGTTATTTAAATACTTACATGATTCCGAGTCAAGTGCGAAGATAATTACACATAAACCCAAGTGTTTGTGAAGCAAAAACATATTTATTTAAGATACTTATTTCCTTCGTGTTTATATTCCTGCTGCTTCTTCGTGTTTGACTTAATTTACGCAGCACAACATTCACTAATGAAAGATACTTAATACTCAATTTATCTTAAGTATTTGATACTTAACACAGAGAATGTAAATATCTCATACCTAATATAGAATGCACTATTAATAGTGTGCAATAACTGTTGATAACGCAGCGATAACAACAGGAATAATTCTAGTACTTATAGCTTCGAGTCGTGGACGTCTAATGAGACAGCTATAGCACGGTTTATTAAACTAGCAATCGTATTATAATTATAGCTTTTTCCAGGACGGCCGCGACAAAACACAAGGGGGCATGGAAGGGGTCACAGAAGGAAACAGTCAGTGGACAGTCTCTGCTTAGTTAATAATAATAAAAATAATATTTTTTTTTTATTTCCAAAAGAACACTTATTCTATTAGGTACACATTATAAACACACAGTTAAACAATTTAGAATAAAAATACCAAGTAAATAGCGAGTCTCAAACTAGGCCGGAGCCTGTATCTTGAGGCTCTGAGAGCGATGAACCAAATTTAAATATATTAACAGAAACTCAAGAAAGTGTAAAAACAAAATAATAAAAAACTAATTCCACATTTTTAACCTATAAAAATTAATAAATTAATAAAATTAATTAATAGGGGGAAAAAATAATAAATGAAATATAATTTTAAAATAAAGTGTTTTCTTATTAATATAGGAGTTTAATTATTTACTAATCAGGGGGTTGAATGGGAAATTTTATGTGTGAGTGTCTGTGTCTGAGTATGTTTGTGTGTAAGAGTGTATATTTGTGTTTGAGGATGAGTGAGGGAGTGTAAAGGTGTGTATAAATTGATGCATTCATGCCTGCAATTGAAAGCGTATGCAGATTTATAATAAATCCTCTTACTCTTCATATGAGAGCCTTAGAAGCCAATCTTTGACTGTCCGTTTGCATTCGGAAACTGAGCTGTCTTTAATATCGCATAGTTTGCTAACATTATTGTATGTGTTGAGATGAGAGAATGCTGGACATCTACGAGACAATAGGGATGAAGCTCGCGGAAGGGGGAGACGAAAGACACGTCTAGCCATTAGCTCGTAATAGTCAGGTCGGTTGGGGAGAGCCTTGTGTGCTTTTATTGTGGCATTTATAATAAATAACTGCCGAACTCGTAGGACCTTGAACTCATTGTACAGATTGTCAGTCGGATACCTAAAAGTTTTTCTTAAAATTACCTTGATAAGAGACAGTTGAGCTCTTTCCAATGCAATAAAAGAAGTTTTGCCGGCACTGCCCCAAACCGAAACGCAATATTGCATGATGGATTGACATAGGGCTAGATAGATTTGTCGTATAACATCCAGTGGAGTACAATCTCTAAGCTTTTTCATAATGTAGATAAGTTTCCTCACTCGGCACGACAAATCAATTACATGGTCTTTAAAGGACAAGTTCTCATCAATCGTAATCCCCAAGTATTTTATTGATGTAGTTCGATCAATAAGGCTGCAACTGCATGTACAATGAGAGTATTGGCCGGTGCTGTTGTCTTGCAAACAACTATGAATTCTTAATAAAAGATCTGTGGAAGGGCTGGAGACGCAAGTTTTGGAGAATGCCATGTATTTTGTTTTTTTAGTGTTCAACGTCAAAAGGTTTTTATCCAATAATGTTGCGACATGCGTGAGACCTACTTTCGCAAGATGGTATACTTGGTCCCAGCTACTACCATGGAACAAAATAACGGTGTCATCAGCATAAGTGATAATTTCTGCGTTTTTTAGAGAGCAGCTCACTATATCATTTATGTATATTGTAAACAGTGTTGGACCAAGGATACTACCCTGCGGAACGCCAAAACCAATTGGGAGAATATCGCTAGTGCAGGAACCAATTTTTACGTATTGGCTACGATCACTCAAATAACTCCTGAACCAATCATGAACCACTCCTCTTATTCCATGGGACTCAATTTTCTTTAGAAGCAAGCCAACCGATACGGTGTCAAACGCCTTTGCTAGATCTAAAAACACCGCTAAACAATGTTTTCTATTTTCAACGTGTGATGAAACTAGATTGACAAGAAGTGATGTAACGTCTTCGGTTGACCTACCTCGTCGGAAACCAAATTGCCTCTCTGACAGCAGGTAGTACTTTTCTAAGTATGCAATGAGACGACTATTTACATCTTTTTCAAGGACTTGAAAAAAGCTTAGCAAAGCTATGGGCCTGTAGTTGTCAGGGAGGGTTTTGGATCCACTTTTATAAATTGGAGATAATATGGCAGCAATTTTCCAGCACTCCGGGAATAAACCTGATGTTAGGCTGAGGTTAAATATATAAGTGAGAGGAACTAGTAACGAATGGAGTGATTTCTTCAACAAGCTTACTGTGAATTTGTCAGGACCAGGTGAACTATCAGTATTAAATTGGGAGATGAATTTAGAATTTTCATATGGGTCCGTTGCATTGATAAAAAGTGAGTGAGTGACTGAAGAAGATGGTCTATAGCCCGCAATGAGTGAGTCTTGGGTAACACAGAGTTTATTTAGTAAGGTAGCTGACAACATTTCACCAACTGACACAAAGTGTTTATTACAAAGATGAAGCGAAGCGATGGGATCATTATTGACATGATTTAAAAGTTCACAAGCGTCATTATTTTTGACTGAGGTCTGACATATGTTTTTGATAGCTTTCCAAAGCTTTTTCTTGTCATTTCTATTTTCTTCTAACTGTTGACAGTTTTATTCATTTTTGAGTTTCTTTAGTCGAGTGTTACAAAAATTACGGTACCTAGTGTATACTTTACGCTTTAACTTATCATCAGGATGGGATCTAAAATCAAGGTGTAATTTATTACGGTGGCGCATACATCTGAGTAACCCAGGGGTTATCCAGGGTTTCAACGTGACCCATTAACGCCCAATTTTTATCTTTCGAGTGTGTTTGGCCATAATATTTGTCAAAATTTGATTGAAAAAAATTGCCGCTGAGATTACACAGGAGTCTTCGATAACAACAGCCCAGTCAATTTCATTCATTTCAGCTGCAGCTGCTTCTATGTCTGTTTTGTATTTAAATCGAGGTTTAGGTGCAGCATGGGTAGTAAGACCTATTCCGGCGATAACTATATCATGGTCAGTTATTGAAGAGTTGCACACCATTCCTACCGATTTAAGGAATCAATGTGGGTCTACCTTCGATATATGCGAATGAGTCTACACACCAATGCTGGCCCAGCGGCCTGTGCCACCGGCCACCGGCTTCAAACATAAACTCAAACGGTATTAATTGTAAGTAGGCCACTTTTTTCTCAAGTTGATGTGTGTGTATGTAATATTGTTGAAAATGCGTAATATTTATATATGTTAGTCGATATGAGCTGAACAAATATACTTACCAAATTTCACGAATGTATGTTTGTACACGTATTTCTCGGAAACTCTCAGGTTGTTTGCTATAATTATTTTTGTACTAGTTTTGGTTTTAAGGTTCATAAAAATCGGTTCAGTTATTTTAAAGATTACTATTAACTGTATCCAGTATGGCTTTTTTCTTAGCGAATGGAATAATAACTTAATATTCTTAGGCCTAGGTGTTTAATATATCCAACGCAAGTATGTGCAAGCGCATGTAGTTCACCAAAAGTATGCTAGATGGCGTTAGTGCAAGACAACAGATTTCTGAATCGTGGTGACGAAATTCTCCGGGCAATACAGCGCTCACCTCAACGCGTTCGAGTTAGACCCTAGCTGTAACTTGTATGTTAAATACAAATTATATTTGTTGAAGAATACGGTGTATTACTTTTTGGGATCCAAGGTCTTTCGAACCGGATATACTGCCTAGAGGATTGCAGTGACGTATTTGGAGTCCGACCGACATGGTAGCGGACTGCTGCTCTTGGTGCTAGGAGACCTGAGCGTACACCTGCTGGAGAACGTGCATCACTGGACACCTGCTACCTGGACCTGGAGGACACCTGGACTCGCACTGGAATTTCGGCATGAAGTAAGTGGAAATAGTGACTTTGTGAAGTAACATAAAAACTGTGAGTACTTTGAACCTTATTAACTAGAGCAAAAAGTGATAGAAAAATTCGTAAAATCTTGGACTTGTAAAATTTTCAAATAAATGCATGCTTAAAAATTCTAAGTGTTTTGGACTTTTTCGCGAAAAAACGATACGACGGGGAATCTATGCTTGATTTTTCTAAGTGCCGCGATTGTCAAACACTTTCGACAAATTCGACACTTAGAAAAAATGGAGTCAAAAGTTAAAGTACAAGATGAATTGTATCAACGCATTTCAAAAGCACGAACAAACTTCAAAAAGTCTTCAAAGGAACGGCTTTCATCAGAGGCTTATTTAGCAGTCAGACTTAATTCATTGGAGGATTTATGGGCACAATTTGACACAAATCATAATGAAATAGTGAGAGATACAGACAGCGACAAATTCATATATTTTTTTTACTGACTAGGCAATCGTTTGACCACGATATCACCTATACAATGCACAATAATAAATTAACTCACAATGCTAGCAAATACGCAGTTAATGATCTTTATGATAGTACTCAAGAGCTGTTTACTGTTTACAAGTATGAGATAATGGAGATTGTCGACAAATTTAAGGAAAAGTACAACAACGGCGAGCAAGCAGCGGTAGTGACCAAAGCATTGTTGCATTGTTTTTTTGTTGTCAAAGGATCATCAGAGTCTACAACTGAAAGGACCGTTGCCCGGCTAAGGAAACGGACCTCCTTCTCAGGTAAAGGCGAGCTAATTAAAACAAGATGGTAAATTCAATAACAAAGGGCTTTATTACAAAAATAGAAAAAAAACACACATGAGTTATCAAAGTTTGGTACTCTCCCCTTTACTGAGGAAATCAAAAAAAAGTATTTTTCACTTAACTAAGTTTGTTCTGCATCAAAATATTTTTAAACAGCAAGATCTTATAATAGGAGATACTACTAACTCAATACTCAAAACTCAAAATTCTCAAAAATGATTACAATTTTCTCAAACATATATATTATAGTATATAACTTCGGCCTGTATGATATGAATTTACAATAGAACTGCAGTATCCTAGGCTAGTAAAAACTTAGAGAGACAGTGCTCAACAGTTCATCATGTATTGGTCACAACGCAACGGAATAGTCTTGACTATGCCTTAGAATGTTCTAAATTAAAAGAGAACTTGTGCAAACAGGAGTGTGTGTGTGTGTAAGATTGTGTTTCCCAGAGGGATATTAAACTCTAAAACAAAAACTATCTTTCAACAGTATATTGACACACAAGTAGGCGAAGGCTTCCCTCACTACCGTAGGGCACTGACTCAAAATGATTTGGAGTGGACCAACCTGGAAGCTTCCCGGGACGCCGTACCGTCGTCTCGCGTGCCGCCGCGGATCGCCTCCTTACTTCACTCGTTCAGCTCCTCCTGCTCTCCACGAACGGTGCCTTCCGCTGCTCTCGAACTGTTTCAGTGTCTCCCACGATCGGTGCCTGGTGTCTCTCTCGAACGGTGTCTTTTACGGGACAGGTGGTGTGTTGGAGACCTTCTGGAGACCCTCGGAGGCCGGCTTCTTCCACGAACGGTGGTGAGCCCTGAGAGATCGGCTTCTTCCACGAACGGTGGTGAGCCCCGGGAGATCGGCGCACAGCAGCTCGCAGTGGTGACGGCAACGGCCGTTCGTTGATGCTCGATTTTAGCCTGAAACCCACGTTCCTCTGTGTTTAAATATGTCTCGAGATGCCCGCCTTAGATAGTCGCGGTGCAAATTCAAAACAGATATTTCGTTAGTACAATACTTGAATCACGGGAAATCCTACTAACCTGGCTTTTGCACTCGTATACTTATTTAGCCTGTTACAGAGCAGTCACGGTTTCCGCGCCTGGTTTTGGACTGCGTGTCTCGGTCGTTTTGTCCACACAAGAGACTGCGTGTTCTTCTGCTGCCTGTGAAATTAAATTTTGTAAATCAAAGTCGCTTACGCACAGAAGCTACTGGAATCCCAGAAACAAACAAATTCTCTCACCTGCGCCGATCTCAATCACGTGCCAACTATGTGAAACAAACTAAATTCAACGTCCGTTTTCAAAATGAAATCCGCAGGCTTCTCTTTTGTATATATATGAACTCTGGCTTTACGTTGGGTAGCACTCTACTCCGAAATCGAACATCCGCTTATCCAGAAATCTCTAGAAACTACTCTGCCGCTTGCATCGTAAATCAGACCTTGTCGGCCTAGCTATACAGGTCACTGTCCTCCAGCCAGCTCTGGTACATTCCAATCAGCTTCCGCTTGTTTACTTCAAAAACTTCATACAAAAAAAACATTTCTCTGGAACTTTTCTGTGTTATAAACGATACGTCAAGACATTCCATGGTGTGACCATCGCAAGCGATTTGTAGATGTAAATTATTTTCGACATACGAATTGCTGCCATCTGAATTTCCGATTTGTTAGCCAACTCAAAGATGCGACTTATTCCGGATTTTTAAACATTCCGCCCCCCGTCCAAAGCTATCCAGAGCCCGAAACATTCCTGGAACGTTCATTATAATAGTAACACTCAAAAGCTTTGCTACTTCCCGACAGAGGTTTCCGCATCGTTTATACCTTCCTTCTAGTTCATGCCTCTTGGCACTAGCTGTCGCTGCGTGGATTTACCATTTAAACCATTATGAGACATGAGATGAAAACTTTACCCTTCCACTCGCAGAGGCAAATTCCACCATTATTTATTGATTCTTAGATAGGCGAAATCATCAATCTGTCTTCAACAAAGAAATGCTTTCATTGTTCCTTCATCGAAGAAAGTGGCGCCGCGAACGGTCGTTCGGCGTTTTTTCCAAACTTGGCGTCTGGCTTTCACTTACGGAGAAAACACACCTTGATCTAATAGAGAAGACGCTGCTCCTCGCCAGATGGCGTTGTACCCAATACATTCTATTTAATCGGGATCTATAACAAAATCTCACTTGGAGTCATGATTTAACATGCTACACAACTACCAAAAATATCTATACCCACCTTTTCAGGAAAGTATACAAAATGGACAAGTTTTAGGGACCTATTTCAATCGTTGGTCCACAAAAACGAGACTCTGGAAGATGTACAAAAGCTGCATTATTTAAAAGCTCAGCTGCGCGACGAAGCAGAACAATTATTGCGACACATTCCAATTACCTGCGTAAATTACCAATTGTGCTGGAAACTACTCGAAGATCGTTATGATAATAAAAGATATCTCTCCAACTGCATTTTGAAGAAGTTTATGGGTCAGCCAAATTTGACGTCAGAGTCTGCGAGTGCGTTAAGAGAACTTCTTGATTGTACTAATAAGTACGCTCTAAAAAATCTAGGCATCGATGTTAATTCGTGGGACACCATGGTAATTTACATTCTTGGTTTGAAGTTAGATAGCGAAACCAGGAAACATTGGGAACTTAAAATTAGTGAATTGTGCAACGAATTACCAACGCTGAAACAATTCAAAGAATTTATCGTAGCGCTTCGTAGCTCGGCGTGGACACTGTGCTGAATTATGGAGTGACAATGCCTAACGTTAAATTAAAAAATCTGATAATTAATATTCTTCTAAGAGCATGGATAGTAGCGAAAGGTCATTTCAGTTCGTTGCACAAGAAAAAATACTGCTACTCTGTGGATGCACTACTCTGCGCATAATTACTCATAGGTACGCGAAATAGAACTCAGGGGAAAATAATAAATCTTTATAACATTCTGCAAATTTATATTCCGTTATCTTGCCTTACCTAAACCATCCTAAACTAAGGCTCCTACAGCCTTATCAAGAGAAATTAATAAAACCCCCAGAGAAGGGCATCGCGAAATGAAGTGGCACTTAGCGAAAATACCGCAGAGAATACCGATAAAGGGCTTAGTACTGCCCCCAGATAATATAAAGACTGGCAAATGTATTGGAGATATCAGAAGCTGTGGTTGCGTGCGGGATACGAAGACATTTATTTGGTTACTGAAAAGCTTAGCTGAAGAAGCTGAATTAAAAAACATTAAATAATAAAGGTTTAACCTTTGTTATTAGTAAGCCATGTCATGCTAAAACTTAAAACCGGCTATCAAAATAAAATACGTACACAAATTTTCGTGTCTGTGGTGTTGACCGCTGAAGAGTTCCTTTATATGAAGCTAATGCTAAACACGCATCGTCATCGGAACTGAACCAACATGTAAAAAAACAACTCCATAGGATAAGGGTAAGTGGTTCTTATTCAGCTTGATTTTACCTAAATAAACATACTTACATACGTACATTGCAATTCAAATAAAAGGTTTCAAAATAGGACTGTTTTTTTTAAGGCCCAGTTCTAGCATTTTTAGCAATATTCGATCACTATTGAACGTCTGTATCTTCTTTTATAATTAACCCAGAATTATGAAACTGGTATCACATCATATTATCTCGTACTTTATGGAGACGGAAACATGATTAGTATCAATTCACTCGAGAGAAAATAAAATCAAAGGTACTTTTCTACTTTATGCTTAGAACATTGATTGGAAAGAGATCCCGTCACTAAATTATATCAAAGATATACCAAGAGAAAGAGCTTATTATTATTGATTGATGACACTTTTTTGTTCTAAGCTTTAGTTTTCCTACGAATAAATAAAAACCTTAAATTTTACTCCCGAGATGTAACTTTTTAGTTCCAAGCTTTAGTTTTCCTACAAATAAAATTTTACTCCCGAGATTTATCATCTTTCCCGCTCTACTTGATCACGGATGAGAGACACAAAACATTCACAGCAACCCGACCTTAACAGGGATCTCATATAACAGCTACGATTGGTAGCTGTTATTATAAGATTAGTTCCCTGAAATCCATTTAAAACATTTCAAACGGTTACACACTGCGTTACAACCGTTATGTATTTTCGTTTATATTTTTTGCAGTTGATAATTTTTTTATTATTGTTTTTCGCTAAAACTATATCAGCTGGAAACAAACAATGACTTGTATGATATTTTTTTTCTTAAGATGTAGAGAACTTGACGATACACAACATTTTGTTTGTCTCTAAACCAAAGAGCAGATTATTGGTCGATTTTAGGCTAAAAGAGATTATTGGAAAATAAATATCTAAATCTACAGTTACTGTAGCTGCCATAGAGATCACTCAGTATACCTCATTTCATACAATACGAGATAAGAGCGGTGGTAGCCTAACGGTTCAATAGTGCAACATAGAATCCAACGATACCAGGGGTGCATTCCGAAACGCGCAAATATCGATAAAATCGATATTATCGCGCTAAAACGCGTACCGAGTCATCGTGAGCGCAACAACGATATCCCTTGTGACGTCACGGATTACGTCATTACATCCGCCATTTTGCAATTACACCGACCATGCCCCAAACCGATATCACAGTGAGCGCTACTGTCAAAGTGACAGACTGACGGTTGTTTACAAAGAAAACTGTTGTTTGAATTCAGTTGTGTGTGATTTTCGTACAGTTTTCCAAATATTACTACAGACAATTGACCAATTTTTAGACAGACTACTTTGCACACGAGTAATACTTTGTATTTTGAGCAAATTTTGAGGTTATGTTGTTGTGATCTTGTAATCACGCTCACGAGCGTTCCGAATCAACTGCAGCACTCAACTGCCGTGAGCGCGATATCTGAATCGCTACGCAAATTAGCACTGTGATCGCTCACAGCGATATTATCGTGAATCGGAATGCACCCCAGGTTCGGTCCTAGGCTCCTCACTAATCACTTTTCTTAGTTATGTGCTGTTTTCTATCGTTCCGTGCTTCGGAGGGCACGTTAAGCTGTTGGTTCCGGCTGTTATTAATAAATAGCAGTCGTTAAGCCATGTCAAGCCCTTGGACGGCCTGCCAAACACTGACACCAAAGACCAGCACTACCTCATACGACAAACAAATAAAAATACAATAGGAAATCCTATTAAAGGTTGAGACTCTACGTGTGTGCTTGTTGGAGTTTATTACCTAACTAGATTAACCCGCGGGATAGCTCGCACGCGGTTGTCGCTGTTTACACTTTTATTATATCCAATTTAAAATAGATAGATAGATAAACTCTTTATTGAACACCAACGTATATAAATTTTTGTGACTAAACATTGTTAGATAACGCCTTGGAAGTATTCTGTTATGCTAGGGTACTAGTAATAACATGTAGCAACACAATACAATATTTATATTTCACCTCTATGCTTAGATTTTCCATAAATATTTTTTAAACATCACGCATGATATTTGCGCGAATTTATTTCGATATTAGACGATTATTAAAAAAACTTGAAAAAAAAAACGTTTTTTGTTTATCTGTTGTAAAAATACATCTGTAGAGATCCTAAATACAGATAAAAACCATAGGTCGTCGCTGAAGATTTCGAAAAAAAAAAATTGAAAATATCAATTCCATAGATTTTGTCTTTTCTTTAACTGTCAGCGTGTTATAAATATTTTAATCTCAAATTTAATATAATAACACTGCAAATCTATTGTATATTATTTAGTTTGTTTAATAACTAACCTTAGAAAGCGGTCATGAAAACAGTTTGTTTACGCAAAGTAGCTGCCGGCAGATGAGTTTCCCGCGTAAATTTTGACAGCTCAGCATTCAACCATGCTGTCATTCGGAAACCACCGCAACTGAGTGGATATGGATATAAATAAACTCAATTTTCTACGGATGCAGCTTTATCAATAACGAAATGTACCCGATATCTTGTATTGATATCGTACAAGGTGTACGATATCAATCTTCTAATCAAATTTAATTTAAACTGTAATACCTATATGGCCATGCGTTACTGCATGCATCATGTATCAAAACACAAAACACTTATTAGTGTTTAATATTTTACAGCCATTAATATTGTACCAAGCTGCCTACTAGGTAAAACACTTACTAGACACTACAATTTCCTTTTCAATAGAACAAAACCGTCAATAACAAACAGATGTGCCTTGAACTACTTACTATTCAAGAACACTCAACCAATAAGGCTCCCAGAGACGAACCAACTAATTTGTACGAGTAGCTGGTAATAATTACTTAAATGAAACAAGTTTTAAATTGTTCTCGCGGAGAAGCCGTTTGTCTTTTGTATTCAGCAAAGGAATCCTGAAGGAACAGACTAATTTGACTATACAAGTAGTCCTTGACGTGTCTGAGGAGTCTAAGAAATAGATCAAATTTAATATAGTCTGTAAATTTGAATTAACAATGAACATTTGAATTAAAGGGTTTAGAAGCTAATTTAACGCTGTAAGGTTGGAGAACCTTATATTTTTGCACCGGAAATGAATACACGATATAATATAAACTTTACCTAAGTTTAAATTACTTTGTCCGTAATGATACGACCAGCCGAGCGCCGCATTGGGTTTACGCTCTTCCGTCATAAAATTTAAACACGTGTCGTCGTGAATTTGCAAGATACATTTGGAGAGAGTTCCGATGGAACTGCACAATTTGAAGGTTTTAGTGTAAAATTGTACTTGAAGGTGCTCGTGTAAAGATGAAAATGTTAGCAGAGATGACCAACCTATCGATTGGTACTATACACTCTATTCTTCACGACCATCTCAACCTCGAATGCTCATCGTGCTTCAGAAAAGAGTGCGAGTCGACTGTTGTGAGAGTTTTTAAGGATCTGTGTTGAAGATCTATCGTGTTTTTTCAACCGAATAGTTACTGAAGGGGAAACTTGGGTTCACCATTATGACCCTGAGAGGAAACAAGATTCCATGCAGTGGCACAAACAAAATATAAGTTCAAAAACTAAAACCCGACTACGGT
This sequence comes from Alsophila aescularia, assembly GCA_946251855.1. Classification (NCBI taxonomy): domain Eukaryota; kingdom Metazoa; phylum Arthropoda; class Insecta; order Lepidoptera; family Geometridae; genus Alsophila; species Alsophila aescularia. The sequence goes on from OX276381.1 coordinate 12,807,081, forward strand.
TAAAAATATCCTATGACACTCTTGCGATGAAGACGAATCGATTGATGCTTCGCTTGTCAAAATCAGACCAAGTTTTTAGTTTTAACACATAACCCTTCCTTTGCGTTGCTGTAGTCAGGTAAAAAATTAGCCTACCACACTGTATACAAGAAGACGAATCTATAGATAGCTCCCTTGTAAAATTTAAGCCTAGTTTTTAGTTTGAACACATAATCCTTCCTTTGCTTTGCAGTAGTTTTGTAAAAATATATAGTCTATGACACTGAAGACGAATCCAAAATCGGACCAATACGGGCGACGCTATGGTAGAAAATCCATATATATACATACATACATAGACTGTTAAACTCATTACCCTTCCGTTCCTACACCGTAGTCGGGTAAAAAGGATCAAATCGTCCAAAGAAATTCAAAGTCGCTCTATCAGCGGGAAAAATCATGGCAACAGTGTTTCGGGACTCCAAAGGAATTTCGCTTATTTAATACACCAAACAAGGTGAAACCATCAATGCAACATTTCACGCAGCCACATTGCAACAACGGAGAGGAAAATTAACCAAAGGTGCTGCTTCTTTGTCATTTGTTTGTCATTATGTATTGTGTGTTGTTATAAATAAATGTATTTTCTTTATTTCTTTCTTTCTCCTTCACGACAATGTGCCCGTTCAGGCGGCATGTGATGCCAAGGCTGCTGTACGAGACTGTGGCTTCAAATAAATTTGTCGCCCATTTTATAGCCCAGACTTAGCCTCCAGCAACTACTTTCTCGATCTTCGGGTTCCGAAAGCGTTTTACCGACGATGGAGATCTCAAGTCGATGATTAATTTGTTAACATTCATCTAATCCGAACAAAGCGATTTGCGTCCACCTCAGAGTAAGCGTCCACATTTATAATTCGAACAGTGAAGGTATCAATTGGCGGTGTTGTTTCCGAAAACTTTAAATACTCATTTATTGGTAAACTTGTTTACACGTCACAATCATTCTCAATGGAGTAAAAATAATCCAAATCCCAGGCGCCCGATACACGCGGCCCCTCCTGTTGCCAAAATTTAGAAAGCCCGATACAAGTGGCAACTATTGTGTCATTTTTTCGATTTAAATATAATTCCGCGTTCCTTACCCAATCTGAGTGTTTTATTCGTTCAAGGGATATTTTTCTTTATTATAAAACACCCAATAATTACTAATAACCTTAGTAGGATAAATAAAAACAAATAAAACAGGACCTTTAATTTTGTCAAAATATTTGAATTATTGCTGGTTTTCAAAAATATATTCTGGTCATTTTTTTCTACTAAACTGTGTAGATATTTTAATGTTATAATTTCATAAGTCTTTGGTTCCGTTTTGATGCCGTCTGGTGAAGTCTACGCTCTGACCCAACCTGCTCCAGGCCGCTGTTGGTTCCGAACAGTTTCAACTCAAGTTGAAAAATCGATTCGTTGCCTTGGTAACCACAAATGACGTAGATGATGAACTCCAAAAATATGTGGGAATCCTTAGGAGGAAGGCATTAGATTTTGTTAGCTGTAGCGTACGGGCATGAAGTCTAAAATCTCGGATGAGGCTCTTCGGCTTATGGACGAGAGACGGGAGCAACAGCAAGCCACACCGTTAGAGAAAAGGGAGCTCAATAAAAAGATGGAAAGAGAAAGAAAGAAAGCAAGCTGGACGTGACCTCCGATGCTCAAATACACGCCGAATAGAAAAGGCAATTGAGCAAAATCGGGGGTCAAAAGTCTTCGCCCAGCAATTGAGTAGATCCCATCTGACGAAGCTCAAGACCAATAATGGCACAACCGTCGTCTCTAAGCCGGAGATCCTTTCTGAAATTGAAGACTTCTATGGCCGATTGTACGACTCGCATGCTTCTAGACCCGAACCCATCACAGAGGATTCCCGCGCAATACTGACCCGCCACTATAGTGATGAACTGCCCGAAGTCAGCCTAGACGAGATTGAGATGGCGCTCAAACAACTTAAGAATGGAGAGGCCCCCGGTGACGATGGTATAACTTCGGAGCTCTTGAAAGCATGGGTGAAACCGGTACTTCGGGAGCTTCAATGGTTATTTAGCACCATCCTTAACAGTGAAAGAAATTCAGAGGCGTGGAGCAGGAGTTTGGTAGTACTCTTCTTTAAAAAAGGGGATAAAGCCCTTTTAAAGAACTACCAACCTATTTCACTCTTGAGCCACGTCTATAAGTTGTTTTCGAGGATCATCTCAAATCGTCTTGCAAGAAGACTTGCCGAATTCCAGCCTCTTGAGCAGGCCGGGTTTCGCGGAGGATTAAGCACCATAGACCACATAAACACAGTGAGGCAGGTTATACAGAAGTCTGAAGAGTAAAACCAGCCCATGTGTCTTGATTTTGTGTACTATGAGAAGGCCTTTGACTCCGTTGAAACCTGGGCGGTTCTGGAGTCTTTGCAGCGCTGTCAAGTGGATTGGCGATACATCGAAGTGCGTAGGTTTCTGTATGATGTCGCGACTATGAGTGTCCAAGTACAAAACCAGCAGTCTAAACATATCCAACTGCGCAGGGGAGTGAGACAGGGGGATATTATATCCCCAAAACTGTTCACTAATGCCCTGGAAGATATGTTTAAGACGCTGGATTGGAAAGGAATGGGCATTAATATCGATGGCGAGAACATCTCACACTTACGATTTGCCGATTATATCGTCCTAATGGCGGAGTCGCTGCAAGACTTGCAAAGTATGCTGACCAACCTAGATGATGCTTCTCGACGGATCGGTCTCGGAATGAACAAAGATAAGACATGTTCAACGATCTTATTGACCCGGAACCGATTGCAGTTAATGGTGTGCCTCTTGAAGTTGTCCAACAATATGTTTACCTTGGGCAAATATTGCAATTGGGTAAGAACAACTTTGAGAAGGAAGCCAACAGAAGAATTCAGTAGGGTTGGGCAGCATTCGGTAAGCTTCGTCAAGTCTTCTCGTCGTCCATACCACAGTGCCTGAAGACAAAAGTCTTCAATCAGTGCGTCCTACCAGTCATGACCTACGGTGCCGAAACGTGAATACTCACGGTCAAACTAGTCCACAAATTTAAGGTCGCTCAGTGAGCTATGGAGAGAGCTATACTTGGAGTTTCTCTGAAGGACAAGATTCGTAATGAAAGATTCGTGATGAAGATAATCCGATGGAGAACCAAGGTAACCGACATAGCTCAAAGGATAAGCAAACTGAAGTGGCAGTGGGCTGGTCACATTTCCCGAATAACCAATAACCGTTGGGGTAGACGAGTTCTCGAGTGGAGACCACGTTTAGGCAAAGGTAGTGTAAGATGCCCTGTGGCCAGGTGGAGTGACGACCTGCGAAAAGCAGCTGGAAGAAAATGGATGAGGATAGCTGAAGACCGAGCACAGTGGCATGCATTAGGAGAGGCCTACGTCCAGCATTGGACAGATATAGGCTGATGATGATGATTATGATTGGTTCCGTTTGTCAGTGGCTACATGTATTCAGCCAATTACACGCCGAGTTTTGTACGATTGCGCCCAGCGATTGAGCAAGGAATGGAAAATAAGTTTGACGTGACAACAGCGACAACAATATTTTCGCGCCAATTTGCCCGTAGTGAATATTACTTATTCTGTGCCTGCGTAAACACAGACTTTGACATAAGGTTCAAAATGCCTTAACCGGATAAGTAGTAATAATCACAAAAAATTGGTATAACATCCAGTTTACAACGATGATCCATACGGCAAAAATACGAAGTACAAAAAGTATATGTCATAATTTAGTCCTAAAAATTCATGTTTTACAATTAGGTATAACAAAGAAACAATACTAAAATCAATACAATTATATAATCTAAATGCAAAAAATGTATACACAGAAACATATTTATTTTCCTCGAAAATATAATCTGCGAGTCTTGAAGTCGAGAGTGAATACCTGGGTATATTCTTGACAAGCATGTTCCTCCGTTTGACCGCTTCGTCAATTACCATCAGATGTGACTGCGGCCAAAATGCTTGACTATTTGGCAATAACCAAAAACGTGATATTCGCACTTTTAACTAAATATCGAGCAAAAATAAATAACATCCGCTTCAAAAAAAATATTACTACTTACTAATCACTATGTATAAAATTATAAGGCAGGTACATCATTCAAATTCCAAATAGATAATAATAACATTACATAATAATGTGACCTTAATAACAATACAATAACAAGTAGGGTACAATACTTTAATAATAACAAAACTTCCGGTCTACGACAGTAATTTACTGACAGTAATTTACAAAAAAAACGAACATATATTTTGTGTATAAATTGTCATTATTATTTAATCGCACTATTGAAAGTTATTGGTTACTTATTTCATCATCCATGTAAATTTTAACAATCTATTTTAGGAAAAGGTATATGTACCACGTGGATTGCATTCTATTCAATGAGAGGAGATTAACAGAGAGAGGAATGATTATAAGAGGAGTGTTGTAAAGAAGACTCGATGTATATTACAGCTGACACTTTTAGTTACTGGTCATTTGAAGCGCCCACGCCACGAGTGCTCTGACGACTTTGACTATTTATGTTACGAGTGTCCCGATAACTTTTTTTGACAATTTTGAAACGGAAATATTGTTTATTTTTCTTATGCTGGCTCCAAATAAGTATGCTGGGAACAGAAGTGAATGTGACAACGTGAGTGTGATTAGTTTTCACGAATGTTAATGGCTCAAAGGACATTTTCTAAGTGCTTGGTTCATTGTGCGTTTTCAGTTTGTGAATTTGCATGATAGTGTAGAGATAAACGATTCATGCCTGAAATGAAAAATCTGGGAAACTGCGAGCGTACATTCGCCGATCACATCTTTATTATATAACAAAACTAACTTTCCCTACCGCGACTTCGTCTGCGCGGGCTACAGTTTATCGCCAAAAAAAACATCCTTCTAGGATATTAAAAACCAATGCAAAAGTAGGTCTACCTCTTGATATTTTTTGACAGACTTGCTATTTCGTTTCCTTGGCAACCGTTCCTTACAGCAGATAATCAAGTTTTTCCAGTTTTCCTGTAGAAACTTACAATTTTCCGGGATAAAAAGTATCCTATGTTTTATTCCATGGTATAAGCTATCTCCATTCCAAATTTCATCAAAATCCGTCAAGCCGTTATAGCTTAAAAACTCCCCAAACAAACAAACAGACAACAGATGTATGTGTATTTTGTTTTATAGTATATTAGTAGTAACGCCTTTTTAGTCAGAACCCCGTCCGTGATAAAATTTTCCGTTTAGAAAATTAGAAGATGTGTGTTATGTTGTTTGTGTGAGGTGTATTTTTCTTTGTGTATGTTATGTGTGTGTAAAATAAAGATTTTTTGTTATAACTGACCACGTATTTCACAGTGTATTGAAGGAAAACTGAATATACCGTGAGCTCAAAGCGGATATTGAAATATCTGATGGCGAGAAATTCAATATGCCCTACCCGAGGGAATGCAACCAGACTGATTGAAAAAGCATCACAAAGACTAACCAAACAGTAAGTTTTTCAATTTGCATGTGAAAAAACGTGACGATATACGAACCGCCTCATGCCATGAAGACAAGTTATGATAAAATGACATGTTCCAAATAATATATCAACGTTTACTTATATTGTGATTAGTTCAAAGTGTGGCGGCCCAAGATTTTAACATATACAAGTTGCTTTATGTTTACATTGTCCGTCACGGAAAGGGTTATATCGCCTCACTTTTACAACTCTGTAACTATAAGCTCTAGAGATCTAATTTTAGTGTCATTTTTAGCTTATTATAATCATCTCAATGATGTAATATTTTTCTTTTGTCAAAAGACAGAGGGTGAAGGGGCAGGACGCACAAAGCAAAATCAGATCTTTAATTCGGTATAACTCGTGATTTAGATGGGGCAGCGTATTGATTTGAGAGTTGTTGTAAAGATCTCGTGGAGACCATTCTAAGTAAATTTAAAAAATGGGTGTAAAGAAGGAACAATCACAAAAGTGGCTGCAGCGCCCGGTAAGTCCGTACTAACATACACATTGTTCGAAAGTTAGTTAGGCACATTGTTGGAAAGAAGAAACCGTTTCCGTTCCAGTTTTCTTGGAAATTAACTTTAATAGGTGATCCACTATACAAATTATAATATTAAGGCGGTGAACGCTCTAAAACTTTTGTCCTGCTCGTCAAGGTGCAAATTAAGCAAGACAGGTGATGTATCTCGGGAGACGATTTTAGTTAATATTTTTAATATTTTTTTTACCTCTTTTTATTTTATGATTTGACAAAAAACTGAGTTCACACAAGAATTTGAATGTTTGTACACACATTTTTAATTGTAAAAATATCTTTGATTGAAACTGAAGGCCGCCCATTGTATCTTTCATTTCATGAGTTTATCCTTTATATTATCTTCTTCTCGGTGTGCAATAAACAGTTGTTGTATAGAATTAAGTTTGTTAATTCCTTCGACGACAACGACAACAAGGGTGCTGTTTTAGGTAACTTTACGGTTTTTTTTTTCTATAGAGACTAATGTATTTAACCGTGTATCAGTGAACACATCCGCATACAATATTTTGTGAACATTTATCACTCATAAAAAAAAAGTGAATAAACCGTGCACAAAGGTCTGGTTTTAAATATCCGTGAGGACGAATCGTCAAATTTGAAGCATATTTCACCTTAAAACTGCTTAAAGTTTTTGAGGTAATTAAAATAGCTAGTTTTGGATTTGTATGGATAACTCTCGCCACCGCAGCCACGTTGGCATGCCACCTTCAGAGTGACGAGTACTCTGCCGCGCTCTAATATTAAAAAGTTTTAAGTGGTATACAATCATTATTAACAGTTACGCATCAACGTGCCATCAGACTAGCGACCTACTTGTCTCGCGTAACGTACACAAACACACTTAGTTAATTCTTGTTTCAATTTCAGATAAAATTCGTGGACGGTGCTGAAAGTACTTGAACAAAAATGGTCTCAAAAGGTCTGTCAAGTTAACATCAAACATCAAAGCAGAATTAGAATTTAATTTGCATTTATTCTGTCACTCAATAAGTAAGAAGCAAAAACGTGGTAGAAGCAAAAATTGTGTAACAAATATTACAAAAATAATAATATTAAAAAAAACTTATTAATAATTAGAATATCTTGATAAGATAATATATATTAGGAACTTTATTTGTATATTTCACCAAAAGAAGACCAGAGAAAATTCAGAAAAAGTTTTTATACGATATGGTTATGAATAATTACAGCTGATAGCTATATTATTCATAACCATATTTTTATAAACAATTTGAATTAAAAACAAATATCATACAAAGAAAAGGAAAACCAAAGTTTTCAAATGAGAGAAAAAAGAAAAGGGCCGATTGCATACAATTGAGGTGATTTATTTTAGAACAGATTTTCGGCCGAAAAAACAAAAACCGATCTTAAAGAAAAGAAAAAAGAAAAACAAAATGCTTTACTTTAACATCCAAATCTTTAAGTCTGGTATGGTTTTCATCTACCTGTACGTTACAAGTATCGCAATAGCTCCAACTACATCCTGTTACATACCGAGATATCCATATCCACCTATGACTCCAAGGTATTCAACTGTCACCAGTTACCCGAACTCTGTCACCTACAAGCCTGTCACCAAAAATAATATGGCCAAAAGTACCTCAAGACCTGGTATTAGTACTGCGAAATCGAGTGCGAGTACAAAATACTCGAGCACAACAGATAATGAAATAGAGACTACCACGAAGAAAATGTGTAACATTTGGTGCTGGTTGCGGAAAGTCGGGCTTTTTGTAGTTCAGGAGTTGCTGAGAGATGATGATTAATGTTGTGTAACTAGTAGTACTAAACTAATATTTAAAGCTTGGTTACACTGTATCAGATTTCACCCGTGACAAAGATTAGAGTGTAAAAAGCAGGGGAATATAATCCATCCCGGTAATGAAATAGAGTGGAAAATAAAACGGAAACTAATCCATACCGGTAATGAATTAGAGTGGGGAAAAAAGTAGAATCAAATCAATCAATGGATTTGTTCAGTGGATTAGAGTGGAACAAGTGGGATTTCAGAATGATATTATGGTGGTCCTTTTTGTATAGAATTTGACTTTCTCATATCAGCACGTAGCAAATTCTATTACATTATACCTAAATATTCATTATTTTTTACATTGTGACAAAATCGTGTTGGGATGCGGAACAGTATAGGTTAATAGCTGTTGGAATATGAAAAAGCGAGATTGAGCAAAAATTTTAAATGAGTACTGATTAAAAACAAATAAATGTGTCTGATTAAAAACAAATTAATAATTTATTTTATATAAACTATATGATATTTGTTCGTTTGATTGTCAACAGTCCTTTTCAACAAATTTAATCCAAAAATGTTCCTTAAAGTTGCCAGCCACTTAAAATTAAAATTCATTCATTCAACAATCCAAGGGACCAAGCTCAAATTAAATTAAAAGGGTTTTTGAAAAAAAAAACTAAACAAAAATATATTAAAAGCCGAGATTGAGGTGCCGTTTTAGGAAAAAAATACATTAACATAATAAAGGTTGTAAACTGAATTTATTTTCCTCTCGCTTCGTAAAACGTGGAATAACGAACGGGTATTTTTTTCCACTCTTAAGAAAAAGCACAATAACTAGATTGTAACTAAATGGTTTTGAACAATCATGCTATATTTCTTTTACCTAGTCAGGTTTGTTTCTACAGTTTAGTTAAAACTCTATACATATAATAAAACTGTAACCAAAGCATAATCTGTAGAAGGCAGATAATTTACAAAAAACATTTTTATTTAAGTAGTAGATTCCAAAAATATTGTTTTTAGTTTTTTTGTATGTCTGTATGTGACTTCATCACGCAAAAACCACTGGAAGGATTTTGATGCCATTTGATGAACTGTATTCCTTGGAGTCCTACGGAGGTTTTCATTTTTGTTTCATCAAAATCGGTTCCTCCAAAAAGAAGTTAGTCATTTTATATGTAGTTGCGCCACATAATAAATAATTTGTAGGTACTAACTAAAATAAAGAAAGCTAACAACACATAAGACACATTCACTTCAAAAAACATTAAGTCTAAATTAAAATCTCACTTCTTAGCGAATATAGACAACTACCAATAACTTAATATAACCTACCAACTTACTAGAACTGCACTTATTTACCTAGACCCAGTTTATTTTAAGTTTTTTATTTTTATTTTGTATAACTTAGAAGCTATCGACTATAAAACTCTCTAGTAGCATTACTTCTACAAACCTTAGTGGTGTCCTTAGTGCTATTTAATTAATATCTGTTATGTTTATTTTAAAAGATAAATAATAAAAAAAACATACTCTGTTTCTATTGGATCAAAGAAGAGAGATGAAGAACAGAAATAAAGAGGAACAGAGAGACTTAGAAGAAATTAATAAACCCATTAGAAAGAATATTAAATCTGATTTAAGAAAATACAGCACAAACATGATTACCAAAACAATGGAGGAAAATAGGGACCCAAAAGTTTTCATAAGAAAGTTAAACATCCACAAACCTGAGATTAATAAGCTTGTTAGCAATTTAGGTAAAATAGTAATGGATAGAAATCAGATTATTAGCATTGTTGAGGAGTTCTAGTCAAATTTATATAGGTCAAAGGCAGCGGAACCAGAATCACCAGATACTTCAGATCCCAGAGCTAGCCCAGTTGAACGCCTGGAGGATGAGACCCTACCATTACTTACAAAGGATGAAATTGGGTTAGCTCTGAGCTGCATGAAACATGGAAAAGCATCTGGTGAGGATGGAGTTTACGTAGAGATGTTGCAGGAAAGGAGTCTCTCCGTACTAAAACCGCTAGCTAAACTATTCAACAGAGTGCTATCTGAAGGCATTGCGCCTAAAGCGTGGAAAAATGCCACCGTCTCAGTTCTTCACAATAAAGGAGACAAATCAAAACAACAAAACTACCACCCTATTAGCCTCCTCTCCCAAATCTAGAAGTTGTTCGCCAAAATAGAATGTCTCGCCCACTAGATGAATACCAACCTGTGGAACAAGCTGGCTTCCAGAGTGGATACTCAACTATGGACCACATACACGCTGTCAAGCAACTAATGGAGAGATGCAGAGAATACAACCGGCCCTTGTGTTTCGCCTGTGTCGATAATATTATTTTTATATTTATATATTTTTTTAAACTAGCGCACTAAAATTAAGCTACTGAAAACATCGACCCTATTAAACCAAAGAGTAAAAACAAACTACACCCAAAAGAATAAACTACACCCGGACTAGATACAACTACAGGAAAACACACCCACAAATTTGCACTGTCGTACACTTCATGCACCAACAACAAAGATAGAGAGACATACGCAGATAGAAGCGCAAAAGAGATAACAATATTAATTCTCGAACCAAATACAATTCGGGTATCGGGTAAGTTCGTCTTAGTTCATGAATATAAAGTAATGTAAGGAACCGTCAGCAAATAAATTTCAAAGAAATAAAATAATATTAGCTTCTACCGCGGTTTTGATCACCAATGTAAAAAAATGTTAAGTTTGGTAGTTTTTTGTAGTAGGTACTTAAAACAGCGGTGTTAGTGTGTGCTTTTATCGTCCAATAATACCATTTACGAAAGTTTGTTTTTATGTTACACAATCACGCTCGGACTGCTAATAAGACTATGATGAACATTTGAAAAAAAACTCGATTTCTTTGCCATAAATGAAACTAGTGTCAATCGATAGGGCAAATTATAAGAAACAAAAAGTGTTCTATGAAAATATCGTGATATACTTTAAGGCATATTTGGGTTTATTTTTCGTCCAACTTCACGGCAATACTAATATGTCGTGCAATTATGGGATGGCGCATGTTAGATTAGTTGTTTGTGACATTAATTTCATCAGACCCCCTCATCCCATCCTGACCAAGACTGAAAATCAATATTGCAACTCTATGTTCCTAACGCATGTAAAAGACGAAAATATATTTTTATACCCAAATATCTCAGAAAATATATCACTTAGGCAGTTTATTAATACACTTTATGATCATATATTTTTTCCTGTCTATTGACACGAACTCGTTAATGGCCAAGAAATCGCCATTTATTTTCAAATTCGCTGCTGTTTAGGTATGCCAAGAAGGTAATATGCTCTTTAATATAGGTAAGTACATATCACCTACCCAAAAATATGGACCTGCGATATCCTTTGTGAGTTGTATACATATGTTCTGATTTGAAGTGTATTGAATATAATCAACTGTTATTGTTGGGTAGCCAATCTGGCTCTTCCCCATAGACAACTGCATATTACTAATATTCTAGACAGACTAATGACGAACGTCGCAATTAGCTCATTTGATTATCGCCACTTTGGCGCTGTTGGCGCTGATAGCAGTACTTTGGCAGTCGTGAGCGTCCACGGAACTAATGTATTTACTACGTACGTAAGTAGTTAACGTATTTACTTTTTTTTGTACTATTGTACGCTCAGTAGGGCGCTTTGAATCGGCACTCACGAAAGTACGTCAGAGCCTATCCATAGAGATCAGTGTTCTTCCCTCTGACTTCTGACAACTCGTAGCCACTTATGTTTCCACAGTTCGTCTTTAGGAAACCTATTAATAACAATTAATATATCAGTGGGTGTAGAGTAGACAAAATAAACATGTGAAGAAATATCAGGAACATGTTAGAAAGTATCTATTATGTTGACGCTTCTAATATAAACAAGGGGAAATACCTAAAGGTAGGTATTGCCTATAGGTAGGTAGATTAAAATAAAATATGCAATTTTTAAGTGAATAAAATTAATTCTAAAATCTATGTAATTGTTTTCTTCCTGACGGTACAGAGATCTGGGCCCTATTTCATAAAGCGACAGATCATAATAAACCTGAATCCGCAAAACCTGCGTTTCATATAACAAAAATGTGCGACATTTCTATAGTTTGACTGACAATTGTCGGTTTGATTGACATTTGTCAGTGTAATAAAGTTTTATGAAATAGGGCCTTGATCAAACTTTTATACGCCGTTTGTCTTGTCGCACTCTTACGAATCGTATATTTCTGTCCCTTTCTGCAAATGGCGATTTTCAAACAATATCAATCAGTGGAATTTTAAAGAAAATTATGGTTTATAGTATTTACGAGTGAAAAGTAATGCAGTGCAACTTATTTTTAGTTCTTGAGTATTTGTGCACCTTATAAAAGAACAGGAAGGCATTTTTGCTGCTATTTCCGAATAATATGTGGTAAAGTACACGGACGTGTTACACCAACGCAACTCCGATTACGACTGAGATCAATTGTGTGCGTTGCACCTAATATACTCGGTCCATGCTGAGTAGTTGGCCGTATCTACTTATTTGGCTTTTAGTATCCCAAAATAAAACTAGATGGCGTTGGCGATCCTTAAAACACGCAAGCGTTTGTTGACGAGTTATCTAAATATATTAAACAAAGTCGGATTAGTTACATGATTGGCAACACAAGAACGGCTAGACCGATTATGATGATCTTTGATTTTTTGGATTTGTCTCCACCCCAAATAGTAGAATAACTATTAAAACATCCAATAAGTAAGGGAGTAGGGAGAAGGGCGGGGGAGGGGGGCTATATCCAATGCCGACAAGGCAACAAGTCACATTCATTCAGCTATTGCTGTCAGAGAAAAGAAATTTACATAGCATTCTATTCGCACGCAAAACAGATACAGGTAAAGGAATTCTCAAATGTCTTCTTAACCATCTATCTGACACACCGATCGGTTCTCGGAACGCCTTGAAAGAAGGATGGAAGCGAAAAACTCGCAAATTATTTCTACGATTTGACCGAAACCAACCGAAACTGGTAAGTATTGATTACATGTAAATACATGTGCCTACTTTGAATTAGTCGTTGTCGTAGCCTAAGTAGCTGAAGGCCGCATGTTATTTTTTTACTATATTCTTAAAAATTGGAAATAAAAATAGGAAGACTAGGTACCTACCAGGTCCCCGGGCATGGATCTTATAAATTAGGTGCAACGCACTCAATTTGCCTTATTGGGCCTTAGTCACAATAAAAGTGGCGTTTGTGTGTTAGCAGTGACTTTCGTTCGCGCTACAGTCTTCGTATGTATCAGTGTTCTCTCTATCTTTGTTGTTGATTCACATGAAGCTCGACATTGGGAATGCAGCTGTGTGTGCGAGTGTTTGCCTGTAGTTGTATCTAGTACAGATTTTGTTCAAGAGATATTAAAGCGTGCCGGATCCTCCCCCTTTAACTAGATCTACGGTAACATTGTTTCAATTTTGTTCATTGAGACTATTGATAAAATAATTAGTTATTGGTGTAATTACTGTTTCCAGTTAACGGGAAAATGCTTTTTACGGTTCCAGACATTCTCATCAATGCTCTGAAACGAGTGTACATATTCCAGTTTTACTTTGACAGGTTTCCGCCAAGCCAATTACGGAGAGCTGGAAATAATCAACATTTCCACCGAAAAGCACCCATAGCAAAATGATGAAATCAAAAAACTTTCTTCACACTTCTCACTTTTTATTCCGCGTTCATTTTTGCGGATGAAATTGCCTTTTGAAGGTTTTACGACAGTTTAATACGAAAATAAAAGAGGCTGGCACTGTTACATTTGGAGTAAAATGTCCCTTAATTTTAATTTCTTTTTTAGATTCTTGGTATTTAAAGTAGGCTTTTGCCCACTGAAACCAATCTGCACGAACATCAGAGAACAACCTACTCGTCCAGCTGTAAAAAATACTATATAATTTTTCAATGAAAATGGTTTGCAATATTTCTTTCATACGATTTCGATGATTGAGACATACCATCAATAAAAATAGGCAATAAAAGTAATAGACCGTTTACATTGGAAAGAGAGAAGAGAGGCTTTTTAGGTGCAAGTTGTTAAACTTTTGCGTTAGACCACGCCTTTACATACCATTCTACACCGAAACCATTCTGTCTATTTTACCATCACGTAAAAACTACTGGATCGATTGAAATGCGGTTTTCACTACTAGGTAACTTGGAATTTGACTTAAAATTGGACGTATTTTACATAAAAACTATTTGACAACTGAACGAATTTTGATGAAATTTGGAATATATAGGTTCATTAGGGCCAGAAGTCTATGTTCATATTATACATATTATACATACTTAAATACCATAAAAACGTGGACAAAGCCGCGGGGTGCAGCTAGTTATATAATGTTTAACGAATACTAACTACTAGCCATTGACTGTAACTGCAACAACAGTCATATTATGTCAAAAATGTTTAAAAAACTATTTATTGTGTTTTGAGGAATGTTACCAACCGGTAGAAGGTTCTTTTTGTAATTTTTTATAATGTAATTTTTCGTGCCACTATTTTAAATTTATTATTCATGTTTTCCGGTTGGTGCATGTCAAGGCTTGGTTTTCTTATTTTTTCCTCTTTTGTTAGTTTTACTTACAGTGCATGTTTTTTCAAAGAAATAAATTATCTTTTATCATAAAAAAATAAAAATTACATTTAATCTAACTTAATAATACAGTTACAGTTAAATATATTCTCAAAATGAATCTCGTCGCTGTTACGTTTCAGACAACTCTAAAAGGCTCTTTAGACTCTATTCATCGAGTTTTCATCCTACACCTGGCACTTCAGTTTTTTTTATGTTAAACCTTTTCTTACCTTTTCTTATCGCGGTGGCACACAATGGTCGATTGTTTTGCCGAAATGAGCTAGTATATAAACACTGCCCCCTTTTCGGAAACACACAATTACAGGAAAGGAAAACATACTTCAGTCACCTCTGAGATTTGAGCACTTGCGGTCAGAAAAATGATGTGTTCTTGAAATAACTACCAAGTATCAGTAACTAGTACAAGTGACAATACAGAGATGGAAAGTAAGTATTTTTTATTACTGCTTTATTTTATAATTACTCATTCACGGCTGGTAACCCTTAAGTTTTATGGACACATAAAAGGAAGACAAAAGAAAATAACTTCATAAAAGAACAAGGAAAAAATTGTTCAAGGACCGACAAGGAATGTATTTTATGTCTGAAATAAACTTTGTAATAAAAGGATATAAGAGGATTTGTAAGAGCTAAATGATGCTTTGAAACTGCTCTAGAACCTCATTTAACTTTCATATTATAATGTTTCAAACTAGATTTTACAACGCACATTAAGGAATATTATTCAGCAAAACGGCCCGAATAGTGGTAAGAGTTGCGGGCGGGCGGTTAATTCGCCTCTTTAGTTTGAAAACGATGTGCGTTAGTAACGCAAATCCTGAACGCTTTTATAATAAAATTACTAGCCTAAAGTAGAAGCCCATAAATGTAATCTGTGTAATTTCCAAATGATCGATAATTGTATAATAATACTTTCAGAAATACTTGTCTACACGTCCATTTTACTAGCAATGACAGTAAGTGGCTTTAAAAAGAACTTCTTTTCTCAAAGTCTGGACACAGAACCATCGATATCTATTTTATATGCCCGCGATAAGAAAAGCGACGTGGTTACAAATGAATGTCTTGCAGAAATGTACCCACGGAATCTATACAAATATCCTCTGCACATAGATAGGAACGACATACCCTGCATCATTCATTGTGTGTTGAAAAAGTTTGGGATAATGACCAATGACGGTTACATTAACATAAAGAACTACTACAGAAGAGTGCAATCAATCCATCGATACGATCCGCGGATTTTGATCTCAGATGTAGGGGAGACCTGTGCGCAGAATATTAACGGCATGAATCTAGATCATGATGTCTGCAAAAAAGCCAAAGTCTTTAATGACTGCACTCAACTTTATGCGGTCTCTTATAGCGACCCTGATGATTTCTAGTCATAAAAGACACTTGGATACTTAAAATATTGCACTACAGAGGAAAATAAAATGTGAGAGTCCTCTATGTTAAGATAGTGCAAATCCAAACTGAATTCTTTTCTTTTTCTCTAACGTACCATATCCTTTGCTGCGGAGTGTAGCAGGAACTTTTATTACGTTTTCTACATTCAATAAAATCAATACAGTGCGTTTGTTCTTTTATTACGAAACCTCGTGGCGCAAACAATTCGTTTGTTTGCATTTCATATCGACTCAAAGAGAATGAACAAAGCGTTTTTTGTGAAGTTCTTTATAGGAGGGCAGATTAGGTTCCTGGATGAAATGAGCGACCACTCTGCATGTCAAAGAGAAAAGTTTTTCATTAACCTTTATAAATTAGTTAGGCTTTGGTAGTGCTTAGCTTTTATGGGTGTTTCACCGTGGACAACACAAAGGTCAACCGAATGAAAGCCATTGAATTCTGGCATTTAGAGTACAAACAATCTTTTGACTAGGGTTCTTATAGATAGTCGGGAACAAAACCAACAAGATAGGTACTGAAAGGTCTCAAGCCTACAGCTACTTTATATGAGGTACTGCACAAAGCCGCGGCACACAATAAGACCAAGACGGGGGTGGTAGGCACGCTAGAGCGGTGCGGTGGTGAGTCACACAAATAGACTATTGTTTATTTTTAAATAGTTTCACATGCTACGGATTTCCCATACCAATATATAAAAGTAAACGTCTGTTTGTTTGTTTGTTTGTTTGGGGAGCTTTCACGCGATAACGGCTGGATGGATTTTGATTAAATTTGGAATAGAGATAGCTTATACCCTGGAACAAAAGATAGGATACTTTTTATTCCGGAAAATTGTATGTTTTCACGGAAAACTGGAAAATTTTGATTACTCGCTTTAAGTAACTGTTGCCATGGAAACGAAATAACAAGTCTGTCAAAAAACATCAAGAGCATTGGTGCTATACCTACTTTTGCATTGGTTTGTAATATTCTAGAAGAACATAGGATGCTTTTTTTCGCGATAAACAGACGTAGTCTAACCGGACGTAATCGCGGGCGGGAAAGCTAGTTCATTATAAAATTCTTATTTAATGATATTTGCAACTATGGCGAACTAAAAAAACAATAAGCTTGGTGACAAGCACAGATATCCGAACAAAGGGTTATTACGAGGCGGTCCTAGGGTTTGTTCCACTAGCCCAGGGACCAAACCTCAGTGGACAACATAAATATACAGGAACAATTAGGAGCACTCGGAGATGTTCATAAACAACGGCTTCACCTTCATGGACTTGTTGTAGCAGAAAATGACCACGTACAGAGATAGCTGGCCTATCAGCAACGCTTGCAGGATTCTGCTAGTCGAGCTGGTCCTTCCTTACTGAACACGAACACGCTCCAAGCTAGAAGTCAGCATTTTGGTGGGTATTCTATCGGCCGCTATTTTAGGTAGGTAGAATTTACGCAGTAACTAAAACTGCGAGATATAGGTAGATAAAATAACAATTTATTGACCACTTTTTATCAGATATTTTGTAAAAACATCGACATGAGCCAATGCATGAATGACAATCTAGGAATGACAGGTTATTTGAATTTAGAATTAATATAGACCCACTATCAAATGAGTATCATTATGATGAAAGAGGTTTGACATCGTCACAGGGTGACAAGCACAGATATCCGAACAATGGGAGATTTGGTAAGGGGGCGTGGCACATGCGAACGCATCTGGCCTCAAACAAACTTGTATGTATGTATTTCGGGCGTTAGTCGTATATCACCACGCGTCGTACCTATACCATCGATTTTGTCAAAATGACACGTTGTTCGGGGGTTGTGTGTGAATACACGAGCTCCAATGTGAATTATTCTAAAGATCTTTGTTCGGATAGTTGTGGTGACAAGTATACAGTACGACGTCTAACCCAAAGGTCAAACCTTTAATAGTATCTATGTGTTATCAAAAGCTACCTAAAAAAAATACTTGTTGACTTGACATACCTGGCCTTACTCAACCAAATACATAACCCAACTTAATTTGCGCGCCAATTGTGGTGTTTCAGACAGTTAAACCACACATTTCATTTTCATTTTTCATTTCACATTCCAAAATAATTAAAATTTGTTTTTATTATCTAAACTAATTAAAAAAAAACGAATCTGAATATCTATATCAATCCAAATTAATTTTACAAATCCTTCGCTAGATCACAGAAAAAATAATAGTACTCCGCTAGATCTTGATTCTTGGACAATGCCAGTTTCCTTACGACAATATCATTCGCAGATGGGCGAGAACAAAATATGGAACTACGTACTTAGCTTTGTTTTTCTGTAATCGTCTTGTGCTTTTCTTACTGACCAAATATTGGGTGCAGTGGCGTGCTTTGGGAGAGGCCTATGTCCAGCAGTGAACTTGGATGCAGGCTGATAATGATGATGATTTAGATATGTCGAATGAGGTAGAGCCGACCTCTAACATTTTAAGTAAAAGATTTCGTCAGGCCTCTCAAAAGCCCCTGACGTGGTTTTACGACTGCTATCAATTGTTAGTACCTAATCAGGACAGATGGCTTAACGTGCCATATGAAGCACGAAGTAATGGCAAAACCGCACATATCTTGTTAAAAGTTATTGTTGTAGACCGAGTTTCGAGCCCGGTGATTTCAAAGCCAAATGATTACCGCTAAATTACTACCGCTCGCCCAACCATGCTCTGTCAGCCCTTCTCGGGCCATACTTACCAACTTCAACTGAGATTTATTTACAGACCCACAAAGGTTGAAATGTTGAAAAGAAAGTTAAAGACTAAGTTTCTAATATAGCACTTCATAGTTTTCTAATACAAACATAGCATAAAACTGGATGGTCCATTGCCTCCTGGTGACAAGATGTTAGAATTGTCCCTATGGTTGATTGCCACCTGAAGGGAAACCGGTACGTCACTTCTCAATCAAGACTTGCAATTTACCATAGACTGTAGTCTGTCCTTCTTCCTTTACAGCGATCGCACTGTTACTTCTGACCATCGTAGCGTGCACCCACGCTCGCCTCTCTGTCATGTACGCACATGACAAGTTGAGCGACATGGTAGCAGAACAGTGCCTGAACGAGATGTACCCTAAGAACAGGAAGGTTGAGGTCCACGAGTCGGACGAGTCTTGCATCATCTTCTGCGTGCTGAAGAAATTTGGGATCATCAACCCGAACGGAGTGATTAATTTGGATGCTTATAGGTAAGGTGGTTTTGGTCATGTTTTGGTCTCTATCTATGAGGCCTGTATCCTAGCAATAATAATAGGCTGATGATGATGAGAATATGATGATATGTAAGGCTCAGCTGTTTAATTTGACTTTCATTAAAACTAGGATTTCGAGGGTCATCTCAAGAAGATTTGAAGAGTTTCTGCCTCCTCAACTGGCCGGGTTTTGCGGAGTATTTAGCACTATGGTGTTAAATCCTGTATAACCTGCCTCACTGTGAGTATATGGTCTATGGACCAAGTTATACAGAAGCCCGAAGAGCCATAACCAAACCCTGTGTCATGCTTTTGTAGACTATGAGAAGGCTTTTGATTGTGTTGAATCCTGGGCAGTTCTGGAGTCTGTGCAGCGTTGCCTGTCGTTAACTGGCCGTATATCGAAGTGCTGAAATGTCTTTATGATGCTGCTACTATGAGTGTCCAAGTACAAAACCATTAACATATCCAACTGCGCAGGGGAGTGAGACAGGGGGATGTTATATCCCCGAAACTGTTTATAAATGCCCTGGAAGATATGAGACGCAGGATTGACAAGGAGTGGGTATTAACATTAATGGCGAGAACATCTCACACTTTCGATTTTCCGATGATATAGTCCTAATGGTGGAGTCGCTGTAAGACTTGCAAAGTATGCTAACCAACCTAGTTGATGCTTCTCGATGCATCGGAATGAACATAGATAAGACCAAGATCATGTTTAACGATCTTATTAACACGGAATCGATTGCAGTCAATGGTGTTCCACTTGAAGTTGTCTAACAATAAGTTTACCAAATATTTTATAGTATTGGACAATTAGTGTACATAATCATTGACCTATGGACGAAACGTGAACATTCACGGTCAGATTAGTCGACAAATTTAAGGTCGCTCAGCGAGCTATGGAGAGAGCTGTGCTTGGAGTTACTCTAGGAAGGACATTCGTCAGTTCTCGAGTGCAGGCCACGTTTAGACATACCGCAAAAGTAACGTTGGACGCCCTGTGTCCCAGTGGAGTGAAGACCTGCGAAAAGCGGCTGTGAAAAAAAAAAGACGAGGAGAGCTGAAGACCAAGCTCAGTGGCGTGCATTAAGAGAAGCCTACGTCCAGAAGTGGGCAAATATAGGCTGATGATAAAAGTAGGACAGGTCCACTAGTGACCACGATAAATGCATTTTGATAGAAACGTTAAGCTTGTAGCAGCTGGAATTTCTATCAAGAACTTAGTTTTGTGTCTACGCTATAAAATATTTATTTCTCTTGTTAGAAAAACTAGTGTGAATCTCAGTTGGTTGGAATACAAATACATAACCAAATACCCTACTTGTTCATAGCAACTACTTGTTTAAATCGGATACTTACATATGTATAGGAGGTATAGATAGATAGATAGATAGATAACTCCTTATTGTACACCAAAAATTTACATAAACAAAAAACTAAAGCTAAAACTTAAGAAATATGATTGTACAACGGGCGGCTTATCGCTAAAAAGCGATCTCTTCCAGACTACATTTGGATGGATAGTAAATAATACGATAACAGACGGTGTTATACTCATAGATATCATAAAAATATGCTAATCAAACTAAATTAAAATATATAAACCAATAGGTACAATCAAATAAATATCTAATCTATACTGACAATAAAGCAATAGGAACGAAAAAGTCTGTACAAAGAAGATAATTAAAAAAGAAATGGTCAAGAGTACATAAAATAAGGTACTGAACAAGAATATAACATTTTAAAAAATTGTGTCTGTCTATTTGTCTGTCTGTATGTTTGTTCGCGCATCACGTAAAAACTACTGGACCAATTGCAATGCTGTATTCACTGTTGGATAGCTTATGTTTTGACTTAAAAACTGGGGTACTTTATATCCCAATCCGATAAGTAGAAGCCGAACAATCGATAAAAATATTTTTGACGGCTGAAGGAATTTTGATCAAATGTTGGTATACTGGTCCTGGAATAGCACAAAGAGTACTTTTAACCTACAGAAATGACCACGCGTGCGAAGCCACGGGCATCAGCTAGTAATATATATAATCCATACCAATCTATAAAAGATAAACGTTGTCTGTTTGTTTGTTTGTTTGGGTAGCTTTCACGTGTAACGGCTGGACGGATTTTGATGAAATTTGGAATGGATATAACTTACGCCCTGGAATAAAACATATAATACTTTTTATCCCGAAAAATTGAAAGTTTCCATGGAAAAGCAGGAAAAAAGTCGATTACTCTCTGTAAGAAACGGTTGCCATGGAAACGAAATAACAAGTATGTCAAAAAACATCAAGAACATTGGTGCTATACCTACTTTTGCATCCTATAAGAACATAGGATGCTTTTTTTCGCGATAAACAGTAGTAGTCCGCGCGGACGAAGTCTCGGGCGGGAAAACTAGTATATAATAAATAACATAAAATTTATAAACTTCATATGGATCAATAATAAATACGTATATATCAAAATCGCATATTCATAAAAGTTAATTCAAGAAAAACAATGTCTCGAAAAAAAACAGGAAAAAGTAAAATCTGATTTCAAGTTTTTTTTACCTTATGTTCTAAAGAATTTAGAGACTGCATGTGTGCACGTCTGATTGTGAGCACATTCCAAAAGCGTACAGCTTGGACACTGAACGATTTGCCATAAAAAGAGCATGCAGGGGAAACTTTAGGGTGAGATTTTCTGATGAGAACGAGTATTAGAATAGTAAAGGAATTTAAAGCGTTCCTTAAGATAGCGTGAAGAAGATGGACTAAAAAATGTAGTACAAAGAAGAGAAAGTATGTGAGTACTCCGGCGAAGACGAATATGAAGCCACTTGAGTTTTATGCGATACTGGGATACATGATCATATTTGCGCAAACCAAATATAAATTGAATGCAGAAATTTTGAAGTCGCGCCAGTTTATTAAGCTGGTCTTCCGTGGAATCTAGATACGAGTAGCAGGCATTGGCATAGTCTAAAACGGAAAGCAGAAGAAACTGCGCAAGCGCAATTTTAGTGGCCGTAGGCAGGAAATTGCGGAATCTTCAGAGGTAACCTGCAGTCGCAGATAACTTGCGACTAACAGCCTCAATCTGAGGACCCCAAGTAAGACATTGATCCATTATTATACTTAGATTCATGATATTCTGGCAGCACGGAATTATGGATAAACCGAACTCAATGTTGGGAAGCGTTGACCAGTTGACTTTCAATATTATTTTAGAACTGCCAAAAATCATGACCTGTGTTTTGGTTGGGTTATCTTTTAGCCCATATGCTTAACTCCACTCAGCAATGTTGTGTAAATTTGCATTGGTTATTT
The DNA here is from genome assembly GCA_946251855.1 of Alsophila aescularia. Lineage (NCBI taxonomy): Eukaryota > Metazoa > Arthropoda > Insecta > Lepidoptera > Geometridae > Alsophila > Alsophila aescularia. The sequence goes on from OX276381.1 coordinate 12,829,554, forward strand.
CTACAGCGCTAGAGAGAGTTCTAAGTGGGGTTTGGCAATAAATCTGGAGATCGTCAGCATATAAGTGATAAGGAGAAGTAATGTGGACAGTAAGAGTCACAGTGGACATATATAGAATTTATGAAAATAGAACAAGGGAGGAGAGAGGACGCTGCCTTGCGGTACACCAGCCAACGTGTCAGATCATGAAGAAACAGATTCATCGTGACGTACACGCTGCTGGCAACCATGAAGATAACTGCGAAACCACTGTTGGAGGTATGTTATGAGAGTTAAGTATTGCGAGAAGTATTTCGAAGTTGACGGTATTAAAATCATTACTGAAGTCTAGTAAAGTCAGCACAGTTAACTGGCAGTATTCCATGCCAAAAACGTATGTCATCAGATATTTTAAGGAGCGCTGTTGCCGTACTGTGACCAGTGGGGATACCGGATTGCATAGGATTCAGAAAATTATTTCTATTTACGAAACTGGAAATATGATTATAGACAAGGCTTTCGAGGACTTTGAATAAAAAGAGACGTATAGAAATAGGAATACTTGGAATAGAATTTCGGGTTAGGTTTCTTAGGGTAACGGGATAATTTGACTTCCTTCCATTTAGTAGGAAACACACTGTTTAATATACAGGTGTTCAAAATATGACAAAGAATAGGGAGAATTGAATCTAGGATAGGAACTAACAAGTTTCGGCTAATACCGTCGCCTCCTACAGCGTTGGATAATATTGACAATACACTCTTCTTGACATCACAAACAAAGAATTGATTAAAGACGAAAGGATCATAGTCAGGAGTCGGAATGGTAGAAAGATAATACTGAGTATTAATTTTGCTTATGTCATCAATCTCAGAAAAGGAAGAGAAGTGAGAATTAAGTGAGTCAATGTCTAAATTTTTGGGAATAGAATCCTGCCGAGATTTTCCTATTAACCGGAAAAAAAAAACTTTTGCTGGATATCCGTTATCAACGAATTTATGGATGTGGCAACTTTGAGCATCCCTAAGCACTGTATTACAACGAATACAAGCCTGGTTTACCTAGCCTTATTAACCTCATTAGGGCGACATTTATTCTTACAATTCGCAATGGCGTTTTTATGCATCATAGCTTTGAGGTCATCAGTGAGCCACGGCACGTGGAGACGCTTAATTTTAATAGCCCTTAGCGTGAAATGCACTTTAGAGTTGAGTTATCAATGTACTAAATATTGCAACTTGGTTGTCTACCAACTCGGCATCAACGACAGGTGACCAGTCGATATTCTGCGCATCTTTTGCAAATTGTTCCTGATTAATGCCACCAAAGTTACGTAGAAGAATAATTTTAGGTTTACCTTTTGGTGGACGAATTTTGTATAACAAAACAATCAAATTATGGTACGAAAAAGCATCAGCAGGAAACTGGTCGTGCTTAGCAACATGCTGAGTAGATGAAACAAAAATAAGATCAAGAAGAGAGGGAGCTGAGCAATGAGTATATAGTTTAGTAGTAGTAAAATACGACTCACCATTACATTTTACATAACTTGGAAAATAGTAGAACAATTGTGGATACGACCCGCTTTTTATGCTAAGATCACAGAAAAAGAACCTTAGTTCTTAATAATTAGTTTATGAATTTAATTCATGGCAAAATTCAGAGATACGTTAATAAATTCCAAATCAAAATAATTAAGCTTAAAGTAATCCTTCATAATCGTACCCCGCCACGCCAAAGCCTGACAAAAATGAAATTTCATGAATGCTTCATAAGAGGATTTCTGTTGGTTATCCCCAAATCAACATTAAATTATACAGTAGGCTGTACAGGCTGAGTAAATTCAAATCTGTCAAAGTGGCACCTGGCAGCAATCCATACCAATATATAAAAGTGAAACGTTGTCGGTTTGTTTGTTTGTTTGTTTGTTTGGGGAGCTTTCACGCGATAACGACTTGACAGATTTTAATGAAATTTGGAATGGAGATAGCTCATACCCTGGAATAAAACATAGGATACTTTTTATCCCGGATAATTGTAAGTTTTCACGGGAAAACAGGAAAATGTTGATTACTCGCTGTAAGGAACGGTTGCCATGGAATCGAAATAACAAGTCTGTCAAAAAACATCAAAAGCATTTGTGCTATACCTACTATTGCATTGGTTTTTAATATTCTTGAACATGGGATGCTTTTTCCAAAAAACAGTAGTCCGCGCGGACGAAGTCGCGTGCGGGAAAGCTGTCAGAGTTTGTCAAGCCGCCCGGGGGCCTCTGACATGGCTTAACCTATGCTAATAATTAGTAACAGCCGGGAAAGATAGCTTAACGTACCCTCCGAAGCACGGAGGGATCTGGTAAGAAAATAACAAGAATATACAAAATGTTTTATTTTGTTACCCATTCTAGAAACATAGGTATAATAATTATACAAGTATTACGCAATCCTCTTGTTCCTTGTCAATGAGATTCAATATATGCCCTTTTTTTTTAATTATAATTTACGATATTTTTTGCTTGCGTGAAGTTGGCTATATACCGCCAAACCATGTACTGCTAAACCAGTTAACGATTAAACTTTGCAAAAGTGACTATTAGATATAATAATAAATTGAATACAGGCACAAATAAAAATTAAATATACCCCCGACTCCCCACCCCCCATTATAGCTAAGGAGCATCTCGATCACATCAGTTTTCAAACATAAAAATCTTTCCATCCGTTCGAAAGCTACGATTCGCACAACAGACATCGCCATTTGTAGAATGACAGGTTCTACATTTTGCCTGCGAACAGACATCACCGTTTGTAAAATTACGGGTTCTACAATTTGCCTGCTACAGACATCGCCGTTTGTAAAATGTCAGGTTCTACAATTTGCCTGCGAACAGACATCGCCGTTTGTAAAATGACAGGTTCTACAATTTGCCTGCGAACAGACATCGGCGTTTGTAAAATTACGGGTTCTACAATTTGCCTGCGACTGATCGTAGATGACAGATATAAGAAATTTACATTTAATTAGGTAAACTCAACCTATTTCTTCTACATATAAAACAAATCGTGGATAAAAACGGTTTAAGCGACTTAAAATGAGCTACTGAACCAAAATATAACATATTTTTCAATAGTGCCTGTCTTTACGTTACGTGATGTGATATCACACAGACGTGTGATTTCACATCACGTAACGTAAAGCTACTGGCCCGAATGAAACAGAGTTGGGTAACTTAGGATTTGACCTAAAGTCTCATCTCAATTTCTCAATCCGAGGCGAAGAAACTGAGCAATCCTTAAAAACTATTTGACGTCTGAACGCTTTTTTAATGAAATGATAGGTACATAATAAATAGTTAAGGTCCTGAATAGCCGTGAGATACTTTTATCCTATCTATGCTTTATCCATAAAAATGACCACGCGCGCACGCGGGTCTAGTATACCATAAATCATTTCTGGACAAGCTCTCAGCTTATTACCTCCCAAAGACATTAACGGATTTAACGGCCCATTGATGTAGGCTATAAATGGTCATCAAAAGGTCGTCAGTCAAAGCCGATGTGTTGTCGTGGCCTGCTTTTAATTAAAATTGCGTAGTTCGCAAGTCATTGAGACTTGTAAGGGCGTAAGTTTACAAAAGCCTTTACAATGAGACCGCTGCTCCCTATAGTCTCCCTACGCCTATTTTTGAGGAATTTCCGTGATAGAAAACGAGGTTATTAGGTGGCTATTTTATTAAACGACTTCAAAAAAAGGAGATTCTGAAGTTGATGTAGTATGTAATATATTAATATTTGTTAATCTATATGAGTATCTGAACAAATATACTTAATTTCGCGAATGTATGTTTGTCCACGTATTTGTCGGAAACTACAAAACTAATTGCAATAATTATTTTTGTTATAGTTTCAGTATCGTTCAACTGAGGGAATAGAAGAAATAGCTCCAAATTTTCGCGCTCACTTCGCTCGCGCTCTTATGGTATTGTTATGGTTTCACTCATCGATGATCGATCATAAACGCTTATTTTTTTTCACAATATTGCCCTTTGTCTGTATGTTCTAAAATGTTCGCGCTTGTTATGCTGGCCTTTGATAAAAGGTATTTTTTTTCCTCGCTCACAAAATGTACCAAAAATAACTCAAACATTTCGCGCTCGCTTTGCTCGCGCTTTTTTGGTATTGTTAATTTTTTCCACTCACCGATGATCGATCATAAACGCTTATTATTTTTTCACAATATCGTCTTTTGTCTGTATTTTCTACAATTTCCACGCTTGTTACGCTGGACTTCAATAAAAGGCATTAAACTGTTTCCTCACATAATGTACCAGAAATAACTAAAAAATACATTATTTTTCGATAGTATCTCATCTACCTTTATCTTGTTTGTGGGGAGCCACCCAGGCCCTTTCGGCCCAGTCCGACCCTGTAGGGTTCTGCCCAACACTCGAACAATAAACTGAGTTGGTTATATGCTCGAAGGCCTAAATAAATGATCGTTTTTATGTAGTAAAATTAACGAGTGTTAACGGATTAAGTTGTAGTATATTTGACATTAATTATGAGTCGAAATGCAGAAGACATCATATGCTACCGCTTTATGAGAGACGCAGAATAGCAGACATTACCTTATTAATTAAGCTAGCTCAATGTTTCGTTGACTCGCCTGATCTCCTCTAAGATTTATCTAATTGTTCCTACAAGATCCGTAAGGAACTCAATCTATCTTCGTGTTCCTCGCACAAGTTATAGGCAAAATTCATTTTTCGTACGGTCTGCAAATCTCATTAATAATTGCATTTCCCGATTTGGATTTATTTAATTCATCCCCACATATATTTAAAACAGCAATTACGAATGACTGGTTCGGTGGGTCTTCCCAAACTGTCTAGTTACTATTGCAACATTGTTAATGTTATTTATAATAAGTTTAATTTTTTCCATTTCTCTCCCTGTATTCAAGCAAGTTTAGATTAAATTTGTGAAAACTTCTAGATGGTGTCTAGAATTAATTATAAATGTATATAGGTCATGATATCACTATACCCCGATCCGAAGAAAATACGCGTGACCACGTTCTTGTTCGTTTTCGTAGCGTAGTTAGTTACTGGGCTTCCACGCAAATGTAATTTATATGTGTGTAATGTGTAACGCGTGTATGCAGAATGACTGACCACCTCTACGGCAAACCGAACGTTAAACATTTCCATTCCAAGTACTATCACATCCTATTTTTACAGAAAGCGAGTGCACGTGGCGCATCAACTAGACCAGAGAAGCCCTGTCAACGACTACGGCGCTACATGCATCGAAAGTGCAGAAGCTACGCAGCATAAGCAAGACGTCTGCAAGAAGGCTAAAGTTTTCAACGACTGCACGCATCTCTACAAAATTCTACTCCGATGACCTATAGGGTGAAAGTTTATGTAAATAAATGATCATGTATTTGTGTCAATCTTTGTGAGAGTGCCTAATTGATGTCCACTTCCCTGATACGGTGCAAAGAGAGGTGATGGAAGCATCAACTCATCGTCAGCCTATTTACGTTCTCTCTGCTGGAGAACAGACCTCCTCTCAGTGTGATTAGTATATGAGACTTAATCCACTACGCTCTGACCCAGTGCGGGTAGGCAGCAACCCTTCCAAAAAAACAAGGGAGGGCTAGTGCTTGAATTTGCAACATTTCACCGTTCCTAAAGGCTCAAAGGAAGCGCTCGTGCAGAAACCGGTTTTTGTACCGAGTTTTGGTAACCATCGTTACCGCTCGTATTGAGCGCAAATGTTAAACAACTCTACCACCTTTTTCGACACAAAACTGCTTGTGAGGAACAATGGAGGAACAATAATGCTCCCTTGGTTCAACTATTAGGTATCACTGCAATTGATTGATTTCGGCAGAGGACCATATCACATAGTAGGAACATCGAAAGCTAAATAATAATTATTGAAATTCCCAGAACCGAGAGATTTGATACCCTATAATATCTCGTTTGTAGGTTCAGATATTTGCAATTAATACGCTGGTGCCTTTGAAGTAGTAATATCAATAGTAGACGAATAATTAATTACTTTATGGAAAGCTACATTATAATCTTTGATATTGCTTGCCACTCATAATCTGAAAATTATATACCTTTGACAAAACTAACAAGAGGGTGATGGAAAATCAGGGCTCTATTTTAAGCTACAAATAAATTTATAATTTAGGAACCTACCGCTCACTTTGAAATTGATTAAAATTTAAGCATTTCTTAAAATTACCCCAATTCTTAAACACAAACTACATTGATATTGAAAATTGATGTATCAGGTCAAGATTACTTGTGCGGTCTAGATTCACGAAGTATTTTTCAATTTTAAGTGCGATCTATTAAGGATGAACTTCCCATAATAAATCGCACATCTATATGCAGTAGGTAACAAAAACTCTGTAAAAAGAAAAAATAATAAAAAAATGGTGAATATAAATACTGAACAAGAAAAAAAGCATTCGAGACCAATACTCTGTATAATATTGTTGGTTAATACATTTTATATTATATTTGGTAATACATACATTTTATTATTTATTAAGCATAGTTTGCTGTGGTCTCGAATGTTTTTTTTATAAATTGGCTTATTTTATTTTCTGCTTTTTAGACCCCTCAATAAAACCTTAAAACTCTCTTCTATCACGCGTGCCTTTATCACACAAAAAAAAAGGTTTTCGATATACGATATTATTTTAAGAGAAATAGTTCTGGCTTAGTCAGACCTTATTATCAGTGACCTAACCCATAGATCAGTGAACATCACCACTAATTAAATGTATGTCTGGAGAATGTAGCTTACTTTAATGAGAAAATTAGGTATGCCTTCATGAGGATGTATAGAAACATGAAAAACCGAGTGTTTTCTTTCTAAACCACAGCAAAATGTTGTGGTTTAGAAAGATGGGCGTATGATATAAAATTAGAGTGTCGTGAGCTTTGACTATACATTAGTAATATTTGGTTTGAGGTTCGTGTCGTGTGATATATTATGTGCCTTAAACGTCAAAACGAAAAAACCAGAGAGATATTTTCAAAACTGAAATCTTGCCCGTCGAGTGTCGTATTTATGCAAATATTTGTCTTTTAATTGTTAAAGTGGTCGCGCAACAGGCAAGGGTTTTAAATTAGGAAAGGATAACCTCAATAATCAAGTGAAACAAAAGTCCCCTAAAATTCTTTTATTCGTATTTTCAACCACTCAACAGTTGAGATATCACGAACATAGCTATCTTCTGTATCCAGCACCAGATGGAGCAGCCCTTCTTCTCCGGTTCCTCTTCTTCTTCCTCTTCTTTAGCTCCAGTTGTTGCCACTGTTGTCGCTTCGCCCCCTTCTTCTTGGCAGAAGGAAAAAGAATACAGTAGAGTAGTAAGGGATAGCACTATTAGTAAACGCAAGAGGATTTTATGCGCCATTCTTTAGTTTTTTTTTTTAGTTTTATATTTCCGAAAGTAGATTTTTTGTTTTAAGCTGTTGCTTTTTTTTATTTGCTTACATTTATAGGTTATGGAACCAAATGTGTTTTCCGCTGTATTGTTCGAATTTAAATGATACGTTACGATTTGAAATCCCGATCCAATTTAGATTTTTATCTTCGTAATTTATGTTTAGATAGCAATCCGTATGTATTTTGTATAATATTTAGTAATATTATTTTAATGTTGATGTTCCAATAGTTTACGAATAAGTACCTACCTACCATATATTGTTTCGGTTGCTTTCAGGTTTTTTGGTAATCATTATAAATTAAGTATGAGGTAGAAACTGTTTTCAAGAATGTATTTTTTGTACGTTTTTTAATCATTACAAATTTAGTAGAATTAGATACAATCAGCTGCAAGAATCCCCGGGCTACGTACGGAAGGCCGCCAAAACCGACTGACCCTGGCTACGTATAACGGACGCACGTTACGGATCGACGAGCATATGGTACAACTAGAGGAGGAACTGAAAAACATAAGATGGCACATTCTTGGTTCGTGTGAAGTCCGAAGAGAGGGAGAGGATACCGTAACCTTAGAATCAGGCCATATTTTGTATTTCAGATAGGGAGACCAGCCATCCCAAGGCAGCGTTGAGTTCCTGGTTAATAAGGACCTCTCTGACAACGTTGTTGAAATCTCCAGTGTGTCGACAAGGGTTGCGTACCTCATAATAAAAATAACCGAAAGATATAACATCAAGATTATTTAGGTATACGCACCAACCTACTCACACTCGAATGATGAAGTAGAGGATATGTACGAGGACATATCACAACACCTCCAAGCTCACTTCAACGTTGTCATGGGGGTCTTAAACGCTAAAGTGGCAGTACAGGCTTGCAGCGAATCGGAATTAGGACCACATGGTTTTGGCAGCAGAAATCCTAGGGGCAAATGCTCGTCAACTTCCCAGAGATAGAGGGGTTGTTCTTAATGAACTCATTATTTAAGAAGCAGCCCCAACGGAAGTGGACGTGGCAAAGCCCCGATGGTATGACAAAAAATGAGATCGAATTCATAATAGCGGACAAAATGCGCATATTCCGAGATCTCTCAGTGGTCACTAGGTTTAAAACTGGAAGTGACCACCGACTTGTTCGAGGCACTTTGGATATTGATTGCAAGCTTAAAGTGCTTAAATGTATCCGTTTGATTTGAAGTCCACTCTCCGACCAAATCTGCTCCAGAACGTAGTTGGATCCGAAACGTTCCAGTTAAAACTGTAGAACCGTAGATTCGCTGCTTTGGAAAGTACAATCGACGTTGACGTTGACCAGGAACAAGTGGCAGGAATCCTCCTTGAAGAGGGTACAAAATTTTGCAAGATGCGATGCACAGGCAGAAAATCTAAACTTTCGGGAGAGTCTCTGCAGCTAATTGACAAAACGACGCGAGAATCCGGAAGTCACTTCGTCAGAACAGCGGGCATTGAACAAAAAAAAACTAAGGTGGTGAGACGAGACCTCCGAAGCTCCAATACACGCTCTATAGAAGAAGCGATTGAGCAAAATCGTGGATCGAAAGTTTTCATTCAAAAGCCGGGTCGGAGCCATCTGATGAAGCTGACCAAATCTAGTGGGGAAGTTGATTCTCGCGGAAGCTGTTTTTTATGGCAATTTATAAACGTCGCAGGCATCCTGTCTAGAACCCAAAACCGAGGATTCCAGGGCCACCCTGACCCGCCACTTTAACAAAGAGCTGCCAGAAGTCAGTTTTGATGAAGCCGTGATGGCTCTTAAACAGCCCAAAAATGAAAAAGCCCACGGATCTCTCAACAGCAGGAGCTTCTACAACCCACGCTCAAAGAACTGCAGTCAATATTTAATTCCTTTCTCTTCTCTGGGAATCTCACACTTGAGATTTGCGGATGACATCGTCATTATGGCAGGACTTACATTAGATGCTGAACGGCCTAGCTGATTCATCTCAACGCATAGGTCTCCGGATAAATTTGGATAAAACCAAGCTTATGTTCAATGAAAATGTCTTTCTAGAACCGATTGATGTTCACGGATCTTCTCTTGAAGTTGTTCAAGAGTATTTTTATCTTGGACAAACGATGAAGTTGGGTTAAAACAAAGAAAGAGGCCCGTAGAAGAATACAGCTGGGCTGGGCAGAATTTGGTAAGCTTCGTTGAGTGTTTCCGTCACCAATTACCCAATGCCAAAAACTAAAATCTTCAACCAGTGCGTTATAACTTACGGAGCTGGACTCTCACGGAACCATTAGTTCACCAATTCAAAGTTGCTCAGCGGGCTATAATAAAGGGCTATAGTCGGAGTTTCTTTGAGAGATCGAATCCGGAACGAGGTGATACGACAGAGAACCAAAGTTATCGACATAGCCCTTAGGTTTAGCAGGTTGAAGTAGCAGTGGGCTGCTCATATTTGCCGAAAGACCGATAACCTATTGGGTAGACGTGTTCTTGAGTAGAGATTGCGACTCGGCAAACGTAATGTAGGACGCCCTCCGGCTAGGTGAGCGACGACATACGCATAATGGCTGGCGGCGGTGGGAAATGAAGAACCGAAGATCGGGTTCAGTTGCGTGCTTTGGGAGAAGCCTATGTCCAGCAGTGGACTGATGCGGGCTGATAATGATGATGACGATGATTGTTGGCCGGTGCGGATATATCAATAATATCAATTTATATCAATTCTATTATGGCTTTCGCAATATATCTTACCATTGTATATAATATTTCTCCACGGATAGAAAACTAACGACACTCTCTTGTTTTTTCACCGATGACATGAGTACGTGAGTATAATGCGGTTGTCTATGGATGATTATTGTCCTTTAAATTGACTCGCCTCCTTTTTGCATTTTTAAAATAGTTCTACATTATGATGAGTTACAATCAGCTGCAATAAGAAGTACCTACCTACTCGTTTTTGAGGATATGACAATAAAACTGAATCCTTTTCAGCAATCACACCACACCACATTAGCGTAAACAAAGTGGATAATACTTCCGTACCTACCGTAGTATTTTGTGGCACAAAGTTGTGTTTTTGTTGTTTAACCCTGGTCCTGTTAATTCCAAGGATTAAACTACCTCACATTTTGTATAACTCATTCTTCTTCTTCTTTGTGTCGGTCGATGTTTCAATCAATGTGCCATGAGTTGAAATATCTTGGTGAAAGGTTCAGCCGCCCAGGGTTCGTCGAACACCTTTTAGAAACATAGTTGTCGATGAAATAAAACCCTGCTTGGGTGGATCTCGTCTTGCACGCCTGTTATTTGTAATTAAAGTGCGTGCGTGACACTCATAATATATTAGTCGGCCCCGGCTGTTATAGATTAAGCAAACTCTGACACCAGACGAGAAACAAACAAACGTCACAAGATGATGGTATGATAACTAGGATGGTCAGCTAATAGTGAATTAGTAGGTATTGTTACAACACTAGCTGTGGCAATAAGGATAAGAAATAAAATAATAAGTATGCTTCGGGTCATAATATTGAGCGACAAAGTTCCAGCCATATAAAACAAATACTTAGAAGCATAGTGAGTCGATGACGTCGAACAACTTGTATCAAATAGAAGTAGTAGAAGTTAGTCTTAAAACCATCGATATAGAAAACAAATAAAGATCAAGAACTTAATCCAGACCAATATATAAAGTAAACGTTGTCTGTTTGTTTGTTTGTATGTTTGGGAAGCTTTCATGCGATAACGGCTGGACGGATTTTGATGAAATTTGGAATAGAGATAGCTTATACTCTGGAGTAAAACATAGAATACTTTTTATCCCAGAAAATTATAAGTTTCAACGGCAAAACTGGAAAATGTTGATTACTCGCTGTAAGAAACCTGTCTGAATATCAAGTCTGTCAACAAAATTAAGAGCGTTGGTGCTACACCTACTTTTGCATTGGATTTTAATAACCTAGAAGAACATAGGATGCTTTTTTCACGATAAACTGTAGCCTGTGGACGAAGTCACAGGCGGGAAAGCTAGTACTTACTATTATTTAAAATGCGATCACGCGACTATATTTTGTGGTGTGCGTGTCGCGTGGTCGCGTGATATGTAGTCGATTAGTTATGTATGCTGCCTCGGCTCAAAACTATGGATAGCGGCTTTTTACTTTTTATGATGATTAAGTTTAAATACCTATTTGCCAAATAAATAATCCGTCTCCACTATGAGCGGGGCATGCGCGGAGTTTTTGAATTGCGCGGAGTTTTGGTGGAATACGAATCGGGCGAACTTTGTGAATCCTTATTTGTTTCGTACATCGATGCTTAAAACCCAGATTAATAACGTAAGAGGGAAGAGGCTTAATACTCTGCAGTTGGTGAAATGAGCTGTCGATGCTGATTATGTATTTTTTTATAAAAAATAACAGCGACTACAATTTAATCTACCTAAATAGTTTTTTACTGCACAAGAATATACAAGTAGGTACAACTAAAGCCATAGAATAACTCGGGCCTTCAAAACTTAACTAACACACTTTTAAAATTAATACCTTTTTTATTAAATTGCTTGGCTCCTACTCATCTGACTGAGATACCAATTTTACAAATTTTTAAGTCAAAACCTAAGCTGTCCAACAGGGATGATGATATCACAATTTATCTAGTAGTTTTATTCAAAACTTAGTACCACACTTTTAAAGCTAATAGATTTAGATTATTTATTAAATTGCTTGGCTCCTACTAATCGTACTGAGATACCAATTTTACAAATTTTTAAGTCAAAACCTAAGCTGTCTAACAGTGAAAATGATATCACAATTTATCTACTAGTTTTATTCAAAACTTAGTACCACACTTTTAAAGCTAATAGATTTAGATTATTTATTAAATTGCTTGGCTCCTACTCATCGGACTGAGATACCAATTTTACCAATTTTTAAGTCAAAACCTAAGCTGTCCAACAGTGAAAATGATATCACAATTTATCTAGTAGTTTTATTCAATACTTAGTACCACACTTTGAAAGCTAATAGATTTAAATTATTTATTGAATTGCTTGGCTCCTACTCATCGGATTGAGATACCAAGTACACCAGCTTTTAATTCAAATGTAACATAACATAACTATATAACAGTGATAATTACATCGCAATCAGTCCAGTAGTTTTAACGTAATGAGCAAACAGACAGACATTAAAAGTGTGATACTGTGTTTTAAAGGCCAGTTTATATTATACGCCTCTAGCACTAGGCTTTTTCAGCTCTTCGTCTGTAATCCAAGATCCTAATTGAATTAAAGTCAGTGCCTCTATAAAGATTCCTAGATCCCAGTTATCACAAGAAGGTCGTTCAAGTTTTTACGTCCGACCTTGAAGTTACGGGCTCACTACAATGAGGTTTTTATGTTTTTTATCAGACTGCGCAACGCAAAGGCCCTGTAGTGTGTTTATCAGCCTATGTATGTACTTATGTCTGTTTCTTTGTGGTACTATTTAGACCAAACGCGTGGACCGATACATAAGTCAACCGTTTTGTCTTAATCTTGGAATTGCTAATAACACTTATCAAAATGTAATATGGCGACAACTAGACGCCATATTGTGAAAAAGAAAAAATGAAAGTCGTCGAACTATGTCAATGACCATTTAGGATTTATAACGATTTAAAGGTAAGTTTGTTCCTTTGAGGTACTATATAGACCAAACGCGTGGTCCGATTTTGATGATTCTTAAGTCAATTGATTCGTCTTAATCTTGCAAGTGCTACAAAAGGTATTACATTAATCAAAATTTAATATGGCGACAACTAGATGCCATATAGCGAAAAAGAAAAAAAAACGACGAACTATGTCAAGTGGCGTATAATTAAATACGTATTTGAAAAACATATTTAGGTTTTTCTATCATTTTTCATTTGAAATGACCAAACGATTAACGATTGATGGTTCTATAACGATTTAAAGTTCGTTAGCAAGCATTCTCACTAATTTTTATACATATAAACTGAAAAGTTTAAAATAAAATTAATTATTATAAAAACAAAAAACCCGACTGGAAACAAAACTAAAAAGAGGGAAACAAGCTTTATAATTTTGATTTTGAAATATAAGATGCAGTCGGAGCCATGGGTTCTAGCTGATCCCGTCAAAGGAGAAATGAAATGCATGATGCCTCCGACTGCATCTTATATTACATAATCTAAAATCTAAAGCTCATTTGCCTCTTTTTAGTTTTGTTTGGAGTCGGGTTTTTGTTCTTATAATAAAAAAGTGTTTTATACGTACGGCTTAGTTTAGAGTGCATGAGTTATGGCTGTTTATACATTACTTGAATTTTAGAAAAACAGTGATGGAAAACATCATGACGTGAACAGCAAACATCATGACAACATTCAACATTCTATGATGCATCTTTGCTGTACAAGCTGTTAGACTATGGAACAGTCTACCAGTCCCGATACGTCAGTCGCCATCATTGAACGTCTTTAAGGAACGGATGAAAATATTTTATTTTATTAATTTATTTTGTTAATTTACTTTGTTTGTTTATAATAAAATATATATTGTTATAAATATTTAGTCGATGTAAATGTGTGTGTATTGTATTTTAATATACTTGTATATGTGTAGTTTATTATATGGTAGCTAGTTGTTTAAGTTCCCCTTCCTTTTGTTTATTATTGAGCACCATCGTCCATGACAATAAATGTGATCCTCTCCATTCAATGGTTGTTTGCAAGAAATCGCTTAATGCGATTGTACTCGATTTAAGTTAAATTCTTGTGTTTGTTTTCTTGTCTTTGATGTCCAGTAAAGCTTTTATCTATCCATCAGGCCAAGAAAAGCAAAATTCATGTAAATATTATCTATTCTATAGGTAGTTCAAGCGATCATTTTATGTCCGGAAACGTGCCCAAATGCAGAAAGCTTTGCCACGCCGAGAAGCGAGGGTAATTCTTTGCCCTAAATAAAGGTCAGCATTTTGGTCACAATCGGATTCCACAAGCCGCCTTGCTATTTCTTAATAATGTCCCCTAGGGCCTACTCCAAACTGCATAAACATACCTCTATCAACATTAGATTAGTAGGTACATTTACCATTCACCAACCCATTGGGCCAGAGTGGTGGAATATAGCCCGTATCAGCCTAAATAGCCAGAGCTTCAGCGGTCGGAACGCAATTACCTGATCATGATATTGATCAAACTATCGTATTGTTTATATACGCAAAATTTTCAACGGGAATAAATAAATGCCCATTTTAAAAGTTTTTTTTGCAATGTAGGTGTATGTAGCATGTTTTTTTAGGTGGAATGTTGCGAGTTGAATTAGAACCACTTCCTCTTATCCTACACTTATGCGTTTTTTGTCAAGTCCTCATCATCCGTGTCTTCGCTCGCTCGTCTACCAAAATCGCTCCACATTTGAATCTTGTTGAAATAGGCCTTTGGTCCAAATAGGATTTATGCCCAAAGAATGGCACCTTTCAAAACAAAAAAATAAGAAGCACGAGATCACACTGCAATATCACTTTATAAGAGATTATTGTTATATCTACACGTAACAATAATCTCTTATAAAGGTAGGGTAAGATTACTCAATTCGTACCACAGCCTAAGTTGTACCATAGTAATATCCTCAGTTAACAATAATCAAAAGTGACATCTAGTATGTACCTAATGTAATTCTAAACTATTTAGTCACACGAGTCAAGAAAAACAAGTGGCTGGCTTGTTTCGCGATTAAAAATTAATTAACAACGGGATTGGAGAACGATTTATTATTTTTATAAACCATTAATGAAAATATGTTTAAATGGGGATGACGGGATCTAAGTCTGTTGTTGAAACTTATGAGAGAAAGAAGAGAAGGCGAGTCCATCAATGAATGTAAAATTTTGAAAAGACATGTGAAGTCAACGACATTATGAACAGCTAAACGCACGACTACTTCATGATATGGTCAATCATAGTAGTCTTATCGTAATATAGTTACATATATTATCCTCCGCTAGAGGCGCTAGGCGGAAGTCCGACTGGCCATAATAGGTTAGAAGGCGAAGGCGGGCGCGAAGCGTAGCGAGCTTTCGTCTCTATTCTCTAATCTGGGGCATGCCGCCCTAGATCAAAGATAGAGATATAAATTCATAAAGCACGAGCTTCAATCGACGAACTGCGGATATTTACGGGTCGTGTTAAGGTGGTACTGCTGTAGATACACTAATAATTTATACCAATTGTATATTTCTCTATGACCAAAAGCCTGACAAAAGCCGGACGGCCGGAATTGTCAATATTTAGCCCGACACGACTTTAAAAAGCCGGGCATGTCCGGAGACTCCAGGCGACCCTAGTCTGGAGACATCTACTAGGCTGGTCAGTAGCAACTCCGCCAGAAGCACGGTATCATCTGGGAATCTCTCAAGTGTGAGCTAGTCGCCGTTTATGTTGATGCCTATTGGAATAGTCCTCAACCCTGACAAAACAACACTGATGTGTTTTTTGTGTAACACTGCTGGACTGGAATTTCCAGTCCAGCATCTTTAACATTTATCCTCAATTGCGCTAGTAAACCGTTTACCGGGATATGACATCCCCTTATTAATTCTGATTGTTAGTCTGTATTTCATCATACACCTTCTTATATTAATTACTCAAATCTATGCGCGAGACGATTGGTGGTGACCTTTATTCTGGTATTCTGATAGTAAGTCTGTATGTCATCTTACACCTTCTTTTATTAATTGATCAAATCTACGCGCGAGACGGTTTGTGAATACCCTTATTCTGGTATTGTGGTTGTTAGTGTGTATTTCATCATACACCTAATATTAATTGCTCTTATCTACGCGCGACACGGTTGGAGATGACCCTTATTCTAGTATTTTGGTTGTTAGTCTGTATTTCATCGTACACCTTACATCATACATTTACTGACAGCTCACAGAAGTAGAAGTCAGAAAGTGGCAGGTGACGACCATTCATACTCGTATTCAAAAAGACATAAGTTTCTAAAACTAAAACGCAAGGTCCAAAAGACTAAGGTGGGGTAAAAAATAGCCTATGACACTCTTTCGATGAAGACGAATAGATTGATACCTCGCTTGTCAAAAATGGACCAGTTTTTAGTTTGGGTTATTACCCATCCTTTGCTTCGTCGTATGCGTGTAAAAAAAATTGCGTACCTACCTGAAAATTAATCGATAAATCGGACCATTACAGGCGAATCTATTCTGGAACATCCACATATCGACATACATACACACATAGACTGTTACACTCATTAGCCTTCCCTTGCTTCACCGAACTCGGTTTAAAAGGGATCAGTACAAATTTTCAAATTAATCACTTATTTTTAATAATCCTTGTTTGGAGCAAATAATTTGTGAATTTTATTAAATTATTACCAAAATACATTCCAATCCCAAAAGTTTAAATTGCCCATTCCGTAGTTTCATCAAAGTGGCACAGAATATGTATTACAGTGGCCAAAAACATCACACCCCAAGAAGATTTGTTCGTTTGTTTGTCGTTTGAGTTAGTAGTGGCATCTGGTGTCAGAGTTTGTCAGGCCGCCCGAGGGCCTCTGACATAAATAAGACGGAGAAGATTTAAATAAGACGCAGTCTACATCGCCAAACAAACGAGTAAAGCATAGCAAATTGCGGCTGCGTAGGTATGTGTGCGTAAGTGAATCATTTGCTGTTTTACTGGCTGATACACAAGCTCACAAAATTTTGTTGAATTTTAAAAGCTTTTATTATCTTCACTTGTATGTATGTATGTCCTGATATTTTGCAATCAATATTTCACCCACTTCCATTGAAGCTATCGGGATGTTTAGCACACACGTTTGGTTCTCGTGACATTACATGGCTGCTGTATAAAAGCTTCTATTTTTTATTACTCCTACTTATTTCGTGAGACTTGACAGAATTAACACGACTAACAAGGTCGAGATCTTGCTGCGATGTGGCGGGCGATTTGTGAAGTTAGGCTCTGTGAACGATTGCGCAGGTACTGCTGTGGGGATAAAACAGCATAAAGTTAGAGCGAGATAGAATATGCGAAAAACGTAAGCGAGTGAGCGAGGCAGTTATACAAAGCTGTCTTCACCTTCAACATTGGGATTGCTCTGAAAAATAGCAGTTTGCGCAGCGACTTGCAGACAACTTCCGAGACACATACTTCCGCTGCGACATATGTAAGTACGAGTATTTGCGTGAGGCTTGAACGTACGAGCGAAGGAAATAAGTTAATTGCTAATAAGGGTCGGTAGTGTGGCAATATTAAATTTATATACAAATTTAAACAAAAAAAAAAAAATTTTTTTTTTTTTTTTTAAACTACATAGTAATAGTTACTTATATACTATGTTAAAATGTATAGCTATAAGTACTTAATTATAAACTTACATACATATTAGTGTATAATTATACATACATAAATACATATCAAGTCAGTGCTAGTCAGTCAAGTTAAAGCCTGTGAGGAGCTGGAGAGGTAAAAAAAAACACTAGGGTCTTAAAGCTATCAATAGATTGTGCACGTTTGATGTCGACTGGAAGGGCATACAAACAAATGAAGAAAGCAATAAAAGCTTTTAAAATAAAAACACGATCGCAAAATTCGTGAAGTACTTCGAGGAAACAACCGGCTTGTAGTTTTTTGATAACACCTAGTAGGTATTGTACTTTTATTTATACTGTGGTAATAGTAACTTATTAAAACAGTGACATCTATGAGCTTAACGTTTCACTAAATTTAGCAGGTAAGTAACTACTAAGCTCATAATAGGCGACAAGCCCCTGAAGAATGTAAGACCTTGGTATCAATAGATGACGTTAACTTCAATAATATTAGCAAAATTTATTATCTAAAATAGGTAATTGCTAATTTGGATGTATTTATTGTTTATAGCTAACGTGAAGGTTATGTTATCATAAAACGATCAGCAGCCCGATTCCATAACTTGGCTTCAATCGAATTCTCAGTATCGCAACCACTAATGCCTTGCGATAGAGTCGAATTTGCTATAAAAAAGTGATAATCCGATCGTAGCCAAGTTATGGAATCGGGCTGCTGTGTTCTATCGTTAATATTCCTCCTACCACCATGGCTGTGTTTACTTACACGCAAAGAGAATATAATCACTACGTTTTCTTACACGCTCGAATCATCCGTGCGATTATCGCTCGATCATCAGCAGTGCGATTACGTAATGTTGATCATGACGGTTTCAAGCCGTCAAATTCAATAATGCTTTGCGATAGAGTCGATATTGCTATGAAAAAAGTAACAATCTGATTGAAGCCAAGTTCTGTAATCAGCAGCCCGATTCCATAACTTGGCTTCAATCGAATTCTCAGTATCGCAGCCACTAATGCCTTACGATAGAGTCGAATTTGTTATGAAAAAAGTGATAATCCGATTGTAGCCAAGTTATGGAATCGGGCTGCGGGCCGCCGGAGTTACTTTGGACGTCCACATAGAACTGACAACTGTCAAGTGTCAGTTTCATACTATTCCTCCCCTCCCCTACTATTTTTCGGATGACCCAGGCGAACGCCGTTATCGATTTCGAGTGTACACGCGGGTGATCCGTGCGTCCTCGAACGTATAAGTGAACGGGCCCCATGACTAACTACAACCTTTTTATATGGCAGCACCAACTAAAATTGTTGGTGACTGCCAAAAACTAATTTGTTTTTTTTTGGCTGCCTGCTACAGGTGCTGATTTAAATGATGTAGTAGTGTAGAATAGTTATCTAGCCATGGTGGTAGGAAGCCTTTAACCACGCATCTAATTCCAAAATAGAATATCAATGGAAGAATGGGAAGAACAACAACTTGAAACTTGAATCTTATTTTATATTATTCTGTACTTGAATGGGGTGCGTTCAAAACCATGAGGTTCGGTTGTTTCGTTGTTTAGTTTTTTCCTATTCGCTCTGAGTACGGAACGAGCGAGGTTGATATTAATTTTTCGCTTTTTTTTAATTTATTATTTTGCTCTACACGAGTCCAATAATATATATCACTGGTAAAACTGTACCTACACAATGTTTTTTCAACAAATAGTTTTTCGAGACTCAGTCAACAAAGTCAAAAGTATAGTCAAGTCACAGTCAACGTATAATTTCAGTAAAGTGGTGGATATTTCCGTTTTCCCGCCACCGCTGAAGCTCCAATAGGATAACTATATATTTGGCGATAGCTTTTTACAATGAATGGATGTATAAAACAAGTAAAGATAAAAAATTATTTGTTTATTTATTTTTTTCTTTGATTTTCCCTTTTTTTAAATGCTTTCACTTATTATGCTTTTTTTTTAATTATTTTTGCATTGTCATTGATTTGTAAGCTCTCTGAAAGGTTCAGGCGGATAGCTAATCGGGAAGTGCTCGAAATTTGAATTGCAAGATTCCAGAACAGACAGATTTACATAGATATTACAGCCCCTCACCCCTCCAACGCCCGCGCATTCCTAATGTTTTCCTTTTGCGCAGCGCCTCGTGACGTGAAAACTTCACAGCCGCCAGTAAGTTGGACTCGGACTATAGATAGATAGATACATACATACATACATACATACATACATACATACATACATACATACATACATACATACATACATACATACATACATACAAGTGAAGTTAAATAGAAGCTTTAAAAAAGCAGTAAAGCCACAAATTGCCTAAAGCGTTGTTTCGTTCAAGAAATCGTTTGCGTTCAATTACAAAATACTAAAGAACGTATAGAATAGAAAACTCTTTCTTTGGTAGAAATCAAGCTCTTCTGGCAACATTATTCTAAGGTTGTGTCAAAATCGTCTTTGAAACGATTAATTTGATCGTAACTTTTGATCCAAGAATCTTCACTTCATGGCAGTGGATCGATTCTATCAAATAAACATCGCTAACATAATTATGAAACGAGATAACTAAAATATTATGATATTTAAATATAATTATCAAAGTATTTGTTGTACTTTTGGCTTCTTTTTAATAAAACTCTTAAAATTAACTAATAAAAATCTTTAAAATAATAAGTAGGTACATACATAATATATATATTTTTTTATGACGGCCAACGTACTCAACATTTTCAATTTCAAATCCCTTTTTTGTGATTCAGATAACGAGACCTCGCATCCAACAAAAAAATACTTAACTGTAGCTTGTTTCCCCTGACTGCAAAACCAAAAGTTTATTTAATTACAGTTACAGTCAGCCTGTGGTGTCCCAATGTTGGGCAAAGGCCTCCCCCCATGATTTCCAGGCTTCGCGGTCTTGGGCTATGCATGACCAGTAGTCACTGAATCAAAAATGATGTCTAGTTCATCCCGCCATCTCCTGCATGGTCTCCCGCTACGTCGCCTCGCTGTATTGGGGCTCCACATGGTGGCTATCTTGGCCCACAGCTCTTTTGGCATGCGGCAGACGTGACCAGCCCAGGTCCATTTCAGTTTGGCGGCTTTTTCAGCTACGTCAGCAATTTGAGTGCTGGAGCTGCCGGTGTTTCGGACATGGTCAGTTAATTTAACCCCTAAAATGCTGCGCTCCATTGCTCGTTGGCATACCTTGGACTTCTGGATGTTCGTCAATGACCATGTCTGTGCGTCGTAGGTCAGAACGGGGAGAATGCACATGTCCATGAGCTTCCGCTTTAGTCTCATCGGAAGGTTGTTTATTCAATATTTTATGAAATTTGATTCGATGTTTTTATGTCTCGGATGGTAAACATCAGACGGATTCGATGCATCGATGTTAATGACTAAGTATATCTCATCCCTCCACTCAATGCAACCCAGCGTTGCCAGAAGGTTACTTTTGTAACCTTTTAGATGATTTTTGACTCCTTCAGGTTACTTCTAGGTTATACGACTCGAAAGGTTACATTTAGGTGATTTTGTGGAATTTGTACAATTCATTTCTAATTTCTTGAAATGAAACGCAATGATCGCTAACGCAAAACTTCGATCGTAAGCTTGCGAGTGCAACTCCTAAATACACGCATTTCTCTCTCGTACTAATGTATCAAAATCACAAATTACTGAAATGACCACAGCGTCTCAGTTACTCGATCGTTCAATCGGACGGATTCGTTCTTGTTCGAGTTCGTTTTACCCATCAAATTTGTCTGCAAATAGACGACTACTAGAAGAAAGTTTCCAAGCCCTTTATTCACTAATAAAAATAAAATGTAATGCTTATGTTGGTCCTACCATTTTCGAACGTCATAGGCATTTTCAGACAGCTCAAGCTAGTAAAATGTGTCAACAGGAATAGGCTTGGCACTGAAATAATTAAAACGTTAACGGCTACCAAAGGAGCCATCAGAAATGCGACAACATTTTAGCCAACAAAAGCGATGCTCAAAACTATAATAAGATTATAACAAGGATGGAAAAGGGGAAGGTACTTCACTTACCTATAAACATTTAGAATAAATGTTGTAAGTTTTTTTTAGTTGGAAGGCTATGTGAATTTCTATCCATAATATTTCACATGCAAATTACTTAAGTCCAACGACAACAATTATGTTTAAGGTCAAAAGTAACTGGTAAATGCAAAACTAAAACATAAAACTAAAAAATAACTTTAAAAAACTTAAACTTTTGAACTTAGTATTGAAAACATTACTAAATTATCCATATATATTAATACAACCAACATATTCTGTCTATCTTTACTTTTAATCATAGTAATGTAAAAAAACAATATTAACACTTTTAGTGTGTAAGGTTATTTTACACACTAAAAGTAAAAGTTTACTTTTTATACATTTTAGGTAACATTTGACAAGACTCGGCTGGCAGCACTGACTGACGCAACGAACCAACCAACCAATCCAACAAAATTACAAGCAAAGCAAGCAAGTCAAAGAAAGAAATGAAACAAAAAACCAGTTTATTTACCGACCGCGGACGATGCATGCATTGCCAGCGTTGCATCGAGCTCTGATTTTATTATTCGCTTTGGATTTTCTAAATTGATTCCAGACTCCTGTTTTCTGTAAAACAGCAAAAATCTGTGACTGTGTGGCTGCTGTGTATCTATGAAGTCAAATGAGTCGAAACCCATCCCTCTACCCAAAAATTGATATCTTTTGAGACAAAAAGAGAAAAGGTGTCGTGATTCGAATTTTCAATTCAAAATCAAATGCACTCATTTTCTTCATAATTTAAAAACAAATGTTATGCGAAGTGTTAAGTGGAAGTATTCAAAGTGTAATCGATTGTGTTGCATAGTTGAGTGAACACCGTGTGATTTCTTCAAGACGACTTCGCTACTCAAACGTTAGTAAAAGTTGTCAACTGATATCTCACTCGCTAGCTAAATAGTAAAACTAGCAATAAACAATACTTATATAATTCAATTGGAATCTTGTTAGTCTTGCTTACAAGTGTCAATACCTTGAATTGTTTTGTTTCGACCAACATTCCATTGGGCTTGTATTGCATACCTGCGTTGCGGCTTCAAGACCGGTTTGACCTATAATAATTGCGAATGATGTCAACCAAAATACTGCAGCTCATACTGTCAATCCTGTTTTGAATGGTCAAATTGGATATGCTATTAGAATACAACTGTACAAGCTTTACTATTGAGTTGGGGGCTGTTTATTTTTAAAGAAAGCTTATATTTTATGAAGTCTTCAGTCAAAGATTCAACTGTAGCATATACGGAATTTTCGATGCGGTCAAATTGTTTTTAGATTTATATATTTCACAATATTCATTGTTTGTACTCTATCTAATCTGTGGTTTGAACTCAAGTGTGAGATTATCGGTGAGATTGCGCTTGAGACCAATGTATACAACAATAATACCACGCATCGCTAGTCACTCCCAAGCCGCAGTTGTCGAATATGTCTGTGGCACACAATCGTAGGGCACTCACCCCTTAGAGTAGGTTGGTTTGTGAGGGTGACCACAGTGCACGAGCCGAGCAGGCTGCGGTAAACAAACAAGGCATGCATGATATCAATGTGTCAGATCGCCCCTGAAAGCTGTTAACCCTACAGGGGCGATCCGACTTGGCTGTGGTAGGTTAGACGAAGGGACCTTTGTCTTCATGTTTATTTTTTTAGCTTTGAATATTGAGAAGGTTCTCAGGGAGGGTTCTACTAATCCTCAGCTTACCCCTCCTCTCCTCTTATAATCGAAAGAAAACCTACAGTGGTCCCAACAGTATTTGTACATTGCTGAGCTCTCCCATGGTGCACTTCGATCATCACCACTTCTCATACGATGACTACTAGCTATTTTGAGCAATAGCAAATTGGCAATGACTTACTAAATAAGCCATCAGCGCAGAGCCGATATGCACTATGAAGTTGGTAATTGTGAATTGAGTATTACAAATTCCTAGTCATCTTATTCTTCTTTCATGTTGATGTTTAGCCATTGTTGTGCCTTGAGATGGCATGATTGATTTATTTGTTGAAACGCCACTGAATGTTCAGTAGTAATTTTAGCAAAGCCATTAAACTTGTTCGTAATAGCAGGCCAGTCGCACTCTGCAACAAGTACAAATATTATACCTGTACTTTGCGGCCGCAATATTACGGTTCATTCAGTAGAGTGTCAAGCGTGTGCTCGATGAGTCACGCGCTGTGTGCTTACGATGAAGTACCTACTTACGTAAAGTTGTTGTCATGTTTTATTCTTTTCTTAATTATGAGTACCAAGAAGAAACCTAGACCTACCTACTGCATAGCATTCGGTCTGACAAGTCTGGTAAAATACCTACATACTGACATTTTATTATGTAGGTAGCCATTTCTTTTTCATTCATTATTAAGCATGGAATTCAGACAGGCACCTTTTAGTCATCTAAGTGCAATACCTATTAAGTTATAATCAAATAATGAGGTAATAGGTCTATTCTGATAAGAATGTCAATATATGTAGTTAACAGAACTATCAACATTTATAATAATAAGTTAAAAAATAATACATTAAACAATTATGTACAATATCTAAGTCATATCATATCACAGAATAATTACTAGTGCATCAAGTTGAAGCAGGCAGCAGGTTGAGGCAGGGTTGTATCAAGATATAACTAGGTACTTGCTACCTAGTTATATCTTGATACAACCCTGCCGAGCGGAAAAGTGACAGAGCGATTCTGAAACTTTTAGAGCAATGGAAGCTTTCATGCGTTGTGAAACGGTACATTCTAGCTTGCACGCAATGGGTGAGCGCCTTCTAGGTAAATATATAAAGATTGCAGCGCTGTACGAGTTAAATTGCACTTTATTGCGTTGTAGCGAGAGTTGCTATGTATTTAAATGACTTTACTCAGTTATCCTTCTGTACTTGTACTATTATTTATTCTGTGGTAATAGCAGAAAATGTTACTTATAATTTTTGTAAAGGAAAAATGCAGTTGTTTTCAAACCCATGATCATGTAAACTTGGCATGGTAAATGAACACTCCCAATTCTTCCTTCAGTTCCATTAACTGTCTTAACTATAATTATTATTTTTGCCAAGCAAATATCAATGCCAGGTAAAATTAAAAGTAAGTAGCATCAATTTTAACTATAAATAAAAAAAACATTTGCCCTGGGCATTTTTTTTAATGTTATTACTTGTTAAGTTTTTTTAATATATTTTTTATATACATTATCATCAATTTGTGAGCTATTCTGAAAATTTCAGCTGGATAGGTAATCGGGAAATGCTCAAAATTTGAGTTGCAAGTTTCCAGGACAGACATAAATACATAGTTAACCTGTCGGCTATTGGTATCCCGTACGGGATATATGAGGTTATTTTTGCAAAATTTGCAAAAAAAAGAAGTAAATATAAGTTAAAAAAAAAAACTATGTTTTGGTTCATTTACCTTCCTCAAATACAGATTTTGTGTATGGCAAATCTTTTAATCATTCTTTATTTAAAAAAATAGCCCAAGAACTCCAAAAACTCACTCGTCCACAGGTTAAATAAAAGCTTTAAAAATAATAAAAGAAGTTATAAATGTCCTTTCATTTTCTTTAGATGTCGCTGCACCTACACCCCCACCGGACAACGGCTGATCGATCCTGATGTCTAGAAGGTTCCAAAAGTTCGGCGGAGTCATGCAGCCATGGCCAGCGGCAAGGCTCTGTATTCAATAGCGGTAGTCATCCTCGGCTTTGTCTGTTTTGTTGTAGGTGCCATCGCTGTTGGCTTGCCCACTTGGGGATACTTTTATAACTGTGAGTATAATTCATGTTGCGTTTTTTAGCAGGGCTAAAAGTTTTTCACCAACATACATGTTCACTAACACTAAAGTCTACATTAGAAACGGGATATTTAAATTAAAATAACACACACCGGCATTTTCTTTCAGTTTATCTGTGATCATAGTACAACTGCGGTGAGATATCGGAAAATCAAATCAAAAGAAACACTGGTAAATACCTATCCCGTTTCTTATATTCACTTTAGCAGGGTTGGTTGATTTAAATCTATTTTAATGAAGTAAAGTAAAGACAGAGCGCAGCGGCGTCTATTAGGGCAGGCCTACATCCAGCGGTGGACAAGTATAGGTTGATAATGATGATGAAAGTGACAAATGATAGATTTAGTCTTGTGCTAATACAGTCGAAAGCCATATAAAAAATCACCTAGCTTATTTGATAAAGAAGATATTTAAATTTTCTATTTTATTATTATTTAAAGTGAAAATAATACACAATAAAATAATGATTTAAATGGTTATTGATGAAAATCAAGGAAGCGAAGTGTGGGGAGACCACCCACACGATGGACCGACGACATTGTAGCCATCGCAGAAAGTCGCTGGATGGAGGTGGCACAAGATTGCTCGTCATGGCGCTCTTTAGGGGAGGCCTATGTTCAGCAGTGGACTTCTAAAGGCTGACATGATGATGATGATGATGAAAATCTGACAATATTGTGTTGGGATTTCACCAGACTGCATCATTTGTTTATTCTTTTGAATGAGAATACTTAAAACTTGGCCAGGCCAATATTGAAGATAGTTTTTATTACCATTTTAATTTGCCTTTTTAATTATATTGTAGATAAAATATTAATAAAGGAAATACGACAGATACAACATCAAAGTAAACTATTAAACAAATGTACCTACATGTTTTTTTCTTCCTAGGGCCTGCAGTCTCGACATCAACAACTGTTGCTTTACAACCAAAATGGGTTGCAGAGTCTGTTTATAACGATATTTGGTAGTCTCTGCCAAATATCCATGCCAATCATGATCAATGTCAGTACAGATACCAATGACAATCGATAGCTTTTGAAAATAACTGTCAAAGCTAATGATTGTCATCTGTATGTGCTGATTTCGGTTGTAAAGCAATCACTATCTAATATGTTGAGACTGTATGCCCTGGTATTTTGTATATAGAAGGTAATTTAATTTAATTTTAGGGCATAAAAGCAAGTATCTCCTACATAGATGGTTTTGTTGATTGTCATTGCACAAAATGGTTTCATTATAATACTTAGACATTAATTGCAACTCCAGTATTAAAGAGATTGAAACACTTCTAGTTTCATATTTCGATAAAATATTGGATAAGGAAATATTTTCTGTTAAAGATAATTTAAAATGTATCCTACCTAACTATAACAAGTCGTAATCATTAGCTTGTTTCCACCCACTGTTGGGTATTAAGCCTCCTCTCCCTTGTGCCACTCGTCTCTGGACTGTGCCAACCACATCCAGGTCTTTCCTTTGATCGCTCAATGTTGTTGACCCATCTTACAGGTGGTCTGCCAACTCCTCTTTTATTTGCCCTCAGCAACCATTCCGTGAGCGCATTCATACTATAGCAAGTATTAGTATGATATTCATAAAAAAGTATTAGAAAGAAATACTAACCTACATAATATCTTTTTATTAACTAAATTTAACTACATTTGACATTATATAGTTTTTAATTTTTCAGTTGATTTGGCTTAACTTTTTAAAATGATCGAACATTGACACGAAATAATGTTCAAGTCACTTTAGAAGATTGTTCTCCATTTAAAATACCAGGAAAAAAATATGTCAAAATGTCCAACATTGTGTTAGGCGTTCAGATACACCATACACAAATAACAATCATGCTAAATAAATGGTATACACGAGTTGTATTGTGCATTGACCAAAGACTGCTCTCAGGGTCGCGAGTACCGCATCATCTGTCGACTTCTAATTGAATGAAATTACTCAGGTTTAAAATCAGTTAGTTAGGGAGGAGAGAAACTAACTATGAAAATGTTCAAACTATTCGTGCTATTGCTACCGTTCTTTGCAATTTTCTCGACATAAAAGGTAGTATTGTCCACTTTCTCTAGGCTTTAAGTTACTCGATCTTGGATTAGTCGCGGTAGTAGTTTAAAAAAAGTTACAAATTCAATTTTGTTTCACTCACTCAGTTTAGTATAAGTAGGTACCTAATACGTTTCATCGTAAACAAAAACAAGCATAGATAACCTGCATTTTACGAAACGAATAACATTGGACCACAATCACTCCCTTGCATAAACCCCAATAATTTTCATCATAATAATCAACTGGTTGTAGCGTCCGTAACGTGCGTTATTGCGTATTAATCAAGATTAGGCTGATTCTTCAAAAATTTAAGAAATATCTACGATTTTCTATAGTTCTATAGCGTAGGCGTGATTAATTTCGTTGTGGTTTTAAGTCCCAAGCTTAATCCTCTCTTAGTCCTAATGGTATCCTAAGTAGAACTTGTACATTGATTTGTTGACTTCGGCATTATAATACCACCTACCTACTTTCGTATTACCTTGCTTGTGCACCTGTATCAATAGCAAACACTAATTCTTTCAGATGATTCTGACATTCAACTCTACCCGCAGTCGTATGTCTCATGTAAGTATTTCTTTGGTACTTCATTTTGGGACTTCCTACATATGTATTTTAAGAATTCTGGTGATGGGATATGTTTAATTCAAAAGTTAGTTTAACTACATGAACGGTTCTTATATCATTGAGACAGGTGTTATCGATCTAGCGATTCCGCGGCTTCAACCTTGGTAATAATGGTAAAATTTAATGGTGGTTACCTAATTAAACGACCAAGATCATGTTTAACGATCTTATTGACCCGGAACCGATTGCAGTCGCTGGTGTACCTACCTCTTGAAATTGGCCAACAATATGTGTGATACAATTAGGTAAGAACAAGTTTGAGAAGGAAGCCAATAGAAGATTTCAGCTAGGTTGGGCAGCATTCGGCAAGCTTCGTCAAGTCTTCTCGTCGTCCATACCACAGTGCATGAAGACAAAAATCTTCAATCAGTGCGCCCTACCAGTCATGACCTACGGAGCCGAAACGTGGTCACGGTCAGACTAGTCCACAAATTTAAGATCGATCATCGAGCTATGGAGAGAGCAGCTCTATGCTTGGAGTTCCTCTAAAGGACAAGATTCGCAATGAAGAGATCCGATCGAAAACCAAAGTAACCTACGTAGCTCTAAGGATATACAAGCTGAAGTGGCCGTGGGCTGGTTACATTTCCCGAAGAACTGACAACCGTTGCGGTAGAAGAGTTCCCGAAGAACCGATAACCGGTGCGATAGACGAGTTCTCGAGTGGAAATCGCGCTTAAAGCGGCTACTAGAAACTGGATGCAGTGGCGTCCTACGTCCAGCAGTGGACTAGTATACGCTGATGATGATGATCGAATTACAAGTAATTATATAAAATTATCAACACAAAAGTACAGTGCTTAAAAGTTACGTTTTACCTTTGAATGCTGTGTTCATTGTACCCTACCAGAATTTCAAACCACTGCTTCTTCCATTTTTATAAAGTACTGAATATCTTAAAAGTGATGTCATACTACTACAATACCAAACAAACAAGTTATACCAGACGCATAATATTGTCACCATGCAGTCAGTGACCTCAATATTTATTTAAAGCGTTTAGTCTGCGATTCTGTATAAATACCAGCTTAGAATAATTTGAGAGCGTTTGTGAAAATATCGATACGGATCAACTAAAAATATATCACATATATATTTTGTAGAAATCAAAAGCGTTTATTGGCTACAAAACACTAAAAACTATAGCGCAAGTATTGACGTAATGTAGTACGAGTACACATAGCAGTTCAATGAGCGGAAGCGCTTGCTTTCTCATGCCCGTGCACAAACAGGTTATCTAAATCCCTTCGCTAAATCAGAAGATCTGACCTTTCAAAGTCAGGACCATCTCTCGGTTTACCGTAACTCGCTGGCACGAAATTTCTGTGAACTGGTTTTTGAAAATAGTTAAATCGATACTATGTTAAACAAATACCCATGGCACTTCCGTTTAAAAAAATAAGGCGAAGGGTTTTGTTTGGTTTACACATTACGGTGTACTTTTCCCCGTAATATTTTTAAATTGTATGAATATTAATCAAACAATTTGTAAGCCCAACACATTATCACTGTGAGTGTGATAATGTGTTGGGCTTAGTACTTACAGTATCACCAACTTATCTGGATGGAATACAAAAAAATAACTAATGGTTTTTTGTCTATACCCTGTCAGGTCAGGATAAGGATGATGGCGCCTCGACTCTACAGACAGATAAATAAGCTGGTGGAACTGTCAGTTCATCTTGTTTATTATGAGCTCTAAACCCTGTAGCATAGCCCCGTATAGTGGTGTAGAGGTTGGGTTGTCTCAACTCTGATAGTGCGTCAGGTATATTCCCACTACGGGATCAAAATTTGTGCACAGAAATATGATTGTGCAGAGAGGTAAGTTCAGAGTTTAGATTTTGTGGGACCAAAAAACCATAATTGTTAGACCTTCTAAGTTGTGTTCATTTATGTTTGGCATGGTCCTATTCTTGTCGTGAACTGATTCCTTAGAATGCTAGTTAGGTTTTAGATCCGTGATTTCTGAAACGTCACTTATAAATTTCATAAAAATTGGTTCAGTCGTATTTGCAGTTTATTCAAAGAATATGTTACTTATCTACGGATTTACAAGACTGTAAGATGAAGTGTTAAAATGTACGGCCATGTTCCGCTTGTTAGCATTACATACATACATGTACAGTGCATGTCTATTAGTGTAGTTTAAATTACAATAGCCTTCCATATAATAGTAGCGTTAGACTATTGTGACGTGAGAACACTTGTCTAAAGTTATATTTTACACCTACGCTACGTCCGTAACGGTAATCGACATAAAAAACAGCAAACAGCATGATAATTAATGGATTAGACATACTACTTAAAATAATGCTGTAAAAATCTCAGAGAGTTAAGCGCGTCACAGACGAATAAGATACGATAATATTTTATCTTAAGATAAAATATCGCTCGCTTTACAATTTATATGAACCATCACACACGGCGAAGATAATATATATTTGC
This sequence comes from Alsophila aescularia, assembly GCA_946251855.1. Classification (NCBI taxonomy): domain Eukaryota; kingdom Metazoa; phylum Arthropoda; class Insecta; order Lepidoptera; family Geometridae; genus Alsophila; species Alsophila aescularia. Next base: position 12,860,360 of record OX276381.1, read on the forward strand.
ATCTTACAGTATCTTAAGATATCGAGCGATATGGAATTTATTAAAAGATGTCATCTTAAGATACGAAATATATCGTAAAAGATACAAAATATATATTAATATACTATCTTAAGATACAAAATATATCGTAACATGCTCTACAGGTTGCTCTGTTTTGTATTCGTGACGGTTTTTTTTATCCCCTGAACAAAGAGACGGGTGTTAGAAGTTTAGGGTGTGTATCACTGTGTTTATGTGTGTGGCATTCGTTGCTCCCAAACGAATGGACCGATTTTGATGCGGTTTTTTCTGTTCGTAAGCTGATATGATCGAGATGGTTCTTAGATATATGGAGAGAGGGAGGGGGGAGGTGAGAAAGAAAAGGGGGGTGAAAATCATAGCTTCCAAACAAATGGACCTATTTAGCTGTGGTTTTTTTTTATGTTTGAAAGCTGGGGTAAACAAGATGATTCATAGCTATAATTTGAGGATGGAGAGGGGGGGGGGGGGAGTGGTGCGAATCGTAGCTTTCGAACGAATGGACCGATTTAGCTGCGGTTTTTTTATGTTTGAATGCTGAGGTAAACGAGATGGTTCTTAGCATACTGCAAGTCGTTGTTCTGTACAACTCTCTCTGTGTGCTCTCGCGCATGTTCGTATTTTGTTTCACTAAATCTTCCTTAATCAAATTATGAATTACGAGAAAAGTTTCCTTCGACTTATAATTATTATTTTTTTGTAGAAACTTCTGCGTAAAGATTAAATTCACCGCGGCTTTTTCGAAATTTAATGTGATTTTCTATCCAAATTGATCACCTTTTACAGTGCGCTAATGCAATTTGCATATCAAATTCAAAATCAGAATCGTCGTCTGATGAGCTATCTAATAAATCTAATAGTGAAACCGTACTACTCATATTTTATCATTCTGTATAAAGAAAGCGGTGAAGAAATACGTGTGGCACCTAGGAGGGCCTGCGAGCGAATGAATAATTTCAATATATTATCGTATCTTAGCCGTGTGTGATACCCTAAGATGCTATAATATTTTATATGCAGATATCGTAACATCAAATATTATACCTAGTATCTTAATCGTCTGTGACGCCCTTTAAAATCAATGCAAACCTATTACCGAAGTTTGACTATAATGTGAAGTGAGAACACCTTGCCTAAAGTTACATTTTTCACCTACGCTTTGTCCGTAACGGTAAAGGTAATCGACGTCAAAAACAGCAAACAGCATTGATGGATTAGACACACTACGTAAAATCTCAGAGTTAAAATCAATGCAAAACTATCACCGAAGTATGTTTGCGACAATTTTGAACACTTAGATTTGATTTCCTTCGCGTGCGGCTGACAACGTCATTTTCTCTATTACAATTTCCACTATACCTTCCTTGTTCATATTAACCCAGTCAAAGGTTTAACCTCGGGATGTGAGATAGTAAGCTGGAAACTTTTATAAACCTTTATATTCCCATTCTAAAAGTTGTCTCAAAAGTCTCATAAAATCTCGTGTCTGCAACTTATTTTTTTTTTTTTTTTTTTTTAAACTATGTTTTCCCACTGCTGGGCAAAGGTCTCCCCCATTTCCTTCCAGACATCCCGATCCCATCATCTTATGTTATTCAATGTAAAATACTCTTTTTTTGAAATGTCTCTTCCTATGTGATGTGTCCAATGATGTTGACACTTATTACAAAATTGAAGAGCATAAAATTTGCAACAAATTTTGTTTACTGTTTTTGTTATAGATCGGGGAGCTCGCTCAGCGCTCAGCCATACATACATATTTGCAACAAACAATTTTTTGCGACCTTTGACCTTAAATAAATGAAGAAGCAGACACGAGATTTTATGAGAGTTTTGAGACACCTTATAGAATGCCAAAATAAAAGTTAACATAAGTTTCCAGTTTATTATCTCACATTCAAAAGTTGACCCTTGTTTTTGGCTTATTTGACTGGCCTGACGGCAACGCATACCAAAATGGTCCAATGTGCCAAACCCTCGCCAAGGAGAGCGATAATGAATAAGTATGTGTACACTATCCATTTGAACAACCACGACCACTCTGTCAAGAGTGCCCGACTAAGAAGAGATATTATTCAGTTATTCGTAAAAACACCTATATAAAGTTTGAAAACGATCTCCACGCATTTACGTCCGTTTCAATGAGCAACAATGTTGAGATGAGGCAGTCGAAGACAAGTAAGGTGTCGCAAATATTGGAAAGTGATGTCGTCGGCCCATCCACGACCTTATAGTTAGCAAGCTTGTTAGCAATATTAGGTAATACGTGGAAGGTATATTAGTGCTTGTGATAAAACTGCGCAGCACCGACCTTTAGCTACATTATTTCCATAAAAAGTATAAATTTCAAAAATGCAGGTCGGTTTGCAGTGTCTTTTTTGTCCGTCTCATCCGTGATACAGTAGACCGGGCAGATGATACATCTCGGGAGTAAAATCTAATGTTTTTATTTATAGGAAAACTAAAGCATAGAACAAAAAAGTGTCTTACCATTTTCTCAATACTAATAAGCTCTTTCTCTTGGTATATCTTTGATATCATTTAGTGACGGGATCTCTTTCCAATCAATGTTCTAAGCATAAAGTAGAGTTACCTTTTGATTTTATTTACTATCGAGTGAATTGATCCTAATCACGTTTCTGTGTTCACAAAGTACGAGATAATATGTCAAATTTTGATGTGATAACAATTTCTTAATTCTAGGTTAATTATAAAAGAAGATACAGACGTTCAAAAATGATTAAAAATTGCTAAAAGTGCTAGGGCCTTAAGTTTGTTACGATTTATGTTTCTTTATGGCATTTATGTATATAAACAAACATGGAAAGAATGTAAGAGTTTTAAACTTATATGTTTAAAAGCTTTTTGTTTGCCAAACACTCCAAATACGAATTCTGTGCCAAATTAAAGAGAAAATAACATTACAAGTAAAAGCATTGAAATTCTGTATCGCGTTACGGTATTCTGGTAGTGTCGCGCGTGCGAAGTTTTGTTTTGTGACCTAGTTAACTGGAAAGTGCCAGCCCTGCACATGATAAGTGCAGTGTCACTAAATATTTTAATCGGTTCGCTGAACAGAACATAGAAAAGAATTGCTGATGTTGGACCGCAAGACCTATACATAGGAGATTAGTGTTAGGAATTATACTAAGGGATCCAACTTGCATCGGTTCGCATCAAAAAATAATTTGGATAAAACTCGGATGTTTCGCATAATTTCTAAACTACATGCCAATCTTTTGATTTGTATGTGATGGGCATAAGTTCGAATGCCTTTAGTTTATGTGTCTTGTCCACATATAAGTCTTGTCCATTTCCTAAACATATTTTATGTGTGACGCATGGTCATTTCTCTGGTTTAAAAGTAACATATATATATATATATATATATATATATATATATATATTCGGGACATTTCCACACTAATTATCTAGCCCCAAAACTAGGATACCCTGTGCTATTCAAGGACCAAGTACAAAATACCAAATGTCGTTCAGCCGTCAGCTTTTTATCGATTGCTCTGCTTATAATCATCAGATTAAGATACCAAGTACCCACAGTGTTTAAGTTAAAACTTAAGCTATCCAACAGTGAAAACCGCACCGGTCCAGTAGTTTTTACGTGATGCGCAAACAGACAGACACCTATTTTTGAATGTTATAATTATTTTTCAGTAGCATTTTTTTTTCTTTGTGCAGACTTTTTGTTACTGTTTTACACAGGAATGATCATTGAATGCACAGTGTTATTATCGTGAGACGTGAAAGCAGTGTCGGAAGCTGAGATGATTTTACTTTTTATTCAAAACATGTTTCTAAGCCATGCCATGGGATTTATTACTACATAGGTGTATAATAGTCATTCTTTGCTACTATATCAATGAAGTAGATGGGTCTGTATAAAATGTATTAGGTAGTGTTTAGTCGATTTCATTAACAGATTTTTGTAAATTAAACTGTTCCATTAATGATCGCCTTTCTACATAAAAGCACAAATTAAAAATGTATATCTCCCCCTCCATTATAGCTAAGAACCATCTCGTTTACCTCAGTTTTCAAACATAAAAAACGGCAGCTAAATCGGTCCATTCGTTTTGGAAACTACGATTTTCACCCCCTTTTCACAACTTCTGTCCCCACCACCCTTTTCTCAACTCCTCCTAAGAACCATCTCGATCATATCAGTACAAAAATATTTAAAAAAAAATGCATCAAAATAGGTCCTTCGTTTGGGAGCTACGATGCCACAGACAGAAACACACACACAGTGACATTAGTGATACACACCCTAAACTTATAACACCCGTCTCTTTGTTCGGGGGTTAAAAAGTACGTAGTACGTAGTTATTCTGTGCTAAAAGTTGTAGCCCTCAAACATATCTAGGTCGCGTAGGGAAGCGTTATCACTTGCATCAAAAGAATCATCATACCTAGTATTCCTAATCTCCTAATTTGATTCCCAAGAATTTATATAGAAAACGCGCGAAGTAGACAGCTCTTGCTTGAGTAACTGAACCCTGCTCACTGCTATCGAGTAGGTACGATATCATGCCATCACAAAATTAGTTTTATATAGGTACCTTGTCTATACTTAACTGTACTGTTACCTATTATTTATTCTGTGCTTTACTTAAGTCTGTACTGCTAGTTATTCTGTGCCTATACATAGAATATGTAACAGTACCGGCTGTAGTAAAGATAACAATAGAATAACTGTTTCTGACGTCAAATCGTGCTCAATCTGTGCCCATCATGACGGCGCATTATAGCAGACAGCCAAAGGCCTCGCCTCGCGACTGCACGCCACCGACACAGCATAAATAATAGTAGGCAGATGGCCCTGTTGGAGCTATTCACCAGACGATAAACATAGGCAGGTAGGAGAGATGAAAAAATAAACTGCGGACGAGATTGAAACCCACACGATCATAAAGTATGTGCCACGACCTCTCTTTCTCGATACCATAGTTATTACGATAACTCTTCGTTTGCTTTTTCAACCGGTAGATCCACCGCCCTAATTTTACCACGTTACCACGTTTTGAGTCACTTTCTTGTTTGCCTGTCTGTCTTTCCGGGTGGAATCTTGGTACTCAAATTTCGAACACTTCCCGATTAGCTATCCGGCTGAAACTTTCAGGGTAGCACACTTAAAAAAAATATTTTAAATAACGTGTCTTTTAGATTAGTTTTTTAATCTACATTTGTGGGAAAAAACATACTAAGAAAAAAACGTGGTTTATAATATAGATGTTTATAGATTTGCTTGTACACGGCTTGTTGAAAAAAAGGAGTGTAATGTTTTTAGGATTCATGTATGTTTGTATGTATGTGAATTTATTTATTCCACTATAACTTTTAAATGCCTGAACATATAAAAATGCCTGATATAAACGTATGGGTATTCGTTAGAATCCTTATATCTCCCCGAGTAACATAACCATTTTATACGCTTTATATTAGCTTCACTTGTATGTTTGTAACCGACTCCTTTGGACGTTATTTTGACCTACTTTAAACGGTCAGATTTCATTCAAATTTTGCACACCTGTCAAAGACCGATGACAATGCAATAATACGAAAAAAAAAAGTAGAAAATAAATAATAGTTTAAAAAACTAAAAAACACACTTTATATAGAAAACCAAACTAAAAAATAGAAAAAAAAATGTAATAGTGTAAATAAAAAAAAAATGATTTATTTTAAAAAAAAAGTTTTATGCAAACGTATGGGTATTCGTTAGAATCCTTATATCTTCCCGAGTAACATAGCCATTTTTTTTTGAAAACGTGCTTTTACGTTCGCTACTCCAATTACAAATGAGAAGAAAAATAAGCTTCGAATTTTACAATATGGGTATCAAATTGAAGGCCTTGATAAGGACATTCCAACAGTATATAATTTATTGGCATTAGTTCTTTTTTGTCAGGGCAGGCGTGTTTTTTTAACTTTTAAGCTAGTTATTTCGTATATAAGACAATAGTTTTAATGTTTAAACTTGCTGTTTTCGCAATATATAAAACAGTAAGAATTAAATTGACAATGATTTATCGCGATAATTTAACGGCTCTGTAAACGTGCATGCAGATGTGGTTGTGGCTCCATTTTTTGTTACTGTGGTCTTTGTTTAGACTCAGTCCAGCTTATACTTATTGCACAGCATTATCGCCTCTTCGCTCTTCATTGTCCGTGACACTGATGCTAAGTGAAGTGTCACGTCTGCCGTCTTTCTGCCGTGAAGTTTGTTTTTACTAAACTGTATCGATCAGGATGTTATTATGTTGCAAAGGTCTGAAGCTGATAGGAAACAATTTGATGATATGCTCGACAATCATTGTTCACGTGTCCCTGTCCGGTAAATTAGGAATCTTCCCTAAAAAAGAAGGATTAATATAAACTAGCTGTGCCCCGACGTTTTACTCGCGTAGATTGATCCATAGGTTGTCTGGAAGAGATCGCTTTAAGCAATAAGACCGCCAATTGTATTACCTTATTTAAGTTTTGATATTGTTTGTTCTTTGTTTTGGTATACAATAAAGTATTTCGTATCGTATCGTATCGTATTGATGATGATGATAAACATACGAACATACAGAAACTTTGTCATATATAATTTATGTGTCACTCCCGTCACCATATTAAAAAATAAATTTCATATATTCCCCTTGTTGCACCCCTAGGATTGACATCTGTCACTTTGTCACCTATCATTTAGAAACGAGACAAAAATAATGTTATTTTCCTGTCGAGATCAAAAATAGCCTATGTGTTAATCCCGGATATAAAAAAACCTGGTGCCAAATGTCATCCAAATCCGTTTAGCCGTTTGAGCGTGAAAGAGTAACGAACATACACACACGCACATACGCATACATTAACACATACAAACTGTCGCCTTTATAATATTAGTGTAATTAGGAATACCGGCAAAAGTTGCAGGAATATTGGACATTATGAAGATCCACTTTACTGTTACTAAAAAAACTAAAGATGACAAAACAAAGCTTGCTGAGAGAAATAAATAGAAATAGGTAATTAAATTAGGATGTCAAGTCAAATGAATTCATCCCATTTCATTAACTCTCTTATCCCCTTGAATTAGAGCGGTTTTTGAGCAAGACAAGGTGATTTATTGGTCAGTTCCCACTAGTTCTATAGGTTGTTCCATTGATAGAACTACTTAATTGGACTTTTTTGTTCAAGTAGTTCCATTACTCTCAGTTTTTTGAAGAATGGAAATAAAGAGACCATTTCGTCCAATTAGTTCTATTGCTAGCAACCAACTTCTATATTGTATAGGACATTTCCCCTTTACGTCAGAAGTACCATTGATAGTATTACTGACATGGCTCCGAAATTGGTCAATCCCGTGTAACATGCAAGACGACTTACGTCAATAATATATTTTTCATTGGAACGGTATTCGTGTCAGAAGCCGTTGCAATATGCAGTTGCAATCATTAAAGAAACTGCACAGAACAATAGCCAGTAAAGTCACGATAAGTTTTATAGCTAATACCCAAGACCTGGTAAACCGATAGCCTAGATTTGCCACTACTTAAAAACATACGGTTCATGATTTATATCGGGTTTCCGGCAAGATATGGACAAACCCGGTAGATATTAACCATTTGGGGGTGACATGTTATCTCAGTATATGAAAGCATTGACAAACATTGGTATCCTTGTTCACATTTTTGGATACCACGACATCAAATAGTTTTTTATATGTTTTTCCGTGCGGCTTTTTCTCTTCCCACATAATAATATATCTACCGGGTTATCCATTATTTACCGAGCACCTGTATATGAAAGCATTGACGAACATTGGTATCCTTGTTCACATTTTTGGATACCACGACAGCAAATAGTTTTTTATATGTTTTTCTGTGCGGCCTTTTTTCTTCCCACATAATAATATATCTACCGGGTTATCCATTATTTACCGAGCACCTGTATATGAAAGCATTGCCGAAAATTGATATGCTTGTTCACATTTTTGGATACCACGACAGCAAATAGTTTTTTTATATGTTTTTCTGTGCGGCCTGGTCTCTTCCCTCATAATAATATATCTACCGGGTTATCCATTATTTACCGAGCACCTGTATATGAAAGCATGTATATCTATCCGATTCCGTTCTTTCGTGGCTCCACCTGTCTATCTGTGCTTGCCGGTTTAGTCATAGTTTAGTTCCACTTGACGTACTATTTCTGTATATAAATGCTCTGTTTTTCTTTGTCTGCAGTCGAAAATCCAAACTTCGACCAAGGGTACTTCGGGCCATGGCGCGTGTGCAAGAAACTTTTGTACAACAGAGAGAAATGCGGTACCGACGTCTCCAAGTTCCGGCCGTCCAGTAAGTTATTATTAAATATAAAATAGTTAGTTATTATTATTTACCAGCTGCGCCCCGCGTGGTCAGTGCTGATGGATGATGATGATAATGATAAGTTTCCTGAGTATTCCAGGACCTAACGAAAAAAAAACAAAACCAAAAACCACCAAAAGAACAAAAAACATAAAAATCCGTTCAGCAGTTTCAGCGTGAAGAAGTAAAACACACCCTCTCACACAAATTCACTCATTGTGTTAGTGTGATAACACAATGAGTATGAGTGTGTTATTTACGGATGTTATACATAGATATAAGATACTTTGATCGATCGGTTGGTCTAGTCTAGTGGCTTAGTTACCCTAACTACGAAATTAAACAGTCGCGGTTCAAATCCTGCAAGGTGCAATCAATTGTGTGAAGAGCAGAAATATTTTTTCCGTGTCATGGTTGTAATATTTGTATCTATGTAATGTATGTTTATCCATTGTCTAGTACCCAAACCCATAGTACAGGGTATCCTAGTTTGGGGTTTTAATATTGGTGTGAATTGTCCCGAATATATATTTATATTTATTTACCTACTGATGCCCGCGGCTTCGCACGCTTGGTTATTTCTCTAGGTTAAAAGTACTCTATGTTCTATACCAGGACCTCAATTTTGCTCGGCTTCTATTCATCGGATTGATATACCAAGTAGACCAGTTTTTAAGTCAAACCCTAAGCTATCCAACAGTGAAAACCGCATCGCAATCTGTCCAGTAGTTTTCACGTGATGTGTGAACAAACATACAGACAAACTAACAGACAGACACGATTTCAAAAAATGATATTATTCTTGTTCAGTACCTTATTTAGTACTGAACAAGAAGTAGAAGTAGTAGCTTATTTTAAGTAACCTTAACTTAAACTTTAAGTAACTTTTTCGTTCTTATTGCTTTATTATAAGTATAGATATTTACATATGGCTGGTTCCTATATCTTAAAACGAACCGTTTCATTTCAATAGGAATGGGGGGGTTAGAGAACTGCAGCTAGACAAACAGCTATAAAATATGATAAGATTCCGTCCGAAAGCAAAAGTTGATACGATACATCACTTCTCTTAACCGAAAAAAGGACTCGTTTACAATCGGGTAACGAATGAGGGGGAGGATAAAAAAATGTAACCTTATCCGGAACCGCATCCAGAAATTGTTAAATGAATATTTTTCCTGCCTCTCCACTACAAAAGCGTTATGATGCAAAGAACATAAATCTCACGGTATTCTCTATTTTTAACACGATAGACCGCCCTTGGTCCAATTCCATTCCAGAGACTTCAAAGACGCATTTGTATCGATTAACCTATCGAGATATCACGCGGTTTGATTATGAAAACATTTATTAGCGCCATCAATATTGTAACTGTTCAGTGTTTTTATCTTGTATCGTGATGGGTATTTCTTGTCTGTATGGCGAAATTGTTACTGGTCACGATTACTTACTGGAATCACTGCCCCTAATAAGAACCGTACTGTTCATCGTCGTAACTAGTGGCTCTGTGAGCTGTAGACCTCGCGCGTACTAACTTTTTTGCAAACAATGTAGCGGTGCACAGTAGCGCCATCTAGCGAACTAATTGTACAACTAAACATTAATAACCAAGGTGCTCCATCAATTCCTACCTAGAAGGTAAAGGGCTGATTCAACTGGTAGAAACCTAAAAGTGAGAAATTTACTGCATTTTGAGGAGCTATTCTGCTCATCACGCCGAAGATCTTCATCAGATCTTCACCAATTTTTTATGAGACTAATTTAAAGTACTCTCTTTCAAATAAAAAAAAGAATCCTTGAAATCGGATTTAATAAGGCGGAGATATTCAGTAGCCCCCTTTTAATCCTTTTTGGGGGAAGTAACCCCCCCCCCCCCCCCCACAATCAAAAATCTCCGACGACTAAAAAATTCTAAAAATTAACCTAATCAGCCAAAAGATGATTTTCTGTACAGACCTTCCCCAAAGAAAGCATCGAGCAGCTCCCCGAAGATCACCAGGTCAAAAACTATCCGTTAATTTATTTGTTAATGCGTCTTTACGTTATTTAATAACTAGCTGCGCCCCGCGATTTCACCCGCTGACACCTGTCACTTCACCAGCGTGAAGGAGTAACAAACATACACACAAAGATACATACAAACATTCGCCTTCATAATATTAGTGTGACAATCAAGCAAAGATACAGGGCCACAATTCTACAAAAATAATTGTAATGACAATTATCAACAATTTTCGCAAAATATTCGCTTTTACCTCTTAAATGCGGTAGAAGATAAACATTTCGTGAAATTAAAAAAAAAAACTCTAAAAGTAAGAAAATTTTGCAAAAATTGTTGATAATTGTCATTACAATCGTTTTAGTACAATTGGAACCCCGAACCCTTATGTTAATGAACTCTATCCTCTCAGACATACTTTTGTAAGTATTGTATAATGTAGTACTCAGTAAATACGCTCACATTACTGTAACATTAAAATCATCGTAAAAATTGGTTAAAGCTAAAATCCAAAGTAACGTTTTTAAACACCGGGAAACCGTCGTCGTTGCATGTACCTATGCATGGTTCCATTCCATGACTTAGGGTCATTAATGGTGACCTATTTAGGAATTTAGGGAACGCGCTTTCACTTAATTACAATCGTATAATAGCTTTTTCTATCATAATTAAAACGTTTTAAATATTCACAATAGTTCTGTAAAGACATTTTACAAAAAAAAAACATCAAACGCGTCTGTAAATATCTCGGAAAATACTAAACCAATTTTGTTCTGGTTTTCACGTAAGCTTAGGAAGATACAAGAGAAAGTTTTGAGAATATAATACATAAGACTTTTGTATAAATTGAGTCGATCTGTCGATCGAGAAAAGTCGCACTTTTCTCACTTTTCTCGACGAAGTCGAAAAAAACAGCCGTCCCGGTAGTGGTTTTTTGCTGGGAATACCATTAGATCTATATTAAAGTAATGTATGGAAGGATTGTTCTTCTCCTAAAGGTCTACAAAAAAGTCCGCGACACCATACTCGTATGTGTACATATTACAGAAATCCCAAAATAATCGTTTTGCTGTAACGTTTTTTTCTTCTCAATGTTCTAGAGCTCTTTGTGCGAAACTTTATAAATCCTTATAAAAATAAATATCACAGTACTATTGCTCATTTCATGTAGATCAATGTTGCTTTGCATTCTATCATTTTTAACGAGTATTTTGAAAGTTATGACGATGATTTCGATAAGCGGATTTCAGTTAATTTATTCGCGAACCGTTCTTCATACATTATTCTGTGGCGTATGACGCGGGTGGTCAATATAATGTTCTACACAAATAAATATTTAGATAAGCCCTTCGCTACCCGTGCGAAGTCGGGACGGGTCGCTAGTTTATTATAAATTGGTCTGAAACTGTATCGGCCCTTCACTTTCTAATTTAGGTCGAACGATCAATATTGCGAGTGAAAATTCTCCAGTAAAAGTTTCCTTTGTTTCGTTCAAATTTAACTTGTAACATGATTGCTTTAGCAACCCCTCCATAGTTACACCCCTCATAACAGGTGTTGGTGTGTAACATAATCTTTCGACGAACACAATGACGTGGTCTACTAAAAATAGTTTCGATGAAATTATATCAAGTGTAAAGTTATTAGCCAGTGGAGTTTTTTTTATGATTTGTCAAAAAATTACGATGTTGTTAGTTTTTATTTCAGTCTTAGTTAACTTAATGGCATGTATCACACGACAAACTTTTTTTTAAGTAGAATAACTATGTAATCGATATAATTTTTATTTAAGACTACCTGTGCCCGCGGCTTCGCCCGCGTGGTCAAAATTCATGATATATTATTTATATCGCGCGGTAACTTTTTTTTTTATTTACTCCTTATATCATTACCTTCTGCCAGTGAAAGTCCCGTTAAAGTCGATCCTGCCGTTTCGGAGGTTAGCCGGAACAAACAGATAGAATGAAAGTATTTTTTTAAATATACCTTGTATACTTTCATATGCAAGTAGTAAAAAGCTGTTATTTTGACATTACAAACAGACAAATCCATTTTATTTATGTGTATAGATAGATATACATAAAAGCACATTCAGTGAATACTAACAGTTTTCAATCTCTCATTAAAAGTACCGAAATATCTTGGCATTCTTATCATGAATCGCAAGCAGACGTCATCAATCTAATTTGGGAATTTACTTGTTAAAAAGATCTCTACGTGACTTGGTCGTTAAGTTACGCAAATACCAACACAATATCCAAATATTATGATGTCCAAGTTATTTGCACGTGTATTTTTAGTTTTGTTATTGCTCCCTATATGGAAGTTTTGATGTGTAACATCTTCCTTCTCGCTTTCCTGAGATCAATGGGAATGACTTCGATAAAACGTAACAATGTGTAACAGGACACAGGGGAAGCGCGCGATGTTGCAGGAGTGATAACGTGAAAAGTGTAACAATGTTACACATCATATGCGACTACTGTAAGGCTCGCTCGTTTTGTTTTTATCTTACTATCCGTACACAGTTACAAGTTTTGTATAGTAGACCGCGCTTCCACAGATGCAGGTGTCAGATCCATTGGGATTCATAGCCGCTCTGCAGACCATAAAGGCCAGAGGTCTTTATGTGAGCTGCAATATAGATTACCAACCGATGTTAGACAATACCGACTGGAGTTGTTTTTCCTGTTTGGAAATGGGATCGGAAATTGCTTGCTATTGTTCGAAATATCACAGGATGGATACATGCATGTTCTATTGGAGGGTGCTTGTAAACGTTTGGATAGTTTACAAATTTCACGTTGAAGTGGTGGGAGTCAGAAGAAACAGTTATGACTAACATGAAATTACTTAGGTTAGTTTCTTAAGTCTCATAAGCAAAAGTACATAACGCTTCTATTTTAAATTCTATGTACTTGGCTTAAGATGTATTTTTATCCGCCTGTGCGAGAGCCTGTGGAGGGTATTGTGTTTATCAACCTATGAATGTGTATGTATTCCTTTGTGGCACTATATAGATCAAACGCGTGGATCGACTTTGATCGACGTCAATCGATTTGAATCTTTCGAGTGCTACTAAAGACATGACAGTAATCAACATTCAATATGGCGACAACCAGACGCCATATAGTGAAAAATAAATAAATTAAAGTCTAACGAACTATGTTAAGTGGGGTATCATTGAATACCTATTTGAAAATTATCTTTTGGTTTTTCTTATCATTTTTAATTTCGAATTACCATTTAGGATCTATACGTATCTAAAGTGGTTAGCAACCATTCTCAGGCTTGTTTTTTCTATATGCATATATATTTTTTTGTTACTGGTTACGAAGGTGGCACGTGAAATCTAGAATAGGATTTGCCTTCTAGGACTGGTGCTGAAGCACCACTCGGGGCTTGGCGACAATTTTCTAATTTAGGGTGGTCTAGCCTGCCTTACCACCAGGTGAAACTTGCAGGGTAGCTCACAACTCATCGACAACGCAATAAAAAAATAGGTTTTAGATTAGTTTTTGAATTTACATGGTCAGTAATCTTGCTGTGATGAGCTGTAATCAAAGATCTCACTGAAGATGAAGCACTAGTTCCTCGGGCTTCAACGACTTAAATTAGGTGCATCGCACATATCGGAGTGGCGTTTGTGTAGCAGTGGCAATAATTATTGTTATCACATTCGCGCTGCAGTCAGCGTATATCTCTATCTCTTTTGTTGATGCACATGAAGCACGATAATGGATATAATTGTAGCAGTGTGGGTGTGTTTGCATGTAGTTGTATCTGGTCCACCTTTGACTTGTTATGGCTGTAACGTACCACAACCTTCGAGCTAACAACTGACTCCGTAGTTGGTTATTTGCTAGAATACCACAAGTCTGAATGCACAAAAACTGCCAAGGAAAATAAACACTATTTGCATAGCAGCTAGCAGTATGACTGTAATATTTAATCTGTGCCCCAGGTAACAATGATATAACACACACATGTGTTATCATTCAGCGGAATGCGGCTAAACTAACGTGGCAAGACCGGCTGTGGTTCTTGTGTATCCAACATTACCTACTTATTTTTCTATAGAGGTATCGGTGTTGCGGTTAGTTTTGAATCGCAGTCTTTGTGACAATGCGTCTAAATTATCTAGCTACATAAAATTATGTCTATTATTTGATTGCTGTGATGTTGGATCTGCGTAATTATTTAGAATGTGATTTGATATTTTATGTCTTGGTTGGTAACATTGCGCTGATTTCGAACGTACAAATGATCAACTTTCTGTTTTTGTTTGTTTATATGAAATGGTTTTCTTGTGTATATTTTATTTATATATGCTGTGAGGGTATATTCATTTATTTGTATTACCGCTTATCGGTTCACCCTCAATCTTACCTCTCAACCTACTTTGCCCTGTGAATCACAGTACCTCAGCAGTATCCTTGCATCGACTTGATCTCGAAGGTCGCAGCCTCATCATTATAGGGTTTCGTCGTTAGTGCATTATTGGACATTTAAAATGGATGACGCCGTCAGCACGAGGATCCGAACTGGAAAAAGCTGAATAAAAAAATATATACAATTCACACCAATTACAAAGCCCCAAATTAGGATACCCTGCATGTATTATGGGTACTAGATAACGGATAAACGTACATAGATACGAATATAAACATCCATGACGCGGAAACAAACATTTCTGCTCATCACACAAATTATTGCACGTAGCGGGATTCGAACCCGCGACCGTTGGTTGACTAGTCAGGGTCACTAATCATTCGACCAAGCGGCCGTCAGTAGGTTTGCGAATTATTATGTCAAAGAATCTCATTTGGTTGTGTAATTTAGGCATCGTACTCTCGACTCGTACACTCGAACACTCATTCGCGAGATCTGACTCGCACATGTCCGTTTCTCTAAATAAAATCTACTACTACTAAAACCCGAACCTTCTCTCAGAGGGATAATGAGCCAGCCCCCCCAGCCCCCAGCCCCGGCCCAGTGTGTGATGCTTTGCTAGATGTCCTATTAGGACATTTAGCAAAGCAACACGCACTGAGCTACAAATCAAGGGGTAAGGACCTAAGCCATTGAATTTTCTGCCTCTTGGAGGTACTACGTTTTGCACATTCAATTTAAAATAAGAGGAAAAGACTCAGATGAAGGACACGTGGCCTTCGTATGACTTGGCAGCGCTTGATGAGTCATTGCAAATCACATGCATATCACGACTGCGTTCATATTGCAGTAAGGCTTTTTACAACGTTAAACGTAGGTATTCTATGTTGTTGTTAGTCCATTGTATGCAATGCCGAAGCACAGAATAAATAATGGTATATAGGGATTGCGATGTGTGGCAGACCATTAGGCGAATATTCTGCTCGTCCCGTCATTCAGTTCTATGCTTTCTATAGTTGTAAATGTGCTGTACGTAAAACGAAGCTCACATTTCAATGCCTTTGTGTCGAGATAGTGTTGTTCGCGATCGCCCTAATTCTCACAGTTAAAAATATGACGTATGTGGTAAATTATCTACACTAATATGAAAAAGAGAGAATATTTCCTTTTTTGTATGTGGTGTGTGTAATGGATAAACTCAAAAAATAATGAACCGATTTTAAAAATTCTTTCACTTATAGAATGCTACATTACCAGCGAGTAACGTGGGATGAATTTCATTTGTCAAAAAATTTGAGGTCCCTTCTTAAATTGCAATAATATAACCCAAGGTATCAAAAATTTGCCTATAAAAGTCATTATTTGGAATGCGCTGCTAAAACTATGGATGATACATAAAATAATGTACTACATGTGTATAGTACTAATCATTTCCCACAAAAAAGTCCACGAGGATGTCTAACTATAATAGTTAGGGCACAAAAACCGTTTTTTGTTCAAATTAGTCAATCAAAACACTGGTAGAATCGAAACTTTGTATAAATAATTATATAGAGAAATAAAAAAAAAACACTCCAATTACCTAGCCCAAACTAGGATACCCTGTACTATGGGCACTAGATAACGGATAAACGTACATAGATGTGAATATTATATCCATGACTCGGAAACAAACATTTCTGCTCATCACACAAATGATTGCACCTTGCAGGATTCAAACCCGCGACCGTACGATTTCGTACCTAGGATCTCTAGCCACTAGACCAACCGGTCGTCAAAAAACCCTTAGCTACCCGTGCGAAGCCGAGGTGGGTCGCTAGGTACACGGTAGGCTTGTGGCGAGGACACGGCGCAGCATACGCTGGAGGACTGCCCAGCTTGGGTCAGCGAGCGCCGCGACCTCGTCACAGCGGTGGGAGACGACCTCTCGCTACCGGCTTTGGTTAAGTCCATGGTTGAAAGCGAGAGGTCATGGAATGCCTGTTCCACCTTCTGCGAGGAAGTAATGTCGCAGAAGGAGGCTGCGGAGAGGGAAAGGGAAATATTTTCCGATCTCCCTCTCCGCAGAAGAAGAGCCAGGCGTCAGAGGCGGCCTTTTCATGGCCTTCTCCGACCTCCATAACTGAGGCTTGGGCGGCGGACCCTGGGGGCGTCCGTCACCCACTAAATGCCTCGAGGTGGCGCGCGTGGTGTTTCCGCGCGCCTCTCAAAGATCGACGGAGTGGAGAAACTCCTTCTCCTCCACTCTGTAAACGGGCTGGGGTCCTCTTTTCAGGACCAACGCCGTCGGGACCGCGGAAGAGTGCGCAAGCGTCCCCGTAGTCCCGACAGTAGGCGTCCCGAAGAAACACCGTGGGGTTTTTAGTCGGTAGTAGCAACAGTCGTTGCTGAGTCCGACATAACCCGTCCGCATCCCCCAGAAGCGGGCGGGTATGCGTAAAGGCATTTCCCCCACGTCAAAAAAACAAAAAAGGGTCGCTAGGTAGGCATATTATCGTTATATTTACTCGTAAATGCAAGACTAACCTCGGGTTTCTGAAACGGTTGTTAACTTTGACAACAGATTAATTCTAATGCTGCCTTTGTCTGGCACTAAACAAATGACAGAGACAGCAATAGACTTAATCTGTTGTCAAAGTTAATAAACGTTTCAGAAACCCGAGGTAAACGACGAATTCCAGTGATTCAGTATAAAACTGCTGATTAAGTTAGCTATTACTTGTACTAGTATGTATTCAGTGAAGCAATTTCAAAAACAAAAGTTAGTTTCTAAGTATAATGTTACACATAGGCTGAACCCGACACACCCTAATTACGGCATTAGTTAACTAGGCAGGCATTAGGGCGTAGTGACAAGTGGAACACGTCATGGGTCCGACCCTGGAGCCCGACCTAAATGTGAAACATATCGGCGTACCTACCTATTATCTCCTTAATTACTCACTTTGCACTTTAACTGTGGACTTAAGGCACATTGTCTTGTTGCTGCGTCAAGTCATCTTTTACTATGTATGGTCAAGTGTTATCTCGAAGTGAAAATGTGTTTGTTACCTTTGTTATCATTGGCGTTATCTACTCTTTGCACGCTACAGAAATAAAAAAAGTGTCACTCCACAATCTTTTTAAAGAAACAAAGAGATTGTATTACGCTTACTCTATGGTTTCCGACTTCCGAGCGGAGGAGGTTCTTTTTCTCAATTCGACTTTATTTGTGTGGTGACTTTTTGAATCTCTTCTGAACCAAAGAGAATATAAATACGGGGGGAGTTTTTTTTTAAGGAAACTGTGATGATGGTTATTTTTTTAAATACATTTCATCAAAATTGGTTACGTTAGATAAAACATGAAAATAATGATTTGATCTCGTAGTGTGCAGTTTGACCGTACTGATTATTGTCTTTGTAAATATGGAATGTAAAAATCTCTAAATCAAAATAATGAAATATATTTAACTAACTGTTGCAAATGACTTCGCTCGCGGTATATTATTATAGGTTTCTTCTAAAGTTACGCAGAAGGAATGGAAAATAATTTTATTATAGATTTTAAGATACCCTGCCCAGCTGTTTAAATAAACATAATTATTGTAATCGATTCAGTACAATTGATCAAGCAACAAATGCACTCAGAAAAAAATAGGACGGACCGACAGACATCATTTTGTACGTGTCATCATCTTGTTCAGCAGTTTAAGTCCCCTAAACCATAAGATTTTACTTTATCTTAATTACTGGTTTATGATAATTTTAATATAAATATGACAAAAAAACAATAAACAAACTCCACATTTCATCACAAATAAGTTACGTGTGTAAGACCAAAAGCAACTATTATTTAATCTGTAACCAAACTAATATTAATTTGTATTTGAAAACAGTGGAGAGCTTATCTTATCTGTTGGTTCAGCTTGTCTAAGAAAGTACAAAAAGAGGACTTAAGACCAGGCTCTGCTTTTTAAGGGTTTTTTGCATAAATATGCTGGTCAACCACAAACCTGATAAATGTGAAACTTAACATATATGTTTTTGAGATCTTTATCTCTCTAAGACTAAGACAAAAACATGATTAACAAAATTTCATTCGATACATTTTCTTATCAAAAATTACGTTATTTTCGGTAATGTTTACATTTTTCTACTCAACGGGTTAAGTTTTATCTCTAAAATAAATTTCACAGCAAGAAAATATAGTTTATTATCTAAGGCTAAGACAAAATTTACCTAACTACATTATTAGCCTGCCAATAAAATAAATAACTTTTGAGACATACGTCATTTAGTTCTGAGCTAAATTGTGTGTTCAAACAGCGCTCGCGATATTCAACCTTGTTACGCAGGCACTTAAGTGCTTATTGCGGGTAGTGGGTGGCAGAGTGTAGGGTATGTCGCAGGGGAGTGCGGAGTGGGAAAATGTAACCTTGGAGCCTGGCCTTAATGTATTTTCTACCAGCCATCCTCATATAGTACATGAGAAGGGATGTAGGCGTGCATAAAAAAATAGAAAAAAAAAAAACTTTATAGCGAAGATACGAATAATAATATAACTACAAAATAATTATAATAATAAATACATTTATAAAGTCCAAGATTACTACTATAATTAGACAATATTAATGATACTTAAAGATAAATACACACATTACTTATTAAAATAAATGAAGTTACTGTTATAATAACTATAAATACATATATAATGATACATATGATGTATCATAGTGGTTTACAAAATAATGTCCTAAGCAGACAGATTGCGTGGATAAACTTAAAACTAATGTGAGTAAGAGGAAAGCGGTGTGTATTCTGCTCCGTGAGTCAGGGCATTAGGCATTCATATCATTGCCTAGTTTTATAAACGGTACTTTACAAGCTAAGCTTGCTTGTTAAACAGAAATAAGTGGATAAAATCTATTGTTGGAACATGTAATCGCCCGTCCTAAGACTACAATATCCAATATTGAAAAAAAAAAACAATTCTAAGGGCTCGTGTACACAATGCTGGCCGCCGCGTCGCATCGCCGCCCGGCTGCCGCTTGATGAACTCGCCACGCCAAAGTTTCCCTTTACGGTGAAACTTTGGTGAGGTGTTGAAAATAAACCAGCGAAGGCTTAAAAAAAAAAGTTTGTTTTTTCGTCTTCTGTTGTGGCTTTAAACCATTCATCTTAATAGGGTCGGAGGTTTCTGACAAAAGAAGGAAAAAAACACCGACTTTATGCATTGCACAGCTATATATCTATGCATTCCCTTGCAAACCCATAGCAAAAGATCTAACACTGACAGGCAGCTGTTAAAACCGTTTCTAACATACACGGTAGATGGCATTTTAATGCAATTGTGTACCAGTGTTGCGCGTAATGCTCATACAGAAGGATATAAAAAATGGAATCAAAAAAATTATACCGATTATTTCAGGACTTCAAAACTCTCGTACTTTTGCGAACAAGAATACATTTTGCCTCGTACATCGTACAGGACGAGAATTCTCGTACGTCTAGCATCCTTGCTTGCAACCCCTAGAGACCCTAGACAGACAGTGTCTCCCTAGACAGTAAATGCTGACTAACCTTGACCAACCCGAATCCACTAGCTGACAAGCGTGTCACTCAGGGATTTGTAATAAAAACTACAAAGGCCTAATGGATTCATTACACATCAATTTTCCGACGAATTTAGGCGTAATTACGATGACACTTAAAACCATTAGGTGTATCTCCTTTTTGCCAATGTTACGTGCACTTTGTATTTTAATACAGCTATACTCTATACTTATAATAAAGCAGTAAGTAACAAAAAGTCTGTACATTTAATAATTTAAATAAAAAAATTACATTTTTTAAATAGTGTCTGTTTGGCTGTCTGTTGGTTCGCGCTTCACGTAATAATACTGGACCGATTGCGATGCAGTTTCCACTGCTTGATAGCTTAGGTTTTGACTTAAACTGGCGTACTTGGTATCTCAATCCGATGAGTAGAAGCCAAGCAATCGATAAAAAACTATTTGACGGCTGAACGAAATTGGTATTTTGTACTTTATAGGTATCTTTATAGGTACCTTTTTACTGTTATGTTACTTTAAGGCAGATAAATGGCCACACGGGCAAAGCTAGTTGCGAATGAAATTCTCGCTCTGCTTTCGAGACTACATTGTCCTTTGCATCACTCTCATCTTCATCATCGTCTCACCACGTATCAGTCAACCCTCTTTTGGGTATGGGCCTGCTTCCAGCAACTTTACCGATCCTGTGCGGTTCCTATCTACTACAGTCTGGCATCTCTCACGTCGTCATTCTCGTCGTCTTGTTAAGAAATTTCTGTCCTATACTACCAACATTAACTCAATTCTTTCTATTCCAGCTGCGGTGTACTTCGCCGGAGTGGTGGGTGCCATCGGCGTTTCAACGCTTGGCGTGTTCTGCGTGCTGTCTATCCTGCAACTAGCCATGATATCCTCGAAGGAGCGCGTCGGCTTCAAGTACACGCACCTCGTGATGATGAAGCTAGCGTTGGCGCTGTCAGCCAGTAAGTAACTCATCGCGCTGTCAATTTACTTACTGAGCTGTGCATGTGCTGCGTGCTATCCATTCTGCAGCCAGCAATGATATCCCCAAAGGAGCGCGTCGGCTTCAAGTACATGCACCTCGTGATGATGAAGCTGACACATGAGCTGTGCATGTTCTGCATGCTATCATTTTTGCAGCTAGCCATGATATAGTTGACTCAGTAGATACTTTACGGACTTCCATGTTTAAAATTAACAAAGAAAATATAATTATGTAGCTTCCTTCCGCTAAACTGTAAGACAATTTAAATATAAATGTTAGAAGAAAAATAAAAAATACAAACAACCCACGGTAACCCTCCCTTTATCAAAATTGAACTGTGTGTATATATGCTCTATACTCGTTGATCTGAAGGATTCTAAAAAAAGTTGCGTCATCAAAATTGATCTGTTTACTTATTGTGAGATGCACGAATCTCGTGCGTGATTTATGTCATCAAAGAACATGTAACCTTATGTATACTTACCTATATTACGGCGATTTTAAACATACAACAAGAACAACACGATTTCTCGGCCATCAATAAAACTATTATTCAGATGAAAATGTTAAGAAACAAAAAAAAACTGTATAATAAATCGCCGTTATATACTTTCCGAGATATTTGGGTTTAATTATTTATGGGATAATTATTTTTGTCGTTTAGGACACGCGTTAGGAATGCATTCTGATATATTTTTGTCGTTTAGGACACGCGTTAGGAATGCATTCTGATATATTTTTGTCGTTTAGGACACGCGTTGGGAATGCATTCTGATATATTTTTGTCGTTTAGGACACGCGTTAGGAATGCATTCTGATATATTTTTGTCGTTTAGGACACGCGTTAGGAATGCATTCTGATATATTTTTGTCGTTTAGGACACGCGTTAGGAATGCATTCTGATATATTTTTGTCGTTTAGGACACGCGTTAGGAATGCATTCTCATATATTTTTGTCGTTTAGGACACGCGTTAGTAATGCATTCTGATATATTTTTGTCGTTTAGGACACGCGTTAGGAATGCATTCTGATATATTTTTGTCGTTTAGGACACGCGTTAGGAATGCATTCTGATATTTTTTTGTCGTTTAGGACACGTGTTAGGAATGCATTCTGATATATTTTTTTATCTCTGATACTATATCACTTAGGCGATTTTTTTAGATTACTTTTTGTTTCATATAATTTTCCCTATCGATTGATACTAGTTACATTAATGGCCGAGAAATCGTTTTTATTTTTCAAAATGGCGGTGGTATAGATATGAACGGCTCCATACCACAGTACATATATATAGGGCTATATATGTACTGTGTCCATACTATGGATGGTTTTTATTAGATTCACTTTTGTTAAAAGCAAAGTCCGTAGTCCGATTGCATCTACGTGATATTTTCAGTTTCGAATAAACTGCAGCGTCAGAAAAAATATGGAATTAAAAATGGCGCATCTACGTGATATTTTCAGTTTCGAATAAACTGCAGCGTCAGAAAAAATATGGAATTAAAAATGGCGTCCGCTCCATTGTTATCGCCGTGCCGTTGCATGATACAATGTGAGGTAGAAATCATGCGAGTGGATCAGCATCCACTAGTTTCTTTGTTAGCGATGAATACACGTGTTACCTACACCGTCCTCATAGTAACTGTTGCTATTTAATAGTAGTTTATGAAACGTTGCATAATGAGAGGAATTAAAACAGTGAGTTTTTTAATACCCAATTGTGTCGTTTCATACACTACTTTATCTACACTCATGCAATAGGAACTTTTAATGAAAAATATAATATTTTCTTGATTTTGCTGGTAAAAGCTCGTTCGTCATGTTCGTTGCTGTTCCGTGATGTCAGGTGGAGTCGAATTCTCCTCACAAACACTGTTTTCACATGTTTAACACATCTTTGTCACATTTTTAATCAGGATAAAACATTTGATCAACAAAAAAAGCACATTCAACTGGTTAGTTACATATCCGTTGGTTAGGCCAAATCGGGGCTTTTAAGGGAAAAAATATATATTACTAGCTTTCCCGCCCGCGACTTCGTCCGCGCGGTCTACTGTTTATCGCGAAAAAAAGCATCCTATGTTCTTCTAGAATATTAAAAACCAATGCAAAAGTAGGTATAGCACCAATGGTCTTGAAGTTTTTTGACTGACTTGTTATTTCGTTTCCTTGGCAACCGTTTCTAACAGCGAGTAATAAACATTTTCCAGTAATCCCGTGAAAACTTATTTTTTTCCGGAATAAAAAGTATCGTATGTTTTATTCTAGGGTATAAGCAGTCTCCATTCCAAATTTCATCAAAATCCTTCCAGCCGTTATCGCGTGAAAGCTCCCCAAACAAACAAACAGACAACGTTTCACTTTTATATATTAGTATGGATAACATTGTTTAGTTCAAAAATAGTGATTTAATGGGTTTTTTTCTTATCAGAGAAACTACGCACGGCACGCGTGCGTTGTTTGAGTTCATAATCCGGATTTTACGATATGAATAGCTATGTATTTCTGTCCTGGAATCTTGATACAGAAATTTCGAACACTTCCCTATTAGCTATCTGGCTGAAACGTTCGGGGCAGCTCAAAAATAGATGACATAGAATTACAAAAAACCCGTGTAAAGTGAAAAAGCATTTAAAAATAACTTTTTATGATTATTATAATTTTTTCTCATTTCAGCTTTGCTGTCCATAGCTGCAGCCGGTCTGTTTGCTGTCCAGGGCGATGACAGAGGTTTCTTCCTGAGCAGAGGCGAAGCGTTTTATGTTCAGGTATGTTTAATTATATTTACACAGTAGCTGTGCCAGCTGCTTTGCCTGCGTGGTTATTTCTCTGGGTTAAACTAACCTATGTGTTATTGCAAGACCCAAAAAACCTACAAAGTAGATACAATATACTATTCTTCAAAATTCGATCGACGGCGATTAGTTTTCACTTGATTGGTCCGCTTGTACTGTTCGGATTGAGTACACCAGACTTTAAATCTAACCCTAAGCTATCCATCAGGGAAAACTGCAGTTCAATCGGTCCAGAAGCATTTAAGTGATGCGGGAACAGACGGACAGCTTATTTTAATACCCTAGACTTTTCTTTTAATTATCTTCATTATACAGACTTTTTGTTATTTAAATTATAGATTATATTATTTCGCTATCAGCCCCGTTCGGCATGCCGTTCATCTAACAGAGATCTACATACTGTTGTCACTTGCATGTACACGAAATTATCTGCGTCAGCTGCTATATGCGTCTTATTCCTGCCTATAACGACATGCACCGGGGTGCATTTGAGATGCGGGCCCACTACCGGCCTACCCGCTTCCCACTGACGCATACTGCAGGCGTGTTGTGATGTGAACAAAGTTTGTTTGTTTGTCGTATGAGGTAATGCTGGCCTCTGGTAACAAAGTTTGTCAGGCCGCCCGAGGGCCTCTGACATGGCTTAATTACTGCTATTAATCAATAACGGCCGGGACCGACAGCTTAACGTGCCCTCCGAAGCACGGACCGATGGAAAATCGCACATAACTTAGAAAAGTCATTGGTGCGGAGCCTAAGACCGAACCCGGTATCGTTGGATTCTAAGTTGCATTTGAACCGTTAGGCTACCATCGCTCTAAAGTCTGAACAAAGTTAAATTACTGTGCAGTGCATTTTAAGTAATAATAGGTAACTAACTAATAGGTTAACTCTATGGCTAATACCGCGACCAACGACTTGCGCGCGGCATAGAATGATCTAAGCTTTAAGCAAAAGATCTCATGAAAACTTGTTCTATGCAGCAATATCTGTTTGGTCAGGGGTTTTAAAATGTTGACCAAAATATTAAACCCCTGATCAACTAACTTAAAATATTTAACTTACACCAGGCCAGTCGCACTCCGCAACAAGAACGAATATTATACCTACACTGCGGCCGCAATATTGCGGTTAATTCAGTAGAGTGTCAAGCGTGCGCTCGACACTACTACTACCTACTTACGTAAAGTTTTTGTCAAATTTTATTATTTTCTTCACTATGAGTACCATGAAGGAACCTAGAATGTACTGCATAGCATTCGGTCTGACAAGTCACGTAAAATACTGTCATTTTTTACGTAGGTAGCCATTTCATTTTCATTCATTATTAAGCATGGAATTCAGACAGGCACCTTTTATTCATCAAAGTGCAATACCTAATAAGTTATAATCAAATAATGAGGTACTAGGTCTATTCTGATAAGAATGTCATTATATGTAGATAATAGAACTCAACATTTATAATAATAAGTAAAAAAATAATAAAAATAATATATTTTTTTATTCTGTTACAATACCTAAGTCATAAAATATCACATAATAATTACTAGTACAAGTACCTAGTTATATCTTGAACCCTGCCGAACGAAAAAGTGACAGAGCGATTCTGAAACGGTTAGAGCAATGGAAGCTCTCGCGAGTTGTGATACGGTACATTCTAGCCCACGGCTACTAGCTATTTAGCCTGCACGCAATGGGTGAGCGCCTTCTAGGTAAATATAATTGAAAGGTCGCAGCATTGTGCGAGTTAAATTGCACTTTATTGCGTTGTAGCGAGTGTTGCTATGTAATTAAAGTATCCTTCTGTATTTGTACTATTATTTATTCTGTGCTTACACCAAATAATTCTTGTAAATACGTTAATGCGGGGACGCTCTCAAATGATTATCCTGCTCGTCCGGTGAAGTGTAAGCGGGATGCAGCTCGGGAATTGATTTAAGATACATTTTGTGCTTTTCTACCGATATCTCAATATACTAGTGGCTCTGTGAGCTGTAGACCTCGCGCGCACAAACTTTTTTGCAAACAATCTAGCGGTGCACAGTAGCGCCATCTAGTTACTTTATCGTAAAACTAACATTAATTACCAAGTTGCTCCATCAATCCCTACCTAGTAGATAAAGGGCTGATTCCACTGGTAGAAACCACCTAAAAGTAAGAAATTTACTGCATTTTGAGGAGCTATTATGCTGATCATGCCGAAGATCCTCATCAGATCTTCACCAAATTTGTATGAGACCAATTTAAAGTTACTACCTTTCAAATTAAAAAATAACCATCTAATAAGGCGGGATTATCAGGAGCCCCTGGAGGAGGAGGAGTTATGTTCGTAATTTTTTTAGGTAGTGCATTTTTCTATCCACAGTATTATATGGTTCGCATTAAGTGATTTCATGCCTCGACGTTTTGCTACTCGTCTTTTTGCTGATTGAGGTCGGTGACACCTTAAATAGATATAGAATGTTTAACTATTTATGCACATATGCGTAATCGCGTGCAGCGGAAATTAAAAGGTTTATTTTTTTATTTAATCCTAACTTATGCAAACTTACAGCTATACGCCAAAACATTCACAATGTTATACTATATGCGTCAATAAAATAAAACATACATAGAAATACGAGCAATGGGGTCAGTATGTATGTCAGCATCATGGATCTCATTAAGAAAACGGTTGATGACTGTTACAGCCCTCGCCGTTGGTGCATTATGTGCATGCTGTGTGCGTAACGCGTAAGGGGCGCTAACAGAAAAATATTAAGAGTCATCTTCGCTCGACTCCTCGTATCCTGTCGCGGCGAGGAGCGAGAGAGTTGACGGTGAATACTACTCTGCCTCTGCGCAGGGCACGTCCAACGACTTGCAGCCTTAATGAATAGTTTAACCGTAAATCTTTTTCCCATTACAGATAGTATGCATAGTGCTGAACTCGGTCCTGTTCATAATGTCGGTGTACGACGCGCTGTTCTCGCGACGCGCGGGCGGGGACCCCACCGAGGCGATAGGCGCCGCGCCCACCACTACCATAAATAACCCAGGGTTCAAGGAGGGGCGAGGTTCGTAACCGTAGAGCTCAGATTATTATAGACAGTAGGCGTAGTTCAACGCTCGGTCCTGTTCATAACTTGGGATCCGGAGCGTAATTCTTCTGACCGCGACCAGCTGCTTTTCGCAGGTCGTCACTCCACAGGGCGTCCTATACTACGTTTGCCTAAGACCGCTCTCTACTCGAGAACTTGTTTAACCAAAATGTTATCGGTTCTTAGGAAAATGTAAGCAAACCAGTCACTTTAGCTTGATTATCTTTAGAACTATGTCAGTTACTTTGGTTCTCTTTCGGATATCTTTATACGAATCTTGTCCTTTAGAGAAACTCCAAGCATAGCTCTCTCCATAGTTTACTGAGCGACCTTAAATTTTTGGACGGATCTGGCAGTGAGTGTCCACGTTTCGGCTCCTTAAGTATCATGACTAATAAAATGAAAGGTTGATAAAAATTTACATCTGGTGCATTGCTCTGTATGGAAGCGAAACGTGGACAATGACACAGAACGACCGGGAATGGCTGGAAGCATTTGAAATGTGGTGTTGGAGGCGCACGGAGAAAATAAGCTGAACTGAAAGAAAGACGAACGAAGAAGTACTCAGTCTCGTCCAAGAAAAACGAAACTTAATAGTGACCGTAGAACGGAGAAGAGGAATGATGTTTGGCCACCTTATACGACATAGCAACTTCATAAGAACCGTCATAGAAGGGAAGAGAGGAAGAGGCAGACCTAGAAGGACATTTATAGATCAGATAAAGGAGAAGATAAATGTCATGTCGTATAGGGAAGTCACTAACTACTGGTCTTATACACAAGCTCAAAGTCGCTCAGCGTGCAATGGAGTAACTACGTGATAAAATCCGAAACGAGGAAATTCGTAGAAGAACCAGGGTTACCGACATAGCTCTCAGAGTTTGCAAGTTGAAGTGGCAATGGGCAGGCCATATAGTTCGCAGAACCGACAACCGCTGGGGAATAAAGGTTCTCGAATGGCGACCACGAAAAAGCAAGCGAAGTGTAGAGAGACCCCCACACGATGGACCGACGACATTGTAGCCATCGTAGGAAGTCGGTGGATGGAGGCGGCACAAGATCGCTCGTCATGGCGGTCTTCGGGGGAGGCCTTTGTTCAGCAGTGGACTCCTAAAGGCTGACATGATGATGATGATAGGGAAGTCAAAGCTTTGGCCGAAGATAGGGAACGCTGTAAATTACTCCACCGACAAGAGCTGGGCTCTTTAAAAAAAGTCATGACTGACAGGACTCAAGACGAAAGTCTTCAATCATGAAGACGACAAGACGTATGGACGACAAGACTTGACGCAAGTTGCTGATTCTTCTATAAGCTTCGCTCTAAAAGTTGTTCTTAACCAATTGCAACACAAATGAGAGATATTTTATGAATTTACTGATCGTAACATTGTCTTTTTTTTTTAATTTACTGATCGTAACATTGTCTTTTTCAGGCATCTCTATGACTGATGCTTCAGGGAAACCGTACAGCACCAACGGCCATGGCAGCGTGGCGTCTATGAATACGACGGCTACAACGTTAACAGGTTAATAATATTCTAAACGATTTACCAACCATTGGAGAATAAAAAAAACTTTTTGTTATATACTGCTTTTATATGATCTAGGGTACTTAAAATAAGCTACTGAACAAGAATGTAACTTTTTTTTAAATCGTGTTTTTTTCGAGCATCACGTGAAACCTACTGGACCGATTGCGATGCAGTTTTCACTGTTGGACAGCCTAGGGTTTGACTTAAAAACTGGTGTACTTGGAATCTCAATCCGATGAGTAGAACCGAGTAATCGATAAAAAGCCCTTGACGGTTGAACGAAATTTGTTATATTGTACAATAGGTACTTTTGGTCCTGGCATAACATATAGGATACTTTTATCCCAGAAAAAGGACGACGCGCGGGCAAAGCCGCGGGCTCAGCTAGTACTATACTTTAGAACAGAAGTAATAAGATTGACTCTACCAAAACTCGTCGATAGGCCGTACTAAAAGGAATACATAATAAAAGCTTTGACCACATTTGTTGACCACTGCAATAGAGAGGCGAGTAGCACTGCTTCAGACAAGTGCTTTGACCACATTTGTTGACCACTGCAATAGAGAGGCGAGTCGCACTGCTTCAGGCAAGTGCGAGATTTGTGTCACTTAAAAAAACGTGTACACACTCACACAAAACTAAAATGAGGGAAATAAGCTTTTCTCCTTTGATTGTATTAGCTAGAACCTGGTGACCTCCCAATTTTGAAAATATACGATTTCTAAAAAAATGCACTAGGAATCATCATGACCACGCAAAAGACCTGGTTTACCTCTTATTAGGTTTGTTCTCAGTCGGGTGTTTTGTTTTATAACAATTTATTTTTATTGTGCGTGTTACTTATTTGCTGCCATGGGCCAGTGGCCAACGTGGAAAGCACTAAATAGACTTAGAAATTAGGTAGACTCTGCAGGGGCAGTATGGGCAAATGTGGTTACATTGATCTGTCAGAGGCTCAATGTCTCTGTGGCGTAACTCAGCAAACTTTGCCTCACTTCATCATCATCATCAGCCTCTATCTGTCCACTGCTGGATGGTGCCGCTTCTAATGCACTGAGCTCGGTCTTCAGCTCTTTTGAATTCAAGTGTAATTCTTAAGCTTGCCACACTTGCTAAGTGTAATTCGTGCCCATTAACAACCTACTCAAGGCTACTGATAATGTTTTACAACTCTAGATGTGGTAGAATTCAGAAGCAGGCACGCAATCTAGTATTAAAAAAGCCGTCGAAAATGAAACATCGACTAGAAAGAAGAAGCAGAGTGTTACTTTAATTTAAGATAGTATGTTACTTAGCAAGGATTAATCTATTTGATTGATATTTTCCATCGGTACTATAAAATACAGGTGTCCTCTTTTTATCATTTGGCCAGTTCCTTAGATTTATTTAATCCTGGCACAGAAAAAGACATTGTATTTTTTTTACTATTCTTTCAAAAATAAAATAATGGAAGTTAATATTTTAAACTTGCCATCAATGTAGCTTAGCTGTGGAACAAACTTTTTAAATTCTTCCATTCGGGGCGAAGACAAATCCGACAAATCAATGATCATAAATCGGACCAACCTTTCTTGAGTTATAAATGGTGTAACTAACCCGACTTTGTTTTATATTATAATTAAAACCTTGGCTAAACCATACTTAACATCAAATCGTTGCAGATTTTTTGAGTTAATTGTGGTTTAACTATGTTTCAAATGTTGGTAAATCTCCAGTACAATCTTTCATTCAGGAGTATCATCGGACGCGAGCACTATAACCCGTTCGCCTCTCCGCTCGTCGCTGAAGAAGCCGCGGCGCGAGGGCGACCCCAGCCTCGGCATCCAGAACCCGGGCTACTCGGGCCACTCGCCGCCGCTGAACAGGAACGGGAGCCAGAAGAAAGTGCGCATACAAACGCACAGCACCGAAGTATAATACAATTTTGCTTTTAATACTATGCTACAAGATATAGGTTTTTTTCCGAAGGATAATTTGTCCATACATAATAGGCTATTTGACTTATTCTAGAAAATCGATTGCTTATACAAGTTCCTAACACACATTCTATTCATATTTTCACGTAAACTGCCATATTTTCAGTAAAAATAAATCTAAAAAAAAAACTTCCGCCAAAACACTCTTGTCATGGCGGCGGGCAGACGTCACTTGCAAGTAAACAACAAGTTGGTTGCCATGGGTTACTATAATAAAATAGATTCAGTTCTGTTTTCAGGAAGTGACGCAAAACTTACGTCACGAGGTCTACTGTCATCAATCATAGTGTTTGCGATCACGTGACCATGTAATCTAAATGAAAGATGTTTACAGTAACTTTTTATTATAATTAATAAATATTTTTATGTACTCAAAGTAATAATAACTGATATTTAATTAGACATACTTTTAGGAAGCAATCTAGGACATATTTTCGCTACAGTCAAATACCCTATTGTCCAAAACCATTTTCATCAAAATTATTGCAGTTTTAAAGGTAATTTTTTTTTATAAAAAAATTTTTACTTGCTATTGTTTGACGTTGTTTATGTTTTAATTAATACTTTTGATTAATTCTGTGTACTTCAAGTTATATTTGAGAACCAAAACAAAGAAGAGTAGTCTGAGGTTCTGCCTTTGCATTTCCGTTACGAGCGATCACGCATGCGCGTAAAAAGTAAAAAATAAACCTTTTTTAATGTATTTACAATTTATTTAGGTATAAGGTAAAATAGATTTCCGCATCCTAACATATAAGTACCAGTTTCTTTGATAAACGCCCACACTGTTAAACATTTGAATTTAACGTGGCGGTTACGTGGTCACTAACGGAAATGAAAAGGACTATATTGCCGCCTCGAAATCTATTCGTTTGAAATCAAACCAATTCATATTAGATGTACGATAGTCGAAAAGTTAGCTTTTGTGTTGTAACAGTAGAAAACCTAATGTAATTTAAATCTCATTTAGTTGTTAATATTAAGACTGCTAAAAAGACACGTGTGGCACAAAAGAACACCATAAATTTTATTCCTTACTGAATAAATTAAATGGTTTACATATTGTAAGTTTATAGAATAATTTTTATATTGGAGCTTAATAGATCTTGGAGTGTTACTGTTGATCTGAAATAGATTTATTTAAAGCTGATTAACATTATATATATTTTGGCCTTTGTTTAGCAGTGGGAAAATGCTACGGCTAACAAGCATCTCGACGACATCAGCTTTCAAACATAAAAAACAGCATCAAAATAGGTCCATTTGTTTGGGAGCTACGATTCTCACCCCTCCTCCCCAATTATAGCTAAGAACCATCTCGATCACCCCAGCTGTCAAACAGAAAAAAATCGCTCAAAATCGGTCCATTCGTTTAGGAGCTGAGATGCCACAGACAGATAATGATACAAAACAATAGGTTGATTAAAGAATTACCGACTTCATAAAGGATAGGGATCTCAATTTGACTGATGCAGATGATCGGATGATGGCCTCCACGAAGGGCCCCTTTAAATATCATGGAAATTGGTTCAGTAGTTTTTAGAAAATCCAATTGTTGTCGGTTTTATTGGTCTAAAGAATTATACATTGAATGTTCTACTTGGAATTTAAATAATTAGCAAAAATAATTAATGGAATTACAATGACTCTGAAAGACATTACATATTATTATTTATATAAACTAAACTATTACTACTTCTTTTTTACATTTAATTATAATATTTTTTATAAGAAAATTATACGATTTGTTACAATTTATAATGTGTTAAGTTACAAGTTAGTTATAACTATTAGCCACCATTTAATTAACAATAGTATAATAACATACTGTCAGGAAATATTGTCCTACTTATTAAGTTTTAAGTTACATTTAAGTCGATGCATGCACTTAGTAATACGAAAATTACATATCTCACAATAGTTATTTAAAAAAAAACATTTTATTGCGACTAAGTTTGCAACTGAAGGGAAAATTATTTACATTTCAATATCGTTTATGTATATTTGCTTGAACAAAGTTCTTTTTTGTATAAACTTTATACACATTATGTATATAGAAGCAGCACAAAGTGTTGTAAAGAAATATGACGTTTTTTTGTTGTTTTAATCGCTTTGTTGTATATTTTTGTGCGAATTTTATATTTTGTATTTACAAAGTTAGGTTTAAGTTAAATAGATGCAATATAGTGATAAAAATGTAATTTTTTGAATTCTCTAGCACGATTGACCGGGTAATTTAAGGCATTTTGCCAATTTATAATTTTTCATTGATGGTCATGAGTGCTAAAAATATAGTGGATGCTGTCTACTCACTCTGTCATATATGAAGTATGTTTTTAATCAACATCCAAAACTTATGAGAAAGCAACCAACAAGTTGGTTGTGGCACTCAAATCATTGCACAAATTTTATGTGCCTTTTTAATATAGTGGATGCTGTCTACTCACTCGGTCATAAAGTATGTTTTTAGTCAACATCCAAACTTATGAGAAAGCAACCAACGAGTTGTTTGTGGCACTCAAATCATTGCACAAATTTTATGTGTCTTTTTAATATAGTGGATGCTGTCTACTCACTCGGTCATAATGTATGTTTTTAATCAACATCCAAAACTTATGAGAAAGCAACCAACGAGTTGGTTGTGGCCTTCAAATCATTACACACACTTTATGTGCCTTTTTAAAATAGTGGATGCCGTCTACTCACTCGGTCATAATTTATGTTTTTAATCAACATCCAAAACTTTTGAGAAAGCAACCAACGAGTTGGTTGTGGCTTTCAAATCGTTGCACAAATTATATTTCCTTTTTAATATAGTTGATGCTGTCTACGCACTGTAATATATGAAGTATGTTTTAAATAAACATCCAAAACCTTTGAGAAAGCAACCAACGAGTTGGTTGTCTCTGGCGTAGTCCATTTAGTTTCATCAAAATTGGTTTAGTTGATATGTTAGTAAACCCATATGAAGTTTTTTTTTGAGATTTGTCTGTGTCCTTTAGTTATTAAAATAGTTAGTAGCTATGTCGTGTACGAGAAATCATAGTAATGTAAATAATGGTATTCAAAACAACCCACCACGCTTTTTAAAACCATCACTTTAGATATTTGTAAGTTTTTTTTAACTACTTTGGTTAGTTAGTGATCATCGTATGTGTGTAACATTTTTATACCTTAAAGTTATAATTGTGATCTATAGCGCAATATTTGTCTCGAATTCCACTTACTTATAATCTACATTGTTTAGAATAATCTTTCCCTTACACATTAAATATGTAATTGTGCCTTTTCCAAATCCAAACAAGCGTGCCTTAAACCTACCAGCCTTACCGCATGTAAGAATATTTTAGTTATAACATTTTTTTACTGTTTACGTAATCTTTTTATTGAAACTGATTCACTTCCATCGTTACTTTTTAAGTATTTTAGAATAATAAGTTGAAATTGTATTAATTATTATTTATCCGTCCAACACTGGTCCTATTAAGGTTTTTAATTTAAAGTTTATTTACTGAATATATTATACAACTTTAATAAATTAATGTGTGTTCTCTTTTTGTATAAGTCTATTGTTGTTATTTTATTATGAAGTTAAAATTTCTGATTGTAAAGAAAAATAAATGAGCGAGCCTTACAGTAGTCGCATATGATGTGTAACATCTGACATCGTAGGCGCAGCGAAAGTATGTGTCTCGGAAGTTGTCTGCTAGTCGCTGCGCAAACTGCAATTTTTCAGGCGCAATCCGAATATTGAAGGTGAAGACAGCATTGTATAACTGCCTCGCTCACTCGCATACGTTTTTCGCATAGTCTATCTCGCTTTTACTTTATGCTAATTTATCCCCACAGCAGTACCTGCGTAATCGTCACAGAGCCTAACTTCACAAACATATACATTGGCTGCGACTAGGCAACATTAACATAAGGCGCGTTCCACCTAAAGCAAAATGCTAGCAATGTTAACTATTTTAGCCCCAATGTCGTTCCACAAGCCCTTCGATGCTATCACAAATAACAAACGTCAAACGTTCCAATATGCAAAATGTTAACTTTTTAACTTCGGAAACTAGCATCGTCAGACCCATGTTGTTTTGTGGGTTCGAAACTACGAATAAGTAATAAGTCAGGAAACGTAACAGCGTTAATAAAATGACCCAACAAAAGTCGTGCCCAAGTAGGTGGGGCTTAAAAGTCGTGTCCAGCGCGTCATCAGTCGTACATTTTTCATGCAAGCGAGCACACGTCATAGCTTCGCGTACGTTTTAATTTTATCATTGTGAACTACAGCTGTGAATCATCATGCCAGCATGTGTTGTGAAGTGGTGCAGGAGCCATACAAGATTAAAATGTCCAGGGATCACTTTTCACTAGTAGTAGTTGCAAAATTATAATTATATTCAAAGACGTTCAAATACATTATCAAACCGCGATGATCAATACTATGCAAAATGAAGTCAGTCAATTTTTGCACTAAAGTTTAATTTCTACTCGATGAAATTTTGAATTTAACCTGTTATTTTTTTCACGCAGATGATTCATACCTAAGAAACGTCAACAGATTTAGGAGAATACTAAACAAAATGAGCAAATAAACAGTAATGAACGATTACAGTTGGTATGTAATATAGGTTCGGCTTTTTCGACTCATGGGAATAACAATAGCATTAAAAAAACAGTTCATAGTTTGATCGAATTAAAGCACGTTTAATTCCTCAGGCTAATAAAAATTCACCTTCTGGAAATTTTGAAGTGTTTGATTTACCTGAGTTGCTCAAAAAAACAAATAATGCAAACCCTCAAGGAATAAGGCAAAATAACTTGTAAGATTTCACTATTATTTTTTGCACTTAATATTTAGGTTTGATAGGAATTTTTATTTTAGCTGTATATGTGTATCTATTTCAATTAGAGACAGTCTTTCATAGATTTGAAACTGATCTTCAATAAGGTTATTTTCAGGAGAATAATATCAACACTGAATGTAATGACGGTGTTGAAGACAACACCGTCAATACATTCATAAATATTAATGACGGTGTTGTCTTCAACACCGCCGTTACATTCAGTGTTGATATTATTCTACTGAAAATAACCTTACCAACCAAGAAAAACAAAATTAAAAAATAATCTTATTTCAACCGAAGTCTTTAGTTTTGAAGAAAGAGAATCATGCGTTACGCCGATAAATATACCATCGTCAGATATTGAATCTGCTCTGAATACTCCTAAAACACACACTTTAAAGCAAAAACTAAGAAAAAAACTATTTTGGCAGTATAACGACTATCACAGATCAGAAATCTACAACGCCCAAATAAAAGATTAACTATGAAGAATATTTCACTTAAAATATTTTATCCCAATTGAAGAAAAATGGATTTGGCGATACTACAGAAAATACTGCATTGAATGATTTTTCGGACGATATAGTTTTAGCCCTTAAAAGGAAAAAGTCAAAAGTTTCTTTGATGGCTGTGCATCTAACATCGCTACGGCTAAGATGTTGGGTTGCAATTTCGAAGACACAAACAATTCAAAATCGTTTTTTGACCACCCATCTACCGGAGACCCAGTAGTTGTAATATTAGATCCATTTCATATGGTGAAACTAGTGCGTAACACATTAGAGGAAAAGACACTCGTAGATAAAAACAAGAAAAAAAATTGAGTTGGCACATTTGCAGAAACTGAAAAATGTTCAAGATATCGTTGGATTGCATTTTGGGAATAAATTGTCAAATCGGCATCTATACTTCCGAAATAATATCATGAAGTGAAACTAGCGATTCAAACCTAAGTCAAAGTGTAGCTGATGCGATTAAGTTTGGTTCGCAACTGTTAAACATGCCTGATTTTCAAGAAACAGATGCAACTGTTAGCTTTTTAGAAACGTTTAACAACCTTTTCGACATACTAAATTCAAGACCGATTTTCTTTTTCAGTGGTAGAAAAAGAAAAACTACATGACGTTTTGGATCAAAGCGAAAAATATATTAAAGGTCTCTAAATCAATATGCAGTCAAAAAAAACTCGAACAGTAAATGGACAAAGAGTAACAACATATACTAACTCTTTGAAACCAGTGACCAAAACTCAGTCCAAAACTGGACTTCTAGGACTCCTCATATGTATTTCAAGTTTTAAATTACTTTTTGCACGGCTAGTAGAGTTACAAATATAGAAATTTATTTAACCATATTAAGCCAAGATAATATTGAGTTGTTTTTGGAGTGATCCGCAACCACGGCCGTTGCAACAATAACCCAAACGCCTGACAGTTTATGGAAATATATAAAAATAATTTACTGAACTTGAACCTCAGCTCTAAATTCACAGGCTGACAGGAGGACATTCTGTTTTAAATTTTTCAGAATCCGTTTTCACTACATTGCGAAGAAAGATTCTCTTTTAATGTCTTCTGGACAAAAACTTAATAAATTAATTATATTTCGTGGGACAAAGAATTTAATGAATTGTAAAAAGTGAGCCAAAAAAAACCATTGAACAGTAATATTGTTTTATTACTGACTTGGTCCGGTCCACTTATTGCATAACATCGTCCACGCCGCTATGACTCAGCTGTCATAGCAGACATTGCATTACGCGCGTGAACCAATCCCTGCTTTCGTTCTGAATTTAAACCAATCACCAAGCATGTATATTTGTAACCTCGGAAGTGATTCGTACTTTGAATCTTACGTCGTTTTGGTTTGAAGTAGGGGCACTTTTATTGTGACATTTGTTCTGAATTAGAGTTCCTGACTTATTATTTATTCGTAGGTTCGAAATGCTACTTTTTGACAAGTGTCAACATTTAGTGGCAGAGCAAGTAATTTTAAATAAAAATAACATTATTTTGCTTGGTTTTGCGGTATCGGTGTAAGTTTTTCGATAATTCTTTTCAGTTCCTACTTTTAAATTACTTGGGATGAGTGAATGGTGGGAAGTGACATTTATTTTAGCAGTAACACTTTTCACTTGTAGATGTCAACCGTGCCACAGAATCAGCGTGACCAGATTTAGCAGGTTCCTGCGATTTTAGCAGGATTGTGCTCATATTTTAGCTTTTGTAGCATGTTTTTAAAATTTAGCATTTTTTAGCAGGATCCAATAAAATTTAGCAATAATTTGACATTATTAATAGAATCAGGATTTCCTCACTTGACAGTCCAAAACCAAGAACAGAACTTTTTTGTACACTAGCAACACTTTCTTCATCTAGTACTATGGAATTCTCCGGGAACCGGAAATGTATTTTTGAACTTGTACCACAATTTCCCGGTATCCAGAAATGAATTTGTGAACTTGTTCGTTTCTTCTACCACAATTTCGGAAAAAACATATGCCTATAATAATTTCTCGTTCTCGTCTACTAGTATTCACTATTCAGTGCTGAGTGCTACAAAAGAATAGTGCATATATTTAATTGTTTTGTTGTGGTTGTGTGAAGTAAATAAGAGAAGAAATGAAACGAAAATATGACCAAAACTATCGCTCGGAGTGGGAGGAAGATCCCATGTTTTATGCCTGGTTGACGAGGGCTAAAGACGATCCAAACACAGCTTTTTGTAAGGCTTGTAATATCAAACTGGTCACACGTCTATCTTCTTTGAAAGACCATGTTTCCACAGCCAAACACAAAAAACATATTATTGGATATGCTGGGCAGTCATCGGTGAGTATCAAATTGTGTTGCCAGATATACTTTTATAAATATCAGGTGGCACTTTATTACTGCTAATATAAATTAAACATTATTTTCATAGAATTTGTATAATTATTGTAATACCCACTACATTTTTATTTTAGGTGCAACATTTTTTCGAGAAAACATCTTTGTCTGAGGAATCCAAGAAGGCTGAAGTCAAAATGTGTGCATTTCTAATTGAACACAATTTGCCATTCAGAATCATGGATCACATGAGCGAGTTACTTGAGAAATGCTTTCATGATTCCGAAATTGCAAAGTATTTTGCGTGCAAACGAACAAAAGCTGCCGCAATAACTTATAATGTCCTAAAACCAGAACTAGAAATGGAAATGCACGTTGATTTGTCATCTTCCTTAAACGTGCGGTCAGGCAGACCGGTGTTTTCTGTTGTAATAGATGAAAGCACAGATGTAACTTCGACAAAAGTACTTGCAGTAGTGACTAAGTATTATTCTGAAAAACACATGCGTGTAAAAACTAAGTTTCTCGCATTAATGGACATAGAAGGTGAGTCAGCGCAGAACTTGTTTGATGCTCTATCACAGGCACTAAAAAACGCTAACACAGATATTAAACACGCTATTGGGTTTGGTGCTGACACAACTAACGTGATGTTTGGGCAAGAAGGTGGTGTGATCGCTAAAATTAGACAAGTTAATCCTGAATGTGTTTTTATAAAATGTATTTGCCACTCAATTGCTTTGGCTGTAAGTCATTCTAGTAAAAAATTGCCAAGAAATTTGAACCAAATTGTAAAAGAGGTGTATGGGTACTTTGCGCATAGCAGCAAAAGACAGAGAGAGTTTCAAGAATTTCAGAATTTTTTTAATACTGAAAATCATAAAATTCTACAGCACTATGATATTCGCTGGCTATCGTTACATGCATGTATTAGTAGGATCATTGAGCAATGGGAACCTCTTAAACTGTATTTCCAAGGCCAATATTTAGATGATAAAAATATTTCTTCTGAATTCTTATGCGAAAACTTCCGAAACAGTATTGTCAAACTGTATTTTTACGCATTGGACTACATTTTACCTATCCCAAACAAAATGAATATAATATTTCAAGCAGATTATTCCACAGTACATAGGGTCTACAAAGATGCATCGGAAATGTTTGTACTGCTCTTGAGCTGTTACATGAAAGTTAACTATTTAAGATGCACAAATCCCTCAGATTTAGATCCTACTTCATCAGTGAATTTCTTACCTCTAAATGAAATATATCTTGGAGTAAATGTCAGTAGACAAATAGAATTACTTGCACAAGATGTCGCTCAAAAACCAGAAATTACAGCTTTTCTGAAAAGAATGCAATATTTTCTCATTGAACTGTGTGTTCAATTGAAAACGCGACTTCCAATGAACAAGCTCTTTGAAGAAATGCAGTTCCTTGACCCTCAAAATGTTGTTTATAAACAACAAAAAATGTTGTTGTTAAATGTTGTTGTTTTTACATCTTTGGTCAACATAGTTTGTCAGTTTCCCAATTTGGTCCAAGAACCCGACATACAAATGATTGATTCTGAATACAGGGGGATGAAACTTGACAAATCAGTGAGTGATATACTGGCTTCTGGGAGCAGTTCTGATGCAAAATTAACAGACACTGAAAGTTTTTGGGGACATATTGGAAATATGACCAATTTAGATGGCACTAAAAAGTACCCCAACATTGTAAAATTTGCACGTGCTATGATGATTTTGCCAATGTCAAATACGTCTTGTGAAAGAATCTTTTCACAGGTTAATAACATAAAAACAGAGCAGAGAAATAGATTCAAAAATGAACATGTTTCTGCTATTTTGCATGTCAAACAAGCAATCAATGAACAAAATGGATGCGTGAATTTTGAGCCAACAAAAAATATGGTAAAATTATCTCGAAATTCATCGTCACTATACAAGGGATTTTCACATGACAATGATAACAATTAATTCCTTTTTTTGTATAAATCTTAACATAATTGTGTTACAAATGAAAATAAATAACATTCTAATCGTACAGATTGTCATTTTATTGTCAATTTATAATATATTAAGTGTTAGCAGTGATTTAGCATTTTCTGTAAAATAAATAGCAGGTTTTAGCAGTTTTTTTTTTAATCGTATATTTAAATCTGGTCACACTGCACAAAATAAATAATAGTACAAGTACTGAAGGATAACTGAAGGATATGATTTAAATACATAGCAACTCTCGCTACAACGCAATAAAGTGCAATTTAACTCGCACAGCGCTGCGATCTTTCAATTATATTACCTAGAAGGCGCTCACCCATTGCGTGCAGGCTAGAATGTACCGTATCACAACGCGCGAGAGCTTCCATTGCTCTAACCGTTTCAGAATCGCTCAGTCACTTTTTCGCTCGGCAGGGTGTATCAAGATATAATTAGGTACTTGCACTAGTAATTATTCTGTGATATATGACAGAATAAACAATAATGTAATAATGATTTTTTTTACTTCTTATTATAAATGTTGATAGTTTTATTAACTACATATGACATTCTTATCAGAGTAGACCTAGTACCTCATTATTTGATTATAACTTGATAGGTATTGCACTTTGATGAATAAAAGGTGCCTGCCTGAATTCCAAGCTTAAAAATGAATGAAAAAAAAATGGCTACCTACGTAATAAAATGTCAGTACGTAGGTATTTTACGAGACTCATCAGACCGAATGCTATGCGGTACATTCTAGGTTTCTTCTTGGTACTCATAATTAAGAAAAGAATAATATTTGGCAAAAACTTTACGTAAGTAGGTATTTTATCGTAAAGCACACGGCGCGCGACTCATCGAGCGCACGCTTGACACTACTGAATTAACCGCAATATTGCGGCCGCAAAGTGTAGGTATAATATTTGAACTTGTTGCGGAGTGCGACTGGCCTGACCGTGTTAACGCTGGTTTTACGTAAGAGAAACGCTGATTGGGCGCTAGTCATTCATGTTAAGGCGCGTCTAAGACCAAAACGCCGCGCTAGCCGTTTTTTGGGCAGTTTTTTAGAGCTATCTACTTGTTATTTTAAAGAATTATCTTCTAATAAAAAATACATTAAATTTCTACATAATCTTGAGTCCATAATAGTACATTTTGTTTTTTTTTTAAATAAGTACTTTGTTATCTAATCACCTTACAACGAAACCACATAAATGAGAAATAATCATTGATAACATGCATCTCCTCATGAAGTAATATTATTTTAATTTCGCTACTAACACTAATGGATAGACAATTTAATAATGAACATTTTGTAACAATTTTTTTTTTCAAAAGACCTAAATTTGTTTTTATAAAGATTTTATTACAAAATCTGGGCGTATTCATTACTGTAACTCATGCGCGGGCAATCGGGATTCAGTCTGCCGCAAGGTCTCGAGGGTGAAACACGTGCCGTTTGTCACTGCGTCGCCTAGCGCACTTGCTAACTCACGCCAAATTTTTTATGATAATAATAGATTATTGTGTTTGTTATTGACGTTTGTTTAGGTTACTTATAGGTTTTTTTTGTGTTAGTTATTTGTTATGTTATTTATTGACGATTTTTTGGACGCTTTGTGTGTGTATT
The DNA here is from genome assembly GCA_946251855.1 of Alsophila aescularia. Classification (NCBI taxonomy): domain Eukaryota; kingdom Metazoa; phylum Arthropoda; class Insecta; order Lepidoptera; family Geometridae; genus Alsophila; species Alsophila aescularia. The sequence goes on from OX276381.1 coordinate 12,902,362, forward strand.
TAGAATTATTTAGTTTTGCGAAAAGACGCTACTTTTGTGTAAACACTCAAAATGCCAAAGTACAAGAAAGTTGTGCGACAAGGACGTGCAAAAATAGCAAAGATGAACGAAGCTCGGTAAGCTGTCTCGTAGTTATATTCTAAATAACAGTGAAATTATTTGTTAGTTACCTACTTATCGTATATTTTAATAACTAGTATGTACAAAATATATTTTTTAGTTTTATAATAAATATAAACATAGCAATTTATTTATAAATCTATTTTTTTTGTAGCTGGGCTAAAAGAAGAGGACAAAATAGTTATGACGAAACACCAATCACATCAAAACATTCTGAACAAAATTGTGTTGATAGCAGGTATGTTTCTAAGACAGTTTCTAACTACTATAAACTTACTAAGTATTTCTCTAAGATGTGAGTAAAGTGATGACATCTCATCAGTGTCATATAATATTTTGTCAGCAAATAAAAATGAATTTTCGTTCATGTGTGTGCCATAGAGTTATGAAACTACAGACATGAACATTCACATTGATTCAGTACCTACGTGGTTCAGCGCCTGTTAGGTAACTATTTTTGTGTTTAAATATTTAAGATTTAATGTATTTTAAATTAAATAATCTTTTTTAGGTTAAAAGATAACCAAAGTGACGCCCAACCTCAAATGGAAATTTCAAATAAACAACGTAAAGCGTGAATGAGTAAGTATTAGACATAATCCTTTTATCTATATTATTAATTTATTCATTTTCTACACATACTGTTTACATTTTTAAATACTTTTTAAAATAATTATAATATAAAAATAATTATAAAAAATTAAAATAAAATAAAATGTAGCCCACCGGTATCGGGAACAGGGTCCAAGCTACCGGCGGTCAGGGCTCCAGAGAAAGGAACCTCCTAACAATGCGCTAACCTGGGCCTTCTGCATCAGGCCCTTGATCCAACTGCCTAATTTCTGTATAATCTTTACGAATGATTAGCAAATTATTTCATCACTAGTAGGGATGAAATGTTTACCCTACCAGGAACCAGGGCTTTGCTGGAAGTAGGGCGCACTGGAGCGGACGGGAAATACTTGCAAGTGTGAAACAAAATATTCTTAGCAGACACTAAGTCTGTTATTAAAAACGTAGGAAGGACATATTAAATTTCATCTAAAAAAAAAAGAGTACAATATTGCGGCACAGAACGAACGGGGCTACCAAATACTTCCAAGTATTTTGAAACCTGATTTTCGAACTTGGTAATTTTAGATGCTCGTACTTAAGCCCTGGTAATTAATTTTGCAAGTATATCTCATACTAGTCACCTGAACCTTAAAAATCTGTCATCATTATGCAAAATATTTTTATTTTGCAGTTTACGTGAGGACGTTACTGGAGACTTGATGGATGCTGAAAACACTGAAGAAATTAATCAAAACATTGATGAGGTAAGTTTCTGATACCTTTCACGTGTGATTTGAACTTAAATGAAAGTTAGTCCATTTGTATTTGAAAATGAGTAACAGTTTCCGATGAAAAAATCAGATCGTGGATTATACTATCACAATTTTAATTTTTGGATACATAATAAAATTCGTTTTTTTTATTTTAGATTCAAATTTCGTATGAAGAGGAAGCAGTAACTAACGAAAAAATAATAAACAGAAGAATTATTGATGTCAGCTACTTCCTTTCCGAATTAAAACGTATTTCAAACCATGGCCCACTTGGATGCAGCTTCACAGAACTTGACCTCATAGCTGAAACCCTGATTGGTCTACAGTCAAAATTTACATTTAAATGTCGGCTTTGCAATCAAAAGTTTGTTATAAATGGAGACAACTGCAGTGAAAACTACCTAAATATTAATACGTGCGCTGTCGCAGGTACTATTGCAACAGGTGGGGGTCATTCACAGCTGGATGAACTTATGTCAGCACTCAACCTCCCGTTGTTATCTGAAAAAACATATTCAAAAAACCATGAACTTATCAGTAGGAAATGGGAAGATGTTTTAGTAGAATCCATGAATCAGGCTGCAGAAAGAGAAAAACAATACGCAATTTCTAAAGGCAGAGTTAACAACGATGGAATTCCCATAATAGATGTAATTGCTGATGGTTGCTGGTCCAAACGTAGTTACAAAAAGAATTATAATGCTCTTTCGGGCGCAGCTGCCATAATTGGGAAACATACAGGAGAAGTTCTATTTTTAGGCATTAAAAATAAATACTGCTTCATCTGTGCCCGTGCAGGAAACAAAAATGTTGATCCATCAGAACACAAATGTTTTAAAAATTACTGTGATCCATCCACAAACATGGAGAGTGAAATAATTGTAGAAGGATTTAAAGAATCCATAAGAATGTACAATTTAATTTACGGAAAACTCATATCCGATGGTGATGCTAGCACCTACTCCAAAATATTACAGGCTCGCCCGTATCCTGATCGGACTGTTGAAAAAATAGAGTGTCGTAACCACGTCTTAAGGAATTTTTGCAATAAATTACAAGCACTCGCCACAGACACTAAATATAACATAAAATACCGAAAATTAATAACAAAAATATATACTACGAACAAGATTTACTATTTGCAAATTAATTAAAAAACATAAATGTAACTCTGATGTTCAACTTATGTTTGACGACTTATTAATTAGCTACCTCCATGGCTTCGGGGACCACACTAAGTGCCGATCATACTTCTGTGATAATATCGGCAAAACGTACCTGCCAAATGATTTTATTTTAAGCAAAAAATATGTTTTATCATTCAAAATGTTGCAGGACATGCTCGGAGTCTATTATATGATGTTGATAGCAATGTAGTTGAAAGGTTCAATAGCGTGGTGGCTAAGCTGGTTGGTGGTAAAAGGATGAATTTTTCTTTAAAAAATTCGTATCGAACTAGATGTCATGCCGCTGCCGTAGCTTTTAATGAAAAAAAAGCAATTTCTCTGCTATATAAATCTATTAATAAAGGAAACAGCCCTCAAGGCAAAATAAAACGGCTAGAAAATAAAAGAATAAACAAAAATGCGAAAATGAAGCTAAGTAGGAAACCAAAAAAACGAGCCTTGTTCTCAGAAAAATCGAAACAGGATCACAATTATGGTCAAGACTGCACAAAACCTGACATGCCAATCGATGTTTTTAACAAAATTAAAGATAATTTTATAGAAAATTTAAAGAAAACTGATGAGGAAAGAACTTTAATCAAACGGACAACCGTTTTACAAAGTGAATGCAGCGAGTGGCTAGAGTTGCGTAGGTCGCTATTAACCGCTTCCAACTTTGGAAAAGTTATCAAGCGGCGAAATGACACAAGTTGTCATAATTTTGTAAAGGATTTGTTGTACAAAACCAACATTGACCATGTGTCGTCAATTAAACATGGCAAAGACAATGAAAACATTGCTATCAAGCAATTAGAAAGGCAAGAAAAAATTAAAATTGAACCATGTGGTCTGTTTATTGACGAAGAGTTGCCATTTTTAGGTGCTACTCCGGATGGCTTATGTGGCGACGACACTATCGTTGAAATTAAATGCCCGATAACGGCATTCAAATTGGGGTTAGAAGAAGCCATAAAAAAAAAGAAAAGTGAGCTTTTGGAAAACCACAATAAAAAGGCTGGAAATCAATAAAAGCCACCAATGGTACTATCAAGTGCAGGGGCAATTACACGTAACTAAACGATCAAAGTGCTTATTTGCAGTTTGGTCAAATGAGAACCTTCCGCTAAAAACGGAACACATCGATAGAGATGACCAATTCTGGAAGGAGAAGATGAAAGAAAAGCTTTCATCATTTTATGTAGATTGTTTGTTGCCAGAATTGGTCGACCCTCGGTACCCTCGAGGTATGAATATAAGAAATCCTTCATACATCGAAGAGGCAATGATGACCAAGAAAAAAAGTAAAGAAAATATTGAACCTCAATTAAATAACGAGATTGAGTTGACAGCAGACATAGATATAAGTGAAGATGACAAACCTTCTGACTTAATTATGCCTACACCTACATGTATCCGTTATTTAGATTTTAGGGATATGTAAATTAGAACTACGAAGTTCCTTTTCACGTATTATTTAAAACAGAAACAAAATTTTCGAAGCCGCCATCATGGATTTACATTTTAATGCCTCTATCGGCTTTAACCCTCGAAAACCATGAAAACATCACCCATGACAAAAAAATGTGAAAATTTTCGCAGTCGCCATCTTGGATTTTTATTTTGATCAAATTCACCACATTCATTCATTCCTTCAGATATCGATACCCATCACGTCTGCGGAGTTTTGCTAGCTAATTTAATTTGACCCTGTATTAGTAACTACTTTATATAATAATTAATTAAATAAATGATAATAAAATTGACTTTGTTGTTTATATTTTACTAGCTCATGCCCGCGGCGTTGCCCGCGTAATGTTTAGTATCCTTCGGGAACGTCATACCGGGATAAACAGTATTATATGTGTTAATTTGAGTTATAAGCTATCTGTGCAGCATATTTCATCCAAATCCGTTCAGTAGTTTTTGTGTGAAGGAGTAATTAACATTCATCCATCCATCCATCCTCAAAGATTTCTCTTATTTTAGCACTGTCTGAATATCAGGTAACTCGCCTTCGATCTAAGGAGCAAACACTGCAATATGTTTATTATAGTGTACCTACCATGAATACTTGTACCGTATTATGTATGTATTAAGTATTCATGGACGTAAGTAGAATCACTGAATTTATGAACTAAATTATTTATGCGCAGCAATACACATTTCTTTCTTTTTTATAAAGAAATATTTGTTTTATTGAATGCCGTGTCTGTGAATTAAAATTATTTATGCGCAGCAATACACATTTCTTTCTTTTTTATAATGAAATATTTGTTTTATTGAATGCCGTGTCTGTGAATTCTAAGGTCTTCGATTTTTACTTGTATTTGTAAATGGTTCACCAGATGGCGCTAGTAGTGTTTTACGAAGTATTGTAGAGGTGGGGTGCGGTAAAGAGGGAACGAATGCTCAAGGTTATTTTGGTCAGGGAAGGGCCTTAACACAAATGGTATAGCATTTATAGGTGGAACGCGGCAATAATCTAGCACCGCGTGCGCTCATTGGTCAACTGTGAATCAGCAACTACTTCCTCTGATCTATAAATCTTACTTTTTATCAGAAAACTGTATGCCGGGATAGCTCAGCTTGCAAACGCTCGGCTGCTAGTCTGAAGTACCGGAGTTCTATTCATGTTTACATTTGCAATATACTTAACAATAACTTTTTTGCAAACATTCTAGCGGTGCACAGTAGTGCCATCTAATTATCTTATTGTAAAACTAACATAAGATGCCCAGAGGCACCTCCCTAGGGGCATAGATAGATAGATAGATAGATAGATAATACTTTATTACACATAAAACATTTCTTTAAAATAAGTACAATGGTCGGTCTTATAGCTAAGAATCTTTTCCAGGCAACCTTTGGATGGACAGTAATGGTAGAACAAGGAGTAGACGGCGATGCATTAAAATAACATAGATAGCTTTTTTCTTTGTTAACCTCTAAGTTTCCCACTGCTGGGCAAAGGTCTCCCCCAATCCCTTCCATTTATCTCTATCTTCTGCAAGTTCAAGCCCATTTCCTTCGAAAGTATCAAGATCGTCACACCGCCGCTTCCGTGGACGGCCTCGACGCCTTCGTCGGTCATTGGGTACCCAAAGTGTGGCGATCTTTGCCCATATTTCAGGATGCATCCTGCTCACGTGACCAGCCCAATTCCACTTGAGCCTTGCAGTTTTTTCTCCTACATCTGCAATACCTGTCATGGAACGTAGTACGGTATTTCTGACTCGATCAATTCGCTTTATACCTAGAATGCTGCGTTCCATTGCCCTTTGACAAACCTTGAGTCGGGACTTCTGACATTCAGTAAGTGACCAGGCCTGGGCACCGTAGGTTAGAATGGACAGGATACACATGTCGATGAGTTTGCGCTTCAGAGAGATCGGAAGGTCTCCCTTCATAAGCCCCTTCATAGACCAGTAGCTCTTTCAGGCGTTATCGATACGGCGACTGATTTTTTTGTCTTGCCTGTTTTCGAAGGATGCTAACTGGCCCAGATAGACATACTCATCGACACAATTTATCACTTGCCCATCAACCTCGACCCTACGCTTTATGCTGTTGGTCATCAGCTGCGTTTTAGACCTGTTCATCATAAGTCCCACCTCAAGGCCTGCCGTGCTCAGTTCTTGGGGCATTTTGTCAGGATCAGGTGCAGATGGGGCATAAAGGACAATGTCATCCGGAAATCTTAAGTTTGTGATACGATTGTTACCGATTTCTATGCCCCTTGTTACCCAGGAAACTGTAAGTGTCTTAAAAACCTCTTCGAGGGTGCTTGCTAAATAATTTGGGAGAGAGCGGGTCACCTTGTTTTACGCCTTTGCTTATTGGGAATGAAGGACCGGATGAATGAAGTTTGATGTCTGCTGTGCTGTGCTATGGCTGTAGATAATTTTAATTAAGTCTATGTAAGTTTTATCAACGTCTTGTTGTTCTAATGCTGAAAATATTGCAGGGTGTTTTAAGTTATCAAAAGCTTTGGAATAATCTACAAAAGCAAGGTACAGAGGCTTATGGAACTCGGTGAATTTTTCTATTATTTGGTTGAGTGTGTGGAGATGATCAGTGGTGGAGTAGTTTGGTTGAAATCCGGCTTGTTCGGGTGGTTGATGTCTGTCGAGCTTGCCTGCGATACGGCTTTGGATTACTTTAATAAAGATTTCATATAGCTTAAATTATTATTCCGGCAAAGATAATGGCTGCAGGGGGCTAAGAGATCGTGGATTTGTTTACTCCGAGTCCTGGTGACTCGGGGTGCCGTCCGTATGGTTCTCGCGGCCCAAAGCTTAGAGAAATTAAGACGAGAATAAGTAGACTCATCACTTCACCTAAGAAACCTCATTAACGCTTATTAAGATGCACGAGAGAAACGCGATAGCCCGCTGGCGAGAAGAAGCAGATGCAGATGGAGAGTTTGAGGGTTTATTGTTTGCTCGCGTCCGTAGGATTCAGCCCTCGATGTCCTACACGTGACCCTCGGGTGGTGCCAAAAGAGCAACCGGATCACCTGGTGGTAGGCTTCGGCCGCCGGCGTTTTATATCACCACCCTCTGGTCAAAGTCTTGATGCCAAACGACTTGTCGTGTTCCATCATTATGTTCAGGGAAGCTGTCCGAATGAGTTGTAGGATACAGTTGTGTTGGAAGGGTGGACCGTGATCGGAAACATGGTGTTTCTGCGTCGGAGGGTAGCGGGATCCGAAGCACGGTGTTCTCTGCTGGTCTACCGCAAGTTGTAGGGGGCCCAAGTAGTAGTTTAGCCAGCTACGAAAGGCTACCCCGCTGCTTGGGAAAAATCCTGAAATGATCCATTGGGCCGGCTGGCGACTGGATATGAGGAACTGGTGGATTATTTCAGGGGGGTTCGGGCGTCCCCGCAGTCTCCGATGACGTAGGTTAGCCATTCTGACATCTCGTTTTCTATTTATTACTCGTACAACCTATTCACCACTACTCATCATGAAATAAGTCCAAAGAAGAAATAAGTTAAAACGGCAGATGCACGTCCTCACACTCACACGAATATTCGTGGGATTCACTCCAATCTCCAACCGGTCCATTATCATCTGGAGTTCTCTAAGCCCCCCTTGTTCTTCTTGTCGGAGACGCAGATTGGATGTCCAGCTGATATGGCATACTTGGATTACTCAGGCTATGTTTTGGAACACCTATTTATCCCAAACGCCGGTGTTTGTGTTTACGCCCGTGATAACATTTGAAATCTTGAGCAGCCTAACTTCTCGGTAATTTGGGTGCTGGTGGACACGGGCATAGAGAAAATTATGTATGCTTGTGTGTACCGCTCACACAGCGGAGATCGAGGCATGACTTTATTGGTAGACTATCTAGGTGACGTGGCAAGTGTCGTCCTACAGCGTTACCCGTCTGCTCAATTGGTGTTGTTTGGGGGACTTTAACGCCCACCACAAAGAGTGGCTTGTCCCATACCAAAAAACCGACCACGCTGGTAGAGAGACGCGGGAGCGTCTCGACCTGTTGATGACGACTGGACGAGACCGATACTCCGTATCAGTATCCCCACCTCTTGGTAGCTCTGATCGCTGCCTGGTTAAGTCCGTCTCAGTGTATTCCCCACCTGATCCTAGCCTTAAGGGTAATAGGCGCGTGTGGAGATACAACTCAGCGGATTGGGACGAGATGCGGCAATTCCTTGCATCGTACCCTTGGCGGCAAACATGTTTCACCTCCCAGGACCCGTCGACTTGCGCGTCTGCTGTTACAGAGGTAATATGTCAGGCAATGGAATATTTCATTCTATTCATTTGTGGTCGTTGTTAACGAGCACAACAATTATGACCTAGCTATTAAGTAGACATAGGGATAGACATAAGATAAGCAAATTGGAACTGTATAAAATCATTTAACATTTCATGTTGCGCCATTGAACTTGCTGAACTGGGGAACTTAGGTAGGCAATAAAAGACAACACACGACAATAGAATGCAGTGTTAGGTACATTGTGCCCTAATCCACATGATGATAGGCCAAACTGTTAGCCGGCAATATAATATTTAATGGAAGGTTACAAATAGGCAAACGTAGTTACGAAACGCTACAGGATAAATAGGTCATACAAACCACAGAGGGACACTGGAGTTCTCTGTGGTTAAGGTACAGGTTCTGTTCAGAAGCCGCCCCGCTTTGTAAGGGTATTGATTTGCAACGCGGGGTGGATCTGAACTAAATCTATAAACTTAGCGGAAACTGACTATATCAGCGGCGAGAGCGGGACCGAGCTAGGTAAGCTCCTCCAACACGGTCAAGCGTGTCGAAAAACGATGAGTCATACATTGGAATGTACATTTAAAACTGAGTTAGATAGAGATTAGCTATCTCAAGAATAGGTGCCGTTACTATACGAGTGCGAGGGGGCTAAAGAGATCGGAGGATGCCTCGCACCTATAGCCCGACTATATTTTTGTGCCTATTTCTTGAGCGTGGGAAAGTTCTCGTCTAGAACAATGGGTCGTATGACGTAATGGAAAGTTTACAGTTGATTGTCGAATAGAAGAGCTTTAAATTACTACTGGTAAAAGTATAAATACCAATACTTGCTAAAATTCAGTGTGCATTATCCGATTGACGTCCAAGCAAGCGAGAAGTTCTTCTATACTAGTGAAAGCACCACCCAGTTATTGAGGGCTCCGTAGCCAACATTTGTGAAACGGTTATAAATAAGTTTGATATTGATCTGTAACAAGTAACAAGTGTTAATAAATTTAATTCAGTTGTGTTAACCACTGCGTTTCCGTTTCGTCCCCACATCCTCTCGTCGTTTCTCTGCTACTGGGACCCCGCCCCTATGCGAGAGTCTGCAACATCCGTTTCGAGCCGGATCTGTCAATAGAGAAATGAGTGAAGACAAGAGCTCAGTGACCACCAGGGGACAGAAACGGAGACTAGCCGCCGAGTCTGTTGGCATAACGGACTCTGGGTTGCTATCAGAGCAAGCGCCCGGCTCGCCGAGCGAAGTACCGTCCATGTCGTCGAGGGCTCCGCAGGTTATTCCGCTGGGCGGTTCAGGTGGTCGCGTAATAGACCACAGAATCGTGTCTGAACCGTCCAGGGAATCGGAAGAAACTTGCAGGCCGCGACATGAAGGTGCCCGTTCAAGCCGCGCCTCCTCTCATCAGTCTACGCGCAGTACAGAGCTGCGACGCAAGCGAGCCGAGTACGAGGCAGAATGCCAGCTCGTTAAGATGCGCGAGTCGCTGGTGAAGAAGAAGTTCGAGGTGGACTTGGCCGAGATCGACGTAGACGCTGAATACGAAAGCTGCTACGACGATGAACATACAGCAAGACGAGTGGAAGAATGGGTAGACACGACGCCGCGAGAACCGCCGCGTCCTGTCAGAGAAGCCGGATCGTCAGTGCCGCCAGCGCCTGACGCCCGGGAAATAGAGCCGCCAGAGGCCGAAGCCCCGTCCACACGTCCCGCTGCATATAATGCACCATGTAACGCCACTGCCGCGACCGGTATTTCGACCGGACCGCAGGCGTTAGTGAATCGTTACGCGCCGCAAGAGTCAAATGAAAATCGACACAGGGGCAGAGAGGGAAGAGAAACGTCAACCGACGGCATCGAGCGCTTGGCAGAGGCGTTAATGCAACGAAACATTGTGTTCCTAGTACAAATTATTTTTTATGATGTTTCACAGAAAGACGTACTTACTGGACCTCGGCCGTCCGCGCGCGGTCCCGAGGCAGTCTTACGAACTACCGATATTTAAAGGCGATCCCTCAGAATGGATATCGTATAGAACATGTTTAAAGAAACAAACGATCTATACAGATTTAAAGTACACGAAAATATGGCGCGACTGAGAACGTCGCTGCAGGGTGACGCAAAGATTGCAGTGGAGGATTTGCTTCGGTCAGCGAGTAACCCGACCGAGGTTATGCAAGCCCTAGAAGAGGAGTTTGGTCACCCTAACCTAGTACTTGAGTGTGCCCTAAGGAAAGTGCGAGCGCTGCCGAAAGTGTCTGTGACTGGCCGGGAATTGAGGAAATTCTCTACTGCCGTCCGGAACTGCGTCTCGTTACTGAAGAACATTCGAGCCGACGGGTACCTCAACAACCCACAGCTTGTCAGCGAGTTACTGGCCAAGCTGACCCCGCATCACCGAGCACAATACGGGGACTTCGCAATGGAGCAGGACGACGGTCGGGGAGTGGATCTCAGAGTTTCTCCGAATTTAGAGATCCTCTCCGACTTCCTGACGCACCTGTCCAGTGCCGCATCGTACTACGTCCAGATGGACCTGGGCGTAGCGCCGAAGACAAGCATCACGCCGTTGGCGGCTCGGACTTACAACCCGAGCGCCGCGGTACGCCCGAATCGCAATTTTAAACCGTCGTTTCAACGAGTGCACGTACAAAGTGAAGAAATAGTAAAACCTGTAAACTCACAGCGCGAAAACAACATCGAGTGCGCGTTGTGTAACAAAAGTCATTCGTTGGACACGTGTAAAGCTTTCTTAGATTGCAGTATAGAAAAACGGTGGGAAGTAGTTAAACGGGGCCGGCTGTGTTTCAAATGCATCGTTAAAAAGCATCCTCGCTCGTATTGTAATGCGAAGCGATGCGAAAAGTGCTATAGTTCTGTCTGTTAGCGTGAAGCAACACATGATGGCTTCATGTGTTGCTTCACGCTAACAGACAGAACACCGGCGTCACCGAGAGTGTTACGAATGTCAGGGAGAGTCACGCGAAGGCTCTTTTAAAAGTGATACGCGTCACAGTGACTGACATCAACGGCGCTAAGCGTAAAGACGACTGTTACGCTCTTCTGGACGACGAAGCGACAGTTTCCCTAATAGACTCGTCGCTCGCAAACGACGTGAAGGGTCCCGTAGTCCCGCTGGTGATTCGTAGCGCGCGCGGGTTTCAAGTGACTGATACTACGTCACGTCCCGTGAACGTGACTATCGAGGGCACGAATGGCTACTCTCATAAAATAAAGTGCCGTACGTTACAGCGTATGGCCCTGCCGTCGCAGACGGTGCCCCTAGCGACGATCCTCAACAACGCGCATCTCCGTGACCTGGGATGCGAGGAACTCAGAGACGCAAGGCCGCTGTTACTACTGGGTCAAGACAACTGGGAGCTTCTCGTCAGCGAAGAAATCCGCCGAGGAAAATCCGGTAAGCCAGTGGCCTCCTTAACTCGCTTAGGCTGAGTTTTGCATGGCCCCGTAAGCGAGATTAAAGATCGCACAGAAACAGTTAATTGCATGACAGCCTCGCTTCCCGAGCTACACGATATGGTCAAGGCGCAGTTTGAGTTGGAAGCTATAGGTGTGTCGGAGTGTCCGCGCAAGCATCACGAAGTTGAACGTGCCGAACGCATACTGCAGCAGACAAGTAAGCGCACCGCAGACGGGAAACAATGGGAGGTAGGTCTTTTATGGAAAAGCAACGACATACGCTTACCCGATAACATTAACAACGCCAAGCAGCGACTGCGCGGCGTTGAGAAGAAAATGGATCGCGATTCTGAGTACGCGAAGGCGTACACGGCTCAGGTGAATCGGCTGGTCAGCGAGGGTTACGCCAGGAAAGTAAAGGGAAGGCTTAACTCCGGTCCGGAGTGGCACCTGCCGCCCTTTGGTGTGACAAATCCAAACAAGCCGGGCAAACTTCGTTTGGTTTTTGATGCGGCAGCTACATTTCAAGGTACGTGTTTGAATGATAACTTACTCGCTGGACCTGACCTTTTGAACTCTCTGCAGGGAGTGTTAGTAAAGTTTAGAATAGGACCGATAGGGTTCGCTGGAGACATCGCCGATATGTTCATGCGCATACGAGTGAGGGCGACAGATCAGGGGGCTCAACTCTTCTTATGGAGAGGGCAGTCCCGTGATAGAGAGCCCGATACGTATGCCATGAATTCATTGGTGTTCGGCGCGGCCTCCTCCCCGACTACGGCGATTCATATACTTAACAAAAATGCAGAAGAGTTCGGAGGGTCGCATCCTGAAGCTGTGGAGGCGATAAAAACAAAACATTACATGGACGACTACCTGGATGGAGCGTGGACCGTACAATAAGCTAACAAGCTTATCGAAGAAGTAAGTACTATCCACGCCGCAGGCGGTTTTAATATTCGAGGTTGGGTAACCAACTCGCCGGAGCTGCGGAACATATTGAAAGCGGAAATGCCAGAGCGCGTAGCTATGGACAAAGGCAATGAATTAAAAGAACGGACCTTAGGTATGATATGGACGCCGGGGACTGACCGTTTTGCCTTTCTTTGATCTATCTTTCAAGCGGCTGCCGAGAGACATAACCGAGGGGAAAGTCACGCCGACAAAACGTGAGTTTCTAAGTTTTATTATGTCTATATTTGATCCATTAGGATTTTTGTACCCGTGTATCATTCAATCGCGGATACTTATGCAGCGTATATGGAAGTCGGGAATTAAATGGGACGATAAATTAAATGAAGCCGAGGCGGAGCTCTGGTTCAAATGGTTGAACAATCTACATCATTTACGTGACGTAGAGGTACCGAGGTGGTACGGATTGAGGCCATATGACCTAGAACTTCATTTTCGGAGACGCCAGCGAACTACCTTATTCCGCTGTTGCGTTTCTAGTCGGAAACAGCACAGCAGGGGGAAGAGAGGCTGTCATGGTGATAGGAAAGGCGCGCGTAGCACCTCAGAAAGTATTGTCAATTCCCCGCTTGGAATTGCAGGCCGAAGTGCTAGCTAGCCGACTAGCTTGCACTGTTGAAAAGGAGCTAGGTCTGCCTGTGCAGAAATTCATGTGGACGGACAGTAAAACTGTATTGAAATGGATTAATAGCGACGCACATGAATTTCAGCGATTTGATTCGCATAGATTAGCGGGGATAGATAGGAAAACGGAAAAAGGCAACAGGCGCTGGCTACCCTCGGCGGAGAACCCCGCTGATAAAGCTACCAGATTGGATTGGCCCTATAACTGCAAAGAATGGCTTTCTGGCCCCTGTTTTCTTCGTTATCCGCAGACGCAGTGGCCGACGTGCAATGACGTCACCGTATCAGAGGACAATTTGGAACGAGTACAGCGCGTCAGCGTATTGACGACGCCCACCGCTCCTCTGATAGACTGCGCACGCTTCTCTACATGGACGCGAGCTCTGCGCGCTTTGGCACGCGTACTAGTTCTCATCGACCGGTGCCGCAAGCGCCGCTCTACGACCGTGCTGCGCACGGAAGATATACGCGAAGCCGAGCTCCGCCTGGTGCGGTTCGCGCAGGCGGATAGCTTCGCAACAGACATCGCGGCGCTGGGCGCGGGTAAGACGCTGCCCGCGTCTAGCCCTCTGAGAGCACTCGACCCGATGCACTGATGGGCTGTTACGTGTACGTGGAAGACTTAGATAGATAGATAGATAATACTTTATTGCACCTAAAAAGATATTATTACACATAAAATATGTCTTTAAAATAAGTACAATGGGCGATCTTATCGCTAAGAGCGATCTCTTCCAGACAACTTAAGGCGTGCACTGAGCTCAGCTTCGAGGCACGGCATCCCGTCATTCTTGACGGGCGTCACCCCTTGACGCGAAAGCTCGTGCACCACCACCACGCCATAGCGCTCCACGCTAATCATGAGACCGTCGTCAACAACATGCGCGAGCGGTACTGGGTGACGCAACTACGGTCGACAGTCAAAACCGTAGTTGCGACCTGCCAGCTCTGCCGCGTACGCCGCGCGCTACCCAGGGCGCCTAAGATGGGCGACCTACCGCCCGGGCGCCTGGAGAGTGGACGACGAGCCTTCATCCACTGTTGAGTGGAATACTTCGGCCCGATGGAAGTCACCATTGGACGGCGCCGGGAGAAGCGCTGGGGCGTGTTGTTTACATGCCTAGTGACACGCGCCGTCCACCTTGAGTTGGCCGCCTCATTGAGCGCCGACTCCGCCATTCTGGCCCTGCGGCGCTTCATCGCGCGCAGAGGTCAGCCAGTCGGGGCCGTGTCAGAACTCCGAGAAGCACCGAGGGACCTGGACCACGACCGGCTGAGGGTCGAGCCCATCGCCAGAGGGATCAGTTGGCACTTTAACCCGCCAGCTGCGCCGCACATGGGAGGCTACTGGGAGAGGCTGGTGCGCTCCGTGAAGAACGCCCTGCGCTTCACCCTCAAGGAACGCGCCCCACGAGAGGAGGTCCTCTATACCCTCCTAGCGGAGGCCGAGTTGACATTCAACAGCCGGCCACTCTGCTACGTCACAAGCGACAGCGACCAGTCAACGGTCCTGACTCCGAATCATCTGCTCCTAGGCACCGCATCGGGTACCACACCGTTCACCCGACCTGATGACTCCGACGTAGATGCGCGCCGGCAGTGGAGGCAACTAAGCGCGGTAGCTGATATCTTCTGGACGAGGTGGCGCCGGGAGTACCTGCCAACGCTTCAACAACGCCGAAAATGGACGAATAACGTCCCTAATGTTAAAGTTAATGATGTCGTATTAATTTTAGATGATAATAAGCCTAGAAACAGCTGGCAACGAGGCAGAATTATACAGGTGCATTACGGACACGACTCGGTAATAAGAGTCGTGGACGTAAGCACGCCTCGCGGGATCATACGAAGACGAGTTGCCAAGATTGTTGTGCTCCCGACTGACTATGTGATCGGCTGAACCCTTTTAGAGGGGGGAAAGATGTTAACGAGCACAACAATTATGACCTAGCTATTAAGTAGACATAGGGATAGATATAAGATAAGCAAATTGGAACTGTATAAAATCATTTAACATTTCATGTTGCGCCATTGAACTTGCTGAACAGGGGAACTTAGGTAGGCAATAAAAGACAACACACGACAATAGAATGCAGTGTTAGGTACATTGTGCCCTAATCCACATGATGATAGGCCAAACTGTTAGCCGGCAATATAATATTTAATGGAAGGTTACAAATAGGCAAACGTAGTTACGAAACGCTACAGGATAAATAGGTCATACAAACCACAGAGGGACACTGGGGTTCTCTGTGGTTAAGGTACAGGTTCTGTTCAGAAGCCGCCCCGCTTTGTAAGGGTATTGATTTGCAACGCGGGGTGGATCTGAACTAAATCTATAAACTTAGCGGAAACTGACTATATCAGCGGCGAGAGCGGGACCGAGCTAGGTAAGCTCCTCCAACACGGTCAAGCGTGTCGAAAAAAAATGAGTCATACATTGGAATGTACATTTAAAACTGAGTTAGATAAAGATTAGCTATCTCAAGAATAGGTGCCGTTACTATACGAGTGCGAGGGGGCTAAAGAGATCGGAGGATGCCTCGCACCTATAGCCCGACTATATTTTTGTGCCTATTTCTTGAGCGTGGGAAAGTTCTCGTCTAGAACAATGGGTCGTATGACGTAATGGAAAGTTTACAGTTGATTGTCCAATAGAAGAGCTTTAAATTACTACTGGTAAAAGTATAAATACCAATACTTGCTAAAATTCAGTGTGCATTATCCGATTGACGTCCAAGCAAGCGAGAAGTTCTACTATACTAGTGAAAGCACCACCCAGTTATTGAGGGCTCCGTAGCCAACATTTGTGAAACGGTTATAAATAAGTTTGATATTGATCTGTAACAAGTAACAAGTGTTAATAAATTCAATTCAGTTGTGTTAACCACTGCGTTTCCGTTTCGTCCCCACATCCTGAGCTCAACCAAAGCCTCATTTCTCTGCTACTGGGACCCCGCCCCTATGCGAGAGTCTACAACAGTCGTGCTGTGGTTCTAATGCGTGTGGCATATCTAGACGGCTGATGCTCGAAAGCGCAAATCTTCTGATATTCGGGCTGAGAAAATACCTACAAGAAGATACTTAGGAAGGCTCATTTTGATCACGTAAGTCGAATTGGGGCCAAACTGACTTCATCCCCGCGGGTAGCAAAGCTTTTTGGTCCCTGGCCAAGTCGGTCGAAGTGAATTTCTGCCGCCCCTCACTGCCACCATTGCTGAAACCTGATGGATCACTGGCTCACACTGCTGGAGACAAAGCGAATTTATTTGCTTCTCTTTTTGCAGAAGCATCGCATCTAGATGCTTCCGGCAAGATACCTTCCTGCCTTCCTCATTGCGGGGTTTTTATGCCCAACATTCGCATTCGCCAGAAGGAGGTTCTCAGAACGCTTCGAGCTCTAGATGTGAACAAGGCCAGTGGTCGAGATGGCATTCCAGTGATTGTTTTGAAAAACTGTGCGCCCGAATTGTCTCCCGTCTTAACGCGTTTGTACCGCCACTCTCTTCACTCAGGTAAAGTTCCGAAGAGCTGGAAGCTTGCCAATGTACAACCAGTACCAAAAAAGGGTAGTCGTGCTGATCCGGCCAATTATCGTCCCATTTCGATAACCTTTCGATACTCTGTAAGTGTATGGAGCGTGTCATAAACATTAGGCTCTTGGCATACCTTGAGAACAATAATCTCCTCAGTGACCGGCAATACGGATTTCGCCGGTCTACTGGGGATCTTCTTGCGTATGCCACTCACGTACTGAGCGAAGCCATAGAGATGCATGGTGAGGCGCTTGCCGTCTCCCTTGACATATCCAAGGCATTTGATCGGGTCTGGCACGATGGCCTTTTAAACAAGCTTTCCTCACATGGTTTACCTGTTGGCTTATGCAATTGTATAGTTGATTTCTTGAGGGAACGATCTATTCGAGTAGTCTTAGAGGGCTGCTCGTCTGATCAAATGGCTATCAATGCCGGTGTACCTCAGGGATCGGTTCTCTCGGCTACACTGTTTTTACTTCACATTAATGACCTTCTGAAGCCCGGTACCTTTGGGTATGCTGATGACAGTACTGTAGGTGAGAGATACACTTCCAATGCTCAAGCCAGCTGTGACGCTGTCCGGTTTCAGCGAGAGGCTATGGTAAAACGTTTAAATTTAGCCTTAGAAGCCGTGTCCAATTGGGGCGATGCTAACCTGGTTAAATTTAACGCAGGCGTGTTTGTTTTGTAATAAAAAGAGTCCTCTAAACTGATCTCCGTCTTTCAAAAGTGTAACAATACCAATAGGCGACCATCTGGAGCTTTTGGGTGTGGAACTCACATCAAACCTGAATTTTGAGTCTTATATTGAATCCAAAGGTTAGGCGGTACTTCACACCGGGACAGCTTTAGAATATTTATCAAGCACAGGTCCGATCTTGTATGGAGTACTGCTGCCACCTCTGGGACGGTTCTGCCAAGTATCAGCTCGAGTCTTTGGATTCAATTGAGAAACGTGCTATCAGTTTCATTGGGGATGACACTCTGGTAAAGAGTAAGCTTCAAAGTCTGGCGCGTCGACGTGAGGTAGCAAGCCTGTAGGTATTCTACAGATTGCACTATGGAGAGTGTGTACAAGAACTGCACATCCTGATTCCCCCATTACCTTTCCATCACCGCACGACTAGACGATCTGCAAAGTGCCACCGTTTTATGGTTGAAATACCTCGCACAAGAACGAAGCGTTACGCTTCTTCATTTATTATAAGAACTACAAAGGAGTGGAATGCCCTGCCCTCGTCAGTGTTTCCGGTAAATTATAACATGGAATCGAACGGCAATTGCCGTACTGACGTCACACGTTTTCGGCAAGGAATTTTATGCGGCATAGTGAATAAGCGCCAAGGTGTGTTCAAGTCAAGAGTGAATAGGTATCTACCTACTAGGCAAGCTTGCTACACCTTCGACCACATCATCGCTTTCCATCAGGTAAGATCGTGGTCAAACGACTTCGAGCATATATCCAATGGAGATGTTAATGCAAGGCGTACCCCTCTACTGGCCATATGGCATGACTTGATCATTCACGTTATATAAAACTATTTCATTCACGACCGCGGCCATTAGGTATCGTTTCGTGTCGAATGCTTTGCGACACGAAACGAACCGAGCTCCGTGAAAATGGAGAATTGTGTGGTATTTTTGTGAAGAAGGCGACTGATCAACTCAAACATCAAACTTACGGGAACACGGTATTTCTTATCACAAGTAAGTGTTATTTATGTAAATTGTGCTTGTAATTTTGTATAATTTTGATTCAAATGAACTACCAGTTGCGACAGATTAGCGACAGTTTTACGACACCATCGTCTTGGTAGAAGGCGTAGTGCGGGGACAAGTTGATTAAAATTGATTGATTAAATGATGGAATGAACGTTAAATTATCTCAAAATGAGGAGTGTTAGTACCTAACAGATTATTTTTCAGTGAGTATTAAAAGTGATTTAATCTACATTTAAAAAGCGATATGCCATTGACTCTCTAAACACTTACAACGCTGAAATTTTACCTATTAGTATCATAAAGGCTGTAGGCGACAATTACGAACGGATGTTACGAATGGGCCGGATTAAATGTGTTCTAGGTTTCTATTAAAGGTCATGTTATTTAAGTTCAGGACACGACACAACGTTTGGTATTAAGTTAATAGTTTAGATAATTCTGAAATATTAACCCGTGGACGAGTGCGTTTTTGGAGTACTTGAGCTATTATTTAAATATAGAATGATTAAAAGGTTTGCCATATACCAAATCTGTATTTGAGGAAGAACCAAGTATAAGGACCGAGTATATGAACCAAAAAACGGAAAAAGTTTTATTTTTGCAAAATTTGAAAAAATAAACTCATATATCTCGTACGGGATACCGATAGCTGACAGGTTAACTAGAAATACAGTTATACTTTCTTGTATTATTAACCTTAGATTGTACTTAACAACATTTAATCCATGATTATACTCAGAAAACTCAGAAAATATCGCCAAGAAGGCCGCTCTATTGTATACACTGACGAGTCTTACGTCCATTCCACGCACACCACCCCCAAATCTTGGTCTGATGATTCGGATAAAGGTCTCAAAAACCCAATATCTAAGGCCAGCGCGTGGTTATTGTACACGCTGGTTCTGAGAGTGGCTTCATACCAAACGCTTTACTGACTTTTAAATCTGGGTCAAAAACGGGTGACTACCACGACGACATGAATTACGAAAATTATCAGAAATGGCTTCGAACCCAGCTAATACCCAATCTTCCACCAAATGCCGTCGTGGTAGTTGATAATGCCTCGTATCACAATAAGGAGTATGAATCTGCACTAAGCTCAAACACCAAGAAAGCCGATATGCAATCATGGCTAACCCAAAAATAAATTCCCTACACTCCAGATATGCTTAAACCACAATTGTACAAATTGATAAAAATACATAAAGAACAATATAAGACATTCAGCATTGATAAAATACTATCTGAACACGGACACTACTATCTGGACATGACGTACTGCGATTACCCCCATACCACCCTGATTTAAATCCTATCGAAATGGCTTGGGCTGCAATAAAAGGTTATGTGAGCAGTAAGAATGTGCAATGGAACCTCAAACGAGTGATAGAGTTAATAACAGAAAAGGTAAACCAAATGGGACCAAATGAATGGAAAGCACTATGTAATAAAACAAAAAAAATGGAAGACTTTTACATAGAAAGTGATCACATCATTGACAATTTGACGGATACGGAGATAATTATCAGAATAGGAGATTTGTCAGACAGTGACTCAGGGGACTCCGGTAGTTCCTCATCGTCATCTGACGAAAACGACGATCTGTCAACTCCTGGAACAAGTGCTATATTTTCTAGAGTAAATATACCTTCTAGTGGCCGCGTCCCAGTCAGTGATCTTCCCGCTGGTGTATCATTCATTAACAGTGACAGTGACTAAGACAATCTTCCATTCTTATCTTAAAATTTATTATTTCGAAATAAATATTGTAAATAATTTTAATATAATATTGCTATACACCTAATTCCGAATGTCATCGAAAAATCCCAGAATAGATATACAAATAATCTACGAATAAACAAATAATGGATAACTATTTCGTACGCGACTATACCTGCGCAGGCTCCCCACTACTGACGCTCGTCAAGTCTCATCTTTTGCGGCGCATATTATACCGAGATGAGTAATCGTATTGTAATGGTTTATTGAACGAATGAATAGTTTTCAATCGTCTGCAGCAGCCCGATTCCATAACTTGGCTTCAATCGAATTCTCAGTATCGCAACCACTAATGCCTTGCGATAGAGTGGAATTTGCTATAAAAAAAGTGATAATCCGATTGTAGACAAGTTATGGAATCGGGCTGCAGGGCGACCGCCGATACCCAAAGTAAACGTAAACGTTATCAATTTGTCATTTTAAAACCATAAACCTCTATATTAGTACTGACTTTCGGCGGGAAACGAAATCGAAACGGGTATTTTGCTTCTTTTTTTTTTTTTTTTTTTTTTTTTTATTAGATGGCTTCTGCGGAGGCACTAGCCTACTAGCAATTTCGCCAATGTCAAGTTTAATAGTGTATAGTAATGTCACGTCACAGTCATTCATTGTCAAGTCAAAGTCACGAATCAGTAAAATGGTGGACATTTACTAAAACTTCCAAATTATTAAACGATTATACCATTAGCAAGGCCATAACCAAGAAAGTTTATAACATTAAGTAGTACCTACTTTCGGCGGGAAACGAAATCGAAACGGGTGTTTAACTTTTTATTATTTTCTAAACTTGTGTATCTTCGAGTGTTAATGTGTAATATTGGTGGAATATTAACCGTAAGGTATTCGGTAACGTGCACTAGTGTAGATAAATGATACAAGCGTGCCATTTCGTGTTCTTTCCGGAACTCCCTAGGAAGTTTTAGTAAAGCTCCACCACTTTACTGAATCGTGACATGACTAGACTTTTGACTATCTGACTGAGATTAGACATTTTTAAAATCTGTTTAAAAAACATACAATATGCTATATCTCTTTACCTGGCACTGGCTAAATGCACTGGTCGTGCAGAACCAAATAATAAATATACAATATCTATACCGCCAAACTGTCGCCGGTAGCGGTTGGGGAATTATTTTCTCGAACAACCATTGAAATAAACCCTTGCTCAGACTGTAATTGACCCTATAATCTTTCGGCAGTTACAATGGGTTGTTGAAATCACGTAAGACATACACGCCTCTTTCTATGACCTGCCTTCTGACGCTCCTCCTCTGCAGACCCAAGCAAATAGGCTCTTGCCGCCACTTACGTAGGTAGATGAACTAAAATTGATTTATAGATCACTTTTCATTCAGGTAGTAGATACTAATACTACTAGGTACTTTATTTAATAACTGGGTCTATGTTTAGACTTAACATAATCTAAAACCAATAACATAATCTAAAATGAAACCATTGACTTCGAATATAAATCACAATCAATGTGTATATTCAAAGTATTAACATGATAGTATGTAGCATAAAAGGTTGCTCATTAGTCACCGTTTTCAACAATCACCATTACGATCGTTTTCAAAGCCACGAAAGCGTTTGCGGTACCCTTTTTTTTGTAACAACTGTCATTTCGTAGGAAATCATTCGTTCAATAGTTTTCCACCAAAAGTTTTTTTCGTAATTATTTTTAATGGTAAACACGACAGTTTGGCGGTACTAAATTAATGGTTTATTGTTTTAAAATGTCAAATTGAAAACATTTACGTTAACTTTGCGTATCCGCGATCGCCCTGCAGGGCCCCAATTCTACTAAAACAATTGTAATGACAATTGTCAACAATTTTCGCTTTTACCTCTTAAAAGTGTTAGAAAAGAAAAAGTTTGGAAAATTTTATAAATAAAATATTTCCAAAAAAGTAAAACTCAAAATTCAAAAAATTTCACTAATTTTTCGCTTCTTTTAAGAGGTAAAAGCGATAATTGTCATTACAATTTTTTTAATAGAATTGGAGCCCTGCAGGACGGCGAACTGCCAATGGAAATGGTAATGGATTTGATTGCTATTACCACCAGAGTTAGACAATAAGGCTGCAGGTGGTGAGCGGATTGAATAGTAAGATAAGAAACAATTTATTCTCACACACTGTACACAGCAACACATAAATCAACAGAGAAACCTAACAAAAACAAGCATTTAAGCACCTGTGTACAAAGATCGCTGCCATGTACAGTGCTGCCAGTATGTATTGGGAACATAGCAGTTAGGCTACTCTGACAGATCAATTTCAGATGCAGACCAGTGGCCCAATTACAGAACTTGGTTACAATCGGATTTTCACTTTTTTCATAGCAATTTCGACTCTATCTCGAAATGAATTTGACGGCTTGAAACCGATATGATCAACACTGCGTAATAGCACTGCTGAGCTCATTTCAATTTATGAAGCAGGTTCTTGGCACTTTTTGATACGAGTGATACCAGTACATAGAAAAGTGCAAAACATTAGCACTTTTTATAGTTTGGGAGTTTTAAAAATATAAAATGATATTACAACATATGAATCTATGGTACAAGTAATTTGTTTATTAACTACTAAAAAATACAACTAGTACCACAGAATAAATAATAGCACTCTAACAAGTAATAGCGTACAGGTACGAAACATGAAACAGTGGGACAACCCGCATGCCTTGGATGTCCAATTGTTCTTGCCCACTACCGGTTGGCAACGTACCCAACCATGCTGGTGCCATTGCCCCGTTGAACTACAATGCTAATATGGTGAGCCAATTTCGAATTCTCGGGGTGCTTAGAAATTGTGTAACGGGTGCTCTATTTGCTAATCCAAGATGGCGGACATGTTTTTATTAGTAAATTGATGTGGGTGTCGTTTTCGAGGTTTGCCAGACATGATTTAATTTTAATATTATTATGTGAGTGTCATTTTCTAGCTCACTCCGGGTGCTTATTATCAAAATGAGATGAAATCGAAGATGGCGGACTTGTATTTATATAGTGAAATATTAAAAAAAAGTAAACGCTCCGCCGGAAATCTTGAAAATTAAGTAACATCCATATCATAGTTATTGAAATAAAACATGTCCGCCATTTTGGATTCCAAACCAAAACGGATGTAAGTGTGTTTCTTTTGTATTTTCATTGATCTTGCGATGTCAGGTTTAACGCTTATATCAAACACTATGACTGTCTGTGTACGCCATCCCTAGCGCTCTATAGCATATACAAACTGCGTGCATAGATATTTTCGTTGGTGTGTAGTAGTTGAAATCATGAGTCTGATTTTTGTATGTACCCTGTGTTTTTGGTCACTCATATATAGGATGTTTTAACTCTGTTGGATCAAAATAGGGTGTAAGCTAGAACACCACAAAAACACAAAAAACAAAATATTAAAGTTGTAACAAGGAGGTATTTATTTATTTTAAAAGACCCATTATTATACTACCTACACAAAAAAAACACAATATTATTGCTCTTAGTTTGGTCAATGTTTTTTAAAATTTATAATGAAACATGGAATGGGCTAAAAAAAAACTGTAACTCCTAAACTATTACAAATCGCTGAACATACGCAACATAACATTGATAGGCTTGAAGGTGCCCAGCTTATTCTCCTTTTTGACCCATATGTGGTTAGACACAGTTTTACCTGCGTGGACAATGATGAAAAGTATTCTATATGCTATTCTGGGATCTAAAGTATTAATTCACAAAATTTCATCAAAATCCGTTAAGCCGATAACTTTTAAACATTGGATTTTCAAATCATCTTTGGACTACCTTAATCCATCCCTGTCGAAAAAACTTATCAAGGTATTTATTTATTTTAAATTGTTAACCTAAATATCAAATTTCATGCCTATAACAGCAAAAAAAAAAAAAAAAACTTTTAATTGCCATTAGTCCCCTTTAATTTGTCCCTGTCACAAAATCCCTTCTTGGTTTACATCATCTACACAGAAATTCTCATTAAATTCAGCCAAGCCGTAATCGCGTGAAAGCTCCCTAAACAAACAAAACAACAAACAAACAAACAGACGTTTCCTTTTTTTATATTAGTGTGGGTAAAAGTGTAGAACATTATATTCCTTAGATTCAATAGAATTAGACGTTAGTTTGTAGAAATCTAAGTGGTAGTGGTTAGTGAAACTCTTTTTATCAACCCTCATTTTTGCGTAGCAAAAAACATGGGTATAATAGCATTAAATAACATTCATGACCTTGGTAAACCCGAAACAGCTGTAATGGCGGCACAAAAAATAATATTAGTTTTTTTATCTTTTTTAAGAAATGTGTTTTTAGTGCACTTTTCTTTATTTGTAATAAAAAAAAATATGTGATTACACAGCATAAACATAGCATGCATAGTTTTATTTTTTCTAAATGATATCGCACTGACTCTCCCAGTAAATGTTCCTTAACGTCTGGCGGGAGGATCGAACAATGGAAGAAATTTTCCACTCATTCAAGTGGAAGTATGTACGAAACACCTACTATGTATCTTGTTGTACTTATAAAATCTATGGTTTATGCATTTTAACCGGTGTTGTCTTTTGCGCTGGAGCTATGACTATTGAAAATGCTCATTTTCAAAATTATAAAGCAATAAAATAAAATAAAAAATGTGGAGCTTACGTACATTTCATCAGTTCGCAATTTTTGCACTCGATTCGCTCGCACTTCTTATGAATTACATATGATAGTTTAACATATACATCAAATAATTTTATTAAATAATTTTACAATTGCGTATCGTTGAAACCTGCAACAATGAATAGGACGCTTTACTTTTGTGTTCAAAACATTACAGTTTTGTGTTTGTGTAATGTAACTTTTGACTATCTGGCACTGGCAACACTGATAGGAACAGTAGAAAAGCGTCCACGGTGTCATTGTCATGTCATGTCATATTTATTTGTTATTTTGTTTGGGTGGGAGTTAGAGTTGAGTTGAACTAGGCAAATTTAAGACTAGGTGCACCTGTTCCTAGTCCATTCAGATACTTGATCAAAATACCTGTTCCACCTAGTCCACCTAGTATGAATTAATTCTCGGGTTTCAAACTTCAAATCAAAGTAGGTACGTGTGGCATGTCGGTATTATATTAACTGTACTTTTCTCATGTTGCTTCTTTCTTAGTGGAAGTGAAGAGAATTATATATGAAAATAACTACAAAGAAGTTTTTTTTAAATTGTTTGTAAACGTAGTGTTTTTTAATTGTGTTTATGGTTCCATAAAAAAAATATTATATTCATTTTATTTACATCTAGGTAGTTTGTATATACGCATAACATTTTTTATTTATTTTTTGTTTTGTGTTTTTCATCTCTTTAAAATTATAGTTATGTTATACTAGCTGCGCACCGCAGTTTCACCCACATAGATGATGATGATGATGATGATAAAAGTTATTCTATGTGCTATTCCAGGGTATAATCTATCTCCATTCCAAATTACATCTAAATCTGTTCAGCCGTTTGAGCGTGAAGGAGTAACAAACATACACACACGCACACATATAAGTAACACACATAAAAGTTTCGCCTTTATAATATTAGTGTGGTTTTATTTATTTATTGTTAAATAAAATTATATAATTAAGTAATCACTTTTGAAGCTATGTTTCCATCACACAGTTTAAGTTGACGTTACGTATCGGCATCGAGTATCGAGGTATCAAGCGAAGCAAAGCGTACGCGACGGCCACGATCAACTGTGGCCCAATTCCATAACTTGGCTACAATCGGATTATCACTTTTTTCATAGCAAATTCGACTCTATCGCAAGGCATTAGTGGTTGCGATACTGAGAATTCGATTGAACCCAAGTTATGGAATCGGGCTGCTGTACTCGGCTGTTTGACAGGATCATGCATGCACCTAGTCCATGAAGTCCATCGCGTACCGTATCGTACCTAATCTACAAAGTCCATCGCGTACCGTAATCTACAAAGTATTTTACAAAAGTATCGAAGCAGTGTTTAGATAGATTGCCAGTATTAGCGTGTTAGGGGAAGATAGCTTCTCTTTTATGAGTTTCGAGACGACGATAGTTGCCGAAAATCCGACCGACAGTCCGCATGCGGCGGCCGCGAGAGGGACTTCCGATTATAGGGAGTGCTATCTCGCTCACTTGTACATTACAAACTTCGTACATCGTACGTACTTCACCTCAAGATCGCGCGGTTCGTGATACTAGGTGGACTAGGTCGATGGGACTAGGTGCGGCCTAGTATTAAAATATACGTGATCTCTGCACCTGTTCTGGTATATACGCTTCACCTCTAGTGGGAGTTCTCTTTTGTTTGGTTCTCTCTCTTCTCGTCTTGAGTTATTATTTTCATGGGTTGCATTTCAAGTTGTCTGTTTTAATGGTGGAGCATTACCCAATTAGTGTTTCTTGTACACGACGAGTGTAGGAAAATGCAAGTGATTATATATTCTTTGGGAAAATGATAGAAATTCAATTGAGCATTTCTCATTGAGTGCCATTTTCCGATTCCTGGTATGTGCATCATTTGTTCTTCTGGCTTGTGTTTTCGTCATTTCGTGATGCCGCATTCTTGGCAAATGGTGGTTTTAGCCGATCAATGGTTATGAAACTTTGTCGTTGATTAAAATTATGAAATACTTTTCCGTGCGTTGCAGGGCTATAGAGGGTCCGGATCCGGAATAGGGCGATATGTATTTGTTACCAATTATTTTGTTATCCTGTCGCATCGGAAAAACATATGTGTGCAATTTCGCATATTGTTAGCTCGGGATGTACGAAGATATTGTGTTGATTAGCAGATTTTCGTGCGGCGCCTAACGTCTGTGTGTGACTACGCAAATAACGCACGAAACCTTCGTCATCGGAGATGTTCTGCATTGTAGGCTCCAAAAAAAACTCGGTTATCGGTGAGCCGTAGACCATCTCTGCTGCCGAAATTTGCGTGTTTCTTAGGCTTGCTCATAAGCCTACTATTTCAGTAGGCAATTTGTCAACCCAATGTGTCGTATTTCCTCTACACGTATGAGACACTATTATACTTCTATGCCATCTTTCCATAGCCCCATTCGATTGTGGGTGGTAATTGGTAACTTATATTGTGCAGTTGCATAACTACTAGTTGCTTGTCTATATGGTCAAATTATCGAGCCTCGAACTACATCCTTATAATGAACATAATCATAAAAGAATGTATCTATTCATTTCAAATATATGATTTCTGCTGTAATGTTTTAAGTATTTATGACCGTTCTACTTCATTTTCCAAAACCATTGCCCATTAATTATCCTTCTAGTGTCCCCGGGTGGCTAAGTGTCGCAAAGGACCCCATAGTCTGCACCACTTCATTTGACATACAATTTGATATAGTATAGTCAGAAATACATTGTTTATCTGGATAAATCTGCTAATTTGTTTCTGAGCATCAACACAACCTTCAGAAACTAAAAACATATAAACCAGGCTAAACTGGTATATACATTTGTTAACAATGAAAACTAAAGAATAACTATTTTGAAATATATGCTTGCATAATCTCAATTTTAAAATATAATGGTGGAAGGGCGAGTTTTTCCCAAGAAGTTGTAGATTACTACGTAGTGTTTTTTCAAATTCTGTATAAACAAATGTTTTTAGAGGCTCAAGCCTCGATTGGATGTAGAGGAATGCGATAAAGAAATAAAATTAATTACAGATGTTTGATACATACATTTCAAGCTTGAGTTTCTCTTGGATATCTTTTTGGCATAAGCCAAGTACATTCGAGTAGTTGTTTCTACACCAAAAACATGTCAAGATGTGTATTGAACAACTGTGGCTCACAACATATTTTGATTTATTTATGTGATTGAAAAATAGCAAGACCTTCAAACCTTGGAATATCTGATAATCTTGGCGTTCATTGGTAGCCACTCCCAGGCAAAGCAGATAAAACTTATGGTATTTATATCATCAACATCATCTGGTAGGCATCCATACACTGCTGAATATAGAACACCACCGTTGGAACTCCACAATGAGTGGTTACTCACCTTTACCCATTCTGCTACTATTATAAGGATGATTTTTGCTATATCAGAACACCCCATATATGGTTGTTTTTGTTTTTATATGTTATTCTGAAAATGAACCGAGAGTTCTTACTAAAAAAGACTAGAAGTGAAAATGGTCTGGCCAACACAGATCATGGATTGTTATTCCTTTTTCATTTGGTATATTTATAATAATAATATAGCATTTTATTTCCGAAACAAAGATTTTTACAAAATTTGCTTACATTTAAATAACTGAAATACTAAACTTCTTAAATAATATAACAAACAATTTATACTTATTTTTTTACAAAATGTCCCTCAAGTCGGTGTGGCTTTTGGCATAGGCCTCCTTGAACTGCCTCCATTGAGATCTGTCCTGTGCAACCCTTGACCAATACGGCCCCAACGTCAGGCATATATCGTCGTCCCATCTTGTTTTTGGACATCTCTTGGATACCATATTGTGATTTGCCTGCTCCATTTATCAATATTGCAATGTAGCATATGCCCGGTTCAGCCCCATTTCTGGCGGTCAATACGAGTAAGTATGTCCATAACTTTTGTTTTATTTCTTATTTCTGATTTTGTCCCTCAGTTTTAAACCCAGCATACTTCTGTCCACTGCCCGTTGACATGTAGCTAATCTCTATGATTTTCAGTAAGAGACTAAGTCTCGCATCCCTATATTATGTAGGGAAGAATGCAAGTGTTGTATGTCTTCTTTTTAATATGTATGCTTAATTCTTTACTCTTCATGATATTCTTTGAGAGACCGATATTTTTTCCAACCGCAAGCTACTCTTTTATTTACTTCTTTAGACATTGAGTGATAGGGGGAAAAAAAAAGTCTTTTTGTCCTTTTTTGTCATTTCATTTAAAAGAACCAGATTGTAGCGAGGGGCGAGCGAAGCGAGGGGCGAGCGTAGCGAGCCGCCGATCCGCCAACCTTCCAAGCGGAGAGGTCGAGTGTACGAGAACTACATTTCACACCATTTTTTTTTCTTAATTTCACTCGTGCAAGCCTGGGCGGATCACTAGTTGAATATAATTATAATTTTGTTACTACTTACTAGGAGGGGTTTCCTACCTTTTACCCTATGCGCCTCACCCAACGTTTTGCAAAAGTACTACGCCCCTCTAGGGGCCGAACTGAGGATTCGAAATAAGAAAATTAAACAAACAATAAAATAAATAAATCGGTGTGCTTATTTTTATTCAAATGACAAGTAAGTAATACATTCAGTGAGAGCACTGTGGCTGAACTTTATTAATCAATTGGTTGCTTGCTTGTCGTATGAGGTAGTGCTGGCGGTGTCAGAGTTTGTCAGGCCGCCCGAAGGTCTCTGACACGGCTTCACGACTTCTATTAATCAATAACAGCCGGGACCGACAGCTTAACGTGCCCTCCGTGCTTAACATGCAGTCTGTCTCTTGTGTTTAACGACTTTAATAGCCAATTTAAGAACAGTTTCCATCTCTTCTTTGAGTTTTAGATGCCAATGCTTGTCTGTGTGTCATACAGTGTGTTGACAATATTGATGCATTTTTCTCTTTGAACCTGAACGACACCCAATCATGATAGGAGCGCCGTCTGTACAAACTCCGTTAAGTTTTTCTCATAAAATCCCATGAGTATGGAAAAAACTAAATGCCGCCATAACATCAGTTGCTCTTGATGCTGTTATCAAATCTCTGACAAATAGTAGTCTCTTTTATGTTGTCTTCTGATATGTAACGTGCAAATACTAAAAGTTGGCAGCAATTTACCACATCAGTGCTTTCGTCACACTGCACGGCAAACCAGTGTGAAGGGCCTCTTCACCCTGGTTTGCAGTGGTGATCTACAACCTGGTCTTGTAAATCCGCACCCATATCATCGATACGCCTTTTCACCGTTGTCTGAAAGTGAAATATTTGACAACTTCTTCTTTTCCTGTGGCCCTAGTACTATTTCTGCTGCTTTTAATAAACAAGGCTTTACGAGGGTCTCGCCAATAGTGTGAGGTTTTTGGTTTTTAGCTATAAGCAGTGAAATTTCATATGAAGCTTCAACGACTTTACCTGTTGATGGCATGGACGACGCCGCTATATTAGTCTGAATTCGTTTTAGTACTCGGCTTTTCATCACAAAATATTCTTCCGGTTTGTCTTTTAATGCTCCATGTTTTGTTTCAAGATGTCCCGTGTAGGTCGCAACGCATCGTTACATAACACGTCGTAACAGATCACACATTGTGGTTGCACAGTTCCGTTTTTAATTGTAACAGTGAAACGCAAGTTTTATGTAATTATCACAATATTTTATTTCTTTGCTAGCAGTACTCATAGTTGCCTAATTTTTATTGATATGGTCCGTAGTCCAGCATTAGCGACGCTATCACACTTCACAACATACAGCTAGTCACCGATAACAAATCCTCTCCATCCAAAGGTTGCCTGGAAGAGATCGCTTTTAGCGATAAGGCCGCCCATTGTACACTTCTTCTGCTATTGTTCCTTTATTTTTTGTTGATTTTGTTTGTGGTGTGTGCAATAAAGAATTTATCTATCTATCTATCTATCTATGTGAGCGCGCGCGGGGTGGGGTGATGCCGCCAGCGCTGTGCAGAACGGAGGTCGTGTTGTGACGTGCCACTAAAGGTGATATCCGACGGTTCACTCGAATGATTGTTCACTCGAGTGAATGCTTCATTTTTTTTTCATTCTATGTTCACACGGCTTAGACGAAATGATACAGAAATGAACATTCATTGTTCTTTCTTTTAAATATGTCATCGAATGAAGTCGTACGTCTTGGAATTAGTTTAATTTGTGATCATTTAATCAAAGAGTTGACAAAAAAGAAGCAAAGAAAACGTCGACGGTGGTGGGTGCGACCATGGATTGCAAGAAGAAATTTATTAGGAGCTTCCAATACATTGTTGAGAGAACTAGCCGTTGAAGATCCTGATTCATATTGTAATCATCTTCGAATGGATGAAAGTAAATTTGAATTTGGTTAATTCTGGTTAATTCTTTATTTTGGTTAATTCTGTTGTATACCGGGTCCTTATCGTTTTTATTTTATGTTTAATATCTTCTTCAGTAATCTCTAAGTTTAAATCACTGATTAGAGATTTTACAGAGTTTGCCCGCATTGTTCGGTCTTTGTATTCATCAATTATGTGGTTCCAAAGGCATTGATAATTTTTAAAGTTCTCCAAAAAAAGTAATGTATTTTGATCGTTCCACTTGAACACCATTTTGCCGCATGAAAACAATATAACTTCGTCGACAACGTGATGTCCGTCGGCTACAGGACTCGAAACAAAATGGCCGAATCCGAATGAACGTTCTCTCAGTGTTCAGACCGTTCATTTCTCGTTCATTCGGAGTGGGAATGAAAGATACCGGATGCCAATATCCAACACTGTTGGATCGGTTCACTAATGAATTCATTCGGCACTCGTGTTTCATTTTTTGTTCAGACATTTCATTTCGAGTGAAATGTACCGAATGAAAGGTGAAAATGAACAAAAAATGAACCGTCTGATATCACCTTAACTTCGCATCGGTTGCACAAGTCCGCGCCACGCGAGAATATGAACAATTTTAATCCCTGGATATATTAATCTTGTATGGCTCCTAAAAACTAAAACGTACGCGAACATTGGACGTGTTTCATGAAAAATGTCCGACTGATTACGCGCTGGACACGACTTTTGCCCCACCTACTTGGGCACGACTTTTGTTGGGTTCTTTTTTAGAGCAGTTACTTTTACTGATTTATTATTTATTCGTAGGCTGTAAAAATGTATGGAAAAATATATTTTGCAATTTTTGATTTGGAAATTATGGCCGCTAGTACGAGTAGTTAGCAAAATGGTCGTATATTTTGACTCTGTCAATACGTCGTAATGTTATAAAGGTTGTTTATTTTAGAGGTATAGAAGTTTGAAATGGAATAAAACAAAGATATTTTTTAAATTGACATGAAATTTACTGTATTCGAAAGATAATCTTCTGGCATTATAATTTAAATATGACTTCTGGCATATGACCGCCACGGCTGGCTCGGACGTAGTCCAATCTGGAGGTCTAATTTTCGATGACCTTTTCCAACATTTGTGGCCGTATATCGGCAATAACGCGGCGAATGTTGTCCTCCAAGTGGTCAATCGTTTCGGGCTTATCGGCGTAGACTAGCGACTTCACATATCCCCACAGAAAATAGTCAAGCGGCGTTAAATCGCAGGATCTTGGAGGCCAATTCACGGGTCCGAAACGTGAAACTATGCGGTTACCAAACGTTTCCTTCAATAAATCAATTGTGGCACGAGCTGTATGACATGTTGCCCCGTCTTGTTGAAACCACACTCCTGCACATCATGATTGTTCAATTGATGAACGAAGAAGTCAGTAATCACGGCTCTATAGCGATCACCATTGACTGTGACGTTCTGGCCAGAATCGTTTTTAAAGAAGTACGGACCAATTATTCCACCAGCCCATAAAGCACACCAAATAGTCAGTTTTTCAGGATGTAACGGTGTCTCAACATAAGCTTGAGGATTATCATCACTCCAAATACGGCAGTTTTATTTATTGACGTATCCATTTAACCAAAAGTGAGCTTCATCGCTAAACAAAATTCGCCTATGAAAATCGGGATCAACGGCAATTTGGTTTTGCGCCCATTCACCGAATCTACGCCTTGCTAGAAGATCGTGTGGCTTCAATTCTTGCACGAGTTGGATTTTAAAGAAGTTTTTGCGAAAAGATCTTGGTTTGCGCAAGATCTTTTCGCAAAAACTTCTTTAAAGTGGATGAACACATGTCCAACTCCTGTGCACGATGGCGGATAGACTGATTCGGGTCTTCCTCTACGCTACGCTCTACAGCAGCAATGACTTCTTCTGTACGCACTGTACGACGCGACGTCTCTGTGGATGCGTATTATCATTTAGAGTAAACGTGGTCCGAAAACGTTCCATAGTTAATCGAATTAATTGCTCTGATAGACGATTATGTTGACCGTAAAATGGACGTAGTGCGCGATACGTATTTCGAACAACCATTACTTTCAAATTTGCACAATTTGGAAGCGTTGTTCAGGCGTCAGTCTATTCATGTTGAAATGCCAAACCAAACTAAACATAAATCACTTGACAGTTGGACAGTAATTTGGGAAAATCTGTTTTAGAAAGGACCTTCTGCTTCCCGCCTACAGTTGTTTTCCAATTCGTTAATATACTGCGCCAGTAGCTTTTCAGTGGCGCAAAAAATGGGTACTGTGTGGAGGTAAGCACACAAATCTTATGTCATTTTCTTGACAGCTTTTAAGAACATTTACGGAAAAGTGCGATGACAGATTGTCGCCAACGATAACTTTGCGCCCTGTCTTATTCTTGAAGTAAGGTATTACTACATTAAAAAAACAATCTTCAAAACAAGTTCCATCAAACCATCCGCTTTTTGATCTATTATAGCGAGTGTTTTGTGGTCTCCTCCGATCGTCCGTTGATCCCACAAATGTTCTGATTTGTAGACGACGTACATTGGGAGCATCTCGCCATCTCGCTGCACCAATAAACATAATACTGACTGCTGATTTGGAGTTATTAATTATCCGTTCAGGATACTTACAGCCTCGCTTAAACATATATTTTATACTAGATAACCTAATACGCTGAATGTTAATTTCACAAACAAATACTTCTACTTAGTCCTGAATAACCATGCATTTCGTTGGTCGTAATGACATTTTGACATTTTACTCACATTTATTTTTCAGCTGCATGCAAAAGTTGGACACTATAATTTTTTGCCCAAAAATTATCGCTTCACAAAACCTGTTTTTTCTGCGGCGTGTGAGTCAAAATAACCTCAAACGTCCATTTGTCAAAACCATAGACAATTATAGTTTTGCCAAATTACATTTTTTCATTCCTTTCACTCCTACCAGACTAAAAAATATTACCGGTTGAAAAAAAAATGATCCCCGATGAGTCCCGAATAGCACCGAGGTACGGTAATCTGTTTCATAATATGAGTCATCGTGTCCTGATTGCGGCATATATTTTTAAACATTCTTAAATGCTTGTTCGATTGGTTCATAGCAAGTGCAAGATATTTTAGTTTCAGTACAAAAACCCCAAGATACGATGTTGAATTTGATCATTGCCATTCACACTAATAATCTGATGAATATTCATTGTACCTTTTATACTTTTAAGCTTGGTCGGTATACATTATTTAATAGCGTCAATTTCCGTTTCAGTTATGTAAAACACATCAATAGCTTTAACTGATGATTGTAATGTCGAATACACATCTGCAGCACTTATAATATCCTGCCCGTAAGAAACTTGTCTGTCAAGAGACCTTTTTACTATTCCTCCAATAACATCAGCCACTCCTTTTCCGTGGCCACTTTCAAAAAAAGACCAAGTGAAGTAAACATTATATAATGGCGAAAAATAATTAATAAGAAAAAAGTCATTTGTTGTCGATATTGAGAGCTGGGTCCATACGGTGAAAACGTGAATTCTTTTAAGATTGGCAACCAAAGTCTTACCTTAGTCTATAATTGGAAATAAAATAAAATCCTACTGAAACCTTGTAGTATCATTTATTGTGTGTATAACTGCTACCGAATCCGTATTTGGACGCAAATAGGACATGGTTTCGAAAGTATGATATTTATATCTATGAGTCCTTGTCAATTATTAACCTCAGATCCACTGGATAGAATTACAAATTATTTGGTGTTTATCTCAAGTCAGTCGCCGTTGTCAGCTTTTAACCTCCTCCACAGAATACCTAATAATACTTCGTACAGGAACGACTTTTTATGTCAGATTCAATTCATATATAAGATTTGGGCTGTTTGGAGATTACTTCATAACTGAAAAAAGACCCGTAGTAAAAGGGTTTTCCTTATGTCCTGTCCTGCTGCAAGGACAGATGCAGGCTACATAATATATATTCAGGACTATTTTATCATCTGTATACAAGACAATTACAGCCAACGATAGTATATTATTGTATAATAAAATAAGACAAGCCCATAAAGTAATCAATATTTTATTGAAATTTAGTCATTATGTAAGCTGAAATAGTAACTTCTTTATTTATTTTGAATAAATAATATTTTTATAACATTACTTATTTACCTATAAGGTATATGAAATCATTCTCAATAGGTAAGTCATCAACAATAATTATACGAGTAGAAACCTACCTACGAGGGCTGTTTAATAAGTCATTTTAAAAATTTTTTTTTTTTTTTTTTTAACTAATTTACATTTATTTCTTAACATAGTCTCCTTTGACGGCCAAACACTTGTTCCAGCGAGCTTCCAATTTTTTTATCACCTCCAAAATATACATTTTGTCGAGGTCTTCAAAATAGCCGTTTATGAAGTCCTCATTTGTCAAAAAAAATTGCCCTCCAAGCCATCTTTTCAGATTTGGGAATAGGTAATAATCGCACGGAGCTAGGTCCGGCGAATACGGAGCATGCAGAACCAGCTCGAAGCCCATTTCGTGGATTTTGGCCATTGCAATAGCTGACGTGTGCACTGGGGCATTGTCTTGATGAAAGAGGACTTTCTTGGGGGACAATTTTGGTCTTTTTTCCAACAATTCGGCATTAAAACGGTCTAATAAATCTGCGTAATAACGGCCAGTGATAGTCTTTCCCTTTTCCAAGTAATCAATCATAATGATTCCTTCGCCATCCCAGAAGACTGTCGCCATCACCTTCCCAGCCGACAAAACAGTCTTGGCCTTCTTTGGGGCACGTTAACCAGTCGCCATCCATTGTTTTGATTGCTGTTTTGATTCAGGTCCCAATGATGAACCCAAGTTTCGTCAACAGTGACAAATCGACTCAAAAAAATCCGAGGATTACGCTTCATCATATCCAAACACAGTTTTGAAATTCGCATTCGTTCGCGTTTTTGTTCGATTGTCAACAAACGTGGCACCCATCGTGCAGACAGACAGCTTTGTCATACCCACATCTTCATGTAGGATTTTATGTACTCGCTCAGTGGAGATGCCTTTATTCTTAGCTATTTCACGCACCTTCACTCGGCGGTCGTCGAGTACAATATTATGGACTTCTTCAACAACATCCTCAGTAGCGACTTCGATTGGGCGACTAGAGCGTGGAGCATCAGATGTGCTTGACCGACCACGTTTAAAATCATTTATCCAGTTATAAACAGTCTGCAACGTTGGTGCGTTAGTGCCATGAACAGAATCAAGTTCAGTTTTTATTGTGGCAGCACTGCAACCCTTCATAAAAAAATGTTTTATAACGGCACGAAATTCACATTTTTCCATAGTTGTTGAAAATTTACGAGTGATCACAGTTAAACAATGGTTAAACTGACAAAAACTTGTTTTTTTTTTTATTAATTTTAGAGTCCTTATTTGAAAGATTGTGCCTGCCAGTGTTAATGCCATTTACCAGAAAAAAGGTTTAATAAATAGTTTTTAAAAGGACTTATCAGACATCCCTCGTAGCATACAAACATTTTAAAAAAACAAGCCATTTGCGCAAAAAATGAGAAATAAGAAAATGAAGCCTCTGAAAATAATGATGGAAACAGTTTATCTGTACCGTGAAACATAAAAGCACAGCTCATTTTTAGTATTTTATTTTTAGGTAACTGTAGTTTTTTATAACAACTCTCATTTTTGCATCTATTTTGCTTTGAACTGTGTTGTGGCATGTGTTTTGTTTTAATTTTTATTAAATTTCCTCGACGAATAGCTTTTGTTGGTAAAAGAACTATTGTACTCTTACGTTTCTTGTGCTTTGGTAAAAATTCTTCGAACTCATCAGCTGAGTCATAAGTGTCTGTAGGAATCTAAATTATCAGCAATCAACTTCTCACCAAGGTCCATCTTAAATTCACGTATGCCTATAAGTAAAATTTTAACGCCCTTTTTCTTCTCTCTGTCTGTTTGAACTCAGCCATGTCTATCATATGAGATATTGTTCTCTTTTTTTCTGTTACGTTAAGGGCATAAAGCTAGCATTCTGTCAACTAAATCTACATCCCCTCAAGTTTTGATTATATTCCTTGATAAAAATTAAGTTAAAAAAATGATTTCTAAATACGTAACAAATTAATCGTACCATACTACTTGATACAAAAATAAACAAACATAAAAACAAAAATGTACTAAAATAAGAGAAAATTATGAATAATGTTGCGCGTGTGAGATTTATAAACATATCTATAATAATTATACGTACTGTAAGGTTATCAAAACCTAAGTTTTGTAATGTTGGCCTTCAGTTGGTTAGGTTTGTCGAGTAGGAGATAAAACTTATATTTTTATTGATTCTACCACCAGATTCGGAATACACTACATAGAAGAACTGGCAAGAAACTATGTAGCAAATATATTTTTATCATCATTATTTACAATTATAATTAACACATTATTATTATCATACTAACAACCTATAAGTGATACTTGGTAGGGGTGGGTCGATTTTATCGTCGACGCAACGAGACTGTTTTGCGTCGACGGTAAACTAGTTCATAAAGCAGTTGATTTTTCGACTAGTTTTTTCATACAGTTGAAAGAACGAACAACGTCTCTAGTTGTTGTCGTTCACCGGTTGATTGGTAAACGTAAACAGTACCGAAATCATGCGACGTGTTTATTATTACGCTTACACGACAACGACATTTAAAATTCATGAAACTGTTTACATGTAAATGGAATTAACTTTTTTGAGGCTTAGGACTTAGTAAGTTTGTTGACTTTGTTGTACATGTGTTGAAACCTGGCGTATTTAAAAGTTCATTTCATTTTATGTACATAATCAACTTATTTTTTGTTTTTTTTTACTTTACTTTTTATTAGCATAATTTTTTTAGCACCTTTATGGACATACTTACAAGTTTTTTTAAACTATACTTATTATTTCTAATCGTGTTTACATATTTACACTTTTCTTTGTATTTACTTACTTATTTACATGTGGTTCACAAGGAACGGATGTTGCGACAATGTTGCAATGTATTCTACCTATGCAAACAAACAATTGATTTCGTAGCGAACTCACTCATATTTTAGCCTGCCTATCGCTATTACGTTCATACCATTTGCCTCTATAATATGTAAGAACGAGACACATATTTGATGTGTGTGTGAGAGAGAGCGCGGAACGGACGGACGGACGGATGCCTCGCTTGCCGCGGTAGCAACCGATCGGCTAAGTTCGACAATGTTCGTTTCGTTTCGTTAAACCGTCATCGTGCGCGCGAAACGGTCGACGTCGACGACACGTTTGGCGATGTCGTTATTTATTCGACTAGTTTTTTGGTGAACCATAAACAGTTTATGCGTTGACTCCAAAGAAACAGCCTAAAAAAACTGTTCGTTCATACAACGACCACCCCTAATACTTGGTCATAGTGATATTTTATTATCATTTTACAATCACCACAGTTACACCTGGCACAATAATAGCATTTAAACAAAGTGATCCTGACCTAATCATTTCGGACACAATCACATTGACCATATTGGTTATAATAACATCACATTGAACCGACAGTACCGATGTAGTATTTGTATACTCTTTGGTACCTACTTGCAAAATACTCCGTTACACACAGTAAATATAAGAAGGAAACTGTAGCAGAACAATAAAGTAATATAAATAGTACTTAACATGCCAAGGTCCTCTCGGTGCGCCGGCCACAAGAACATTAAACATTGTTTTTTTTTTTTTTTTTTTTATGTAGTTCTAATGCTGTTGGCCTTATCGGCCTCTACAGCTTGAACCGGACTTGGGGGCGGGCCGCTAACAAGTACTCCGCCGCAATGCGTGAAGCAGAAGGCGCACGCCAAAGTTAAAATTTAGACGGCCCGCACGAGGTGATAGTGATCGAGGGGGCCCTGAACAATGGCTAGGTGCCCTTTGATTGACTTTTATAACTGACCGCCGATTCGTAATACACCTTCGAGAAGAATCGGCAAGAAACTCGAAGGCGAATAATATCTGACTATGTGTTATGGGACCTTCGACCTCGCCGGCGAGGTCGGTGTCTGTGTCTAAGTGTGTTGATACCCCCTGGCGGGTTGCCAGGGGTGGTCGGATTGGGCGAGACCATCGCTGCCAGTACTTTGACTGCGATGGCGTCGTCCGGATCGTCCAGGACATCGCGGGGACGTCTACGGAGGGCAATACTGTCTGTCGTATAGTCGGAGGCTTTTACTACGAGCGGGTTGGGGTAATGGGGCGCCGCATCAAAGTAGCGGCGAGAGGCATCTTTCATTAATTGACTGATCGAGGGAAGCTCGTATCGCGGTGCAGGTCGGCGTTCCTCTGATACCAGGGAGCGCCTACTGCATTTCGAAGGAATTTATTTTGAACTCTCTGGAGCGGTTCTAGGATTGACGGAGGGAAAACATTGCACAGGGGTTTCGCGTCGTGGTGCCTAATGGCTGCGTTCCTTGCCGTTATCAGCCGCCTCACGCTCGCGGGCAGTTTCCAGAGGTGATCCACCGCTGGGACCTGCCTGGAGCACTCACCGACGACGGTGGTGAGGTGGCTGGTGAAGGCATCGATCGAGCGTGATACTTCGTCAGTCGTGACAATGTCGTCGGGGATGAGGTCGAGTGCGGGTGAACTGATAGGTTTGAGGGATTCCCCCAAACGCTTCCAGTCCACTATCGTCTTGGTCGGAGTAGGGGAGAGTCGGTTGGCTGGGTCTGGGCCGAGGCGCATGATTACGGGACGATGGTCCGAGTCTAAATCCTGATATACTTGAATCGAGCAAAACTTAAGGGAGACGTTCTTTA
Source organism: Alsophila aescularia (assembly GCA_946251855.1). Lineage (NCBI taxonomy): Eukaryota > Metazoa > Arthropoda > Insecta > Lepidoptera > Geometridae > Alsophila > Alsophila aescularia. Next base: position 12,942,645 of record OX276381.1, read on the forward strand.
ATAGTGGTATGTCCAGTCGGGTTTGTTGTTGGTATTAAATAGATAGTGAGTCGGTTCCAGTGGTGGGATGGCGTCAAAGCCAAGCGGGTCGACAAGGTCGTAAAGTGCCGTACCGTTAGGGTTGGTGGTTTCGCACCCCCACATAACGTGCTTGGAATTGAAGTCACCCGCCAGGATGACCGAGCTACCTAGGGAGAAGAGCGCCTCGAGGTCGCTCCTGAGTAATTATTTCTTGGGAGAGAGGTAGCACGAACCTATAACGACCGATTGATGATCGGTCATTGCTAGTCGGCAGACTGAGGCTTCTAAGTTGCGTAGAGTTGGGATTATTAACGGGACGCAGTGAAGAGATTTCTTATAGTAAATGAGAGTACGACCTTTTTCGGCGGTGACTCGCAATCCCGGCATTGCGATAACACGGCTTTAAGAATGTATCTTGCACTAGCATAAAGTCTGTCTGGTAGGTCTTACAAAATTCATGGACTTGATCGCGTTGTTCTGGGAGGCTGTTAGCATTAAACCATGCTAACGTGATGCTACGGGGTTTTACGTAAGTTTCGTTATCCATCAGAAAAGTTATTATTTGACGTTACGGAGTGAATCCATGAGCACTTTGTGCTCAGATAAGGCTCTTATGATCTGGATACCGTTCCTACAGGAACGAAGTTTCGACGCGAGCTCGTCAACTTCGCTCATGTCTATATTGATGTACTCGAGGACTAGGGACAGATTGTCCTGTTGCCCTTCTTGTTGTTGTTGGGGACGGGGTGCAGGCCCTGGGGTCGGTAATAGAGCACGTGCCTGAGGAGGCCGATATGGTCCAACGGGGGGATAGGGGTCTTGCGGTCTAAGGAGAGGTTAGGGCGCGGACGGTGCCTTGGCCCAGGCGTTCGCCTTGGGTTGGGGAGCCGGGGTATAGTCATTGTTGGGCATCGAGGGGGCTAAGTTCACCTTAGGGGTGTATCATTGCCAGCGTGAGTTGGTGGGAAGGGGAGGGCGCGTGAGGGGACGGCGGCCGCGCCCTTTTACGTTCCTTGGAGCTTTCGGACACCCTTTGTAGTTGGCGGTGTGTCCTACCGACTGACAAAGAACGCAAGCGGACGGTCAGATGGTTCGGGGGTATCGCGGGGGCGTTTGCAGTCAATCGTGCCGTGATCGCCTAGGCATTTCACACAGCGCGGTTTGCAGTGGCAAGACCGCGCAGCGTGGCCATAGAGCTGGCACTTGTGGCACTGAGAAAGAGTGCCTTTTTTTGTCGGGGGTCTAGACTGAGAGTCCCGAGAGGTTGATGACCGTCTTCAAATTGAAGATGTCCTTACCCTCGGGGCTCTTATCCGAGATGACAATGACTAGGTTCCCTCCCTGTTTTGGTTGTGCATCCTATGGACTGCATGTACGGGGTACCCCTGGGACTTAAGGTCCGCGAGGACGCGACTGGTCTCGACCTCACTAGGGATTCCCCGTATGACGACGCGGAGAAGTTTCTCCTCGTCGAGCACATACGTGAAAAAATATATGTGCTCGGTTTCGAGAATCTTCGTGAACCGACGGTGCTCGTCCGAGGTCGGCACCTGGACTTAAATACCTTGAGAGGTGTTTTGCGCGGAGGTGAAATTTATCCTTTTAGCGGAAAGGATACGCGAAACTTGGTCCCACTTGACCTTGTCTTTGATAAAGAACGGGGGCGGGGGTTTGGTAGACACCCAACCGGCAGCTGCCTGAGGGGCAGCTCTGGTTGGAGGAGCGGGCTGGGAAGATAGGCACGCGGCCTTTGCAGGATTTACGGAGCGCGGTGACATCGCGGGAGGTTTCGGAGACGGGCGCAGTTTTGGGGGCTTTGGTCCCCTTCGGCGAGCTGGGGCGAGCGGGTACGCTGGGCGCGATTTTGGTAGGGGCGGTAAACATTGCCAAGTCGAGAGAGCCTTTATATAACATTTTCGAACATCCGACGCTGTCAGAAGTCATCCGAGACGAAGACTACAGACATCGTCCGAGCTATTTGAGTCGTTTGAAAACAGATCAACGAGTATCTACCATTTACTTTATTAATTACATTAGTCATGTCTGATAGTTGTATTGGAATACATTATAATAATTATGGCATAATAATACAGATGTTTCATAGTGATGGATGACATATATCGTAAGTTTACACGTGGTACTTTACTTTTCTTTAAAGTAGTCAATACTTCGTTTCAGAACGAATACTTCGTTCTGAAAGCTGGTTAAATAATATCAAGTATTATTTTTATACATTTCTATATTTACAATAAGTAGTTATCTAACACGCGCATAGTCAGTGTTTCATAATTGGATAAGAAATGAGTTTTGTTTTGGCAGGTCGCCAGATTGTATCCTGCATCGATTTATAAATCCTATATTCGATATTATCCTGCCTGTAGTTGGCGCGAAGTTATCGATATATCGACAAACCAAGTACCTACTCCTTATATGATTATTTCTGTGGCGCAAGCGGCTAACAACAAGTGGACAAGATGGCGGCAGGCTTGGCATGGCGGGAAGGGGAAATGTCAACGTGTCGGCTTGGCTTTGGCGGGCAGTGGCACTGGCAGACGTCACATCCGTTATACACTTTTATTTAACGTATAGACGTTTTCAGAGTAATTTTAGAAACAAAATTTATTCAACCGTTTGGCAGTAATCCAAGTAAAAGTTAAAGTCCGGGCGCATCTAGTAAAGATATGGTTGTCCGGATAAATTGCCTTTTAATCACAGGCCAGAGAGGTAGGTATATAGAGGTAAATCCAGGTGTTGTTGAGCACGACGAGCCGTGACGTGAAGCACCGCCGGCATCAAGGGGGATTATAATAAAAGAATTTAAGTTAAATTGGGTGTAAGGAGTACACAACTAATGGGTAATTTAAACATCCATTGTTTATGGGCGTTGAATTGTAGGTTATAATGCTAAAGTGGGCATTACAATAAAGTTCATCTCATTGAGATCCAACAAAAAAATTATATAAAAGCAAAAGATAAAAAGAAAAGACTTTGAGCAATGTTTGAGTTTTCTGTGACGCCATGTGGCAACGTAAAACAAGAGAAATCGAACTGTTAATACATTACTACTTACCAGTCCTTTTCTTGTAATGGTTGGTATCCGGTGCTATTATATGCTGGAGTACTACATCATTTACTGTAACAACGTGAAAATACTATAAGAAATGCTCGCCACGCCGGCATGTAAAATTTACGAAATCTGTCCAACGCAATACTCACATTACGAAAATAACATCAAGGGGAATCTTAGAAGCCTGTGTTTCCCGTTATTAATCCATTTTGTTTGGTTTTTTAGTTCTAAAAAGTGGGATTCTTGTCGATTCAAAAAGATATAGACCAGCCCTTCGTCGGCCTCAAGGTAAAGTACCCAAGCATAGACTCGAATTTTCATCTATTGCTGTGCAAATAACTGCTGTCGATGTCAGAAACGTCAAAAATTTGCATAGAGGAATGAGACAAATTCTCCTACCCACGAACTCAGAGAACAGAGTAAAAATGCTATGGCATCATGTTTCAATTTGGGCCATCAAATTAATTTTATATCCCTAAAACTTGTGAAACAAGAAAACGCAGCTACAACACCGGTGAAGCTTTTAAATAAGAATAAAATTATTGACACGTTTTTTTTATGTTCACCTTAGTTATCAACATCGCTTTCAGAACTGGAATGTGTAACTGGTTTTTTTTCAGAAGTCCACAATTTGTTCATTAAAGAAAATACTCTTTCTACTGGAGCATTTGTAGCAGGCAGACATACAATATATTAAATAAAATACAAAAGTTTTCATGTTGAAGATTGTTAGTGCGAAAGTGTTTGAAAACTTCCACACAACTAGTTTCTGTGGAAACATTTAGATTATTCCATTCGGTTATTTTTTGCGACGTGATGTAGTTAGAAATTAACAAAAATTCGTCAAATACTTCTGTGTCTCTATTACAATCAATATATCCCTTTTAAATCAAATCATCCTGAGCTTTTTGAACATCTTACAACGCGAGTACTTTTTTAAAATCTGCCCAATAAAATATCTCCATATCTTTGGTAAGAAAGAAAGTCCACTGTTCCAGATTTCACGGCATGTTTTATAAAATTTAAGGAGGAAGGAGCTTTACACAACAGCAAGCTTAGGAGCTCTACTCCCAGCCAAAGACCAGCTGCCCTACCGTTCCGTCGACGGTAGCGCCGAGGTATTTGCCGCAATATTCCGTATGTACAAATGGACATACCAAAATCCTGATCTTCCTACGTAGGATATCAGTTCCTACACAAACCTAAACACTAGCCAGAGATAAGTACGTGAAAGGAAACCTGAATCCTATGTGGATGGTCGGCACCCTGTCGCGCCCAGCTCCAAGCTGTCCGGTTGTAGTCCGCACCAACGTCTTCACGATAGTTTATTGTCCTTTAGATTAACCGTTTATAGGATCCCCACTTCACAATCGCGGTGTCTATTCACACCAATTGCGAGTCATTCGACCGAAACGAGGAGCGAATGGGTTTTAACCCAGAAGAATGACACGGAAATCGAATTGCATACCAAAGTCCGAAGGAGGACCGAACCACACAAAACGCCCTTCCCGTGGCTGGATCTCTCGATATTACATTAACACCAAAACACATCCAGAAGCATTTCATTAACAACCCTTAAGTACTAAAAATATATTTAAAAGACTAGCCCTCCCACTATTGTCTTGTATTCCCATATTTTATGAGCTTTCGTCATCAAAATTGTCCGCAGCTAGCACCTCAACTTCTGGAGGGACACCCATAAGGTTGTGATTCCTAAATATATTGTGCAGCACTGCAGTGGCTATATTTAATCCCTGAACTTTTGCTAGTGACAAACGCAATGTCAGTGCTACAACAGAGAAACGACGGTTCCAAACTACAAATGTTGTGTAAAAAACAAAACAGTTTTTTATTGTAATTGTTAAAAAAAATATCATTTACATAGCCATGTTGTATTTATTTTCATATTAACGTAAAATGTAATCTCATTTTTGATTTTTATATCTGTTCTGCTTCCGTAATAGGATTCAACAGAGGTTTAATTAGGAGGTTAGGTTTTGATGGTTAATAAAGTCAAAGTCAAAGTATTTTATTGTATATAGGCAAAAATAATAGCACTTTTACAAGTCAAAATTAACATCTCCCGAACAAAGAGATATACATAAAATATTATAAAAAGATCAAATCAATCCAAATTTAGATAAACTAAGTATTCTTTGAGTTTGAAAAGGAAATTTCCCTTTCATGTGCCAACAGAGTTAAATCTCACACTGGAAAAGGAAATACCCTTCTGACTCTACCGGTGCTTCGGAAATACGCCCGTTAGAGAAGAGAGCACCAAGAAACTCTACGGGATGTATTTTTTCCATATTTGTTCATTCTTTATGTTTTTTCAAATGTCACAATTATAACAAAACATGTAAACTACAAAGATAAAAGGTAAAAGTGACAATGAGATATCCCACAAACATCAAACAATCATACTGGAAAAAATAAGGTAAAAACTTCTAACTCGATAATTATGTTGTATAAAACAACGTGATCTCATGGTATGTTTGAGACATCTCACAAAGTACTTTGAACATTTCATACACTTAACGTTAACATCGAAGCTATCACTTATTATTATCATGGAGCTTGGAGACATCAGGCCATGCATTTCTGTCATTAATATAATCATTTACATTGTAATACGCTTTCTTTATGAGATTTACTTTAACAAAAGTTTTAAACCTTTGCATTGGTAATTGATCAATGCCGTCAGGTAACTTATTAAAAAATCGAATACAGTTCCCCATATATGAACCACTAACTTTCTTTAACCGAAATCCAGACACTTTTAGTTTATTTTTATTTCTAGTATTAAACTTATGAACATCCCTATTTTTAACAAAGGTATTGATATTGTTCCGAACATACATTATATTTTCATATATATATATATTGACAAGCCACTGTAAGAATATTGATCTCTTTAAAACGTTCCCTAAGAGAATCTCGGGATTTCATATTGTAAATGGAACGAATTGCTCTCTACTGTAGCACAAATATTGATTGAATTTCCGCGGCCTTACGCCACAGCAAAATGCCATATGACATAATACTGTGAAAGTAACTAAAATATACTAATCTTGCAGTAGCTATATCGGTAAACTGTCTAATTTTACGTACTGCATAGGCTGCAGAGCTCAATCTACCAGCTAACAACGATATGTGAGGACCCCACTGTAATTTTGAATCTACAGTAATACCCAAAAATGTGGTTGACTGCACAAGGTCTACAGGCTCACTATTTATTAAAATACTTGAATTCGTAGGAACCCCTCTGACATTGGGTAGTGAAAATTTGATACATTTAGTTTTCTTAGGATTTAACATTAAATTGTTAGTTGTAAACCAACTAAGAACTAGCGCGATTGCCTTGTTAACGTCGTCAAAATTATTCAAGGTTCTGTCAATCTTAAAAATTAGAGAAGTATCATCTGCAAACAAAACAATATCACATAAGTTCTTTATGAAAAAGGGAAGATCGTTAATGTAAACCAAGAACAAGAATGGCCCAAGTATTGAACCGTGTGGGACTCCCATTGTAATGAGAGATCCTGATGACCTCGCACCATTTACATCTACTTTTTGGATTCTATTGCTAAGATACGAGGATAAAAGATCGAGAGCTTTCCCATTAACTCCGTAATGATTCAATTTAAAAATTAATGATTAATGTTTCGTGGCAAACGCAGTCAAATGCTTGGGATAAATCACAGAAAACGCCAATTGCGTCCTGTGACTCCTCCCAAGCATCGAATATATGCTTTAAGAGCCCTGTGCCTGCGTAATAGGTCAACAAGTAAGGTCTGTTTGGGTAGGCCCTATCTCCAAGTAACCAACAGTTACTAAACAGCCCTTGCATCACATTGTTTTTGTTTTTATTTCATCAACAATTTTGACTATACAAGCTGTTGTTTTGCTTCCGCGGTATATTTACAGAGTATGGAGTATACTCCTCTTACAGAACACAAATCATTAATAAAAAATTACCATTTTTTTTTATTAAGAATAATTAATAATAGTATTATAAAAAGCAATAAGTGTACGCGATCCTAATTTTAAATCACCCCGTGTGGAAATATTCACGCCCATATACACAAATGAAGCCCTGTCGAGTGTTTAGCTTTCTCTTTCACGCATACGCGTCGGAGGCGTCCTACAAAGGCAGGCGGCGCCGCAGCGTGGCACCCGACAAAGCCTAGCCGCGCGCGGGTCACTGCCCCCGATGCGTGTCGCCCCAGCAATTAGCTGTGTGTGATCAGGCACAGTACATGTACTATTATATATTCTGTGGTCATAGTCAGTCGTCACACGCTCGTTCCCTAACATGATAGGTCGAAACTTTCTCAGCCTCATTACTAAAAACAGACCAGGTTTAGTCCATAGACTAAACATAAATCTTATAACAACACGAAGACTATAGCTGATTCGAGTAACAGCCATCTTCGAGAAATATCTATCCATATCATATTCAACATCACAACTGGTGTAACATACAGTGTATACTGAATTGTTTAAAAAATTAGTACTCTCAGTGGCTGGATTTAATGCAGGAGTTGCAAGTAAACCTATATGCACTTGAGGTTGATTACGGAATGCTCATGTAAATATGGATAACCTTCAACAGACTGATAATAGTTGTATGATGTGCGGTTTACATACAATGTATCATACAATGTAGTATTATCATACAATGTAGCATTCAAATTTTGGCTCGCCTTAATGGTGCCTTTCGTGTTTGCGGCAGTTTTAACAACTGCCGCAAACACGAAAGGCACCATTAGAACATGAGGAATCGACAACGTACCATCATCCATCAGTTTTATTATATAAAATGCCAGCATACTAATTTAACCCTTCATAACTCAACAACATAAAAACTAAAAAATATTCAATGGTACGGTAGCAAAAAATAAACAAAGAAACACGTATTTTTTAGTTTAAAGAAAATTTAATCAGGGGGCTATTTATTAACGATTTTAGGGAGTGTGACAGAAATGTCACATTGTGTCATAACACTCCTCTAAGACGTATGGAATGCTTTGAAGCAGTTGTTTTGCTTGTTGTAGCACAAGGCAACTCCACATTTCTCACAAATCGTCTGTGATACGCCAGCACAGTTGGGATATTTGCACCTTATCCTCTTCTCAGCCCATATAGGCCAATGCCCCACCTGATCCTGCCGCACAGCTGCTGGGGGTACATACTGAGCTGGGCCTTTATGTTTTTTGGCTTGTATGTCTTGCTCAATGGTTCGCCGTTTTTGATTGGCTTTGGTCCCGAGCTTGCACAGAACCAATGCAATATCCTGACGAAAATCAGCTGATTGCAGCATTGGGTCTTCTTTTTTTTTGGCCTTATGTACTCTTTTATATAAGAGCCAGGCATTGGACATAACAAGATCTAAAAAATGATAGAACATGCGAATCTGCCATCTCTTGCTTCGCAGGCGTATTTTGTACCTGCCCATGATACTGTCGATCAAATCGACACCACCCATATGGCGGTTGTATTCTCCTACGATATGGGGTCGGTCGATAGTCACGTATTTTTTGTTCGGCTTGTCGTATCTTGAAACCTGTGTCTTCGGTAGCTCTCCCACGAAACTAGAGGCGAGTGTGACTATTTTGTTATCTTTCCAGGCTACTGTCGATATCTCTGTGCCTTCCAGGTTTCCAACATATTCGACCGAGTACCCGCGTTCTTTTTTAGATATTTCCTTGTCTGTTGGTAGTTTGCAGTCAGGTATACGATTTCGTCGTATGGTTCCGAGACTAAGAACGCCTTGTTTGGCTAAATATTCCAGAAGCGGCAGAGACGTGAAATAATTGTCAAAATAGATCCGGTAGTTTTGATTTCTTGGTATTTCACGCGAAAGCCTGACGACCACATTCGATGCAGCACCCAAGTCTGGCTCACCAGAAGCAACCACATTTTCAGCTCCTGTTTCAGGCTCAAATTTGTATGCGAATCCGCTCACGCCGCAAAGGACATATATTTTATATCCCCATTTATTTGGCTTTTTGGGATTGTATCTTTTCAAATTCTGCCTTGCTTTTGTGGAGCGAATCTGCTCGTCTACACATAGGTATTTTTCTAGAGGGATGCTCTGGCAGGTCTCATTTAGTTTTTTGACTACTGGTCTAATCTTGAATATTCGGTCATGATCAGGGTGTTCTCGTGGAACATTTTTTGTGTTATCATTGAAATGAATAAATCGCCTGATCTTCTCAAACTTGTTGACTGCCATTGTTTCCTTTACTAAAGGTGTTCCTATACAACCGTGCCAATGCTTCGTAACCCTTGGAAGATGTACCAACGACATGATATACACTAGTCCAATGAACTGTTGAATATCGGTCTCTGTGACACGAAAACTCATGTTGGGATCTTTTTGGACTATGTAAAGATTTGTTTGGCTAGCAATGACTTCAATCAATTCTTTGGGAAATAGTTTGAAGAAGAATTGGATTGGTGTTTCGAGGTCTAAAAACTCAGGCGACAAGGTTTCATCACCTGTAAAACGTAGCTGTGGCTCGTTTAGTTCAATATTTTTCTTCCTCCAGCGTACATTCAATTTCTTTTTGGTTTGACGACGTGCTGATGGTCCTGGCTGAGTAGAAGAAACGGGAGAGGGTGGTGGAGACGAATTACTGCCACCGCGCTCCAGATCTTCAATAATACTATCAATGTTCATACCTTCAATTTCTTCTGCAGTTTCATCCTCGAATGGGGGTTCCAAATCCGGCAAATATTCGGGATCTGCCACGCTGTCGTCATCGTCTTCAAACCCATCCTCACTGGCCTCATAGTCCAAAAGAAATTGTTCAATTTCATCTTCTCCTATACTTCGGGAAGTCATTCTGTGAAGAAACCAACATTTGGTCAATGTACTATAAAATACGACCCTTGTTCTGCATTGTGACAGAAATGTTACAAAGAGAAATTCAACTCGAACTCTCACAAATGGCTAAAATTATGCGTTACCGACAATAAACAGTGAAAACCATGAACTTACCTACTAGAATCACCAAACAAGCCGCAGTTATTTTGTTTTTTTTATAATATTTTCGATTTTTGAAAACTACGCAACGTCAAGTCCGTTGAATTGTCACCAACTAAAGTTTGAACGAATTTTCAAACTACTAACGCCATCTGTGTTTCACGATGTGTACTAGAAATGCATAGAACTGTTTGTAACCGTTGTGATACATTGATGTAAAACGGAACAAAAATAAGATTTTGGATTTTATAAGGACTTGAATGGTTTGTTACAGGACTGTCACATGGTGATATAAAGGGTTAAATGTCTTGGTATTTCTTGAGAACCCATAATTTCATACATATTTTAAATTGTTCAGCCAATGATCTATCTTTAACACCAGATGGTTTTATGGGTTCAGTTGTTTCAGATTTTAATGGTCTATTGTCAATGCATAATTTATTATTTAAACCCACACACTATTTTATAATCGGTACATATTCCCTAGTAGCAGTACCCGACAAAGAAGTGCCGTGATCAAATGCGGTACCAGTACCGACTAAATGAATATCACACTTCACTTTTACAACTTTTGTGTTAAACAGTAAACTCACGAATTCTTGAGGTGACAAATACCACGGTACCCAATCAACAGGATAATATGCGTAAGGAGTTAAAACTTAAATTGTTAAAGGAGCACCTTCCACGGCTGTGTGTGCATATCGATATGTATACCATTTCTTTGAAAATGATATATGCATCACTTTTAATCTTGGATTTGGCATTATCATTGCTAAACCCCCGCCGCCTGACGCCGTAGCAAGCGAACTACCTCCTGGTCCTCCACCATTTGGTCCCAATCCTGTGGCGTCCATAGGCTCCTGCGTAGAATGTCCCGCAGCGACCTGTGACGAAGTAGACATCGAAGGCACATTATTTTGTATATCTGCCATATCGATATAATCGTCAAAGTTGATATTATGACTATCAAATAAATCACCAAATAGAAATCGTCAAATGGATCTGGATAAGTTGATGGTCCAGGTTGTGGTTCAGTGTATCGGCGGTATCGGATCGATTTCCACATTTCCATTCAATATTAAACTGTTTTTAACTTCTCTTCCAGCATTACTCAATCTCCATTGATTGTATCCTTCAAATTGTATTTTTTCTGCAGCACTTAGTACCGTAAGCTTTTTGCAATGCACCGTAACGTTTCTGACCGCGATGCTGACCACGTCCTGGCGTCATGATTAAAGAACATCCGAAACTCCTATTTATATAGTTCAAAGTATGACGTCATATGAATGAACTTATCGAACTTATCGCCGTAAAGGATATTAGATAAGTAGAAATTATTTTTAATTTCTATACGCTTCCACCGCCACCACCACATTTTGTGGTTTACATGAACATTAATATGTGCGCTTCGCACACGTTAGTTCGTAATTAAAACCTTTATTGTTTATTAATTACTTCTCCCAGTTTTCAGACTTATAATTACTGTAAGACAAAATTCCATATTTTAGAAAAAGATAAAACTTCGCTATTGGATGCGGTTTCTTATCTAAGTACTTCAAGAATGATGCTTGTTTTCAGTAGTATCTCCAAACTCTACTAGTGAATGTAGTACCATGAGGTATTACATCATTATTAGTTAACACTATGATTGAAGTTCATAGAATGCAAGCGTCACCTTTGTACGTTATTCTAGCGGGACAAGTTTCTCCACCAAACAATAACTTTAGCAATTCTTCATAACCAGGTTCAAAATTGGGTTCGTTCCATAAAAGAATACGCATTTGAAGCGCATCTTGAAAAGGAAATCTATCATATTTGTTAAAGTTACCGATTTGACCAAAATTTATACAAGAATGAATTATACAATCAAAAAAAGTAATTTGTACCACTAAATGTAGGTCCCATTATACATATACAATGTTTTTTCGGCACCTTTTTGTCAACTAAATAATATATATTTTTTAAGAAGTTGTACATCGCATTAAAGTCATTGACAAATTGGTGCTCTTATAAGAGACTCTAATACAGGAACACTATCAAATATACCAAAATAATATTCGCTAACACTATTCCAAGGCGCAACATAAATAAGCTTATTCATAGAAATCATTCTAGATTTTAAGAATAACGCTCTGTAGGTCATATAAATAATTCTTTGTTGTATAATATGAAAGCAGGTTGTCAAAATTTGCTTGCTTTTTGGTACATATCTATACGGTCCGTTTATCCAATAAGACATTTTTCATAGGCGTTATTACAAACTAATCTAACCACTTTTCCATCCCGTTTGTTTTTTGCTTTCCGTCTTTACTCCTTTTATTTTCATTAAATCTATCGGTATTTGTTTCCGTAGTTCCATCACTAGTTTGTATGCAGGGAAATCCACGCCAGAGATCACCGTTAATGAGCTGAATGTCCGCTTCGTCCAATACTTTCGATTTTTGGGAATTTGAGAACAATCTTTGAATGGGTACAGCTCTAATTTCGTGAGAATGTACCCACGCTCTCCCGGCGACGTTATATTGATATAACTTTTGTGGTCTTTTAGTAAGATACTTTGCGAGATTCTGCCAGTACTTTGTACTAATGAATGAGCTCGGGCAAGATTGGCGACAATAGAGACGTAACCCTCTTCTGTGTCCAAATTTTCGTAATCCGATTCGTCGGATTCCTCCTGATGTACATTCTGCGATATCATCTTCTTGGTTATTGGCATGAAATCCTCGTCCGGTTCGCTTTCGTACTCTACACTCGCTTGACCGTGTTGAAATAATTCGCCTGGTTAGTAATATCCTCGTCCTCGCTGCTCACAACTCTCTGCCTCTTTAATGGTGACTTCTCCCTAAAATCCTGAACTCCTCCTCTGGAACGATAGGAACTTGTTTGGCTTTTTTCCCAGTATCCTAAGTGTCTTCTGTTTCCTCTGTGATATATTCTCGAATTCTTTGGACGCAGTGGCACCTGCCCTGCATATCGATCCACAGTAGGCACAGTCGTGGATGACATGGAGGTGGCCTTCGTGTTCGCCAATGATGAAGATTCCTCTTCCTCGATTTCCTCTTCCTCGATTTCCTTCACCTCTTTCCGTCTCCTGTCCAGTTCCATTATTGCTTCTGAATAGTGGTCGAATAATTGTTAGTTCAAATCTTCGGTCTAATCCATCGCTTGGAGTTCATGGATAATCCTTCTTCGGAGGACCACGTTCCCGAATCCACAGTTGGTTAATCTCTTCTTGTTCTCCCAAAGATAAGTTATGAAATCTTTCATTATTTTTGTAATCGCCTGTCCGATATGGTATAGTTTCATGTTCTTCTTTTCCAGACCCGTCGTCAGAACCGCTTGAAAAAACGTTTTCATTGACGCTATCGTTTCGTTGCTTTGCCACGAAGTCTCTAACCATACCTACATAGGATGCTTCTTCACGAAATTCACCTGTTTCTTCTTCTGACTCATCAATTGTTTCCCTTTTGACCTTTTTGGCATTGCTGCTGGTTCCACCTCCAAAACATACTGGGTATTCTGCATCATCCAAGAATTGTCCATTGTTTCCCCCTGATTCCTTCGTTCAAAGCCACAATCTTCACAACGTCGTCGTTTTCTGTTAACGAAATCGGTGATTGGCTTCTGTCCATTTTTAATTATTAGAAATTCTTTTAACCCATAAAACAATTTTGTCAAATATGTGATATTTTGAAAGCGTTCCGATGCACTTGGTTACTGCGGCAGCCAAGTTTCGATTTAAATTTAATTTCGCATATTTTTTCCCATTCTGAGTGTTTTATTCTTCAAGGGATATTTTTCTTCTGTGGTAAAACACCAAATAAGTACGAGTACTAATAACCTTATTAGTATAAATAAAAAACAAATAAAACGACCTGTAATTTTGACAAAATGTTTGAACTTTTTTCGGTTTTCACAAAGATATTCTGGTTACGTTTTCTAGTAAACTGTGTTGATATTTTAATGTTATTGGTTAGATACATTCATATTATATTTAAATAAAACATAATAACAGGGTGCCATCGATCTTATTTCCAAGATACATTTTTTTCCAGAAATACTCTCCCGTTTTGCTTTCATCACTTTTCCGCGGTGCCCTTTCCTTATATAATAATTTCATGACTCTTTGGTTCGGTTTGTCAGTGGCTATATATATTTAGCCAATCACAGACCGAGTTTTCTACGATTGCGCCAAACCATTGAGCAAGGAATGGGAATTGAAAATAAGTTTGACGCGACCACAGCGACTTCAATATTTCGCGCCAATTGGCCCGAGTGACTATTACTCATTCTGTGTGCATAGACTGACATAAGATTCAAAGTATTTTAACCAAAGAATCAATTTTTACTAAACGGAATGAATTTTATTTCGCTGTAAAGGTTCTTATATGTCTAGAAATTATTTTCAATTTCTATACGCTTCCACCGCCACCACCACATTTTGTGGTTACGAACAAACCTGCGTGAGAAAAATCGATTAAAATGTTGCCAACAGGATCTTATATGAAACAAAGGTCATTCACTGACATCTATTCTAATCTTATCCAATTTGATCATGTGCCAGATCCATCTTCTAAAAAATATAGTGATTGTTTATTAATACAAGGAAAGACACTATTAAAGTACCAATACATAATTGTTATTGGTCTCATATTTCACATTATTTTGTTCTAGTCATTGTTGCACCAGGATACCTAAAATATAAAACAATAACATAAAACGACTACCACGTTTACGTTTACTACTTTTTAGAACATAACGGTTTTTTTTTGTATTGTATACAAAAAAAAACCGTTATGTTCTAAAAGTCACGTAAAAGATAATCATGCGTAATTTTGACTAACTAGGCAACGACGATATTTCAAAAAAGGCGACATTTATCTAAATAATGCGTTTGCTTCTCGAAAGGTCCGGCCGACGATTGAAATGTCCGCGAGGCGTGTCCTTGAAATGCCGCTATTTAGAAAGAGAGAGCTATATACATGAATTAATTACATAATAATGTCAGTATACAGAATGTGGCGTAATGAATGGATAATATGGTACCTGCGGGTAGAGGACCTGCGTTGTGGCGGTTCAGAAAAATATGTTTGACGTTACATAAAAGTCCCTCGGTTTTCGAGATATACGACATTTTCGAAAATTCAAAAAATTACAGCTTTTGCTCATTTTGGTGGCAAGAATCCAAATGAAGGATTTTTTTCTATCTATTTTTTGGATAGTATTCCTGGATAGATGCGTTAGCGAATATAAATTATGATTTTTAGGGCGCATGCATAGTTTTTTGCTTAGTTAGTACATTTTTTTAATGTTTATGCTGACGAGGTGTAAAAAAAAAAAGGTAACCTGAGTGCCAAATTAAGAAAAAAAAACATGTTTCATTAGCTGGGTCCACACCAGTCGATCCAAAATAGATCGGCGATCCTGCGATCCGCGATCCAATATCGTGATACATGGAGCGTGGATCGTACTAGGCCGATCCAGTTTGTTGAAACTGCGATCCTGAACTACGCTCCAAGCGATCCATAGGCGATCCGTGATTCAGTCGAACTCTTGCTGGAGATGGAGTCACACGTACAGCGGCGGCGTCTAATTGCCGTGGCAGCAGCAACCTTTATTTTGCTTAAATATTTGCGCAAAAAATCTCAATAAAGAAAAAGACGGTTCTGGGTAAAAACAATATACAAAAGCCGCTTGGAATCTGGGGGGACTAAGCTTTACGCAGTGTCAGATAAAGTTGAACACAATTTCGCAAGAATGAATGTTAATAAATTTGAGGTATTGTGTTCATTATTGAACAACAAGCTAAAAAAGAAGGATACAAATTATAGAGATGCCATTACTGTGAAGGAAAGATTACTACTAACATTGAGATTTTTAGCGACTGGAGATTCGTACGTCATTTTGCAGTATCTCTTCCGCATTTCCAAACAGTCTATATCGAAAATTATCCCTGAAGTTTGTGAAGCAATCATTGACTTGTTAAAGGATTATGTGAAGGTAAGGAAAACCATACTTTATTACTCAATAAAAAAGTAGTGTATTATAATAATAATTTTAATAAGTAACACGTTTACAATTAATCAACATTCTTTGAAAGCAATAGAAAGCCAGAAAGGATATAGGTACTTAATTCGGTGGTGAATGTGGAAGTTAATAATCCTGAGGTGGTTGAGACTGGGACTGCGATGAAGTGGAGGCTAGATGAGCAGATGGTGATGCCTGTGGAGGTGGAACTGAATAATCTTGAGGTTGTTGAGACTGGGACTGCGATGAATTGGAGGCTAGATGAGCAGATGGTGATGTCTGTGGAGGTGGAAATCTAAAATCCTGAGGACTGCGATGAATTGGAGGCTAGATGAGCAGATGGTGATGCCTGTGGAGGTGGAAATCGAAAATCCTGAGGATGAGGAGACTGAGTGTGCGATGAAGTGGAGGCTGAAGGTGTGCCAGGATATGAATTAGTGTAATATCCATAATTGCTATCCCCGTATCTTCCTGTGTCAGCTTGAAAAATAACTTGGCATATAGCATTTTTGACATAAGCTAATGTTACTGGATCATATTTCCGCAATTCAGTAGATATATACTGTACGAAAGTTATGTAAGAGTCTGTGTCTGGTTGTGATGGATGTGCACATTGTTGCAGAAGTTGGAAAGCTTCTGAAAGAGTTTCATCTGCTATGTCATCTGCATTATTAGAAGCAGTTCTCTTGTTTTTTTTTGTTCGTTTGCTTGTTGTTTGTGTTGCTCTTTCCGGTTGTGTGTCACTACTAATAATGCTACTGTTCTCATTTTCGCTCACTGTAGTATTTACTTCAAGTTCCCGTTCAGTCGTATCAGATTCTTCCTGTAACAAAATTATTATTATTACTACTTATTCTTATTTTCAGCTTTATAATATTGTTGAGGATCTCACAGCGTCTTTATTTTCAGGTGCCGTCAACTGAAGAAGAGTGGCGTACAGTTTCTCAGCAATTCGAGACTAAATGGAATTTCCCACACGTGATAGGAGCGATGGACGGCAAACATGTCACTTTGCAATCGCCTTTTAAAGTGGGAACGACTATGATAATTACAAATTATTTCCTAGTATTGTTCTTTTTGCATTAGTCGATGCAAATTATAAGTTCCTGTATGTGAATGTTGGTACTAAAGGCAGAATATCAGATGGAAGTGTGTTCAAAAGCACAAATTTATATAAAAAACTCGAAAAAACTAAACATTCCACCACCGGAAATATTGCAAGTTCCCTATAAAATTGAGGTACCCTATTGTATATTAGGTGATAAAGCTTTTCAGCTGAATCATTTTACAATGAAACCATACGATGGTACTCGGGAAAGGGGTTCGTCTGAAAGAATTTTCAACTACCGACTGTCAAGAGCACGTAGAGTAGTAGAAAACGCGTTTGGAGTACTTAGTTCTGTTGACAGAGTTCTGCGTAAACCTATGCTTTTGGAACCAGAAACTGCAACTAAAGTCGTGCTGGCAACGGTTCATCTATATAACTACTTACGCAGTAATTCTAACTTTACATCGCCAGGAACGTTTGGTACAGTACAGGAGAATGGAGATGTAATACCTGGAAGCTAGCGAAATGAGCCACCATTACAATCACTAAAACCGATGGCCGTCATACCAAGAAGAGCAACAGAAAATGCCAATACAATACGGTCACACTTAGCAAGACACTTTGTTACAAACCATACAATAATTTGGCAAAATGAATATCAGTAAAGTAATGACTCACATGTTCCAAAGTATCGCGAGTGGTACCCGGGTTCATTTTTATCCGCCATAAAGTCGAAGTCATCATACACAAACCACTTTGATTTATACGTATCTTGAGCACCTGAAATAAACAAGTAACTCATTAAATAACCACGTGTATTTATTTTCTATTAGCTTATTTACTACTAATTATTACTCGGTTATCTCGGCGTTTTATCCCACTAATATTATAAAGGCGAAAGTTTGTGAGTTTGTGAGTGTGTGAGTATGTATGTATGTTTGTTCCTTCTTCACGTTCAAACGGCTGAACCGATTTGGATGAAATTTGGTATCCAGGTAGATTACATCCTGGATTAACACATAGGCTACTTTTAATCCCGGATTAACGCGGGTAACACAGCAGGGCGCCGCTAGTTTTAAATAGACGGAAATAAAACATTATTTTCTACATGCTTCCACGCTTTTTTCACAAAATAGAATGCTGTTAAAATATATATGTAGAAAAACTTTTTAGTGCGGTACTGATATTGCATCTTAATTTTATAAATTATTGCAGCTTCTAAATTATAAGTATATTTTCAATTTTAAACGCTAAAAGAAATCGAGTGAAGATTCCTTAATTTTACTTACACATAAGTAGTGTAATAATATAATAATAAATATAAGTATAATAAACCATATTGTTTTCTTACCTGATCCAGTTATACGGCTTTGTTTCTCTCTGAATTTCTGAAACCCTTCTGTAGCCTCCCGTCAGAGACCGCATTTTTTTCTTTAGGTCTTCTATTGGTTTGTTCTCCATTTCGCGAGAAATCTGACGCCAAGCATCTTCTCTTACGCCTCTATTGGTATAACAACATCTTTTGGGTCCCATAAACATTTAAATTCCTTATAAAGCTATATTAGACGGCGACTTTGCGAGATGTCCATGGTGTGGTGGATCGCGCGAACAACACACAACCGTCCACACCGCGCGCGCCACGCAACTGAGGCACCTTTGAGGCTGGCAAAAAACCGACAACGTACGGATCGGGCGCAGCTGGGAGCGCGCGCTCTAATATACAGAACGACCTTCCCACACCAGACGATCCAAAATGGATCGGCGATCCTGCGATCCGCGATCCAAGATCGTGATGCGTGGAGCGTGGATCGTTCTAGGTCGATCCAACAGCAATCTTTTGCGATCCTGATGGCCTGCTCCTGCCGATCCATACTGAATCAGTTGAATTTTGTCTGGCTATGGAGTCACACGTGCAACGACGGCGACGAATAGCCGTAGCAGCAGCAAGCTACATTTTACTTGTATATTTACGGCAAAAAATACGAAAACAAAAAAGGCAGTATTGGGTTAAAACAATTTTTTAAAACCGGTTGGAATATGGGACTCGACTTTACAAAGAGCTAATTGATGATGGAGCTGAAGCTAATTTTGCACGAATGACTGCAAATCAATTTGACTTATTGTGTTCACTATTGGAGAACGAAATAAGAAAGAATGATACAAACTATCGTGATGCCATAACTGTTAAGGAAAGACTACTAATAACATTGAGATTTTTAGCAAGTAGAGATTCTTACGTCAGTCTACAGTATCTTTTCAGAGTGTCCAAACAGTCAATATCAAAAATTGTTCCTGAGGTTTGTGAAGCACTCATCGACGTTTTGAAGGATTATGTAAAAGTAAGTGAAATTATATATTTAAAAACTCTTTATTTCAAACTTAGCTTATACTTAAGAATATACAAAAGTTACATATGTTAATTAAATTGGTGGTGATTGTGGTGACGGAGAAGGCTGCCAAGTTGTCGAAGTAGTAGAAGATGTTGATGGAAGCGGAGTTGTTGTTGATTCTGAAGGTCGTTCTGTATATGATGAAGTTGAAGAGTAATATCCATAATTTTCTGGTCTGTATCTGCCTGTGTCAGCTTCAAAAATAATTTGAGATATGGCATGTTTTACATAACTTAACGTTATATGATCATATTTTCGTAGTTCGGTAGCAATGTATTGTCCAAAAGCGGTGTATGAATCTGTGCCTGTGTCAGCTTCAAAAATAATTTGAGATATGGCATGTTTTACATAACTTAACGTTATATGATCATATTTTCGTAGTTCGGTAGCAATGTATTGTCCAAAAGCGGTGTATGAATCTGTCTCTGGTTGTTGTGGTTGAGCACATTGATTAAGTAGTTGAAATGCTTCCGAAATGGATTCATCTGTTATCATAATATCTTCGGTACCATGTGAAGATGTTTTTTTTCTTCTTTTATTTTGATTCCTTTTTTGGGTTTGAACATTGTGTTGGGTGTTTTGCACATTAGATTGGGCAGCAGGTTGTTCAGATGGTACAGAAGGTTCAGTTGGTATACTCTGATCATTCATATCTTGCATTTGATTATTAACATTCTCAGTTGTGTGATTGTCTACGTTTACCAGAGAATTTTCATTGATAGCATGTTCTCCGCTACCAGTGGTGCTATTAGTTTCTTCCTGTAACAACAACAATAACAAAGCATATTAATCATAGTTACACTTTTTTCAGATGCCATCAAATGAAGAAGAGTGGCTCGCAGTGTCTCAGGAATTCGACGAAAAATGGAATTTTCCACATGTATTAGGAGCAATGGATGGTAAACATGTCGTTTTGCAAGCGCCTTTTAATAGTGGCAACGACTATGATAACTATAAATTGTTTCCAAGTATAGTTCTTTTTGCATTAGTAGATGCAAATTATAGGTTCCTTTATGTGAATGTTGGGAGTAAGGGCAGAATATCAGATGGAGGCGTGTTTAAAAGCACAAAGCTATATGAGAAACTTGAAAAAAAAGGAGCTAAACATCCCATCGGCAAAAATTTTGCAAGTTCCTTATAAAATTGAAGTGCCCTATTTTATACTTGGTGATAAAGCTTTCCAATTAAATGAGTATACATTGAAACCGTATGAAGGTGATCCAGAAAGGGGTTCGAGTGAACGAATATTCAATTACAGATTATCAAGAGCACGTAGAGTTGTTGAAAACGCGTTTGGAGTACTAAGCTCAAGTTACAGAGTTTTGCGTAAACCAATGCTGTTGGAGCCAGAAAAAGCAACTAAAGTCGTGCTAGCGACAGTTTACCTGTATAACTATTTACGAAGTAATTCTAATTTAAGATCACCGGTATCTTTTGATACAATACAGGGGAATGGAGAAATAGTTCCTGGAAGCTGGCGAACGGAACAGGCACCAACATCACTACTACCCATAGATGCCATACCACGAAGAGCTTCACAAAATGCCAAAGATATTCGGTTCCACTTAGCAAGACACTTTATAACAAACGGGGCCATTGTTTGGCAAAATGAGTACCAATAAACTTATATAAATTGTACTGTGTTTATATGTTTTATAAGTTAGCTGCATTAAGAGGAATATAATGTAGTTCAGTTCATTATACTTTAACCAATTAACTATATATTTTATTTAAGACTATCCTCTCCCTAAGTTCTAGATTATAATAAGAAATAAATTTTATTACATAAATACAAATATACTTTATTGACACCAAAAGAAAACATTACCTACACAGATAACACAAAATAATACAAACAAATTTAAGCCAATAATTATTATTGTATTAGTACGTCTACTGCTATAACATGACCTTTTCTTTAAGAATTATAATATTCTAATAATTTAATTATACTTTAATGGTTACCTGTAATGTAAGTTTTTTAATCAAAATAAAATTATAGTAAGTAAAAAATAACTCACCTGTTGAAGTGTATCCCTTGTTGTCCCGGGGTCATTCTTATCCGCCATGAAAGCAAACTCATCGTAAGCAAACCATTTTGATTTGTAAGTATCTTCAGCACCTGAAATAAACAATAAATTAATATAACCGGCAAATATCAATGTCCGTGAAGTCACTCCCCTACCCAAAACTTTTAAACATTTAAGTATATCTTTTTATCACAAACTAAGTTACGTTACTACGTTGTGGGGTTTTAAACAATACATTTTATTATTATTACTAATAAATTAAAATTAAAGCTTCACTAAGAGTGGCAGGTTATGTACTGAACTATAATTATAAAACAAAAGGAACTATAATTTCTTACCTGATCCGGTAATACGACTCTGTGGTCATAGTCAGTCGTCACACGCTCGTTCCCTAACATGATAGGTCGAAACTTTCTCAGCCTCATTACTAAAAACAGACCAGGTTTAGTCCATAGACTAAACATAAATCTTATAACAACACGAAGACTATCGCTGATTCGAGTAACAGCCATCTTCGAGAAATATCTATCCTTATCATATTCAACATCACAACTGGTGTAACATACAGTGTATACTGAATTGTTTAAAAAATTAGTACTCTCAGTGGCTGGATTTAATGCAGGAGTTGCAAGTAAACCTATATGCACTTGAGGTTGATTACGGAATGCACATGTAAATATGGATAACCTTCAACAGACTGATAATAGTTGTATGATGTGCGGTTTACATACAATGTATCATACAATGTAGTATTATCATACAATGTAGCATTCAAATTTTGGCTCGCCTTAATGGTGCCTTTCGTGTTTGCGGCAGTTTTAACAACTGCCGCAAACACGAAAGGCACCATTAGAACATGAGGAATCGACAACGTACCATCATCCATCAGTTTTATTATATAAAATGCCAGCATACTAATTTAAATGTCTTGGTATTTCTTGAGAACCCATAATTTCATACATATTTTAAATTGTTCAGCCAATGATCTATCTTTAACACCAGATGGTTTTATGGGTTCAGTTGTTTCAGATTTTAATGGTCTATTGTCAATGCATAATTTATTATTTAAACCCACACACTATTTTATAATCGGTACATATTCCCTAGTAGCAGTACCCGACAAAGAAGTGCCGTGATCAAATGCGGTACCAGTACCGACTAAATGAATATCACACTTCACTTTTACAACTTTTGTGTTAAACAGTAAACTCACGAATTCTTGAGGTGACAAATACCACGGTACCCAATCAATAGGATAATATGCGTAAGGAGTTAAAACTTAAATTGTTAAAGGAGCACCTTCCACGGCTGTGTGTGCATATCGATATGTATACCATTTCTTTGAAAATGATATATGCATCACTTTTAATCTTGGATTTGGCATTATCATTGCTAAACCCCCGCCGCCTGACGCCGTAGCAAGCGAACTACCTTCTGGTCCTCCACCATTTGGTCCCAATCCTGTGGCGTCCATAGGCTCCTGCGTAGAATGTCCCGCAGCGACCTGTGACGAAGTAGACATCGAAGGCACATTATTTTGTATATCTGCCATATCGATATAATCGTCAAAGTTGATATTATGACTATCAAATAAATCACCAAATAGAAATCGTCAAATGGATCTGGATAAGTTGATGGTCCAGGTTGTGGTTCAGTGTATCGGCGGTATCGGATCGATTTCCACATTTCCATTCAATATTAAACTGTTTTTAACTTCTATTCCAGCATTACTCAATCTCCATTGATTGTATCCTCCAAATTGTATTTTTTCTGCAGCACTTAGTACCGTAAGCTTTTTGCAATGCACCGTAACGTTTCTGACCGCGATGCTGACCACGTCCTGGCGTCATGATTAAAGAACATCCGAAACTCCTATTTATATAGTTCAAAGTATGACGTCATATGAATGAACTTATCGAACTTATCGCCGTAAAGGATATTAGATAAGTAGAAATTATTTTTAATTTCTATACGCTTCCACCGCCACCACCACATTTTGTGGTTTACATGAACATTAATATGTGCGCTTCGCACACGTTAGTTCGTAATTAAAACCTTTATTGTTTATTAATTACTTCTCCCAGTTTTCAGACTTATAATTACTGTAAGACAAAATTCCATATTTTAGAAAAAGATAAAACTTCGCTATTGGATGCGGTTTCTTATCTAAGTACTTCAAGAATGATGCTTGTTTTCAGTAGTATCTCCAAACTCTACTAGTGAATGTAGTACCATGAGGTATTACATCATTATTAGTTAACACTATGATTGAAGTTCATAGAATGCAAGCGTCACCTTTGTACGTTATTCTAGCGGGACAAGTTTCTCCACCAAACAATAACTTTAGCAATTCTTCATAACCAGGTTCAAAATTGGGTTCGTTCCATAAAAGAATACGCCTTTGAAGCGCATCTTGAAAAGGAAATCTATCATATTTGTTAAAGTTACCGATTTGACCAAAATTTATACAAGAATGAATTATACAATCAAAAAAAGTAATTTGTACCACTAAATGTAGGTCCCATTATACATATACAATGTTTTTTCGGCACCTTTTTGTCAACTAAATAATATATATTTTTTAAGAAGTTGTACATCGCATTAAAGTCATTGACAAATTGGTGCTCTTATAAGAGACTCTAATACAGGAACACTATCAAATATACCAAAATAATATTCGCTAACACTATTCCAAGGCGCAACATAAATAAGCTTATTCATAGAAATCATTCTAGATTTTAAGAATAACGCTCTGTAGGTCATATAAATAATTCTTTGTTGTATAATATGAAAGCAGGTTGTCAAAATTTGCTTGCTTTTTGGTACATATCTATACGGTCCGTTTATCCAATAAGACATTTTTCATAGGCGTTATTACAAACTAATCTAACCACTTTTCCATCCCGTTTGTTTTTTGCTTTCCGTCTTTACTCCTTTTATTTTCATTAAATCTATCGGTATTTGTTTCCGTAGTTCCATCACTAGTTTGTATGCAGGGAAATCCACGCCAGAGATCACCGTTAATGAGCTGAATGTCCGCTTCGTCCAATACTTTCGATTTTTGGGAATTTGAGAACAATCTTTGAATGGGTACAGCTCTAATTTCGTGAGAATGTACCCACGCTCTCCCGGCGACGTTATATTGATATAACTTTTGTGGTCTTTTAGTAAGATACTTTGCGAGATTCTGCCAGTACTTTGTACTAATGAATGAGCTCGGGCAAGATTGGCGACAATAGAGACGTAACCCTCTTCTGTGTCCAAATTTTCGTAATCCGATTCGTCGGATTCCTCCTGATGTACATTCTGCGATATCATCTTCTTGGTTATTGGCATGAAATCCTCGTCCGGTTCGCTTTCGTACTCTACACTCGCTTGACCGTGTTGAAATAATACGCCTGGTTAGTAATATCCTCGTCCTCGCTGCTCACAACTCTCTGCCTCTTTAATGGTGACTTCTCCCTAAAATCCTGAACTCCTCCTCTGGAACGATAGGAACTTGTTTGGCTTTTTTCCCAGTATCCTAAGTGTCTTCTGTTTCCTCTGTGATATATTCTCGAATTCTTTGGACGCAGTGGCACCTGCCCTGCATATCGATCCACAGTAGGCACAGTCGTGGATGACATGGAGGTGGCCTTCGTGTTCGCCAATGATGAAGATTCCTCTTCCTCGATTTCCTCTTCCTCGATTTCCTTCACCTCTTTCCGTCTCCTGTCCAGTTCCATTATTGCTTCTGAATAGTGGTCGAATAATTGTTAGTTCAAATCTTCGGTCTAATCCATCGCTTGGAGTTCATGGATAATCCTTCTTCGGAGGACCACGTTCCCGAATCCACAGTTGGTTAATCTCTTCTTGTTCTCCCAAAGATAAGTTATGAAATCTTTCATTATTTTTGTAATCGCCTGTCCGATATGGTATAGTTTCATGTTCTTCTTTTCCAGACCCGTCGTCAGAACCGCTTGAAAAAACGTTTTCATTGACGCTATCGTTTCGTTGCTTTGCCACGAAGTCTCTAACCATACCTACATAGGATGCTTCTTCACGAAATTCACCTGTTTCTTCTTCTGACTCATCAATTGTTTCCCTTTTGACCTTTTTGGCATTGCTGCTGGTTCCACCTCCAAAACATACTGGGTATTCTGCATCATCCAAGAATTGTCCATTGTTTCCCCCTGATTCCTTCGTTCAAAGCCACAATCTTCACAACGTCGTCGTTTTCTGTTAACGAAATCGGTGATTGGCTTCTGTCCATTTTTAATTATTAGAAATTCTTTTAACCCATAAAACAATTTTGTCAAATATGTGATATTTTGAAAGCGTTCCGATGCACTTGGTTACTGCGGCAGCCAAGTTTCGATTTAAATTTAATTTCGCATATTTTTTCCCATTCTGAGTGTTTTATTCTTCAAGGGATATTTTTCTTCTGTGGTAAAACACCAAATAAGTACGAGTACTAATAACCTTATTAGTATAAATAAAAAACAAATAAAACGACCTGTAATTTTGACAAAATGTTTGAACTTTTTTCGGTTTTCACAAAGATATTCTGGTTACGTTTTCTAGTAAACTGTGTTGATATTTTAATGTTATTGGTTAGATACATTCATATTATATTTAAATAAAACATAATAACAGGGTGCCATCGATCTTATTTCCAAGATACATTTTTTTCCAGAAATACTCTCCCGTTTTGCTTTCATCACTTTTCCGCGGTGCCCTTTCCTTATATAATAATTTCATGACTCTTTGGTTCGGTTTGTCAGTGGCTATATATATTTAGCCAATCACAGACCGAGTTTTCTACGATTGCGCCAAACCATTGAGCAAGGAATGGGAATTGAAAATAAGTTTGACGCGACCACAGCGACTTCAATATTTCGCGCCAATTGGCCCGAGTGACTATTACTCATTCTGTGTGCATAGACTGACATAAGATTCAAAGTATTTTAACCAAAGAATCAATTTTTACTAAACGGAATGAATTTTATTTCGCTGTAAAGGTTCTTATATGTCTAGAAATTATTTTCAATTTCTATACGCTTCCACCGCCACCACCACATTTTGTGGTTACGAACAAACCTGCGTGAGAAAAATCGATTAAAATGTTGCCAACAGGATCTTATATGAAACAAAGGTCATTCACTGACATCTATTCTAATCTTATCCAATTTGATCATGTGCCAGATCCATCTTCTAAAAAATATAGTGATTGTTTATTAATACAAGGAAAGACACTATTAAAGTACCAATACATAATTGTTATTGGTCTCATATTTCACATTATTTTGTTCTAGTCATTGTTGCACCAGGATACCTAAAATATAAAACAATAACATAAAACGACTACCACGTTTACGTTTACTACTTTTTAGAACATAACGGTTTTTTTTTGTATTGTATACAAAAAAAAACCGTTATGTTCTAAAAGTCACGTAAAAGATAATCATGCGTAATTTTGACTAACTAGGCAACGACGATATTTCAAAAAAGGCGACATTTATCTAAATAATGCGTTTGCTTCTCGAAAGGTCCGGCCGACGATTGAAATGTCCGCGAGGCGTGTCCTTGAAATGCCGCTATTTAGAAAGAGAGAGCTATATACATGAATTAATTACATAATAATGTCAGTATACAGAATGTGGCGTAATGAATGGATAATATGGTACCTGCGGGTAGAGGACCTGCGTTGTGGCGGTTCAGAAAAATATGTTTGACGTTACATAAAAGTCCCTCGGTTTTCGAGATATACGACATTTTCGAAAATTCAAAAAATTACAGCTTTTGCTCATTTTGGTGGCAAGAATCCAAATGAAGGATTTTTTTCTATCTATTTTTTGGATAGTATTCCTGGATAGATGCGTTAGCGAATATAAATTATGATTTTTAGGGCGCATGCATAGTTTTTTGCTTAGTTAGTACATTTTTTTAATGTTTATGCTGACGAGGTGTAAAAAAAAAAAGGTAACCTGAGTGCCAAATTAAGAAAAAAAAACATGTTTCATTAGCTGGGTCCACACCAGTCGATCCAAAATAGATCGGCGATCCTGCGATCCGCGATCCAATATCGTGATACATGGAGCGTGGATCGTACTAGGCCGATCCAGTTTGTTGAAACTGCGATCCTGAACTACGCTCCAAGCGATCCATAGGCGATCCGTGATTCAGTCGAACTCTTGCTGGAGATGGAGTCACACGTACAGCGGCGGCGTCTAATTGCCGTGGCAGCAGCAACCTTTATTTTGCTTAAATATTTGCGCAAAAAATCTCAATAAAGAAAAAGACGGTTCTGGGTAAAAACAATATACAAAAGCCGCTTGGAATCTGGGGGGACTAAGCTTTACGCAGTGTCAGATAAAGTTGAACACAATTTCGCAAGAATGAATGTTAATAAATTTGAGGTATTGTGTTCATTATTGAACAACAAGCTAAAAAAGAAGGATACAAATTATAGAGATGCCATTACTGTGAAGGAAAGATTACTACTAACATTGAGATTTTTAGCGACTGGAGATTCGTACGTCATTTTGCAGTATCTCTTCCGCATTTCCAAACAGTCTATATCGAAAATTATCCCTGAAGTTTGTGAAGCAATCATTGACTTGTTAAAGGATTATGTGAAGGTAAGGAAAACCATACTTTATTACTCAATAAAAAAGTAGTGTATTATAATAATAATTTTAATAAGTAACACGTTTACAATTAATCAACATTCTTTGAAAGCAATAGAAAGCCAGAAAGGATATAGGTACTTAATTCGGTGGTGAATGTGGAAGTTAATAATCCTGAGGTGGTTGAGACTGGGACTGCGATGAAGTGGAGGCTAGATGAGCAGATGGTGATGCCTGTGGAGGTGGAACTGAATAATCTTGAGGTTGTTGAGACTGGGACTGCGATGAATTGGAGGCTAGATGAGCAGATGGTGATGTCTGTGGAGGTGGAAATCTAAAATCCTGAGGACTGCGATGAATTGGAGGCTAGATGAGCAGATGGTGATGCCTGTGGAGGTGGAAATCGAAAATCCTGAGGATGAGGAGACTGAGTGTGCGATGAAGTGGAGGCTGAAGGTGTGCCAGGATATGAATTAGTGTAATATCCATAATTGCTATCCCCGTATCTTCCTGTGTCAGCTTGAAAAATAACTTGGCATATAGCATTTTTGACATAAGCTAATGTTACTGGATCATATTTCCGCAATTCAGTAGATATATACTGTACGAAAGTTATGTAAGAGTCTGTGTCTGGTTGTGATGGATGTGCACATTGTTGCAGAAGTTGGAAAGCTTCTGAAAGAGTTTCATCTGCTATGTCATCTGCATTATTAGAAGCAGTTCTCTTGTTTTTTTTTGTTCGTTTGCTTGTTGTTTGTGTTGCTCTTTCCGGTTGTGTGTCACTACTAATAATGCTACTGTTCTCATTTTCGCTCACTGTAGTATTTACTTCAAGTTCCCGTTCAGTCGTATCAGATTCTTCCTGTAACAAAATTATTATTATTACTACTTATTCTTATTTTCAGCTTTATAATATTGTTGAGGATCTCACAGCGTCTTTATTTTCAGGTGCCGTCAACTGAAGAAGAGTGGCGTACAGTTTCTCAGCAATTCGAGACTAAATGGAATTTCCCACACGTGATAGGAGCGATGGACGGCAAACATGTCACTTTGCAATCGCCTTTTAAAGTGGGAACGACTATGATAATTACAAATTATTTCCTAGTATTGTTCTTTTTGCATTAGTCGATGCAAATTATAAGTTCCTGTATGTGAATGTTGGTACTAAAGGCAGAATATCAGATGGAAGTGTGTTCAAAAGCACAAATTTATATAAAAAACTCGAAAAAACTAAACATTCCACCACCGGAAATATTGCAAGTTCCCTATAAAATTGAGGTACCCTATTGTATATTAGGTGATAAAGCTTTTCAGCTGAATCATTTTACAATGAAACCATACGATGGTACTCGGGAAAGGGGTTCGTCTGAAAGAATTTTCAACTACCGACTGTCAAGAGCACGTAGAGTAGTAGAAAACGCGTTTGGAGTACTTAGTTCTGTTGACAGAGTTCTGCGTAAACCTATGCTTTTGGAACCAGAAACTGCAACTAAAGTCGTGCTGGCAACGGTTCATCTATATAACTACTTACGCAGTAATTCTAACTTTACATCGCCAGGAACGTTTGGTACAGTACAGGAGAATGGAGATGTAATACCTGGAAGCTAGCGAAATGAGCCACCATTACAATCACTAAAACCGATGGCCGTCATACCAAGAAGAGCAACAGAAAATGCCAATACAATACGGTCACACTTAGCAAGACACTTTGTTACAAACCATACAATAATTTGGCAAAATGAATATCAGTAAAGTAATGACTCACATGTTCCAAAGTATCGCGAGTGGTACCCGGGTTCATTTTTATCCGCCATAAAGTCGAAGTCATCATACACAAACCACTTTGATTTATACGTATCTTGAGCACCTGAAATAAACAAGTAACTCATTAAATAACCACGTGTATTTATTTTCTATTAGCTTATTTACTACTAATTATTACTCGGTTATCTCGGCGTTTTATCCCACTAATATTATAAAGGCGAAAGTTTGTGAGTTTGTGAGTGTGTGAGTATGTATGTATGTTTGTTCCTTCTTCACGTTCAAACGGCTGAACCGATTTGGATGAAATTTGGTATCCAGGTAGATTACATCCTGGATTAACACATAGGCTACTTTTAATCCCGGATTAACGCGGGTAACACAGCAGGGCGCCGCTAGTTTTAAATAGACGGAAATAAAACATTATTTTCTACATGCTTCCACGCTTTTTTCACAAAATAGAATGCTGTTAAAATATATATGTAGAAAAACTTTTTAGTGCGGTACTGATATTGCATCTTAATTTTATAAATTATTGCAGCTTCCAAATTATAAGTATATTTTCAATTTTAAACGCTAAAAGAAATCGAGTGAAGATTCCTTAATTTTACTTACACATAAGTAGTGTAATAATATAATAATAAATATAAGTATAATAAACCATATTGTTTTCTTACCTGATACAGTTATACGGCTTTGTTTCTCTCTGAATTTCTGAAACCCTTCTGTAGCCTCCCGTCAGAGACCGCATTTTTTTCTTTAGGTCTTCTATTGGTTTGTTCTCCATTTCGCGAGAAATCTGACGCCAAGCATCTTCTCTTACGCCTCTATTGGTATAACAACATCTTTTGGGTCCCATAAACATTTAAATTCCTTATAAAGCTATATTAGACGGCGACTTTGCGAGATGTCCATGGTGTGGTGGATCGCGCGAACAACACACAACCGTCCACACCGCGCGCGCCACGCAACTGAGGCACCTTTGAGGCTGGCAAAAAACCGACAACGTACGGATCGGGCGCAGCTGGGAGCGCGCGCTCTAATATACAGAACGACCTTCCCACACCAGACGATCCAAAATGGATCGGCGATCCTGCGATCCGCGATCCAAGATCGTGATGCGTGGAGCGTGGATCGTTCTAGGTCGATCCAACAGCAATCTTTTGCGATCCTGATGGCCTGCTCCTGCCGATCCATACTGAATCAGTTGAATTTTGTCTGGCTATGGAGTCACACGTGCAACGACGGCGACGAATAGCCGTAGCAGCAGCAAGCTACATTTTACTTGTATATTTACGGCAAAAAATACGAAAACAAAAAAGGCAGTATTGGGTTAAAACAATTTTTTAAAACCGGTTGGAATATGGGACTCGACTTTACAAAGAGCTAATTGATGATGGAGCTGAAGCTAATTTTGCACGAATGACTGCAAATCAATTTGACTTATTGTGTTCACTATTGGAGAACAAAATAAGAAAGAATGATACAAACTATCGTGATGCCATAACTGTTAAGGAAAGACTACTAATAACATTGAGATTTTTAGCAAGTGGAGATTCTTACGTCAGTCTACAGTATCTTTTCAGAGTGTCCAAACAGTCAATATCAAAAATTGTTCCTGAGGTTTGTGAAGCACTCATCGACGTTTTGAAGGATTATGTAAAAGTAAGTGAAATTATATATTTAAAAACTCTTTATTTCAAACTTAGCTTATACTTAAGAATATACAAAAGTTACATATGTTAATTAAATTGGTGGTGATTGTGGTGACGGAGAAGGCTGCCAAGTTGTCGAAGTAGTAGAAGATGTTGATGGAAGCGGAGTTGTTGTTGATTCTGAAGGTCGTTCTGTATATGATGAAGTTGAAGAGTAATATCCATAATTTTCTGGTCTGTATCTGCCTGTGTCAGCTTCAAAAATAATTTGAGATATGGCATGTTTTACATAACTTAACGTTATATGATCATATTTTCGTAGTTCGGTAGCAATGTATTGTCCAAAAGCGGTGTATGAATCTGTGCCTGTGTCAGCTTCAAAAATAATTTGAGATATGGCATGTTTTACATAACTTAACGTTATATGATCATATTTTCGTAGTTCGGTAGCAATGTATTGTCCAAAAGCGGTGTATGAATCTGTCTCTGGTTGTTGTGGTTGAGCACATTGATTAAGTAGTTGAAATGCTTCCGAAATGGATTCATCTGTTATCATAATATCTTCGGTACCATGTGAAGATGTTTTTTTTCTTCTTTTATTTTGATTCCTTTTTTGGGTTTGAACATTGTGTTGGGTGTTTTGCACATTAGATTGGGCAGCAGGTTGTTCAGATGGTACAGAAGGTTCAGTTGGTATACTCTGATCATTCATATCTTGCATTTGATTATTAACATTCTCAGTTGTGTGATTGTCTACGTTTACCAGAGAATTTTCATTGATAGCATGTTCTCCGCTACCAGTGGTGCTATTAGTAAGTGGTATTATAAAAATCAATAAAAACGCATAAAACGTCAAACAATTCACATAAAAATCA
This sequence comes from Alsophila aescularia, assembly GCA_946251855.1. Taxonomy (NCBI): domain Eukaryota; kingdom Metazoa; phylum Arthropoda; class Insecta; order Lepidoptera; family Geometridae; genus Alsophila; species Alsophila aescularia. Next base: position 12,975,118 of record OX276381.1, read on the forward strand.
ATAAAAACACATAAAATCAATAAGTTCACATAAAAATCATAAATTCGCATACAATAAATCAAAAATAACAAGTGTATTGGCAATTTTTGTCCAAAAACACTAAGGGTCGAATAGCAGGGCAAGAATATGGAAAGTGAATGATTTTCGACTCACTTAAAACCGCTCGATCCCATGCCTCGGTGATTATTCCACTCGCTGAATTGTTTCTCAACTCCTTTTTCCAATACAGTCGTATTTGTTTGGTTCGGGTATTTTTTACGTGGATTTGTCAGGAACACACGAAGTTATTCAGGACAGCTGCACCAGATATGTAGGTTGCGCCAGACAAATTATATTTCACAATTTTTGAAGTAAGCGCCGGACAAATTAAATTTCCACGACTTTAAAAAAAAAATACAACCGGCTGCGCCAGACAAATTGGACGGAGCCGAGATTTTAATAAAATAAACAACAAATTAAATTTGAAGTTAATTTTATTGGTCTTACTTTTGACCGTACAATTCAAGCGAAGATAAAATAATAATAATTTGTACTTAGTAACTTCCTTATATAACTTTTATAAATGCGTAGGCGATTTCTAGTACATTCTTCATTGTAATAAACAACTAAGTAGTTACATTTCTCATACTTTAACGAGAAAAACATCTAAGTACATAAATGCTTATTCAGCTATGCGCAATTAAATCAAATCAACATGTAGAGTACCTCTACTGCGCATTATTCATAGAAAAACAACATAAGTACAAAAAGTGCTTAATTGGTACTTTCACACTGGAAGGAAGTACCTACTTGTATGATTAAATATGTCGCAATTGGACTTCGGTAAACAACGGTGGGTTGATGGTACATATAACTACACAGATAACACAAAATAATACAAACAAATTTAAGCCAATAATTATTATTGTATTAGTACGTCTACTGCTATAACATGACCTTTTCTTTAAGAATTATAATATTCTAATAATTTAATTATACTTTAATGGTTACCTGTAATGTAAGTTTTTTAATCAAAATAAAATTATAGTAAGTAAAAAATAACTCACCTGTTGAAGTGTATCCCTTGTTGTCCCGGGGTCATTCTTATCCGCCATGAAAGCAAACTCATCGTAAGCAAACCATTTTGATTTGTAAGTATCTTCAGCACCTGAAATAAACAATAAATTAATATAACCGGCAAATATCAATGTCCGTGAAGTCACTCCCCTACCCAAAACTTTTAAACATTTAAGTATATCTTTTTATCACAAACTAAGTTACGTTACTACGTTGTGGGGTTTTAAACAATACATTTTATTATTATTACTAATAAATTAAAATTAAAGCTTCACTAAGTGGCAGGTTATGTACTGAACTATAATTATAAAACAAAAGGAACTATAATTTCTTACCTGATCCGGTAATACGACTCTGTGGTCATAGTCAGTCGTCACACGCTCGTTCCCTAACATGATAGGTCGAAACTTTCTCAGCCTCATTACTAAAAACAGACCAGGTTTAGTCCATAGACTAAACATAAATCTTATAACAACACGAAGACTATCGCTGATTCGAGTAACAGCCATCTTCGAGAAATATCTATCCTTATCATATTCAACATCACAACTGGTGTAACATACAGTGTATACTGAATTGTTTAAAAAATTAGTACTCTCAGTGGCTGGATTTAATGCAGGAGTTGCAAGTAAACCTATATGCACTTGAGGTTGATTACGGAATGCACATGTAAATATGGATAACCTTCAACAGACTGATAATAGTTGTATGATGTGCGGTTTACATACAATGTATCATACAATGTAGTATTATCATACAATGTAGCATTCAAATTTTGGCTCGCCTTAATGGTGCCTTTCGTGTTTGCGGCAGTTTTAACAACTGCCGCAAACACGACAGGCACCATTAGAACATGAGGAATCGACAACGTACCATCATCCATCAGTTTTATTATATAAAATGCCAGCATACTAATTTAAATGTCTTGGTATTTCTTGAGAACCCATAATTTCATACATATTTTAAATTGTTCAGCCAATGATCTATCTTTAACACCAGATGGTTTTATGGGTTCAGTTGTTTCAGATTTTAATGGTCTATTGTCAATGCATTATTTATTATTTAAACCCACACACTATTTTATAATCGGTACATATTCCCTAGTAGCAGTACCCGACAAAGAAGTGCCGTAATCAAATGCGGTACCAGTACCGACTAAATGAATATCACACTTCACTTTTACAACTTTTGTGTTAAACAGTAAACTCACGAATTCTTGAGGTGACAAATACCACGGTACCCAATCAATAGGATAATATGCGTAAGGAGTTAAAACTTAAATTGTTAAAGAAGCACCTTCCACGGCTGTGTGTGCATATCGATATGTATACCATTTCTTTGAAAATGATATATGCATCACTTTTAATCTTGGATTTGGCATTATCATTGCTAAACCCCCGCCGCCTGACGCCGTAGCAAGCGAACTACCTTCTGGTCCTCCACCATTTGGTCCCAATCCTGTGGCGTCCATAGGCTCCTGCGTAGAATGTCCCGCAGCGACCTGTGACGAAGTAGACATCGAAGGCACATTATTTTGTATATCTGCCATATCGATATAATCGTCAAAGTTGATATTATGACTATCAAATAAATCACCAAATAGAAATCGTCAAATGGATCTGGATAAGTTGATGGTCCAGGTTGTGGTTCAGTGTATCGGCGGTATCGGATCGATTTCCACATTTCCATTCAATATTAAACTGTTTTTAACTTCTATTCCAGCATTACTCAATCTCCATTGATTGTATCCTCCAAATTGTATTTTTTCTGCAGCACTTAGTACCGTAAGCTTTTTGCAATGCACCGTAACGTTTCTGACCGCGATGCTGACCACGTCCTGGCGTCATGATTAAAGAACATCCGAAACTCCTATTTATATAGTTCAAAGTATGACGTCATATGAATGAACTTATCGAACTTATCGCCGTAAAGGATATTAGATAAGTAGAAATTATTTTTAATTTCTATACGCTTCCACCGCCACCACCACATTTTGTGGTTTACATGAACATTAATATGTGCGCTTCGCACACGTTAGTTCGTAATTAAAACCTTTATTGTTTATTAATTACTTCTCCCAGTTTTCAGACTTATAATTACTGTAAGACAAAATTCCATATTTTAGAAAAAGATAAAACTTCGCTATTGGATGCGGTTTCTTATCTAAGTACTTCAAGAATGATGCTTGTTTTCAGTAGTATCTCCAAACTCTACTAGTGAATGTAGTACCATGAGGTATTACATCATTATTAGTTAACACTATGATTGAAGTTCATAGAATGCAAGCGTCACCTTTGTACGTTATTCTAGCGGGACAAGTTTCTCCACCAAACAATAACTTTAGCAATTCTTCATAACCAGGTTCAAAATTGGGTTCGTTCCATAAAAGAATACGCCTTTGAAGCGCATCTTGAAAAGGAAATCTATCATATTTGTTAAAGTTACCGATTTGACCAAAATTTATACAAGAATGAATTATACAATCAAAAAAAGTAATTTGTACCACTAAATGTAGGTCCCATTATACATATACAATGTTTTTTCGGCACCTTTTTGTCAACTAAATAATATATATTTTTTAAGAAGTTGTACATCGCATTAAAGTCATTGACAAATTGGTGCTCTTATAAGAGACTCTAATACAGGAACACTATCAAATATACCAAAATAATATTCGCTAACACTATTCCAAGGCGCAACATAAATAAGCTTATTCATAGAAATCATTCTAGATTTTAAGAATAACGCTCTGTAGGTCATATAAATAATTCTTTGTTGTATAATATGAAAGCAGGTTGTCAAAATTTGCTTGCTTTTTGGTACATATCTATACGGTCCGTTTATCCAATAAGACATTTTTCATAGGCGTTATTACAAACTAATCTAACCACTTTTCCATCCCGTTTGTTTTTTGCTTTCCGTCTTTACTCCTTTTATTTTCATTAAATCTATCGGTATTTGTTTCCGTAGTTCCATCACTAGTTTGTATGCAGGGAAATCCACGCCAGAGATCACCGTTAATGAGCTGAATGTCCGCTTCGTCCAATACTTTCGATTTTTGGGAATTTGAGAACAATCTTTGAATGGGTACAGCTCTAATTTCGTGAGAATGTACCCACGCTCTCCCGGCGACGTTATATTGATATAACTTTTGTGGTCTTTTAGTAAGATACTTTGCGAGATTCTGCCAGTACTTTGTACTAATGAATGAGCTCGGGCAAGATTGGCGACAATAGAGACGTAACCCTCTTCTGTGTCCAAATTTTCGTAATCCGATTCGTCGGATTCCTCCTGATGTACATTCTGCGATATCATCTTCTTGGTTATTGGCATGAAATCCTCGTCCGGTTCGCTTTCGTACTCTACACTCGCTTGACCGTGTTGAAATAATACGCCTGGTTAGTAATATCCTCGTCCTCGCTGCTCACAACTCTCTGCCTCTTTAATGGTGACTTCTCCCTAAAATCCTGAACTCCTCCTCTGGAACGATAGGAACTTGTTTGGCTTTTTTCCCAGTATCCTAAGTGTCTTCTGTTTCCTCTGTGATATATTCTCGAATTCTTTGGACGCAGTGGCACCTGCCCTGCATATCGATCCACAGTAGGCACAGTCGTGGATGACATGGAGGTGGCCTTCGTGTTCGCCAATGATGAAGATTCCTCTTCCTCGATTTCCTCTTCCTCGATTTCCTTCACCTCTTTCCGTCTCCTGTCCAGTTCCATTATTGCTTCTGAATAGTGGTCGAATAATTGTTAGTTCAAATCTTCGGTCTAATCCATCGCTTGGAGTTCATGGATAATCCTTCTTCGGAGGACCACGTTCCCGAATCCACAGTTGGTTAATCTCTTCTTGTTCTCCCAAAGATAAGTTATGAAATCTTTCATTATTTTTGTAATCGCCTGTCCGATATGGTATAGTTTCATGTTCTTCTTTTCCAGACCCGTCGTCAGAACCGCTTGAAAAAACGTTTTCATTGACGCTATCGTTTCGTTGCTTTGCCACGAAGTCTCTAACCATACCTACATAGGATGCTTCTTCACGAAATTCACCTGTTTCTTCTTCTGACTCATCAATTGTTTCCCTTTTGACCTTTTTGGCATTGCTGCTGGTTCCACCTCCAAAACATACTGGGTATTCTGCATCATCCAAGAATTGTCCATTGTTTCCCCCTGATTCCTTCGTTCAAAGCCACAATCTTCACAACGTCGTCGTTTTCTGTTAACGAAATCGGTGATTGGCTTCTGTCCATTTTTAATTATTAGAAATTCTTTTAACCCATAAAACAATTTTGTCAAATATGTGACATTTTGAAAGCGTTCCGATGCACTTGGTTACTGCGGCAGCCAAGTTTCGATTTAAATTTAATTTCGCATATTTTTTCCCATTCTGAGTGTTTTATTCTTCAAGGGATATTTTTCTTCTGTGGTAAAACACCAAATAAGTACGAGTACTAATAACCTTATTAGTATAAATAAAAAACAAATAAAACGACCTGTAATTTTGACAAAATGTTTGAACTTTTTTCGGTTTTCACAAAGATATTCTGGTTACGTTTTCTAGTAAACTGTGTTGATATTTTAATGTTATTGGTTAGATACATTCATATTATATTTAAATAAAACATAATAACAGGGTGCCATCGATCTTATTTCCAAGATACATTTTTTTTCCAGAAATACTCTCCCGTTTTGCTTTCATCACTTTTCCGCGGTGCCCTTTCCTTATATAATAATTTCATGACTCTTTGGTTCGGTTTGTCAGTGACTATATATATTTAGCCAATCACAGACCGAGTTTTCTACGATTGCGCCAAACCATTGAGCAAGGAATGGGAATTGAAAATAAGTTTGACGCGACCACAGCGACTTCAATATTTCGCGCCAATTGGCCCGAGTGACTATTACTCATTCTGTGTGCATAGACTGACATAAGATTCAAAGTATTTTAACCAAAGAATCAATTTTTACTAAACGGAATGAATTTTATTTCGCTGTAAAGGTTCTTATATGTCTAGAAATTATTTTCAATTTCTATACGCTTCCACCGCCACCACCACATTTTGTGGTTACGAACAAACCTGCGTGAGAAAAATCGATTAAAATGTTGCCAACAGGATCTTATATGAAACAAAGGTCATTCACTGACATCTATTCTAATCTTATCCAATTTGATCATGTGCCAGATCCATCTTCTAAAAAATATAGTGATTGTTTATTAATACAAGGAAAGACACTATTAAAGTACCAATACATAATTGTTATTGGTCTCATATTTCACATTATTTTGTTCTAGTCATTGTTGCACCAGGATACCTAAAATATAAAACAATAACATAAAACGACTACCACGTTTACGTTTACTACTTTTTAGAACATAACGGTTTTTTTTTTGTATTGTATACAAAAAAAAACCGTTATGTTCTAAAAGTCACGTAAAAGATAATCATGCGTAATTTTGACTAACTAGGCAACGACGATATTTCAAAAAAGGCGACATTTATCTAAATAATGCGTTTGCTTCTCGAAAGGTCCGGCCGACGATTGAAATGTCCGCGAGGCGTGTCCTTGAAATGCCGCTATTTAGAAAGAGAGAGCTATATACATGAATTAATTACATAATAATGTCAGTATACAGAATGTGGCGTAATGAATGGATAATATGGTACCTGCGGGTAGAGGACCTGCGTTGTGGCGGTTCAGAAAAATATGTTTGACGTTACATAAAAGTCCCTCGGTTTTCGAGATATAGGACATTTTCGAAAATTCAAAAAATTACAGCTTTTGCTCATTTTGGTGGCAAGAATCCAAATGAAGGATTTTTTTCTATCTATTTATTGGATAGTATTCCTGGATAGATGCGTTAGCGAATATAAATTATGATTTTTAGGGCGCATGCATAGTTTTTTGCTTAGTTAGTACATTTTTTTAATGTTTATGCTGACGAGGTGTAAAAAAAAAGGTAACCTGAGTGCCAAATTAAGAAAAAAAACATGTTTCATTAGCTGGGTCCACACCAGTCGATCCAAAATAGATCGGCGATCCTGCGATCCGCGATCCAATATCGTGATACGTGGAGCGTGGATCGTACTAGGCCGATCCAGTTTGTTGAAACTGCGATCCTGAACTACGCTCCAAGCGATCCATAGGCGATCCGTGATTCAGTCGAACTCTTGCTGGAGATGGAGTCACACGTACAGCGGCGGCGTCTAATTGCCGTGGCAGCAGCAACCTTTATTTTGCTTAAATATTTGCGCAAAAAATCTCAATAAAGAAAAAGACGGTTCTGGGTAAAAACAATATACAAAAGCCGCTTGGAATCTGGGGGGACTAAGCTTTACGCAGTGTCAGATAAAGTTGAACACAATTTCGCAAGAATGAATGTTAATAAATTTGAGGTATTGTGTTCATTATTGAACAACAAGCTAAAAAAGAAGGATACAAATTATAGAGATGCCATTACTGTGAAGGAAAGATTACTACTAACATTGAGATTTTTAGCGACTGGAGATTCGTACGTCATTTTGCAGTATCTCTTCCGCATTTCCAAACAGTCTATATCGAAAATTATCCCTGAAGTTTGTGAAGCAATCATTGACTTGTTAAAGGATTATGTGAAGGTAAGGAAAACCATACTTTATTACTCAATAAAAAAGTAGTGTATTATAATAATAATTTTAATAAGTAACACGTTTACAATTAATCAACATTCTTTGAAAGCAATAGAAAGCCAGAAAGGATATAGGTACTTAATTCGGTGGTGAATGTGGAAGTTAATAATCCTGAGGTGGTTGAGACTGGGACTGCGATGAAGTGGAGGCTAGATGAGCAGATGGTGATGCCTGTGGAGGTGGAACTGAATAATCTTGAGGTTGTTGAGACTGGGACTGCGATGAATTGGAGGCTAGATGAGCAGATGGTGATGTCTGTGGAGGTGGAAATCTAAAATCCTGAGGACTGCGATGAATTGGAGGCTAGATGAGCAGATGGTGATGCCTGTGGAGGTGGAACTGAATAATCTTGAGGTTGTTGAGACTGGGACTGCGATGAATTGGAGGCTAGATGAGCAGATGGTGATGTCTGTGGAGGTGGAAATCTAAAATCCTGAGGACTGCGATGAAGTGGAGGCTAGATGAGCAGATGGTGATGCCTGTGGAGGTGGAACTGAATAATCTTGAGGTTGTTGAGACTGGGACTGCGATGAATTGGAGGCTAGATGAGCAGATGGTGATGCCTGTGGAGGTGGAACTGAATAATCTTGAGGTTGTTGAGACTGGGACTGCGATGAATTGGAGGCTAGATGAGCAGATGGTGATGTCTGTGGAGGTGGAAATCTAAAATCCTGAGGACTGCGATGAATTGGAGGCTAGATGAGCAGATGGTGATGCCTGTGGAGGTGGAAATCGAAAATCCTGAGGATGAGGAGACTGAGTGTGCGATGAAGTGGAGGCTGAAGGTGTGCCAGGATATGAATTAGTGTAATATCCATAATTGCTATCCCCGTATCTTCCTGTGTCAGCTTGAAAAATAACTTGGCATATAGCATTTTTGACATAAGCTAATGTTACTGGATCATATTTCCGCAATTCAGTAGATATATACTGTACGAAAGTTATGTAAGAGTCTGTGTCTGGTTGTGATGGATGTGCACATTGTTGCAGAAGTTGGAAAGCTTCTGAAAGAGTTTCATCTGCTATGTCATCTGCATTATTAGAAGCAGTTCTCTTGTTTTTTTTGTTCGTTTGCTTGTTGTTTGTGTTGCTCTTTCCGGTTGTGTGTCACTACTAATAATGCTACTGTTCTCATTTTCGCTCACTGTAGTATTTACTTCAAGTTCCCGTTCAGTCGTATCAGATTCTTCCTGTAACAAAATTATTATTATTACTACTTATTCTTATTTTCAGCTTTATAATATTGTTGAGGATCTCACAGCGTCTTTATTTTCAGGTGCCGTCAACTGAAGAAGAGTGGCGTACAGTTTCTCAGCAATTCGAGACTAAATGGAATTTCCCACACGTGATAGGAGCGATGGACGGCAAACATGTCACTTTGCAATCGCCTTTTAAAGTGGGAACGACTATGATAATTACAAATTATTTCCTAGTATTGTTCTTTTTGCATTAGTCGATGCAAATTATAAGTTCCTGTATGTGAATGTTGGTACTAAAGGCAGAATATCAGATGGAAGTGTGTTCAAAAGCACAAATTTATATAAAAAACTCGAAAAAACTAAACATTCCACCACCGGAAATATTGCAAGTTCCCTATAAAATTGAGGTACCCTATTGTATATTAGGTGATAAAGCTTTTCAGCTGAATCATTTTACAATGAAACCATACGATGGTACTCGGGAAAGGGGTTCGTCTGAAAGAATTTTCAACTACCGACTGTCAAGAGCACGTAGAGTAGTAGAAAACGCGTTTGGAGTACTTAGTTCTGTTGACAGAGTTCTGCGTAAACCTATGCTTTTGGAACCAGAAACTGCAACTAAAGTCGTGCTGGCAACGGTTCATCTATATAACTACTTACGCAGTAATTCTAACTTTACATCGCCAGGAACGTTTGGTACAGTACAGGAGAATGGAGATGTAATACCTGGAAGCTAGCGAAATGAGCCACCATCACAATCACTACAACCGATGGCCGTCATACCAAGAAGAGCAACAGAAAATGCCAATACAATACGGTCACACTTAGCAAGACACTTTGTTACAAACCATACAATAATTTGGCAAAATGAATATCAGTAAAGTAATGACTCACATGTTCCAAAGTATCGCGAGTGGTACCCGGGTTCATTTTTATCCGCCATAAAGTCGAAGTCATCATACACAAACCACTTTGATTTATACGTATCTTGAGCACCTGAAATAAACAAGTAACTCATTAAATAACCACGTGTATTTATTTTCTATTAGCTTATTTACTACTAATTATTACTCGGTTATCTCGGCGTTTTATCCCACTAATATTATAAAGGCGAAAGTTTGTGAGTTTGTGAGTGTGTGAGTATGTATGTATGTTTGTTCCTTCTTCACGTTCAAACGGCTGAACCGATTTGGATGAAATTTGGTATCCAGGTAGATTACATCCTGGATTAACACATAGGCTACTTTTAATCCCGGATTAACGCGGGTAACACAGCAGGGCGCCGCTAGTTTTAAATAGACGGAAATAAAACATTATTTTCTACATGCTTCCACGCTTTTTTCACAAAATAGAATGCTGTTAAAATATATATGTAGAAAAACTTTTTAGTGCGGTACTGATATTGCATCTTAATTTTATAAATTATTGCAGCTTCCAAATTATAAGTATATTTTCAATTTTAAACGCTAAAAGAAATCGAGTGAAGATTCCTTAATTTTACTTACACATAAGTAGTGTAATAATATAATAATAAATATAAGTATAATAAACCATATTGTTTTCTTACCTGATCCAGTTATACGGCTTTGTTTCTCTCTGAATTTCTGAAACCCTTCTGTAGCCTCCCGTCAGAGACCGCATTTTTTTCTTTAGGTCTTCTATTGGTTTGTTCTCCATTTCGCGAGAAATCTGACGCCAAGCATCTTCTCTTACGCCTCTATTGGTATAACAACATCTTTTGGGTCCCATAAACATTTAAATTCCTTATAAAGCTATATTAGACGGCGACTTTGCGAGATGTCCATGGTGTGGTGGATCGCGCGAACGACACACAACCGTCCGCGCGCCACGCAACTGAGGCACCTTTGAGGCTGGCAAAAAACCGACAACGTACGGATCGGGCGCAGCTGGGAGCGCGCGCTCTAATATACAGAACGACCTTCCCACACCAGACGATCCAAAATGGATCGGCGATCCTGCGATCCGCGATCCAAGATCGTGATGCGTGGAGCGTGGATCGTTCTAGGTCGATCCAACAGCAATCTTTTGCGATCCTGATGGCCTGCTCCAACGCGCTCCTGCCGATCCATACTGAATCAGTTGAATTTTGTCTGGCTATGGAGTCACACGTGCAACGACGGCGACGAATAGCCGTAGCAGCAGCAAGCTACATTTTACTTGTATATTTACGGCAAAAAATACGAAAACGAAAAAGACAGTATTGGGTTAAAACAATTTTTTAAAACCGGTTGGAATATGGGACTCGACTTTACAAAGAGCTAATTGATGATGGAGCTGAAGCTAATTTTGCACGAATGACTGCAAATCAATTTGACTTATTGTGTTCACTATTGGAGAACAAAATAAGAAAGAATGATACAAACTATCCGGATGCCATAACTGTTAAGGAAAGACTACTAATAACATTGAGATTTTTAGCAAGTGGAGATTCTTACGTCAGTCTACAGTATCTTTTCAGAGTGTCCAAACAGTCAATATCAAAAATTGTTCCTGAGGTTTGTGAAGCACTCATCGACGTTTTGGAGGATTATGTAAAAGTAAGTGAAATTATATATTTAAAAACTCTTTATTTCAAACTTAGCTTATACTTAAGAATATATAAAAGTTACATATGTTAATTAAATTGGTGGTGATTGTGGTGACGGAGAAGGCTGCCAAGTTGTCGAAGTAGTAGAAGATGTTGATGGAAGCTGAGTTGTTGTTGATTCTGAAGGTCGTTCTGTATATGATGAAGTTGAAGAGTAATATCCATAATTTTCTGGTCTGTATCTGCCTGTGTCAGGTTCAAAAATAATTTGAGATATGGCATGTTTTACATAACTTAATGTTATATGATCATATTTTCGTAGTTCGGTAGCAATGTATTGTCCAAAAGCGGTGTATGAATCTGTGCCTGTGTCAGCTTCAAAAATAATTTGAGATGTGGCATGTTTTACATAATTTAACGTTATATGATCATATTTTCGTAGTTCGGTAGCAATGTATTGTCCAAAAGCGGTGTATGAATCTGTCTCTGGTTGTTGTGGTTGAGCACATTGATTAAGTAGTTGAAATGCTTCCGAAATGGATTCATCTGTTATCATAATATCTTCGGAACCATGTGAAGATGTTTTTTTTCTTCTTTTATTTTGATTCCTTTTTTGGGTTTGAACATTGTGTTGGGTGTTTTGCACATTAGATTGGGCAGCAGGTTGTTCAGATGGTACAGAAGGTTCAGTTGGTATACTCTGATAATTCATATCTTGCATTTGATTATTAACATTCTCAGTTGTGTGATTGTCTACGTTTACCAGAGAATTTTCATTGATAGCATGTTCTCCGCTACCAGTGGTGCTATTAGTTTCTTCCTGTAACAACAACAATAACAAAGCATATTAATCATAGTTACACTTTTTTCAGATGCCATCAAATGAAGAAGAGTGGCTCGCAGTGTCTCAGGAATTCGACGAAAAATGGAATTTTCCACATGTATTAGGAGCAATGGATGGTAAACATGTCGTTTTGCAAGCGCCTTTTAATAGTGGCAACGACTATGATAACTATAAATTGTTTCCAAGTATAGTTCTTTTTGCATTAGTAGATGCAAATTATAGGTTCCTTTATGTGAATGTTGGGAGTAAGGGCAGAATATCAGATGGAGGCGTGTTTAAAAGCACAAAGCTATATGAGAAACTTGAAAAAAAAGGAGCTAAACATCCCATCGGCAAAAATTTTGCAAGTTCCTTATAAAATTGAAGTGCCCTATTTTATACTTGGTGATAAAGCTTTCCAATTAAATGAGTATACATTGAAACCGTATGAAGGTGATCCAGAAAGGGGTTCGAGTGAACGAATATTCAATTACAGATTATCAAGAGCACGTAGAGTTGTAGAAAACGCGTTTGGAGTACTAAGCTCAAGTTACAGAGTTTTGCGTAAACCAATGCTGTTGGAGCCAGAAAAAGCAACTAAAGTCGTGCTAGCGACAGTTTACCTGTATAACTATTTACGAAGTAATTCTAATTTAAGATCACCGGTATCTTTTGATACAATACAGGGGAATGGAGAAATAGTTCCTGGAAGCTGGCGAACGGAACAGGCACCAACATCACTACTACCCATAGATGCCATACCACGAAGAGCTTCACAAAATGCCAAAGATATTCGGTTCCACTTAGCAAGACACTTTATAACAAACGGGGCCATTGTTTGGCAAAATGAGTACCAATAAACTTATATAAATTGTACTGTGTTTATATGTTTTATAAGTTAGCTGCATTAAAAGGAATATAATGTAGTTCAGTTCATTATACTTTAACCAATTAACTATATATTTTATTTAAAACTATCCTCTCCCTAAGTTCTAGATTATAATAAGAAATAAATTTTATTACATAAATACAAATATACTTTATTGACACCAAAAGAAAACATTACCTACACAGATAACACAAAATAATACAAACAAATTTAAGCCAATAATTATTATTGTATTAGTACGTCTACTGCTATAACATGACCTTTTCTTTAAGAATTATAATATTCTAATAATTTAATTATACTTTAATGGTTACCTGTAATGTAAGTTTTTTAATCAAAATAAAATTATAGTAAGTAAAAAATAACTCACCTGTTGAAGTGTATCCCTTGTTGTCCCGGGGTCATTCTTATCCGCCATGAAAGCAAACTCATCGTAAGCAAACCATTTTGATTTGTAAGTATCTTCAGCACCTGAAATAAACAATAAATTAATATAACCGGCAAATATCAATGTCCGTGAAGTCACTCCCCTACCCAAAACTTTTAAACATTTAAGTATATCTTTTTATCACAAACTAAGTTACGTTACTACGTTGTGGGGTTTTAAACAATACATTTTATTATTATTACTAATAAATTAAAATTAAAGCTTCACTAAGTGGCAGGTTATGTACTGAACTATAATTATAAAACAAAAGGAACTATAATTTCTTACCTGATCCGGTAATACGACTCTGTGGTCATAGTCAGTCGTCACACGCTCGTTCCCTAACATGATAGGTCGAAACTTTCTCAGCCTCATTACTAAAAACAGACCAGGTTTAGTCCATAGACTAAACATAAATCTTATAACAACACGAAGACTATCGCTGATTCGAGTAACAGCCATCTTCGAGAAATATCTATCCTTATCATATTCAACATCACAACTGGTGTAACATACAGTGTATACTGAATTGTTTAAAAAATTAGTACTCTCAGTGGCTGGATTTAATGCAGGAGTTGCAAGTAAACCTATATGCACTTGAGGTTGATTACGGAATGCACATGTAAATATGGATAACCTTCAACAGACTGATAATAGTTGTATGATGTGCGGTTTACATACAATGTATCATACAATGTAGTATTATCATACAATGTAGCATTCAAATTTTGGCTCGCCTTAATGGTGCCTTTCGTGTTAAAACAGTTAAACAGCCTGCCTTAACAGTCGTGTTAAGGCAGTTGTTAAAACTGCCGCAAACACGAAAGGCACCATTAGAACATGAGGAATCGACAACGTACCATCATCCATCAGTTTTATTATATAAAATGCCAGCATACTAATTTAAATGTCTTGGTATTTCTTGAGAACCCATAATTTCATACATATTTTAAATTGTTCAGCCAATGATCTATCTTTAACACCAGATGGTTTTATGGGTTCAATTGTTTCAGATTTTAATGGTCTATTGTCAATGCATTATTTATTATTTAAACCCACACACTATTTTATAATCGGTACATATTCCCTAGTAGCAGTACCCGACAAAGAAGTGCCGTGATCAAATGCGGTACCAGTACCGACTAAATGAATATCACACTTCACTTTTACAACTTTTGTGTTAAACAGTAAACTCACGAATTCTTGAGGTGACAAATACCACGGTACCCAATCAATAGGATAATATGCGTAAGGAGTTAAAACTTAAATTGTTAAAGAAGCACCTTCCACGGCTGTGTGTGCATATCGATATGTATACCATTTCTTTGAAAATGATATATGCATCACTTTTAATCTTGGATTTGGCATTATCATTGCTAAACCCCCGCCGCCTGACGCCGTAGCAAGCGAACTACCTTCTGGTCCTCCACCATTTGGTCCCAATCCTGTGGCGTCCATAGGCTCCTGCGTAGAATGTCCCGCAGCGACCTGTGACGAAGTAGACATCGAAGGCACATTATTTTGTATATCTGCCATATCGATATAATCGTCAAAGTTGATATTATGACTATCAAATAAATCACCAAATAGAAATCGTCAAATGGATCTGGATAAGTTGATGGTCCAGGTTGTGGTTCAGTGTATCGGCGGTATCGGATCGATTTCCACATTTCCATTCAATATTAAACTGTTTTTAACTTCTATTCCAGCATTACTCAATCTCCATTGATTGTATCCTCCAAATTGTATTTTTTCTGCAGCACTTAGTACCGTAAGCTTTTTGCAATGCACCGTAACGTTTCTGACCGCGATGCTGACCACGTCCTGGCGTCATGATTAAAGAACATCCGAAACTCCTATTTATATAGTTCAAAGTATGACGTCATATGAATGAACTTATCGAACTTATCGCCGTAAAGGATATTAGATAAGTAGAAATTATTTTTAATTTCTATACGCTTCCACCGCCACCACCACATTTTGTGGTTTACATGAACATTAATATGTGCGCTTCGCACACGTTAGTTCGTAATTAAAACCTTTATTGTTTATTAATTACTTCTCCCAGTTTTCAGACTTATAATTACTGTAAGACAAAATTCCATATTTTAGAAAAAGATAAAACTTCGCTATTGGATGCGGTTTCTTATCTAAGTACTTCAAGAATGATGCTTGTTTTCAGTAGTATCTCCAAACTCTACTAGTGAATGTAGTACCATGAGGTATTACATCATTATTAGTTAACACTATGATTGAAGTTCATAGAATGCAAGCGTCACCTTTGTACGTTATTCTAGCGGGACAAGTTTCTCCACCAAACAATAACTTTAGCAATTCTTCATAACCAGGTTCAAAATTGGGTTCGTTCCATAAAAGAATACGCCTTTGAAGCGCATCTTGAAAAGGAAATCTATCATATTTGTTAAAGTTACCGATTTGACCAAAATTTATACAAGAATGAATTATACAATCAAAAAAAGTAATTTGTACCACTAAATGTAGGTCCCATTATACATATACAATGTTTTTTCGGCACCTTTTTGTCAACTAAATAATATATATTTTTTAAGAAGTTGTACATCGCATTAAAGTCATTGACAAATTGGTGCTCTTATAAGAGACTCTAATACAGGAACACTATCAAATATACCAAAATAATATTCGCTAACACTATTCCAAGGCGCAACATAAATAAGCTTATTCATAGAAATCATTCTAGATTTTAAGAATAACGCTCTGTAGGTCATATAAATAATTCTTTGTTGTATAATATGAAAGCAGGTTGTCAAAATTTGCTTGCTTTTTGGTACATATCTATACGGTCCGTTTATCCAATAAGACATTTTTCATAGGCGTTATTACAAACTAATCTAACCACTTTTCCATCCCGTTTGTTTTTTGCTTTCCGTCTTTACTCCTTTTATTTTCATTAAATCTATCGGTATTTGTTTCCGTAGTTCCATCACTAGTTTGTATGCAGGGAAATCCACGCCAGAGATCACCGTTAATGAGCTGAATGTCCGCTTCGTCCAATACTTTCGATTTTTGGGAATTTGAGAACAATCTTTGAATGGGTACAGCTCTAATTTCGTGAGAATGTACCCACGCTCTCCCGGCGACGTTATATTGATATAACTTTTGTGGTCTTTTAGTAAGATATTTTGCGAGATTCTGCCAGTACTTTGTACTAATGAATGAGCTCGGGCAAGATTGGCGACAATAGAGACGTAACCCTCTTCTGTGTCCAAATTTTCGTAATCCGATTCGTCGGATTCCTCCTGATGTACATTCTGCGATATCATCTTCTTGGTTATTGGCATGAAATCCTCGTCCGGTTCGCTTTCGTACTCTACACTCGCTTGACCGTGTTGAAATAATACGCCTGGTTAGTAATATCCTCGTCCTCGCTGCTCACAACTCTCTGCCTCTTTAATGGTGACTTCTCCCTAAAATCCTGAACTCCTCCTCTGGAACGATAGGAACTTGTTTGGCTTTTTTCCCAGTATCCTAAGTGTCTTCTGTTTCCTCTGTGATATATTCTCGAATTCTTTGGACGCAGTGGCACCTGCCCTGCATATCGATCCACAGTAGGCACAGTCGTGGATGACATGGAGGTGGCCTTCGTGTTCGCCAATGATGAAGATTCCTCTTCCTCGATTTCCTCTTCCTCGATTTCCTTCACCTCTTTCCGTCTCCTGTCCAGTTCCATTATTGCTTCTGAATAGTGGTCGAATAATTGTTAGTTCAAATCTTCGGTCTAATCCATCGCTTGGAGTTCATGGATAATCCTTCTTCGGAGGACCACGTTCCCGAATCCACAGTTGGTTAATCTCTTCTTGTTCTCCCAAAGATAAGTTATGAAATCTTTCATTATTTTTGTAATCGCCTGTCCGATATGGTATAGTTTCATGTTCTTCTTTTCCAGACCCGTCGTCAGAACCGCTTGAAAAAACGTTTTCATTGACGCTATCGTTTCGTTGCTTTGCCACGAAGTCTCTAACCATACCTACATAGGATGCTTCTTCACGAAATTCACCTGTTTCTTCTTCTGACTCATCAATTGTTTCCCTTTTGACCTTTTTGGCATTGCTGCTGGTTCCACCTCCAAAACATACTGGGTATTCTGCATCATCCAAGAATTGTCCATTGTTTCCCCCTGATTCCTTCGTTCAAAGCCACAATCTTCACAACGTCGTCGTTTTCTGTTAACGAAATCGGTGATTGGCTTCTGTCCATTTTTAATTATTAGAAATTCTTTTAACCCATAAAACAATTTTGTCAAATATGTGACATTTTGAAAGCGTTCCGATGCACTTGGTTACTGCGGCAGCCAAGTTTCGATTTAAATTTAATTTCGCATATTTTTTCCCATTCTGAGTGTTTTATTCTTCAAGGGATATTTTTCTTCTGTGGTAAAACACCAAATAAGTACGAGTACTAATAACCTTATTAGTATAAATAAAAAACAAATAAAACGACCTGTAATTTTGACAAAATGTTTGAACTTTTTTCGGTTTTCACAAAGATATTCTGGTTACGTTTTCTAGTAAACTGTGTTGATATTTTAATGTTATTGGTTAGATACATTCATATTATATTTAAATAAAACATAATAACAGGGTGCCATCGATCTTATTTCCAAGATACATTTTTTTCCAGAAATACTCTCCCGTTTTGCTTTCATCACTTTTCCGCGGTGCCCTTTCCTTATATAATAATTTCATGACTCTTTGGTTCGGTTTGTCAGTGGCTATATATATTTAGCCAATCACAGACCGAGTTTTCTACGATTGCGCCAAACCATTGAGCAAGGAATGGGAATTGAAAATAAGTTTGACGCGACCACAGCGACTTCAATATTTCGCGCCAATTGGCCCGAGTGACTATTACTCATTCTGTGTGCATAGACTGACATAAGATTCAAAGTATTTTAACCAAAGAATCAATTTTTACTAAACGGAATGAATTTTATTTCGCTGTAAAGGTTCTTATATGTCTAGAAATTATTTTCAATTTCTATACGCTTCCACCGCCACCACCACATTTTGTGGTTACGAACAAACCTGCGTGAGAAAAATCGATTAAAATGTTGCCAACAGGATCTTATATGAAACAAAGGTCATTCACTGACATCTATTCTAATCTTATCCAATTTGATCATGTGCCAGATCCATCTTCTAAAAAATATAGTGATTGTTTATTAATACAAGGAAAGACACTATTAAAGTACCAATACATAATTGTTATTGGTCTCATATTTCACATTATTTTGTTCTAGTCATTGTTGCACCAGGATACCTAAAATATAAAACAATAACATAAAACGACTACCACGTTTACGTTTACTACTTTTTAGAACATAACGGTTTTTTTTTGTATTGTATACAAAAAAAAACCGTTATGTTCTAAAAGTCACGTAAAAGATAATCATGCGTAATTTTGACTAACTAGGCAACGACGATATTTCAAAAAAGGCGACATTTATCTAAATAATGCGTTTGCTTCTCGAAAGGTCCGGCCGACGATTGAAATGTCCGCGAGGCGTGTCCTTGAAATGCCGCTATTTAAAAAGAGAGAGCTATATACATGAATTAATTACATAATAATGTCAGTATACAGAATGTGGCGTAATGAATGGATAATATGGTACCTGCGGGTAGAGGACCTGCGTTGTGGCGGTTCAGAAAAATATGTTTGACGTTACATAAAAGTCCCTCGGTTTTCGAGATATACGACATTTTCGAAAATTCAAAAAATTACAGCTTTTGCTCATTTTGGTGGCAAGAATCCAAATGAAGGATTTTTTTCTATCTATTTTTTGGATAGTATTCCTGGATAGATGCGTTAGCGAATATAAATTATGATTTTTAGGGCGCATGCATAGTTTTTTGCTTAGTTAGTACATTTTTTTAATGTTTATGCTGACGAGGTGTAAAAAAAAAGGTAACCTGAGTGCCAAATTAAGAAAAAAAACATGTTTCATTAGCTGGGTCCACACCAGTCGATCCAAAATAGATCTGCGATCCGCGATCCAATATCGTGATACATGGAGCGTGGATCGTACTAGGCCGATCCAGTTTGTTGAAACTGCGATCCTGAACTACGCTCCAAGCGATCCATAGGCGATCCGTGATTCAGTCGAACTCTTGCTGGAGATGGAGTCACACGTACAGCGGCGGCGTCTAATTGCCGTGGCAGCAGCAACCTTTATTTTGCTTAAATATTTGCGCAAAAAATCTCAATAAAGAAAAAGACGGTTCTGGGTAAAAACAATATACAAAAGCCGCTTGGAATCTGGGGGGACTAAGCTTTACGCAGTGTCAGATAAAGTTGAACACAATTTCGCAAGAATGAATGTTAATAAATTTGAGGTATTGTGTTCATTATTGAACAACAAGCTAAAAAAGAAGGATACAAATTATAGAGATGCCATTACTGTGAAGGAAAGATTACTACTAACATTGAGATTTTTAGCGACTGGAGATTCGTACGTCATTTTGCAGTATCTCTTCCGCATTTCCAAACAGTCTATATCGAAAATTATCCCTGAAGTTTGTGAAGCAATCATTGACTTTTGTTAAAGGATTATGTGAAGGTAAGGAAAACCATACTTTATTACTCAATAAAAAAGTAGTGTATTAAAATAATAATTTTAATAAGTAACACGTTTACAATTAATCAACATTCTTTGAAAGCAATAGAAAGCCAGAAAGGATATAGGTACTTAATTCGGTGGTGAATGTGGAAGTTAATAATCCTGAGGTGGTTGAGACTGGGACTGCGATGAAGTGGAGGCTAGATGAGCAGATGGTGATGCCTGTGGAGGTGGAACTGAATAATCTTGAGGTTGTTGAGACTGGGACTGCGATGAATTGGAGGCTAGATGAGCAGATGGTGATGTCTGTGGAGGTGGAAATCTAAAATCCTGAGGACTGCGATGAATTGGAGGCTAGATGAGCAGATGGTGATGCCTGTGGAGGTGGAAATCGAAAATCCTGAGGATGAGGAGACTGAGTGTGCGATGAAGTGGAGGCTGAAGGTGTGCCAGGATATGAATTAGTGTAATATCCATAATTGCTATCCCCGTATCTTCCTGTGTCAGCTTGAAAAATAACTTGGCATATAGCATTTTTGACATAAGCTAATGTTACTGGATCATATTTCCGCAATTCAGTAGATATATACTGTACGAAAGTTATGTAAGAGTCTGTGTCTGGTTGTGATGGATGTGCACATTGTTGCAGAAGTTGGAAAGCTTCTGAAAGAGTTTCATCTGCTATGTCATCTGCATTATTAGAAGCAGTTCTCTTGTTTTTTTTGTTCGTTTGCTTGTTGTTTGTGTTGCTCTTTCCGGTTGTGTGTCACTACTAATAATGCTACTGTTCTCATTTTCGCTCACTGTAGTATTTACTTCAAGTTCCCGTTCAGTCGTATCAGATTCTTCCTGTAACAAAATTATTATTATTACTACTTATTCTTATTTTCAGCTTTATAATATTGTTGAGGATCTCACAGCGTCTTTATTTTCAGGTGCCGTCAACTGAAGAAGAGTGGCGTACAGTTTCTCAGCAATTCGAGACTAAATGGAATTTCCCACACGTGATAGGAGCGATGGACGGCAAACATGTCACTTTGCAATCGCCTTTTAAAGTGGGAACGACTATGATAATTACAAATTATTTCCTAGTATTGTTCTTTTTGCATTAGTCGATGCAAATTATAAGTTCCTGTATGTGAATGTTGGTACTAAAGGCAGAATATCAGATGGAAGTGTGTTCAAAAGCACAAATTTATATAAAAAACTCGAAAAAACTAAACATTCCACCACCGGAAATATTGCAAGTTCCCTATAAAATTGAGGTACCCTATTGTATATTAGGTGATAAAGCTTTTCAGCTGAATCATTTTACAATGAAACCATACGATGGTACTCGGGAAAGGGGTTCGTCTGAAAGAATTTTCAACTACCGACTGTCAAGAGCACGTAGAGTAGTAGAAAACGCGTTTGGAGTACTTAGTTCTGTTGACAGAGTTCTGCGTAAACCTATGCTTTTGGAACCAGAAACTGCAACTAAAGTCGTGCTGGCAACGGTTCATCTATATAACTACTTACGCAGTAATTCTAACTTTACATCGCCAGGAACGTTTGGTACAGTACAGGAGAATGGAGATGTAATACCTGGAAGCTAGCGAAATGAGCCACCATTACAATCACTAAAACCGATGGCCGTCATACCAAGAAGAGCAACAGAAAATGCCAATACAATACGGTCACACTTAGCAAGACACTTTGTTACAAACCATACAATAATTTGGCAAAATGAATATCAGTAAAGTAATGACTCACATGTTCCAAAGTATCGCGAGTGGTACCCGGGTTCATTTTTATCCGCCATAAAGTCGAAGTCATCATACACAAACCACTTTGATTTATACGTATCTTGAGCACCTGAAATAAACAAGTAACTCATTAAATAACCACGTGTATTTATTTTCTATTAGCTTATTTACTACTAATTATTACTCGGTTATCTCGGCGTTTTATCCCACTAATATTATAAAGGCGAAAGTTTGTGAGTTTGTGAGTGTGTGAGTATGTATGTATGTTTGTTCCTTCTTCACGTTCAAACGGCTGAACCGATTTGGATGAAATTTGGTATCCAGGTAGATTACATCCTGGATTAACACATAGGCTACTTTTAATCCCGGATTAACGCGGGTAACACAGCAGGGCGCCGCTAGTTTTAAATAGATGGAAATAAAACATTATTTTCTACATGCTTCCACGCTTTTTTCACAAAATAGAATGCTGTTAAAATATATATGTAGAAAAACTTTTTAGTGCGGTACTGATATTGCATCTTAATTTTATAAATTATTGCAGCTTCCAAATTATAAGTATATTTTCAATTTTAAACGCTAAAAGAAATCGAGTGAAGATTCCTTAATTTTACTTACACATAAGTAGTGTAATAATATAATAATAAATATAAGTATAATAAACCATATTGTTTTCTTACCTGATCCAGTTATACGGCTTTGTTTCTCTCTGAATTTCTGAAACCCTTCTGTAGCCTCCCGTCAGAGACCGCATTTTTTTCTTTAGGTCTTCTATTGGTTTGTTCTCCATTTCGCGAGAAATCTGACGCCAAGCATCTTCTCTTACGCCTCTATTGGTATAACAACATCTTTTGGGTCCCATAAACATTTAAATTCCTTATAAAGCTATATTAGACGGCGACTTTGCGAGATGTCCATGGTGTGGTGGATCGCGCGAACAACACACAACCGTCCACACCGCGCGCGCCACGCAACTGAGGCACCTTTGAGGCTGGCAAAAAACCGACAACGTACGGATCGGGCGCAGCTGGGAGCGCGCGCTCTAATATACAGAACGACCTTCCCACACCAGACGATCCAAAATGGATCGGCGATCCTGCGATCCGCGATCCAAGATCGTGATGCGTGGAGCGTGGATCGTTCTAGGTCGATCCAACAGCAATCTTTTGCGATCCTGATGGCCTGCTCCTGCCGATCCATACTGAATCAGTTGAATTTTGTCTGGCTATGGAGTCACACGTGCAACGACGGCGACGAATAGCCGTAGCAGCAGCAAGCTACATTTTACTTGTATATTTACGGCAAAAAATACGAAAACAAAAAAGGCAGTATTGGGTTAAAACAATTTTTTAAAACCGGTTGGAATATGGGACTCGACTTTACAAAGAGCTAATTGATGATGGAGCTGAAGCTAATTTTGCACGAATGACTGCAAATCAATTTGACTTATTGTGTTCACTATTGGAGAACAAAATAAGAAAGAATGATACAAACTATCGTGATGCCATAACTGTTAAGGAAAGACTACTAATAACATTGAGATTTTTAGCAAGTGGAGATTCTTACGTCAGTCTACAGTATCTTTTCAGAGTGTCCAAACAGTCAATATCAAAAATTGTTCCTGAGGTTTGTGAAGCACTCATCGACGTTTTGAAGGATTATGTAAAAGTAAGTGAAATTATATATTTAAAAACTCTTTATTTCAAACTTAGCTTATACTTAAGAATATACAAAAGTTACATATGTTAATTAAATTGGTGGTGATTGTGGTGACGGAGAAGGCTGCCAAGTTGTCGAAGTAGTAGAAGATGTTGATGGAAGCGGAGTTGTTGTTGATTCTGAAGGTCGTTCTGTATATGATGAAGTTGAAGAGTAATATCCATAATTTTCTGGTCTGTATCTGCCTGTGTCAGCTTCAAAAATAATTTGAGATATGGCATGTTTTACATAACTTAACGTTATATGATCATATTTTCGTAGTTCGGTAGCAATGTATTGTCCAAAAGCGGTGTATGAATCTGTGCCTGTGTCAGCTTCAAAAATAATTTGAGATATGGCATGTTTTACATAACTTAACGTTATATGATCATATTTTCGTAGTTCGGTAGCAATGTATTGTCCAAAAGCGGTGTATGAATCTGTCTCTGGTTGTTGTGGTTGAGCACATTGATTAAGTAGTTGAAATGCTTTCGAAATGGATTCATCTGTTATCATAATATCTTCGGTACCATGTGAAGATGTTTTTTTTCTTCTTTTATTTTGATTCCTTTTTTGGGTTTGAACATTGTGTTGGGTGTTTTGCACATTAGATTGGGCAGCAGGTTGTTCAGATGGTACAGAAGGTTCAGTTGGTATACTCTGATCATTCATATCTTGCATTTGATTATTAACATTCTCAGTTGTGTGATTGTCTACGTTTACCAGAGAATTTTCATTGATAGCATGTTCTCCGCTACCAGTGGTGCTATTAGTTTCTTCCTGTAACAACAACAATAACAAAGCATATTAATCATAGTTACACTTTTTTCAGATGCCATCAAATGAAGAAGAGTGGCTCGCAGTGTCTCAGGAATTCGACGAAAAATGGAATTTTCCACATGTATTAGGAGCAATGGATGGTAAACATGTCGTTTTGCAAGCGCCTTTTAATAGTGGCAACGACTATGATAACTATAAATTGTTTCCAAGTATAGTTCTTTTTGCATTAGTAGATGCAAATTATAGGTTCCTTTATGTGAATGTTGGGAGTAAGGGCAGAATATCAGATGGAGGCGTGTTTAAAAGCACAAAGCTATATGAGAAACTTGAAAAAAAAGGAGCTAAACATCCCATCGGCAAAAATTTTGCAAGTTCCTTATAAAATTGAAGTGCCCTATTTTATACTTGGTGATAAAGCTTTCCAATTAAATGAGTATACATTGAAACCGTATGAAGGTGATCCAGAAAGGGGTTCGAGTGAACGAATATTCAATTACAGATTATCAAGAGCACGTAGAGTTGTTGAAAACGCGTTTGGAGTACTAAGCTCAAGTTACAGAGTTTTGCGTAAACCAATGCTGTTGGAGCCAGAAAAAGCAACTAAAGTCGTGCTAGCGACAGTTTACCTGTATAACTATTTACGAAGTAATTCTAATTTAAGATCACCGGTATCTTTTGATACAATACAGGGGAATGGAGAAATAGTTCCTGGAAGCTGGCGAACGGAACAGGCACCAACATCACTACTACCCATAGATGCCATACCACGAAGAGCTTCACAAAATGCCAAAGATATTCGGTTCCACTTAGCAAGACACTTTATAACAAACGGGGCCATTGTTTGGTAAAATGAGTACCAATAAACTTATATAAATTGTACTGTGTTTATATGTTTTATAAGTTAGCTGCATTAAGAGGAATATAATGTAGTTCAGTTCATTATACTTTAACCAATTAACTATATATTTTATTTAAAACTATCCTCTCCCTAAGTTCTAGATTATAATAAGAAATAAATTTTATTACATAAATACAAATATACTTTATTGACACCAAAAGAAAACATTACCTACACAGATAACACAAAATAATACAAACAAATTTAAGCCAATAATTATTATTGTATTAGTACGTCTACTGCTATAACATGACCTTTTCTTTAAGAATTATAATATTCTAATAATTTAATTATACTTTAATGGTTACCTGTAATGTAAGTTTTTTAATCAAAATAAAATTATAGTAAGTAAAAAATAACTCACCTGTTGAAGTGTATCCCTTGTTGTCCCGGGGTCATTCTTATCCGCCATGAAAGCAAACTCATCGTAAGCAAACCATTTTGATTTGTAAGTATCTTCAGCACCTGAAATAAACAATAAAT
Source organism: Alsophila aescularia (assembly GCA_946251855.1). Classification (NCBI taxonomy): domain Eukaryota; kingdom Metazoa; phylum Arthropoda; class Insecta; order Lepidoptera; family Geometridae; genus Alsophila; species Alsophila aescularia. The sequence goes on from OX276381.1 coordinate 13,000,926, forward strand.
TAATATAACCGGCAAATATCAATGTCCGTGAAGTCACTCCCCTACCCAAAACTTTTAAACATTTAAGTATATCTTTTTATCACAAACTAAGTTACGTTACTACGTTGTGGGGTTTTAAACAATACATTTTATTATTATTACTAATAAATTAAAATTAAAGCTTCACTAAGAGTGGCAGGTTATGTACTGAACTATAATTATAAAACAAAAGGAACTATAATTTCTTACCTGATCCGGTAATACGACTCTGTGGTCATAGTCAGTCGTCACGCGCTCGTTCCCTAACATGATAGGTCGAAACTTTCTCAGCCTCATTACTAAAAACAGACCAGGTTTAAACATAAATCTTATAACAACACGAAGACTATCGCTGATTCGAGTAACAGCCATCTTCGAGAAATATCTATCCTTATCATATTCAACATCACAACTGGTGTAACATACAGTGTATACTGAATTGTTTAAAAAATTAGTACTCTCAGTGGCTGGATTTAATGCAGGAGTTGCAAGTAAACCTATATGCACTTGAGGTTGATTACGGAATGCACATGTAAATATGGATAACCTTCAACAGACTGATAATAGTTGTATGATGTGCGGTTTACATACAATGTATCATACAATGTAGTATTATCATACAATGTAGCATTCAAATTTTGGCTCGCCTTAATGGTGCCTTTCGTGTTTGCGGCAGTTTTAACAACTGCCGCAAACACGAAAGGCACCATTAGAACATGAGGAATCGACAACGTACCATCATCCATCAGTTTTATTATATAAAATGCCAGCATACTAATTTAAATGTCTTGGTATTTCTTGAGAACCCATAATTTCATACATATTTTAAATTGTTCAGCCAATGATCTATCTTTAACACCAGATGGTTTTATGGGTTCAGTTGTTTCAGATTTTAATGGTCTATTGTCAATGCATAATTTATTATTTAAACCCACACACTATTTTATAATCGGTACATATTCCCTAGTAGCAGTACCCGACAAAGAAGTGCCGTGATCAAATGCGGTACCAGTACCGACTAAATGAATATCACACTTCACTTTTACAACTTTTGTGTTAAACAGTAAACTCACGAATTCTTGAGGTGACAAATACCACGGTACCCAATCAATAGGATAATATGCGTAAGGAGTTAAAACTTAAATTGTTAAAGAAGCACCTTCCACGGCTGTGTGTGCATATCGATATGTATACCATTTCTTTGAAAATGATATATGCATCACTTTTAATCTTGGATTTGGCATTATCATTGCTAAACCCCCGCCGCCTGACGCCGTAGCAAGCGAACTACCTTCTGGTCCTCCACCATTTGGTCCCAATCCTGTGGCGTCCATAGGCTCCTGCGTAGAATGTCCCGCAGCGACCTGTGACGAAGTAGACATCGAAGGCACATTATTTTGTATATCTGCCATATCGATATAATCGTCAAAGTTGATATTATGACTATCAAATAAATCACCAAATAGAAATCGTCAAATGGATCTGGATAAGTTGATGGTCCAGGTTGTGGTTCAGTGTATCGGCGGTATCGGATCGATTTCCACATTTCCATTCAATATTAAACTGTTTTTAACTTCTATTCCAGCATTACTCAATCTCCATTGATTGTATCCTCCAAATTGTATTTTTTCTGCAGCACTTAGTACCGTAAGCTTTTTGCAATGCACCGTAACGTTTCTGACCGCGATGCTGACCACGTCCTGGCGTCATGATTAAAGAACATCCGAAACTCCTATTTATATAGTTCAAAGTATGACGTCATATGAATGAACTTATCGAACTTATCGCCGTAAAGGATATTAGATAAGTAGAAATTATTTTTAATTTCTATACGCTTCCACCGCCACCACCACATTTTGTGGTTTACATGAACATTAATATGTGCGCTTCGCACACGTTAGTTCGTAATTAAAACCTTTATTGTTTATTAATTACTTCTCCCAGTTTTCAGACTTATAATTACTGTAAGACAAAATTCCATATTTTAGAAAAAGATAAAACTTCGCTATTGGATGCGGTTTCTTATCTAAGTACTTCAAGAATGATGCTTGTTTTCAGTAGTATCTCCAAACTCTACTAGTGAATGTAGTACCATGAGGTATTACATCATTATTAGTTAACACTATGATTGAAGTTCATAGAATGCAAGCGTCACCTTTGTACGTTATTCTAGCGGGACAAGTTTCTCCACCAAACAATAACTTTAGCAATTCTTCATAACCAGGTTCAAAATTGGGTTCGTTCCATAAAAGAATACGCCTTTGAAGCGCATCTTGAAAAGGAAATCTATCATATTTGTTAAAGTTACCGATTTGACCAAAATTTATACAAGAATGAATTATACAATCAAAAAAAGTAATTTGTACCACTAAATGTAGGTCCCATTATACATATACAATGTTTTTTCGGCACCTTTTTGTCAACTAAATAATATATATTTTTTAAGAAGTTGTACATCGCATTAAAGTCATTGACAAATTGGTGCTCTTATAAGAGACTCTAATACAGGAACACTATCAAATATACCAAAATAATATTCGCTAACACTATTCCAAGGCGCAACATAAATAAGCTTATTCATAGAAATCATTCTAGATTTTAAGAATAACGCTCTGTAGGTCATATAAATAATTCTTTGTTGTATAATATGAAAGCAGGTTGTCAAAATTTGCTTGCTTTTTGGTACATATCTATACGGTCCGTTTATCCAATAAGACATTTTTCATAGGCGTTATTACAAACTAATCTAACCACTTTTCCATCCCGTTTGTTTTTTGCTTTCCGTCTTTACTCCTTTTATTTTCATTAAATCTATCGGTATTTGTTTCCGTAGTTCCATCACTAGTTTGTATGCAGGGAAATCCACGCCAGAGATCACCGTTAATGAGCTGAATGTCCGCTTCGTCCAATACTTTCGATTTTTGGGAATTTGAGAACAATCTTTGAATGGGTACAGCTCTAATTTCGTGAGAATGTACCCACGCTCTCCCGGCGACGTTATATTGATATAACTTTTGTGGTCTTTTAGTAAGATACTTTGTGAGATTCTGCCAGTACTTTGTACTAATGAATGAGCTCGGGCAAGATTGGCGACAATAGAGACGTAACCCTCTTCTGTGTCCAAATTTTCGTAATCCGATTCGTCGGATTCCTCCTGATGTACATTCTGCGATATCATCTTCTTGGTTATTGGCATGAAATCCTCGTCCGGTTCGCTTTCGTACTCTACACTCGCTTGACCGTGTTGAAATAATACGCCTGGTTAGTAATATCCTCGTCCTCGCTGCTCACAACTCTCTGCCTCTTTAATGGTGACTTCTCCCTAAAATCCTGAACTCCTCCTCTGGAACGATAGGAACTTGTTTGGCTTTTTTCCCAGTATCCTAAGTGTCTTCTGTTTCCTCTGTGATATATTCTCGAATTCTTTGGACGCAGTGGCACCTGCCCTGCATATCGATCCACAGTAGGCACAGTCGTGGATGACATGGAGGTGGCCTTCGTGTTCGCCAATGATGAAGATTCCTCTTCCTCGATTTCCTCTTCCTCGATTTCCTTCACCTCTTTCCGTCTCCTGTCCAGTTCCATTATTGCTTCTGAATAGTGGTCGAATAATTGTTAGTTCAAATCTTCGGTCTAATCCATCGCTTGGAGTTCATGGATAATCCTTCTTCGGAGGACCGCGTTCCCGAATCCACAGTTGGTTAATCTCTTCTTGTTCTCCCAAAGATAAGTTATGAAATCTTTCATTATTTTTGTAATCGCCTGTCCGATATGGTATAGTTTCATGTTCTTCTTTTCCAGACCCGTCGTCAGAACCGCTTGAAAAAACGTTTTCATTGACGCTATCGTTTCGTTGCTTTGCCACGAAGTCTCTAACCATACCTACATAGGATGCTTCTTCACGAAATTCACCTGTTTCTTCTTCTGACTCATCAATTGTTTCCCTTTTGACCTTTTTGGCATTGCTGCTGGTTCCACCTCTAAAACATACTGGGTATTCTGCATCATCCAAGAATTGTCCATTGTTTCCCCCTGATTCCTTCGTTCAAAGCCACAATCTTCACAACGTCGTCGTTTTCTGTTAACGAAATCGGTGATTGGCTTCTGTCCATTTTTAATTATTAGAAATTCTTTTAACCCATAAAACAATTTTGTCAAATATGTGATATTTTGAAAGCGTTCCGATGCACTTGGTTACTGCGGCAGCCAAGTTTCGATTTAAATTTAATTTCGCATATTTTTTCCCATTCTGAGTGTTTTATTCTTCAAGGGATATTTTTCTTCTGTGGTAAAACACCAAATAAGTACGAGTACTAATAACCTTATTAGTATAAATAAAAAACAAATAAAACGACCTGTAATTTTGACAAAATGTTTGAACTTTTTTCGGTTTTCACAAAGATATTCTGGTTACGTTTTCTAGTAAACTGTGTTGATATTTTAATGTTATTGGTTAGATACATTCATATTATATTTAAATAAAACATAATAACAGGGTGCCATCGATCTTATTTCCAAGATACATTTTTTTCCAGAAATACTCTCCCGTTTTGCTTTCATCACTTTTCCGCGGTGCCCTTTCCTTATATAATAATTTCATGACTCTTTGGTTCGGTTTGTCAGTGGCTATATATATTTAGCCAATCACAGACCGAGTTTTCTACGATTGCGCCAAACCATTGAGCAAGGAATGGGAATTGAAAATAAGTTTGACGCGACCACAGCGACTTCAATATTTCGCGCCAATTGGCCCGAGTGACTATTACTCATTCTGTGTGCATAGACTGACATAAGATTCAAAGTATTTTAACCAAAGAATCAATTTTTACTAAACGGAATGAATTTTATTTCGCTGTAAAGGTTCTTATATGTCTAGAAATTATTTTCAATTTCTATACGCTTCCACCGCCACCACCACATTTTGTGGTTACGAACAAACCTGCGTGAGAAAAATCGATTAAAATGTTGCCAACAGGATCTTATATGAAACAAAGGTCATTCACTGACATCTATTCTAATCTTATCCAATTTGATCATGTGCCAGATCCATCTTCTAAAAAATATAGTGATTGTTTATTAATACAAGGAAAGACACTATTAAAGTACCAATACATAATTGTTATTGGTCTCATATTTCACATTATTTTGTTCTAGTCATTGTTGCACCAGGATACCTAAATTATAAAACAATAACATAAAACGACTACCACGTTTACGTTTACTACTTTTTAGAACATAACGGTTTTGTATACAAAAAAAAACCGTTATGTTCTAAAAGTCACGTAAAAGATAATCATGCGTAATTTTGACTAACTAGGCAACGACGATATTTCAAAAAAGGCGACATTTATCTAAATAATGCGTTTGCTTCTCGAAAGGTCCGGCCGACGATTGAAATGTCCGCGAGGCGTGTCCTTGAAATGCCGCTATTTAGAAAGAGAGAGCTATATACATGAATTAATTACATAATAATGTCAGTATACAGAATGTGGCGTAATGAATGGATAATATGGTACCTGCGGGTAGAGGACCTGCGTTGTGGCGGTTCAGAAAAATATGTTTGACGTTACATAAAAGTCCCTCGGTTTTCGAGATATACGACATTTTCGAAAATTCAAAAAATTACAGCTTTTGCTCATTTTGGTGGCAAGAATCCAAATGAAGGATTTTTTTCTATCTATTTTTTGGATAGTATTCCTGGATAGATGCGTTAGCGAATATAAATTATGATTTTTAGGGCGCATGCATAGTTTTTTGCTTAGTTAGTACATTTTTTTAATGTTTATGCTGACGAGGTGTAAAAAAAAGGTAACCTGAGTGCCAAATTAAGAAAAAAAACATGTTTCATTAGCTGGGTCCACACCAGTCGATCCAAAATAGATCGGCGATCCTGCGATCCGCGATCCAATATCGTGATACATGGAGCGTGGATCGTACTAGGCCGATCCAGTTTGTTGAAACTGCGATCCTGAACTACGCTCCAAGCGATCCATAGGCGATCCGTGATTCAGTCGAACTCTTGCTGGAGATGGAGTCACACGTACAGCGGCGGCGTCTAATTGCCGTGGCAGCAGCAACCTTTATTTTGCTTAAATATTTGCGCAAAAAATCTCAATAAAGAAAAAGACGGTTCTGGGTAAAAACAATATACAAAAGCCGCTTGGAATCTGGGGGGACTAAGCTTTACGCAGTGTCAGATAAAGTTGAACACAATTTCGCAAGAATGAATGTTAATAAATTTGAGGTATTGTGTTCATTATTGAACAACAAGCTAAAAAAGAAGGATACAAATTATAGAGATGCCATTACTGTGAAGGAAAGATTACTACTAACATTGAGATTTTTAGCGACTGGAGATTCGTACGTCATTTTGCAGTATCTCTTCCGCATTTCCAAACAGTCTATATCGAAAATTATCCCTGAAGTTTGTGAAGCAATCATTGACTTTTGTTAAAGGATTATGTGAAGGTAAGGAAAACCATACTTTATTACTCAATAAAAAAGTAGTGTATTATAATAATAATTTTAATAAGTAACACGTTTACAATTAATCAACATTCTTTGAAAGCAATAGAAAGCCAGAAAGGATATAGGTACTTAATTCGGTGGTGAATGTGGAAGTTAATAATCCTGAGGTGGTTGAGACTGGGACTGCGATGAAGTGGAGGCTAGATGAGCAGATGGTGATGTCTGTGGAGGTGGAAATCTAAAATCCTGAGGACTGCGATGAATTGGAGGCTAGATGAGCAGATGGTGATGCCTGTGGAGGTGGAAATCGAAAATCCTGAGGATGAGGAGACTGAGTGTGCGATGAAGTGGAGGCTGAAGGTGTGCCAGGATATGAATTAGTGTAATATCCATAATTGCTATCCCCGTATCTTCCTGTGTCAGCTTGAAAAATAACTTGGCATATAGCATTTTTGACATAAGCTAATGTTACTGGATCATATTTCCGCAATTCAGTAGATATATACAGTACGAAAGTTATGTAAGAGTCTGTGTCTGGTTGTGATGGATGTGCACATTGTTGCAGAAGTTGGAAAGCTTCTGAAAGAGTTTCATCTGCTATGTCATCTGCATTATTAGAAGCAGTTCTCTTGTTTTTTTTGTTCGTTTGCTTGTTGTTTGTGTTGCTCTTTCCGGTTGTGTGTCACTACTAATAATGCTACTGTTCTCATTTTCGCTCACTGTAGTATTTACTTCAAGTTCCCGTTCAGTCGTATCAGATTCTTCCTGTAACAAAATTATTATTATTACTACTTATTCTTATTTTCAGCTTTATAATATTGTTGAGGATCTCACAGCGTCTTTATTTTCAGGTGCCGTCAACTGAAGAAGAGTGGCGTACAGTTTCTCAGCAATTCGAGACTAAATGGAATTTCCCACACGTGATAGGAGCGATGGACGGCAAACATGTCACTTTGCAATCGCCTTTTAAAGTGGGAACGACTATGATAATTACAAATTATTTCCTAGTATTGTTCTTTTTGCATTAGTCGATGCAAATTATAAGTTCCTGTATGTGAATGTTGGTACTAAAGGCAGAATATCAGATGGAAGTGTGTTCAAAAGCACAAATTTATATAAAAAACTCGAAAAAACTAAACATTCCACCACCGGAAATATTACAAGTTCCCTATAAAATTGAGGTACCCTATTGTATATTAGGTGATAAAGCTTTTCAGCTGAATCATTTTACAATGAAACCATACGATGGTACTCGGGAAAGGGGTTCGTCTGAAAGAATTTTCAACTACCGACTGTCAAGAGCACGTAGAGTAGTAGAAAACGCGTTTGGAGTACTTAGTTCTGTTGACAGAGTTCTGCGTAAACCTATGCTTTTGGAACCAGAAACTGCAACTAAAGTCGTGCTGGCAACGGTTCATCTATATAACTACTTACGCAGTAATTCTAACTTTACATCGCCAGGAACGTTTGGTACAGTACAGGAGAATGGAGATGTAATACCTGGAAGCTAGCGAAATGAGCCACCATTACAATCACTAAAACCGATGGCCGTCATACCAAGAAGAGCAACAGAAAATGCCAATACAATACGGTCACACTTAGCAAGACACTTTGTTACAAACCATACAATAATTTGGCAAAATGAATATCAGTAAAGTAATGACTCACATGTTCCAAAGTATCGCGAGTGGTACCCGGGTTCATTTTTATCCGCCATAAAGTCGAAGTCATCATACACAAACCACTTTGATTTATACGTATCTTGAGCACCTGAAATAAACAAGTAACTCATTAAATAACCACGTGTATTTATTTTCTATTAGCTTATTTACTACTAATTATTACTCGGTTATCTCGGCGTTTTATCCCACTAATATTATAAAGGCGAAAGTTTGTGAGTTTGTGAGTGTGTGAGTATGTATGTATGTTTGTTCCTTCTTCACGTTCAAACGGCTGAACCGATTTGGATGAAATTTGGTATCCAGGTAGATTACATCCTGGATTAACACATAGGCTACTTTTAATCCCGGATTAACGCGGGTAACACAGCAGGGCGCCGCTAGTTTTAAATAGACGGAAATAAAACATTATTTTCTACATGCTTCCACGCTTTTTTCACAAAATAGAATGCTGTTAAAATATATATGTAGAAAAACTTTTTAGTGCGGTACTGATATTGCATCTTAATTTTATAAATTATTGCAGCTTCCAAATTATAAGTATATTTTCAATTTTAAACGCTAAAAGAAATCGAGTGAAGATTCCTTAATTTTACTTACACATAAGTAGTGTAATAATATAATAATAAATATAAGTATAATAAACCATATTGTTTTCTTACCTGATCCAGTTATACGGCTTTGTTTCTCTCTGAATTTCTGAAACCCTTCTGTAGCCTCCCGTCAGAGACCGCATTTTTTTCTTTAGGTCTTCTATTGGTTTGTTCTCCATTTCGCGAGAAATCTGACGCCAAGCATCTTCTCTTACGCCTCTATTGGTATAACAACATCTTTTGGGTCCCATAAACATTTAAATTCCTTATAAAGCTATATTAGACGGCGACTTTGCGAGATGTCCATGGTGTGGTGGATCGCGCGAACAACACACAACCGTCCGCGCGCCACGCAACTGAGGCACCTTTGAGGCTGGCAAAAAACCGACAACGTACGGATCGGGCGCAGCTGGGAGCGCGCGCTCTAATATACAGAACGACCTTCCCACACCAGACGATCCAAAATGGATCGGCGATCCTGCGATCCGCGATCCAAGATCGTGATGCGTGGAGCGTGGATCGTTCTAGGTCGATCCAACAGCAATCTTTTGCGATCCTGATGGCCTGCTCCAACGCGCTCCTGCCGATCCATACTGAATCAGTTGAATTTTGTCTGGCTATGGAGTCACACGTGCAATGACGGCGACGAATAGCCGTAGCAGCAGCAAGCTACATTTTACTTGTATATTTACGGCAAAAAATACGAAAACGAAAAAGACAGTATTGGGTTAAAACAATTTTTTAAAACCGGTTGGAATATGGGACTCGACTTTACAAAAAGCTAATTGATGATGGAGCTGAAGCTAATTTTGCACGAATGACTGCAAATCAATTTGACTTATTGTGTTCACTATTGGAGAACAAAATAAGAAAGAATGATACAAACTATCGGGATGCCATAACTGTTAAGGAAAGACTACTAATAACATTGAGATTTTTAGCAAGTGGAAATTCTTACGACAGTCTACAGTATCTTTTCAGAGTGTCCAAACAGTCAATATCAAAAATTGTTCCTGAGGTTTGTGAAGCACTCATCGACGTTTTGAAGGATTATGTAAAAGTAAGTGAAATTATATATTTAAAAACTCTTTATTTCAAACTTAGCTTATACTTAAGAATATATAAAAGTTACATATGTTAATTAAATTGGTGGTGATTGTGGTGACGGAGAAGGCTGCCAAGGCCCTGTTTCATAAAACTTACAATTATAGTTTACCATTACAATTTAGTGTACATTGATGCATATGTTAGAGTGTTACGTGTAAATATGAATTTTGCTAGAAGATAAACTTCAGTGTACACTAAATTGTAATAGTAAACTACAATTGTAAGTTTTATGAAACAGGGCCCTGGTTGTCGAAGTAGTAGAAGATGTTGATGGAAGCTGAGTTGTTGTTGATTCTGAAGGTCGTTCTGTATATGATGAAGTTGAAGAGTAATATCCATAATTTTCTGGTCTGTATCTGCCTGTGTCAGCTTCAAAAATAATTTGAGATATGGCATGTTTTACATAACTTAACGTTATATGATCATATTTTCGTAGTTCGGTAGCAATGTATTGTCCAAAAGCGGTGTATGAATCTGTGCCTGTGTCAGCTTCAAAAATAATTTGAGATGTGGCATGTTTTACATAATTTAACGTTATATGATCATATTTTCGTAGTTCGGTAGCAATGTATTGTCCAAAAGCGGTGTATGAATCTGTCTCTGGTTGTTGTGGTTGAGCACATTGATTAAGTAGTTGAAATGCTTCCGAAATGGATTCATCTGTTATCATAATATCTTCGGAACCATGTGAAGATGTTTTTTTTCTTCTTTTATTTTGATTCCTTTTTTGGGTTTGAACATTGTGTTGGGTGTTTTGCACATTAGATTGGGCAGCAGGTTGTTCAGATGGTACAGAAGGTTCAGTTGGTATACTCTGATCATTCATATCTTGCATTTGATTATTAACATTCTCAGTTGTGTGATTGTCTACGTTTACCAGATAATTTTCATTGATAGCATGTTCTCCGCTACCAGTGGTGCTATTAGTTTCTTCCTGTAACAACAACAATAACAAAGCATATTAATCATAGTTACACTTTTTTCAGATGCCATCAAATGAAGAAGAGTGGCTCGCAGTGTCTCAGGAATTCGACGAAAAATGGAATTTTCCACATGTATTAGGAGCAATGGATGGTAAACATGTCGTTTTGCAAGCGCCTTTTAATAGTGGCAACGACTATGATAACTATAAATTGTTTCCAAGTATAGTTCTTTTTGCATTAGTAGATGCAAATTATAGGTTCCTTTATGTGAATGTTGGGAGTAAGGGCAGAATATCAGATGGAGACGTGTTTAAAAGCACAAAGCTATATGAGAAACTTGAAAAAAAAAAGGAGCTAAACATCCCATCGGCAAAAATTTTGCAAGTTCCTTATAAAATTGAAGTGCCCTATTTTATACTTGGTGATAAAGCTTTCCAATTAAATGAGTATACATTGAAACCGTATGAAGGTGATCCAGAAAGGGGTTCGAGTGAACGAATATTCAATTACAGATTATCAAGAGCACGTAGAGTTGTAGAAAACGCGTTTGGAGTACTAAGCTCAAGTTACAGAGTTTTGCGTAAACCAATGCTGTTGGAGCCAGAAAAAGCAACTAAAGTCGTGCTAGCGACAGTTTACCTGTATAACTATTTACGAAGTAATTCTAATTTAAGATCACCGGTATCTTTTGATACAATACAGGGGAATGGAGAAATAGTTCCTGGAAGCTGGCGAACGGAACAGGCACCAACATCACTACTACCCATAGATGCCATACCACGAAGAGCTTCACAAAATGCCAAAGATATTCGGTTCCACTTAGCAAGACACTTTATAACAAACGGGGCCATTGTTTGGCAAAATGAGTACCAATAAACTTATATAAATTGTACTGTGTTTATATGTTTTATAAGTTAGCTGCATTAAGAGGAATATAATGTAGTTCAGTTCATTATACTTTAACCAATTAACTATATATTTTATTTAAAACTATCCTCTCCCTAAGTTCTAGATTATAATAAGAAATACATTTTATTACATAAATACAAATATACTTTATTGACACCAAAAGAAAACATTACCTACACAGATAACACAAAATAATACAAACAAATTTAAGCCAATAATTATTATTGTATTAGTACGTCTACTGCTATAACATGACCTTTTCTTTAAGAATTATAATATTCTAATAATTTAATTATACTTTAATGGTTACCTGTAATGTAAGTTTTTTAATCAAAATAAAATTATAGTAAGTAAAAAATAACTCACCTGTTGAAGTGTATCCCTTGTTGTCCCGGGGTCATTCTTATCCGCCATGAAAGCAAACTCATCGTAAGCAAACCATTTTGATTTGTAAGTATCTTCAGCACCTGAAATAAACAATAAATTAATATAACCGGCAAATATCAATGTCCGTGAAGTCACTCCCCTACCCAAAACTTTTAAACATTTAAGTATATCTTTTTATCACAAACTAAGTTACGTTACTACGTTGTGGGGTTTTAAACAATACATTTTATTATTATTACTAATAAATTAAAATTAAAGCTTCACTAAGTGGCAGGTTATGTACTGAACTATAATTATAAAACAAAAGGAACTATAATTTCTTACCTGATCCGGTAATACGACTCTGTGGTCATAGTCAGTCGTCACACGCTCGTTCCCTAACATGATAGGTCGAAACTTTCTCAGCCTCATTACTAAAAACAGACCAGGTTTAGTCCATAGACTAAACATAAATCTTATAACAACACGAAGACTATCGCTGATTCGAGTAACAGCCATCTTCGAGAAATATCTATCCTTATCATATTCAACATCACAACTGGTGTAACATACAGTGTATACTGAATTGTTTAAAAAATTAGTACTCTCAGTGGCTGGATTTAATGCAGGAGTTGCAAGTAAACCTATATGCACTTGAGGTTGATTACGGAATGCACATGTAAATATGGATAACCTTCAACAGACTGATAATAGTTGTATGATGTGCGGTTTACATACAATGTATCATACAATGTAGTATTATCATACAATGTAGCATTCAAATTTTGGCTCGCCTTAATGGTGCCTTTCGTGTTTGCGGCAGTTTTAACAACTGCCGCAAACACGACAGGCACCATTAGAACATGAGGAATCGACAACGTACCATCATCCATCAGTTTTATTATATAAAATGCCAGCATACTAATTTAAATGTCTTGGTATTTCTTGAGAACCCATAATTTCATACATATTTTAAATTGTTCAGCCAATGATCTATCTTTAACACCAGATGGTTTTATGGGTTCAGTTGTTTCAGATTTTAATGGTCTATTGTCAATGCATTATTTATTATTTAAACCCACACACTATTTTATAATCGGTACATATTCCCTAGTAGCAGTACCCGACAAAGAAGTGCCGTGATCAAATGCGGTACCAGTACCGACTAAATGAATATCACACTTCACTTTTACAACTTTTGTGTTAAACAGTAAACTCACGAATTCTTGAGGTGACAAATACCACGGTACCCAATCAATAGGATAATATGCGTAAGGAGTTAAAACTTAAATTGTTAAAGAAGCACCTTCCACGGCTGTGTGTGCATATCGATATGTATACCATTTCTTTGAAAATGATATATGCATCACTTTTAATCTTGGATTTGGCATTATCATTGCTAAACCCCCGCCGCCTGACGCCGTAGCAAGCGAACTACCTTCTGGTCCTCCACCATTTGGTCCCAATCCTGTGGCGTCCATAGGCTCCTGCGTAGAATGTCCCGCAGCGACCTGTGACGAAGTAGACATCGAAGGCACATTATTTTGTATATCTGCCATATCGATATAATCGTCAAAGTTGATATTATGACTATCAAATAAATCACCAAATAGAAATCGTCAAATGGATCTGGATAAGTTGATGGTCCAGGTTGTGGTTCAGTGTATCGGCGGTATCGGATCGATTTCCACATTTCCATTCAATATTAAACTGTTTTTAACTTCTATTCCAGCATTACTCAATCTCCATTGATTGTATCCTCCAAATTGTATTTTTTCTGCAGCACTTAGTACCGTAAGCTTTTTGCAATGCACCGTAACGTTTCTGACCGCGATGCTGACCACGTCCTGGCGTCATGATTAAAGAACATCCGAAACTCCTATTTATATAGTTCAAAGTATGACGTCATATGAATGAACTTATCGAACTTATCGCCGTAAAGGATATTAGATAAGTAGAAATTATTTTTAATTTCTATACGCTTCCACCGCCACCACCACATTTTGTGGTTTACATGAACATTAATATGTGCGCTTCGCACACGTTAGTTCGTAATTAAAACCTTTATTGTTTATTAATTACTTCTCCCAGTTTTCAGACTTATAATTACTGTAAGACAAAATTCCATATTTTAGAAAAAGATAAAACTTCGCTATTGGATGCGGTTTCTTATCTAAGTACTTCAAGAATGATGCTTGTTTTCAGTAGTATCTCCAAACTCTACTAGTGAATGTAGTACCATGAGGTATTACATCATTATTAGTTAACACTATGATTGAAGTTCATAGAATGCAAGCGTCACCTTTGTACGTTATTCTAGCGGGACAAGTTTCTCCACCAAACAATAACTTTAGCAATTCTTCATAACCAGGTTCAAAATTGGGTTCGTTCCATAAAAGAATACGCCTTTGAAGCGCATCTTGAAAAGGAAATCTATCATATTTGTTAAAGTTACCGATTTGACCAAAATTTATACAAGAATGAATTATACAATCAAAAAAAGTAATTTGTACCACTAAATGTAGGTCCCATTATACATATACAATGTTTTTTCGGCACCTTTTTGTCAACTAAATAATATATATTTTTTAAGAAGTTGTACATCGCATTAAAGTCATTGACAAATTGGTGCTCTTATAAGAGACTCTAATACAGGAACACTATCAAATATACCAAAATAATATTCGCTAACACTATTCCAAGGCGCAACATAAATAAGCTTATTCATAGAAATCATTCTAGATTTTAAGAATAACGCTCTGTAGGTCATATAAATAATTCTTTGTTGTATAATATGAAAGCAGGTTGTCAAAATTTGCTTGCTTTTTGGTACATATCTATACGGTCCGTTTATCCAATAAGACATTTTTCATAGGCGTTATTACAAACTAATCTAACCACTTTTCCATCCCGTTTGTTTTTTGCTTTCCGTCTTTACTCCTTTTATTTTCATTAAATCTATCGGTATTTGTTTCCGTAGTTCCATCACTAGTTTGTATGCAGGGAAATCCACGCCAGAGATCACCGTTAATGAGCTGAATGTCCGCTTCGTCCAATACTTTCGATTTTTGGGAATTTGAGAACAATCTTTGAATGGGTACAGCTCTAATTTCGTGAGAATGTACCCACGCTCTCCCGGCGACGTTATATTGATATAACTTTTGTGGTCTTTTAGTAAGATACTTTGTGAGATTCTGCCAGTACTTTGTACTAATGAATGAGCTCGGGCAAGATTGGCGACAATAGAGACGTAACCCTCTTCTGTGTCCAAATTTTCGTAATCCGATTCGTCGGATTCCTCCTGATGTACATTCTGCGATATCATCTTCTTGGTTATTGGCATGAAATCCTCGTCCGGTTCGCTTTCGTACTCTACACTCGCTTGACCGTGTTGAAATAATACGCCTGGTTAGTAATATCCTCGTCCTCGCTGCTCACAACTCTCTGCCTCTTTAATGGTGACTTCTCCCTAAAATCCTGAACTCCTCCTCTGGAACGATAGGAACTTGTTTGGCTTTTTTCCCAGTATCCTAAGTGTCTTCTGTTTCCTCTGTGATATATTCTCGAATTCTTTGGACGCAGTGGCACCTGCCCTGCATATCGATCCACAGTAGGCACAGTCGTGGATGACATGGAGGTGGCCTTCGTGTTCGCCAATGATGAAGATTCCTCTTCCTCGATTTCCTCTTCCTCGATTTCCTTCACCTCTTTCCGTCTCCTGTCCAGTTCCATTATTGCTTCTGAATAGTGGTCGAATAATTGTTAGTTCAAATCTTCGGTCTAATCCATCGCTTGGAGTTCATGGATAATCCTTCTTCGGAGGACCACGTTCCCGAATCCACAGTTGGTTAATCTCTTCTTGTTCTCCCAAAGATAAGTTATGAAATCTTTCATTATTTTTGTAATCGCCTGTCCGATATGGTATAGTTTCATGTTCTTCTTTTCCAGACCCGTCGTCAGAACCGCTTGAAAAAACGTTTTCATTGACGCTATCGTTTCGTTGCTTTGCCACGAAGTCTCTAACCATACCTACATAGGATGCTTCTTCACGAAATTCACCTGTTTCTTCTTCTGACTCATCAATTGTTTCCCTTTTGACCTTTTTGGCATTGCTGCTGGTTCCACCTCTAAAACATACTGGGTATTCTGCATCATCCAAGAATTGTCCATTGTTTCCCCCTGATTCCTTCGTTCAAAGCCACAATCTTCACAACGTCGTCGTTTTCTGTTAACGAAATCGGTGATTGGCTTCTGTCCATTTTTAATTATTAGAAATTCTTTTAACCCATAAAACAATTTTGTCAAATATGTGATATTTTGAAAGCGTTCCGATGCACTTGGTTACTGCGGCAGCCAAGTTTCGATTTAAATTTAATTTCGCATATTTTTTCCCATTCTGAGTGTTTTATTCTTCAAGGGATATTTTTCTTCTGTGGTAAAACACCAAATAAGTACGAGTACTAATAACCTTATTAGTATAAATAAAAAACAAATAAAACGACCTGTAATTTTGACAAAATGTTTGAACTTTTTTCGGTTTTCACAAAGATATTCTGGTTACGTTTTCTAGTAAACTGTGTTGATATTTTAATGTTATTGGTTAGATACATTCATATTATATTTAAATAAAACATAATAACAGGGTGCCATCGATCTTATTTCCAAGATACTTTTTTTTCCAGAAATACTCTCCCGTTTTGCTTTCATCACTTTTCCGCGGTGCCCTTTCCTTATATAATAATTTCATGACTCTTTGGTTCGGTTTGTCAGTGGCTATATATATTTAGCCAATCACAGACCGAGTTTTCTACGATTGCGCCAAACCATTGAGCAAGGAATGGGAATTGAAAATAAGTTTGACGCGACCACAGCGACTTCAATATTTCGCGCCAATTGGCCCGAGTGACTATTACTCATTCTGTGTGCATAGACTGACATAAGATTCAAAGTATTTTAACCAAAGAATCAATTTTTACTAAACGGAATGAATTTTATTTCGCTGTAAAGGTTCTTATATGTCTAGAAATTATTTTCAATTTCTATACGCTTCCACCGCCACCACCACATTTTGTGGTTACGAACAAACCTGCGTGAGAAAAATCGATTAAAATGTTGCCAACAGGATCTTATATGAAACAAAGGTCATTCACTGACATCTATTCTAATCTTATCCAATTTGATCATGTGCCAGATCCATCTTCTAAAAAATATAGTGATTGTTTATTAATACAAGGAAAGACACTATTAAAGTACCAATACATAATTGTTATTGGTCTCATATTTCACATTATTTTGTTCTAGTCATTGTTGCACCAGGATACCTAAATTATAAAACAATAACATAAAACGACTACCACGTTTACGTTTACTACTTTTTAGAACATAACGGTTTTGTATACAAAAAAAAACCGTTATGTTCTAAAAGTCACGTAAAAGATAATCATGCGTAATTTTGACTAACTAGGCAACGACGATATTTCAAAAAAGGCGACATTTATCTAAATAATGCGTTTGCTTCTCGAAAGGTCCGGCCGACGATTGAAATGTCCGCGAGGCGTGTCCTTGAAATGCCGCTATTTAGAAAGAGAGAGCTATATACATGAATTAATTACATAATAATGTCAGTATACAGAATGTGGCGTAATGAATGGATAATATGGTACCTGCGGGTAGAGGACCTGCGTTGTGGCGGTTCAGAAAAATATGTTTGACGTTACATAAAAGTCCCTCGGTTTTCGAGATATACGACATTTTCGAAAATTCAAAAAATTACAGCTTTTGCTCATTTTGGTGGCAAGAATCCAAATGAAGGATTTTTTTCTATCTATTTTTTGGATAGTATTCCTGGATAGATGCGTTAGCGAATATAAATTATGATTTTTAGGGCGCATGCATAGTTTTTTGCTTAGTTAGTACATTTTTTTAATGTTTATGCTGACGAGGTGTAAAAAAAAGGTAACCTGAGTGCCAAATTAAGAAAAAAAACATGTTTCATTAGCTGGGTCCACACCAGTCGATCCAAAATAGATCGGCGATCCTGCGATCCGCGATCCAATATCGTGATACATGGAGCGTGGATCGTACTAGGCCGATCCAGTTTGTTGAAACTGCGATCCTGAACTACGCTCCAAGCGATCCATAGGCGATCCGTGATTCAGTCGAACTCTTGCTGGAGATGGAGTCACACGTACAGCGGCGGCGTCTAATTGCCGTGGCAGCAGCAACCTTTATTTTGCTTAAATATTTGCGCAAAAAATCTCAATAAAGAAAAAGACGGTTCTGGGTAAAAACAATATACAAAAGCCGCTTGGAATCTGGGGGGACTAAGCTTTACGCAGTGTCAGATAAAGTTGAACACAATTTCGCAAGAATGAATGTTAATAAATTTGAGGTATTGTGTTCATTATTGAACAACAAGCTAAAAAAGAAGGATACAAATTATAGAGATGCCATTACTGTGAAGGAAAGATTACTACTAACATTGAGATTTTTAGCGACTGGAGATTCGTACGTCATTTTGCAGTATCTCTTCCGCATTTCCAAACAGTCTATATCGAAAATTATCCCTGAAGTTTGTGAAGCAATCATTGACTTTTGTTAAAGGATTATGTGAAGGTAAGGAAAACCATACTTTATTACTCAATAAAAAAGTAGTGTATTATAATAATAATTTTAATAAGTAACACGTTTACAATTAATCAACATTCTTTGAAAGCAATAGAAAGCCAGAAAGGATATAGGTACTTAATTCGGTGGTGAATGTGGAAGTTAATAATCCTGAGGTGGTTGAGACTGGGACTGCGATGAAGTGGAGGCTAGATGAGCAGATGGTGATGTCTGTGGAGGTGGAAATCTAAAATCCTGAGGACTGCGATGAATTGGAGGCTAGATGAGCAGATGGTGATGCCTGTGGAGGTGGAAATCGAAAATCCTGAGGATGAGGAGACTGAGTGTGCGATGAAGTGGAGGCTGAAGGTGTGCCAGGATATGAATTAGTGTAATATCCATAATTGCTATCCCCGTATCTTCCTGTGTCAGCTTGAAAAATAACTTGGCATATAGCATTTTTGACATAAGCTAATGTTACTGGATCATATTTCCGCAATTCAGTAGATATATACAGTACGAAAGTTATGTAAGAGTCTGTGTCTGGTTGTGATGGATGTGCACATTGTTGCAGAAGTTGGAAAGCTTCTGAAAGAGTTTCATCTGCTATGTCATCTGCATTATTAGAAGCAGTTCTCTTGTTTTTTTTGTTCGTTTGCTTGTTGTTTGTGTTGCTCTTTCCGGTTGTGTGTCACTACTAATAATGCTACTGTTCTCATTTTCGCTCACTGTAGTATTTACTTCAAGTTCCCGTTCAGTCGTATCAGATTCTTCCTGTAACAAAATTATTATTATTACTACTTATTCTTATTTTCAGCTTTATAATATTGTTGAGGATCTCACAGCGTCTTTATTTTCAGGTGCCGTCAACTGAAGAAGAGTGGCGTACAGTTTCTCAGCAATTCGAGACTAAATGGAATTTCCCACACGTGATAGGAGCGATGGACGGCAAACATGTCACTTTGCAATCGCCTTTTAAAGTGGGAACGACTATGATAATTACAAATTATTTCCTAGTATTGTTCTTTTTGCATTAGTCGATGCAAATTATAAGTTCCTGTATGTGAATGTTGGTACTAAAGGCAGAATATCAGATGGAAGTGTGTTCAAAAGCACAAATTTATATAAAAAACTCGAAAAAACTAAACATTCCACCACCGGAAATATTACAAGTTCCCTATAAAATTGAGGTACCCTATTGTATATTAGGTGATAAAGCTTTTCAGCTGAATCATTTTACAATGAAACCATACGATGGTACTCGGGAAAGGGGTTCGTCTGAAAGAATTTTCAACTACCGACTGTCAAGAGCACGTAGAGTAGTAGAAAACGCGTTTGGAGTACTTAGTTCTGTTGACAGAGTTCTGCGTAAACCTATGCTTTTGGAACCAGAAACTGCAACTAAAGTCGTGCTGGCAACGGTTCATCTATATAACTACTTACGCAGTAATTCTAACTTTACATCGCCAGGAACGTTTGGTACAGTACAGGAGAATGGAGATGTAATACCTGGAAGCTAGCGAAATGAGCCACCATTACAATCACTAAAACCGATGGCCGTCATACCAAGAAGAGCAACAGAAAATGCCAATACAATACGGTCACACTTAGCAAGACACTTTGTTACAAACCATACAATAATTTGGCAAAATGAATATCAGTAAAGTAATGACTCACATGTTCCAAAGTATCGCGAGTGGTACCCGGGTTCATTTTTATCCGCCATAAAGTCGAAGTCATCATACACAAACCACTTTGATTTATACGTATCTTGAGCACCTGAAATAAACAAGTAACTCATTAAATAACCACGTGTATTTATTTTCTATTAGCTTATTTACTACTAATTATTACTCGGTTATCTCGGCGTTTTATCCCACTAATATTATAAAGGCGAAAGTTTGTGAGTTTGTGAGTGTGTGAGTATGTATGTATGTTTGTTCCTTCTTCACGTTCAAACGGCTGAACCGATTTGGATGAAATTTGGTATCCAGGTAGATTACATCCTGGATTAACACATAGGCTACTTTTAATCCCGGATTAACGCGGGTAACACAGCAGGGCGCCGCTAGTTTTAAATAGACGGAAATAAAACATTATTTTCTACATGCTTCCACGCTTTTTTCACAAAATAGAATGCTGTTAAAATATATATGTAGAAAAACTTTTTAGTGCGGTACTGATATTGCATCTTAATTTTATAAATTATTGCAGCTTCCAAATTATAAGTATATTTTCAATTTTAAACGCTAAAAGAAATCGAGTGAAGATTCCTTAATTTTACTTACACATAAGTAGTGTAATAATATAATAATAAATATAAGTATAATAAACCATATTGTTTTCTTACCTGATACAGTTATACGGCTTTGTTTCTCTCTGAATTTCTGAAACCCTTCTGTAGCCTCCCGTCAGAGACCGCATTTTTTTCTTTAGGTCTTCTATTGGTTTGTTCTCCATTTCGCGAGAAATCTGACGCCAAGCATCTTCTCTTACGCCTCTATTGGTATAACAACATCTTTTGGGTCCCATAAACATTTAAATTCCTTATAAAGCTATATTAGACGGCGACTTTGCGAGATGTCCATGGTGTGGTGGATCGCGCGAACAACACACAACCGTCCGCGCGCCACGCAACTGAGGCACCTTTGAGGCTGGCAAAAAACCGACAACGTACGGATCGGGCGCAGCTGGGAGCGCGCGCTCTAATATACAGAACGACCTTCCCACACCAGACGATCCAAAATGGATCGGCGATCCTGCGATCCGCGATCCAAGATCGTGATGCGTGGAGCGTGGATCGTTCTAGGTCGATCCAACAGCAATCTTTTGCGATCCTGATGGCCTGCTCCAACGCGCTCCTGCCGATCCATACTGAATCAGTTGAATTTTGTCTGGCTATGGAGTCACACGTGCAATGACGGCGACGAATAGCCGTAGCAGCAGCAAGCTACATTTTACTTGTATATTTACGGCAAAAAATACGAAAACGAAAGAGACAGTTTTGGGTTAAAACAATTTTTTAAAACCGGTTGGAATATGGGACTCGACTTTACAAAAAGCTAATTGATGATGGAGCTGAAGCTAATTTTGCACGAATGACTGCAAATCAATTTGACTTATTGTGTTCACTATTGGAGAACAAAATAAGAAAGAATGATACAAACTATCGGGATGCCATAACTGTTAAGGAAAGACTACTAATAACATTGAGATTTTTAGCAAGTGGAAATTCTTACGTCAGTCTACAGTATCTTTTCAGAGTGTCCAAACAGTCAATATCAAAAATTGTTCCTGAGGTTTGTGAAGCACTCATCGACGTTTTGAAGGATTATGTAAAAGTAAGTGAAATTATATATTTAAAAACTCTTTATTTCAAACTTAGCTTATACTTAAGAATATATAAAAGTTACATATGTTAATTAAATTGGTGGTGATTGTGGTGACGGAGAAGGCTGCCAAGGCCCTGTTTCATAAAACTTACAATTATAGTTTACCATTACAATTTAGTGTACATTGATGCATATGTTAGAGTGTTACGTGTAAATATGAATTTTGCTAGAAGATAAACTTCAGTGTACACTAAATTGTAATAGTAAACTACAATTGTAAGTTTTATGAAACAGGGCCCTGGTTGTCGAAGTAGTAGAAGATGTTGATGGAAGCTGAGTTGTTGTTGATTCTGAAGGTCGTTCTGTATATGATGAAGTTGAAGAGTAATATCCATAATTTTCTGGTCTGTATCTGCCTGTGTCAGCTTCAAAAATAATTTGAGATATGGCATGTTTTACATAACTTAACGTTATATGATCATATTTTCGTAGTTCGGTAGCAATGTATTGTCCAAAAGCGGTGTATGAATCTGTGCCTGTGTCAGCTTCAAAAATAATTTGAGATGTGGCATGTTTTACATAATTTAACGTTATATGATCATATTTTCGTAGTTCGGTAGCAATGTATTGTCCAAAAGCGGTGTATGAATCTGTCTCTGGTTGTTGTGGTTGAGCACATTGATTAAGTAGTTGAAATGCTTCCGAAATGGATTCATCTGTTATCATAATATCTTCGGAACCATGTGAAGATGTTTTTTTTCTTCTTTTATTTTGATTCCTTTTTTGGGTTTGAACATTGTGTTGGGTGTTTTGCACATTAGATTGGGCAGCAGGTTGTTCAGATGGTACAGAAGGTTCAGTTGGTATACTCTGATCATTCATATCTTGCATTTGATTATTAACATTCTCAGTTGTGTGATTGTCTACGTTTACCAGAGAATTTTCATTGATAGCATGTTCTCCGCTACCAGTGGTGCTATTAGTTTCTTCCTGTAACAACAACAATAACAAAGCATATTAATCATAGTTACACTTTTTTCAGATGCCATCAAATGAAGAAGAGTGGCTCGCAGTGTCTCAGGAATTCGACGAAAAATGGAATTTTCCACATGTATTAGGAGCAATGGATGGTAAACATGTCGTTTTGCAAGCGCCTTTTAATAGTGGCAACGACTATGATAACTATAAATTGTTTCCAAGTATAGTTCTTTTTGCATTAGTAGATGCAAATTATAGGTTCCTTTATGTGAATGTTGGGAGTAAGGGCAGAATATCAGATGGAGACGTGTTTAAAAGCACAAAGCTATATGAGAAACTTGAAAAAAAAAAGGAGCTAAACATCCCATCGGCAAAAATTTTGCAAGTTCCTTATAAAATTGAAGTGCCCTATTTTATACTTGGTGATAAAGCTTTCCAATTAAATGAGTATACATTGAAACCGTATGAAGGTGATCCAGAAAGGGGTTCGAGTGAACGAATATTCAATTACAGATTATCAAGAGCACGTAGAGTTGTAGAAAACGCGTTTGGAGTACTAAGCTCAAGTTACAGAGTTTTGCGTAAACCAATGCTGTTGGAGCCAGAAAAAGCAACTAAAGTCGTGCTAGCGACAGTTTACCTGTATAACTATTTACGAAGTAATTCTAATTTAAGATCACCGGTATCTTTTGATACAATACAGGGGAATGGAGAAATAGTTCCTGGAAGCTGGCGAACGGAACAGGCACCAACATCACTACTACCCATAGATGCCATACCACGAAGAGCTTCACAAAATGCCAAAGATATTCGGTTCCACTTAGCAAGACACTTTATAACAAACGGGGCCATTGTTTGGCAAAATGAGTACCAATAAACTTATATAAATTGTACTGTGTTTATATGTTTTATAAGTTAGCTGCATTAAGAGGAATATAATGTAGTTCAGTTCATTATACTTTAACCAATTAACTATATATTTTATTTAAAACTATCCTCTCCCTAAGTTCTAGATTATAATAAGAAATACATTTTATTACATAAATACAAATATACTTTATTGACACCAAAAGAAAACATTACCTACACAGATAACACAAAATAATACAAACAAATTTAAGCCAATAATTATTATTGTATTAGTACGTCTACTGCTATAACATGACCTTTTCTTTAAGAATTATAATATTCTAATAATTTAATTATACTTTAATGGTTACCTGTAATGTAAGTTTTTTAATCAAAATAAAATTATAGTAAGTAAAAAATAACTCACCTGTTGAAGTGTATCCCTTGTTGTCCCGGGGTCATTCTTATCCGCCATGAAAGCAAACTCATCGTAAGCAAACCATTTTGATTTGTAAGTATCTTCAGCACCTGAAATAAACAATAAATTAATATAACCGGCAAATATCAATGTCCGTGAAGTCACTCCCCTACCCAAAACTTTTAAACATTTAAGTATATCTTTTTATCACAAACTAAGTTACGTTACTACGTTGTGGGGTTTTAAACAATACATTTTATTATTATTACTAATAAATTAAAATTAAAGCTTCACTAAGTGGCAGGTTATGTACTGAACTATAATTATAAAACAAAAGGAACTATAATTTCTTACCTGATCCGGTAATACGACTCTGTGGTCATAGTCAGTCGTCACACGCTCGTTCCCTAACATGATAGGTCGAAACTTTCTCAGCCTCATTACTAAAAACAGACCAGGTTTAGTCCATAGACTAAACATAAATCTTATAACAACACGAAGACTATCGCTGATTCGAGTAACAGCCATCTTCGAGAAATATCTATCCTTATCATATTCAACATCACAACTGGTGTAACATACAGTGTATACTGAATTGTTTAAAAAATTAGTACTCTCAGTGGCTGGATTTAATGCAGGAGTTGCAAGTAAACCTATATGCACTTGAGGTTGATTACGGAATGCACATGTAAATATGGATAACCTTCAACAGACTGATAATAGTTGTATGATGTGCGGTTTACATACAATGTATCATACAATGTAGTATTATCATACAATGTAGCATTCAAATTTTGGCTCGCCTTAATGGTGCCTTTCGTGTTTGCGGCAGTTTTAACAACTGCCGCAAACACGACAGGCACCATTAGAACATGAGGAATCGACAACGTACCATCATCCATCAGTTTTATTATATAAAATGCCAGCATACTAATTTAAATGTCTTGGTATTTCTTGAGAACCCATAATTTCATACATATTTTAAATTGTTCAGCCAATGATCTATCTTTAACACCAGATGGTTTTATGGGTTCAGTTGTTTCAGATTTTAATGGTCTATTGTCAATGCATTATTTATTATTTAAACCCACACACTATTTTATAATCGGTACATATTCCCTAGTAGCAGTACCCGACAAAGAAGTGCCGTGATCAAATGCGGTACCAGTACCGACTAAATGAATATCACACTTCACTTTTACAACTTTTGTGTTAAACAGTAAACTCACGAATTCTTGAGGTGACAAATACCACGGTACCCAATCAATAGGATAATATGCGTAAGGAGTTAAAACTTAAATTGTTAAAGAAGCACCTTCCACGGCTGTGTGTGCATATCGATATGTATACCATTTCTTTGAAAATGATATATGCATCACTTTTAATCTTGGATTTGGCATTATCATTGCTAAACCCCCGCCGCCTGACGCCGTAGCAAGCGAACTACCTTCTGGTCCTCCACCATTTGGTCCCAATCCTGTGGCGTCCATAGGCTCCTGCGTAGAATGTCCCGCAGCGACCTGTGACGAAGTAGACATCGAAGGCACATTATTTTGTATATCTGCCATATCGATATAATCGTCAAAGTTGATATTATGACTATCAAATAAATCACCAAATAGAAATCGTCAAATGGATCTGGATAAGTTGATGGTCCAGGTTGTGGTTCAGTGTATCGGCGGTATCGGATCGATTTCCACATTTCCATTCAATATTAAACTGTTTTTAACTTCTATTCCAGCATTACTCAATCTCCATTGATTGTATCCTCCAAATTGTATTTTTTCTGCAGCACTTAGTACCGTAAGCTTTTTGCAATGCACCGTAACGTTTCTGACCGCGATGCTGACCACGTCCTGGCGTCATGATTAAAGAACATCCGAAACTCCTATTTATATAGTTCAAAGTATGACGTCATATGAATGAACTTATCGAACTTATCGCCGTAAAGGATATTAGATAAGTAGAAATTATTTTTAATTTCTATACGCTTCCACCGCCACCACCACATTTTGTGGTTTACATGAACATTAATATGTGCGCTTCGCACACGTTAGTTCGTAATTAAAACCTTTATTGTTTATTAATTACTTCTCCCAGTTTTCAGACTTATAATTACTGTAAGACAAAATTCCATATTTTAGAAAAAGATAAAACTTCGCTATTGGATGCGGTTTCTTATCTAAGTACTTCAAGAATGATGCTTGTTTTCAGTAGTATCTCCAAACTCTACTAGTGAATGTAGTACCATGAGGTATTACATCATTATTAGTTAACACTATGATTGAAGTTCATAGAATGCAAGCGTCACCTTTGTACGTTATTCTAGCGGGACAAGTTTCTCCACCAAACAATAACTTTAGCAATTCTTCATAACCAGGTTCAAAATTGGGTTCGTTCCATAAAAGAATACGCCTTTGAAGCGCATCTTGAAAAGGAAATCTATCATATTTGTTAAAGTTACCGATTTGACCAAAATTTATACAAGAATGAATTATACAATCAAAAAAAGTAATTTGTACCACTAAATGTAGGTCCCATTATACATATACAATGTTTTTTCGGCACCTTTTTGTCAACTAAATAATATATATTTTTTAAGAAGTTGTACATCGCATTAAAGTCATTGACAAATTGGTGCTCTTATAAGAGACTCTAATACAGGAACACTATCAAATATACCAAAATAATATTCGCTAACACTATTCCAAGGCGCAACATAAATAAGCTTATTCATAGAAATCATTCTAGATTTTAAGAATAACGCTCTGTAGGTCATATAAATAATTCTTTGTTGTATAATATGAAAGCAGGTTGTCAAAATTTGCTTGCTTTTTGGTACATATCTATACGGTCCGTTTATCCAATAAGACATTTTTCATAGGCGTTATTACAAACTAATCTAACCACTTTTCCATCCCGTTTGTTTTTTGCTTTCCGTCTTTACTCCTTTTATTTTCATTAAATCTATCGGTATTTGTTTCCGTAGTTCCATCACTAGTTTGTATGCAGGGAAATCCACGCCAGAGATCACCGTTAATGAGCTGAATGTCCGCTTCGTCCAATACTTTCGATTTTTGGGAATTTGAGAACAATCTTTGAATGGGTACAGCTCTAATTTCGTGAGAATGTACCCACGCTCTCCCGGCGACGTTATATTGATATAACTTTTGTGGTCTTTTAGTAAGATACTTTGCGAGATTCTGCCAGTACTTTGTACTAATGAATGAGCTCGGGCAAGATTGGCGACAATAGAGACGTAACCCTCTTCTGTGTCCAAATTTTCGTAATCCGATTCGTCGGATTCCTCCTGATGTACATTCTGCGATATCATCTTCTTGGTTATTGGCATGAAATCCTCGTCCGGTTCGCTTTCGTACTCTACACTCGCTTGACCGTGTTGAAATAATACGCCTGGTTAGTAATATCCTCGTCCTCGCTGCTCACAACTCTCTGCCTCTTTAATGGTGACTTCTCCCTAAAATCCTGAACTCCTCCTCTGGAACGATAGGAACTTGTTTGGCTTTTTTCCCAGTATCCTAAGTGTCTTCTGTTTCCTCTGTGATATATTCTCGAATTCTTTGGACGCAGTGGCACCTGCCCTGCATATCGATCCACAGTAGGCACAGTCGTGGATGACATGGAGGTGG
Source organism: Alsophila aescularia (assembly GCA_946251855.1). Classification (NCBI taxonomy): domain Eukaryota; kingdom Metazoa; phylum Arthropoda; class Insecta; order Lepidoptera; family Geometridae; genus Alsophila; species Alsophila aescularia. Next base: position 13,028,822 of record OX276381.1, read on the forward strand.
CCTTCGTGTTCGCCAATGATGAAGATTCCTCTTCCTCGATTTCCTCTTCCTCGATTTCCTTCACCTCTTTCCGTCTCCTGTCCAGTTCCATTATTGCTTCTGAATAGTGGTCGAATAATTGTTAGTTCAAATCTTCGGTCTAATCCATCGCTTGGAGTTCATGGATAATCCTTCTTCGGAGGACCACGTTCCCGAATCCACAGTTGGTTAATCTCTTCTTGTTCTCCCAAAGATAAGTTATGAAATCTTTCATTATTTTTGTAATCGCCTGTCCGATATGGTATAGTTTCATGTTCTTCTTTTCCAGACCCGTCGTCAGAACCGCTTGAAAAAACGTTTTCATTGACGCTATCGTTTCGTTGCTTTGCCACGAAGTCTCTAACCATACCTACATAGGATGCTTCTTCACGAAATTCACCTGTTTCTTCTTCTGACTCATCAATTGTTTCCCTTTTGACCTTTTTGGCATTGCTGCTGGTTCCACCTCCAAAACATACTGGGTATTCTGCATCATCCAAGAATTGTCCATTGTTTCCCCCTGATTCCTTCGTTCAAAGCCACAATCTTCACAACGTCGTCGTTTTCTGTTAACGAAATCGGTGATTGGCTTCTGTCCATTTTTAATTATTAGAAATTCTTTTAACCCATAAAACAATTTTGTCAAATATGTGACATTTTGAAAGCGTTCCGATGCACTTGGTTACTGCGGCAGCCAAGTTTCGATTTAAATTTAATTTCGCATATTTTTTCCCATTCTGAGTGTTTTATTCTTCAAGGGATATTTTTCTTCTGTGGTAAAACACCAAATAAGTACGAGTACTAATAACCTTATTAGTATAAATAAAAAACAAATAAAACGACCTGTAATTTTGACAAAATGTTTGAACTTTTTTCGGTTTTCACAAAGATATTCTGGTTACGTTTTCTAGTAAACTGTGTTGATATTTTAATGTTATTGGTTAGATACATTCATATTATATTTAAATAAAACATAATAACAGGGTGCCATCGATCTTATTTCCAAGATACATTTTTTTCCAGAAATACTCTCCCGTTTTGCTTTCATCACTTTTCCGCGGTGCCCTTTCCTTATATAATAATTTCATGACTCTTTGGTTCGGTTTGTCAGTGGCTATATATATTTAGCCAATCACAGACCGAGTTTTCTACGATTGCGCCAAACCATTGAGCAAGGAATGGGAATTGAAAATAAGTTTGACGCGACCACAGCGACTTCAATATTTCGCGCCAATTGGCCCGAGTGACTATTACTCATTCTGTGTGCATAGACTGACATAAGATTCAAAGTATTTTAACCAAAGAATCAATTTTTACTAAACGGAATGAATTTTATTTCGCTGTAAAGGTTCTTATATGTCTAGAAATTATTTTCAATTTCTATACGCTTCCACCGCCACCACCACATTTTGTGGTTACGAACAAACCTGCGTGAGAAAAATCGATTAAAATGTTGCCAACAGGATCTTATATGAAACAAAGGTCATTCACTGACATCTATTCTAATCTTATCCAATTTGATCATGTGCCAGATCCATCTTCTAAAAAATATAGTGATTGTTTATTAATACAAGGAAAGACACTATTAAAGTACCAATACATAATTGTTATTGGTCTCATATTTCACATTATTTTGTTCTAGTCATTGTTGCACCAGGATACCTAAAATATAAAACAATAACATAAAACGACTACCACGTTTACGTTTACTACTTTTTAGAACATAACGGTTTTTTTTTGTATTGTATACAAAAAAAAACCGTTATGTTCTAAAAGTCACGTAAAAGATAATCATGCGTAATTTTGACTAACTAGGCAACGACGATATTTCAAAAAAGGCGACATTTATCTAAATAATGCGTTTGCTTCTCGAAAGGTCCGGCCGACGATTGAAATGTCCGCGAGGCGTGTCCTTGAAATGCCGCTATTTAAAAAGAGAGAGCTATATACATGAATTAATTACATAATAATGTCAGTATACAGAATGTGGCGTAATGAATGGATAATATGGTACCTGCGGGTAGAGGACCTGCGTTGTGGCGGTTCAGAAAAATATGTTTGACGTTACATAAAAGTCCCTCGGTTTTCGAGATATACGACATTTTCGAAAATTCAAAAAATTACAGCTTTTGCTCATTTTGGTGGCAAGAATCCAAATGAAGGATTTTTTTCTATCTATTTTTTGGATAGTATTCCTGGATAGATGCGTTAGCGAATATAAATTATGATTTTTAGGGCGCATGCATAGTTTTTTGCTTAGTTAGTACATTTTTTTAATGTTTATGCTGACGAGGTGTAAAAAAAAAGGTAACCTGAGTGCCAAATTAAGAAAAAAAACATGTTTCATTAGCTGGGTCCACACCAGTCGATCCAAAATAGATCTGCGATCCGCGATCCAATATCGTGATACATGGAGCGTGGATCGTACTAGGCCGATCCAGTTTGTTGAAACTGCGATCCTGAACTACGCTCCAAGCGATCCATAGGCGATCCGTGATTCAGTCGAACTCTTGCTGGAGATGGAGTCACACGTACAGCGGCGGCGTCTAATTGCCGTGGCAGCAGCAACCTTTATTTTGCTTAAATATTTGCGCAAAAAATCTCAATAAAGAAAAAGACGGTTCTGGGTAAAAACAATATACAAAAGCCGCTTGGAATCTGGGGGGACTAAGCTTTACGCAGTGTCAGATAAAGTTGAACACTATTTCGCAAGAATGAATGTTAATAAATTTGAGGTATTGTGTTCATTATTGAACAACAAGCTAAAAAAGAAGGATACAAATTATAGAGATGCCATTACTGTGAAGGAAAGATTACTACTAACATTGAGATTTTTAGCGACTGGAGATTCGTACGTCATTTTGCAGTATCTCTTCCGCATTTCCAAACAGTCTATATCGAAAATTATCCCTGAAGTTTGTGAAGCAATCATTGACTTTTGTTAAAGGATTATGTGAAGGTAAGGAAAACCATACTTTATTACTCAATAAAAAAGTAGTGTATTAAAATAATAATTTTAATAAGTAACACGTTTACAATTAATCAACATTCTTTGAAAGCAATAGAAAGCCAGAAAGGATATAGGTACTTAATTCGGTGGTGAATGTGGAAGTTAATAATCCTGAGGTGGTTGAGACTGGGACTGCGATGAAGTGGAGGCTAGATGAGCAGATGGTGATGCCTGTGGAGGTGGAACTGAATAATCTTGAGGTTGTTGAGACTGGGACTGCGATGAATTGGAGGCTAGATGAGCAGATGGTGATGTCTGTGGAGGTGGAAATCTAAAATCCTGAGGACTGCGATGAATTGGAGGCTAGATGAGCAGATGGTGATGCCTGTGGAGGTGGAAATCGAAAATCCTGAGGATGAGGAGACTGAGTGTGCGTTGAAGTGGAGGCTGAAGGTGTGCCAGGATATGAATTAGTGTAATATCCATAATTGCTATCCCCGTATCTTCCTGTGTCAGCTTGAAAAATAACTTGGCATATAGCATTTTTGACATAAGCTAATGTTACTGGATCATATTTCCGCAATTCAGTAGATATATACTGTACGAAAGTTATGTAAGAGTCTGTGTCTGGTTGTGATGGATGTGCACATTGTTGCAGAAGTTGGAAAGCTTCTGAAAGAGTTTCATCTGCTATGTCATCTGCATTATTAGAAGCAGTTCTCTTGTTTTTTTTGTTCGTTTGCTTGTTGTTTGTGTTGCTCTTTCCGGTTGTGTGTCACTACTAATAATGCTACTGTTCTCATTTTCGCTCACTGTAGTATTTACTTCAAGTTCCCGTTCAGTCGTATCAGATTCTTCCTGTAACAAAATTATTATTATTACTACTTATTCTTATTTTCAGCTTTATAATATTGTTGAGGATCTCACAGCGTCTTTATTTTCAGGTGCCGTCAACTGAAGAAGAGTGGCGTACAGTTTCTCAGCAATTCGAGACTAAATGGAATTTCCCACACGTGATAGGAGCGATGGACGGCAAACATGTCACTTTGCAATCGCCTTTTAAAGTGGGAACGACTATGATAATTACAAATTATTTCCTAGTATTGTTCTTTTTGCATTAGTCGATGCAAATTATAAGTTCCTGTATGTGAATGTTGGTACTAAAGGCAGAATATCAGATGGAAGTGTGTTCAAAAGCACAAATTTATATAAAAAACTCGAAAAAACTAAACATTCCACCACCGGAAATATTGCAAGTTCCCTATAAAATTGAGGTACCCTATTGTATATTAGGTGATAAAGCTTTTCAGCTGAATCATTTTACAATGAAACCATACGATGGTACTCGGGAAAGGGGTTCGTCTGAAAGAATTTTCAACTACCGACTGTCAAGAGCACGTAGAGTAGTAGAAAACGCGTTTGGAGTACTTAGTTCTGTTGACAGAGTTCTGCGTAAACCTATGCTTTTGGAACCAGAAACTGCAACTAAAGTCGTGCTGGCAACGGTTCATCTATATAACTACTTACGCAGTAATTCTAACTTTACATCGCCAGGAACGTTTGGTACAGTACAGGAGAATGGAGATGTAATACCTGGAAGCTAGCGAAATGAGCCACCATTACAATCACTAAAACCGATGGCCGTCATACCAAGAAGAGCAACAGAAAATGCCAATACAATACGGTCACACTTAGCAAGACACTTTGTTACAAACCATACAATAATTTGGCAAAATGAATATCAGTAAAGTAATGACTCACATGTTCCAAAGTATCGCGAGTGGTACCCGGGTTCATTTTTATCCGCCATAAAGTCGAAGTCATCATACACAAACCACTTTGATTTATACGTATCTTGAGCACCTGAAATAAACAAGTAACTCATTAAATAACCACGTGTATTTATTTTCTATTAGCTTATTTACTACTAATTATTACTCGGTTATCTCGGCGTTTTATCCCACTAATATTATAAAGGCGAAAGTTTGTGAGTTTGTGAGTGTGTGAGTATGTATGTATGTTTGTTCCTTCTTCACGTTCAAACGGCTGAACCGATTTGGATGAAATTTGGTATCCAGGTAGATTACATCCTGGATTAACACATAGGCTACTTTTAATCCCGGATTAACGCGGGTAACACAGCAGGGCGCCGCTAGTTTTAAATAGATGGAAATAAAACATTATTTTCTACATGCTTCCACGCTTTTTTCACAAAATAGAATGCTGTTAAAATATATATGTAGAAAAACTTTTTAGTGCGGTACTGATATTGCATCTTAATTTTATAAATTATTGCAGCTTCCAAATTATAAGTATATTTTCAATTTTAAACGCTAAAAGAAATCGAGTGAAGATTCCTTAATTTTACTTACACATAAGTAGTGTAATAATATAATAATAAATATAAGTATAATAAACCATATTGTTTTCTTACCTGATCCAGTTATACGGCTTTGTTTCTCTCTGAATTTCTGAAACCCTTCTGTAGCCTCCCGTCAGAGACCGCATTTTTTTCTTTAGGTCTTCTATTGGTTTGTTCTCCATTTCGCGAGAAATCTGACGCCAAGCATCTTCTCTTACGCCTCTATTGGTATAACAACATCTTTTGGGTCCCATAAACATTTAAATTCCTTATAAAGCTATATTAGACGGCGACTTTGCGAGATGTCCATGGTGTGGTGGATCGCGCGAACAACACACAACCGTCCACACCGCGCGCGCCACGCAACTGAGGCACCTTTGAGGCTGGCAAAAAACCGACAACGTACGGATCGGGCGCAGCTGGGAGCGCGCGCTCTAATATACAGAACGACCTTCCCACACCAGACGATCCAAAATGGATCGGCGATCCTGCGATCCGCGATCCAAGATCGTGATGCGTGGAGCGTGGATCGTTCTAGGTCGATCCAACAGCAATCTTTTGCGATCCTGATGGCCTGCTCCTGCCGATCCATACTGAATCAGTTGAATTTTGTCTGGCTATGGAGTCACACGTGCAACGACGGCGACGAATAGCCGTAGCAGCAGCAAGCTACATTTTACTTGTATATTTACGGCAAAAAATACGAAAACAAAAAAGGCAGTATTGGGTTAAAACAATTTTTTAAAACCGGTTGGAATATGGGACTCGACTTTACAAAGAGCTAATTGATGATGGAGCTGAAGCTAATTTTGCACGAATGACTGCAAATCAATTTGACTTATTGTGTTCACTATTGGAGAACAAAATAAGAAAGAATGATACAAACTATCGTGATGCCATAACTGTTAAGGAAAGACTACTAATAACATTGAGATTTTTAGCAAGTGGAGATTCTTACGTCAGTCTACAGTATCTTTTCAGAGTGTCCAAACAGTCAATATCAAAAATTGTTCCTGAGGTTTGTGAAGCACTCATCGACGTTTTGAAGGATTATGTAAAAGTAAGTGAAATTATATATTTAAAAACTCTTTATTTCAAACTTAGCTTATACTTAAGAATATACAAAAGTTACATATGTTAATTAAATTGGTGGTGATTGTGGTGACGGAGAAGGCTGCCAAGTTGTCGAAGTAGTAGAAGATGTTGATGGAAGCGGAGTTGTTGTTGATTCTGAAGGTCGTTCTGTATATGATGAAGTTGAAGAGTAATATCCATAATTTTCTGGTCTGTATCTGCCTGTGTCAGCTTCAAAAATAATTTGAGATATGGCATGTTTTACATAACTTAACGTTATATGATCATATTTTCGTAGTTCGGTAGCAATGTATTGTCCAAAAGCGGTGTATGAATCTGTGCCTGTGTCAGCTTCAAAAATAATTTGAGATATGGCATGTTTTACATAACTTAACGTTATATGATCATATTTTCGTAGTTCGGTAGCAATGTATTGTCCAAAAGCGGTGTATGAATCTGTCTCTGGTTGTTGTGGTTGAGCACATTGATTAAGTAGTTGAAATGCTTCCGAAATGGATTCATCTGTTATCATAATATCTTCGGTACCATGTGAAGATGTTTTTTTTCTTCTTTTATTTTGATTCCTTTTTTGGGTTTGAACATTGTGTTGGGTGTTTTGCACATTAGATTGGGCAGCAGGTTGTTCAGATGGTACAGAAGGTTCAGTTGGTATACTCTGATCATTCATATCTTGCATTTGATTATTAACATTCTCAGTTGTGTGATTGTCTACGTTTACCAGAGAATTTTCATTGATAGCATGTTCTCCGCTACCAGTGGTGCTATTAGTTTCTTCCTGTAACAACAACAATAACAAAGCATATTAATCATAGTTACACTTTTTTCAGATGCCATCAAATGAAGAAGAGTGGCTCGCAGTGTCTCAGGAATTCGACGAAAAATGGAATTTTCCACATGTATTAGGAGCAATGGATGGTAAACATGTCGTTTTGCAAGCGCCTTTTAATAGTGGCAACGACTATGATAACTATAAATTGTTTCCAAGTATAGTTCTTTTTGCATTAGTAGATGCAAATTATAGGTTCCTTTATGTGAATGTTGGGAGTAAGGGCAGAATATCAGATGGAGGCGTGTTTAAAAGCACAAAGCTATATGAGAAACTTGAAAAAAAAAGGAGCTAAACATCCCATCGGCAAAAATTTTGCAAGTTCCTTATAAAATTGAAGTGCCCTATTTTATACTTGGTGATAAAGCTTTCCAATTAAATGAGTATACATTGAAACCGTATGAAGGTGATCCAGAAAGGGGTTCGAGTGAACGAATATTCAATTACAGATTATCAAGAGCACGTAGAGTTGTTGAAAACGCGTTTGGAGTACTAAGCTCAAGTTACAGAGTTTTGCGTAAACCAATGCTGTTGGAGCCAGAAAAAGCAACTAAAGTCGTGCTAGCGACAGTTTACCTGTATAACTATTTACGAAGTAATTCTAATTTAAGATCACCGGTATCTTTTGATACAATACAGGGGAATGGAGAAATAGTTCCTGGAAGCTGGCGAACGGAACAGGCACCAACATCACTACTACCCATAGATGCCATACCACGAAGAGCTTCACAAAATGCCAAAGATATTCGGTTCCACTTAGCAAGACACTTTATAACAAACGGGGCCATTGTTTGGTAAAATGAGTACCAATAAACTTATATAAATTGTACTGTGTTTATATGTTTTATAAGTTAGCTGCATTAAGAGGAATATAATGTAGTTCAGTTCATTATACTTTAACCAATTAACTATATATTTTATTTAAAACTATCCTCTCCCTAAGTTCTAGATTATAATAAGAAATAAATTTTATTACATAAATACAAATATACTTTATTGACACCAAAAGAAAACATTACCTACACAGATAACACAAAATAATACAAACAAATTTAAGCCAATAATTATTATTGTATTAGTACGTCTACTGCTATAACATGACCTTTTCTTTAAGAATTATAATATTCTAATAATTTAATTATACTTTAATGGTTACCTGTAATGTAAGTTTTTTAATCAAAATAAAATTATAGTAAGTAAAAAATAACTCACCTGTTGAAGTGTATCCCTTGTTGTCCCGGGGTCATTCTTATCCGCCATGAAAGCAAACTCATCGTAAGCAAACCATTTTGATTTGTAAGTATCTTCAGCACCTGAAATAAACAATAAATTAATATAACCGGCAAATATCAATGTCCGTGAAGTCACTCCCCTACCCAAAACTTTTAAACATTTAAGTATATCTTTTTATCACAAACTAAGTTACGTTACTACGTTGTGGGGTTTTAAACAATACATTTTATTATTATTACTAATAAATTAAAATTAAAGCTTCACTAAGAGTGGCAGGTTATGTACTGAACTATAATTATAAAACAAAAGGAACTATAATTTCTTACCTGATCCGGTAATACGACTCTGTGGTCATAGTCAGTCGTCACGCGCTCGTTCCCTAACATGATAGGTCGAAACTTTCTCAGCCTCATTACTAAAAACAGACCAGGTTTAAACATAAATCTTATAACAACACGAAGACTATCGCTGATTCGAGTAACAGCCATCTTCGAGAAATATCTATCCTTATCATATTCAACATCACAACTGGTGTAACATACAGTGTATACTGAATTGTTTAAAAAATTAGTACTCTCAGTGGCTGGATTTAATGCAGGAGTTGCAAGTAAACCTATATGCACTTGAGGTTGATTACGGAATGCACATGTAAATATGGATAACCTTCAACAGACTGATAATAGTTGTATGATGTGCGGTTTACATACAATGTATCATACAATGTAGTATTATCATACAATGTAGCATTCAAATTTTGGCTCGCCTTAATGGTGCCTTTCGTGTTTGCGGCAGTTTTAACAACTGCCGCAAACACGAAAGGCACCATTAGAACATGAGGAATCGACAACGTACCATCATCCATCAGTTTTATTATATAAAATGCCAGCATACTAATTTAAATGTCTTGGTATTTCTTGAGAACCCATAATTTCATACATATTTTAAATTGTTCAGCCAATGATCTATCTTTAACACCAGATGGTTTTATGGGTTCAGTTGTTTCAGATTTTAATGGTCTATTGTCAATGCATAATTTATTATTTAAACCCACACACTATTTTATAATCGGTACATATTCCCTAGTAGCAGTACCCGACAAAGAAGTGCCGTGATCAAATGCGGTACCAGTACCGACTAAATGAATATCACACTTCACTTTTACAACTTTTGTGTTAAACAGTAAACTCACGAATTCTTGAGGTGACAAATACCACGGTACCCAATCAATAGGATAATATGCGTAAGGAGTTAAAACTTAAATTGTTAAAGAAGCACCTTCCACGGCTGTGTGTGCATATCGATATGTATACCATTTCTTTGAAAATGATATATGCATCACTTTTAATCTTGGATTTGGCATTATCATTGCTAAACCCCCGCCGCCTGACGCCGTAGCAAGCGAACTACCTTCTGGTCCTCCACCATTTGGTCCCAATCCTGTGGCGTCCATAGGCTCCTGCGTAGAATGTCCCGCAGCGACCTGTGACGAAGTAGACATCGAAGGCACATTATTTTGTATATCTGCCATATCGATATAATCGTCAAAGTTGATATTATGACTATCAAATAAATCACCAAATAGAAATCGTCAAATGGATCTGGATAAGTTGATGGTCCAGGTTGTGGTTCAGTGTATCGGCGGTATCGGATCGATTTCCACATTTCCATTCAATATTAAACTTTTTTTAACTTCTATTCCAGCATTACTCAATCTCCATTGATTGTATCCTCCAAATTGTATTTTTTCTGCAGCACTTAGTACCGTAAGCTTTTTGCAATGCACCGTAACGTTTCTGACCGCGATGCTGACCACGTCCTGGCGTCATGATTAAAGAACATCCGAAACTCCTATTTATATAGTTCAAAGTATGACGTCATATGAATGAACTTATCGAACTTATCGCCGTAAAGGATATTAGATAAGTAGAAATTATTTTTAATTTCTATACGCTTCCACCGCCACCACCACATTTTGTGGTTTACATGAACATTAATATGTGCGCTTCGCACACGTTAGTTCGTAATTAAAACCTTTATTGTTTATTAATTACTTCTCCCAGTTTTCAGACTTATAATTACTGTAAGACAAAATTCCATATTTTAGAAAAAGATAAAACTTCGCTATTGGATGCGGTTTCTTATCTAAGTACTTCAAGAATGATGCTTGTTTTCAGTAGTATCTCCAAACTCTACTAGTGAATGTAGTACCATGAGGTATTACATCATTATTAGTTAACACTATGATTGAAGTTCATAGAATGCAAGCGTCACCTTTGTACGTTATTCTAGCGGGACAAGTTTCTCCACCAAACAATAACTTTAGCAATTCTTCATAACCAGGTTCAAAATTGGGTTCGTTCCATAAAAGAATACGCCTTTGAAGCGCATCTTGAAAAGGAAATCTATCATATTTGTTAAAGTTACCGATTTGACCAAAATTTATACAAGAATGAATTATACAATCAAAAAAAGTAATTTGTACCACTAAATGTAGGTCCCATTATACATATACAATGTTTTTTCGGCACCTTTTTGTCAACTAAATAATATATATTTTTTAAGAAGTTGTACATCGCATTAAAGTCATTGACAAATTGGTGCTCTTATAAGAGACTCTAATACAGGAACACTATCAAATATACCAAAATAATATTCGCTAACACTATTCCAAGGCGCAACATAAATAAGCTTATTCATAGAAATCATTCTAGATTTTAAGAATAACGCTCTGTAGGTCATATAAATAATTCTTTGTTGTATAATATGAAAGCAGGTTGTCAAAATTTGCTTGCTTTTTGGTACATATCTATACGGTCCGTTTATCCAATAAGACATTTTTCATAGGCGTTATTACAAACTAATCTAACCACTTTTCCATCCCGTTTGTTTTTTGCTTTCCGTCTTTACTCCTTTTATTTTCATTAAATCTATCGGTATTTGTTTCCGTAGTTCCATCACTAGTTTGTATGCAGGGAAATCCACGCCAGAGATCACCGTTAATGAGCTGAATGTCCGCTTCGTCCAATACTTTCGATTTTTGGGAATTTGAGAACAATCTTTGAATGGGTACAGCTCTAATTTCGTGAGAATGTACCCACGCTCTCCCGGCGACGTTATATTGATATAACTTTTGTGGTCTTTTAGTAAGATACTTTGTGAGATTCTGCCAGTACTTTGTACTAATGAATGAGCTCGGGCAAGATTGGCGACAATAGAGACGTAACCCTCTTCTGTGTCCAAATTTTCGTAATCCGATTCGTCGGATTCCTCCTGATGTACATTCTGCGATATCATCTTCTTGGTTATTGGCATGAAATCCTCGTCCGGTTCGCTTTCGTACTCTACACTCGCTTGACCGTGTTGAAATAATACGCCTGGTTAGTAATATCCTCGTCCTCGCTGCTCACAACTCTCTGCCTCTTTAATGGTGACTTCTCCCTAAAATCCTGAACTCCTCCTCTGGAACGATAGGAACTTGTTTGGCTTTTTTCCCAGTATCCTAAGTGTCTTCTGTTTCCTCTGTGATATATTCTCGAATTCTTTGGACGCAGTGGCACCTGCCCTGCATATCGATCCACAGTAGGCACAGTCGTGGATGACATGGAGGTGGCCTTCGTGTTCGCCAATGATGAAGATTCCTCTTCCTCGATTTCCTCTTCCTCGATTTCCTTCACCTCTTTCCGTCTCCTGTCCAGTTCCATTATTGCTTCTGAATAGTGGTCGAATAATTGTTAGTTCAAATCTTCGGTCTAATCCATCGCTTGGAGTTCATGGATAATCCTTCTTCGGAGGACCACGTTCCCGAATCCACAGTTGGTTAATCTCTTCTTGTTCTCCCAAAGATAAGTTATGAAATCTTTCATTATTTTTGTAATCGCCTGTCCGATATGGTATAGTTTCATGTTCTTCTTTTCCAGACCCGTCGTCAGAACCGCTTGAAAAAACGTTTTCATTGACGCTATCGTTTCGTTGCTTTGCCACGAAGTCTCTAACCATACCTACATAGGATGCTTCTTCACGAAATTCACCTGTTTCTTCTTCTGACTCATCAATTGTTTCCCTTTTGACCTTTTTGGCATTGCTGCTGGTTCCACCTCTAAAACATACTGGGTATTCTGCATCATCCAAGAATTGTCCATTGTTTCCCCCTGATTCCTTCGTTCAAAGCCACAATCTTCACAACGTCGTCGTTTTCTGTTAACGAAATCGGTGATTGGCTTCTGTCCATTTTTAATTATTAGAAATTCTTTTAACCCATAAAACAATTTTGTCAAATATGTGATATTTTGAAAGCGTTCCGATGCACTTGGTTACTGCGGCAGCCAAGTTTCGATTTAAATTTAATTTCGCATATTTTTTCCCATTCTGAGTGTTTTATTCTTCAAGGGATATTTTTCTTCTGTGGTAAAACACCAAATAAGTACGAGTACTAATAACCTTATTAGTATAAATAAAAAACAAATAAAACGACCTGTAATTTTGACAAAATGTTTGAACTTTTTTCGGTTTTCACAAAGATATTCTGGTTACGTTTTCTAGTAAACTGTGTTGATATTTTAATGTTATTGGTTAGATACATTCATATTATATTTAAATAAAACATAATAACAGGGTGCCATCGATCTTATTTCCAAGATACATTTTTTTCCAGAAATACTCTCCCGTTTTGCTTTCATCACTTTTCCGCGGTGCCCTTTCCTTATATAATAATTTCATGACTCTTTGGTTCGGTTTGTCAGTGGCTATATATATTTAGCCAATCACAGACCGAGTTTTCTACGATTGCGCCAAACCATTGAGCAAGGAATGGGAATTGAAAATAAGTTTGACGCGACCACAGCGACTTCAATATTTCGCGCCAATTGGCCCGAGTGACTATTACTCATTCTGTGTGCATAGACTGACATAAGATTCAAAGTATTTTAACCAAAGAATCAATTTTTACTAAACGGAATGAATTTTATTTCGCTGTAAAGGTTCTTATATGTCTAGAAATTATTTTCAATTTCTATACGCTTCCACCGCCACCACCACATTTTGTGGTTACGAACAAACCTGCGTGAGAAAAATCGATTAAAATGTTGCCAACAGGATCTTATATGAAACAAAGGTCATTCACTGACATCTATTCTAATCTTATCCAATTTGATCATGTGCCAGATCCATCTTCTAAAAAATATAGTGATTGTTTATTAATACAAGGAAAGACACTATTAAAGTACCAATACATAATTGTTATTGGTCTCATATTTCACATTATTTTGTTCTAGTCATTGTTGCACCAGGATACCTAAATTATAAAACAATAACATAAAACGACTACCACGTTTACGTTTACTACTTTTTAGAACATAACGGTTTTGTATACAAAAAAAAACCGTTATGTTCTAAAAGTCACGTAAAAGATAATCATGCGTAATTTTGACTAACTAGGCAACGACGATATTTCAAAAAAGGCGACATATATCTAAATAATGCGTTTGCTTCTCGAAAGGTCCGGCCGACGATTGAAATGTCCGCGAGGCGTGTCCTTGAAATGCCGCTATTTAGAAAGAGAGAGCTATATACATGAATTAATTACATAATAATGTCAGTATACAGAATGTGGCGTAATGAATGGATAATATGGTACCTGCGGGTAGAGGACCTGCGTTGTGGCGGTTCAGAAAAATATGTTTGACGTTACATAAAAGTCCCTCGGTTTTCGAGATATACGACATTTTCGAAAATTCAAAAAATTACAGCTTTTGCTCATTTTGGTGGCAAGAATCCAAATGAAGGATTTTTTTCTATCTATTTTTTGGATAGTATTCCTGGATAGATGCGTTAGCGAATATAAATTATGATTTTTAGGGCGCATGCATAGTTTTTTGCTTAGTTAGTACATTTTTTTAATGTTTATGCTGACGAGGTGTAAAAAAAAGGTAACCTGAGTGCCAAATTAAGAAAAAAAACATGTTTCATTAGCTGGGTCCACACCAGTCGATCCAAAATAGATCGGCGATCCTGCGATCCGCGATCCAATATCGTGATACATGGAGCGTGGATCGTACTAGGCCGATCCAGTTTGTTGAAACTGCGATCCTGAACTACGCTCCAAGCGATCCATAGGCGATCCGTGATTCAGTCGAACTCTTGCTGGAGATGGAGTCACACGTACAGCGGCGGCGTCTAATTGCCGTGGCAGCAGCAACCTTTATTTTGCTTAAATATTTGCGCAAAAAATCTCAATAAAGAAAAAGACGGTTCTGGGTAAAAACAATATACAAAAGCCGCTTGGAATCTGGGGGGACTAAGCTTTACGCAGTGTCAGATAAAGTTGAACACAATTTCGCAAGAATGAATGTTAATAAATTTGAGGTATTGTGTTCATTATTGAACAACAAGCTAAAAAAGAAGGATACAAATTATAGAGATGCCATTACTGTGAAGGAAAGATTACTACTAACATTGAGATTTTTAGCGACTGGAGATTCGTACGTCATTTTGCAGTATCTCTTCCGCATTTCCAAACAGTCTATATCGAAAATTATCCCTGAAGTTTGTGAAGCAATCATTGACTTTTGTTAAAGGATTATGTGAAGGTAAGGAAAACCATACTTTATTACTCAATAAAAAAGTAGTGTATTATAATAATAATTTTAATAAGTAACACGTTTACAATTAATCAACATTCTTTGAAAGCAATAGAAAGCCAGAAAGGATATAGGTACTTAATTCGGTGGTGAATGTGGAAGTTAATAATCCTGAGGTGGTTGAGACTGGGACTGCGATGAATTGGAGGCTAGATGAGCAGATGGTGATGTCTGTGGAGGTGGAAATCTAAAATCCTGAGGACTGCGATGAATTGGAGGCTAGATGAGCAGATGGTGATGCCTGTGGAGGTGGAAATCGAAAATCCTGAGGATGAGGAGACTGAGTGTGCGATGAAGTGGAGGCTGAAGGTGTGCCAGGATATGAATTAGTGTAATATCCATAATTGCTATCCCCGTATCTTCCTGTGTCAGCTTGAAAAATAACTTGGCATATAGCATTTTTGACATAAGCTAATGTTACTGGATCATATTTCCGCAATTCAGTAGATATATACAGTACGAAAGTTATGTAAGAGTCTGTGTCTGGTTGTGATGGATGTGCACATTGTTGCAGAAGTTGGAAAGCTTCTGAAAGAGTTTCATCTGCTATGTCATCTGCATTATTAGAAGCAGTTCTCTTGTTTTTTTTGTTCGTTTGCTTGTTGTTTGTGTTGCTCTTTCCGGTTGTGTGTCACTACTAATAATGCTACTGTTCTCATTTTCGCTCACTGTAGTATTTACTTCAAGTTCCCGTTCAGTCGTATCAGATTCTTCCTGTAACAAAATTATTATTATTACTACTTATTCTTATTTTCAGCTTTATAATATTGTTGAGGATCTCACAGCGTCTTTATTTTCAGGTGCCGTCAACTGAAGAAGAGTGGCGTACAGTTTCTCAGCAATTCGAGACTAAATGGAATTTCCCACACGTGATAGGAGCGATGGACGGCAAACATGTCACTTTGCAATCGCCTTTTAAAGTGGGAACGACTATGATAATTACAAATTATTTCCTAGTATTGTTCTTTTTGCATTAGTCGATGCAAATTATAAGTTCCTGTATGTGAATGTTGGTACTAAAGGCAGAATATCAGATGGAAGTGTGTTCAAAAGCACAAATTTATATAAAAAACTCGAAAAAACTAAACATTCCACCACCGGAAATATTACAAGTTCCCTATAAAATTGAGGTACCCTATTGTATATTAGGTGATAAAGCTTTTCAGCTGAATCATTTTACAATGAAACCATACGATGGTACTCGGGAAAGGGGTTCGTCTGAAAGAATTTTCAACTACCGACTGTCAAGAGCACGTAGAGTAGTAGAAAACGCGTTTGGAGTACTTAGTTCTGTTGACAGAGTTCTGCGTAAACCTATGCTTTTGGAACCAGAAACTGCAACTAAAGTCGTGCTGGCAACGGTTCATCTATATAACTACTTACGCAGTAATTCTAACTTTACATCGCCAGGAACGTTTGGTACAGTACAGGAGAATGGAGATGTAATACCTGGAAGCTAGCGAAATGAGCCACCATTACAATCACTAAAACCGATGGCCGTCATACCAAGAAGAGCAACAGAAAATGCCAATACAATACGGTCACACTTAGCAAGACACTTTGTTACAAACCATACAATAATTTGGCAAAATGAATATCAGTAAAGTAATGACTCACATGTTCCAAAGTATCGCGAGTGGTACCCGGGTTCATTTTTATCCGCCATAAAGTCGAAGTCATCATACACAAACCACTTTGATTTATACGTATCTTGAGCACCTGAAATAAACAAGTAACTCATTAAATAACCACGTGTATTTATTTTCTATTAGCTTATTTACTACTAATTATTACTCGGTTATCTCGGCGTTTTATCCCACTAATATTATAAAGGCGAAAGTTTGTGAGTTTGTGAGTGTGTGAGTATGTATGTATGTTTGTTCCTTCTTCACGTTCAAACGGCTGAACCGATTTGGATGAAATTTGGTATCCAGGTAGATTACATCCTGGATTAACACATAGGCTACTTTTAATCCCGGATTAACGCGGGTAACACAGCAGGGCGCCGCTAGTTTTAAATAGACGGAAATAAAACATTATTTTCTACATGCTTCCACGCTTTTTTCACAAAATAGAATGCTGTTAAAATATATATGTAGAAAAACTTTTTAGTGCGGTACTGATATTGCATCTTAATTTTATAAATTATTGCAGCTTCCAAATTATAAGTATATTTTCAATTTTAAACGCTAAAAGAAATCGAGTGAAGATTCCTTAATTTTACTTACACATAAGTAGTGTAATAATATAATAATAAATATAAGTATAATAAACCATATTGTTTTCTTACCTGATCCAGTTATACGGCTTTGTTTCTCTCTGAATTTCTGAAACCCTTCTGTAGCCTCCCGTCAGAGACCGCATTTTTTTCTTTAGGTCTTCTATTGGTTTGTTCTCCATTTCGCGAGAAATCTGACGCCAAGCATCTTCTCTTACGCCTCTATTGGTATAACAACATCTTTTGGGTCCCATAAACATTTAAATTCCTTATAAAGCTATATTAGACGGCGACTTTGCGAGATGTCCATGGTGTGGTGGATCGCGCGAACAACACACAACCGTCCGCGCGCCACGCAACTGAGGCACCTTTGAGGCTGGCAAAAAACCGACAACGTACGGATCGGGCGCAGCTGGGAGCGCGCGCTCTAATATACAGAACGACCTTCCCACACCAGACGATCCAAAATGGATCGGCGATCCTGCGATCCGCGATCCAAGATCGTGATGCGTGGATCGTTCTAGGTCGATCCAACAGCAATCTTTTGCGATCCTGATGGCCTGCTCCAACGCGCTCCTGCCGATCCATACTGAATCAGTTGAATTTTGTCTGGCTATGGAGTCACACGTGCAATGACGGCGACGAATAGCCGTAGCAGCAGCAAGCTACATTTTACTTGTATATTTACGGCAAAAAATACGAAAACGAAAAAGACAGTATTGGGTTACGGGATGCCATAACTGTTAAGGAAAGACTACTAATAACATTGAGATTTTTAGCAAGTGGAAATTCTTACGTCAGTCTACAGTATCTTTTCAGAGTGTCCAAACAGTCAATATCAAAAATTGTTCCTGAGGTTTGTGAAGCACTCATCGACGTTTTGAAGGATTATGTAAAAGTAAGTGAAATTATATATTTAAAAACTCTTTATTTCAAACTTAGCTTATACTTAAGAATATATAAAAGTTACATATGTTAATTAAATTGGTGGTGATTGTGGTGACGGAGAAGGCTGCCAAGGCCCTGTTTCATAAAACTTACAATTATAGTTTACCATTACAATTTAGTGTACATTGATGCATATGTTAGAGTGTTACGTGTAAATATGAATTTTGCTAGAAGATAAACTTCAGTGTACACTAAATTGTAATAGTAAACTACAATTGTAAGTTTTATGAAACAGGGCCCTGGTTGTCGAAGTAGTAGAAGATGTTGATGGAAGCTGAGTTGTTGTTGATTCTGAAGGTCGTTCTGTATATGATGAAGTTGAAGAGTAATATCCATAATTTTCTGGTCTATATCTGCCTGTGTCAGCTTCAAAAATAATTTGAGATATGGCATGTTTTACATAACTTAACGTTATATGATCATATTTTCGTAGTTCGGTAGCAATGTATTGTCGAAAAGCGGTGTATGAATCTGTGCCTGTGTCAGCTTCAAAAATAATTTGAGATGTGGCATGTTTTACATAATTTAACGTTATATGATCATATTTTCGTAGTTCGGTAGCAATGTATTGTCCAAAAGCGGTGTATGAATCTGTCTCTGGTTGTTGTGGTTGAGCACATTGATTAAGTAGTTGAAATGCTTCCGAAATGGATTCATCTGTTATCATAATATCTTCGGAACCATGTGAAGATGTTTTTTTTCTTCTTTTATTTTGATTCCTTTTTTGGGTTTGAACATTGTGTTGGGTGTTTTGCACATTAGATTGGGCAGCAGGTTGTTCAGATGGTACAGAAGGTTCAGTTGGTATACTCTGATCATTCATATCTTGCATTTGATTATTAACATTCTCAGTTGTGTGATTGTCTACGTTTACCAGAGAATTTTCATTGATAGCATGTTCTCCGCTACCAGTGGTGCTATTAGTTTCTTCCTGTAACAACAACAATAACAAAGCATATTAATCATAGTTACACTTTTTTCAGATGCCATCAAATGAAGAAGAGTGGCTCGCAGTGTCTCAGGAATTCGACGAAAAATGGAATTTTCCACATGTATTAGGAGCAATGGATGGTAAACATGTCGTTTTGCAAGCGCCTTTTAATAGTGGCAACGACTATGATAACTATAAATTGTTTCCAAGTATAGTTCTTTTTGCATTAGTAGATGCAAATTATAGGTTCCTTTATGTGAATGTTGGGAGTAAGGGCAGAATATCAGATGGAGGCGTGTTTAAAAGCACAAAGCTATATGAGAAACTTGAAAAAAAAGGAGCTAAACATCCCATCGGCAAAAATTTTGCAAGTTCCTTATAAAATTGAAGTGCCCTATTTTATACTTGGTGATAAAGCTTTCCAATTAAATGAGTATACATTGAAACCGTATGAAGGTGATCCAGAAAGGGGTTCGAGTGAACGAATATTCAATTACAGATTATCAAGAGCACGTAGAGTTGTTGAAAACGCGTTTGGAGTACTAAGCTCAAGTTACAGAGTTTTGCGTAAACCAATGCTGTTGGAGCCAGAAAAAGCAACTAAAGTCGTGCTAGCGACAGTTTACCTGTATAACTATTTACGAAGTAATTCTAATTTAAGATCACCGGTATCTTTTGATACAATACAGGGGAATGGAGAAATAGTTCCTGGAAGCTGGCGAACGGAACAGGCACCAACATCACTACTACCCATAGATGCCATACCACGAAGAGCTTCACAAAATGCCAAAGATATTCGGTTCCACTTAGCAAGACACTTTATAACAAACGGGGCCATTGTTTGGTAAAATGAGTACCAATAAACTTATATAAATTGTACTGTGTTTATATGTTTTATAAGTTAGCTGCATTAAGAGGAATATAATGTAGTTCAGTTCATTATACTTTAACCAATTAACTATATATTTTATTTAAAACTATCCTCTCCCTAAGTTCTAGATTATAATAAGAAATAAATTTTATTACATAAATACAAATATACTTTATTGACACCAAAAGAAAACATTACCTACACAGATAACACAAAATAATACAAACAAATTTAAGCCAATAATTATTATTGTATTAGTACGTCTACTGCTATAACATGACCTTTTCTTTAAGAATTATAATATTCTAATAATTTAATTATACTTTAATGGTTACCTGTAATGTAAGTTTTTTAATCAAAATAAAATTATAGTAAGTAAAAAATAACTCACCTGTTGAAGTGTATCCCTTGTTGTCCCGGGGTCATTCTTATCCGCCATGAAAGCAAACTCATCGTAAGCAAACCATTTTGATTTGTAAGTATCTTCAGCACCTGAAATAAACAATAAATTAATATAACCGGCAAATATCAATGTCCGTGAAGTCACTCCCCTACCCAAAACTTTTAAACATTTAAGTATATCTTTTTATCACAAACTAAGTTACGTTACTACGTTGTGGGGTTTTAAACAATACATTTTATTATTATTACTAATAAATTAAAATTAAAGCTTCACTAAGAGTGGCAGGTTATGTACTGAACTATAATTATAAAACAAAAGGAACTATAATTTCTTACCTGATCCGGTAATACGACTCTGTGGTCATAGTCAGTCGTCACGCGCTCGTTCCCTAACATGATAGGTCGAAACTTTCTCAGCCTCATTACTAAAAACAGACCAGGTTTAAACATAAATCTTATAACAACACGAAGACTATCGCTGATTCGAGTAACAGCCATCTTCGAGAAATATCTATCCTTATCATATTCAACATCACAACTGGTGTAACATACAGTGTATACTGAATTGTTTAAAAAATTAGTACTCTCAGTGGCTGGATTTAATGCAGGAGTTGCAAGTAAACCTATATGCACTTGAGGTTGATTACGGAATGCACATGTAAATATGGATAACCTTCAACAGACTGATAATAGTTGTATGATGTGCGGTTTACATACAATGTATCATACAATGTAGTATTATCATACAATGTAGCATTCAAATTTTGGCTCGCCTTAATGGTGCCTTTCGTGTTTGCGGCAGTTTTAACAACTGCCGCAAACACGAAAGGCACCATTAGAACATGAGGAATCGACAACGTACCATCATCCATCAGTTTTATTATATAAAATGCCAGCATACTAATTTAAATGTCTTGGTATTTCTTGAGAACCCATAATTTCATACATATTTTAAATTGTTCAGCCAATGATCTATCTTTAACACCAGATGGTTTTATGGGCTCAGTTGTTTCAGATTTTAATGGTCTATTGTCAATGCATAATTTATTATTTAAACCCACACACTATTTTATAATCGGTACATATTCCCTAGTAGCAGTACCCGACAAAGAAGTGCCGTGATCAAATGCGGTACCAGTACCGACTAAATGAATATCACACTTCACTTTTACAACTTTTGTGTTAAACAGTAAACTCACGAATTCTTGAGGTGACAAATACCACGGTACCCAATCAATAGGATAATATGCGTAAGGAGTTAAAACTTAAATTGTTAAAGAAGCACCTTCCACGGCTGTGTGTGCATATCGATATGTATACCATTTCTTTGAAAATGATATATGCATCACTTTTAATCTTGGATTTGGCATTATCATTGCTAAACCCCCGCCGCCTGACGCCGTAGCAAGCGAACTACCTTCTGGTCCTCCACCATTTGGTCCCAATCCTGTGGCGTCCATAGGCTCCTGCGTAGAATGTCCCGCAGCGACCTGTGACGAAGTAGACATCGAAGGCACATTATTTTGTATATCTGCCATATCGATATAATCGTCAAAGTTGATATTATGACTATCAAATAAATCACCAAATAGAAATCGTCAAATGGATCTGGATAAGTTGATGGTCCAGGTTGTGGTTCAGTGTATCGGCGGTATCGGATCGATTTCCACATTTCCATTCAATATTAAACTGTTTTTAACTTCTATTCCAGCATTACTCAATCTCCATTGATTGTATCCTCCAAATTGTATTTTTTCTGCAGCACTTAGTACCGTAAGCTTTTTGCAATGCACCGTAACGTTTCTGACCGCGATGCTGACCACGTCCTGGCGTCATGATTAAAGAACATCCGAAACTCCTATTTATATAGTTCAAAGTATGACGTCATATGAATGAACTTATCGAACTTATCGCCGTAAAGGATATTAGATAAGTAGAAATTATTTTTAATTTCTATACGCTTCCACCGCCACCACCACATTTTGTGGTTTACATGAACATTAATATGTGCGCTTCGCACACGTTAGTTCGTAATTAAAACCTTTATTGTTTATTAATTACTTCTCCCAGTTTTCAGACTTATAATTACTGTAAGACAAAATTCCATATTTTAGAAAAAGATAAAACTTCGCTATTGGATGCGGTTTCTTATCTAAGTACTTCAAGAATGATGCTTGTTTTCAGTAGTATCTCCAAACTCTACTAGTGAATGTAGTACCATGAGGTATTACATCATTATTAGTTAACACTATGATTGAAGTTCATAGAATGCAAGCGTCACCTTTGTACGTTATTCTAGCGGGACAAGTTTCTCCACCAAACAATAACTTTAGCAATTCTTCATAACCAGGTTCAAAATTGGGTTCGTTCCATAAAAGAATACGCCTTTGAAGCGCATCTTGAAAAGGAAATCTATCATATTTGTTAAAGTTACCGATTTGACCAAAATTTATACAAGAATGAATTATACAATCAAAAAAAGTAATTTGTACCACTAAATGTAGGTCCCATTATACATATACAATGTTTTTTCGGCACCTTTTTGTCAACTAAATAATATATATTTTTTAAGAAGTTGTACATCGCATTAAAGTCATTGACAAATTGGTGCTCTTATAAGAGACTCTAATACAGGAACACTATCAAATATACCAAAATAATATTCGCTAACACTATTCCAAGGCGCAACATAAATAAGCTTATTCATAGAAATCATTCTAGATTTTAAGAATAACGCTCTGTAGGTCATATAAATAATTCTTTGTTGTATAATATGAAAGCAGGTTGTCAAAATTTGCTTGCTTTTTGGTACATATCTATACGGTCCGTTTATCCAATAAGACATTTTTCATAGGCGTTATTACAAACTAATCTAACCACTTTTCCATCCCGTTTGTTTTTTGCTTTCCGTCTTTACTCCTTTTATTTTCATTAAATCTATCGGTATTTGTTTCCGTAGTTCCATCACTAGTTTGTATGCAGGGAAATCCACGCCAGAGATCACCGTTAATGAGCTGAATGTCCGCTTCGTCCAATACTTTCGATTTTTGGGAATTTGAGAACAATCTTTGAATGGGTACAGCTCTAATTTCGTGAGAATGTACCCACGCTCTCCCGGCGACGTTATATTGATATAACTTTTGTGGTCTTTTAGTAAGATACTTTGTGAGATTCTGCCAGTACTTTGTACTAATGAATGAGCTCGGGCAAGATTGGCGACAATAGAGACGTAACCCTCTTCTGTGTCCAAATTTTCGTAATCCGATTCGTCGGATTCCTCCTGATGTACATTCTGCGATATCATCTTCTTGGTTATTGGCATGAAATCCTCGTCCGGTTCGCTTTCGTACTCTACACTCGCTTGACCGTGTTGAAATAATACGCCTGGTTAGTAATATCCTCGTCCTCGCTGCTCACAACTCTCTGCCTCTTTAATGGTGACTTCTCCCTAAAATCCTGAACTCCTCCTCTGGAACGATAGGAACTTGTTTGGCTTTTTTCCCAGTATCCTAAGTGTCTTCTGTTTCCTCTGTGATATATTCTCGAATTCTTTGGACGCAGTGGCACCTGCCCTGCATATCGATCCACAGTAGGCACAGTCGTGGATGACATGGAGGTGGCCTTCGTGTTCGCCAATGATGAAGATTCCTCTTCCTCGATTTCCTCTTCCTCGATTTCCTTCACCTCTTTCCGTCTCCTGTCCAGTTCCATTATTGCTTCTGAATAGTGGTCGAATAATTGTTAGTTCAAATCTTCGGTCTAATCCATCGCTTGGAGTTCATGGATAATCCTTCTTCGGAGGACCACGTTCCCGAATCCACAGTTGGTTAATCTCTTCTTGTTCTCCCAAAGATAAGTTATGAAATCTTTCATTATTTTTGTAATCGCCTGTCCGATATGGTATAGTTTCATGTTCTTCTTTTCCAGACCCGTCGTCAGAACCGCTTGAAAAAACGTTTTCATTGACGCTATCGTTTCGTTGCTTTGCCACGAAGTCTCTAACCATACCTACATAGGATGCTTCTTCACGAAATTCACCTGTTTCTTCTTCTGACTCATCAATTGTTTCCCTTTTGACCTTTTTGGCATTGCTGCTGGTTCCACCTCTAAAACATACTGGGTATTCTGCATCATCCAAGAATTGTCCATTGTTTCCCCCTGATTCCTTCGTTCAAAGCCACAATCTTCACAACGTCGTCGTTTTCTGTTAACGAAATCGGTGATTGGCTTCTGTCCATTTTTAATTATTAGAAATTCTTTTAACCCATAAAACAATTTTGTCAAATATGTGATATTTTGAAAGCGTTCCGATGCACTTGGTTACTGCGGCAGCCAAGTTTCGATTTAAATTTAATTTCGCATATTTTTTCCCATTCTGAGTGTTTTATTCTTCAAGGGATATTTTTCTTCTGTGGTAAAACACCAAATAAGTACGAGTACTAATAACCTTATTAGTATAAATAAAAAACAAATAAAACGACCTGTAATTTTGACAAAATGTTTGAACTTTTTTCGGTTTTCACAAAGATATTCTGGTTACGTTTTCTAGTAAACTGTGTTGATATTTTAATGTTATTGGTTAGATACATTCATATTATATTTAAATAAAACATAATAACAGGGTGCCATCGATCTTATTTCCAAGATACATTTTTTTCCAGAAATACTCTCCCGTTTTGCTTTCATCACTTTTCCGCGGTGCCCTTTCCTTATATAATAATTTCATGACTCTTTGGTTCGGTTTGTCAGTGGCTATATATATTTAGCCAATCACAGACCGAGTTTTCTACGATTGCGCCAAACCATTGAGCAAGGAATGGGAATTGAAAATAAGTTTGACGCGACCACAGCGACTTCAATATTTCGCGCCAATTGGCCCGAGTGACTATTACTCATTCTGTGTGCATAGACTGACATAAGATTCAAAGTATTTTAACCAAAGAATCAATTTTTACTAAACGGAATGAATTTTATTTCGCTGTAAAGGTTCTTATATGTCTAGAAATTATTTTCAATTTCTATACGCTTCCACCGCCACCACCACATTTTGTGGTTACGAACAAACCTGCGTGAGAAAAATCGATTAAAATGTTGCCAACAGGATCTTATATGAAACAAAGGTCATTCACTGACATCTATTCTAATCTTATCCAATTTGATCATGTGCCAGATCCATCTTCTAAAAAATATAGTGATTGTTTATTAATACAAGGAAAGACACTATTAAAGTACCAATACATAATTGTTATTGGTCTCATATTTCACATTATTTTGTTCTAGTCATTGTTGCACCAGGATACCTAAATTATAAAACAATAACATAAAACGACTACCACGTTTACGTTTACTACTTTTTAGAACATAACGGTTTTGTATACAAAAAAAAACCGTTATGTTCTAAAAGTCACGTAAAAGATAATCATGCGTAATTTTGACTAACTAGGCAACGACGATATTTCAAAAAAGGCGACATTTATCTAAATAATGCGTTTGCTTCTCGAAAGGTCCGGCCGACGATTGAAATGTCCGCGAGGCGTGTCCTTGAAATGCCGCTATTTAGAAAGAGAGAGCTATATACATGAATTAATTACATAATAATGTCAGTATACAGAATGTGGCGTAATGAATGGATAATATGGTACCTGCGGGTAGAGGACCTGCGTTGTGGCGGTTCAGAAAAATATGTTTGACGTTACATAAAAGTCCCTCGGTTTTCGAGATATACGACATTTTCGAAAATTCAAAAAATTACAGCTTTTGCTCATTTTGGTGGCAAGAATCCAAATGAAGGATTTTTTTCTATCTATTTTTTGGATAGTATTCCTGGATAGATGCGTTAGCGAATATAAATTATGATTTTTAGGGCGCATGCATAGTTTTTTGCTTAGTTAGTACATTTTTTTAATGTTTATGCTGACGAGGTGTAAAAAAAAGGTAACCTGAGTGCCAAATTAAGAAAAAAAACATGTTTCATTAGCTGGGTCCACACCAGTCGATCCAAAATAGATCGGCGATCCTGCGATCCGCGATCCAATATCGTGATACATGGAGCGTGGATCGTACTAGGCCGATCCAGTTTGTTGAAACTGCGATCCTGAACTACGCTCCAAGCGATCCATAGGCGATCCGTGATTCAGTCGAACTCTTGCTGGAGATGGAGTCACACGTACAGCGGCGGCGTCTAATTGCCGTGGCAGCAGCAACCTTTATTTTGCTTAAATATTTGCGCAAAAAATCTCAATAAAGAAAAAGACGGTTCTGGGTAAAAACAATATACAAAAGCCGCTTGGAATCTGGGGGGACTAAGCTTTACGCAGTGTCAGATAAAGTTGAACACAATTTCGCAAGAATGAATGTTAATAAATTTGAGGTATTGTGTTCATTATTGAACAACAAGCTAAAAAAGAAGGATACAAATTATAGAGATGCCATTACTGTGAAGGAAAGATTACTACTAACATTGAGATTTTTAGCGACTGGAGATTCGTACGTCATTTTGCAGTATCTCTTCCGCATTTCCAAACAGTCTATATCGAAAATTATCCCTGAAGTTTGTGAAGCAATCATTGACTTTTGTTAAAGGATTATGTGAAGGTAAGGAAAACCATACTTTATTACTCAATAAAAAAGTAGTGTATTATAATAATAATTTTAATAAGTAACACGTTTACAATTAATCAACATTCTTTGAAAGCAATAGAAAGCCAGAAAGGATATAGGTACTTAATTCGGTGGTGAATGTGGAAGTTAATAATCCTGAGGTGGTTGAGACTGGGACTGCGATGAAGTGGAGGCTAGATGAGCAGATGGTGATGTCTGTGGAGGTGGAAATCTAAAATCCTGAGGACTGCGATGAATTGGAGGCTAGATGAGCAGATGGTGATGCCTGTGGAGGTGGAAATCGAAAATCCTGAGGATGAGGAGACTGAGTGTGCGATGAAGTGGAGGCTGAAGGTGTGCCAGGATATGAATTAGTGTAATATCCATAATTGCTATCCCCGTATCTTCCTGTGTCAGCTTGAAAAATAACTTGGCATATAGCATTTTTGACATAAGCTAATGTTACTGGATCATATTTCCGCAATTCAGTAGATATATACAGTACGAAAGTTATGTAAGAGTCTGTGTCTGGTTGTGATGGATGTGCACATTGTTGCAGAAGTTGGAAAGCTTCTGAAAGAGTTTCATCTGCTATGTCATCTGCATTATTAGAAGCAGTTCTCTTGTTTTTTTTGTTCGTTTGCTTGTTGTTTGTGTTGCTCTTTCCGGTTGTGTGTCACTACTAATAATGCTACTGTTCTCATTTTCGCTCACTGTAGTATTTACTTCAAGTTCCCGTTCAGTCGTATCAGATTCTTCCTGTAACAAAATTATTATTATTACTACTTATTCTTATTTTCAGCTTTATAATATTGTTGAGGATCTCACAGCGTCTTTATTTTCAGGTGCCGTCAACTGAAGAAGAGTGGCGTACAGTTTCTCAGCAATTCGAGACTAAATGGAATTTCCCACACGTGATAGGAGCGATGGACGGCAAACATGTCACTTTGCAATCGCCTTTTAAAGTGGGAACGACTATGATAATTACAAATTATTTCCTAGTATTGTTCTTTTTGCATTAGTCGATGCAAATTATAAGTTCCTGTATGTGAATGTTGGTACTAAAGGCAGAATATCAGATGGAAGTGTGTTCAAAAGCACAAATTTATATAAAAAACTCGAAAAAACTAAACATTCCACCACCGGAAATATTACAAGTTCCCTATAAAATTGAGGTACCCTATTGTATATTAGGTGATAAAGCTTTTCAGCTGAATCATTTTACAATGAAACCATACGATGGTACTCGGGAAAGGGGTTCGTCTGAAAGAATTTTCAACTACCGACTGTCAAGAGCACGTAGAGTAGTAGAAAACGCGTTTGGAGTACTTAGTTCTGTTGACAGAGTTCTGCGTAAACCTATGCTTTTGGAACCAGAAACTGCAACTAAAGTCGTGCTGGCAACGGTTCATCTATATAACTACTTACGCAGTAATTCTAACTTTACATCGCCAGGAACGTTTGGTACAGTACAGGAGAATGGAGATGTAATACCTGGAAGCTAGCGAAATGAGCCACCATTACAATCACTAAAACCGATGGCCGTCATACCAAGAAGAGCAACAGAAAATGCCAATACAATACGGTCACACTTAGCAAGACACTTTGTTACAAACCATACAATAATTTGGCAAAATGAATATCAGTAAAGTAATGACTCACATGTTCCAAAGTATCGCGAGTGGTACCCGGGTTCATTTTTATCCGCCATAAAGTCGAAGTCATCATACACAAACCACTTTGATTTATACGTATCTTGAGCACCTGAAATAAACAAGTAACTCATTAAATAACCACGTGTATTTATTTTCTATTAGCTTATTTACTACTAATTATTACTCGGTTATCTCGGCGTTTTATCCCACTAATATTATAAAGGCGAAAGTTTGTGAGTTTGTGAGTGTGTGAGTATGTATGTATG
This sequence comes from Alsophila aescularia, assembly GCA_946251855.1. Lineage (NCBI taxonomy): Eukaryota > Metazoa > Arthropoda > Insecta > Lepidoptera > Geometridae > Alsophila > Alsophila aescularia. Next base: position 13,057,832 of record OX276381.1, read on the forward strand.
TTTGTTCCTTCTTCACGTTCAAACGGCTGAACCGATTTGGATGAAATTTGGTATCCAGGTAGATTACATCCTGGATTAACACATAGGCTACTTTTAATCCCGGATTAACGCGGGTAACACAGCAGGGCGCCGCTAGTTTTAAATAGACGGAAATAAAACATTATTTTCTACATGCTTCCACGCTTTTTTCACAAAATAGAATGCTGTTAAAATATATATGTAGAAAAACTTTTTAGTGCGGTACTGATATTGCATCTTAATTTTATAAATTATTGCAGCTTCCAAATTATAAGTATATTTTCAATTTTAAACGCTAAAAGAAATCGAGTGAAGATTCCTTAATTTTACTTACACATAAGTAGTGTAATAATATAATAATAAATATAAGTATAATAAACCATATTGTTTTCTTACCTGATCCAGTTATACGGCTTTGTTTCTCTCTGAATTTCTGAAACCCTTCTGTAGCCTCCCGTCAGAGACCGCATTTTTTTCTTTAGGTCTTCTATTGGTTTGTTCTCCATTTCGCGAGAAATCTGACGCCAAGCATCTTCTCTTACGCCTCTATTGGTATAACAACATCTTTTGGGTCCCATAAACATTTAAATTCCTTATAAAGCTATATTAGACGGCGACTTTGCGAGATGTCCATGGTGTGGTGGATCGCGCGAACAACACACAACCGTCCGCGCGCCACGCAACTGAGGCACCTTTGAGGCTGGCAAAAAACCGACAACGTACGGATCGGGCGCAGCTGGGAGCGCGCGCTCTAATATACAGAACGACCTTCCCACACCAGACGATCCAAAATGGATCGGCGATCCTGCGATCCGCGATCCAAGATCGTGATGCGTGGAGCGTGGATCGTTCTAGGTCGATCCAACAGCAATCTTTTGCGATCCTGATGGCCTGCTCCAACGCGCTCCTGCCGATCCATACTGAATCAGTTGAATTTTGTCTGGCTATGGAGTCACACGTGCAATGACGGCGACGAATAGCCGTAGCAGCAGCAAGCTACATTTTACTTGTATATTTACGGCAAAAAATACGAAAACGAAAAAGACAGTATTGGGTTAAAACAATTTTTTAAAACCGGTTGGAATATGGGACTCGACTTTACAAAAAGCTAATTGATGATGGAGCTGAAGCTAATTTTGCACGAATGACTGCAAATCAATTTGACTTATTGTGTTCACTATTGGAGAACAAAATAAGAAAGAATGATACAAACTATCGGGATGCCATAACTGTTAAGGAAAGACTACTAATAACATTGAGATTTTTAGCAAGTGGAAATTCTTACGTCAGTCTACAGTATCTTTTCAGAGTGTCCAAACAGTCAATATCAAAAATTGTTCCTGAGGTTTGTGAAGCACTCATCGACGTTTTGAAGGATTATGTAAAAGTAAGTGAAATTATATATTTAAAAACTCTTTATTTCAAACTTAGCTTATACTTAAGAATATATAAAAGTTACATATGTTAATTAAATTGGTGGTGATTGTGGTGACGGAGAAGGCTGCCAAGGCCCTGTTTCATAAAACTTACAATTATAGTTTACCATTACAATTTAGTGTACATTGATGCATATGTTAGAGTGTTACGTGTAAATATGAATTTTGCTAGAAGATAAACTTCAGTGTACACTAAATTGTAATAGTAAACTACAATTGTAAGTTTTATGAAACAGGGCCCTGGTTGTCGAAGTAGTAGAAGATGTTGATGGAAGCTGAGTTGTTGTTGATTCTGAAGGTCGTTCTGTATATGATGAAGTTGAAGAGTAATATCCATAATTTTCTGGTCTGTATCTGCCTGTGTCAGCTTCAAAAATAATTTGAGATATGGCATGTTTTACATAACTTAACGTTATATGATCATATTTTCGTAGTTCGGTAGCAATGTATTGTCCAAAAGCGGTGTATGAATCTGTGCCTGTGTCAGCTTCAAAAATAATTTGAGATGTGGCATGTTTTACATAATTTAACGTTATATGATCATATTTTCGTAGTTCGGTAGCAATGTATTGTCCAAAAGCGGTGTATGAATCTGTCTCTGGTTGTTGTGGTTGAGCACATTGATTAAGTAGTTGAAATGCTTCCGAAATGGATTCATCTGTTATCATAATATCTTCGGAACCATGTGAAGATGTTTTTTTTCTTCTTTTATTTTGATTCCTTTTTTGGGTTTGAACATTGTGTTGGGTGTTTTGCACATTAGATTGGGCAGCAGGTTGTTCAGATGGTACAGAAGGTTCAGTTGGTATACTCTGATCATTCATATCTTGCATTTGATTATTAACATTCTCAGTTGTGTGATTGTCTACGTTTACCAGAGAATTTTCATTGATAGCATGTTCTCCGCTACCAGTGGTGCTATTAGTTTCTTCCTGTAACAACAACAATAACAAAGCATATTAATCATAGTTACACTTTTTTCAGATGCCATCAAATGAAGAAGAGTGGCTCGCAGTGTCTCAGGAATTCGACGAAAAATGGAATTTTCCACATGTATTAGGAGCAATGGATGGTAAACATGTCGTTTTGCAAGCGCCTTTTAATAGTGGCAACGACTATGATAACTATAAATTGTTTCCAAGTATAGTTCTTTTTGCATTAGTAGATGCAAATTATAGGTTCCTTTATGTGAATGTTGGGAGTAAGGGCAGAATATCAGATGGAGACGTGTTTAAAAGCACAAAGCTATATGAGAAACTTGAAAAAAAAAAGGAGCTAAACATCCCATCGGCAAAAATTTTGCAAGTTCCTTATAAAATTGAAGTGCCCTATTTTATACTTGGTGATAAAGCTTTCCAATTAAATGAGTATACATTGAAACCGTATGAAGGTGATCCAGAAAGGGGTTCGAGTGAACGAATATTCAATTACAGATTATCAAGAGCACGTAGAGTTGTAGAAAACGCGTTTGGAGTACTAAGCTCAAGTTACAGAGTTTTGCGTAAACCAATGCTGTTGGAGCCAGAAAAAGCAACTAAAGTCGTGCTAGCGACAGTTTACCTGTATAACTATTTACGAAGTAATTCTAATTTAAGATCACCGGTATCTTTTGATACAATACAGGGGAATGGAGAAATAGTTCCTGGAAGCTGGCGAACGGAACAGGCACCAACATCACTACTACCCATAGATGCCATACCACGAAGAGCTTCACAAAATGCCAAAGATATTCGGTTCCACTTAGCAAGACACTTTATAACAAACGGGGCCATTGTTTGGCAAAATGAGTACCAATAAACTTATATAAATTGTACTGTGTTTATATGTTTTATAAGTTAGCTGCATTAAGAGGAATATAATGTAGTTCAGTTCATTATACTTTAACCAATTAACTATATATTTTATTTAAAACTATCCTCTCCCTAAGTTCTAGATTATAATAAGAAATACATTTTATTACATAAATACAAATATACTTTATTGACACCAAAAGAAAACATTACCTACACAGATAACACAAAATAATACAAACAAATTTAAGCCAATAATTATTATTGTATTAGTACGTCTACTGCTATAACATGACCTTTTCTTTAAGAATTATAATATTCTAATAATTTAATTATACTTTAATGGTTACCTGTAATGTAAGTTTTTTAATCAAAATAAAATTATAGTAAGTAAAAAATAACTCACCTGTTGAAGTGTATCCCTTGTTGTCCCGGGGTCATTCTTATCCGCCATGAAAGCAAACTCATCGTAAGCAAACCATTTTGATTTGTAAGTATCTTCAGCACCTGAAATAAACAATAAATTAATATAACCGGCAAATATCAATGTCCGTGAAGTCACTCCCCTACCCAAAACTTTTAAACATTTAAGTATATCTTTTTATCACAAACTAAGTTACGTTACTACGTTGTGGGGTTTTAAACAATACATTTTATTATTATTACTAATAAATTAAAATTAAAGCTTCACTAAGTGGCAGGTTATGTACTGAACTATAATTATAAAACAAAAGGAACTATAATTTCTTACCTGATCCGGTAATACGACTCTGTGGTCATAGTCAGTCGTCACACGCTCGTTCCCTAACATGATAGGTCGAAACTTTCTCAGCCTCATTACTAAAAACAGACCAGGTTTAGTCCATAGACTAAACATAAATCTTATAACAACACGAAGACTATCGCTGATTCGAGTAACAGCCATCTTCGAGAAATATCTATCCTTATCATATTCAACATCACAACTGGTGTAACATACAGTGTATACTGAATTGTTTAAAAAATTAGTACTCTCAGTGGCTGGATTTAATGCAGGAGTTGCAAGTAAACCTATATGCACTTGAGGTTGATTACGGAATGCACATGTAAATATGGATAACCTTCAACAGACTGATAATAGTTGTATGATGTGCGGTTTACATACAATGTATCATACAATGTAGTATTATCATACAATGTAGCATTCAAATTTTGGCTCGCCTTAATGGTGCCTTTCGTGTTTGCGGCAGTTTTAACAACTGCCGCAAACACGACAGGCACCATTAGAACATGAGGAATCGACAACGTACCATCATCCATCAGTTTTATTATATAAAATGCCAGCATACTAATTTAAATGTCTTGGTATTTCTTGAGAACCCATAATTTCATACATATTTTAAATTGTTCAGCCAATGATCTATCTTTAACACCAGATGGTTTTATGGGTTCAGTTGTTTCAGATTTTAATGGTCTATTGTCAATGCATTATTTATTATTTAAACCCACACACTATTTTATAATCGGTACATATTCCCTAGTAGCAGTACCCGACAAAGAAGTGCCGTGATCAAATGCGGTACCAGTACCGACTAAATGAATATCACACTTCACTTTTACAACTTTTGTGTTAAACAGTAAACTCACGAATTCTTGAGGTGACAAATACCACGGTACCCAATCAATAGGATAATATGCGTAAGGAGTTAAAACTTAAATTGTTAAAGAAGCACCTTCCACGGCTGTGTGTGCATATCGATATGTATACCATTTCTTTGAAAATGATATATGCATCACTTTTAATCTTGGATTTGGCATTATCATTGCTAAACCCCCGCCGCCTGACGCCGTAGCAAGCGAACTACCTTCTGGTCCTCCACCATTTGGTCCCAATCCTGTGGCGTCCATAGGCTCCTGCGTAGAATGTCCCGCAGCGACCTGTGACGAAGTAGACATCGAAGGCACATTATTTTGTATATCTGCCATATCGATATAATCGTCAAAGTTGATATTATGACTATCAAATAAATCACCAAATAGAAATCGTCAAATGGATCTGGATAAGTTGATGGTCCAGGTTGTGGTTCAGTGTATCGGCGGTATCGGATCGATTTCCACATTTCCATTCAATATTAAACTGTTTTTAACTTCTATTCCAGCATTACTCAATCTCCATTGATTGTATCCTCCAAATTGTATTTTTTCTGCAGCACTTAGTACCGTAAGCTTTTTGCAATGCACCGTAACGTTTCTGACCGCGATGCTGACCACGTCCTGGCGTCATGATTAAAGAACATCCGAAACTCCTATTTATATAGTTCAAAGTATGACGTCATATGAATGAACTTATCGAACTTATCGCCGTAAAGGATATTAGATAAGTAGAAATTATTTTTAATTTCTATACGCTTCCACCGCCACCACCACATTTTGTGGTTTACATGAACATTAATATGTGCGCTTCGCACACGTTAGTTCGTAATTAAAACCTTTATTGTTTATTAATTACTTCTCCCAGTTTTCAGACTTATAATTACTGTAAGACAAAATTCCATATTTTAGAAAAAGATAAAACTTCGCTATTGGATGCGGTTTCTTATCTAAGTACTTCAAGAATGATGCTTGTTTTCAGTAGTATCTCCAAACTCTACTAGTGAATGTAGTACCATGAGGTATTACATCATTATTAGTTAACACTATGATTGAAGTTCATAGAATGCAAGCGTCACCTTTGTACGTTATTCTAGCGGGACAAGTTTCTCCACCAAACAATAACTTTAGCAATTCTTCATAACCAGGTTCAAAATTGGGTTCGTTCCATAAAAGAATACGCCTTTGAAGCGCATCTTGAAAAGGAAATCTATCATATTTGTTAAAGTTACCGATTTGACCAAAATTTATACAAGAATGAATTATACAATCAAAAAAAGTAATTTGTACCACTAAATGTAGGTCCCATTATACATATACAATGTTTTTTCGGCACCTTTTTGTCAACTAAATAATATATATTTTTTAAGAAGTTGTACATCGCATTAAAGTCATTGACAAATTGGTGCTCTTATAAGAGACTCTAATACAGGAACACTATCAAATATACCAAAATAATATTCGCTAACACTATTCCAAGGCGCAACATAAATAAGCTTATTCATAGAAATCATTCTAGATTTTAAGAATAACGCTCTGTAGGTCATATAAATAATTCTTTGTTGTATAATATGAAAGCAGGTTGTCAAAATTTGCTTGCTTTTTGGTACATATCTATACGGTCCGTTTATCCAATAAGACATTTTTCATAGGCGTTATTACAAACTAATCTAACCACTTTTCCATCCCGTTTGTTTTTTGCTTTCCGTCTTTACTCCTTTTATTTTCATTAAATCTATCGGTATTTGTTTCCGTAGTTCCATCACTAGTTTGTATGCAGGGAAATCCACGCCAGAGATCACCGTTAATGAGCTGAATGTCCGCTTCGTCCAATACTTTCGATTTTTGGGAATTTGAGAACAATCTTTGAATGGGTACAGCTCTAATTTCGTGAGAATGTACCCACGCTCTCCCGGCGACGTTATATTGATATAACTTTTGTGGTCTTTTAGTAAGATACTTTGTGAGATTCTGCCAGTACTTTGTACTAATGAATGAGCTCGGGCAAGATTGGCGACAATAGAGACGTAACCCTCTTCTGTGTCCAAATTTTCGTAATCCGATTCGTCGGATTCCTCCTGATGTACATTCTGCGATATCATCTTCTTGGTTATTGGCATGAAATCCTCGTCCGGTTCGCTTTCGTACTCTACACTCGCTTGACCGTGTTGAAATAATACGCCTGGTTAGTAATATCCTCGTCCTCGCTGCTCACAACTCTCTGCCTCTTTAATGGTGACTTCTCCCTAAAATCCTGAACTCCTCCTCTGGAACGATAGGAACTTGTTTGGCTTTTTTCCCAGTATCCTAAGTGTCTTCTGTTTCCTCTGTGATATATTCTCGAATTCTTTGGACGCAGTGGCACCTGCCCTGCATATCGATCCACAGTAGGCACAGTCGTGGATGACATGGAGGTGGCCTTCGTGTTCGCCAATGATGAAGATTCCTCTTCCTCGATTTCCTCTTCCTCGATTTCCTCTTCCTCGATTTCCTTCACCTCTTTCCGTCTCCTGTCCAGTTCCATTATTGCTTCTGAATAGTGGTCGAATAATTGTTAGTTCAAATCTTCGGTCTAATCCATCGCTTGGAGTTCATGGATAATCCTTCTTCGGAGGACCACGTTCCCGAATCCACAGTTGGTTAATCTCTTCTTGTTCTCCCAAAGATAAGTTATGAAATCTTTCATTATTTTTGTAATCGCCTGTCCGATATGGTATAGTTTCATGTTCTTCTTTTCCAGACCCGTCGTCAGAACCGCTTGAAAAAACGTTTTCATTGACGCTATCGTTTCGTTGCTTTGCCACGAAGTCTCTAACCATACCTACATAGGATGCTTCTTCACGAAATTCACCTGTTTCTTCTTCTGACTCATCAATTGTTTCCCTTTTGACCTTTTTGGCATTGCTGCTGGTTCCACCTCTAAAACATACTGGGTATTCTGCATCATCCAAGAATTGTCCATTGTTTCCCCCTGATTCCTTCGTTCAAAGCCACAATCTTCACAACGTCGTCGTTTTCTGTTAACGAAATCGGTGATTGGCTTCTGTCCATTTTTAATTATTAGAAATTCTTTTAACCCATAAAACAATTTTGTCAAATATGTGATATTTTGAAAGCGTTCCGATGCACTTGGTTACTGCGGCAGCCAAGTTTCGATTTAAATTTAATTTCGCATATTTTTTCCCATTCTGAGTGTTTTATTCTTCAAGGGATATTTTTCTTCTGTGGTAAAACACCAAATAAGTACGAGTACTAATAACCTTATTAGTATAAATAAAAAACAAATAAAACGACCTGTAATTTTGACAAAATGTTTGAACTTTTTTCGGTTTTCACAAAGATATTCTGGTTACGTTTTCTAGTAAACTGTGTTGATATTTTAATGTTATTGGTTAGATACATTCATATTATATTTAAATAAAACATAATAACAGGGTGCCATCGATCTTATTTCCAAGATACATTTTTTTCCAGAAATACTCTCCCGTTTTGCTTTCATCACTTTTCCGCGGTGCCCTTTCCTTATATAATAATTTCATGACTCTTTGGTTCGGTTTGTCAGTGGCTATATATATTTAGCCAATCACAGACCGAGTTTTCTACGATTGCGCCAAACCATTGAGCAAGGAATGGGAATTGAAAATAAGTTTGACGCGACCACAGCGACTTCAATATTTCGCGCCAATTGGCCCGAGTGACTATTACTCATTCTGTGTGCATAGACTGACATAAGATTCAAAGTATTTTAACCAAAGAATCAATTTTTACTAAACGGAATGAATTTTATTTCGCTGTAAAGGTTCTTATATGTCTAGAAATTATTTTCAATTTCTATACGCTTCCACCGCCACCACCACATTTTGTGGTTACGAACAAACCTGCGTGAGAAAAATCGATTAAAATGTTGCCAACAGGATCTTATATGAAACAAAGGTCATTCACTGACATCTATTCTAATCTTATCCAATTTGATCATGTGCCAGATCCATCTTCTAAAAAATATAGTGATTGTTTATTAATACAAGGAAAGACACTATTAAAGTACCAATACATAATTGTTATTGGTCTCATATTTCACATTATTTTGTTCTAGTCATTGTTGCACCAGGATACCTAAAATATAAAACAATAACATAAAACGACTACCACGTTTACGTTTACTACTTTTTAGAACATAACGGTTTTGTATACAAAAAAAAACCGTTATGTTCTAAAAGTCACGTAAAAGATAATCATGCGTAATTTTGACTAACTAGGCAACGACGATATTTCAAAAAAGGCGACATTTATCTAAATAATGCGTTTGCTTCTCGAAAGGTCCGGCCGACGATTGAAATGTCCGCGAGGCGTGTCCTTGAAATGCCGCTATTTAGAAAGAGAGAGCTATATACATGAATTAATTACATAATAATGTCAGTATACAGAATGTGGCGTAATGAATGGATAATATGGTACCTGCGGGTAGAGGACCTGCGTTGTGGCGGTTCAGAAAAATATGTTTGACGTTACATAAAAGTCCCTCGGTTTTCGAGATATACGACATTTTCGAAAATTCAAAAAATTACAGCTTTTGCTCATTTTGGTGGCAAGAATCCAAATGAAGGATTTTTTTCTATCTATTTTTTGGATAGTATTCCTGGATAGATGCGTTAGCGAATATAAATTATGATTTTTAGGGCGCATGCATAGTTTTTTGCTTAGTTAGTACATTTTTTTAATGTTTATGCTGACGAGGTGTAAAAAAAAGGTAACCTGAGTGCCAAATTAAGAAAAAAAACATGTTTCATTAGCTGGGTCCACACCAGTCGATCCAAAATAGATCGGCGATCCTGCGATCCGCGATCCAATATCGTGATACATGGAGCGTGGATCGTACTAGGCCGATCCAGTTTGTTGAAACTGCGATCCTGAACTACGCTCCAAGCGATCCATAGGCGATCCGTGATTCAGTCGAACTCTTGCTGGAGATGGAGTCACACGTACAGCGGCGGCGTCTAATTGCCGTGGCAGCAGCAACCTTTATTTTGCTTAAATATTTGCGCAAAAAATCTCAATAAAGAAAAAGACGGTTCTGGGTAAAAACAATATACAAAAGCCGCTTGGAATCTGGGGGGACTAAGCTTTACGCAGTGTCAGATAAAGTTGAACACAATTTCGCAAGAATGAATGTTAATAAATTTGAGGTATTGTGTTCATTATTGAACAACAAGCTAAAAAAGAAGGATACAAATTATAGAGATGCCATTACTGTGAAGGAAAGATTACTACTAACATTGAGATTTTTAGCGACTGGAGATTCGTACGTCATTTTGCAGTATCTCTTCCGCATTTCCAAACAGTCTATATCGAAAATTATCCCTGAAGTTTGTGAAGCAATCATTGACTTTTGTTAAAGGATTATGTGAAGGTAAGGAAAACCATACTTTATTACTCAATAAAAAAGTAGTGTATTATAATAATAATTTTAATAAGTAACACGTTTACAATTAATCAACATTCTTTGAAAGCAATAGAAAGCCAGAAAGGATATAGGTACTTAATTCGGTGGTGAATGTGGAAGTTAATAATCCTGAGGTGGTTGAGACTGGGACTGCGATGAAGTGGAGGCTAGATGAGCAGATGGTGATGTCTGTGGAGGTGGAAATCTAAAATCCTGAGGACTGCGATGAATTGGAGGCTAGATGAGCAGATGGTGATGCCTGTGGAGGTGGAAATCGAAAATCCTGAGGATGAGGAGACTGAGTGTGCGATGAAGTGGAGGCTGAAGGTGTGCCAGGATATGAATTAGTGTAATATCCATAATTGCTATCCCCGTATCTTCCTGTGTCAGCTTGAAAAATAACTTGGCATATAGCATTTTTGACATAAGCTAATGTTACTGGATCATATTTCCGCAATTCAGTAGATATATACAGTACGAAAGTTATGTAAGAGTCTGTGTCTGGTTGTGATGGATGTGCACATTGTTGCAGAAGTTGGAAAGCTTCTGAAAGAGTTTCATCTGCTATGTCATCTGCATTATTAGAAGCAGTTCTCTTGTTTTTTTTGTTCGTTTGCTTGTTGTTTGTGTTGCTCTTTCCGGTTGTGTGTCACTACTAATAATGCTACTGTTCTCATTTTCGCTCACTGTAGTATTTACTTCAAGTTCCCGTTCAGTCGTATCAGATTCTTCCTGTAACAAAATTATTATTATTACTACTTATTCTTATTTTCAGCTTTATAATATTGTTGAGGATCTCACAGCGTCTTTATTTTCAGGTGCCGTCAACTGAAGAAGAGTGGCGTACAGTTTCTCAGCAATTCGAGACTAAATGGAATTTCCCACACGTGATAGGAGCGATGGACGGCAAACATGTCACTTTGCAATCGCCTTTTAAAGTGGGAACGACTATGATAATTACAAATTATTTCCTAGTATTGTTCTTTTTGCATTAGTCGATGCAAATTATAAGTTCCTGTATGTGAATGTTGGTACTAAAGGCAGAATATCAGATGGAAGTGTGTTCAAAAGCACAAATTTATATAAAAAACTCGAAAAAACTAAACATTCCACCACCGGAAATATTACAAGTTCCCTATAAAATTGAGGTACCCTATTGTATATTAGGTGATAAAGCTTTTCAGCTGAATCATTTTACAATGAAACCATACGATGGTACTCGGGAAAGGGGTTCGTCTGAAAGAATTTTCAACTACCGACTGTCAAGAGCACGTAGAGTAGTAGAAAACGCGTTTGGAGTACTTAGTTCTGTTGACAGAGTTCTGCGTAAACCTATGCTTTTGGAACCAGAAACTGCAACTAAAGTCGTGCTGGCAACGGTTCATCTATATAACTACTTACGCAGTAATTCTAACTTTACATCGCCAGGAACGTTTGGTACAGTACAGGAGAATGGAGATGTAATACCTGGAAGCTAGCGAAATGAGCCACCATTACAATCACTAAAACCGATGGCCGTCATACCAAGAAGAGCAACAGAAAATGCCAATACAATACGGTCACACTTAGCAAGACACTTTGTTACAAACCATACAATAATTTGGCAAAATGAATATCAGTAAAGTAATGACTCACATGTTCCAAAGTATCGCGAGTGGTACCCGGGTTCATTTTTATCCGCCATAAAGTCGAAGTCATCATACACAAACCACTTTGATTTATACGTATCTTGAGCACCTGAAATAAACAAGTAACTCATTAAATAACCACGTGTATTTATTTTCTATTAGCTTATTTACTACTAATTATTACTCGGTTATCTCGGCGTTTTATCCCACTAATATTATAAAGGCGAAAGTTTGTGAGTTTGTGAGTGTGTGAGTATGTATGTATGTTTGTTCCTTCTTCACGTTCAAACGGCTGAACCGATTTGGATGAAATTTGGTATCCAGGTAGATTACATCCTGGATTAACACATAGGCTACTTTTAATCCCGGATTAACGCGGGTAACACAGCAGGGCGCCGCTAGTTTTAAATAGACGGAAATAAAACATTATTTTCTACATGCTTCCACGCTTTTTTCACAAAATAGAATGCTGTTAAAATATATATGTAGAAAAACTTTTTAGTGCGGTACTGATATTGCATCTTAATTTTATAAATTATTGCAGCTTCCAAATTATAAGTATATTTTCAATTTTAAACGCTAAAAGAAATCGAGTGAAGATTCCTTAATTTTACTTACACATAAGTAGTGTAATAATATAATAATAAATATAAGTATAATAAACCATATTGTTTTCTTACCTGATCCAGTTATACGGCTTTGTTTCTCTCTGAATTTCTGAAACCCTTCTGTAGCCTCCCGTCAGAGACCGCATTTTTTTCTTTAGGTCTTCTATTGGTTTGTTCTCCATTTCGCGAGAAATCTGACGCCAAGCATCTTCTCTTACGCCTCTATTGGTATAACAACATCTTTTGGGTCCCATAAACATTTAAATTCCTTATAAAGCTATATTAGACGGCGACTTTGCGAGATGTCCATGGTGTGGTGGATCGCGCGAACAACACACAACCGTCCGCGCGCCACGCAACTGAGGCACCTTTGAGGCTGGCAAAAAACCGACAACGTACGGATCGGGCGCAGCTGGGAGCGCGCGCTCTAATATACAGAACGACCTTCCCACACCAGACGATCCAAAATGGATCGGCGATCCTGCGATCCGCGATCCAAGATCGTGATGCGTGGAGCGTGGATCGTTCTAGGTCGATCCAACAGCAATCTTTTGCGATCCTGATGGCCTGCTCCAACGCGCTCCTGCCGATCCATACTGAATCAGTTGAATTTTGTCTGGCTATGGAGTCACACGTGCAATGACGGCGACGAATAGCCGTAGCAGCAGCAAGCTACATTTTACTTGTATATTTACGGCAAAAAATACGAAAACGAAAGAGACAGTTTTGGGTTAAAACAATTTTTTAAAACCGGTTGGAATATGGGACTCGACTTTACAAAAAGCTAATTGATGATGGAGCTGAAGCTAATTTTGCACGAATGACTGCAAATCAATTTGACTTATTGTGTTCACTATTGGAGAACAAAATAAGAAAGAATGATACAAACTATCGGGATGCCATAACTGTTAAGGAAAGACTACTAATAACATTGAGATTTTTAGCAAGTGGAAATTCTTACGTCAGTCTACAGTATCTTTTCAGAGTGTCCAAACAGTCAATATCAAAAATTGTTCCTGAGGTTTGTGAAGCACTCATCGACGTTTTGAAGGATTATGTAAAAGTAAGTGAAATTATATATTTAAAAACTCTTTATTTCAAACTTAGCTTATACTTAAGAATATATAAAAGTTACATATGTTAATTAAATTGGTGGTGATTGTGGTGACGGAGAAGGCTGCCAAGGCCCTGTTTCATAAAACTTACAATTATAGTTTACCATTACAATTTAGTGTACATTGATGCATATGTTAGAGTGTTACGTGTAAATATGAATTTTGCTAGAAGATAAACTTCAGTGTACACTAAATTGTAATAGTAAACTACAATTGTAAGTTTTATGAAACAGGGCCCTGGTTGTCGAAGTAGTAGAAGATGTTGATGGAAGCTGAGTTGTTGTTGATTCTGAAGGTCGTTCTGTATATGATGAAGTTGAAGAGTAATATCCATAATTTTCTGGTCTGTATCTGCCTGTGTCAGCTTCAAAAATAATTTGAGATATGGCATGTTTTACATAACTTAACGTTATATGATCATATTTTCGTAGTTCGGTAGCAATGTATTGTCCAAAAGCGGTGTATGAATCTGTGCCTGTGTCAGCTTCAAAAATAATTTGAGATGTGGCATGTTTTACATAATTTAACGTTATATGATCATATTTTCGTAGTTCGGTAGCAATGTATTGTCCAAAAGCGGTGTATGAATCTGTCTCTGGTTGTTGTGGTTGAGCACATTGATTAAGTAGTTGAAATGCTTCCGAAATGGATTCATCTGTTATCATAATATCTTCGGAACCATGTGAAGATGTTTTTTTTCTTCTTTTATTTTGATTCCTTTTTTGGGTTTGAACATTGTGTTGGGTGTTTTGCACATTAGATTGGGCAGCAGGTTGTTCAGATGGTACAGAAGGTTCAGTTGGTATACTCTGATCATTCATATCTTGCATTTGATTATTAACATTCTCAGTTGTGTGATTGTCTACGTTTACCAGAGAATTTTCATTGATAGCATGTTCTCCGCTACCAGTGGTGCTATTAGTTTCTTCCTGTAACAACAACAATAACAAAGCATATTAATCATAGTTACACTTTTTTCAGATGCCATCAAATGAAGAAGAGTGGCTCGCAGTGTCTCAGGAATTCGACGAAAAATGGAATTTTCCACATGTATTAGGAGCAATGGATGGTAAACATGTCGTTTTGCAAGCGCCTTTTAATAGTGGCAACGACTATGATAACTATAAATTGTTTCCAAGTATAGTTCTTTTTGCATTAGTAGATGCAAATTATAGGTTCCTTTATGTGAATGTTGGGAGTAAGGGCAGAATATCAGATGGAGACGTGTTTAAAAGCACAAAGCTATATGAGAAACTTGAAAAAAAAAAGGAGCTAAACATCCCATCGGCAAAAATTTTGCAAGTTCCTTATAAAATTGAAGTGCCCTATTTTATACTTGGTGATAAAGCTTTCCAATTAAATGAGTATACATTGAAACCGTATGAAGGTGATCCAGAAAGGGGTTCGAGTGAACGAATATTCAATTACAGATTATCAAGAGCACGTAGAGTTGTAGAAAACGCGTTTGGAGTACTAAGCTCAAGTTACAGAGTTTTGCGTAAACCAATGCTGTTGGAGCCAGAAAAAGCAACTAAAGTCGTGCTAGCGACAGTTTACCTGTATAACTATTTACGAAGTAATTCTAATTTAAGATCACCGGTATCTTTTGATACAATACAGGGGAATGGAGAAATAGTTCCTGGAAGCTGGCGAACGGAACAGGCACCAACATCACTACTACCCATAGATGCCATACCACGAAGAGCTTCACAAAATGCCAAAGATATTCGGTTCCACTTAGCAAGACACTTTATAACAAACGGGGCCATTGTTTGGCAAAATGAGTACCAATAAACTTATATAAATTGTACTGTGTTTATATGTTTTATAAGTTAGCTGCATTAAGAGGAATATAATGTAGTTCAGTTCATTATACTTTAACCAATTAACTATATATTTTATTTAAAACTATCCTCTCCCTAAGTTCTAGATTATAATAAGAAATACATTTTATTACATAAATACAAATATACTTTATTGACACCAAAAGAAAACATTACCTACACAGATAACACAAAATAATACAAACAAATTTAAGCCAATAATTATTATTGTATTAGTACGTCTACTGCTATAACATGACCTTTTCTTTAAGAATTATAATATTCTAATAATTTAATTATACTTTAATGGTTACCTGTAATGTAAGTTTTTTAATCAAAATAAAATTATAGTAAGTAAAAAATAACTCACCTGTTGAAGTGTATCCCTTGTTGTCCCGGGGTCATTCTTATCCGCCATGAAAGCAAACTCATCGTAAGCAAACCATTTTGATTTGTAAGTATCTTCAGCACCTGAAATAAACAATAAATTAATATAACCGGCAAATATCAATGTCCGTGAAGTCACTCCCCTACCCAAAACTTTTAAACATTTAAGTATATCTTTTTATCACAAACTAAGTTACGTTACTACGTTGTGGGGTTTTAAACAATACATTTTATTATTATTACTAATAAATTAAAATTAAAGCTTCACTAAGTGGCAGGTTATGTACTGAACTATAATTATAAAACAAAAGGAACTATAATTTCTTACCTGATCCGGTAATACGACTCTGTGGTCATAGTCAGTCGTCACACGCTCGTTCCCTAACATGATAGGTCGAAACTTTCTCAGCCTCATTACTAAAAACAGACCAGGTTTAGTCCATAGACTAAACATAAATCTTATAACAACACGAAGACTATCGCTGATTCGAGTAACAGCCATCTTCGAGAAATATCTATCCTTATCATATTCAACATCACAACTGGTGTAACATACAGTGTATACTGAATTGTTTAAAAAATTAGTACTCTCAGTGGCTGGATTTAATGCAGGAGTTGCAAGTAAACCTATATGCACTTGAGGTTGATTACGGAATGCACATGTAAATATGGATAACCTTCAACAGACTGATAATAGTTGTATGATGTGCGGTTTACATACAATGTATCATACAATGTAGTATTATCATACAATGTAGCATTCAAATTTTGGCTCGCCTTAATGGTGCCTTTCGTGTTTGCGGCAGTTTTAACAACTGCCGCAAACACGACAGGCACCATTAGAACATGAGGAATCGACAACGTACCATCATCCATCAGTTTTATTATATAAAATGCCAGCATACTAATTTAAATGTCTTGGTATTTCTTGAGAACCCATAATTTCATACATATTTTAAATTGTTCAGCCAATGATCTATCTTTAACACCAGATGGTTTTATGGGTTCAGTTGTTTCAGATTTTAATGGTCTATTGTCAATGCATTATTTATTATTTAAACCCACACACTATTTTATAATCGGTACATATTCCCTAGTAGCAGTACCCGACAAAGAAGTGCCGTGATCAAATGCGGTACCAGTACCGACTAAATGAATATCACACTTCACTTTTACAACTTTTGTGTTAAACAGTAAACTCACGAATTCTTGAGGTGACAAATACCACGGTACCCAATCAATAGGATAATATGCGTAAGGAGTTAAAACTTAAATTGTTAAAGAAGCACCTTCCACGGCTGTGTGTGCATATCGATATGTATACCATTTCTTTGAAAATGATATATGCATCACTTTTAATCTTGGATTTGGCATTATCATTGCTAAACCCCCGCCGCCTGACGCCGTAGCAAGCGAACTACCTTCTGGTCCTCCACCATTTGGTCCCAATCCTGTGGCGTCCATAGGCTCCTGCGTAGAATGTCCCGCAGCGACCTGTGACGAAGTAGACATCGAAGGCACATTATTTTGTATATCTGCCATATCGATATAATCGTCAAAGTTGATATTATGACTATCAAATAAATCACCAAATAGAAATCGTCAAATGGATCTGGATAAGTTGATGGTCCAGGTTGTGGTTCAGTGTATCGGCGGTATCGGATCGATTTCCACATTTCCATTCAATATTAAACTGTTTTTAACTTCTATTCCAGCATTACTCAATCTCCATTGATTGTATCCTCCAAATTGTATTTTTTCTGCAGCACTTAGTACCGTAAGCTTTTTGCAATGCACCGTAACGTTTCTGACCGCGATGCTGACCACGTCCTGGCGTCATGATTAAAGAACATCCGAAACTCCTATTTATATAGTTCAAAGTATGACGTCATATGAATGAACTTATCGAACTTATCGCCGTAAAGGATATTAGATAAGTAGAAATTATTTTTAATTTCTATACGCTTCCACCGCCACCACCACATTTTGTGGTTTACATGAACATTAATATGTGCGCTTCGCACACGTTAGTTCGTAATTAAAACCTTTATTGTTTATTAATTACTTCTCCCAGTTTTCAGACTTATAATTACTGTAAGACAAAATTCCATATTTTAGAAAAAGATAAAACTTCGCTATTGGATGCGGTTTCTTATCTAAGTACTTCAAGAATGATGCTTGTTTTCAGTAGTATCTCCAAACTCTACTAGTGAATGTAGTACCATGAGGTATTACATCATTATTAGTTAACACTATGATTGAAGTTCATAGAATGCAAGCGTCACCTTTGTACGTTATTCTAGCGGGACAAGTTTCTCCACCAAACAATAACTTTAGCAATTCTTCATAACCAGGTTCAAAATTGGGTTCGTTCCATAAAAGAATACGCCTTTGAAGCGCATCTTGAAAAGGAAATCTATCATATTTGTTAAAGTTACCGATTTGACCAAAATTTATACAAGAATGAATTATACAATCAAAAAAAGTAATTTGTACCACTAAATGTAGGTCCCATTATACATATACAATGTTTTTTCGGCACCTTTTTGTCAACTAAATAATATATATTTTTTAAGAAGTTGTACATCGCATTAAAGTCATTGACAAATTGGTGCTCTTATAAGAGACTCTAATACAGGAACACTATCAAATATACCAAAATAATATTCGCTAACACTATTCCAAGGCGCAACATAAATAAGCTTATTCATAGAAATCATTCTAGATTTTAAGAATAACGCTCTGTAGGTCATATAAATAATTCTTTGTTGTATAATATGAAAGCAGGTTGTCAAAATTTGCTTGCTTTTTGGTACATATCTATACGGTCCGTTTATCCAATAAGACATTTTTCATAGGCGTTATTACAAACTAATCTAACCACTTTTCCATCCCGTTTGTTTTTTGCTTTCCGTCTTTACTCCTTTTATTTTCATTAAATCTATCGGTATTTGTTTCCGTAGTTCCATCACTAGTTTGTATGCAGGGAAATCCACGCCAGAGATCACCGTTAATGAGCTGAATGTCCGCTTCGTCCAATACTTTCGATTTTTGGGAATTTGAGAACAATCTTTGAATGGGTACAGCTCTAATTTCGTGAGAATGTACCCACGCTCTCCCGGCGACGTTATATTGATATAACTTTTGTGGTCTTTTAGTAAGATACTTTGTGAGATTCTGCCAGTACTTTGTACTAATGAATGAGCTCGGGCAAGATTGGCGACAATAGAGACGTAACCCTCTTCTGTGTCCAAATTTTCGTAATCCGATTCGTCGGATTCCTCCTGATGTACATTCTGCGATATCATCTTCTTGGTTATTGGCATGAAATCCTCGTCCGGTTCGCTTTCGTACTCTACACTCGCTTGACCGTGTTGAAATAATACGCCTGGTTAGTAATATCCTCGTCCTCGCTGCTCACAACTCTCTGCCTCTTTAATGGTGACTTCTCCCTAAAATCCTGAACTCCTCCTCTGGAACGATAGGAACTTGTTTGGCTTTTTTCCCAGTATCCTAAGTGTCTTCTGTTTCCTCTGTGATATATTCTCGAATTCTTTGGACGCAGTGGCACCTGCCCTGCATATCGATCCACAGTAGGCACAGTCGTGGATGACATGGAGGTGGCCTTCGTGTTCGCCAATGATGAAGATTCCTCTTCCTCGATTTCCTCTTCCTCGATTTCCTTCACCTCTTTCCGTCTCCTGTCCAGTTCCATTATTGCTTCTGAATAGTGGTCGAATAATTGTTAGTTCAAATCTTCGGTCTAATCCATCGCTTGGAGTTCATGGATAATCCTTCTTCGGAGGACCACGTTCCCGAATCCACAGTTGGTTAATCTCTTCTTGTTCTCCCAAAGATAAGTTATGAAATCTTTCATTATTTTTGTAATCGCCTGTCCGATATGGTATAGTTTCATGTTCTTCTTTTCCAGACCCGTCGTCAGAACCGCTTGAAAAAACGTTTTCATTGACGCTATCGTTTCGTTGCTTTGCCACGAAGTCTCTAACCATACCTACATAGGATGCTTCTTCACGAAATTCACCTGTTTCTTCTTCTGACTCATCAATTGTTTCCCTTTTGACCTTTTTGGCATTGCTGCTGGTTCCACCTCTAAAACATACTGGGTATTCTGCATCATCCAAGAATTGTCCATTGTTTCCCCCTGATTCCTTCGTTCAAAGCCACAATCTTCACAACGTCGTCGTTTTCTGTTAACGAAATCGGTGATTGGCTTCTGTCCATTTTTAATTATTAGAAATTCTTTTAACCCATAAAACAATTTTGTCAAATATGTGATATTTTGAAAGCGTTCCGATGCACTTGGTTACTGCGGCAGCCAAGTTTCGATTTAAATTTAATTTCGCATATTTTTTCCCATTCTGAGTGTTTTATTCTTCAAGGGATATTTTTCTTCTGTGGTAAAACACCAAATAAGTACGAGTACTAATAACCTTATTAGTATAAATAAAAAACAAATAAAACGACCTGTAATTTTGACAAAATGTTTGAACTTTTTTCGGTTTTCACAAAGATATTCTGGTTACGTTTTCTAGTAAACTGTGTTGATATTTTAATGTTATTGGTTAGATACATTCATATTATATTTAAATAAAACATAA
Source organism: Alsophila aescularia (assembly GCA_946251855.1). Classification (NCBI taxonomy): domain Eukaryota; kingdom Metazoa; phylum Arthropoda; class Insecta; order Lepidoptera; family Geometridae; genus Alsophila; species Alsophila aescularia. Next base: position 13,078,325 of record OX276381.1, read on the forward strand.
TAACAGGGTGCCATCGATCTTATTTCCAAGATACATTTTTTTCCAGAAATACTCTCCCGTTTTGCTTTCATCACTTTTCCGCGGTGCCCTTTCCTTATATAATAATTTCATGACTCTTTGGTTCGGTTTGTCAGTGGCTATATATATTTAGCCAATCACAGACCGAGTTTTCTACGATTGCGCCAAACCATTGAGCAAGGAATGGGAATTGAAAATAAGTTTGACGCGACCACAGCGACTTCAATATTTCGCGCCAATTGGCCCGAGTGACTATTACTCATTCTGTGTGCATAGACTGACATAAGATTCAAAGTATTTTAACCAAAGAATCAATTTTTACTAAACGGAATGAATTTTATTTCGCTGTAAAGGTTCTTATATGTCTAGAAATTATTTTCAATTTCTATACGCTTCCACCGCCACCACCACATTTTGTGGTTACGAACAAACCTGCGTGAGAAAAATCGATTAAAATGTTGCCAACAGGATCTTATATGAAACAAAGGTCATTCACTGACATCTATTCTAATCTTATCCAATTTGATCATGTGCCAGATCCATCTTCTAAAAAATATAGTGATTGTTTATTAATACAAGGAAAGACACTATTAAAGTACCAATACATAATTGTTATTGGTCTCATATTTCACATTATTTTGTTCTAGTCATTGTTGCACCAGGATACCTAAATTATAAAACAATAACATAAAACGACTACCACGTTTACGTTTACTACTTTTTAGAACATAACGGTTTTGTATACAAAAAAAAACCGTTATGTTCTAAAAGTCACGTAAAAGATAATCATGCGTAATTTTGACTAACTAGGCAACGACGATATTTCAAAAAAGGCGACATTTATCTAAATAATGCGTTTGCTTCTCGAAAGGTCCGGCCGACGATTGAAATGTCCGCGAGGCGTGTCCTTGAAATGCCGCTATTTAGAAAGAGAGAGCTATATACATGAATTAATTACATAATAATGTCAGTATACAGAATGTGGCGTAATGAATGGATAATATGGTACCTGCGGGTAGAGGACCTGCGTTGTGGCGGTTCAGAAAAATATGTTTGACGTTACATAAAAGTCCCTCGGTTTTCGAGATATACGACATTTTCGAAAATTCAAAAAATTACAGCTTTTGCTCATTTTGGTGGCAAGAATCCAAATGAAGGATTTTTTTCTATCTATTTTTTGGATAGTATTCCTGGGTAGATGCGTTAGCGAATATAAATTATGATTTTTAGGGCGCATGCATAGTTTTTTGCTTAGTTAGTACATTTTTTTAATGTTTATGCTGACGAGGTGTAAAAAAAAGGTAACCTGAGTGCCAAATTAAGAAAAAAAACATGTTTCATTAGCTGGGTCCACACCAGTCGATCCAAAATAGATCGGCGATCCTGCGATCCGCGATCCAATATCGTGATACATGGAGCGTGGATCGTACTAGGCCGATCCAGTTTGTTGAAACTGCGATCCTGAACTACGCTCCAAGCGATCCATAGGCGATCCGTGATTCAGTCGAACTCTTGCTGGAGATGGAGTCACACGTACAGCGGCGGCGTCTAATTGCCGTGGCAGCAGCAACCTTTATTTTGCTTAAATATTTGCGCAAAAAATCTCAATAAAGAAAAAGACGGTTCTGGGTAAAAACAATATACAAAAGCCGCTTGGAATCTGGGGGGACTAAGCTTTACGCAGTGTCAGATAAAGTTGAACACAATTTCGCAAGAATGAATGTTAATAAATTTGAGGTATTGTGTTCATTATTGAACAACAAGCTAAAAAAGAAGGATACAAATTATAGAGATGCCATTACTGTGAAGGAAAGATTACTACTAACATTGAGATTTTTAGCGACTGGAGATTCGTACGTCATTTTGCAGTATCTCTTCCGCATTTCCAAACAGTCTATATCGAAAATTATCCCTGAAGTTTGTGAAGCAATCATTGACTTTTGTTAAAGGATTATGTGAAGGTAAGGAAAACCATACTTTATTACTCAATAAAAAAGTAGTGTATTATAATAATAATTTTAATAAGTAACACGTTTACAATTAATCAACATTCTTTGAAAGCAATAGAAAGCCAGAAAGGATATAGGTACTTAATTCGGTGGTGAATGTGGAAGTTAATAATCCTGAGGTGGTTGAGACTGGGACTGCGATGAAGTGGAGGCTAGATGAGCAGATGGTGATGTCTGTGGAGGTGGAAATCTAAAATCCTGAGGACTGCGATGAATTGGAGGCTAGATGAGCAGATGGTGATGCCTGTGGAGGTGGAAATCGAAAATCCTGAGGATGAGGAGACTGAGTGTGCGATGAAGTGGAGGCTGAAGGTGTGCCAGGATATGAATTAGTGTAATATCCATAATTGCTATCCCCGTATCTTCCTGTGTCAGCTTGAAAAATAACTTGGCATATAGCATTTTTGACATAAGCTAATGTTACTGGATCATATTTCCGCAATTCAGTAGATATATACAGTACGAAAGTTATGTAAGAGTCTGTGTCTGGTTGTGATGGATGTGCACATTGTTGCAGAAGTTGGAAAGCTTCTGAAAGAGTTTCATCTGCTATGTCATCTGCATTATTAGAAGCAGTTCTCTTGTTTTTTTTGTTCGTTTGCTTGTTGTTTGTGTTGCTCTTTCCGGTTGTGTGTCACTACTAATAATGCTACTGTTCTCATTTTCGCTCACTGTAGTATTTACTTCAAGTTCCCGTTCAGTCGTATCAGATTCTTCCTGTAACAAAATTATTATTATTACTACTTATTCTTATTTTCAGCTTTATAATATTGTTGAGGATCTCACAGCGTCTTTATTTTCAGGTGCCGTCAACTGAAGAAGAGTGGCGTACAGTTTCTCAGCAATTCGAGACTAAATGGAATTTCCCACACGTGATAGGAGCGATGGACGGCAAACATGTCACTTTGCAATCGCCTTTTAAAGTGGGAACGACTATGATAATTACAAATTATTTCCTAGTATTGTTCTTTTTGCATTAGTCGATGCAAATTATAAGTTCCTGTATGTGAATGTTGGTACTAAAGGCAGAATATCAGATGGAAGTGTGTTCAAAAGCACAAATTTATATAAAAAACTCGAAAAAACTAAACATTCCACCACCGGAAATATTACAAGTTCCCTATAAAATTGAGGTACCCTATTGTATATTAGGTGATAAAGCTTTTCAGCTGAATCATTTTACAATGAAACCATACGATGGTACTCGGGAAAGGGGTTCGTCTGAAAGAATTTTCAACTACCGACTGTCAAGAGCACGTAGAGTAGTAGAAAACGCGTTTGGAGTACTTAGTTCTGTTGACAGAGTTCTGCGTAAACCTATGCTTTTGGAACCAGAAACTGCAACTAAAGTCGTGCTGGCAACGGTTCATCTATATAACTACTTACGCAGTAATTCTAACTTTACATCGCCAGGAACGTTTGGTACAGTACAGGAGAATGGAGATGTAATACCTGGAAGCTAGCGAAATGAGCCACCATTACAATCACTAAAACCGATGGCCGTCATACCAAGAAGAGCAACAGAAAATGCCAATACAATACGGTCACACTTAGCAAGACACTTTGTTACAAACCATACAATAATTTGGCAAAATGAATATCAGTAAAGTAATGACTCACATGTTCCAAAGTATCGCGAGTGGTACCCGGGTTCATTTTTATCCGCCATAAAGTCGAAGTCATCATACACAAACCACTTTGATTTATACGTATCTTGAGCACCTGAAATAAACAAGTAACTCATTAAATAACCACGTGTATTTATTTTCTATTAGCTTATTTACTACTAATTATTACTCGGTTATCTCGGCGTTTTATCCCACTAATATTATAAAGGCGAAAGTTTGTGAGTTTGTGAGTGTGTGAGTATGTATGTATGTTTGTTCCTTCTTCACGTTCAAACGGCTGAACCGATTTGGATGAAATTTGGTATCCAGGTAGATTACATCCTGGATTAACACATAGGCTACTTTTAATCCCGGATTAACGCGGGTAACACAGCAGGGCGCCGCTAGTTTTAAATAGACGGAAATAAAACATTATTTTCTACATGCTTCCACGCTTTTTTCACAAAATAGAATGCTGTTAAAATATATATGTAGAAAAACTTTTTAGTGCGGTACTGATATTGCATCTTAATTTTATAAATTATTGCAGCTTCCAAATTATAAGTATATTTTCAATTTTAAACGCTAAAAGAAATCGAGTGAAGATTCCTTAATTTTACTTACACATAAGTAGTGTAATAATATAATAATAAATATAAGTATAATAAACCATATTGTTTTCTTACCTGATCCAGTTATACGGCTTTGTTTCTCTCTGAATTTCTGAAACCCTTCTGTAGCCTCCCGTCAGAGACCGCATTTTTTTCTTTAGGTCTTCTATTGGTTTGTTCTCCATTTCGCGAGAAATCTGACGCCAAGCATCTTCTCTTACGCCTCTATTGGTATAACAACATCTTTTGGGTCCCATAAACATTTAAATTCCTTATAAAGCTATATTAGACGGCGACTTTGCGAGATGTCCATGGTGTGGTGGATCGCGCGAACAACACACAACCGTCCGCGCGCCACGCAACTGAGGCACCTTTGAGGCTGGCAAAAAACCGACAACGTACGGATCGGGCGCAGCTGGGAGCGCGCGCTCTAATATACAGAACGACCTTCCCACACCAGACGATCCAAAATGGATCGGCGATCCTGCGATCCGCGATCCAAGATCGTGATGCGTGGAGCGTGGATCGTTCTAGGTCGATCCAACAGCAATCTTTTGCGATCCTGATGGCCTGCTCCAACGCGCTCCTGCCGATCCATACTGAATCAGTTGAATTTTGTCTGGCTATGGAGTCACACGTGCAATGACGGCGACGAATAGCCGTAGCAGCAGCAAGCTACATTTTACTTGTATATTTACGGCAAAAAATACGAAAACGAAAAAGACAGTATTGGGTTAAAACAATTTTTTAAAACCGGTTGGAATATGGGACTCGACTTTACAAAAAGCTAATTGATGATGGAGCTGAAGCTAATTTTGCACGAATGACTGCAAATCAATTTGACTTATTGTGTTCACTATTGGAGAACAAAATAAGAAAGAATGATACAAACTATCGGGATGCCATAACTGTTAAGGAAAGACTACTAATAACATTGAGATTTTTAGCAAGTGGAAATTCTTACGTCAGTCTACAGTATCTTTTCAGAGTGTCCAAACAGTCAATATCAAAAATTGTTCCTGAGGTTTGTGAAGCACTCATCGACGTTTTGAAGGATTATGTAAAAGTAAGTGAAATTATATATTTAAAAACTCTTTATTTCAAACTTAGCTTATACTTAAGAATATATAAAAGTTACATATGTTAATTAAATTGGTGGTGATTGTGGTGACGGAGAAGGCTGCCAAGGCCCTGTTTCATAAAACTTACAATTATAGTTTACCATTACAATTTAGTGTACATTGATGCATATGTTAGAGTGTTACGTGTAAATATGAATTTTGCTAGAAGATAAACTTCAGTGTACACTAAATTGTAATAGTAAACTACAATTGTAAGTTTTATGAAACAGGGCCCTGGTTGTCGAAGTAGTAGAAGATGTTGATGGAAGCTGAGTTGTTGTTGATTCTGAAGGTCGTTCTGTATATGATGAAGTTGAAGAGTAATATCCATAATTTTCTGGTCTGTATCTGCCTGTGTCAGCTTCAAAAATAATTTGAGATATGGCATGTTTTACATAACTTAACGTTATATGATCATATTTTCGTAGTTCGGTAGCAATGTATTGTCCAAAAGCGGTGTATGAATCTGTGCCTGTGTCAGCTTCAAAAATAATTTGAGATGTGGCATGTTTTACATAATTTAACGTTATATGATCATATTTTCGTAGTTCGGTAGCAATGTATTGTCCAAAAGCGGTGTATGAATCTGTCTCTGGTTGTTGTGGTTGAGCACATTGATTAAGTAGTTGAAATGCTTCCGAAATGGATTCATCTGTTATCATAATATCTTCGGAACCATGTGAAGATGTTTTTTTTCTTCTTTTATTTTGATTCCTTTTTTGGGTTTGAACATTGTGTTGGGTGTTTTGCACATTAGATTGGGCAGCAGGTTGTTCAGATGGTACAGAAGGTTCAGTTGGTATACTCTGATCATTCATATCTTGCATTTGATTATTAACATTCTCAGTTGTGTGATTGTCTACGTTTACCAGAGAATTTTCATTGATAGCATGTTCTCCGCTACCAGTGGTGCTATTAGTTTCTTCCTGTAACAACAACAATAACAAAGCATATTAATCATAGTTACACTTTTTTCAGATGCCATCAAATGAAGAAGAGTGGCTCGCAGTGTCTCAGGAATTCGACGAAAAATGGAATTTTCCACATGTATTAGGAGCAATGGATGGTAAACATGTCGTTTTGCAAGCGCCTTTTAATAGTGGCAACGACTATGATAACTATAAATTGTTTCCAAGTATAGTTCTTTTTGCATTAGTAGATGCAAATTATAGGTTCCTTTATGTGAATGTTGGGAGTAAGGGCAGAATATCAGATGGAGACGTGTTTAAAAGCACAAAGCTATATGAGAAACTTGAAAAAAAAAAGGAGCTAAACATCCCATCGGCAAAAATTTTGCAAGTTCCTTATAAAATTGAAGTGCCCTATTTTATACTTGGTGATAAAGCTTTCCAATTAAATGAGTATACATTGAAACCGTATGAAGGTGATCCAGAAAGGGGTTCGAGTGAACGAATATTCAATTACAGATTATCAAGAGCACGTAGAGTTGTAGAAAACGCGTTTGGAGTACTAAGCTCAAGTTACAGAGTTTTGCGTAAACCAATGCTGTTGGAGCCAGAAAAAGCAACTAAAGTCGTGCTAGCGACAGTTTACCTGTATAACTATTTACGAAGTAATTCTAATTTAAGATCACCGGTATCTTTTGATACAATACAGGGGAATGGAGAAATAGTTCCTGGAAGCTGGCGAACGGAACAGGCACCAACATCACTACTACCCATAGATGCCATACCACGAAGAGCTTCACAAAATGCCAAAGATATTCGGTTCCACTTAGCAAGACACTTTATAACAAACGGGGCCATTGTTTGGCAAAATGAGTACCAATAAACTTATATAAATTGTACTGTGTTTATATGTTTTATAAGTTAGCTGCATTAAGAGGAATATAATGTAGTTCAGTTCATTATACTTTAACCAATTAACTATATATTTTATTTAAAACTATCCTCTCCCTAAGTTCTAGATTATAATAAGAAATACATTTTATTACATAAATACAAATATACTTTATTGACACCAAAAGAAAACATTACCTACACAGATAACACAAAATAATACAAACAAATTTAAGCCAATAATTATTATTGTATTAGTACGTCTACTGCTATAACATGACCTTTTCTTTAAGAATTATAATATTCTAATAATTTAATTATACTTTAATGGTTACCTGTAATGTAAGTTTTTTAATCAAAATAAAATTATAGTAAGTAAAAAATAACTCACCTGTTGAAGTGTATCCCTTGTTGTCCCGGGGTCATTCTTATCCGCCATGAAAGCAAACTCATCGTAAGCAAACCATTTTGATTTGTAAGTATCTTCAGCACCTGAAATAAACAATAAATTAATATAACCGGCAAATATCAATGTCCGTGAAGTCACTCCCCTACCCAAAACTTTTAAACATTTAAGTATATCTTTTTATCACAAACTAAGTTACGTTACTACGTTGTGGGGTTTTAAACAATACATTTTATTATTATTACTAATAAATTAAAATTAAAGCTTCACTAAGTGGCAGGTTATGTACTGAACTATAATTATAAAACAAAAGGAACTATAATTTCTTACCTGATCCGGTAATACGACTCTGTGGTCATAGTCAGTCGTCACACGCTCGTTCCCTAACATGATAGGTCGAAACTTTCTCAGCCTCATTACTAAAAACAGACCAGGTTTAGTCCATAGACTAAACATAAATCTTATAACAACACGAAGACTATCGCTGATTCGAGTAACAGCCATCTTCGAGAAATATCTATCCTTATCATATTCAACATCACAACTGGTGTAACATACAGTGTATACTGAATTGTTTAAAAAATTAGTACTCTCAGTGGCTGGATTTAATGCAGGAGTTGCAAGTAAACCTATATGCACTTGAGGTTGATTACGGAATGCACATGTAAATATGGATAACCTTCAACAGACTGATAATAGTTGTATGATGTGCGGTTTACATACAATGTATCATACAATGTAGTATTATCATACAATGTAGCATTCAAATTTTGGCTCGCCTTAATGGTGCCTTTCGTGTTTGCGGCAGTTTTAACAACTGCCGCAAACACGACAGGCACCATTAGAACATGAGGAATCGACAACGTACCATCATCCATCAGTTTTATTATATAAAATGCCAGCATACTAATTTAAATGTCTTGGTATTTCTTGAGAACCCATAATTTCATACATATTTTAAATTGTTCAGCCAATGATCTATCTTTAACACCAGATGGTTTTATGGGTTCAGTTGTTTCAGATTTTAATGGTCTATTGTCAATGCATTATTTATTATTTAAACCCACACACTATTTTATAATCGGTACATATTCCCTAGTAGCAGTACCCGACAAAGAAGTGCCGTGATCAAATGCGGTACCAGTACCGACTAAATGAATATCACACTTCACTTTTACAACTTTTGTGTTAAACAGTAAACTCACGAATTCTTGAGGTGACAAATACCACGGTACCCAATCAATAGGATAATATGCGTAAGGAGTTAAAACTTAAATTGTTAAAGAAGCACCTTCCACGGCTGTGTGTGCATATCGATATGTATACCATTTCTTTGAAAATGATATATGCATCACTTTTAATCTTGGATTTGGCATTATCATTGCTAAACCCCCGCCGCCTGACGCCGTAGCAAGCGAACTACCTTCTGGTCCTCCACCATTTGGTCCCAATCCTGTGGCGTCCATAGGCTCCTGCGTAGAATGTCCCGCAGCGACCTGTGACGAAGTAGACATCGAAGGCACATTATTTTGTATATCTGCCATATCGATATAATCGTCAAAGTTGATATTATGACTATCAAATAAATCACCAAATAGAAATCGTCAAATGGATCTGGATAAGTTGATGGTCCAGGTTGTGGTTCAGTGTATCGGCGGTATCGGATCGATTTCCACATTTCCATTCAATATTAAACTGTTTTTAACTTCTATTCCAGCATTACTCAATCTCCATTGATTGTATCCTCCAAATTGTATTTTTTCTGCAGCACTTAGTACCGTAAGCTTTTTGCAATGCACCGTAACGTTTCTGACCGCGATGCTGACCACGTCCTGGCGTCATGATTAAAGAACATCCGAAACTCCTATTTATATAGTTCAAAGTATGACGTCATATGAATGAACTTATCGAACTTATCGCCGTAAAGGATATTAGATAAGTAGAAATTATTTTTAATTTCTATACGCTTCCACCGCCACCACCACATTTTGTGGTCTACATGAACATTAATATGTGCGCTTCGCACACGTTAGTTCGTAATTAAAACCTTTATTGTTTATTAATTACTTCTCCCAGTTTTCAGACTTATAATTACTGTAAGACAAAATTCCATATTTTAGAAAAAGATAAAACTTCGCTATTGGATGCGGTTTCTTATCTAAGTACTTCAAGAATGATGCTTGTTTTCAGTAGTATCTCCAAACTCTACTAGTGAATGTAGTACCATGAGGTATTACATCATTATTAGTTAACACTATGATTGAAGTTCATAGAATGCAAGCGTCACCTTTGTACGTTATTCTAGCGGGACAAGTTTCTCCACCAAACAATAACTTTAGCAATTCTTCATAACCAGGTTCAAAATTGGGTTCGTTCCATAAAAGAATACGCCTTTGAAGCGCATCTTGAAAAGGAAATCTATCATATTTGTTAAAGTTACCGATTTGACCAAAATTTATACAAGAATGAATTATACAATCAAAAAAAGTAATTTGTACCACTAAATGTAGGTCCCATTATACATATACAATGTTTTTTCGGCACCTTTTTGTCAACTAAATAATATATATTTTTTAAGAAGTTGTACATCGCATTAAAGTCATTGACAAATTGGTGCTCTTATAAGAGACTCTAATACAGGAACACTATCAAATATACCAAAATAATATTCGCTAACACTATTCCAAGGCGCAACATAAATAAGCTTATTCATAGAAATCATTCTAGATTTTAAGAATAACGCTCTGTAGGTCATATAAATAATTCTTTGTTGTATAATATGAAAGCAGGTTGTCAAAATTTGCTTGCTTTTTGGTACATATCTATATGGTCCGTTTATCCAATAAGACATTTTTCATAGGCGTTATTACAAACTAATCTAACCACTTTTCCATCCCGTTTGTTTTTTGCTTTCCGTCTTTACTCCTTTTATTTTCATTAAATCTATCGGTATTTGTTTCCGTAGTTCCATCACTAGTTTGTATGCAGGGAAATCCACGCCAGAGATCACCGTTAATGAGCTGAATGTCCGCTTCGTCCAATACTTTCGATTTTTGGGAATTTGAGAACAATCTTTGAATGGGTACAGCTCTAATTTCGTGAGAATGTACCCACGCTCTCCCGGCGACGTTATATTGATATAACTTTTGTGGTCTTTTAGTAAGATATTTTGCGAGATTCTGCCAGTACTTTGTACTAATGAATGAGCTCGGGCAAGATTGGCGACAATAGAGACGTAACCCTCTTCTGTGTCCAAATTTTCGTAATCCGATTCGTCGGATTCCTCCTGATGTACATTCTGCGATATCATCTTCTTGGTTATTGGCATGAAATCCTCGTCCGGTTCGCTTTCGTACTCTACACTCGCTTGACCGTGTTGAAATAATACGCCTGGTTAGTAATATCCTCGTCCTCGCTGCTCACAACTCTCTGCCTCTTTAATGGTGACTTCTCCCTAAAATCCTGAACTCCTCCTCTGGAACGATAGGAACTTGTTTGGCTTTTTTCCCAGTATCCTAAGTGTCTTCTGTTTCCTCTGTGATATATTCTCGAATTCTTTGGACGCAGTGGCACCTGCCCTGCATATCGATCCACAGTAGGCACAGTCGTGGATGACATGGAGGTGGCCTTCGTGTTCGCCAATGATGAAGATTCCTCTTCCTCGATTTCCTCTTCCTCGATTTCCTTCACCTCTTTCCGTCTCCTGTCCAGTTCCATTATTGCTTCTGAATAGTGGTCGAATAATTGTTAGTTCAAATCTTCGGTCTAATCCATCGCTTGGATTTCATGGATAATCCTTCTTCGGAGGACCACGTTCCCGAATCCACAGTTGGTTAATCTCTTCTTGTTCTCCCAAAGATAAGTTATGAAATCTTTCATTATTTTTGTAATCGCCTGTCCGATATGGTATAGTTTCATGTTCTTCTTTTCCAGACCCGTCGTCAGAACCGCTTGAAAAAACGTTTTCATTGACGCTATCGTTTCGTTGCTTTGCCACGAAGTCTCTAACCATACCTACATAGGATGCTTCTTCACGAAATTCACCTGTTTCTTCTTCTGACTCATCAATTGTTTCCCTTTTGACCTTTTTGGCATTGCTGCTGGTTCCACCTCCAAAACATACTGGGTATTCTGCATCATCCAAGAATTGTCCATTGTTTCCCCCTGATTCCTTCGTTCAAAGCCACAATCTTCACAACGTCGTCGTTTTCTGTTAACGAAATCGGTGATTGGCTTCTGTCCATTTTTAATTATTAGAAATTATTTTAACCCATAAAACAATTTTGTCAAATATGTGACATTTTGAAAGCGTTCCGATGCACTTGGTTACTGCGGCAGCCAAGTTTCGATTTAAATTTAATTTCGCATATTTTTTCCCATTCTGAGTGTTTTATTCTTCAAGGGATATTTTTCTTCTGTGGTAAAACACCAAATAAGTACGAGTACTAATAACCTTATTAGTATAAATAAAAAACAAATAAAACGACCTGTAATTTTGACAAAATGTTTGAACTTTTTTCGGTTTTCACAAAGATATTCTGGTTACGTTTTCTAGTAAACTGTGTTGATATTTTAATGTTATTGGTTAGATACATTCATATTATATTTAAATAAAACATAATAACAGGGTGCCATCGATCTTATTTCCAAGATACATTTTTTTCCAGAAATACTCTCCCGTTTTGCTTTCATCACTTTTCCGCGGTGCCCTTTCCTTATATAATAATTTCATGACTCTTTGGTTCGGTTTGTCAGTGGCTATATATATTTAGCCAATCACAGACCGAGTTTCCTACGATTGCGCCAAACCATTGAGCAAGGAATGGGAATTGAAAATAAGTTTGACGCGACCACAGCGACTTCAATATTTCGCGCCAATTGGCCCGAGTGACTATTACTCATTCTGTGTGCATAGACTGACATAAGATTCAAAGTATTTTAACCAAAGAATCAATTTTTACTAAACGGAATGAATTTTATTTCGCTGTAAAGGTTCTTATATGTCTAGAAATTATTTTCAATTTCTATACGCTTCCACCGCCACCACCACATTTTGTGGTTACGAACAAACCTGCGTGAGAAAAATCGATTAAAATGTTGCCAACAGGATCTTATATGAAACAAAGGTCATTTCTATACGCTTCCACCGCCACCACCACATTTTGTGGTTACGAACAAACCTGCGTGAGAAAAATCGATTAAAATGTTGCCAACAGGATCTTATATGAAACAAAGGTCATTCACTGACATCTATTCTAATCTTATCCAATTTGATCATGTGCCAGATCCATCTTCTAAAAAATATAGTGATTGTTTATTAATACAAGGAAAGACACTATTAAAGTACCAATACATAATTGTTATTGGTCTCATATTTCACATTATTTTGTTCTAGTCATTGTTGCACCAGGATACCTAAAATATAAAACAATAACATAAAACGACTACCACGTTTACGTTTACTACTTTTTAGAACATAACGGTTTTTTTTTGTATTGTATACAAAAAAATACCGTTATGTTCTAAAAGTCACGTAAAAGATAATCATGCGTAATTTTGACTAACTAGGCAACGACGATATTTCAAAAAAGGCGACATTTATCTAAATAATGCGTTTGCTTCTCGAAAGGTCCGGCCGACGATTGAAATGTCCGCGAGGCGTGTCCTTGAAATGCCGCTATTTAGAAAGAGAGAGCTATATACATGAATTAATTACATAATAATGTCAGTATACAGAATGTGGCGTAATGAATGGATAATATGGTACCTGCGGGTAGAGGACCTGCGTTGTGGCGGTTCAGAAAAATATGTTTGACGTTACATAAAAGTCCCTCGGTTTTCGAGATATACGACATTTACGAAAATTCAAAAAATTACAGCTTTTGCTCATTTTGGTGGCAAGAATCCAAATGAAGGATTTTTTTCTATCTATTTTTTGGATAGTATTCCTGGATAGATGCGTTAGCGAATATAAATTATGATTTTTAGGGCGCATGCATAGTTTTTTGCTTAGTTAGTACATTTTTTTAATGTTTATGCTGACGAGGTGTAAAAAAAAAGGTAACCTGAGTGCCAAATTAAGAAAAAAAACATGTTTCATTAGCTGGGTCCACACCAGTCGATCCAAAATAGATCGGCGATCCTGCGATCCGCGATCCAATATCGTGATACGTGGAGCGTGGATCGTACTAGGCCGATCCAGTTTGTTGAAACTGCGATCCTGAACTACGCTCCAAGCGATCCATAGGCGATCCGTGATTCAGTCGAACTCTTGCTGGAGATGGAGTCACACGTACAGCGGCGGCGTCTAATTGCCGTGGCAGCAGCAACCTTTATTTTGCTTAAATATTTGCGCAAAAAATCTCAATAAAGAAAAAGACGGTTCTGGGTAAAAACAATATACAAAAGCCGCTTGGAATCTGGGGGGACTAAGCTTTACGCAGTGTCAGATAAAGTTGAACACAATTTCGCAAGAATGAATGTTAATAAATTTGAGGTATTGTGTTCATTATTGAACAACAAGCTAAAAAAGAAGGATACAAATTATAGAGATGCCATTACTGTGAAGGAAAGATTACTACTAACATTGAGATTTTTAGCGACTGGAGATTCGTACGTCATTTTGCAGTATCTCTTCCGCATTTCCAAACAGTCTATATCGAAAATTATCCCTGAAGTTTGTGAAGCAATCATTGACTTGTTAAAGGATTATGTGAAGGTAAGGAAAACCATACTTTATTACTCAATAAAAAAGTAGTGTATTATAATAATAATTTTAATAAGTAACACGTTTACAATTAATCAACATTCTTTGAAAGCAATAGAAAGCCAGAAAGGATATAGGTACTTAATTCGGTGGTGAATGTGGAAGTTAATAATCCTGAGGTGGTTGAGACTGGGACTGCGATGAAGTGGAGGCTAGATGAGCAGATGGTGATGCCTGTGGAGGTGGAACTGAATAATCTTGAGGTTGTTGAGACTGGGACTGCGATGAATTGGAGGCTAGATGAGCAGATGGTGATGTCTGTGGAGGTGGAAATCTAAAATCCTGAGGACTGCGATGAATTGGAGGCTAGATGAGCAGATGGTGATGCCTGTGGAGGTGGAACTGAATAATCTTGAGGTTGTTGAGACTGGGACTGCGATGAATTGGAGGCTAGATGAGCAGATGGTGATGCCTGTGGAGGTGGAACTGAATAATCTTGAGGTTGTTGAGACTGGGACTGCGATGAATTGGAGGCTAGATGAGCAGATGGTGATGTCTGTGGAGGTGGAAATCTAAAATCCTGAGGACTGCGATGAATTGGAGGCTAGATGAGCAGATGGTGATGCCTGTGGAGGTGGAAATCGAAAATCCTGAGGATGAGGAGACTGAGTGTGCGATGAAGTGGAGGCTGAAGGTGTGCCAGGATATGAATTAGTGTAATATCCATAATTGCTATCCCCGTATCTTCCTGTGTCAGCTTGAAAAATAACTTGGCATATAGCATTTTTGACATAAGCTAATGTTACTGGATCATATTTCCGCAATTCAGTAGATATATACTGTACGAAAGTTATGTAAGAGTCTGTGTCTGGTTGTGATGGATGTGCACATTGTTGCAGAAGTTGGAAAGCTTCTGAAAGAGTTTCATCTGCTATGTCATCTGCATTATTAGAAGCAGTTCTCTTGTTTTTTTTGTTCGTTTGCTTGTTGTTTGTGTTGCTCTTTCCGGTTGTGTGTCACTACTAATAATGCTACTGTTCTCATTTTCGCTCACTGTAGTATTTACTTCAAGTTCCCGTTCAGTCGTATCAGATTCTTCCTGTAACAAAATTATTATTATTACTACTTATTCTTATTTTCAGCTTTATAATATTGTTGAGGATCTCACAGCGTCTTTATTTTCAGGTGCCGTCAACTGAAGAAGAGTGGCGTACAGTTTCTCAGCAATTCGAGACTAAATGGAATTTCCCACACGTGATAGGAGCGATGGACGGCAAACATGTCACTTTGCAATCGCCTTTTAAAGTGGGAACGACTATGATAATTACAAATTATTTCCTAGTATTGTTCTTTTTGCATTAGTCGATGCAAATTATAAGTTCCTGTATGTGAATGTTGGTACTAAAGGCAGAATATCAGATGGAAGTGTGTTCAAAAGCACAAATTTATATAAAAAACTCGAAAAAACTAAACATTCCACCACCGGAAATATTGCAAGTTCCCTATAAAATTGAGGTACCCTATTGTATATTAGGTGATAAAGCTTTTCAGCTGAATCATTTTACAATGAAACCATACGATGGTACTCGGGAAAGGGGTTCGTCTGAAAGAATTTTCAACTACCGACTGTCAAGAGCACGTAGAGTAGTAGAAAACGCGTTTGGAGTACTTAGTTCTGTTGACAGAGTTCTGCGTAAACCTATGCTTTTGGAACCAGAAACTGCAACTAAAGTCGTGCTGGCAACGGTTCATCTATATAACTACTTACGCAGTAATTCTAACTTTACATCGCCAGGAACGTTTGGTACAGTACAGGAGAATGGAGATGTAATACCTGGAAGCTAGCGAAATGAGCCACCATTACAATCACTAAAACCGATGGCCGTCATACCAAGAAGAGCAACAGAAAATGCCAATACAATACGGTCACACTTAGCAAGACACTTTGTTACAAACCATACAATAATTTGGCAAAATGAATATCAGTAAAGTAATGACTCACATGTTCCAAAGTATCGCGAGTGGTACCCGGGTTCATTTTTATCCGCCATAAAGTCGAAGTCATCATACACAAACCACTTTGATTTATACGTATCTTGAGCACCTGAAATAAACAAGTAACTCATTAAATAACCACGTGTATTTATTTTCTATTAGCTTATTTACTACTAATTATTACTCGGTTATCTCGGCGTTTTATCCCACTAATATTATAAAGGCGAAAGTTTGTGAGTTTGTGAGTGTGTGAGTATGTATGTATGTTTGTTCCTTCTTCACGTTCAAACGGCTGAACCGATTTGGATGAAATTTGGTATCCAGGTAGATTACATCCTGGATTAACACATAGGCTACTTTTAATCCCGGATTAACGCGGGTAACACAGCAGGGCGCCGCTAGTTTTAAATAGACGGAAATAAAACATTATTTTCTACATGCTTCCACGCTTCTTTCACAAAATAGAATGCTGTTAAAATATATATGTAGAAAAACTTTTTAGTGCGGTACTGATATTGCATCTTAATTTTATAAATTATTGCAGCTTCCAAATTATAAGTATATTTTCAATTTTAAACGCTAAAAGAAATCGAGTGAAGATTCCTTAATTTTACTTACACATATATTGTTTTCTTACCTGATCCAGTTATACGGCTTTGTTTCTCTCTGAATTTCTGAAACCCTTCTGTAGCCTCCCGTCAGAGACCGCATTTTTTTCTTTAGGTCTTCTATTGGTTTGTTCTCCATTTCGCGAGAAATCTGACGCCAAGCATCTTCTCTTACGCCTCTATTGGTATAACAACATCTTTTGGGTCCCATAAACATTTAAATTCCTTATAAAGCTATATTAGACGGCGACTTTGCGAGATGTCCATGGTGTGGTGGATCGCGCGAACAACACACAACCGTCCGCGCGCCACGCAACTGAGGCACCTTTGAGGCTGGCAAAAAACCGACAACGTACGGATCGGGCGCAGCTGGGAGCGCGCGCTCTAATATACAGAACGACCTTCCCACACCAGACGATCCAAAATGGATCGGCGATCCTGCGATCCGCGATCCAAGATCGTGATGCGTGGATCGTTCTAGGTCGATCCAACAGCAATCTTTTGCGATCCTGATGGCCTGCTCCAACGCGCTCCTGCCGATCCATACTGAATCAGTTGAATTTTGTCTGGCTATGGAGTCACACGTGCAATGACGGCGACGAATAGCCGTAGCAGCAGCAAGCTACATTTTACTTGTATATTTACGGCAAAAAATACGAAAACGAAAAAGACAGTATTGGGTTACGGGATGCCATAACTGTTAAGGAAAGACTACTAATAACATTGAGATTTTTAGCAAGTGGAAATTCTTACGTCAGTCTACAGTATCTTTTCAGAGTGTCCAAACAGTCAATATCAAAAATTGTTCCTGAGGTTTGTGAAGCACTCATCGACGTTTTGAAGGATTATGTAAAAGTAAGTGAAATTATATATTTAAAAACTCTTTATTTCAAACTTAGCTTATACTTAAGAATATATAAAAGTTACATATGTTAATTAAATTGGTGGTGATTGTGGTGACGGAGAAGGCTGCCAAGGCCCTGTTTCATAAAACTTACAATTATAGTTTACCATTACAATTTAGTGTACATTGATGCATATGTTAGAGTGTTACGTGTAAATATGAATTTTGCTAGAAGATAAACTTCAGTGTACACTAAATTGTAATAGTAAACTACAATTGTAAGTTTTATGAAACAGGGCCCTGGTTGTCGAAGTAGTAGAAGATGTTGATGGAAGCTGAGTTGTTGTTGATTCTGAAGGTCGTTCTGTATATGATGAAGTTGAAGAGTAATATCCATAATTTTCTGGTCTATATCTGCCTGTGTCAGCTTCAAAAATAATTTGAGATATGGCATGTTTTACATAACTTAACGTTATATGATCATATTTTCGTAGTTCGGTAGCAATGTATTGTCCAAAAGCGGTGTATGAATCTGTGCCTGTGTCAGCTTCAAAAATAATTTGAGATGTGGCATGTTTTACATAATTTAACGTTATATGATCATATTTTCGTAGTTCGGTAGCAATGTATTGTCCAAAAGCGGTGTATGAATCTGTCTCTGGTTGTTGTGGTTGAGCACATTGATTAAGTAGTTGAAATGCTTCCGAAATGGATTCATCTGTTATCATAATATCTTCGGAACCATGTGAAGATGTTTTTTTTCTTCTTTTATTTTGATTCCTTTTTTGGGTTTGAACATTGTGTTGGGTGTTTTGCACATTAGATTGGGCAGCAGGTTGTTCAGATGGTACAGAAGGTTCAGTTGGTATACTCTGATCATTCATATCTTGCATTTGATTATTAACATTCTCAGTTGTGTGATTGTCTACGTTTACCAGAGAATTTTCATTGATAGCATGTTCTCCGCTACCAGTGGTGCTATTAGTTTCTTCCTGTAACAACAACAATAACAAAGCATATTAATCATAGTTACACTTTTTTCAGATGCCATCAAATGAAGAAGAGTGGCTCGCAGTGTCTCAGGAATTCGACGAAAAATGGAATTTTCCACATGTATTAGGAGCAATGGATGGTAAACATGTCGTTTTGCAAGCGCCTTTTAATAGTGGCAACGACTATGATAACTATAAATTGTTTCCAAGTATAGTTCTTTTTGCATTAGTAGATGCAAATTATAGGTTCCTTTATGTGAATGTTGGGAGTAAGGGCAGAATATCAGATGGAGGCGTGTTTAAAAGCACAAAGCTATATGAGAAACTTGAAAAAAAAGGAGCTAAACATCCCATCGGCAAAAATTTTGCAAGTTCCTTATAAAATTGAAGTGCCCTATTTTATACTTGGTGATAAAGCTTTCCAATTAAATGAGTATACATTGAAACCGTATGAAGGTGATCCAGAAAGGGGTTCGAGTGAACGAATATTCAATTACAGATTATCAAGAGCACGTAGAGTTGTAGAAAACGCGTTTGGAGTACTAAGCTCAAGTTACAGAGTTTTGCGTAAACCAATGCTGTTGGAGCCAGAAAAAGCAACTAAAGTCGTGCTAGCGACAGTTTACCTGTATAACTATTTACGAAGTAATTCTAATTTAAGATCACCGGTATCTTTTGATACAATACAGGGGAATGGAGAAATAGTTCCTGGAAGCTGGCGAACGGAACAGGCACCAACATCACTACTACCCATAGATGCCATACCACGAAGAGCTTCACAAAATGCCAAAGATATTCGGTTCCACTTAGCAAGACACTTTATAACAAACGGGGCCATTGTTTGGCAAAATGAGTACCAATAAACTTATATAAATTGTACTGTGTTTATATGTTTTATAAGTTAGCTGCATTAAGAGGAATATAATGTAGTTCAGTTCATTATACTTTAACCAATTAACTATATATTTTATTTAAAACTATCCTCTCCCTAAGTTCTAGATTATAATAAGAAATACATTTTATTACATAAATACAAATATACTTTATTGACACCAAAAGAAAACATTACCTACACAGATAACACAAAATAATACAAACAAATTTAAGCCAATAATTATTATTGTATTAGTACGTCTACTGCTATAACATGACCTTTTCTTTAAGAATTATAATATTCTAATAATTTAATTATACTTTAATGGTTACCTGTAATGTAAGTTTTTTAATCAAAATAAAATTATAGTAAGTAAAAAATAACTCACCTGTTGAAGTGTATCCCTTGTTGTCCCGGGGTCATTCTTATCCGCCATGAAAGCAAACTCATCGTAAGCAAACCATTTTGATTTGTAAGTATCTTCAGCACCTGAAATAAACAATAAATTAATATAACCGGCAAATATCAATGTCCGTGAAGTCACTCCCCTACCCAAAACTTTTAAACATTTAAGTATATCTTTTTATCACAAACTAAGTTACGTTACTACGTTGTGGGGTTTTAAACAATACATTTTATTATTATTACTAATAAATTAAAATTAAAGCTTCACTAAGTGGCAGGTTATGTACTGAACTATAATTATAAAACAAAAGGAACTATAATTTCTTACCTGATCCGGTAATACGACTCTGTGGTCATAGTCAGTCGTCACACGCTCGTTCCCTAACATGATAGGTCGAAACTTTCTCAGCCTCATTACTAAAAACAGACCAGGTTTAGTCCATAGACTAAACATAAATCTTATAACAACACGAAGACTATCGCTGATTCGAGTAACAGCCATCTTCGAGAAATATCTATCCTTATCATATTCAACATCACAACTGGTGTAACATACAGTGTATACTGAATTGTTTAAAAAATTAGTACCCTCAGTGGCTGGATTTAATGCAGGAGTTGCAAGTAAACCTATATGCACTTGAGGTTGATTACGGAATGCACATGTAAATAAGGATAACCTTCAACAGACTGATAATAGTTGTATGATGTGCGGTTTACATACAATGTATCATACAATGTAGTATTATCATACAATGTAGCATTCAAATTTTGGCTCGCCTTAATGGTGCCTTTCGTGTTTGCGGCAGTTTTAACAACTGCCGCAAACACGAAAGGCACCATTAGAACATGAGGAATCGACAACGTACCATCATCCATCAGTTTTATTATATAAAATGCCAGCATACTAATTTAAATGTCTTGGTATTTCTTGAGAACCCATAATTTCATACATATTTTAAATTGTTCAGCCAATGATCTATCTTTAACACCAGATGGTTTTATGGGTTCAGTTGTTTCAGATTTTAATGGTCTATTGTCAATGCATTATTTATTATTTAAACCCACACACTATTTTATAATCGGTACATATTCCCTAGTAGCAGTACCCGACAAAGAAGTGCCGTGATCAAATGCGGTACCAGTACCGACTAAATGAATATCACACTTCACTTTTACAACTTTTGTGTTAAACAGTAAACTCACGAATTCTTGAGGTGACAAATACCACGGTACCCAATCAATAGGATAATATGCGTAAGGAGTTAAAACTTAAATTGTTAAAGAAGCACCTTCCACGGCTGTGTGTGCATATCGATATGTATACCATTTCTTTGAAAATGATATATGCATCACTTTTAATCTTGGATTTGGCATTATCATTGCTAAACCCCCGCCGCCTGACGCCGTAGCAAGCGAACTACCTTCTGGTCCTCCACCATTTGGTCCCAATCCTGTGGCGTCCATAGGCTCCTGCGTAGAATGTCCCGCAGCGACCTGTGACGAAGTAGACATCGAAGGCACATTATTTTGTATATCTGCCATATCGATATAATCGTCAAAGTTGATATTATGACTATCAAATAAATCACCAAATAGAAATCGTCAAATGGATCTGGATAAGTTGATGGTCCAGGTTGTGGTTCAGTGTATCGGCGGTATCGGATCGATTTCCACATTTCCATTCAATATTAAACTGTTTTTAACTTCTATTCCAGCATTACTCAATCTCCATTGATTGTATCCTCCAAATTGTATTTTTTCTGCAGCACTTAGTACCGTAAGCTTTTTGCAATGCACCGTAACGTTTCTGACCGCGATGCTGACCACGTCCTGGCGTCATGATTAAAGAACATCCGAAACTCCTATTTATATAGTTCAAAGTATGACGTCATATGAATGAACTTATCGAACTTATCGCCGTAAAGGATATTAGATAAGTAGAAATTATTTTTAATTTCTATACGCTTCCACCGCCACCACCACATTTTGTGGTCTACATGAACATTAATATGTGCGCTTCGCACACGTTAGTTCGTAATTAAAACCTTTATTGTTTATTAATTACTTCTCCCAGTTTTCAGACTTATAATTACTGTAAGACAAAATTCCATATTTTAGAAAAAGATAAAACTTCGCTATTGGATGCGGTTTCTTATCTAAGTACTTCAAGAATGATGCTTGTTTTCAGTAGTATCTCCAAACTCTACTAGTGAATGTAGTACCATGAGGTATTACATCATTATTAGTTAACACTATGATTGAAGTTCATAGAATGCAAGCGTCACCTTTGTACGTTATTCTAGCGGGACAAGTTTCTCCACCAAACAATAACTTTAGCAATTCTTCATAACCAGGTTCAAAATTGGGTTCGTTCCATAAAAGAATACGCCTTTGAAGCGCATCTTGAAAAGGAAATCTATCATATTTGTTAAAGTTACCGATTTGACCAAAATTTATACAAGAATGAATTATACAATCAAAAAAAGTAATTTGTACCACTAAATGTAGGTCCCATTATACATATACAATGTTTTTTCGGCACCTTTTTGTCAACTAAATAATATATATTTTTTAAGAAGTTGTACATCGCATTAAAGTCATTGACAAATTGGTGCTCTTATAAGAGACTCTAATACAGGAACACTATCAAATATACCAAAATAATATTCGCTAACACTATTCCAAGGCGCAACATAAATAAGCTTATTCATAGAAATCATTCTAGATTTTAAGAATAACGCTCTGTAGGTCATATAAATAATTCTTTGTTGTATAATATGAAAGCAGGTTGTCAAAATTTGCTTGATTTTTGGTACATATCTATACGGTCCGTTTATCCAATAAGACATTTTTCATAGGCGTTATTACAAACTAATCTAACCACTTTTCCATCCCGTTTGTTTTTTGCTTTCCGTCTTTACTCCTTTTATTTTCATTAAATCTATCGGTATTTGTTTCCGTAGTTCCATCACTAGTTTGTATGCAGGGAAATCCACGCCAGAGATCACCGTTAATGAGCTGAATGTCCGCTTCGTCCAATACTTTCGATTTTTGGGAATTTGAGAACAATCTTTGAATGGGTACAGCTCTAATTTCGTGAGAATGTACCCACGCTCTCCCGGCGACGTTATATTGATATAACTTTTGTGGTCTTTTAGTAAGATATTTTGCGAGATTCTGCCAGTACTTTGTACTAATGAATGAGCTCGGGCAAGATTGGCGACAATAGAGACGTAACCCTCTTCTGTGTCCAAATTTTCGTAATCCGATTCGTCGGATTCCTCCTGATGTACATTCTGCGATATCATCTTCTTGGTTATTGGCATGAAATCCTCGTCCGGTTCGCTTTCGTACTCTACACTCGCTTGACCGTGTTGAAATAATACGCCTGGTTAGTAATATCCTCGTCCTCGCTGCTCACAACTCTCTGCCTCTTTAATGGTGACTTCTCCCTAAAATCCTGAACTCCTCCTCTGGAACGATAGGAACTTGTTTGGCTTTTTTCCCAGTATCCTAAGTGTCTTCTGTTTCCTCTGTGATATATTCTCGAATTCTTTGGACGCAGTGGCACCTGCCCTGCATATCGATCCACAGTAGGCACAGTCGTGGATGACATGGAGGTGGCCTTCGTGTTCGCCAATGATGAAGATTCCTCTTCCTCGATTTCCTCTTCCTCGATTTCCTTCACCTCTTTCCGTCTCCTGTCCAGTTCCATTATTGCTTCTGAATAGTGGTCGAATAATTGTTAGTTCAAATCTTCGGTCTAATCCATCGCTTGGATTTCATGGATAATCCTTCTTCGGAGGACCACGTTCCCGAATCCACAGTTGGTTAATCTCTTCTTGTTCTCCCAAAGATAAGTTATGAAATCTTTCATTATTTTTGTAATCGCCTGTCCGATATGGTATAGTTTCATGTTCTTCTTTTCCAGACCCGTCGTCAGAACCGCTTGAAAAAACGTTTTCATTGACGCTATCGTTTCGTTGCTTTGCCACGAAGTCTCTAACCATACCTACATAGGATGCTTCTTCACGAAATTCACCTGTTTCTTCTTCTGACTCATCAATTGTTTCCCTTTTGACCTTTTTGGCATTGCTGCTGGTTCCACCTCCAAAACATACTGGGTATTCTGCATCATCCAAGAATTGTCCATTGTTTCCCCCTGATTCCTTCGTTCAAAGCCACAATCTTCACAACGTCGTCGTTTTCTGTTAACGAAATCGGTGATTGGCTTCTGTCCATTTTTAATTATTAGAAATTCTTTTAACCCATAAAACAATTTTGTCAAATATGTGACATTTTGAAAGCGTTCCGATGCACTTGGTTACTGCGGCAGCCAAGTTTCGATTTAAATTTAATTTCGCATATTTTTTCCCATTCTGAGTGTTTTATTCTTCAAGGGATATTTTTCTTCTGTGGTAAAACACCAAATAAGTACGAGTACTAATAACCTTATTAGTATAAATAAAAAACAAATAAAACGACCTGTAATTTTGACAAAATGTTTGAACTTTTTTCGGTTTTCACAAAGATATTCTGGTTACGTTTTCTTGTAAACTGTGTTGATATTTTAATGTTATTGGTTAGATACATTCATATTATATTTAAATAAAACATAATAACAGGGTGCCATCGATCTTATTTCCAAGATACATTTTTTTCCAGAAATACTCTCCCGTTTTGCTTTCATCACTTTTCCGCGGTGCCCTTTCCTTATATAATAATTTCATGACTCTTTGGTTCGGTTTGTCAGTGGCTATATATATTTAGCCAATCACAGACCGAGTTTCCTACGATTGCGCCAAACCATTGAGCAAGGAATGGGAATTGAAAATAAGTTTGACGCGACCACAGCGACTTCAATATTTCGCGCCAATTGGCCCGAGTGACTATTACTCATTCTGTGTGCATAGACTGACATAAGATTCAAAGTATTTTAACCAAAGAATCAATTTTTACTAAACGGAATGAATTTTATTTCGCTGTAAAGGTTCTTATATGTCTAGAAATTATTTTCAATTTCTATACGCTTCCACCGCCACCACCACATTTTGTGGTTACGAACAAACCTGCGTGAGAAAAATCGATTAAAATGTTGCCAACAGGATCTTATATGAAACAAAGGTCATTCACTGACATCTATTCTAATCTTATCCAATTTGATCATGTGCCAGATCCATCTTCTAAAAAATATAGTGATTGTTTATTAATACAAGGAAAGACACTATTAAAGTACCAATACATAATTGTTATTGGTCTCATATTTCACATTATTTTGTTCTAGTCATTGTTGCACCAGGATACCTAAAATATAAAACAATAACATAAAACGACTACCACGTTTACGTTTACTACTTTTTAGAACATAACGGTTTTTTTTTGTATTGTATACAAAAAAAAACCGTTATGTTCTAAAAGTCACGTAAAAGATAATCATGCGTAATTTTGACTAACTAGGCAACGACGATATTTCAAAAAAGGCGACATTTATCTAAATAATGCGTTTGCTTCTCGAAAGGTCCGGCCGACGATTGAAATGTCCGCGAGGCGTGTCCTTGAAATGCCGCTATTTAGAAAGAGAGAGCTATATACATGAATTAATTACATAATAATGTCAGTATACAGAATGTGGCGTAATGAATGGATAATATGGTACCTGCGGGTAGAGGACCTGCGTTGTGGCGGTTCAGAAAAATATGTTTGACGTTACATAAAAGTCCCTCGGTTTTCGAGATATACGACATTTACGAAAATTCAAAAAATTACAGCTTTTGCTCATTTTGGTGGCAAGAATCCAAATGAAGGATTTTTTTCTATCTATTTTTTGGATAGTATTCCTGGATAGATGCGTTAGCGAATATAAATTATGATTTTTAGGGCGCATGCATAGTTTTTTGCTTAGTTAGTACATTTTTTTAATGTTTATGCTGACGAGGTGTAAAAAAAAAGGTAACCTGAGTGCCAAATTAAGAAAAAAAACATGTTTCATTAGCTGGGTCCACACCAGTCGATCCAAAATAGATCGGCGATCCTGCGATCCGCGATCCAATATCGTGATACGTGGAGCGTGGATCGTACTAGGCCGATCCAGTTTGTTGAAACTGCGATCCTGAACTACGCTCCAAGCGATCCATAGGCGATCCGTGATTCAGTCGAACTCTTGCTGGAGATGGAGTCACACGTACAGCGGCGGCGTCTAATTGCCGTGGCAGCAGCAACCTTTATTTTGCTTAAATATTTGCGCAAAAAATCTCAATAAAGAAAAAGACGGTTCTGGGTAAAAACAATATACAAAAGCCGCTTGGAATCTGGGGGGACTAAGCTTTACGCAGTGTCAGATAAAGTTGAACACAATTTCGCAAGAATGAATGTTAATAAATTTGAGGTATTGTGTTCATTATTGAACAACAAGCTAAAAAAGAAGGATACAAATTATAGAGATGCCATTACTGTGAAGGAAAGATTACTACTAACATTGAGATTTTTAGCGACTGGAGATTCGTACGTCATTTTGCAGTATCTCTTCCGCATTTCCAAACAGTCTATATCGAAAATTATCCCTGAAGTTTGTGAAGCAATCATTGACTTGTTAAAGGATTATGTGAAGGTAAGGAAAACCATACTTTATTACTCAATAAAAAAGTAGTGTATTATAATAATAATTTTAATAAGTAACACGTTTACAATTAATCAACATTCTTTGAAAGCAATAGAAAGCCAGAAAGGATATAGGTACTTAATTCGGTGGTGAATGTGGAAGTTAATAATCCTGAGGTGGTTGAGACTGGGACTGCGATGAAGTGGAGGCTAGATGAGCAGATGGTGATGCCTGTGGAGGTGGAACTGAATAATCTTGAGGTTGTTGAGACTGGGACTGCGATGAATTGGAGGCTAGATGAGCAGATGGTGATGTCTGTGGAGGTGGAAATCTAAAATCCTGAGGACTGCGATGAATTGGAGGCTAGATGAGCAGATGGTGATGCCTGTGGAGGTGGAACTGAATAATCTTGAGGTTGTTGAGACTGGGACTGCGATGAATTGGAGGCTAGATGAGCAGATGGTGATGCCTGTGGAGGTGGAACTGAATAATCTTGAGGTTGTTGAGACTGGGACTGCGATGAATTGGAGGCTAGATGAGCAGATGGTGATGTCTGTGGAGGTGGAAATCTAAAATCCTGAGGACTGCGATGAATTGGAGGCTAGATGAGCAGATGGTGATGCCTGTGGAGGTGGAAATCGAAAATCCTGAGGATGAGGAGACTGAGTGTGCGATGAAGTGGAGGCTGAAGGTGTGCCAGGATATGAATTAGTGTAATATCCATAATTGCTATCCCCGTATCTTCCTGTGTCAGCTTGAAAAATAACTTGGCATATAGCATTTTTGACATAAGCTAATGTTACTGGATCATATTTCCGCAATTCAGTAGATATATACTGTACGAAAGTTATGTAAGAGTCTGTGTCTGGTTGTGATGGATGTGCACATTGTTGCAGAAGTTGGAAAGCTTCTGAAAGAGTTTCATCTGCTATGTCATCTGCATTATTAGAAGCAGTTCTCTTGTTTTTTTTGTTCGTTTGCTTGTTGTTTGTGTTGCTCTTTCCGGTTGTGTGTCACTACTAATAATGCTACTGTTCTCATTTTCGCTCACTGTAGTATTTACTTCAAGTTCCCGTTCAGTCGTATCAGATTCTTCCTGTAACAAAATTATTATTATTACTACTTATTCTTATTTTCAGCTTTATAATATTGTTGAGGATCTCACAGCGTCTTTATTTTTAGGTGCCGTCAACTGAAGAAGAGTGGCGTACAGTTTCTCAGCAATTCGAGACTAAATGGAATTTCCCACACGTGATAGGAGCGATGGACGGCAAACATGTCACTTTGCAATCGCCTTTTAAAGTGGGAACGACTATGATAATTACAAATTATTTCCTAGTATTGTTCTTTTTGCATTAGTCGATGCAAATTATAAGTTCCTGTATGTGAATGTTGGTACTAAAGGCAGAATATCAGATGGAAGTGTGTTCAAAAGCACAAATTTATATAAAAAACTCGAAAAAACTAAACATTCCACCACCGGAAATATTGCAAGTTCCCTATAAAATTGAGGTACCCTATTGTATATTAGGTGATAAAGCTTTTCAGCTGAATCATTTTACAATGAAACCATACGATGGTACTCGGGAAAGGGGTTCGTCTGAAAGAATTTTCAACTACCGACTGTCAAGAGCACGTAGAGTAGTAGAAAACGCGTTTGGAGTACTTAGTTCTGTTGACAGAGTTCTGCGTAAACCTATGCTTTTGGAACCAGAAACTGCAACTAAAGTCGTGCTGGCAACGGTTCATCTATATAACTACTTACGCAGTAATTCTAACTTTACATCGCCAGGAACGTTTGGTACAGTACAGGAGAATGGAGATGTAATACCTGGAAGCTAGCGAAATGAGCCACCATTACAATCACTAAAACCGATGGCCGTCATACCAAGAAGAGCAACAGAAAATGCCAATACAATACGGTCACACTTAGCAAGACACTTTGTTACAAACCATACAATAATTTGGCAAAATGAATATCAGTAAAGTAATGACTCACATGTTCCAAAGTATCGCGAGTGGTACCCGGGTTCATTTTTATCCGCCATAAAGTCGAAGTCATCATACACAAACCACTTTGATTTATACGTATCTTGAGCACCTGAAATAAACAAGTAACTCATTAAATAACCACGTGTATTTATTTTCTATTAGCTTATTTACTACTAATTATTACTCGGTTATCTCGGCGTTTTATCCCACTAATATTATAAAGGCGAAAGTTTGTGAGTTTGTGAGTGTGTGAGTATGTATGTATGTTTGTTCCTTCTTCACGTTCAAACGGCTGAACCGATTTGGATGAAATTTGGTATCCAGGTAGATTACATCCTGGATTAACACATAGGCTACTTTTAATCCCGGATTAACGCGGGTAACACAGCAGGGCGCCGCTAGTTTTAAATAGACGGAAATAAAACATTATTTTCTACATGCTTCCACGCTTCTTTCACAAAATAGAATGCTGTTAAAATATATATGTAGAAAAACTTTTTAGTGCGGTACTGATATTGCATCTTAATTTTATAAATTATTGCAGCTTCCAAATTATAAGTATATTTTCAATTTTAAACGCTAAAAGAAATCGAGTGAAGATTCCTTAATTTTACTTACACATATATTGTTTTCTTACCTGATCCAGTTATACGGCTTTGTTTCTCTCTGAATTTCTGAAACCCTTCTGTAGCCTCCCATCAGAGACCGCATTTTTTTCTTTAGGTCTTCTATTGGTTTGTTCTCCATTTCGCGAGAAATCTGACGCCAAGCATCTTCTCTTACGCCTCTATTGGTATAACAACATCTTTTGGGTCCCATAAACATTTAAATTCCTTATAAAGCTATATTAGACGGCGACTTTGCGAGATGTCCATGGTGTGGTGGATCGCGCGAACAACACACAACCGTCCGCGCGCCACGCAACTGAGGCACCTTTGAGGCTGGCAAAAAACCGACAACGTACGGATCGGGCGCAGCTGGGAGCGCGCGCTCTAATATACAGAACGACCTTCCCACACCAGACGATCCAAAATGGATCGGCGATCCTGCGATCCGCGATCCAAGATCGTGATGCGTGGATCGTTCTAGGTCGATCCAACAGCAATCTTTTGCGATCCTGATGGCCTGCTCCAACGCGCTCCTGCCGATCCATACTGAATCAGTTGAATTTTGTCTGGCTATGGAGTCACACGTGCAATGACGGCGACGAATAGCCGTAGCAGCAGCAAGCTACATTTTACTTGTATATTTACGGCAAAAAATACGAAAACGAAAAAGACAGTATTGGGTTACGGGATGCCATAACTGTTAAGGAAAGACTACTAATAACATTGAGATTTTTAGCAAGTGGAAATTCTTACGTCAGTCTACAGTATCTTTTCAGAGTGTCCAAACAGTCAATATCAAAAATTGTTCCTGAGGTTTGTGAAGCACTCATCGACGTTTTGAAGGATTATGTAAAAGTAAGTGAAATTATATATTTAAAAACTCTTTATTTCAAACTTAGCTTATACTTAAGAATATATAAAAGTTACATATGTTAATTAAATTGGTGGTGATTGTGGTGACGGAGAAGGCTGCCAAGGCCCTGTTTCATAAAACTTACAATTATAGTTTACCATTACAATTTAGTGTACATTGATGCATATGTTAGAGTGTTACGTGTAAATATGAATTTTGCTAGAAGATAAACTTCAGTGTACACTAAATTGTAATAGTAAACTACAATTGTAAGTTTTATGAAACAGGGCCCTGGTTGTCGAAGTAGTAGAAGATGTTGATGGAAGCTGAGTTGTTGTTGATTCTGAAGGTCGTTCTGTATATGATGAAGTTGAAGAGTAATATCCATAATTTTCTGGTCTATATCTGCCTGTGTCAGCTTCAAAAATAATTTGAGATATGGCATGTTTTACATAACTTAACGTTATATGATCATATTTTCGTAGTTCGGTAGCAATGTATTGTCCAAAAGCGGTGTATGAATCTGTGCCTGTGTCAGCTTCAAAAATAATTTGAGATGTGGCATGTTTTACATAATTTAACGTTATATGATCATATTTTCGTAGTTCGGTAGCAATGTATTGTCCAAAAGCGGTGTATGAATCTGTCTCTGGTTGTTGTGGTTGAGCACATTGATTAAGTAGTTGAAATGCTTCCGAAATGGATTCATCTGTTATCATAATATCTTCGGAACCATGTGAAGATGTTTTTTTTCTTCTTTTATTTTGATTCCTTTTTTGGGTTTGAACATTGTGTTGGGTGTTTTGCACATTAGATTGGGCAGCAGGTTGTTCAGATGGTACAGAAGGTTCAGTTGGTATACTCTGATCATTCATATCTTGCATTTGATTATTAACATTCTCAGTTGTGTGATTGTCTACGTTTACCAGAGAATTTTCATTGATAGCATGTTCTCCGCTACCAGTGGTGCTATTAGTTTCTTCCTGTAACAACAACAATAACAAAGCATATTAATCATAGTTACACTTTTTTCAGATGCCATCAAATGAAGAAGAGTGGCTCGCAGTGTCTCAGGAATTCGACGAAAAATGGAATTTTCCACATGTATTAGGAGCAATGGATGGTAAACATGTCGTTTTGCAAGCGCCTTTTAATAGTGGCAACGACTATGATAACTATAAATTGTTTCCAAGTATAGTTCTTTTTGCATTAGTAGATGCAAATTATAGGTTCCTTTATGTGAATGTTGGGAGTAAGGGCAGAATATCAGATGGAGGCGTGTTTAAAAGCACAAAGCTATATGAGAAACTTGAAAAAAAAGGAGCTAAACATCCCATCGGCAAAAATTTTGCAAGTTCCTTATAAAATTGAAGTGCCCTATTTTATACTTGGTGATAAAGCTTTCCAATTAAATGAGTATACATTGAAACCGTATGAAGGTGATCCAGAAAGGGGTTCGAGTGAACGAATATTCAATTACAGATTATCAAGAGCACGTAGAGTTGTTGAAAACGCGTTTGGAGTACTAAGCTCAAGTTACAGAGTTTTGCGTAAACCAATGCTGTTGGAGCCAGAAAAAGCAACTAAAGTCGTGCTAGCGACAGTTTACCTGTATAACTATTTACGAAGTAATTCTAATTTAAGATCACCGGTATCTTTTGATACAATACAGGGGAATGGAGAAATAGTTCCTGGAAGCTGGCGAACGGAACAGGCACCAACATCACTACTACCCATAGATGCCATACCACGAAGAGCTTCACAAAATGCCAAAGATATTCGGTTCCACTTAGCAAGACACTTTATAACAAACGGGGCCATTGTTTGGCAAAATGAGTACCAATAAACTTATATAAATTGTACTGTGTTTATATGTTTTATAAGTTAGCTGCATTAAGAGGAATATAATGTAGTTCAGTTCATTATACTTTAACCAATTAACTATATATTTTATTTAAAACTATCCTCTCCCTAAGTTCTAGATTATAATAAGAAATAAATTTTATTACATAAATACAAATATACTTTATTGACACCAAAAGAAAACATTACCTACACAGATAACACAAAATAATACAAACAAATTTAAGCCAATAATTATTATTGTATTAGTACGTCTACTGCTATAACATGACCTTTTCTTTAAGAATTATAATATTCTAATAATTTAATTATACTTTAATGGTTACCTGTAATGTAAGTTTTTTAATCAAAATAAAATTATAGTAAGTAAAAAATAACTCACCTGTTGAAGTGTATCCCTTGTTGTCCCGGGGTCATTCTTATCCGCCATGAAAGCAAACTCATCGTAAGCAAACCATTTTGATTTGTAAGTATCTTCAGCACCTGAAATAAACAATAAATTAATATAACCGGAAAATATCAATGTCCGTGAAGTCACTCCCCTACCCAAAACTTTTAAACATTTAAGTATATCTTTTTATCACAAACTAAGTTACGTTACTACGTTGTGGGGTTTTAAACAATACATTTTATTATTATTACTAATAAATTAAAATTAAAGCTTCACTAAGAGTGGCAGGTTATGTACTGAACTATAATTATAAAACAAAAGGAACTATAATTTCTTACCTGATCCGGTAATACGACTCTGTGGTCATAGTCAGTCGTCACACGCTCGTTCCCTAACATGATAGGTCGAAACTTTCTCAGCCTCATTACTAAAAACAGACCAGGTTTAAACATAAATCTTATAACAACACGAAGACTATCGCTGATTCGAGTAACAGCCATCTTCGAGAAATATCTATCCTTATCATATTCAACATCACAACTGGTGTAACATACAGTGTATACTGAATTGTTTAAAAAATTAGTACTCTCAGTGGCTGGATTTAATGCAGGAGTTGCAAGTAAACCTATATGCACTTGAGGTTGATTACGGAATGCACATGTAAATATGGATAACCTTCAACAGACTGATAATAGTTGTATGATGTGCGGTTTACATACAATGTATCATACAATGTAGTATTATCATACAATGTAGCATTCAAATTTTGGCTCGCCTTAATGGTGCCTTTCGTGTTTGCGGCAGTTTTAACAACTGCCGCAAACACGAAAGGCACCATTAGAACATGAGGAATCGACAACGTACCATCATCCATCAGTTTTATTATATAAAATGCCAGCATACTAATTTAAATGTCTTGGTATTTCTTGAGAACCCATAATTTCATACATATTTTAAATTGTTCAGCCAATGATCTATCTTTAACACCAGATGGTTTTATGGGTTCAGTTGTTTCAGATTTTAATGGTCTATTGTCAATGCATTATTTATTATTTAAACCCACACACTATTTTATAATCGGTACATATTCCCTAGTAGCAGTACCCGACAAAGAAGTGCCGTGATCAAATGCGGTACCAGTACCGACTAAATGAATATCACACTTCACTTTTACAACTTTTGTGTTAAACAGTAAACTCACGAATTCTTGAGGTGACAAATACCACGGTACCCAATCAATAGGATAATATGCGTAAGGAGTTAAAACTTAAATTGTTAAAGAAGCACCTTCCACGGCTGTGTGTGCATATCGATATGTATACCATTTCTTTGAAAATGATATATGCATCACTTTTAATCTTGGATTTGGCATTATCATTGCTAAACCCCCGCCGCCTGACGCCGTAGCAAGCGAACTACCTTCTGGTCCTCCACCATTTGGTCCCAATCCTGTGGCGTCCATAGGCTCCTGCGTAGAATGTCCCGCAGCGACCTGTGACGAAGTAGACATCGAAGGCACATTATTTTGTATATCTGCCATATCGATATAATCGTCAAAGTTGATATTATGACTATCAAATAAATCACCAAATAGAAATCGTCAAATGGATCTGGATAAGTTGATGGTCCAGGTTGTGGTTCAGTGTATCGGCGGTATCGGATCGATTTCCACATTTCCATTCAATATTAAACTGTTTTTAACTTCTATTCCAGCATTACTCAATCTCCATTGATTGTATCCTCCAAATTGTATTTTTTCTGCAGCACTTAGTACCGTAAGCTTTTTGCAATGCACCGTAACGTTTCTGACCGCGATGCTGACCACGTCCTGGCATCATGATTAAAGAACATCCGAAACTCCTATTTATATAGTTCAAAGTATGACGTCATATGAATGAACTTATCGAACTTATCGCCGTAAAGGATATTAGATAAGTAGAAATTATTTTTAATTTCTATACGCTTCCACCGCCACCACCACATTTTGTGGTTTACATGAACATTAATATGTGCGCTTCGCACACGTTAGTTCGTAATTAAAACCTTTATTGTTTATTAATTACTTCTCCCAGTTTTCAGACTTATAATTACTGTAAGACAAAATTCCATATTTTAGAAAAAGATAAAACTTCGCTATTGGATGCGGTTTCTTATCTAAGTACTTCAAGAATGATGCTTGTTTTCAGTAGTATCTCCAAACTCTACTAGTGAATGTAGTACCATGAGGTATTACATCATTATTAGTTAACACTATGATTGAAGTTCATAGAATGCAAGCGTCACCTTTGTACGTTATTCTAGCGGGACAAGTTTCTCCACCAAACAATAACTTTAGCAATTCTTCATAACCAGGTTCAAAATTGGGTTCGTTCCATAAAAGAATACGCCTTTGAAGCGCATCTTGAAAAGGAAATCTATCATATTTGTTAAAGTTACCGATTTGACCAAAATTTATACAAGAATGAATTATACAATCAAAAAAAGTAATTTGTACCACTAAATGTAGGTCCCATTATACATATACAATGTTTTTTCGGCACCTTTTTGTCAACTAAATAATATATATTTTTTAAGAAGTTGTACATCGCATTAAAGTCATTGACAAATTGGTGCTCTTATAAGAGACTCTAATACAGGAACACTATCAAATATACCAAAATAATATTCGCTAACACTATTCCAAGGCGCAACATAAATAAGCTTATTCATAGAAATCATTCTAGATTTTAAGAATAACGCTCTGTAGGTCATATAAATAATTCTTTGTTGTATAATATGAAAGCAGGTTGTCAAAATTTGCTTGCTTTTTGGTACATATCTATACGGTCCGTTTATCCAATAAGACATTTTTCATAGGCGTTATTACAAACTAATCTAACCACTTTTCCATCCCGTTTGTTTTTTGCTTTCCGTCTTTACTCCTTTTATTTTCATTAAATCTATCGGTATTTGTTTCCGTAGTTCCATCACTAGTTTGTATGCAGGGAAATCCACGCCAGAGATCACCGTTAATGAGCTGAATGTCCGCTTCGTCCAATACTTTCGATTTTTGGGAATTTGAGAACAATCTTTGAATGGGTACAGCTCTAATTTCGTGAGAATGTACCCACGCTCTCCCGGCGACGTTATATTGATATAACTTTTGTGGTCTTTTAGTAAGATATTTTGCGAGATTCTGCCAGTACTTTGTACTAATGAATGAGCTCGGGCAAGATTGGCGACAATAGAGACGTAACCCTCTTCTGTGTCCAAATTTTCGTAATCCGATTCGTCGGATTCCTCCTGATGTACATTCTGCGATATCATCTTCTTGGTTATTGGCATGAAATCCTCGTCCGGTTCGCTTTCGTACTCTACACTCGCTTGACCGTGTTGAAATAATACGCCTGGTTAGTAATATCCTCGTCCTCGCTGCTCACAACTCTCTGCCTCTTTAATGGTGACTTCTCCCTAAAATCCTGAACTCCTCCTCTGGAACGATAGGAACTTGTTTGGCTTTTTTCCCAGTATCCTAAGTGTCTTCTGTTTCCTCTGTGATATATTCTCGAATTCTTTGGACGCAGTGGCACCTGCCCTGCATATCGATCCACAGTAGGCACAGTCGTGGATGACATGGAGGTGGCCTTCGTGTTCGCCAATGATGAAGATTCCTCTTCCTCGATTTCCTTCACCTCTTTCCGTCTCCTGTCCAGTTCCATTATTGCTTCTGAATAGTGGTCGAATAATTGTTAGTTCAAATCTTCGGTCTAATCCATCGCTTGGAGTTCATGGATAATCCTTCTTCGGAGGACCACGTTCCCGAATCCACAGTTGGTTAATCTCTTCTTGTTCTCCCAAAGATAAGTTATGAAATCTTTCATTATTTTTGTAATCGCCTGTCCGATATGGTATAGTTTCATGTTCTTCTTTTCCAGACCCGTCGTCAGAACCGCTTGAAAAAACGTTTTCATTGACGCTATCGTTTCGTTGCTTTGCCACGAAGTCTCTAACCATACCTACATAGGATGCTTCTTCACGAAATTCACCTGTTTCTTCTTCTGACTCATCAATTGTTTTCCTTTTGACCTTTTTGGCATTGCTGCTGGTTCCACCTCCAAAACATACTGGGTATTCTGCATCATCCAAGAATTGTCCATTGTTTCCCCCTGATTCCTTCGTTCAAAGCCACAATCTTCACAACGTCGTCGTTTTCTGTTAACGAAATCGGTGATTGGCTTCTGTCCATTTTTAATTATTAGAAATTCTTTTAACCCATAAAACAATTTTGTCAAATATGTGACATTTTGAAAGCGTTCCGATGCACTTGGTTACTGCGGCAGCCAAGTTTCGATTTAAATTTAATTTCGCATATTTTTTCCCATTCTGAGTGTTTTATTCTTCAAGGGATATTTTTCTTCTGTGGTAAAACACCAAATAAGTACGAGTACTAATAACCTTATTAGTATAAATAAAAAACAAATAAAACGACCTGTAATTTTGACAAAATGTTTGAACTTTTTTCGGTTTTCACAAAGATATTCTGGTTACGTTTTCTAGTAAACTGTGTTGATATTTTAATGTTATTGGTTAGATACATTCATATTATATTTAAATAAAACATAATAACAGGGTGCCATCGATCTTATTTCCAAGATACATTTTTTTCCAGAAATACTCTCCCGTTTTGCTTTCATCACTTTTCCGCGGTGCCCTTTCCTTATATAATAATTTCATGACTCTTTGGTTCGGTTTGTCAGTGGCTATATATATTTAGCCAATCACAGACCGAGTTTCCTACGATTGCGCCAAACCATTGAGCAAGGAATGGGAATTGAAAATAAGTTTGACGCGACCACAGCGACTTCAATATTTCGCGCCAATTGGCCCGAGTGACTATTACTCATTCTGTGTGCATAGACTGACATAAGATTCAAAGTATTTTAACCAAAGAATCAATTTTTACTAAACGGAATGAATTTTATTTCGCTGTAAAGGTTCTTATATGTCTAGAAATTATTTTCAATTTCTATACGCTTCCACCGCCACCACCACATTTTGTGGTTACGAACAAACCTGCGTGAGAAAAATCGATTAAAATGTTGCCAACAGGATCTTATATGAAACAAAGGTCATTCACTGACATCTATTCTAATCTTATCCAATTTGATCATGTGCCAGATCCATCTTCTAAAAAATATAGTGATTGTTTATTAATACAAGGAAAGACACTATTAAAGTACCAATACATAATTGTTATTGGTCTCATATTTCACATTATTTTGTTCTAGTCATTGTTGCACCAGGATACCTAAAATATAAAACAATAACATAAAACGACTACCACGTTTACGTTTACTACTTTTTAGAACATAACGGTTTTTTTTTGTATTGTATACAAAAAAAAACCGTTATGTTCTAAAAGTCACGTAAAAGATAATCATGCGTAATTTTGACTAACTAGGCAACGACGATATTTCAAAAAAGGCGACATTTATCTAAATAATGCGTTTGCTTCTCGAAAGGTCCGGCCGACGATTGAAATGTCCGCGAGGCGTGTCCTTGAAATGCCGCTATTTAGAAAGAGAGAGCTATATACATGAATTAATTACATAATAATGTCAGTATACAGAATGTGGCGTAATGAATGGATAATATGGTACCTGCGGGTAGAGGACCTGCGTTGTGGCGGTTCAGAAAAATATGTTTGACGTTACATAAAAGTCCCTCGGTTTTCGAGATATACGACATTTACGAAAATTCAAAAAATTACAGCTTTTGCTCATTTTGGTGGCAAGAATCCAAATGAAGGATTTTTTTCTATCTATTTTTTGGATAGTATTCCTGGATAGATGCGTTAGCGAATATAAATTATGATTTTTAGGGCGCATGCATAGTTTTTTGCTTAGTTAGTACATTTTTTTAATGTTTATGCTGACGAGGTGTAAAAAAAAAGGTAACCTGAGTGCCAAATTAAGAAAAAAAACATGTTTCATTAGCTGGGTCCACACCAGTCGATCCAAAATAGATCGGCGATCCTGCGATCCGCGATCCAATATCGTGATACGTGGAGCGTGGATCGTACTAGGCCGATCCAGTTTGTTGAAACTGCGATCCTGAACTACGCTCCAAGCGATCCATAGGCGATCCGTGATTCAGTCGAACTCTTGCTGGAGATGGAGTCACACGTACAGCGGCGGCGTCTAATTGCCGTGGCAGCAGCAACCTTTATTTTGCTTAAATATTTGCGCAAAAAATCTCAATAAAGAAAAAGACGGTTCTGGGTAAAAACAATATACAAAAGCCGCTTGGAATCTGGGGGGACTAAGCTTTACGCAGTGTCAGATAAAGTTGAACACAATTTCGCAAGAATGAATGTTAATAAATTTGAGGTATTGTGTTCATTATTGAACAACAAGCTAAAAAAGAAGGATACAAATTATAGAGATGCCATTACTGTGAAGGAAAGATTACTACTAACATTGAGATTTTTAGCGACTGGAGATTCGTACGTCATTTTGCAGTATCTCTTCCGCATTTCCAAACAGTCTATATCGAAAATTATCCCTGAAGTTTGTGAAGCAATCATTGACTTGTTAAAGGATTATGTGAAGGTAAGGAAAACCATACTTTATTACTCAATAAAAAAGTAGTGTATTATAATAATAATTTTAATAAGTAACACGTTTACAATTAATCAACATTCTTTGAAAGCAATAGAAAGCCAGAAAGGATATAGGTACTTAATTCGGTGGTGAATGTGGAAGTTAATAATCCTGAGGTGGTTGAGACTGGGACTGCGATGAAGTGGAGGCTAGATGAGCAGATGGTGATGCCTGTGGAGGTGGAACTGAATAATCTTGAGGTTGTTGAGACTGGGACTGCGATGAATTGGAGGCTAGATGAGCAGATGGTGATGTCTGTGGAGGTGGAAATCTAAAATCCTGAGGACTGCGATGAATTGGAGGCTAGATGAGCAGATGGTGATGCCTGTGGAGGTGGAACTGAATAATCTTGAGGTTGTTGAGACTGGGACTGCGATGAATTGGAGGCTAGATGAGCAGATGGTGATGCCTGTGGAGGTGGAACTGAATAATCTTGAGGTTGTTGAGACTGGGACTGCGATGAATTGGAGGCTAGATGAGCAGATGGTGATGTCTGTGGAGGTGGAAATCTAAAATCCTGAGGACTGCGATGAATTGGAGGCTAGATGAGCAGATGGTGATGCCTGTGGAGGTGGAAATCGAAAATCCTGAGGATGAGGAGACTGAGTGTGCGATGAAGTGGAGGCTGAAGGTGTGCCAGGATATGAATTAGTGTAATATCCATAATTGCTATCCCCGTATCTTCCTGTGTCAGCTTGAAAAATAACTTGGCATATAGCATTTTTGACATAAGCTAATGTTACTGGATCATATTTCCGCAATTCAGTAGATATATACTGTACGAAAGTTATGTAAGAGTCTGTGTCTGGTTGTGATGGATGTGCACATTGTTGCAGAAGTTGGAAAGCTTCTGAAAGAGTTTCATCTGCTATGTCATCTGCATTATTAGAAGCAGTTCTCTTGTTTTTTTTGTTCGTTTGCTTGTTGTTTGTGTTGCTCTTTCCGGTTGTGTGTCACTACTAATAATGCTACTGTTCTCATTTTCGCTCACTGTAGTATTTACTTCAAGTTCCCGTTCAGTCGTATCAGATTCTTCCTGTAACAAAATTATTATTATTACTACTTATTCTTATTTTCAGCTTTATAATATTGTTGAGGATCTCACAGCGTCTTTATTTTTAGGTGCCGTCAACTGAAGAAGAGTGGCGTACAGTTTCTCAGCAATTCGAGACTAAATGGAATTTCCCACACGTGATAGGAGCGATGGACGGCAAACATGTCACTTTGCAATCGCCTTTTAAAGTGGGAACGACTATGATAATTACAAATTATTTCCTAGTATTGTTCTTTTTGCATTAGTCGATGCAAATTATAAGTTCCTGTATGTGAATGTTGGTACTAAAGGCAGAATATCAGATGGAAGTGTGTTCAAAAGCACAAATTTATATAAAAAACTCGAAAAAACTAAACATTCCACCACCGGAAATATTGCAAGTTCCCTATAAAATTGAGGTACCCTATTGTATATTAGGTGATAAAGCTTTTCAGCTGAATCATTTTACAATGAAACCATACGATGGTACTCGGGAAAGGGGTTCGTCTGAAAGAATTTTCAACTACCGACTGTCAAGAGCACGTAGAGTAGTAGAAAACGCGTTTGGAGTACTTAGTTCTGTTGACAGAGTTCTGCGTAAACCTATGCTTTTGGAACCAGAAACTGCAACTAAAGTCGTGCTGGCAACGGTTCATCTATATAACTACTTACGCAGTAATTCTAACTTTACATCGCCAGGAACGTTTGGTACAGTACAGGAGAATGGAGATGTAATACCTGGAAGCTAGCGAAATGAGCCACCATTACAATCACTAAAACCGATGGCCGTCATACCAAGAAGAGCAACAGAAAATGCCAATACAATACGGTCACACTTAGCAAGACACTTTGTTACAAACCATACAATAATTTGGCAAAATGAATATCAGTAAAGTAATGACTCACATGTTCCAAAGTATCGCGAGTGGTACCCGGGTTCATTTTTATCCGCCATAAAGTCGAAGTCATCATACACAAACCACTTTGATTTATACGTATCTTGAGCACCTGAAATAAACAAGTAACTCATTAAATAACCACGTGTATTTATTTTCTATTAGCTTATTTACTACTAATTATTACTCGGTTATCTCGGCGTTTTATCCCACTAATATTATAAAGGCGAAAGTTTGTGAGTGTGTGAGTATGTATGTATGTTTGTTCCTTCTTCACGTTCAAACGGCTGAACCGATTTGGATGAAATTTGGTATCCAGGTAGATTACATCCTGGATTAACACATAGGCTACTTTTAATCCCGGATTAACGCGGGTAACACAGCAGGGCGCCGCTAGTTTTAAATAGACGGAAATAAAACATTATTTTCTACATGCTTCCACGCTTCTTTCACAAAATAGAATGCTGTTAAAATATATATGTAGAAAAACTTTTTAGTGCGGTACTGATATTGCATCTTAATTTTATAAATTATTGCAGCTTCCAAATTATAAGTATATTTTCAATTTTAAACGCTAAAAGAAATCGAGTGAAGATTCCTTAATTTTACTTACACATATATTGTTTTCTTACCTGATCCAGTTATACGGCTTTGTTTCTCTCTGAATTTCTGAAACCCTTCTGTAGCCTCCCGTCAGAGACCGCATTTTTTTCTTTAGGTCTTCTATTGGTTTGTTCTCCATTTCGCGAGAAATCTGACGCCAAGCATCTTCTCTTACGCCTCTATTGGTATAACAACATCTTTTGGGTCCCATAAACATTTAAATTCCTTATAAAGCTATATTAGACGGCGACTTTGCGAGATGTCCATGGTGTGGTGGATCGCGCGAACAACACACAACCGTCCGCGCGCCACGCAACTGAGGCACCTTTGAGGCTGGCAAAAAACCGACA
Organism: Alsophila aescularia; assembly: GCA_946251855.1. Taxonomy (NCBI): domain Eukaryota; kingdom Metazoa; phylum Arthropoda; class Insecta; order Lepidoptera; family Geometridae; genus Alsophila; species Alsophila aescularia. The sequence goes on from OX276381.1 coordinate 13,120,148, forward strand.
ACGTACGGATCGGGCGCAGCTGGGAGCGCGCGCTCTAATATACAGAACGACCTTCCCACACCAGACGATCCAAAATGGATCGGCGATCCTGCGATCCGCGATCCAAGATCGTGATGCGTGGATCGTTCTAGGTCGATCCAACAGCAATCTTTTGCGATCCTGATGGCCTGCTCCAACGCGCTCCTGCCGATCCATACTGAATCAGTTGAATTTTGTCTGGCTATGGAGTCACACGTGCAATGACGGCGACGAATAGCCGTAGCAGCAGCAAGCTACATTTTACTTGTATATTTACGGCAAAAAATACGAAAACGAAAAAGACAGTATTGGGTTACGGGATGCCATAACTGTTAAGGAAAGACTACTAATAACATTGAGATTTTTAGCAAGTGGAAATTCTTACGTCAGTCTACAGTATCTTTTCAGAGTGTCCAAACAGTCAATATCAAAAATTGTTCCTGAGGTTTGTGAAGCACTCATCGACGTTTTGAAGGATTATGTAAAAGTAAGTGAAATTATATATTTAAAAACTCTTTATTTCAAACTTAGCTTATACTTAAGAATATATAAAAGTTACATATGTTAATTAAATTGGTGGTGATTGTGGTGACGGAGAAGGCTGCCAAGGCCCTGTTTCATAAAACTTACAATTATAGTTTACCATTACAATTTAGTGTACATTGATGCATATGTTAGAGTGTTACGTGTAAATATGAATTTTGCTAGAAGATAAACTTCAGTGTACACTAAATTGTAATAGTAAACTACAATTGTAAGTTTTATGAAACAGGGCCCTGGTTGTCGAAGTAGTAGAAGATGTTGATGGAAGCTGAGTTGTTGTTGATTCTGAAGGTCGTTCTGTATATGATGAAGTTGAAGAGTAATATCCATAATTTTCTGGTCTATATCTGCCTGTGTCAGCTTCAAAAATAATTTGAGATATGGCATGTTTTACATAACTTAACGTTATATGATCATATTTTCGTAGTTCGGTAGCAATGTATTGTCCAAAAGCGGTGTATGAATCTGTGCCTGTGTCAGCTTCAAAAATAATTTGAGATGTGGCATGTTTTACATAATTTAACGTTATATGATCATATTTTCGTAGTTCGGTAGCAATGTATTGTCCAAAAGCGGTGTATGAATCTGTCTCTGGTTGTTGTGGTTGAGCACATTGATTAAGTAGTTGAAATGCTTCCGAAATGGATTCATCTGTTATCATAATATCTTCGGAACCATGTGAAGATGTTTTTTTTCTTCTTTTATTTTGATTCCTTTTTTGGGTTTGAACATTGTGTTGGGTGTTTTGCACATTAGATTGGGCAGCAGGTTGTTCAGATGGTACAGAAGGTTCAGTTGGTATACTCTGATCATTCATATCTTGCATTTGATTATTAACATTCTCAGTTGTGTGATTGTCTACGTTTACCAGAGAATTTTCATTGATAGCATGTTCTCCGCTACCAGTGGTGCTATTAGTTTCTTCCTGTAACAACAACAATAACAAAGCATATTAATCATAGTTACACTTTTTTCAGATGCCATCAAATGAAGAAGAGTGGCTCGCAGTGTCTCAGGAATTCGACGAAAAATGGAATTTTCCACATGTATTAGGAGCAATGGATGGTAAACATGTCGTTTTGCAAGCGCCTTTTAATAGTGGCAACGACTATGATAACTATAAATTGTTTCCAAGTATAGTTCTTTTTGCATTAGTAGATGCAAATTATAGGTTCCTTTATGTGAATGTTGGGAGTAAGGGCAGAATATCAGATGGAGGCGTGTTTAAAAGCACAAAGCTATATGAGAAACTTGAAAAAAAAGGAGCTAAACATCCCATCGGCAAAAATTTTGCAAGTTCCTTATAAAATTGAAGTGCCCTATTTTATACTTGGTGATAAAGCTTTCCAATTAAATGAGTATACATTGAAACCGTATGAAGGTGATCCAGAAAGGGGTTCGAGTGAACGAATATTCAATTACAGATTATCAAGAGCACGTAGAGTTGTTGAAAACGCGTTTGGAGTACTAAGCTCAAGTTACAGAGTTTTGCGTAAACCAATGCTGTTGGAGCCAGAAAAAGCAACTAAAGTCGTGCTAGCGACAGTTTACCTGTATAACTATTTACGAAGTAATTCTAATTTAAGATCACCGGTATCTTTTGATACAATACAGGGGAATGGAGAAATAGTTCCTGGAAGCTGGCGAACGGAACAGGCACCAACATCACTACTACCCATAGATGCCATACCACGAAGAGCTTCACAAAATGCCAAAGATATTCGGTTCCACTTAGCAAGACACTTTATAACAAACGGGGCCATTGTTTGGTAAAATGAGTACCAATAAACTTATATAAATTGTACTGTGTTTATATGTTTTATAAGTTAGCTGCATTAAGAGGAATATAATGTAGTTCAGTTCATTATACTTTAACCAATTAACTATATATTTTATTTAAAACTATCCTCTCCCTAAGTTCTAGATTATAATAAGAAATAAATTTTATTACATAAATACAAATATACTTTATTGACACCAAAAGAAAACATTACCTACACAGATAACACAAAATAATACAAACAAATTTAAGCCAATAATTATTATTGTATTAGTACGTCTACTGCTATAACATGACCTTTTCTTTAAGAATTATAATATTCTAATAATTTAATTATACTTTAATGGTTACCTGTAATGTAAGTTTTTTAATCAAAATAAAATTATAGTAAGTAAAAAATAACTCACCTGTTGAAGTGTATCCCTTGTTGTCCCGGGGTCATTCTTATCCGCCATGAAAGCAAACTCATCGTAAGCAAACCATTTTGATTTGTAAGTATCTTCAGCACCTGAAATAAACAATAAATTAATATAACCGGCAAATATCAATGTCCGTGAAGTCACTCCCCTACCCAAAACTTTTAAACATTTAAGTATATCTTTTTATCACAAACTAAGTTACGTTACTACGTTGTGGGGTTTTAAACAATACATTTTATTATTATTACTAATAAATTAAAATTAAAGCTTCACTAAGAGTGGCAGGTTATGTACTGAACTATAATTATAAAACAAAAGGAACTATAATTTCTTACCTGATCCGGTAATACGACTCTGTGGTCATAGTCAGTCGTCACGCGCTCGTTCCCTAACATGATAGGTCGAAACTTTCTCAGCCTCATTACTAAAAACAGACCAGGTTTAAACATAAATCTTATAACAACACGAAGACTATCGCTGATTCGAGTAACAGCCATCTTCGAGAAATATCTATCCTTATCATATTCAACATCACAACTGGTGTAACATACAGTGTATACTGAATTGTTTAAAAAATTAGTACTCTCAGTGGCTGGATTTAATGCAGGAGTTGCAAGTAAACCTATATGCACTTGAGGTTGATTACGGAATGCACATGTAAATATGGATAACCTTCAACAGACTGATAATAGTTGTATGATGTGCGGTTTACATACAATGTATCATACAATGTAGTATTATCATACAATGTAGCATTCAAATTTTGGCTCGCCTTAATGGTGCCTTTCGTGTTTGCGGCAGTTTTAACAACTGCCGCAAACACGACAGGCACCATTAGAACATGAGGAATCGACAACGTACCATCATCCATCAGTTTTATTATATAAAATGCCAGCATACTAATTTAAATGTCTTGGTATTTCTTGAGAACCCATAATTTCATACATATTTTAAATTGTTCAGCCAATGATCTATCTTTAACACCAGATGGTTTTATGGGTTCAGTTGTTTCAGATTTTAATGGTCTATTGTCAATGCATAATTTATTATTTAAACCCACACACTATTTTATAATCGGTACATATTCCCTAGTAGCAGTACCCGACAAAGAAGTGCCGTGATCAAATGCGGTACCAGTACCGACTAAATGAATATCACACTTCACTTTTACAACTTTTGTGTTAAACAGTAAACTCACGAATTCTTGAGGTGACAAATACCACGGTACCCAATCAATAGGATAATATGCGTAAGGAGTTAAAACTTAAATTGTTAAAGAAGCACCTTCCACGGCTGTGTGTGCATATCGATATGTATACCATTTCTTTGAAAATGATATATGCATCACTTTTAATCTTGGATTTGGCATTATCATTGCTAAACCCCCGCCGCCTGACGCCGTAGCAAGCGAACTACCTTCTGGTCCTCCACCATTTGGTCCCAATCCTGTGGCGTCCATAGGCTCCTGCGTAGAATGTCCCGCAGCGACCTGTGACGAAGTAGACATCGAAGGCACATTATTTTGTATATCTGCCATATCGATATAATCGTCAAAGTTGATATTATGACTATCAAATAAATCACCAAATAGAAATCGTCAAATGGATCTGGATAAGTTGATGGTCCAGGTTGTGGTTCAGTGTATCGGCGGTATCGGATCGATTTCCACATTTCCATTCAATATTAAACTGTTTTTAACTTCTATTCCAGCATTACTCAATCTCCATTGATTGTATCCTCCAAATTGTATTTTTTCTGCAGCACTTAGTACCGTAAGCTTTTTGCAATGCACCGTAACGTTTCTGACCGCGATGCTGACCACGTCCTGGCGTCATGATTAAAGAACATCCGAAACTCCTATTTATATAGTTCAAAGTATGACGTCATATGAATGAACTTATCGAACTTATCGCCGTAAAGGATATTAGATAAGTAGAAATTATTTTTAATTTCTATACGCTTCCACCGCCACCACCACATTTTGTGGTTTACATGAACATTAATATGTGCGCTTCGCACACGTTAGTTCGTAATTAAAACCTTTATTGTTTATTAATTACTTCTCCCAGTTTTCAGACTTATAATTACTGTAAGACAAAATTCCATATTTTAGAAAAAGATAAAACTTCGCTATTGGATGCGGTTTCTTATCTAAGTACTTCAAGAATGATGCTTGTTTTCAGTAGTATCTCCAAACTCTACTAGTGAATGTAGTACCATGAGGTATTACATCATTATTAGTTAACACTATGATTGAAGTTCATAGAATGCAAGCGTCACCTTTGTACGTTATTCTAGCGGGACAAGTTTCTCCACCAAACAATAACTTTAGCAATTCTTCATAACCAGGTTCAAAATTGGGTTCGTTCCATAAAAGAATACGCCTTTGAAGCGCATCTTGAAAAGGAAATCTATCATATTTGTTAAAGTTACCGATTTGACCAAAATTTATACAAGAATGAATTATACAATCAAAAAAAGTAATTTGTACCACTAAATGTAGGTCCCATTATACATATACAATGTTTTTTCGGCACCTTTTTGTCAACTAAATAATATATATTTTTTAAGAAGTTGTACATCGCATTAAAGTCATTGACAAATTGGTGCTCTTATAAGAGACTCTAATACAGGAACACTATCAAATATACCAAAATAATATTCGCTAACACTATTCCAAGGCGCAACATAAATAAGCTTATTCATAGAAATCATTCTAGATTTTAAGAATAACGCTCTGTAGGTCATATAAATAATTCTTTGTTGTATAATATGAAAGCAGGTTGTCAAAATTTGCTTGCTTTTTGGTACATATCTATACGGTCCGTTTATCCAATAAGACATTTTTCATAGGCGTTATTACAAACTAATCTAACCACTTTTCCATCCCGTTTGTTTTTTGCTTTCCGTCTTTACTCCTTTTATTTTCATTAAATCTATCGGTATTTGTTTCCGTAGTTCCATCACTAGTTTGTATGCAGGGAAATCCACGCCAGAGATCACCGTTAATGAGCTGAATGTCCGCTTCGTCCAATACTTTCGATTTTTGGGAATTTGAGAACAATCTTTGAATGGGTACAGCTCTAATTTCGTGAGAATGTACCCACGCTCTCCCGGCGACGTTATATTGATATAACTTTTGTGGTCTTTTAGTAAGATACTTTGTGAGATTCTGCCAGTACTTTGTACTAATGAATGAGCTCGGGCAAGATTGGCGACAATAGAGACGTAACCCTCTTCTGTGTCCAAATTTTCGTAATCCGATTCGTCGGATTCCTCCTGATGTACATTCTGCGATATCATCTTCTTGGTTATTGGCATGAAATCCTCGTCCGGTTCGCTTTCGTACTCTACACTCGCTTGACCGTGTTGAAATAATACGCCTGGTTAGTAATATCCTCGTCCTCGCTGCTCACAACTCTCTGCCTCTTTAATGGTGACTTCTCCCTAAAATCCTGAACTCCTCCTCTGGAACGATAGGAACTTGTTTGGCTTTTTTCCCAGTATCCTAAGTGTCTTCTGTTTCCTCTGTGATATATTCTCGAATTCTTTGGACGCAGTGGCACCTGCCCTGCATATCGATCCACAGTAGGCACAGTCGTGGATGACATGGAGGTGGCCTTCGTGTTCGCCAATGATGAAGATTCCTCTTCCTCGATTTCCTCTTCCTCGATTTCCTCTTCCTCGATTTCCTTCACCTCTTTCCGTCTCCTGTCCAGTTCCATTATTGCTTCTGAATAGTGGTCGAATAATTGTTAGTTCAAATCTTCGGTCTAATCCATCGCTTGGAGTTCATGGATAATCCTTCTTCGGAGGACCACGTTCCCGAATCCACAGTTGGTTAATCTCTTCTTGTTCTCCCAAAGATAAGTTATGAAATCTTTCATTATTTTTGTAATCGCCTGTCCGATATGGTATAGTTTCATGTTCTTCTTTTCCAGACCCGTCGTCAGAACCGCTTGAAAAAACGTTTTCATTGACGCTATCGTTTCGTTGCTTTGCCACGAAGTCTCTAACCATACCTACATAGGATGCTTCTTCACGAAATTCACCTGTTTCTTCTTCTGACTCATCAATTGTTTCCCTTTTGACCTTTTTGGCATTGCTGCTGGTTCCACCTCTAAAACATACTGGGTATTCTGCATCATCCAAGAATTGTCCATTGTTTCCCCCTGATTCCTTCGTTCAAAGCCACAATCTTCACAACGTCGTCGTTTTCTGTTAACGAAATCGGTGATTGGCTTCTGTCCATTTTTAATTATTAGAAATTCTTTTAACCCATAAAACAATTTTGTCAAATATGTGATATTTTGAAAGCGTTCCGATGCACTTGGTTACTGCGGCAGCCAAGTTTCGATTTAAATTTAATTTCGCATATTTTTTCCCATTCTGAGTGTTTTATTCTTCAAGGGATATTTTTCTTCTGTGGTAAAACACCAAATAAGTACGAGTACTAATAACCTTATTAGTATAAATAAAAAACAAATAAAACGACCTGTAATTTTGACAAAATGTTTGAACTTTTTTCGGTTTTCACAAAGATATTCTGGTTACGTTTTCTAGTAAACTGTGTTGATATTTTAATGTTATTGGTTAGATACATTCATATTATATTTAAATAAAACATAATAACAGGGTGCCATCGATCTTATTTCCAAGATACATTTTTTTCCAGAAATACTCTCCCGTTTTGCTTTCATCACTTTTCCGCGGTGCCCTTTCCTTATATAATAATTTCATGACTCTTTGGTTCGGTTTGTCAGTGGCTATATATATTTAGCCAATCACAGACCGAGTTTTCTACGATTGCGCCAAACCATTGAGCAAGGAATGGGAATTGAAAATAAGTTTGACGCGACCACAGCGACTTCAATATTTCGCGCCAATTGGCCCGAGTGACTATTACTCATTCTGTGTGCATAGACTGACATAAGATTCAAAGTATTTTAACCAAAGAATCAATTTTTACTAAACGGAATGAATTTTATTTCGCTGTAAAGGTTCTTATATGTCTAGAAATTATTTTCAATTTCTATACGCTTCCACCGCCACCACCACATTTTGTGGTTACGAACAAACCTGCGTGAGAAAAATCGATTAAAATGTTGCCAACAGGATCTTATATGAAACAAAGGTCATTCACTGACATCTATTCTAATCTTATCCAATTTGATCATGTGCCAGATCCATCTTCTAAAAAATATAGTGATTGTTTATTAATACAAGGAAAGACACTATTAAAGTACCAATACATAATTGTTATTGGTCTCATATTTCACATTATTTTGTTCTAGTCATTGTTGCACCAGGATACCTAAAATATAAAACAATAACATAAAACGACTACCACGTTTACGTTTACTACTTTTTAGAACATAACGGTTTTGTATACAAAAAAAAACCGTTATGTTCTAAAAGTCACGTAAAAGATAATCATGCGTAATTTTGACTAACTAGGCAACGACGATATTTCAAAAAAGGCGACATTTATCTAAATAATGCGTTTGCTTCTCGAAAGGTCCGGCCGACGATTGAAATGTCCGCGAGGCGTGTCCTTGAAATGCCGCTATTTAGAAAGAGAGAGCTATATACATGAATTAATTACATAATAATGTCAGTATACAGAATGTGGCGTAATGAATGGATAATATGGTACCTGCGGGTAGAGGACCTGCGTTGTGGCGGTTCAGAAAAATATGTTTGACGTTACATAAAAGTCCCTCGGTTTTCGAGATATACGACATTTTCGAAAATTCAAAAAATTACAGCTTTTGCTCATTTTGGTGGCAAGAATCCAAATGAAGGATTTTTTTCTATCTATTTTTTGGATAGTATTCCTGGATAGATGCGTTAGCGAATATAAATTATGATTTTTAGGGCGCATGCATAGTTTTTTGCTTAGTTAGTACATTTTTTTAATGTTTATGCTGACGAGGTGTAAAAAAAAGGTAACCTGAGTGCCAAATTAAGAAAAAAAACATGTTTCATTAGCTGGGTCCACACCAGTCGATCCAAAATAGATCGGCGATCCTGCGATCCGCGATCCAATATCGTGATACATGGAGCGTGGATCGTACTAGGCCGATCCAGTTTGTTGAAACTGCGATCCTGAACTACGCTCCAAGCGATCCATAGGCGATCCGTGATTCAGTCGAACTCTTGCTGGAGATGGAGTCACACGTACAGCGGCGGCGTCTAATTGCCGTGGCAGCAGCAACCTTTATTTTGCTTAAATATTTGCGCAAAAAATCTCAATAAAGAAAAAGACGGTTCTGGGTAAAAACAATATACAAAAGCCGCTTGGAATCTGGGGGGACTAAGCTTTACGCAGTGTCAGATAAAGTTGAACACAATTTCGCAAGAATGAATGTTAATAAATTTGAGGTATTGTGTTCATTATTGAACAACAAGCTAAAAAAGAAGGATACAAATTATAGAGATGCCATTACTGTGAAGGAAAGATTACTACTAACATTGAGATTTTTAGCGACTGGAGATTCGTACGTCATTTTGCAGTATCTCTTCCGCATTTCCAAACAGTCTATATCGAAAATTATCCCTGAAGTTTGTGAAGCAATCATTGACTTTTGTTAAAGGATTATGTGAAGGTAAGGAAAACCATACTTTATTACTCAATAAAAAAGTAGTGTATTATAATAATAATTTTAATAAGTAACACGTTTACAATTAATCAACATTCTTTGAAAGCAATAGAAAGCCAGAAAGGATATAGGTACTTAATTCGGTGGTGAATGTGGAAGTTAATAATCCTGAGGTGGTTGAGACTGGGACTGCGATGAAGTGGAGGCTAGATGAGCAGATGGTGATGTCTGTGGAGGTGGAAATCTAAAATCCTGAGGACTGCGATGAATTGGAGGCTAGATGAGCAGATGGTGATGCCTGTGGAGGTGGAAATCGAAAATCCTGAGGATGAGGAGACTGAGTGTGCGATGAAGTGGAGGCTGAAGGTGTGCCAGGATATGAATTAGTGTAATATCCATAATTGCTATCCCCGTATCTTCCTGTGTCAGCTTGAAAAATAACTTGGCATATAGCATTTTTGACATAAGCTAATGTTACTGGATCATATTTCCGCAATTCAGTAGATATATACAGTACGAAAGTTATGTAAGAGTCTGTGTCTGGTTGTGATGGATGTGCACATTGTTGCAGAAGTTGGAAAGCTTCTGAAAGAGTTTCATCTGCTATGTCATCTGCATTATTAGAAGCAGTTCTCTTGTTTTTTTTGTTCGTTTGCTTGTTGTTTGTGTTGCTCTTTCCGGTTGTGTGTCACTACTAATAATGCTACTGTTCTCATTTTCGCTCACTGTAGTATTTACTTCAAGTTCCCGTTCAGTCGTATCAGATTCTTCCTGTAACAAAATTATTATTATTACTACTTATTCTTATTTTCAGCTTTATAATATTGTTGAGGATCTCACAGCGTCTTTATTTTCAGGTGCCGTCAACTGAAGAAGAGTGGCGTACAGTTTCTCAGCAATTCGAGACTAAATGGAATTTCCCACACGTGATAGGAGCGATGGACGGCAAACATGTCACTTTGCAATCGCCTTTTAAAGTGGGAACGACTATGATAATTACAAATTATTTCCTAGTATTGTTCTTTTTGCATTAGTCGATGCAAATTATAAGTTCCTGTATGTGAATGTTGGTACTAAAGGCAGAATATCAGATGGAAGTGTGTTCAAAAGCACAAATTTATATAAAAAACTCGAAAAAACTAAACATTCCACCACCGGAAATATTACAAGTTCCCTATAAAATTGAGGTACCCTATTGTATATTAGGTGATAAAGCTTTTCAGCTGAATCATTTTACAATGAAACCATACGATGGTACTCGGGAAAGGGGTTCGTCTGAAAGAATTTTCAACTACCGACTGTCAAGAGCACGTAGAGTAGTAGAAAACGCGTTTGGAGTACTTAGTTCTGTTGACAGAGTTCTGCGTAAACCTATGCTTTTGGAACCAGAAACTGCAACTAAAGTCGTGCTGGCAACGGTTCATCTATATAACTACTTACGCAGTAATTCTAACTTTACATCGCCAGGAACGTTTGGTACAGTACAGGAGAATGGAGATGTAATACCTGGAAGCTAGCGAAATGAGCCACCATTACAATCACTAAAACCGATGGCCGTCATACCAAGAAGAGCAACAGAAAATGCCAATACAATACGGTCACACTTAGCAAGACACTTTGTTACAAACCATACAATAATTTGGCAAAATGAATATCAGTAAAGTAATGACTCACATGTTCCAAAGTATCGCGAGTGGTACCCGGGTTCATTTTTATCCGCCATAAAGTCGAAGTCATCATACACAAACCACTTTGATTTATACGTATCTTGAGCACCTGAAATAAACAAGTAACTCATTAAATAACCACGTGTATTTATTTTCTATTAGCTTATTTACTACTAATTATTACTCGGTTATCTCGGCGTTTTATCCCACTAATATTATAAAGGCGAAAGTTTGTGAGTTTGTGAGTGTGTGAGTATGTATGTATGTTTGTTCCTTCTTCACGTTCAAACGGCTGAACCGATTTGGATGAAATTTGGTATCCAGGTAGATTACATCCTGGATTAACACATAGGCTACTTTTAATCCCGGATTAACGCGGGTAACACAGCAGGGCGCCGCTAGTTTTAAATAGACGGAAATAAAACATTATTTTCTACATGCTTCCACGCTTTTTTCACAAAATAGAATGCTGTTAAAATATATATGTAGAAAAACTTTTTAGTGCGGTACTGATATTGCATCTTAATTTTATAAATTATTGCAGCTTCCAAATTATAAGTATATTTTCAATTTTAAACGCTAAAAGAAATCGAGTGAAGATTCCTTAATTTTACTTACACATAAGTAGTGTAATAATATAATAATAAATATAAGTATAATAAACCATATTGTTTTCTTACCTGATCCAGTTATACGGCTTTGTTTCTCTCTGAATTTCTGAAACCCTTCTGTAGCCTCCCGTCAGAGACCGCATTTTTTTCTTTAGGTCTTCTATTGGTTTGTTCTCCATTTCGCGAGAAATCTGACGCCAAGCATCTTCTCTTACGCCTCTATTGGTATAACAACATCTTTTGGGTCCCATAAACATTTAAATTCCTTATAAAGCTATATTAGACGGCGACTTTGCGAGATGTCCATGGTGTGGTGGATCGCGCGAACAACACACAACCGTCCGCGCGCCACGCAACTGAGGCACCTTTGAGGCTGGCAAAAAACCGACAACGTACGGATCGGGCGCAGCTGGGAGCGCGCGCTCTAATATACAGAACGACCTTCCCACACCAGACGATCCAAAATGGATCGGCGATCCTGCGATCCGCGATCCAAGATCGTGATGCGTGGAGCGTGGATCGTTCTAGGTCGATCCAACAGCAATCTTTTGCGATCCTGATGGCCTGCTCCAACGCGCTCCTGCCGATCCATACTGAATCAGTTGAATTTTGTCTGGCTATGGAGTCACACGTGCAATGACGGCGACGAATAGCCGTAGCAGCAGCAAGCTACATTTTACTTGTATATTTACGGCAAAAAATACGAAAACGAAAAAGACAGTATTGGGTTAAAACAATTTTTTAAAACCGGTTGGAATATGGGACTCGACTTTACAAAAAGCTAATTGATGATGGAGCTGAAGCTAATTTTGCACGAATGACTGCAAATCAATTTGACTTATTGTGTTCACTATTGGAGAACAAAATAAGAAAGAATGATACAAACTATCGGGATGCCATAACTGTTAAGGAAAGACTACTAATAACATTGAGATTTTTAGCAAGTGGAAATTCTTACGTCAGTCTACAGTATCTTTTCAGAGTGTCCAAACAGTCAATATCAAAAATTGTTCCTGAGGTTTGTGAAGCACTCATCGACGTTTTGAAGGATTATGTAAAAGTAAGTGAAATTATATATTTAAAAACTCTTTATTTCAAACTTAGCTTATACTTAAGAATATATAAAAGTTACATATGTTAATTAAATTGGTGGTGATTGTGGTGACGGAGAAGGCTGCCAAGGCCCTGTTTCATAAAACTTACAATTATAGTTTACCATTACAATTTAGTGTACATTGATGCATATGTTAGAGTGTTACGTGTAAATATGAATTTTGCTAGAAGATAAACTTCAGTGTACACTAAATTGTAATAGTAAACTACAATTGTAAGTTTTATGAAACAGGGCCCTGGTTGTCGAAGTAGTAGAAGATGTTGATGGAAGCTGAGTTGTTGTTGATTCTGAAGGTCGTTCTGTATATGATGAAGTTGAAGAGTAATATCCATAATTTTCTGGTCTGTATCTGCCTGTGTCAGCTTCAAAAATAATTTGAGATATGGCATGTTTTACATAACTTAACGTTATATGATCATATTTTCGTAGTTCGGTAGCAATGTATTGTCCAAAAGCGGTGTATGAATCTGTGCCTGTGTCAGCTTCAAAAATAATTTGAGATGTGGCATGTTTTACATAATTTAACGTTATATGATCATATTTTCGTAGTTCGGTAGCAATGTATTGTCCAAAAGCGGTGTATGAATCTGTCTCTGGTTGTTGTGGTTGAGCACATTGATTAAGTAGTTGAAATGCTTCCGAAATGGATTCATCTGTTATCATAATATCTTCGGAACCATGTGAAGATGTTTTTTTTCTTCTTTTATTTTGATTCCTTTTTTGGGTTTGAACGTTGTGTTGGGTGTTTTGCACATTAGATTGGGCAGCAGGTTGTTCAGATGGTACAGAAGGTTCAGTTGGTATACTCTGATCATTCATATCTTGCATTTGATTATTAACATTCTCAGTTGTGTGATTGTCTACGTTTACCAGAGAATTTTCATTGATAGCATGTTCTCCGCTACCAGTGGTGCTATTAGTTTCTTCCTGTAACAACAACAATAACAAAGCATATTAATCATAGTTACACTTTTTTCAGATGCCATCAAATGAAGAAGAGTGGCTCGCAGTGTCTCAGGAATTCGACGAAAAATGGAATTTTCCACATGTATTAGGAGCAATGGATGGTAAACATGTCGTTTTGCAAGCGCCTTTTAATAGTGGCAACGACTATGATAACTATAAATTGTTTCCAAGTATAGTTCTTTTTGCATTAGTAGATGCAAATTATAGGTTCCTTTATGTGAATGTTGGGAGTAAGGGCAGAATATCAGATGGAGACGTGTTTAAAAGCACAAAGCTATATGAGAAACTTGAAAAAAAAAAGGAGCTAAACATCCCATCGGCAAAAATTTTGCAAGTTCCTTATAAAATTGAAGTGCCCTATTTTATACTTGGTGATAAAGCTTTCCAATTAAATGAGTATACATTGAAACCGTATGAAGGTGATCCAGAAAGGGGTTCGAGTGAACGAATATTCAATTACAGATTATCAAGAGCACGTAGAGTTGTAGAAAACGCGTTTGGAGTACTAAGCTCAAGTTACAGAGTTTTGCGTAAACCAATGCTGTTGGAGCCAGAAAAAGCAACTAAAGTCGTGCTAGCGACAGTTTACCTGTATAACTATTTACGAAGTAATTCTAATTTAAGATCACCGGTATCTTTTGATACAATACAGGGGAATGGAGAAATAGTTCCTGGAAGCTGGCGAACGGAACAGGCACCAACATCACTACTACCCATAGATGCCATACCACGAAGAGCTTCACAAAATGCCAAAGATATTCGGTTCCACTTAGCAAGACACTTTATAACAAACGGGGGCCATTGTTTGGCAAAATGAGTACCAATAAACTTATATAAATTGTACTGTGTTTATATGTTTTATAAGTTAGCTGCATTAAGAGGAATATAATGTAGTTCAGTTCATTATACTTTAACCAATTAACTATATATTTTATTTAAAACTATCCTCTCCCTAAGTTCTAGATTATAATAAGAAATACATTTTATTACATAAATACAAATATACTTTATTGACACCAAAAGAAAACATTACCTACACAGATAACACAAAATAATACAAACAAATTTAAGCCAATAATTATTATTGTATTAGTACGTCTACTGCTATAACATGACCTTTTCTTTAAGAATTATAATATTCTAATAATTTAATTATACTTTAATGGTTACCTGTAATGTAAGTTTTTTAATCAAAATAAAATTATAGTAAGTAAAAAATAACTCACCTGTTGAAGTGTATCCCTTGTTGTCCCGGGGTCATTCTTATCCGCCATGAAAGCAAACTCATCGTAAGCAAACCATTTTGATTTGTAAGTATCTTCAGCACCTGAAATAAACAATAAATTAATATAACCGGCAAATATCAATGTCCGTGAAGTCACTCCCCTACCCAAAACTTTTAAACATTTAAGTATATCTTTTTATCACAAACTAAGTTACGTTACTACGTTGTGGGGTTTTAAACAATACATTTTATTATTATTACTAATAAATTAAAATTAAAGCTTCACTAAGTGGCAGGTTATGTACTGAACTATAATTATAAAACAAAAGGAACTATAATTTCTTACCTGATCCGGTAATACGACTCTGTGGTCATAGTCAGTCGTCACACGCTCGTTCCCTAACATGATAGGTCGAAACTTTCTCAGCCTCATTACTAAAAACAGACCAGGTTTAGTCCATAGACTAAACATAAATCTTATAACAACACGAAGACTATCGCTGATTCGAGTAACAGCCATCTTCGAGAAATATCTATCCTTATCATATTCAACATCACAACTGGTGTAACATACAGTGTATACTGAATTGTTTAAAAAATTAGTACCCTCAGTGGCTGGATTTAATGCAGGAGTTGCAAGTAAACCTATATGCACTTGAGGTTGATTACGGAATGCACATGTAAATAAGGATAACCTTCAACAGACTGATAATAGTTGTATGATGTGCGGTTTACATACAATGTATCATACAATGTAGTATTATCATACAATGTAGCATTCAAATTTTGGCTCGCCTTAATGGTGCCTTTCGTGTTTGCGGCAGTTTTAACAACTGCCGCAAACACGACAGGCACCATTAGAACATGAGGAATCGACAACGTACCATCATCCATCAGTTTTATTATATAAAATGCCAGCATACTAATTTAAATGTCTTGGTATTTCTTGAGAACCCATAATTTCATACATATTTTAAATTGTTCAGCCAATGATCTATCTTTAACACCAGATGGTTTTATGGGTTCAGTTGTTTCAGATTTTAATGGTCTATTGTCAATGCATTATTTATTATTTAAACCCACACACTATTTTATAATCGGTACATATTCCCTAGTAGCAGTACCCGACAAAGAAGTGCCGTGATCAAATGCGGTACCAGTACCGACTAAATGAATATCACACTTCACTTTTACAACTTTTGTGTTAAACAGTAAACTCACGAATTCTTGAGGTGACAAATACCACGGTACCCAATCAATAGGATAATATGCGTAAGGAGTTAAAACTTAAATTGTTAAAGAAGCACCTTCCACGGCTGTGTGTGCATATCGATATGTATACCATTTCTTTGAAAATGATATATGCATCACTTTTAATCTTGGATTTGGCATTATCATTGCTAAACCCCCGCCGCCTGACGCCGTAGCAAGCGAACTACCTTCTGGTCCTCCACCATTTGGTCCCAATCCTGTGGCGTCCATAGGCTCCTGCGTAGAATGTCCCGCAGCGACCTGTGACGAAGTAGACATCGAAGGCACATTATTTTGTATATCTGCCATATCGATATAATCGTCAAAGTTGATATTATGACTATCAAATAAATCACCAAATAGAAATCGTCAAATGGATCTGGATAAGTTGATGGTCCAGGTTGTGGTTCAGTGTATCGGCGGTATCGGATCGATTTCCACATTTCCATTCAATATTAAACTGTTTTTAACTTCTATTCCAGCATTACTCAATCTCCATTGATTGTATCCTCCAAATTGTATTTTTTCTGCAGCACTTAGTACCGTAAGCTTTTTGCAATGCACCGTAACGTTTCTGACCGCGATGCTGACCACGTCCTGGCGTCATGATTAAAGAACATCCGAAACTCCTATTTATATAGTTCAAAGTATGACGTCATATGAATGAACTTATCGAACTTATCGCCGTAAAGGATATTAGATAAGTAGAAATTATTTTTAATTTCTATACGCTTCCACCGCCACCACCACATTTTGTGGTCTACATGAACATTAATATGTGCGCTTCGCACACGTTAGTTCGTAATTAAAACCTTTATTGTTTATTAATTACTTCTCCCAGTTTTCAGACTTATAATTACTGTAAGACAAAATTCCATATTTTAGAAAAAGATAAAACTTCGCTATTGGATGCGGTTTCTTATCTAAGTACTTCAAGAATGATGCTTGTTTTCAGTAGTATCTCCAAACTCTACTAGTGAATGTAGTACCATGAGGTATTACATCATTATTAGTTAACACTATGATTGAAGTTCATAGAATGCAAGCGTCACCTTTGTACGTTATTCTAGCGGGACAAGTTTCTCCACCAAACAATAACTTTAGCAATTCTTCATAACCAGGTTCAAAATTGGGTTCGTTCCATAAAAGAATACGCCTTTGAAGCGCATCTTGAAAAGGAAATCTATCATATTTGTTAAAGTTACCGATTTGACCAAAATTTATACAAGAATGAATTATACAATCAAAAAAAGTAATTTGTACCACTAAATGTAGGTCCCATTATACATATACAATGTTTTTTCGGCACCTTTTTGTCAACTAAATAATATATATTTTTTAAGAAGTTGTACATCGCATTAAAGTCATTGACAAATTGGTGCTCTTATAAGAGACTCTAATACAGGAACACTATCAAATATACCAAAATAATATTCGCTAACACTATTCCAAGGCGCAACATAAATAAGCTTATTCATAGAAATCATTCTAGATTTTAAGAATAACGCTCTGTAGGTCATATAAATAATTCTTTGTTGTATAATATGAAAGCAGGTTGTCAAAATTTGCTTGCTTTTTGGTACATATCTATACGGTCCGTTTATCCAATAAGACATTTTTCATAGGCGTTATTACAAACTAATCTAACCACTTTTCCATCCCGTTTGTTTTTTGCTTTCCGTCTTTACTCCTTTTATTTTCATTAAATCTATCGGTATTTGTTTCCGTAGTTCCATCACTAGTTTGTATGCAGGGAAATCCACGCCAGAGATCACCGTTAATGAGCTGAATGTCCGCTTCGTCCAATACTTTCGATTTTTGGGAATTTGAGAACAATCTTTGAATGGGTACAGCTCTAATTTCGTGAGAATGTACCCACGCTCTCCCGGCGACGTTATATTGATATAACTTTTGTGGTCTTTTAGTAAGATATTTTGCGAGATTCTGCCAGTACTTTGTACTAATGAATGAGCTCGGGCAAGATTGGCGACAATAGAGACGTAACCCTCTTCTGTGTCCAAATTTTCGTAATCCGATTCGTCGGATTCCTCCTGATGTACATTCTGCGATATCATCTTCTTGGTTATTGGCATGAAATCCTCGTCCGGTTCGCTTTCGTACTCTACACTCGCTTGACCGTGTTGAAATAATACGCCTGGTTAGTAATATCCTCGTCCTCGCTGCTCACAACTCTCTGCCTCTTTAATGGTGACTTCTCCCTAAAATCCTGAACTCCTCCTCTGGAACGATAGGAACTTGTTTGGCTTTTTTCCCAGTATCCTAAGTGTCTTCTGTTTCCTCTGTGATATATTCTCGAATTCTTTGGACGCAGTGGCACCTGCCCTGCATATCGATCCACAGTAGGCACAGTCGTGGATGACATGGAGGTGGCCTTCGTGTTCGCCAATGATGAAGATTCCTCTTCCTCGATTTCCTCTTCCTCGATTTCCTTCACCTCTTTCCGTCTCCTGTCCAGTTCCATTATTGCTTCTGAATAGTGGTCGAATAATTGTTAGTTCAAATCTTCGGTCTAATCCATCGCTTGGATTTCATGGATAATCCTTCTTCGGAGGACCACGTTCCCGAATCCACAGTTGGTTAATCTCTTCTTGTTCTCCCAAAGATAAGTTATGAAATCTTTCATTATTTTTGTAATCGCCTGTCCGATATGGTATAGTTTCATGTTCTTCTTTTCCAGACCCGTCGTCAGAACCGCTTGAAAAAACGTTTTCATTGACGCTATCGTTTCGTTGCTTTGCCACGAAGTCTCTAACCATACCTACATAGGATGCTTCTTCACGAAATTCACCTGTTTCTTCTTCTGACTCATCAATTGTTTCCCTTTTGACCTTTTTGGCATTGCTGCTGGTTCCACCTCCAAAACATACTGGGTATTCTGCATCATCCAAGAATTGTCCATTGTTTCCCCCTGATTCCTTCGTTCAAAGCCACAATCTTCACAACGTCGTCGTTTTCTGTTAACGAAATCGGTGATTGGCTTCTGTCCATTTTTAATTATTAGAAATTCTTTTAACCCATAAAACAATTTTGTCAAATATGTGACATTTTGAAAGCGTTCCGATGCACTTGGTTACTGCGGCAGCCAAGTTTCGATTTAAATTTAATTTCGCATATTTTTTCCCATTCTGAGTGTTTTATTCTTCAAGGGATATTTTTCTTCTGTGGTAAAACACCAAATAAGTACGAGTACTAATAACCTTATTAGTATAAATAAAAAACAAATAAAACGACCTGTAATTTTGACAAAATGTTTGAACTTTTTTCGGTTTTCACAAAGATATTCTGGTTACGTTTTCTAGTAAACTGTGTTGATATTTTAATGTTATTGGTTAGATACATTCATATTATATTTAAATAAAACATAATAACAGGGTGCCATCGATCTTATTTCCAAGATACATTTTTTTCCAGAAATACTCTCCCGTTTTGCTTTCATCACTTTTCCGCGGTGCCCTTTCCTTATATAATAATTTCATGACTCTTTGGTTCGGTTTGTCAGTGGCTATATATATTTAGCCAATCACAGACCGAGTTTCCTACGATTGCGCCAAACCATTGAGCAAGGAATGGGAATTGAAAATAAGTTTGACGCGACCACAGCGACTTCAATATTTCGCGCCAATTGGCCCGAGTGACTATTACTCATTCTGTGTGCATAGACTGACATAAGATTCAAAGTATTTTAACCAAAGAATCAATTTTTACTAAACGGAATGAATTTTATTTCGCTGTAAAGGTTCTTATATGTCTAGAAATTATTTTCAATTTCTATACGCTTCCACCGCCACCACCACATTTTGTGGTTACGAACAAACCTGCGTGAGAAAAATCGATTAAAATGTTGCCAACAGGATCTTATATGAAACAAAGGTCATTTCTATACGCTTCCACCGCCACCACCACATTTTGTGGTTACGAACAAACCTGCGTGAGAAAAATCGATTAAAATGTTGCCAACAGGATCTTATATGAAACAAAGGTCATTCACTGACATCTATTCTAATCTTATCCAATTTGATCATGTGCCAGATCCATCTTCTAAAAAATATAGTGATTGTTTATTAATACAAGGAAAGACACTATTAAAGTACCAATACATAATTGTTATTGGTCTCATATTTCACATTATTTTGTTCTAGTCATTGTTGCACC
Organism: Alsophila aescularia; assembly: GCA_946251855.1. Lineage (NCBI taxonomy): Eukaryota > Metazoa > Arthropoda > Insecta > Lepidoptera > Geometridae > Alsophila > Alsophila aescularia. Next base: position 13,140,517 of record OX276381.1, read on the forward strand.
AGGATACCTAAAATATAAAACAATAACATAAAACGACTACCACGTTTACGTTTACTACTTTTTAGAACATAACGGTTTTTTTTTGTATTGTATACAAAAAAAAACCGTTATGTTCTAAAAGTCACGTAAAAGATAATCATGCGTAATTTTGACTAACTAGGCAACGACGATATTTCAAAAAAGGCGACATTTATCTAAATAATGCGTTTGCTTCTCGAAAGGTCCGGCCGACGATTGAAATGTCCGCGAGGCGTGTCCTTGAAATGCCGCTATTTAGAAAGAGAGAGCTATATACATGAATTAATTACATAATAATGTCAGTATACAGAATGTGGCGTAATGAATGGATAATATGGTACCTGCGGGTAGAGGACCTGCGTTGTGGCGGTTCAGAAAAATATGTTTGACGTTACATAAAAGTCCCTCGGTTTTCGAGATATACGACATTTACGAAAATTCAAAAAATTACAGCTTTTGCTCATTTTGGTGGCAAGAATCCAAATGAAGGATTTTTTTCTATCTATTTTTTGGATAGTATTCCTGGATAGATGCGTTAGCGAATATAAATTATGATTTTTAGGGCGCATGCATAGTTTTTTGCTTAGTTAGTACATTTTTTTAATGTTTATGCTGACGAGGTGTAAAAAAAAAGGTAACCTGAGTGCCAAATTAAGAAAAAAAACATGTTTCATTAGCTGGGTCCACACCAGTCGATCCAAAATAGATCGGCGATCCTGCGATCCGCGATCCAATATCGTGATACGTGGAGCGTGGATCGTACTAGGCCGATCCAGTTTGTTGAAACTGCGATCCTGAACTACGCTCCAAGCGATCCATAGGCGATCCGTGATTCAGTCGAACTCTTGCTGGAGATGGAGTCACACGTACAGCGGCGGCGTCTAATTGCCGTGGCAGCAGCAACCTTTATTTTGCTTAAATATTTGCGCAAAAAATCTCAATAAAGAAAAAGACGGTTCTGGGTAAAAACAATATACAAAAGCCGCTTGGAATCTGGGGGGACTAAGCTTTACGCAGTGTCAGATAAAGTTGAACACAATTTCGCAAGAATGAATGTTAATAAATTTGAGGTATTGTGTTCATTATTGAACAACAAGCTAAAAAAGAAGGATACAAATTATAGAGATGCCATTACTGTGAAGGAAAGATTACTACTAACATTGAGATTTTTAGCGACTGGAGATTCGTACGTCATTTTGCAGTATCTCTTCCGCATTTCCAAACAGTCTATATCGAAAATTATCCCTGAAGTTTGTGAAGCAATCATTGACTTGTTAAAGGATTATGTGAAGGTAAGGAAAACCATACTTTATTACTCAATAAAAAAGTAGTGTATTATAATAATAATTTTACTAAGTAACACGTTTACAATTAATCAACATTCTTTGAAAGCAATAGAAAGCCAGAAAGGATATAGGTACTTAATTCGGTGGTGAATGTGGAAGTTAATAATCCTGAGGTGGTTGAGACTGGGACTGCGATGAAGTGGAGGCTAGATGAGCAGATGGTGATGCCTGTGGAGGTGGAACTGAATAATCTTGAGGTTGTTGAGACTGGGACTGCGATGAATTGGAGGCTAGATGAGCAGATGGTGATGTCTGTGGAGGTGGAAATCTAAAATCCTGAGGACTGCGATGAATTGGAGGCTAGATGAGCAGATGGTGATGCCTGTGGAGGTGGAACTGAATAATCTTGAGGTTGTTGAGACTGGGACTGCGATGAATTGGAGGCTAGATGAGCAGATGGTGATGCCTGTGGAGGTGGAACTGAATAATCTTGAGGTTGTTGAGACTGGGACTGCGATGAATTGGAGGCTAGATGAGCAGATGGTGATGTCTGTGGAGGTGGAAATCTAAAATCCTGAGGACTGCGATGAATTGGAGGCTAGATGAGCAGATGGTGATGCCTGTGGAGGTGGAAATCGAAAATCCTGAGGATGAGGAGACTGAGTGTGCGATGAAGTGGAGGCTGAAGGTGTGCCAGGATATGAATTAGTGTAATATCCATAATTGCTATCCCCGTATCTTCCTGTGTCAGCTTGAAAAATAACTTGGCATATAGCATTTTTGACATAAGCTAATGTTACTGGATCATATTTCCGCAATTCAGTAGATATATACTGTACGAAAGTTATGTAAGAGTCTGTGTCTGGTTGTGATGGATGTGCACATTGTTGCAGAAGTTGGAAAGCTTCTGAAAGAGTTTCATCTGCTATGTCATCTGCATTATTAGAAGCAGTTCTCTTGTTTTTTTTGTTCGTTTGCTTGTTGTTTGTGTTGCTCTTTCCGGTTGTGTGTCACTACTAATAATGCTACTGTTCTCATTTTCGCTCACTGTAGTATTTACTTCAAGTTCCCGTTCAGTCGTATCAGATTCTTCCTGTAACAAAATTATTATTATTACTACTTATTCTTATTTTCAGCTTTATAATATTGTTGAGGATCTCACAGCGTCTTTATTTTCAGGTGCCGTCAACTGAAGAAGAGTGGCGTACAGTTTCTCAGCAATTCGAGACTAAATGGAATTTCCCACACGTGATAGGAGCGATGGACGGCAAACATGTCACTTTGCAATCGCCTTTTAAAGTGGGAACGACTATGATAATTACAAATTATTTCCTAGTATTGTTCTTTTTGCATTAGTCGATGCAAATTATAAGTTCCTGTATGTGAATGTTGGTACTAAAGGCAGAATATCAGATGGAAGTGTGTTCAAAAGCACAAATTTATATAAAAAACTCGAAAAAACTAAACATTCCACCACCGGAAATATTGCAAGTTCCCTATAAAATTGAGGTACCCTATTGTATATTAGGTGATAAAGCTTTTCAGCTGAATCATTTTACAATGAAACCATACGATGGTACTCGGGAAAGGGGTTCGTCTGAAAGAATTTTCAACTACCGACTGTCAAGAGCACGTAGAGTAGTAGAAAACGCGTTTGGAGTACTTAGTTCTGTTGACAGAGTTCTGCGTAAACCTATGCTTTTGGAACCAGAAACTGCAACTAAAGTCGTGCTGGCAACGGTTCATCTATATAACTACTTACGCAGTAATTCTAACTTTACATCGCCAGGAACGTTTGGTACAGTACAGGAGAATGGAGATGTAATACCTGGAAGCTAGCGAAATGAGCCACCATTACAATCACTAAAACCGATGGCCGTCATACCAAGAAGAGCAACAGAAAATGCCAATACAATACGGTCACACTTAGCAAGACACTTTGTTACAAACCATACAATAATTTGGCAAAATGAATATCAGTAAAGTAATGACTCACATGTTCCAAAGTATCGCGAGTGGTACCCGGGTTCATTTTTATCCGCCATAAAGTCGAAGTCATCATACACAAACCACTTTGATTTATACGTATCTTGAGCACCTGAAATAAACAAGTAACTCATTAAATAACCACGTGTATTTATTTTCTATTAGCTTATTTACTACTAATTATTACTCGGTTATCTCGGCGTTTTATCCCACTAATATTATAAAGGCGAAAGTTTGTGAGTTTGTGAGTGTGTGAGTATGTATGTATGTTTGTTCCTTCTTCACGTTCAAACGGCTGAACCGATTTGGATGAAATTTGGTATCCAGGTAGATTACATCCTGGATTAACACATAGGCTACTTTTAATCCCGGATTAACGCGGGTAACACAGCAGGGCGCCGCTAGTTTTAAATAGACGGAAATAAAACATTATTTTCTACATGCTTCCACGCTTCTTTCACAAAATAGAATGCTGTTAAAATATATATGTAGAAAAACTTTTTAGTGCGGTACTGATATTGCATCTTAATTTTATAAATTATTGCAGCTTCCAAATTATAAGTATATTTTCAATTTTAAACGCTAAAAGAAATCGAGTGAAGATTCCTTAATTTTACTTACACATATATTGTTTTCTTACCTGATCCAGTTATACGGCTTTGTTTCTCTCTGAATTTCTGAAACCCTTCTGTAGCCTCCCGTCAGAGACCGCATTTTTTTCTTTAGGTCTTCTATTGGTTTGTTCTCCATTTCGCGAGAAATCTGACGCCAAGCATCTTCTCTTACGCCTCTATTGGTATAACAACATCTTTTGGGTCCCATAAACATTTAAATTCCTTATAAAGCTATATTAGACGGCGACTTTGCGAGATGTCCATGGTGTGGTGGATCGCGCGAACAACACACAACCGTCCGCGCGCCACGCAACTGAGGCACCTTTGAGGCTGGCAAAAAACCGACAACGTACGGATCGGGCGCAGCTGGGAGCGCGCGCTCTAATATACAGAACGACCTTCCCACACCAGACGATCCAAAATGGATCGGCGATCCTGCGATCCGCGATCCAAGATCGTGATGCGTGGATCGTTCTAGGTCGATCCAACAGCAATCTTTTGCGATCCTGATGGCCTGCTCCAACGCGCTCCTGCCGATCCATACTGAATCAGTTGAATTTTGTCTGGCTATGGAGTCACACGTGCAATGACGGCGACGAATAGCCGTAGCAGCAGCAAGCTACATTTTACTTGTATATTTACGGCAAAAAATACGAAAACGAAAAAGACAGTATTGGGTTACGGGATGCCATAACTGTTAAGGAAAGACTACTAATAACATTGAGATTTTTAGCAAGTGGAAATTCTTACGTCAGTCTACAGTATCTTTTCAGAGTGTCCAAACAGTCAATATCAAAAATTGTTCCTGAGGTTTGTGAAGCACTCATCGACGTTTTGAAGGATTATGTAAAAGTAAGTGAAATTATATATTTAAAAACTCTTTATTTCAAACTTAGCTTATACTTAAGAATATATAAAAGTTACATATGTTAATTAAATTGGTGGTGATTGTGGTGACGGAGAAGGCTGCCAAGGCCCTGTTTCATAAAACTTACAATTATAGTTTACCATTACAATTTAGTGTACATTGATGCATATGTTAGAGTGTTACGTGTAAATATGAATTTTGCTAGAAGATAAACTTCAGTGTACACTAAATTGTAATAGTAAACTACAATTGTAAGTTTTATGAAACAGGGCCCTGGTTGTCGAAGTAGTAGAAGATGTTGATGGAAGCTGAGTTGTTGTTGATTCTGAAGGTCGTTCTGTATATGATGAAGTTGAAGAGTAATATCCATAATTTTCTGGTCTATATCTGCCTGTGTCAGCTTCAAAAATAATTTGAGATATGGCATGTTTTACATAACTTAACGTTATATGATCATATTTTCGTAGTTCGGTAGCAATGTATTGTCCAAAAGCGGTGTATGAATCTGTGCCTGTGTCAGCTTCAAAAATAATTTGAGATGTGGCATGTTTTACATAATTTAACGTTATATGATCATATTTTCGTAGTTCGGTAGCAATGTATTGTCCAAAAGCGGTGTATGAATCTGTCTCTGGTTGTTGTGGTTGAGCACATTGATTAAGTAGTTGAAATGCTTCCGAAATGGATTCATCTGTTATCATAATATCTTCGGAACCATGTGAAGATGTTTTTTTTCTTCTTTTATTTTGATTCCTTTTTTGGGTTTGAACATTGTGTTGGGTGTTTTGCACATTAGATTGGGCAGCAGGTTGTTCAGATGGTACAGAAGGTTCAGTTGGTATACTCTGATCATTCATATCTTGCATTTGATTATTAACATTCTCAGTTGTGTGATTGTCTACGTTTACCAGAGAATTTTCATTGATAGCATGTTCTCCGCTACCAGTGGTGCTATTAGTTTCTTCCTGTAACAACAACAATAACAAAGCATATTAATCATAGTTACACTTTTTTCAGATGCCATCAAATGAAGAAGAGTGGCTCGCAGTGTCTCAGGAATTCGACGAAAAATGGAATTTTCCACATGTATTAGGAGCAATGGATGGTAAACATGTCGTTTTGCAAGCGCCTTTTAATAGTGGCAACGACTATGATAACTATAAATTGTTTCCAAGTATAGTTCTTTTTGCATTAGTAGATGCAAATTATAGGTTCCTTTATGTGAATGTTGGGAGTAAGGGCAGAATATCAGATGGAGGCGTGTTTAAAAGCACAAAGCTATATGAGAAACTTGAAAAAAAAGGAGCTAAACATCCCATCGGCAAAAATTTTGCAAGTTCCTTATAAAATTGAAGTGCCCTATTTTATACTTGGTGATAAAGCTTTCCAATTAAATGAGTATACATTGAAACCGTATGAAGGTGATCCAGAAAGGGGTTCGAGTGAACGAATATTCAATTACAGATTATCAAGAGCACGTAGAGTTGTAGAAAACGCGTTTGGAGTACTAAGCTCAAGTTACAGAGTTTTGCGTAAACCAATGCTGTTGGAGCCAGAAAAAGCAACTAAAGTCGTGCTAGCGACAGTTTACCTGTATAACTATTTACGAAGTAATTCTAATTTAAGATCACCGGTATCTTTTGATACAATACAGGGGAATGGAGAAATAGTTCCTGGAAGCTGGCGAACGGAACAGGCACCAACATCACTACTACCCATAGATGCCATACCACGAAGAGCTTCACAAAATGCCAAAGATATTCGGTTCCACTTAGCAAGACACTTTATAACAAACGGGGCCATTGTTTGGCAAAATGAGTACCAATAAACTTATATAAATTGTACTGTGTTTATATGTTTTATAAGTTAGCTGCATTAAGAGGAATATAATGTAGTTCAGTTCATTATACTTTAACCAATTAACTATATATTTTATTTAAAACTATCCTCTCCCTAAGTTCTAGATTATAATAAGAAATACATTTTATTACATAAATACAAATATACTTTATTGACACCAAAAGAAAACATTACCTACACAGATAACACAAAATAATACAAACAAATTTAAGCCAATAATTATTATTGTATTAGTACGTCTACTGCTATAACATGACCTTTTCTTTAAGAATTATAATATTCTAATAATTTAATTATACTTTAATGGTTACCTGTAATGTAAGTTTTTTAATCAAAATAAAATTATAGTAAGTAAAAAATAACTCACCTGTTGAAGTGTATCCCTTGTTGTCCCGGGGTCATTCTTATCCGCCATGAAAGCAAACTCATCGTAAGCAAACCATTTTGATTTGTAAGTATCTTCAGCACCTGAAATAAACAATAAATTAATATAACCGGCAAATATCAATGTCCGTGAAGTCACTCCCCTACCCAAAACTTTTAAACATTTAAGTATATCTTTTTATCACAAACTAAGTTACGTTACTACGTTGTGGGGTTTTAAACAATACATTTTATTATTATTACTAATAAATAAAAATTAAAGCTTCACTAAGAGTGGCAGGTTATGTACTGAACTATAATTATAAAACAAAAGGAACTATAATTTCTTACCTGATCCGGTAATACGACTCTGTGGTCATAGTCAGTCGTCACGCGCTCGTTCCCTAACATGATAGGTCGAAACTTTCTCAGCCTCATTACTAAAAACAGACCAGGTTTAAACATAAATCTTATAACAACACGAAGACTATCGCTGATTCGAGTAACAGCCATCTTCGAGAAATATCTATCCTTATCATATTCAACATCACAACTGGTGTAACATACAGTGTATACTGAATTGTTTAAAAAATTAGTACCCTCAGTGGCTGGATTTAATGCAGGAGTTGCAAGTAAACCTATATGCACTTGAGGTTGATTACGGAATGCACATGTAAATAAGGATAACCTTCAACAGACTGATAATAGTTGTATGATGTGCGGTTTACATACAATGTATCATACAATGTAGTATTATCATACAATGTAGCATTCAAATTTTGGCTCTGCCGCAAACAGTAGTTTTAACAACTGCCGCAAACACGAAAGGCACCATTAGAACATGAGGAATCGACAACGTACCATCATCCATCAGTTTTATTATATAAAATGCCAGCATACTAATTTAAATGTCTTGGTATTTCTTGAGAACCCATAATTTCATACATATTTTAAATTGTTCAGCCAATGATCTATCTTTAACACCAGATGGTTTTATGGGTTCAGTTGTTTCAGATTTTAATGGTCTATTGTCAATGCATTATTTATTATTTAAACCCACACACTATTTTATAATCGGTACATATTCCCTAGTAGCAGTACCCGACAAAGAAGTGCCGTGATCAAATGCGGTACCAGTACCGACTAAATGAATATCACACTTCACTTTTACAACTTTTGTGTTAAACAGTAAACTCACGAATTCTTGAGGTGACAAATACCACGGTACCCAATCAATAGGATAATATGCGTAAGGAGTTAAAACTTAAATTGTTAAAGAAGCACCTTCCACGGCTGTGTGTGCATATCGATATGTATACCATTTCTTTGAAAATGATATATGCATCACTTTTAATCTTGGATTTGGCATTATCATTGCTAAACCCCCGCCGCCTGACGCCGTAGCAAGCGAACTACCTTCTGGTCCTCCACCATTTGGTCCCAATCCTGTGGCGTCCATAGGCTCCTGCGTAGAATGTCCCGCAGCGACCTGTGACGAAGTAGACATCGAAGGCACATTATTTTGTATATCTGCCATATCGATATAATCGTCAAAGTTGATATTATGACTATCAAATAAATCACCAAATAGAAATCGTCAAATGGATCTGGATAAGTTGATGGTCCAGGTTGTGGTTCAGTGTATCGGCGGTATCGGATCGATTTCCACATTTCCATTCAATATTAAACTGTTTTTAACTTCTATTCCAGCATTACTCAATCTCCATTGATTGTATCCTCCAAATTGTATTTTTTCTGCAGCACTTAGTACCGTAAGCTTTTTGCAATGCACCGTAACGTTTCTGACCGCGATGCTGACCACGTCCTGGCGTCATGATTAAAGAACATCCGAAACTCCTATTTATATAGTTCAAAGTATGACGTCATATGAATGAACTTATCGAACTTATCGCCGTAAAGGATATTAGATAAGTAGAAATTATTTTTAATTTCTATACGCTTCCACCGCCACCACCACATTTTGTGGTCTACATGAACATTAATATGTGCGCTTCGCACACGTTAGTTCGTAATTAAAACCTTTATTGTTTATTAATTACTTCTCCCAGTTTTCAGACTTATAATTACTGTAAGACAAAATTCCATATTTTAGAAAAAGATAAAACTTCGCTATTGGATGCGGTTTCTTATCTAAGTACTTCAAGAATGATGCTTGTTTTCAGTAGTATCTCCAAACTCTACTAGTGAATGTAGTACCATGAGGTATTACATCATTATTAGTTAACACTATGATTGAAGTTCATAGAATGCAAGCGTCACCTTTGTACGTTATTCTAGCGGGACAAGTTTCTCCACCAAACAATAACTTTAGCAATTCTTCATAACCAGGTTCAAAATTGGGTTCGTTCCATAAAAGAATACGCCTTTGAAGCGCATCTTGAAAAGGAAATCTATCATATTTGTTAAAGTTACCGATTTGACCAAAATTTATACAAGAATGAATTATACAATCAAAAAAAGTAATTTGTACCACTAAATGTAGGTCCCATTATACATATACAATGTTTTTTCGGCACCTTTTTGTCAACTAAATAATATATATTTTTTAAGAAGTTGTACATCGCATTAAAGTCATTGACAAATTGGTGCTCTTATAAGAGACTCTAATACAGGAACACTATCAAATATACCAAAATAATATTCGCTAACACTATTCCAAGGCGCAACATAAATAAGCTTATTCATAGAAATCATTCTAGATTTTAAGAATAACGCTCTGTAGGTCATATAAATAATTCTTTGTTGTATAATATGAAAGCAGGTTGTCAAAATTTGCTTGCTTTTTGGTACATATCTATACGGTCCGTTTATCCAATAAGACATTTTTCATAGGCGTTATTACAAACTAATCTAACCACTTTTCCATCCCGTTTGTTTTTTGCTTTCCGTCTTTACTCCTTTTATTTTCATTAAATCTATCGGTATTTGTTTCCGTAGTTCCATCACTAGTTTGTATGCAGGGAAATCCACGCCAGAGATCACCGTTAATGAGCTGAATGTCCGCTTCGTCCAATACTTTCGATTTTTGGGAATTTGAGAACAATCTTTGAATGGGTACAGCTCTAATTTCGTGAGAATGTACCCACGCTCTCCCGGCGACGTTATATTGATATAACTTTTGTGGTCTTTTAGTAAGATATTTTGCGAGATTCTGCCAGTACTTTGTACTAATGAATGAGCTCGGGCAAGATTGGCGACAATAGAGACGTAACCCTCTTCTGTGTCCAAATTTTCGTAATCCGATTCGTCGGATTCCTCCTGATGTACATTCTGCGATATCATCTTCTTGGTTATTGGCATGAAATCCTCGTCCGGTTCGCTTTCGTACTCTACACTCGCTTGACCGTGTTGAAATAATACGCCTGGTTAGTAATATCCTCGTCCTCGCTGCTCACAACTCTCTGCCTCTTTAATGGTGACTTCTCCCTAAAATCCTGAACTCCTCCTCTGGAACGATAGGAACTTGTTTGGCTTTTTTCCCAGTATCCTAAGTGTCTTCTGTTTCCTCTGTGATATATTCTCGAATTCTTTGGACGCAGTGGCACCTGCCCTGCATATCGATCCACAGTAGGCACAGTCGTGGATGACATGGAGGTGGCCTTCGTGTTCGCCAATGATGAAGATTCCTCTTCCTCGATTTCCTCTTCCTCGATTTCCTTCACCTCTTTCCGTCTCCTGTCCAGTTCCATTATTGCTTCTGAATAGTGGTCGAATAATTGTTAGTTCAAATCTTCGGTCTAATCCATCGCTTGGATTTCATGGATAATCCTTCTTCGGAGGACCACGTTCCCGAATCCACAGTTGGTTAATCTCTTCTTGTTCTCCCAAAGATAAGTTATGAAATCTTTCATTATTTTTGTAATCGCCTGTCCGATATGGTATAGTTTCATGTTCTTCTTTTCCAGACCCGTCGTCAGAACCGCTTGAAAAAACGTTTTCATTGACGCTATCGTTTCGTTGCTTTGCCACGAAGTCTCTAACCATACCTACATAGGATGCTTCTTCACGAAATTCACCTGTTTCTTCTTCTGACTCATCAATTGTTTCCCTTTTGACCTTTTTGGCATTGCTGCTGGTTCCACCTCCAAAACATACTGGGTATTCTGCATCATCCAAGAATTGTCCATTGTTTCCCCCTGATTCCTTCGTTCAAAGCCACAATCTTCACAACGTCGTCGTTTTCTGTTAACGAAATCGGTGATTGGCTTCTGTCCATTTTTAATTATTAGAAATTCTTTTAACCCATAAAACAATTTTGTCAAATATGTGACATTTTGAAAGCGTTCCGATGCACTTGGTTACTGCGGCAGCCAAGTTTCGATTTAAATTTAATTTCGCATATTTTTTCCCATTCTGAGTGTTTTATTCTTCAAGGGATATTTTTCTTCTGTGGTAAAACACCAAATAAGTACGAGTACTAATAACCTTATTAGTATAAATAAAAAACAAATAAAACGACCTGTAATTTTGACAAAATGTTTGAACTTTTTTCGGTTTTCACAAAGATATTCTGGTTACGTTTTCTTGTAAACTGTGTTGATATTTTAATGTTATTGGTTAGATACATTCATATTATATTTAAATAAAACATAATAACAGGGTGCCATCGATCTTATTTCCAAGATACATTTTTTTCCAGAAATACTCTCCCGTTTTGCTTTCATCACTTTTCCGCGGTGCCCTTTCCTTATATAATAATTTCATGACTCTTTGGTTCGGTTTGTCAGTGGCTATATATATTTAGCCAATCACAGACCGAGTTTCCTACGATTGCGCCAAACCATTGAGCAAGGAATGGGAATTGAAAATAAGTTTGACGCGACCACAGCGACTTCAATATTTCGCGCCAATTGGCCCGAGTGACTATTACTCATTCTGTGTGCATAGACTGACATAAGATTCAAAGTATTTTAACCAAAGAATCAATTTTTACTAAACGGAATGAATTTTATTTCGCTGTAAAGGTTCTTATATGTCTAGAAATTATTTTCAATTTCTATACGCTTCCACCGCCACCACCACATTTTGTGGTTACGAACAAACCTGCGTGAGAAAAATCGATTAAAATGTTGCCAACAGGATCTTATATGAAACAAAGGTCATTCACTGACATCTATTCTAATCTTATCCAATTTGATCATGTGCCAGATCCATCTTCTAAAAAATATAGTGATTGTTTATTAATACAAGGAAAGACACTATTAAAGTACCAATACATAATTGTTATTGGTCTCATATTTCACATTATTTTGTTCTAGTCATTGTTGCACCAGGATACCTAAAATATAAAACAATAACATAAAACGACTACCACGTTTACGTTTACTACTTTTTAGAACATAACGGTTTTTTTTTGTATTGTATACAAAAAAAAACCGTTATGTTCTAAAAGTCACGTAAAAGATAATCATGCGTAATTTTGACTAACTAGGCAACGACGATATTTCAAAAAAGGCGACATTTATCTAAATAATGCGTTTGCTTCTCGAAAGGTCCGGCCGACGATTGAAATGTCCGCGAGGCGTGTCCTTGAAATGCCGCTATTTAGAAAGAGAGAGCTATATACATGAATTAATTACATAATAATGTCAGTATACAGAATGTGGCGTAATGAATGGATAATATGGTACCTGCGGGTAGAGGACCTGCGTTGTGGCGGTTCAGAAAAATATGTTTGACGTTACATAAAAGTCCCTCGGTTTTCGAGATATACGACATTTACGAAAATTCAAAAAATTACAGCTTTTGCTCATTTTGGTGGCAAGAATCCAAATGAAGGATTTTTTTCTATCTATTTTTTGGATAGTATTCCTGGATAGATGCGTTAGCGAATATAAATTATGATTTTTAGGGCGCATGCATAGTTTTTTGCTTAGTTAGTACATTTTTTTAATGTTTATGCTGACGAGGTGTAAAAAAAAAGGTAACCTGAGTGCCAAATTAAGAAAAAAAACATGTTTCATTAGCTGGGTCCACACCAGTCGATCCAAAATAGATCGGCGATCCTGCGATCCGCGATCCAATATCGTGATACGTGGAGCGTGGATCGTACTAGGCCGATCCAGTTTGTTGAAACTGCGATCCTGAACTACGCTCCAAGCGATCCATAGGCGATCCGTGATTCAGTCGAACTCTTGCTGGAGATGGAGTCACACGTACAGCGGCGGCGTCTAATTGCCGTGGCAGCAGCAACCTTTATTTTGCTTAAATATTTGCGCAAAAAATCTCAATAAAGAAAAAGACGGTTCTGGGTAAAAACAATATACAAAAGCCGCTTGGAATCTGGGGGGACTAAGCTTTACGCAGTGTCAGATAAAGTTGAACACAATTTCGCAAGAATGAATGTTAATAAATTTGAGGTATTGTGTTCATTATTGAACAACAAGCTAAAAAAGAAGGATACAAATTATAGAGATGCCATTACTGTGAAGGAAAGATTACTACTAACATTGAGATTTTTAGCGACTGGAGATTCGTACGTCATTTTGCAGTATCTCTTCCGCATTTCCAAACAGTCTATATCGAAAATTATCCCTGAAGTTTGTGAAGCAATCATTGACTTGTTAAAGGATTATGTGAAGGTAAGGAAAACCATACTTTATTACTCAATAAAAAAGTAGTGTATTATAATAATAATTTTAATAAGTAACACGTTTACAATTAATCAACATTCTTTGAAAGCAATAGAAAGCCAGAAAGGATATAGGTACTTAATTCGGTGGTGAATGTGGAAGTTAATAATCCTGAGGTGGTTGAGACTGGGACTGCGATGAAGTGGAGGCTAGATGAGCAGATGGTGATGCCTGTGGAGGTGGAACTGAATAATCTTGAGGTTGTTGAGACTGGGACTGCGATGAATTGGAGGCTAGATGAGCAGATGGTGATGTCTGTGGAGGTGGAAATCTAAAATCCTGAGGACTGCGATGAATTGGAGGCTAGATGAGCAGATGGTGATGCCTGTGGAGGTGGAACTGAATAATCTTGAGGTTGTTGAGACTGGGACTGCGATGAATTGGAGGCTAGATGAGCAGATGGTGATGCCTGTGGAGGTGGAACTGAATAATCTTGAGGTTGTTGAGACTGGGACTGCGATGAATTGGAGGCTAGATGAGCAGATGGTGATGTCTGTGGAGGTGGAAATCTAAAATCCTGAGGACTGCGATGAATTGGAGGCTAGATGAGCAGATGGTGATGCCTGTGGAGGTGGAAATCGAAAATCCTGAGGATGAGGAGACTGAGTGTGCGATGAAGTGGAGGCTGAAGGTGTGCCAGGATATGAATTAGTGTAATATCCATAATTGCTATCCCCGTATCTTCCTGTGTCAGCTTGAAAAATAACTTGGCATATAGCATTTTTGACATAAGCTAATGTTACTGGATCATATTTCCGCAATTCAGTAGATATATACTGTACGAAAGTTATGTAAGAGTCTGTGTCTGGCTGTGATGGATGTGCACATTGTTGCAGAAGTTGGAAAGCTTCTGAAAGAGTTTCATCTGCTATGTCATCTGCATTATTAGAAGCAGTTCTCTTGTTTTTTTTGTTCGTTTGCTTGTTGTTTGTGTTGCTCTTTCCGGTTGTGTGTCACTACTAATAATGCTACTGTTCTCATTTTCGCTCACTGTAGTATTTACTTCAAGTTCCCGTTCAGTCGTATCAGATTCTTCCTGTAACAAAATTATTATTATTACTACTTATTCTTATTTTCAGCTTTATAATATTGTTGAGGATCTCACAGCGTCTTTATTTTTAGGTGCCGTCAACTGAAGAAGAGTGGCGTACAGTTTCTCAGCAATTCGAGACTAAATGGAATTTCCCACACGTGATAGGAGCGATGGACGGCAAACATGTCACTTTGCAATCGCCTTTTAAAGTGGGAACGACTATGATAATTACAAATTATTTCCTAGTATTGTTCTTTTTGCATTAGTCGATGCAAATTATAAGTTCCTGTATGTGAATGTTGGTACTAAAGGCAGAATATCAGATGGAAGTGTGTTCAAAAGCACAAATTTATATAAAAAACTCGAAAAAACTAAACATTCCACCACCGGAAATATTGCAAGTTCCCTATAAAATTGAGGTACCCTATTGTATATTAGGTGATAAAGCTTTTCAGCTGAATCATTTTACAATGAAACCATACGATGGTACTCGGGAAAGGGGTTCGTCTGAAAGAATTTTCAACTACCGACTGTCAAGAGCACGTAGAGTAGTAGAAAACGCGTTTGGAGTACTTAGTTCTGTTGACAGAGTTCTGCGTAAACCTATGCTTTTGGAACCAGAAACTGCAACTAAAGTCGTGCTGGCAACGGTTCATCTATATAACTACTTACGCAGTAATTCTAACTTTACATCGCCAGGAACGTTTGGTACAGTACAGGAGAATGGAGATGTAATACCTGGAAGCTAGCGAAATGAGCCACCATTACAATCACTAAAACCGATGGCCGTCATACCAAGAAGAGCAACAGAAAATGCCAATACAATACGGTCACACTTAGCAAGACACTTTGTTACAAACCATACAATAATTTGGCAAAATGAATATCAGTAAAGTAATGACTCACATGTTCCAAAGTATCGCGAGTGGTACCCGGGTTCATTTTTATCCGCCATAAAGTCGAAGTCATCATACACAAACCACTTTGATTTATACGTATCTTGAGCACCTGAAATAAACAAGTAACTCATTAAATAACCACGTGTATTTATTTTCTATTAGCTTATTTACTACTAATTATTACTCGGTTATCTCGGCGTTTTATCCCACTAATATTATAAAGGCGAAAGTTTGTGAGTTTGTGAGTGTGTGAGTATGTATGTATGTTTGTTCCTTCTTCACGTTCAAACGGCTGAACCGATTTGGATGAAATTTGGTATCCAGGTAGATTACATCCTGGATTAACACATAGGCTACTTTTAATCCCGGATTAACGCGGGTAACACAGCAGGGCGCCGCTAGTTTTAAATAGACGGAAATAAAACATTATTTTCTACATGCTTCCACGCTTCTTTCACAAAATAGAATGCTGTTAAAATATATATGTAGAAAAACTTTTTAGTGCGGTACTGATATTGCATCTTAATTTTATAAATTATTGCAGCTTCCAAATTATAAGTATATTTTCAATTTTAAACGCTAAAAGAAATCGAGTGAAGATTCCTTAATTTTACTTACACATATATTGTTTTCTTACCTGATCCAGTTATACGGCTTTGTTTCTCTCTGAATTTCTGAAACCCTTCTGTAGCCTCCCGTCAGAGACCGCATTTTTTTCTTTAGGTCTTCTATTGGTTTGTTCTCCATTTCGCGAGAAATCTGACGCCAAGCATCTTCTCTTACGCCTCTATTGGTATAACAACATCTTTTGGGTCCCATAAACATTTAAATTCCTTATAAAGCTATATTAGACGGCGACTTTGCGAGATGTCCATGGTGTGGTGGATCGCGCGAACAACACACAACCGTCCGCGCGCCACGCAACTGAGGCACCTTTGAGGCTGGCAAAAAACCGACAACGTACGGATCGGGCGCAGCTGGGAGCGCGCGCTCTAATATACAGAACGACCTTCCCACACCAGACGATCCAAAATGGATCGGCGATCCTGCGATCCGCGATCCAAGATCGTGATGCGTGGATCGTTCTAGGTCGATCCAACAGCAATCTTTTGCGATCCTGATGGCCTGCTCCAACGCGCTCCTGCCGATCCATACTGAATCAGTTGAATTTTGTCTGGCTATGGAGTCACACGTGCAATGACGGCGACGAATAGCCGTAGCAGCAGCAAGCTACATTTTACTTGTATATTTACGGCAAAAAATACGAAAACGAAAAAGACAGTATTGGGTTACGGGATGCCATAACTGTTAAGGAAAGACTACTAATAACATTGAGATTTTTAGCAAGTGGAAATTCTTACGTCAGTCTACAGTATCTTTTCAGAGTGTCCAAACAGTCAATATCAAAAATTGTTCCTGAGGTTTGTGAAGCACTCATCGACGTTTTGAAGGATTATGTAAAAGTAAGTGAAATTATATATTTAAAAACTCTTTATTTCAAACTTAGCTTATACTTAAGAATATATAAAAGTTACATATGTTAATTAAATTGGTGGTGATTGTGGTGACGGAGAAGGCTGCCAAGGCCCTGTTTCATAAAACTTACAATTATAGTTTACCATTACAATTTAGTGTACATTGATGCATATGTTAGAGTGTTACGTGTAAATATGAATTTTGCTAGAAGATAAACTTCAGTGTACACTAAATTGTAATAGTAAACTACAATTGTAAGTTTTATGAAACAGGGCCCTGGTTGTCGAAGTAGTAGAAGATGTTGATGGAAGCTGAGTTGTTGTTGATTCTGAAGGTCGTTCTGTATATGATGAAGTTGAAGAGTAATATCCATAATTTTCTGGTCTATATCTGCCTGTGTCAGCTTCAAAAATAATTTGAGATATGGCATGTTTTACATAACTTAACGTTATATGATCATATTTTCGTAGTTCGGTAGCAATGTATTGTCCAAAAGCGGTGTATGAATCTGTGCCTGTGTCAGCTTCAAAAATAATTTGAGATGTGGCATGTTTTACATAATTTAACGTTATATGATCATATTTTCGTAGTTCGGTAGCAATGTATTGTCCAAAAGCGGTGTATGAATCTGTCTCTGGTTGTTGTGGTTGAGCACATTGATTAAGTAGTTGAAATGCTTCCGAAATGGATTCATCTGTTATCATAATATCTTCGGAACCATGTGAAGATGTTTTTTTTCTTCTTTTATTTTGATTCCTTTTTTGGGTTTGAACATTGTGTTGGGTGTTTTGCACATTAGATTGGGCAGCAGGTTGTTCAGATGGTACAGAAGGTTCAGTTGGTATACTCTGATCATTCATATCTTGCATTTGATTATTAACATTCTCAGTTGTGTGATTGTCTACGTTTACCAGAGAATTTTCATTGATAGCATGTTCTCCGCTACCAGTGGTGCTATTAGTTTCTTCCTGTAACAACAACAATAACAAAGCATATTAATCATAGTTACACTTTTTTCAGATGCCATCAAATGAAGAAGAGTGGCTCGCAGTGTCTCAGGAATTCGACGAAAAATGGAATTTTCCACATGTATTAGGAGCAATGGATGGTAAACATGTCGTTTTGCAAGCGCCTTTTAATAGTGGCAACGACTATGATAACTATAAATTGTTTCCAAGTATAGTTCTTTTTGCATTAGTAGATGCAAATTATAGGTTCCTTTATGTGAATGTTGGGAGTAAGGGCAGAATATCAGATGGAGGCGTGTTTAAAAGCACAAAGCTATATGAGAAACTTGAAAAAAAAGGAGCTAAACATCCCATCGGCAAAAATTTTGCAAGTTCCTTATAAAATTGAAGTGCCCTATTTTATACTTGGTGATAAAGCTTTCCAATTAAATGAGTATACATTGAAACCGTATGAAGGTGATCCAGAAAGGGGTTCGAGTGAACGAATATTCAATTACAGATTATCAAGAGCACGTAGAGTTGTTGAAAACGCGTTTGGAGTACTAAGCTCAAGTTACAGAGTTTTGCGTAAACCAATGCTGTTGGAGCCAGAAAAAGCAACTAAAGTCGTGCTAGCGACAGTTTACCTGTATAACTATTTACGAAGTAATTCTAATTTAAGATCACCGGTATCTTTTGATACAATACAGGGGAATGGAGAAATAGTTCCTGGAAGCTGGCGAACGGAACAGGCACCAACATCACTACTACCCATAGATGCCATACCACGAAGAGCTTCACAAAATGCCAAAGATATTCGGTTCCACTTAGCAAGACACTTTATAACAAACGGGGCCATTGTTTGGCAAAATGAGTACCAATAAACTTATATAAATTGTACTGTGTTTATATGTTTTATAAGTTAGCTGCATTAAGAGGAATATAATGTAGTTCAGTTCATTATACTTTAACCAATTAACTATATATTTTATTTAAAACTATCCTCTCCCTAAGTTCTAGATTATAATAAGAAATAAATTTTATTACATAAATACAAATATACTTTATTGACACCAAAAGAAAACATTACCTACACAGATAACACAAAATAATACAAACAAATTTAAGCCAATAATTATTATTGTATTAGTACGTCTACTGCTATAACATGACCTTTTCTTTAAGAATTATAATATTCTAATAATTTAATTATACTTTAATGGTTACCTGTAATGTAAGTTTTTTAATCAAAATAAAATTATAGTAAGTAAAAAATAACTCACCTGTTGAAGTGTATCCCTTGTTGTCCCGGGGTCATTCTTATCCGCCATGAAAGCAAACTCATCGTAAGCAAACCATTTTGATTTGTAAGTATCTTCAGCACCTGAAATAAACAATAAATTAATATAACCGGCAAATATCAATGTCCGTGAAGTCACTCCCCTACCCAAAACTTTTAAACATTTAAGTATATCTTTTTATCACAAACTAAGTTACGTTACTACGTTGTGGGGTTTTAAACAATACATTTTATTATTATTACTAATAAATTAAAATTAAAGCTTCACTAAGAGTGGCAGGTTATGTACTGAACTATAATTATAAAACAAAAGGAACTATAATTTCTTACCTGATCCGGTAATACGACTCTGTGGTCATAGTCAGTCGTCACACGCTCGTTCCCTAACATGATAGGTCGAAACTTTCTCAGCCTCATTACTAAAAACAGACCAGGTTTAAACATAAATCTTATAACAACACGAAGACTATCGCTGATTCGAGTAACAGCCATCTTCGAGAAATATCTATCCTTATCATATTCAACATCACAACTGGTGTAACATACAGTGTATACTGAATTGTTTAAAAAATTAGTACTCTCAGTGGCTGGATTTAATGCAGGAGTTGCAAGTAAACCTATATGCACTTGAGGTTGATTACGGAATGCACATGTAAATATGGATAACCTTCAACAGACTGATAATAGTTGTATGATGTGCGGTTTACATACAATGTATCATACAATGTAGTATTATCATACAATGTAGCATTCAAATTTTGGCTCGCCTTAATGGTGCCTTTCGTGTTTGCGGCAGTTTTAACAACTGCCGCAAACACGAAAGGCACCATTAGAACATGAGGAATCGACAACGTACCATCATCCATCAGTTTTATTATATAAAATGCCAGCATACTAATTTAAATGTCTTGGTATTTCTTGAGAACCCATAATTTCATACATATTTTAAATTGTTCAGCCAATGATCTATCTTTAACACCAGATGGTTTTATGGGTTCAGTTGTTTCAGATTTTAATGGTCTATTGTCAATGCATTATTTATTATTTAAACCCACACACTATTTTATAATCGGTACATATTCCCTAGTAGCAGTACCCGACAAAGAAGTGCCGTGATCAAATGCGGTACCAGTACCGACTAAATGAATATCACACTTCACTTTTACAACTTTTGTGTTAAACAGTAAACTCACGAATTCTTGAGGTGACAAATACCACGGTACCCAATCAATAGGATAATATGCGTAAGGAGTTAAAACTTAAATTGTTAAAGAAGCACCTTCCACGGCTGTGTGTGCATATCGATATGTATACCATTTCTTTGAAAATGATATATGCATCACTTTTAATCTTGGATTTGGCATTATCATTGCTAAACCCCCGCCGCCTGACGCCGTAGCAAGCGAACTACCTTCTGGTCCTCCACCATTTGGTCCCAATCCTGTGGCGTCCATAGGCTCCTGCGTAGAATGTCCCGCAGCGACCTGTGACGAAGTAGACATCGAAGGCACATTATTTTGTATATCTGCCATATCGATATAATCGTCAAAGTTGATATTATGACTATCAAATAAATCACCAAATAGAAATCGTCAAATGGATCTGGATAAGTTGATGGTCCAGGTTGTGGTTCAGTGTATCGGCGGTATCGGATCGATTTCCACATTTCCATTCAATATTAAACTGTTTTTAACTTCTATTCCAGCATTACTCAATCTCCATTGATTGTATCCTCCAAATTGTATTTTTTCTGCAGCACTTAGTACCGTAAGCTTTTTGCAATGCACCGTAACGTTTCTGACCGCGATGCTGACCACGTCCTGGCATCATGATTAAAGAACATCCGAAACTCCTATTTATATAGTTCAAAGTATGACGTCATATGAATGAACTTATCGAACTTATCGCCGTAAAGGATATTAGATAAGTAGAAATTATTTTTAATTTCTATACGCTTCCACCGCCACCACCACATTTTGTGGTTTACATGAACATTAATATGTGCGCTTCGCACACGTTAGTTCGTAATTAAAACCTTTATTGTTTATTAATTACTTCTCCCAGTTTTCAGACTTATAATTACTGTAAGACAAAATTCCATATTTTAGAAAAAGATAAAACTTCGCTATTGGATGCGGTTTCTTATCTAAGTACTTCAAGAATGATGCTTGTTTTCAGTAGTATCTCCAAACTCTACTAGTGAATGTAGTACCATGAGGTATTACATCATTATTAGTTAACACTATGATTGAAGTTCATAGAATGCAAGCGTCACCTTTGTACGTTATTCTAGCGGGACAAGTTTCTCCACCAAACAATAACTTTAGCAATTCTTCATAACCAGGTTCAAAATTGGGTTCGTTCCATAAAAGAATACGCCTTTGAAGCGCATCTTGAAAAGGAAATCTATCATATTTGTTAAAGTTACCGATTTGACCAAAATTTATACAAGAATGAATTATACAATCAAAAAAAGTAATTTGTACCACTAAATGTAGGTCCCATTATACATATACAATGTTTTTTCGGCACCTTTTTGTCAACTAAATAATATATATTTTTTAAGAAGTTGTACATCGCATTAAAGTCATTGACAAATTGGTGCTCTTATAAGAGACTCTAATACAGGAACACTATCAAATATACCAAAATAATATTCGCTAACACTATTCCAAGGCGCAACATAAATAAGCTTATTCATAGAAATCATTCTAGATTTTAAGAATAACGCTCTGTAGGTCATATAAATAATTCTTTGTTGTATAATATGAAAGCAGGTTGTCAAAATTTGCTTGCTTTTTGGTACATATCTATACGGTCCGTTTATCCAATAAGACATTTTTCATAGGCGTTATTACAAACTAATCTAACCACTTTTCCATCCCGTTTGTTTTTTGCTTTCCGTCTTTACTCCTTTTATTTTCATTAAATCTATCGGTATTTGTTTCCGTAGTTCCATCACTAGTTTGTATGCAGGGAAATCCACGCCAGAGATCACCGTTAATGAGCTGAATGTCCGCTTCGTCCAATACTTTCGATTTTTGGGAATTTGAGAACAATCTTTGAATGGGTACAGCTCTAATTTCGTGAGAATGTACCCACGCTCTCCCGGCGACGTTATATTGATATAACTTTTGTGGTCTTTTAGTAAGATACTTTGCGAGATTCTGCCAGTACTTTGTACTAATGAATGAGCTCGGGCAAGATTGGCGACAATAGAGACGTAACCCTCTTCTGTGTCCAAATTTTCGTAATCCGATTCGTCGGATTCCTCCTGATGTACATTCTGCGATATCATCTTCTTGGTTATTGGCATGAAATCCTCGTCCGGTTCGCTTTCGTACTCTACACTCGCTTGACCGTGTTGAAATAATACGCCTGGTTAGTAATATCCTCGTCCTCGCTGCTCACAACTCTCTGCCTCTTTAATGGTGACTTCTCCCTAAAATCCTGAACTCCTCCTCTGGAACGATAGGAACTTGTTTGGCTTTTTTCCCAGTATCCTAAGTGTCTTCTGTTTCCTCTGTGATATATTCTCGAATTCTTTGGACGCAGTGGCACCTGCCCTGCATATCGATCCACAGTAGGCACAGTCGTGGATGACATGGAGGTGGCCTTCGTGTTCGCCAATGATGAAGATTCCTCTTCCTCGATTTCCTTCACCTCTTTCCGTCTCCTGTCCAGTTCCATTATTGCTTCTGAATAGTGGTCGAATAATTGTTAGTTCAAATCTTCGGTCTAATCCATCGCTTGGAGTTCATGGATAATCCTTCTTCGGAGGACCACGTTCCCGAATCCACAGTTGGTTAATCTCTTCTTGTTCTCCCAAAGATAAGTTATGAAATCTTTCATTATTTTTGTAATCGCCTGTCCGATATGGTATAGTTTCATGTTCTTCTTTTCCAGACCCGTCGTCAGAACCGCTTGAAAAAACGTTTTCATTGACGCTATCGTTTCGTTGCTTTGCCACGAAGTCTCTAACCATACCTACATAGGATGCTTCTTCACGAAATTCACCTGTTTCTTCTTCTGACTCATCAATTGTTTCCCTTTTGACCTTTTTGGCATTGCTGCTGGTTCCACCTCCAAAACATACTGGGTATTCTGCATCATCCAAGAATTGTCCATTGTTTCCCCCTGATTCCTTCGTTCAAAGCCACAATCTTCACAACGTCGTCGTTTTCTGTTAACGAAATCGGTGATTGGCTTCTGTCCATTTTTAATTATTAGAAATTCTTTTAACCCATAAAACAATTTTGTCAAATATGTGACATTTTGAAAGCGTTCCGATGCACTTGGTTACTGCGGCAGCCAAGTTTCGATTTAAATTTAATTTCGCATATTTTTTCCCATTCTGAGTGTTTTATTCTTCAAGGGATATTTTTCTTCTGTGGTAAAACACCAAATAAGTACGAGTACTAATAACCTTATTAGTATAAATAAAAAACAAATAAAACGACCTGTAATTTTGACAAAATGTTTGAACTTTTTTCGGTTTTCACAAAGATATTCTGGTTACGTTTTCTAGTAAACTGTGTTGATATTTTAATGTTATTGGTTAGATACATTCATATTATATTTAAATAAAACATAATAACAGGGTGCCATCGATCTTATTTCCAAGATACATTTTTTTCCAGAAATACTCTCCCGTTTTGCTTTCATCACTTTTCCGCGGTGCCCTTTCCTTATATAATAATTTCATGACTCTTTGGTTCGGTTTGTCAGTGGCTATATATATTTAGCCAATCACAGACCGAGTTTTCTACGATTGCGCCAAACCATTGAGCAAGGAATGGGAATTGAAAATAAGTTTGACGCGACCACAGCGACTTCAATATTTCGCGCCAATTGGCCCGAGTGACTATTACTCATTCTGTGTGCATAGACTGACATAAGATTCAAAGTATTTTAACCAAAGAATCAATTTTTACTAAACGGAATGAATTTTATTTCGCTGTAAAGGTTCTTATATGTCTAGAAATTATTTTCAATTTCTATACGCTTCCACCGCCACCACCACATTTTGTGGTTACGAACAAACCTGCGTGAGAAAAATCGATTAAAATGTTGCCAACAGGATCTTATATGAAACAAAGGTCATTCACTGACATCTATTCTAATCTTATCCAATTTGATCATGTGCCAGATCCATGTTCTAAAAAATATAGTGATTGTTTATTAATACAAGGAAAGACACTATTAAAGTACCAATACATAATTGTTATTGGTCTCATATTTCACATTATTTTGTTCTAGTCATTGTTGCACCAGGATACCTAAAATATAAAACAATAACATAAAACGACTACCACGTTTACGTTTACTACTTTTTAGAACATAACGGTTTTTTTTTGTATTGTATACAAAAAAAAACCGTTATGTTCTAAAAGTCACGTAAAAGATAATCATGCGTAATTTTGACTAACTAGGCAACGACGATATTTCAAAAAAGGCGACATTTATCTAAATAATGCGTTTGCTTCTCGAAAGGTCCGGCCGACGATTGAAATGTCCGCGAGGCGTGTCCTTGAAATGCCGCTATTTAGAAAGAGAGAGCTATATACATGAATTAATTACATAATAATGTCAGTATACAGAATGTGGCGTAATGAATGGATAATATGGTACCTGCGGGTAGAGGACCTGCGTTGTGGCGGTTCAGAAAAATATGTTTGACGTTACATAAAAGTCCCTCGGTTTTCGAGATATACGACATTTTCGAAAATTCAAAAAATTACAGCTTTTGCTCATTTTGGTGGCAAGAATCCAAATGAAGGATTTTTTTCTATCTATTTTTTGGATAGTATTCCTGGATAGATGCGTTAGCGAATATAAATTATGATTTTTAGGGCGCATGCATCGTTTTTTGCTTAGTTAGTACATTTTTTTAATGTTTATGCTGACGAGGTGTAAAAAAAAAGGTAACCTGAGTGCCAAATTAAGAAAAAAAACATGTTTCATTAGCTGGGTCCACACCAGTCGATCCAAAATAGATCGGCGATCCTGCGATCCGCGATCCAATATCGTGATACGTGGAGCGTGGATCGTACTAGGCCGATCCAGTTTGTTGAAACTGCGATCCTGAACTACGCTCCAAGCGATCCATAGGCGATCCGTGATTCAGTCGAACTCTTGCTGGAGATGGAGTCACACGTACAGCGGCGGCGTCTAATTGCCGTGGCAGCAGCAACCTTTATTTTGCTTAAATATTTGCGCAAAAAATCTCAATAAAGAAAAAGACGGTTCTGGGTAAAAACAATATACAAAAGCCGCTTGGAATCTGGGGGGACTAAGCTTTACGCAGTGTCAGATAAAGTTGAACACTATTTCGCAAGAATGAATGTTAATAAATTTGAGGTATTGTGTTCATTATTGAACAACAAGCTAAAAAAGAAGGATACAAATTATAGAGATGCCATTACTGTGAAGGAAAGATTACTACTAACATTGAGATTTTTAGCGACTGGAGATTCGTACGTCATTTTGCAGTATCTCTTCCGCATTTCCAAACAGTCTATATCGAAAATTATCCCTGAAGTTTGTGAAGCAATCATTGACTTGTTAAAGGATTATGTGAAGGTAAGGAAAACCATACTTTATTACTCGATAAAAAAGTAGTGTATTATAATAATAATTTTAATTTTTGTAACACGTTTACAATTAATCAACATTCTTTGAAAGCAATAGAAAGCCAGAAAGGATATAGGTACTTAATTCGGTGGTGAATGTGGAAGTTAATAATCCTGAGGTGGTTGAGACTGGGACTGCGATGAAGTGGAGGCTAGATGAGCAGATGGTGATGCCTGTGGAGGTGGAACTGAATAATCTTGAGGTTGTTGAGACTGGGACTGCGATGAATTGGAGGCTAGATGAGCAGATGGTGATGTCTGTGGAGGTGGAAATCTAAAATCCTGAGGACTGCGATGAATTGGAGGCTAGATGAGCAGATGGTGATGCCTGTGGAGGTGGAAATCGAAAATCCTGAGGACTGCGATGAATTGGAGGCTGAAGGTGTGCCAGGATATGAATTAGTGTAATATCCATAATTGCTATCCCCGTATCTTCCTGTGTCAGCTTGAAAAATAACTTGGCATATAGCATTTTTGACATAAGCTAATGTTACTGGATCATATTTCCGCAATTCAGTAGATATATACTGTACGAAAGTTATGTAAGAGTCTGTGTCTGGTTGTGATGGATGTGCACATTGTTGCAGAAGTTGGAAAGCTTCTGAAAGAGTTTCATCTGCTATGTCATCTGCATTATTAGAAGCAGTTCTCTTGTTTTTTTTGTTCGTTTGCTTGTTGTTTGTGTTGCTCTTTCCGGTTGTGTGTCACTACTAATAATGCTACTGTTCTCATTTTCGCTCACTGTAGTATTTACTTCAAGTTCCCGTTCAGTCGTATCAGATTCTTCCTGTAACAAAATTATTATTATTACTACTTATTCTTATTTTCAGCTTTATAATATTGTTGAGGATCTCACAGCGTCTTTATTTTCAGGTGCCGTCAACTGAAGAAGAGTGGCGTACAGTTTCTCAGCAATTCGAGACTAAATGGAATTTCCCACACGTGATAGGAGCGATGGACGGCAAACATGTCACTTTGCAATCGCCTTTTAAAGTGGGAACGACTATGATAATTACAAATTATTTCCTAGTATTGTTCTTTTTGCATTAGTCGATGCAAATTATAAGTTCCTGTATGTGAATGTTGGTACTAAAGGCAGAATATCAGATGGAAGTGTGTTCAAAAGCACAAATTTATATAAAAAACTCGAAAAAACTAAACATTCCACCACCGGAAATATTGCAAGTTCCCTATAAAATTGAGGTACCCTATTGTATATTAGGTGATAAAGCTTTTCAGCTGAATCATTTTACAATGAAACCATACGATGGTACTCGGGAAAGGGGTTCGTCTGAAAGAATTTTCAACTACCGACTGTCAAGAGCACGTAGAGTAGTAGAAAACGCGTTTGGAGTACTTAGTTCTGTTGACAGAGTTCTGCGTAAACCTATGCTTTTGGAACCAGAAACTGCAACTAAAGTCGTGCTGGCAACGGTTCATCTATATAACTACTTACGCAGTAATTCTAACTTTACATCGCCAGGAACGTTTGGTACAGTACAGGAGAATGGAGATGTAATACCTGGAAGCTAGCGAAATGAGCCACCCTTACAATCACTAAAACCGATGGCCGTCATACCAAGAAGAGCAACAGAAAATGCCAATACAATACGGTCACACTTAGCAAGACACTTTGTTACAAACCATACAATAATTTGGCAAAATGAATATCAGTAAAGTAATGACTCACATGTTCCAAAGTATCGCGAGTGGTACCCGGGTTCATTTTTATCCGCCATAAAGTCGAAGTCATCATACACAAACCACTTTGATTTATACGTATCTTGAGCACCTGAAATAAACAAGTAACTCATTAAATAACCACGTGTATTTATTTTCTATTAGCTTATTTACTACTAATTATTACTCGGTTATCTCGGCGTTTTATCCCACTAATATTATAAAGGCGAAAGTTTGTGAGTTTGTGAGTGTGTGAGTATGTATGTATGTTTGTTCCTTCTTCACGTTCAAACGGCTGAACCGATTTGGATGAAATTTGGTATCCAGGTAGATTACATCCTGGATTAACACATAGGCTACTTTTAATCCCGGATTAACGCGGGTAACACAGCAGGGCGCCGCTAGTTTTAAATAGACGGAAATAAAACATTATTTTCTACATGCTTCCACGCTTCTTTCACAAAATAGAATGCTGTTAAAATATATATGTAGAAAAACTTTTTAGTGCGGTACTGATATTGCATCTTAATTTTATAAATTATTGCAGCTTCCAAATTATAAGTATATTTTCAATTTTAAACGCTAAAAGAAATCGAGTGAAGATTCCTTAATTTTACTTACACATATATTGTTTTCTTACCTGATCCAGTTATACGGCTTTGTTTCTCTCTGAATTTCTGAAACCCTTCTGTAGCCTCCCGTCAGAGACCGCATTTTTTTCTTTAGGTCTTCTATTGGTTTGTTCTCCATTTCGCGAGAAATCTGACGCCAAGCATCTTCTCTTACGCCTCTATTGGTATAACAACATCTTTTGGGTCCCATAAACATTTAAATTCCTTATAAAGCTATATTAGACGGCGACTTTGCGAGATGTCCATGGTGTGGTGGATCGCGCGAACAACACACAACCGTCCGCGCGCCACGCAACTGAGGCACCTTTGAGGCTGGCAAAAAACCGACAACGTACGGATCGGGCGCAGCTGGGAGCGCGCGCTCTAATATACAGAACGACCTTCCCACACCAGACGATCCAAAATGGATCGGCGATCCTGCGATCCGCGATCCAAGATCGTGATGCGTGGAGCGTGGATCGTTCTAGGTCGATCCAACAGCAATCTTTTGCGATCCTGATGGCCTGCTCCAACGCGCTCCTGCCGATCCATACTGAATCAGTTGAATTTTGTCTGGCTATGGAGTCACACGTGCAACGACGGCGACGAATAGCCGTAGCAGCAGCAAGCTACATTTTACTTGTATATTTACGGCAAAAAATACGAAAACGAAAAAGACAGTATTGGGTTAAAACAATTTTTTAAAACCGGTTGGAATATGGGACTCGACTTTACAAAGAGCTAATTGATGATGGAGCTGAAGCTAATTTTGCACGAATGACTGCAAATCAATTTGACTTATTGTGTTCACTATTGGAGAACAAAATAAGAAAGAATGATACAAACTATCGGGATGCCATAACTGTTAAGGAAAGACTACTAATAACATTGAGATTTTTAGCAAGTGGAGATTCTTACGTCAGTCTACAGTATCTTTTCAGAGTGTCCAAACAGTCAATATCAAAAATTGTTCCTGAGGTTTGTGAAGCACTCATCGACGTTTTGGAGGATTATGTAAAAGTAAGTGAAATTATATATTTAGAAACTCTTTATTTCAAACTTAGCTTATACTTAAGAATATATAAAAGTTACATATGTTAATTAAATTGGTGGTGATTGTGGTGACGGAGAAGGCTGCCAAGTTGTCGAAGTAGTAGAAGATGTTGATGGAAGCTGAGTTGTTGTTGATTCTGAAGGTCGTTCTGTATATGATGAAGTTGAAGAGTAATATCCATAATTTTCTGGTCTGTATCTGCCTGTGTCAGGTTCAAAAATAATTTGAGATATGGCATGTTTTACATAACTTAACGTTATATGATCATATTTTCGTAGTTCGGTAGCAATGTATTGTCCAAAAGCGGTGTATGAATCTGTGCCTGTGTCAGCTTCAAAAATAATTTGAGATATGGCATGTTTTACATAACTTAACGTTATATGATCATATTTTCGTAGTTCGGTAGCAATGTATTGTCCAAAAGCGGTGTATGAATCTGTCTCTGGTTGTTGTGGTTGAGCACATTGATTAAGTAGTTGAAATGCTTCCGAAATGGATTCATCTGTTATCATAATATCTTCGGTACCATGTGAAGATGTTTTTTTCTTCTTTTATTTTGATTCCTTTTTTGGGTTTGAACATTGTGTTGGGTGTTTTGCACATTAGATTGGGCAGCAGGTTGTTCAGATGGTACAGAAGGTTCAGTTGGTATACTCTGATAATTCATATCTTGCATTTGATTATTAACATTCTCAGTTGTGTGATTGTCTACGTTTACCAGAGAATTTTCATTGATAGCATGTTCTCCGCTACCAGTGGTGCTATTAGTTTCTTCCTGTAACAACAACAATAACAAAGCATATTAATCATAGTTACACTTTTTTCAGATGCCATCAAATGAAGAAGAGTGGCTCGCAGTGTCTCAGGAATTCGACGAAAAATGGAATTTTCCACATGTATTAGGAGCAATGGATGGTAAACATGTCGTTTTGCAAGCGCCTTTTAATAGTGGCAACGACTATGATAACTATAAATTGTTTCCAAGTATAGTTCTTTTTGCATTAGTAGATGCAAATTATAGGTTCCTTTATGTGAATGTTGGGAGTAAGGGCAGAATATCAGATGGAGGCGTGTTTAAAAGCACAAAGCTATATGAGAAACTTGAAAAAAAAGGAGCTAAACATCCCATCGGCAAAAATTTTGCAAGTTCCTTATAAAATTGAAGTGCCCTATTTTATACTTGGTGATAAAGCTTTCCAATTAAATGAGTATACATTGAAACCGTATGAAGGTGATCCAGAAAGGGGTTCGAGTGAACGAATATTCAATTACAGATTATCAAGAGCACGTAGAGTTGTAGAAAACGCGTTTGGAGTACTAAGCTCAAGTTACAGAGTTTTGCGTAAACCAATGCTGTTGGAGCCAGAAAAAGCAACTAAAGTCGTGCTAGCGACAGTTTACCTGTATAACTATTTACGAAGTAATTCTAATTTAAGATCACCGGTATCTTTTGATACAATACAGGGGAATGGAGAAATAGTTCCTGGAAGCTGGCGAACGGAACAGGCACCAACATCACTACTACCCATAGATGCCATACCACGAAGAGCTTCACAAAATGCCAAAGATATTCGGTTCCACTTAGCAAGACACTTTATAACAAACGGGGCCATTGTTTGGCAAAATGAGTACCAATAAACTTATATAAATTGTACTGTGTTTATATGTTTTATAAGTTAGCTGCATTAAGAGGAATATAATGTAGTTCAGTTCATTATACTTTAACCAATTAACTATATATTTTATTTAAAACTATCCTCTCCCTAAGTTCTAGATTATAATAAGAAATAAATTTTATTACATAAATACAAATATACTTTATTGACACCAAAAGAAAACATTACCTACACAGATAACACAAAATAATACAAACAAATTTAAGCCAATAATTATTATTGTATTAGTACGTCTACTGCTATAACATGACCTTTTCTTTAAGAATTATAATATTCTAATAATTTAATTATACTTTAATGGTTACCTGTAATGTAAGTTTTTTAATCAAAATAAAATTATAGTAAGTAAAAAATAACTCACCTGTTGAAGTGTATCCCTTGTTGTCCCGGGGTCATTCTTATCCGCCATGAAAGCAAACTCATCGTAAGCAAACCATTTTGATTTGTAAGTATCTTCAGCACCTGAAATAAACAATAAATTAATATAACCGGCAAATATCAATGTCCGTGAAGTCACTCCCCTACCCAAAACTTTTAAACATTTAAGTATATCTTTTTATCACAAACTAAGTTACGTTACTACGTTGTGGGGTTTTAAACAATACATTTTATTATTATTACTAATAAATTAAAATTAAAGCTTCACTAAGAGTGGCAGGTTATGTACTGAACTATAATTATAAAACAAAAGGAACTATAATTTCTTACCTGATCCGGTAATACGACTCTGTGGTCATAGTCAGTCGTCACGCGCTCGTTCCCTAACATGATAGGTCGAAACTTTCTCAGCCTCATTACTAAAAACAGACCAGGTTTAAACATAAATCTTATAACAACACGAAGACTATCGCTGATTCGAGTAACAGCCATCTTCGAGAAATATCTATCCTTATCATATTCAACATCACAACTGGTGTAACATACAGTGTATACTGAATTGTTTAAAAAATTAGTACTCTCAGTGGCTGGATTTAATGCAGGAGTTGCAAGTAAACCTATATGCACTTGAGGTTGATTACGGAATGCACATGTAAATATGGATAACCTTCAACAGACTGATAATAGTTGTATGATGTGCGGTTTACATACAATGTATCATACAATGTAGTATTATCATACAATGTAGCATTCAAATTTTGGCTCGCCTTAATGGTGCCTTTCGTGTTTGCGGCAGTTTTAACAACTGCCGCAAACACGAAAGGCACCATTAGAACATGAGGAATCGACAACGTACCATCATCCATCAGTTTTATTATATAAAATGCCAGCATACTAATTTAAATGTCTTGGTATTTCTTGAGAACCCATAATTTCATACATATTTTAAATTGTTCAGCCAATGATCTATCTTTAACACCAGATGGTTTTATGGGTTCAGTTGTTTCAGATTTTAATGGTCTATTGTCAATGCATAATTTATTATTTAAACCCACACACTATTTTATAATCGGTACATATTCCCTAGTAGCAGTACCCGACAAAGAAGTGCCGTGATCAAATGCGGTACCAGTACCGACTAAATGAATATCACACTTCACTTTTACAACTTTTGTGTTAAACAGTAAACTCACGAATTCTTGAGGTGACAAATACCACGGTACCCAATCAATAGGATAATATGCGTAAGGAGTTAAAACTTAAATTGTTAAAGAAGCACCTTCCACGGCTGTGTGTGCATATCGATATGTATACCATTTCTTTGAAAATGATATATGCATCACTTTTAATCTTGGATTTGGCATTATCATTGCTAAACCCCCGCCGCCTGACGCCGTAGCAAGCGAACTACCTTCTGGTCCTCCACCATTTGGTCCCAATCCTGTGGCGTCCATAGGCTCCTGCGTAGAATGTCCCGCAGCGACCTGTGACGAAGTAGACATCGAAGGCACATTATTTTGTATATCTGCCATATCGATATAATCGTCAAAGTTGATATTATGACTATCAAATAAATCACCAAATAGAAATCGTCAAATGGATCTGGATAAGTTGATGGTCCAGGTTGTGGTTCAGTGTATCGGCGGTATCGGATCGATTTCCACATTTCCATTCAATATTAAACTGTTTTTAACTTCTATTCCAGCATTACTCAATCTCCATTGATTGTATCCTCCAAATTGTATTTTTTCTGCAGCACTTAGTACCGTAAGCTTTTTGCAATGCACCGTAACGTTTCTGACCGCGATGCTGACCACGTCCTGGCATCATGATTAAAGAACATCCGAAACTCCTATTTATATAGTTCAAAGTATGACGTCATATGAATGAACTTATCGAACTTATCGCCGTAAAGGATATTAGATAAGTAGAAATTATTTTTAATTTCTATACGCTTCCACCGCCACCACCACATTTTGTGGTTTACATGAACATTAATATGTGCGCTTCGCACACGTTAGTTCGTAATTAAAACCTTTATTGTTTATTAATTACTTCTCCCAGTTTTCAGACTTATAATTACTGTAAGACAAAATTCCATATTTTAGAAAAAGATAAAACTTCGCTATTGGATGCGGTTTCTTATCTAAGTACTTCAAGAATGATGCTTGTTTTCAGTAGTATCTCCAAACTCTACTAGTGAATGTAGTACCATGAGGTATTACATCATTATTAGTTAACACTATGATTGAAGTTCATAGAATGCAAGCGTCACCTTTGTACGTTATTCTAGCGGGACAAGTTTCTCCACCAAACAATAACTTTAGCAATTCTTCATAACCAGGTTCAAAATTGGGTTCGTTCCATAAAAGAATACGCCTTTGAAGCGCATCTTGAAAAGGAAATCTATCATATTTGTTAAAGTTACCGATTTGACCAAAATTTATACAAGAATGAATTATACAATCAAAAAAAGTAATTTGTACCACTAAATGTAGGTCCCATTATACATATACAATGTTTTTTCGGCACCTTTTTGTCAACTAAATAATATATATTTTTTAAGAAGTTGTACATCGCATTAAAGTCATTGACAAATTGGTGCTCTTATAAGAGACTCTAATACAGGAACACTATCAAATATACCAAAATAATATTCGCTAACACTATTCCAAGGCGCAACATAAATAAGCTTATTCATAGAAATCATTCTAGATTTTAAGAATAACGCTCTGTAGGTCATATAAATAATTCTTTGTTGTATAATATGAAAGCAGGTTGTCAAAATTTGCTTGCTTTTTGGTACATATCTATACGGTCCGTTTATCCAATAAGACATTTTTCATAGGCGTTATTACAAACTAATCTAACCACTTTTCCATCCCGTTTGTTTTTTGCTTTCCGTCTTTACTCCTTTTATTTTCATTAAATCTATCGGTATTTGTTTCCGTAGTTCCATCACTAGTTTGTATGCAGGGAAATCCACGCCAGAGATCACCGTTAATGAGCTGAATGTCCGCTTCGTCCAATACTTTCGATTTTTGGGAATTTGAGAACAATCTTTGAATGGGTACAGCTCTAATTTCGTGAGAATGTACCCACGCTCTCCCGGCGACGTTATATTGATATAACTTTTGTGGTCTTTTAGTAAGATACTTTGCGAGATTCTGCCAGTACTTTGTACTAATGAATGAGCTCGGGCAAGATTGGCGACAATAGAGACGTAACCCTCTTCTGTGTCCAAATTTTCGTAATCCGATTCGTCGGATTCCTCCTGATGTACATTCTGCGATATCATCTTCTTGGTTATTGGCATGAAATCCTCGTCCGGTTCGCTTTCGTACTCTACACTCGCTTGACCGTGTTGAAATAATACGCCTGGTTAGTAATATCCTCGTCCTCGCTGCTCACAACTCTCTGCCTCTTTAATGGTGACTTCTCCCTAAAATCCTGAACTCCTCCTCTGGAACGATAGGAACTTGTTTGGCTTTTTTCCCAGTATCCTAAGTGTCTTCTGTTTCCTCTGTGATATATTCTCGAATTCTTTGGACGCAGTGGCACCTGCCCTGCATATCGATCCACAGTAGGCACAGTCGTGGATGACATGGAGGTGGCCTTCGTGTTCGCCAATGATGAAGATTCCTCTTCCTCGATTTCCTCTTCCTCGATTTCCTTCACCTCTTTCCGTCTCCTGTCCAGTTCCATTATTGCTTCTGAATAGTGGTCGAATAATTGTTAGTTAAAATCTTCGGTCTAATCCATCGCTTGGAGTTCATGGATAATCCTTCTTCGGAGGACCACGTTCCCGAATCCACAGTTGGTTAATCTCTTCTTGTTCTCCCAAAGATAAGTTATGAAATCTTTCATTATTTTTGTAATCGCCTGTCCGATATGGTATAGTTTCATGTTCTTCTTTTCCAGACCCGTCGTCAGAACCGCTTGAAAAAACGTTTTCATTGACGCTATCGTTTCGTTGCTTTGCCACGAAGTCTCTAACCATACCTACATAGGATGCTTCTTCACGAAATTCACCTGTTTCTTCTTCTGACTCATCAATTGTTTCCCTTTTGACCTTTTTGGCATTGCTGCTGGTTCCACCTCCAAAACATACTGGGTATTCTGCATCATCCAAGAATTGTCCATTGTTTCCCCCTGATTCCTTCGTTCAAAGCCACAATCTTCACAACGTCGTCGTTTTCTGTTAACGAAATCGGTGATTGGCTTCTGTCCATTTTTAATTATTAGAAATTCTTTTAACCCATAAAACAATTTTGTCAAATATGTGACATTTTGAAAGCGTTCCGATGCACTTGGTTACTGCGGCAGCCAAGTTTCGATTTAAATTTAATTTCGCATATTTTTTCCCATTCTGAGTGTTTTATTCTTCAAGGGATATTTTTCTTCTGTGGTAAAACACCAAATAAGTACGAGTACTAATAACCTTATTAGTATAAATAAAAAACAAATAAAACGACCTGTAATTTTGACAAAATGTTTGAACTTTTTTCGGTTTTCACAAAGATATTCTGGTTACGTTTTCTAGTAAACTGTGTTGATATTTTAATGTTATTGGTTAGATACATTCATATTATATTTAAATAAAACATAATAACAGGGTGCCATCGATCTTATTTCCAAGATACATTTTTTTCCAGAAATACTCTCCCGTTTTGCTTTCATCACTTTTCCGCGGTGCCCTTTCCTTATATAATAATTTCATGACTCTTTGGTTCGGTTTGTCAGTGGCTATATATATTTAGCCAATCACAGACCGAGTTTTCTACGATTGCGCCAAACCATTGAGCAAGGAATGGGAATTGAAAATAAGTTTGACGCGACCACAGCGACTTCAATATTTCGCGCCAATTGGCCCGAGTGACTATTACTCATTCTGTGTGCATAGACTGACATAAGATTCAAAGTATTTTAACCAAAGAATCAATTTTTACTAAACGGAATGAATTTTATTTCGCTGTAAAGGTTCTTATATGTCTAGAAATTATTTTCAATTTCTATACGCTTCCACCGCCACCACCACATTTTGTGGTTACGAACAAACCTGCGTGAGAAAAATCGATTAAAATGTTGCCAACAGGATCTTATATGAAACAAAGGTCATTCACTGACATCTATTCTAATCTTATCCAATTTGATCATGTGCCAGATCCATCTTCTAAAAAATATAGTGATTGTTTATTAATACAAGGAAAGACACTATTAAAGTACCAATACATAATTGTTATTGGTCTCATATTTCACATTATTTTGTTCTAGTCATTGTTGCACCAGGATACCTAAAATATAAAACAATAACATAAAACGACTACCACGTTTACGTTTACTACTTTTTAGAACATAACGGTTTTTTTTTGTATTGTATACAAAAAAAAACCGTTATGTTCTAAAAGTCACGTAAAAGATAATCATGCGTAATTTTGACTAACTAGGCAACGACGATATTTCAAAAAAGGCGACATTTATCTAAATAATGCGTTTGCTTCTCGAAAGGTCCGGCCGACGATTGAAATGTCCGCGAGGCGTGTCCTTGAAATGCCGCTATTTAGAAAGAGAGAGCTATATACATGAATTAATTACATAATAATGTCAGTATACAGAATGTGGCGTAATGAATGGATAATATGGTACCTGCGGGTAGAGGACCTGCGTTGTGGCGGTTCAGAAAAATATGTTTGACGTTACATAAAAGTCCCTCGGTTTTCGAGATATACGACATTTTCGAAAATTCAAAAAATTACAGCTTTTGCTCATTTTGGTGGCAAGAATCCAAATGAAGGATTTTTTTCTATCTATTTTTTGGATAGTATTCCTGGATAGATGCGTTAGCGAATATAAATTATGATTTTTAGGGCGCATGCATCGTTTTTTGCTTAGTTAGTACATTTTTTTAATGTTTATGCTGACGAGGTGTAAAAAAAAAGGTAACCTGAGTGCCAAATTAAGAAAAAAAACATGTTTCATTAGCTGGGTCCACACCAGTCGATCCAAAATAGATCGGCGATCCTGCGATCCGCGATCCAATATCGTGATACGTGGAGCGTGGATCGTACTAGGCCGATCCAGTTTGTTGAAACTGCGATCCTGAACTACGCTCCAAGCGATCCATAGGCGATCCGTGATTCAGTCGAACTCTTGCTGGAGATGGAGTCACACGTACAGCGGCGGCGTCTAATTGCCGTGGCAGCAGCAACCTTTATTTTGCTTAAATATTTGCGCAAAAAATCTCAATAAAGAAAAAGACGGTTCTGGGTAAAAACAATATACAAAAGCCGCTTGGAATCTGGGGGGACTAAGCTTTACGCAGTGTCAGATAAAGTTGAACACTATTTCGCAAGAATGAATGTTAATAAATTTGAGGTATTGTGTTCATTATTGAACAACAAGCTAAAAAAGAAGGATACAAATTATAGAGATGCCATTACTGTGAAGGAAAGATTACTACTAACATTGAGATTTTTAGCGACTGGAGATTCGTACGTCATTTTGCAGTATCTCTTCCGCATTTCCAAACATTCTATATCGAAAATTATCCCTGAAGTTTGTGAAGCAATCATTGACTTGTTAAAGGATTATGTGAAGGTAAGGAAAACCATACTTTATTACTCGATAAAAAAGTAGTGTATTATAATAATAATTTTAATTTTTGTAACACGTTTACAATTAATCAACATTCTTTGAAAGCAATAGAAAGCCAGAAAGGATATAGGTACTTAATTCGGTGGTGAATGTGGAAGTTAATAATCCTGAGGTGGTTGAGACTGGGACTGCGATGAAGTGGAGGCTAGATGAGCAGATGGTGATGCCTGTGGAGGTGGAACTGAATAATCTTGAGGTTGTTGAGACTGGGACTGCGATGAATTGGAGGCTAGATGAGCAGATGGTGATGCCTGTGGAGGTGGAACTGAATAATCTTGAGGTTGTTGAGACTGGGACTGCGATGAATTGGAGGCTAGATGAGCAGATGGTGATGTCTGTGGAGGTAGAAATCTAAAATCCTGAGGACCGCGATGAATTGGAGGCTAGATGAGCAGATGGTGATGTCTGTGGAGGTGGAAATCTAAAATCCTGAGGACTGCGATGAATTGGAGGCTAGATGAGCAGATGGTGATGCCTGTGGAGGTGGAAATCGAAAATCCTGAGGACTGCGATGAATTGGAGGCTGAAGGTGTGCCAGGATATGAATTAGTGTAATATCCATAATTGCTATCCCCGTATCTTCCTGTGTCAGCTTGAAAAATAACTTGGCATATAGCATTTTTGACATAAGCTAATGTTACTGGATCATATTTCCGCAATTCAGTAGATATATACTGTACGAAAGTTATGTAAGAGTCTGTGTCTGGTTGTGATGGATGTGCACATTGTTGCAGAAGTTGGAAAGCTTCTGAAAGAGTTTCATCTGCTATGTCATCTGCATTATTAGAAGCAGTTCTCTTGTTTTTTTTGTTCGTTTGCTTGTTGTTTGTGTTGCTCTTTCCGGTTGTGTGTCACTACTAATAATGCTACTGTTCTCATTTTCGCTCACTGTAGTATTTACTTCAAGTTCCCGTTCAGTCGTATCAGATTCTTCCTGTAACAAAATTATTATTATTACTACTTATTCTTATTTTCAGCTTTATAATATTGTTGAGGATCTCACAGCGTCTTTATTTTCAGGTGCCGTCAACTGAAGAAGAGTGGCGTACAGTTTCTCAGCAATTCGAGACTAAATGGAATTTCCCACACGTGATAGGAGCGATGGACGGCAAACATGTCACTTTGCAATCGCCTTTTAAAGTGGGAACGACTATGATAATTACAAATTATTTCCTAGTATTGTTCTTTTTGCATTAGTCGATGCAAATTATAAGTTCCTGTATGTGAATGTTGGTACTAAAGGCAGAATATCAGATGGAAGTGTGTTCAAAAGCACAAATTTATATAAAAAACTCGAAAAAACTAAACATTCCACCACCGGAAATATTGCAAGTTCCCTATAAAATTGAGGTACCCTATTGTATATTAGGTGATAAAGCTTTTCAGCTGAATCATTTTACAATGAAACCATACGATGGTACTCGGGAAAGGGGTTCGTCTGAAAGAATTTTCAACTACCGACTGTCAAGAGCACGTAGAGTAGTAGAAAACGCGTTTGGAGTACTTAGTTCTGTTGACAGAGTTCTGCGTAAACCTATGCTTTTGGAACCAGAAACTGCAACTAAAGTCGTGCTGGCAACGGTTCATCTATATAACTACTTACGCAGTAATTCTAACTTTACATCGCCAGGAACGTTTGGTACAGTACAGGAGAATGGAGATGTAATACCTGGAAGCTAGCGAAATGAGCCACCCTTACAATCACTAAAACCGATGGCCGTCATACCAAGAAGAGCAACAGAAAATGCCAATACAATACGGTCACACTTAGCAAGACACTTTGTTACAAACCATACAATAATTTGGCAAAATGAATATCAGTAAAGTAATGACTCACATGTTCCAAAGTATCGCGAGTGGTACCCGGGTTCATTTTTATCCGCCATAAAGTCGAAGTCATCATACACAAACCACTTTGATTTATACGTATCTTGAGCACCTGAAATAAACAAGTAACTCATTAAATAACCACGTGTATTTATTTTCTATTAGCTTATTTACTACTAATTATTACTCGGTTATCTCGGCGTTTTATCCCACTAATATTATAAAGGCGAAAGTTTGTGAGTTTGTGAGTGTGTGAGTATGTATGTATGTTTGTTCCTTCTTCACGTTCAAACGGCTGAACCGATTTGGATGAAATTTGGTATCCAGGTAGATTACATCCTGGATTAACACATAGGCTACTTTTAATCCCGGATTAACGCGGGTAACACAGCAGGGCGCCGCTAGTTTTAAATAGACGGAAATAAAACATTATTTTCTACATGCTTCCACGCTTCTTTCACAAAATAGAATGCTGTTAAAATATATATGTAGAAAAACTTTTTAGTGCGGTACTGATATTGCATCTTAATTTTATAAATTATTGCAGCTTCCAAATTATAAGTATATTTTCAATTTTAAACGCTAAAAGAAATCGAGTGAAGATTCCTTAATTTTACTTACACATAAGTAGTGTAATAATATAATAATAAATATAAGTATAATAAACCATATTGTTTTCTTACCTGATCCAGTTATACGGCTTTGTTTCTCTCTGAACTTCTGAAACCCTTCTGTAGCCTCCCGTCAGAGACCGCATTTTTTTCTTTAGGTCTTCTATTGGTTTGTTCTCCATTTCGCGAGAAATCTGACGCCAAGCATCTTCTCTTACGCCTCTATTGGTATAACAACATCTTTTGGGTCCCATAAACATTTAAATTCCTTATAAAGCTATATTAGACGGCGACTTTGCGAGATGTCCATGGTGTGGTGGATCGCGCGAACAACACACAACCGTCCGCGCGCCACGCAACTGAGGCACCTTTGAGGCTGGCAAAAAACCGACAACGTACGGATCGGGCGCAGCTGGGAGCGCGCGCTCTAATATACAGAACGACCTTCCCACACCAGACGATCCAAAATGGATCGGCGATCCTGCGATCCGCGATCCAAGATCGTGATGCGTGGAGCGTGGATCGTTCTAGGTCGATCCAACAGCAATCTTTTGCGATCCTGATGGCCTGCTCCAACGCGCTCCTGCCGATCCATACTGAATCAGTTGAATTTTGTCTGGCTATGGAGTCACACGTGCAATGACGGCGACGAATAGCCGTAGCAGCAGCAAGCTACATTTTACTTGTATATTTACGGCAAAAAATACGAAAACGAAAAAGACAGTATTGGGTTAAAACAATTTTTTAAAACCGGTTGGAATATGGGACTCGACTTTACAAAGAGCTAATTGATGATGGAGCTGAAGCTAATTTTGCACGAATGACTGCAAATCAATTTGACTTATTGTGTTCACTATTGGAGAACAAAATAAGAAAGAATGATACAAACTATCGGGATGCCATAACTGTTAAGGAAAGACTACTAATAACATTGAGATTTTTAGCAAGTGGAAATTCTTACGTCAGTCTACAGTATCTTTTCAGAGTGTCCAAACAGTCAATATCAAAAATTGTTCCTGAGGTTTGTGAAGCACTCATCGACGTTTTGAAGGATTATGTAAAAGTAAGTGAAATTATATATTTAAAAACTCTTTATTTCAAACTTAGCTTATACTTAAGAATATATAAAAGTTACATATGTTAATTAAATTGGTGGTGATTGTGGTGACGGAGAAGGCTGCCAAGGCCCTGTTTCATAAAACTTACAATTATAGTTTACCATTACAATTTAGTGTACATTGATGCATATGTTAGAGTGTTACGTGTAAATATGAATTTTGCTAGAAGATAAACTTCAGTGTACACTAAATTGTAATAGTAAACTACAATTGTAAGTTTTATGAAACAGGGCCCTGGTTGTCGAAGTAGTAGAAGATGTTGATGGAAGCTGAGTTGTTGTTGATTCTGAAGGTCGTTCTGTATATGATGAAGTTGAAGAGTAATATCCATAATTTTCTGGTCTGTATCTGCCTGTGTCAGCTTCAAAAATAATTTGAGATATGGCATGTTTTACATAACTTAACGTTATATGATCATATTTTCGTAGTTCGGTAGCAATGTATTGGTCAAAAGCGGTGTATGAATCTGTGCCTGTGTCAGCTTCAAAAATAATTTGAGATGTGGCATGTTTTACATAATTTAACGTTATATGATCATATTTTCGTAGTTCGGTAGCAATGTATTGTCCAAAAGCGGTGTATGAATCTGTCTCTGGTTGTTGTGGTTGAGCACATTGATTAAGTAGTTGAAATGCTTCCGAAATGGATTCATCTGTTATCATAATATCTTCGGAACCATGTGAAGATGTTTTTTTTCTTCTTTTATTTTGATTCCTTTTTTGGGTTTGAACATTGTGTTGGGTGTTTTGCACATTAGATTGGGCAGCAGGTTGTTCAGATGGTACAGAAGGTTCAGTTGGTATACTCTGATCATTCATATCTTGCATTTAATTATTAACATTCTCAGTTGTGTGATTGTCTACGTTTACCAGAGAATTTTCATTGATAGCATGTTCTCCGCTACCAGTGGTGCTATTAGTTTCTTCCTGTAACAACAACAATAACAAAGCATATTAATCATAGTTACACTTTTTTCAGATGCCATCAAATGAAGAAGAGTGGCTCGCAGTGTCTCAGGAATTCGACGAAAAATGGAATTTTCCACATGTATTAGGAGCAATGGATGGTAAACATGTCGTTTTGCAAGCGCCTTTTAATAGTGGCAACGACTATGATAACTATAAATTGTTTCCAAGTATAGTTCTTTTTGCATTAGTAGATGCAAATTATAGGTTCCTTTATGTGAATGTTGGGAGTAAGGGCAGAATATCAGATGGAGGCGTGTTTAAAAGCACAAAGCTATATGAGAAACTTGAAAAAAAAGGAGCTAAACATCCCATCGGCAAAAATTTTGCAAGTTCCTTATAAAATTGAAGTGCCCTATTTTATACTTGGTGATAAAGCTTTCCAATTAAATGAGTATACATTGAAACCGTATGAAGGTGATCCAGAAAGGGGTTCGAGTGAACGAATATTCAATTACAGATTATCAAGAGCACGTAGAGTTGTAGAAAACGCGTTTGGAGTACTAAGCTCAAGTTACAGAGTTTTGCGTAAACCAATGCTGTTGGAGCCAGAAAAAGCAACTAAAGTCGTGCTAGCGACAGTTTACCTGTATAACTATTTACGAAGTAATTCTAATTTAAGATCACCGGTATCTTTTGATACAATACAGGGGAATGGAGAAATAGTTCCTGGAAGCTGGCGAACGG
Source organism: Alsophila aescularia (assembly GCA_946251855.1). Classification (NCBI taxonomy): domain Eukaryota; kingdom Metazoa; phylum Arthropoda; class Insecta; order Lepidoptera; family Geometridae; genus Alsophila; species Alsophila aescularia. Next base: position 13,183,713 of record OX276381.1, read on the forward strand.
AACAGGCACCAACATCACTACTACCCATAGATGCCATACCACGAAGAGCTTCACAAAATGCCAAAGATATTCGGTTCCACTTAGCAAGACACTTTATAACAAACGGGGCCATTGTTTGGCAAAATGAGTACCAATAAACTTATATAAATTGTACTGTGTTTATATGTTTTATAAGTTAGCTGCATTAAGAGGAATATAATGTAGTTCAGTTCATTATACTTTAACCAATTAACTATATATTTTATTTAAAACTATCCTCTCCCTAAGTTCTAGATTATAATAAGAAATAAATTTTATTACATAAATACAAATATACTTTATTGACACCAAAAGAAAACATTACCTACACAGATAACACAAAATAATACAAACAAATTTAAGCCAATAATTATTATTGTATTAGTACGTCTACTGCTATAACATGACCTTTTCTTTAAGAATTATAATATTCTAATAATTTAATTATACTTTAACCCTCTATCACTCATAAACTGGGATTTATTTGATTTTTTGGATTGGAGATGATTACAAAAAAATAAAATACACGTATTTCTGGGTTTTAATTTTTTTTAATTATTTGGAAGAAAAAATTACAAAAATAGGGAGTGTTGCTTTTAGGCAACACTGAGGTAAGTGGTCAAAATCTTTAGAGTACGGTAGCACAATGACATGTTACGAAAGATGGAAGTTTTTGAAGCAATTCTTGGTTTTCGTGTAGCACAAGGCTACCCCGCATTTGTCACATACATTATGGGTAAAGCCAACACACTTCGGAAACTTGCATCTGATTTTCTTATCAGACCATTGCGGCCAGTGCCCAATCTGGTCTTGCCGGACCGCTTTCGGAGGCACATGCTGAGCAGGTCCTTTATGTTTTTTCGCTTGAATCTCGCTCTCAAGCGACCGCCGACTAGATAAACTAGGCTTTATACCCATTTTGCAAAGGGTCACAGCAACCTCCAGACGAAAATCTGCTGAAGATAAGCGGCCAGATTGAAGGTTTTTGTATTTAGCAACTCTTTTATAAAGTATCCATGCATTGGATATCGTGAGATCCAAATAATGATAAAATAGTCGCATGGGCCATCGTTTGCTTCGCAAACGTATTTTGTATATACCCATGATGCTGTCAAGAAGATCAACGCCACCCATATGGCGATTGTACTCTCCAACAACATTGGGTCGCTTTATGTTCACATACCTTGAGTTCTGTTTGTCCCATCTTCGAACATCAGTTTCAGGTTTTTGCCCAGCAAAGGTGGAAGCCAGATTGACGATTTTGTTATCCTTCCATGCGACAGTTGAAACATCGATCCCGTTGACGTCGGCTACGTATTCTTCTGAATAGCCCCTTTCTTTTTTCATAATTATCTTTTCTGATGACAGCTTACAATCTGGTATTCTATTTCTTCTCACAGTACCGAGACTAAGAATGCCTTCTTTGGCCAGATATTGCATCAGACGAAGAGAAGTAAAATAGTTGTCAAAATAGAGTTTGAAGTTCTGGTGCCTTGGAATCATACGCGCTAACCTCATGACGACGTTAGATGAGGCGCCTAAATCTGGCTCTCCGTGTAGGACCACATTTTCTTTGCCAGTTTCGATTTCTGTTTTATAGGCAAAGCCAGAAACGCCACTCATTACGAAGACTTTATAACCCCACTTGTGTGGTTTATTAGGATTATATCTCTTCAACGTATTCCGTGCTTTAGTGGAGCACATTTGCTCGTCCACACAAAGGTGCTCTTCCATTGGGACTTTACTATATGCCTCATTCAAGGAGTCTACCACTGGACGTATTTTGTGAATTCGATCATGATCAGGATTGCTCCTAGGAAGATCTTTGCTATTGTCGTTGAAATGCAAAGTTTGACGAATTTTTTCAAATTTGTTCAATTTCATGGTTTCCTGTATTAGAGGTGTTCCAAGTATGGGACTCCAGTGGTTGGTAACTCTAGGTAATTGGACGAGAGACATTAGATATGCCACACCTATAAATTGCCTGACATCCTCTTCAGACATCCGAAAACCGCTATTAGGATCTTTCTGCACTTGATAGAAATTGGTCTCTTCAGAAATTTTCTTGATTAGATCATTTGGAAATAGGTAGAGAAAAAACTGTATGGGAGTATCTAGCTCAAGAAGATCAGGACCCAGGGTATTGTTTCCCATAAACATGAGCTGTTCTGCATTCAACTCTAGATTTTTTTTCTTCCAGCGTAAATTTAGTTTAGCTGGCTTCGGTTTAGCACCTGTTCTTGGGATATTAGCTTGGGAAGGTCCAGCAGTGCTCTCGTGTGACGGTGCAGTTTCCGTGGTAGGGGAAAGACTTTCGTCAATGTTTTCTAGAGTTTCTATTATGGAATCCACATCAATATCTACCTCTGGAGCCTCATCTTCGAAGGTGTCCAATTCAGGAACAAAATCTGGATCGGCTAGGCTGTCGTCATCCAAATCTAGGCCATCTTCACTATCTGTATTATCATTTAGCGCAAAACTAATGTCTATTTCACCAAGGGGCCGCTTACGAGACATCCTGGAACATAAAAAAAAACAATAATCAGCATAATAGGTACCAAACAAAATCTTACACTTTTCGTCTGATGTAGCCTACGGGCAACAATCACTATTTACTAACAAAAACCAAATAAAATGTGAAAAGTATTCAAAAATAACGTTACACAATAAAGTTCAAACACTTACCTCTCCATTTTATCAATATCATACACAGGACACAAGCTGAACAATTTTTAAATATTTTTTTAAATCACAGTTAACCGCCTCGTTTCGTAAATACCGACTGTCAAAACACAAATCTCAATTTGTTACATGAAGCGCCATCTAGTCGTATTTTTTGGGACTAGTTCGTTAGTTCGGAGTGTAGACTACGAGTTACAGTGCGTGATTACGGAATGAAATCAATTATTTTAAATTTCGAGGCGTTTGTACGGTATGTTACCTACAGTCTACACAATGCTATAGAGGGTTAATGGTTACCTGTAATGTAAGTTTTTTAATCAAAATAAAATTATAGTAAGTAAAAAATAACTCACCTGTTGAAGTGTATCCCTTGTTGTCCCGGGGTCATTCTTATCCGCCATGAAAGCAAACTCATCGTAAGCAAACCATTTTGATTTGTAAGTATCTTCAGCACCTGAAATAAACAATAAATTAATATAACCGGCAAATATCAATGTCCGTGAAGTCACTCCCCTACCCAAAACTTTTAAACATTTAAGTATATCTTTTTATCACAAACTAAGTTACGTTACTACGTTGTGGGGTTTTAAACAATACATTTTATTATTATTACTAATAAATTAAAATTAAAGCTTCACTAAGTGGCAGGTTATGTACTGAACTATAATTATAAAACAAAAGGAACTATAATTTCTTACCTGATCCGGTAATACGACTCTGTGGTCATAGTCAGTCGTCACACGCTCGTTCCCTAACATGATAGGTCGAAACTTTCTCAGCCTCATTACTAAAAACAGACCAGGTTTAGTCCATAGACTAAACATAAATCTTATAACAACACGAAGACTATCGCTGATTCGAGTAACAGCCATCTTCGAGAAATATCTATCCTTATCATATTCAACATCACAACTGGTGTAACATACAGTGTATACTGAATTGTTTAAAAAATTAGTACTCTCAGTGGCTGGATTTAATGCAGGAGTTGCAAGTAAACCTATATGCACTTGAGGTTGATTACGGAATGCACATGTAAATATGGATAACCTTCAACAGACTGATAATAGTTGTATGATGTGCGGTTTACATACAATGTATCATACAATGTAGTATTATCATACAATGTAGCATTCAAATTTTGGCTCGCCTTAATGGTGCCTTTCGTGTTTGCGGCAGTTTTAACAACTGCCGCAAACACGAAAGGCACCATTAGAACATGAGGAATCGACAACGTACCATCATCCATCAGTTTTATTATATAAAATGCCAGCATACTAATTTAAATGTCTTGGTATTTCTTGAGAACCCATAATTTCATACATATTTTAAATTGTTCAGCCAATGATCTATCTTTAACACCAGATGGTTTTATGGGTTCAGTTGTTTCAGATTTTAATGGTCTATTGTCAATGCATTATTTATTATTTAAACCCACACACTATTTTATAATCGGTACATATTCCCTAGTAGCAGTACCCGACAAAGAAGTGCCGTGATCAAATGCGGTACCAGTACCGACTAAATGAATATCACACTTCACTTTTACAACTTTTGTGTTAAACAGTAAACTCACGAATTCTTGAGGTGACAAATACCACGGTACCCAATCAATAGGATAATATGCGTAAGGAGTTAAAACTTAAATTGTTAAAGAAGCACCTTCCACGGCTGTGTGTGCATATCGATATGTATACCATTTCATTGAAAATGATATATGCATCACTTTTAATCTTGGATTTGGCATTATCATTGCTAAACCCCCGCCGCCTGACGCCGTAGCAAGCGAACTACCTTCTGGTCCTCCACCATTTGGTCCCAATCCTGTGGCGTCCATAGGCTCCTGCGTAGAATGTCCCGCAGCGACCTGTGACGAAGTAGACATCGAAGGCACATTATTTTGTATATCTGCCATATCGATATAATCGTCAAAGTTGATATTATGACTATCAAATAAATCACCAAATAGAAATCGTCAAATGGATCTGGATAAGTTGATGGTCCAGGTTGTGGTTCAGTGTATCGGCGGTATCGGATCGATTTCCACATTTCCATTCAATATTAAACTGTTTTTAACTTCTATTCCAGCATTACTCAATCTCCATTGATTGTATCCTCCAAATTGTATTTTTTCTGCAGCACTTAGTACCGTAAGCTTTTTGCAATGCACCGTAACGTTTCTGACCGCGATGCTGACCACGTCCTGGCGTCATGATTAAAGAACATCCGAAACTCCTATTTATATAGTTCAAAGTATGACGTCATATGAATGAACTTATCGAACTTATCGCCGTAAAGGATATTAGATAAGTAGAAATTATTTTTAATTTCTATACGCTTCCACCGCCACCACCACATTTTGTGGTTTACATGAACATTAATATGTGCGCTTCGCACACGTTAGTTCGTAATTAAAACCTTTATTGTTTATTAATTACTTCTCCCAGTTTTCAGACTTATAATTACTGTAAGACAAAATTCCATATTTTAGAAAAAGATAAAACTTCGCTATTGGATGCGGTTTCTTATCTAAGTACTTCAAGAATGATGCTTGTTTTCAGTAGTATCTCCAAACTCTACTAGTGAATGTAGTACCATGAGGTATTACATCATTATTAGTTAACACTATGATTGAAGTTCATAGAATGCAAGCGTCACCTTTGTACGTTATTCTAGCGGGACAAGTTTCTCCACCAAACAATAACTTTAGCAATTCTTCATAACCAGGTTCAAAATTGGGTTCGTTCCATAAAAGAATACGCCTTTGAAGCGCATCTTGAAAAGGAAATCTATCATATTTGTTAAAGTTACCGATTTGACCAAAATTTATACAAGAATGAATTATACAATCAAAAAAAGTAATTTGTACCACTAAATGTAGGTCCCATTATACATATACAATGTTTTTTCGGCACCTTTTTGTCAACTAAATAATATATATTTTTTAAGAAGTTGTACATCGCATTAAAGTCATTGACAAATTGGTGCTCTTATAAGAGACTAATACAGGAACACTATCAAATATACCAAAATAATATTCGCTAACACTATTCCAAGGCGCAACATAAATAAGCTTATTCATAGAAATCATTCTAGATTTTAAGAATAACGCTCTGTAGGTCATATAAATAATTCTTTGTTGTATAATATGAAAGCAGGTTGTCAAAATTTGCTTGCTTTTTGGTACATATCTATACGGTCCGTTTATCCAATAAGACATTTTTCATAGGCGTTATTACAAACTAATCTAACCACTTTTCCATCCCGTTTGTTTTTTGCTTTCCGTCTTTACTCCTTTTATTTTCATTAAATCTATCGGTATTTGTTTCCGTAGTTCCATCACTAGTTTGTATGCAGGGAAATCCACGCCAGAGATCACCGTTAATGAGCTGAATGTCCGCTTCGTCCAATACTTTCGATTTTTGGGAATTTGAGAACAATCTTTGAATGGGTACAGCTCTAATTTCGTGAGAATGTACCCACGCTCTCCCGGCGACGTTATATTGATATAACTTTTGTGGTCTTTTAGTAAGATACTTTGCGAGATTCTGCCAGTACTTTGTACTAATGAATGAGCTCGGGCAAGATTGGCGACAATAGAGACGTAACCCTCTTCTGTGTCCAAATTTTCGTAATCCGATTCGTCGGATTCCTCCTGATGTACATTCTGCGATATCATCTTCTTGGTTATTGGCATGAAATCCTCGTCCGGTTCGCTTTCGTACTCTACACTCGCTTGACCGTGTTGAAATAATACGCCTGGTTAGTAATATCCTCGTCCTCGCTGCTCACAACTCTCTGCCTCTTTAATGGTGACTTCTCCCTAAAATCCTGAACTCCTCCTCTGGAACGATAGGAACTTGTTTGGCTTTTTTCCCAGTATCCTAAGTGTCTTCTGTTTCCTCTGTGATATATTCTCGAATTCTTTGGACGCAGTGGCACCTGCCCTGCATATCGATCCACAGTAGGCACAGTCGTGGATGACATGGAGGTGGCCTTCGTGTTCGCCAATGATGAAGATTCCTCTTCCTCGATTTCCTCTTCCTCGATTTCCTTCACCTCTTTCCGTCTCCTGTCCAGTTCCATTATTGCTTCTGAATAGTGGTCGAATAATTGTTAGTTCAAATCTTCGGTCTAATCCATCGCTTGGATTTCATGGATAATCCTTCTTCGGAGGACCACGTTCCCGAATCCACAGTTGGTTAATCTCTTCTTGTTCTCCCAAAGATAAGTTATGAAATCTTTCATTATTTTTGTAATCGCCTGTCCGATATGGTATAGTTTCATGTTCTTCTTTTCCAGACCCGTCGTCAGAACCGCTTGAAAAAACGTTTTCATTGACGCTATCGTTTCGTTGCTTTGCCACGAAGTCTCTAACCATACCTACATAGGATGCTTCTTCACGAAATTCACCTGTTTCTTCTTCTGACTCATCAATTGTTTCCCTTTTGACCTTTTTGGCATTGCTGCTGGTTCCACCTCCAAAACATACTGGGTATTCTGCATCATCCAAGAATTGTCCATTGTTTCCCCCTGATTCCTTCGTTCAAAGCCACAATCTTCACAACGTCGTCGTTTTCTGTTAACGAAATCGGTGATTGGCTTCTGTCCATTTTTAATTATTAGAAATTCTTTTAACCCATAAAACAATTTTGTCAAATATGTGACATTTTGAAAGCGTTCCGATGCACTTGGTTACTGCGGCAGCCAAGTTTCGATTTAAATTTAATTTCGCATATTTTTTCCCATTCTGAGTGTTTTATTCTTCAAGGGATATTTTTCTTCTGTGGTAAAACACCAAATAAGTACGAGTACTAATAACCTTATTAGTATAAATAAAAAACAAATAAAACGACCTGTAATTTTGACAAAATGTTTGAACTTTTTTCGGTTTTCACAAAGATATTCTGGTTACGTTTTCTAGTAAACTGTGTTGATATTTTAATGTTATTGGTTAGATACATTCATATTATATTTAAATAAAACATAATAACAGGGTGCCATCGATCTTATTTCCAAGATACATTTTTTTCCAGAAATACTCTCCCGTTTTGCTTTCATCACTTTTCCGCGGTGCCCTTTCCTTATATAATAATTTCATGACTCTTTGGTTCGGTTTGTCAGTGGCTATATATATTTAGCCAATCACAGACCGAGTTTTCTACGATTGCGCCAAACCATTGAGCAAGGAATGGGAATTGAAAATAAGTTTGACGCGACCACAGCGACTTCAATATTTCGCGCCAATTGGCCCGAGTGACTATTACTCATTCTGTGTGCATAGACTGACATAAGATTCAAAGTATTTTAACCAAAGAATCAATTTTTACTAAACGGAATGAATTTTATTTCGCTGTAAAGGTTCTTATATGTCTAGAAATTATTTTCAATTTCTATACGCTTCCACCGCCACCACCACATTTTGTGGTTACGAACAAACCTGCGTGAGAAAAATCGATTAAAATGTTGCCAACAGGATCTTATATGAAACAAAGGTCATTCACTGACATCTATTCTAATCTTATCCAATTTGATCATGTGCCAGATCCATCTTCTAAAAAATATAGTGATTGTTTATTAATACAAGGAAAGACACTATTAAAGTACCAATACATAATTGTTATTGGTCTCATATTTCACATTATTTTGTTCTAGTCATTGTTGCACCAGGATACCTAAAATATAAAACAATAACATAAAACGACTACCACGTTTACGTTTACTACTTTTTAGAACATAACGGGTTTTTTTTGTATTGTATACAAAAAAAAACCGTTATGTTCTAAAAGTCACGTAAAAGATAATCATGCGTAATTTTGACTAACTAGGCAACGACGATATTTCAAAAAAGGCGACATTTATCTAAATAATGCGTTTGCTTCTCGAAAGGTCCGGCCGACGATTGAAATGTCCGCGAGGCGTGTCCTTGAAATGCCGCTATTTAGAAAGAGAGAGCTATATACATGAATTAATTACATAATAATGTCAGTATACAGAATGTGGCGTAATGAATGGATAATATGGTACCTGCGGGTAGAGGACCTGCGTTGTGGCGGTTCAGAAAAATATGTTTGACGTTACATAAAAGTCCCTCGGTTTTCGAGATATACGACATTTTCGAAAATTCAAAAAATTACAGCTTTTGCTCATTTTGGTGGCAAGAATCCAAGAAGGATTTTTTTCTATCTATTTTTTGGATAGTATTCCTGGATAGATGCGTTAGCGAATATAAATTATGATTTTTAGGGCGCATGCATCGTTTTTTGCTTAGTTAGTACATTTTTTTAATATTTATGCTGACGAGGTGTAAAAAAAAAGGTAACCTGAGTGCCAAATTAAGAAAAAAAACATGTTTCATTAGCTGGGTCCACACCAGTCGATCCAAAATAGATCGGCGATCCTGCGATCCGCGATCCAATATCGTGATACGTGGAGCGTGGATCGTACTAGGCCGATCCAGTTTGTTGAAACTGCGATCCTGAACTACGCTCCAAGCGATCCATAGGCGAACCGTGATTCAGTCGAACTCTTGCTGGAGATGGAGTCACACGTACAGCGGCGGCGTCTAATTGCCGTGGCAGCAGCAACCTTTATTTTGCTTAAATATTTGCGCAAAAAATCTCAATAAAGAAAAAGACGGTTCTGGGTAAAAACAATATACAAAAGCCGCTTGGAATCTGGGGGGACTAAGCTTTACGCAGTGTCAGATAAAGTTGAACACTATTTCGCAAGAATGAATGTTAATAAATTTGAGGTATTGTGTTCATTATTGAACAACAAGCTAAAAAAGAAGGATACAAATTATAGAGATGCCATTACTGTGAAGGAAAGATTACTACTAACATTGAGATTTTTAGCGACTGGAGATTCGTACGTCATTTTGCAGTATCTCTTCCGCATTTCCAAACAGTCTATATCGAAAATTATCCCTGAAGTTTGTGAAGCAATCATTGACTTGTTAAAGGATTATGTGAAGGTAAGGAAAACCATACTTTATTACTCAATAAAAAAGTAGTGTATTATAATAATAATTTTAATTTTTGTAACACGTTTACAATTAATCAACATTCTTTGAAAGCAATAGAAAGCCAGAAAGGATATAGGTACTTAATTCGGTGGTGAATGTGGAAGTTAATAATCCTGAGGTGGTTGAGACTGGGACTGCGATGAAGTGGAGGCTAGATGAGCAGATGGTGATGCCTGTGGAGGTGGAACTGAATAATCTTGAGGTTGTTGAGACTGGGACTGCGATGAATTGGAGGCTAGATGAGCAGATGGTGATGTCTGTGGAGGTGGAAATCTAAAATCCTGAGGACTGCGATGAATTGGAGGCTAGATGAGCAGATGGTGATGCCTGTGGAGGTGGAACTGAATAATCTTGAGGTTGTTGAGACTGGGACTGCGATGAATTGGAGGCTAGATGAGCAGATGGTGATGTCTGTGGAGGTGGAAATCTAAAATCCTGAGGACTGCGATGAAGTGGAGGCTAGATGAGCAGATGGTGATGCCTGTGGAGGTGGAACTGAATAATCTTGAGGTTGTTGAGACTGGGACTGCGATGAATTGGAGGCTAGATGAGCAGATGGTGATGCCTGTGGAGGTGGAACTGAATAATCTTGAGGTTGTTGAGACTGGGACTGCGATGAATTGGAGGCTAGATGAGCAGATGGTGATGTCTGTGGAGGTGGAAATCTAAAATCCTGAGGACTGCGATGAATTGGAGGCTAGATGAGCAGATGGTGATGCCTGTGGAGGTGGAAATCGAAAATCCTGAGGATGAGGAGACTGAGTGTGCGATGAAGTGGAGGCTGAAGGTGTGCCAGGATATGAATTAGTGTAATATCCATAATTGCTATCCCCGTATCTTCCTGTGTCAGCTTGAAAAATAACTTGGTATATAGCATTTTTGACATAAGCTAATGTTACTGGATCATATTTCCGCAATTCAGTAGATATATACTGTACGAAAGTTATGTAAGAGTCTGTGTCTGGTTGTGATGGATGTGCACATTGTTGCAGAAGTTGGAAAGCTTCTGAAAGAGTTTCATCTGCTATGTCATCTGCATTATTAGAAGCAGTTCTCTTGTTTTTTTTGTTCGTTTGCTTGTTGTTTGTGTTGCTCTTTCCGGTTGTGTGTCACTACTAATAATGCTACTGTTCTCATTTTCGCTCACTGTAGTATTTACTTCAAGTTCCCGTTCAGTCGTATCAGATTCTTCCTGTAACAAAATTATTATTATTACTACTTATTCTTATTTTCAGCTTTATAATATTGTTGAGGATCTCACAGCGTCTTTATTTTCAGGTGCCGTCAACTGAAGAAGAGTGGCGTACAGTTTCTCAGCAATTCGAGACTAAATGGAATTTCCCACACGTGATAGGAGCGATGGACGGCAAACATGTCACTTTGCAATCGCCTTTTAAAGTGGGAACGACTATGATAATTACAAATTATTTCCTAGTATTGTTCTTTTTGCATTAGTCGATGCAAATTATAAGTTCCTGTATGTGAATGTTGGTACTAAAGGCAGAATATCAGATGGAAGTGTGTTCAAAAGCACAAATTTATATAAAAAACTCGAAAAAACTAAACATTCCACCACCGGAAATATTGCAAGTTCCCTATAAAATTGAGGTACCCTATTGTATATTAGGTGATAAAGCTTTTCAGCTGAATCATTTTACAATGAAACCATACGATGGTACTCGGGAAAGGGGTTCGTCTGAAAGAATTTTCAACTACCGACTGTCAAGAGCACGTAGAGTAGTAGAAAACGCGTTTGGAGTACTTAGTTCTGTTGACAGAGTTCTGCGTAAACCTATGCTTTTGGAACCAGAAACTGCAACTAAAGTCGTGCTGGCAACGGTTCATCTATATAACTACTTACGCAGTAATTCTAACTTTACATCGCCAGGAACGTTTGGTACAGTACAGGAGAATGGAGATGTAATACCTGGAAGCTAGCGAAATGAGCCACCATTACAATCACTAAAACCGATGGCCGTCATACCAAGAAGAGCAACAGAAAATGCCAATACAATACGGTCACACTTAGCAAGACACTTTGTTACAAACCATACAATAATTTGGCAAAATGAATATCAGTAAAGTAATGACTCACATGTTCCAAAGTATCGCGAGTGGTACCCGGGTTCATTTTTATCCGCCATAAAGTCGAAGTCATCATACACAAACCACTTTGATTTATACGTATCTTGAGCACCTGAAATAAACAAGTAACTCATTAAATAACCACGTGTATTTATTTTCTATTAGCTTATTTACTACTAATTATTACTCGGTTATCTCGGCGTTTTATCCCACTAATATTATAAAGGCGAAAGTTTGTGAGTTTGTGAGTGTGTGAGTATGTATGTATGTTTGTTCCTTCTTCACGTTCAAACGGCTGAACCGATTTGGATGAAATTTGGTATCCAGGTAGATTACATCCTGGATTAACACATAGGCTACTTTTAATCCCGGATTAACGCGGGTAACACAGCAGGGCGCCGCTAGTTTTAAATAGATGGAAATAAAACATTATTTTCTACATGCTTCCACGCTTTTTTCACAAAATAGAATGCTGTTAAAATATATATGTAGAAAAACTTTTTAGTGCGGTACTGATATTGCATCTTAATTTTATAAATTATTGCAGCTTCCAAATTATAAGTATATTTTCAATTTTAAACGCTAAAAGAAATCGAGTGAAGATTCCTTAATTTTACTTACACATAAGTAGTGTAATAATATAATAATAAATATAAGTATAATAAACCATATTGTTTTCTTACCTGATCCAGTTATACGGCTTTGTTTCTCTCTGAATTTCTGAAACCCTTCTGTAGCCTCCCGTCAGAGACCGCATTTTTTTCTTTAGGTCTTCTATTGGTTTGTTCTCCATTTCGCGAGAAATCTGACGCCAAGCATCTTCTCTTACGCCTCTATTGGTATAACAACATCTTTTGGGTCCCATAAACATTTAAATTCCTTATAAAGCTATATTAGACGGCGACTTTGCGAGATGTCCATGGTGTGGTGGATCGCGCGAACAACACACAACCGTCCACACCGCGCGCGCCACGCAACTGAGGCACCTTTGAGGCTGGCAAAAAACCGACAACGTACGGATCGGGCGCAGCTGGGAGCGCGCGCTCTAATATACAGAACGACCTTCCCACACCAGACGATCCAAAATGGATCGGCGATCCTGCGATCCGCGATCCAAGATCGTGATGCGTGGAGCGTGGATCGTTCTAGGTCGATCCAACAGCAATCTTTTGCGATCCTGATGGCCTGCTCCTGCCGATCCATACTGAATCAGTTGAATTTTGTCTGGCTATGGAGTCACACGTGCAACGACGGCGACGAATAGCCGTAGCAGCAGCAAGCTACATTTTACTTGTATATTTACGGCAAAAAATACGAAAACAAAAAAGGCAGTATTGGGTTAAAACAATTTTTTAAAACCGGTTGGAATATGGGACTCGACTTTACAAAGAGCTAATTGATGATGGAGCTGAAGCTAATTTTGCACGAATGACTGCAAATCAATTTGACTTATTGTGTTCACTATTGGAGAACAAAATAAGAAAGAATGATACAAACTATCGGGATGCCATAACTGTTAAGGAAAGACTACTAATAACATTGAGATTTTTAGCAAGTGGAGATTCTTACGTCAGTCTACAGTATCTTTTCAGAGTGTCCAAACAGTCAATATCAAAAATTGTTCCTGAGGTTTGTGAAGCACTCATCGACGTTTTGGAGGATTATGTAAAAGTAAGTGAAATTATATATTTAAAAACTCTTTATTTCAAACTTAGCTTTATACTTAAGAATATATAAAAGTTACATATGTTAATTAAATTGGTGGTGATTGTGGTGACGGAGAAGGCTGCCAAGTTGTCGAAGTAGTAGAAGATGTTGATGGAAGCTGAGTTGTTGTTGATTCTGAAGGTTGTTCTGTATATGATGAAGTTGAAGAGTAATATCCATAATTTTCTGGTCTGTATCTGCCTGTGTCAGGTTCAAAAATAATTTGAGATATGGCATGTTTTACATAACTTAACGTTATATGATCATATTTTCGTAGTTCGGTAGCAATGTATTGTCCAAAAGCGGTGTATGAATCTGTGCCTGTGTCAGCTTCAAAAATAATTTGAGATATGGCATGTTTTACATAACTTAACGTTATATGATCATATTTTCGTAGTTCGGTAGCAATGTATTGTCCAAAAGCGGTGTATGAATCTGTCTCTGGTTGTTGTGGTTGAGCACATTGATTAAGTAGTTGAAATGCTTCCGAAATGGATTCATCTGTTATCATAATATCTTCGGTACCATGTGAAGATGTTTTTTTCTTCTTTTATTTTGATTCCTTTTTTGGGTTTGAACATTGTGTTGGGTGTTTTGCACATTAGATTGGGCAGCAGGTTGTTCAGATGGTACAGAAGGTTCAGTTGGTATACTCTGATAATTCATATCTTGCATTTGATTATTAACATTCTCAGTTGTGTGATTGTCTACGTTTACCAGAGAATTTTCATTGATAGCATGTTCTCCGCTACCAGTGGTGCTATTAGTTTCTTCCTGTAACAACAACAATAACAAAGCATATTAATCATAGTTACACTTTTTTCAGATGCCATCAAATGAAGAAGAGTGGCTCGCAGTGTCTCAGGAATTCGACGAAAAATGGAATTTTCCACATGTATTAGGAGCAATGGATGGTAAACATGTCGTTTTGCAAGCGCCTTTTAATAGTGGCAACGACTATGATAACTATAAATTGTTTCCAAGTATAGTTCTTTTTGCATTAGTAGATGCAAATTATAGGTTCCTTTATGTGAATGTTGGGAGTAAGGGCAGAATATCAGATGGAGGCGTGTTTAAAAGCACAAAGCTATATGAGAAACTTGAAAAAAAAGGAGCTAAACATCCCATCGGCAAAAATTTTGCAAGTTCCTTATAAAATTGAAGTGCCCTATTTTATACTTGGTGATAAAGCTTTCCAATTAAATGAGTATTCATTGAAACCGTATGAAGGTGATCCAGAAAGGGGTTCGAGTGAACGAATATTCAATTACAGATTATCAAGAGCACGTAGAGTTGTAGAAAACGCGTTTGGAGTACTAAGCTCAAGTTACAGAGTTTTGCGTAAACCAATGCTGTTGGAGCCAGAAAAAGCAACTAAAGTCGTGCTAGCGACAGTTTACCTGTATAACTATTTACGAAGTAATTCTAATTTAAGATCACCGGTATCTTTTGATACAATACAGGGGAATGGAGAAATAGTTCCTGGAAGCTGGCGAACGGAACAGGCACCAACATCACTACTACCGATAGATGCCATACCACGAAGAGCTTCACAAAATGCCAAAGATATTCGGTTCCACTTAGCAAGACACTTTATAACAAACGGGGCCATTGTTTGGCAAAATGAGTACCAATAAACTTATATAAATTGTACTGTGTTTATATGTTTTATAAGTTAGCTGCATTAAGAGGAATATAATGTAGTTCAGTTCATTATACTTTAACCAATTAACTATATATTTTATTTAAAACTATCCTCTCCCTAAGTTCTAGATTATAATAAGAAATACATTTTATTACATAAATACAAATATACTTTATTGACACCAAAAGAAAACATTACCTACACAGATAACACAAAATAATACAAACAAATTTAAGCCAATAATTATTATTGTATTAGTACGTCTACTGCTATAACATGACCTTTTCTTTAAGAATTATAATATTCTAATAATTTAATTATACTTTAATGGTTACCTGTAATGTAAGTTTTTTAATCAAAATAAAATTATAGTAAGTAAAAAATAACTCACCTGTTGAAGTGTATCCCTTGTTGTCCCGGGGTCATTCTTATCCGCCATGAAAGCAAACTCATCGTAAGCAAACCATTTTGATTTGTAAGTATCTTCAGCACCTGAAATAAACAATAAATTAATATAACCGGCAAATATCAATGTCCGTGAAGTCACTCCCCTACCCAAAACTTTTAAACATTTAAGTATATCTTTTTATCACAAACTAAGTTACGTTACTACGTTGTGGGGTTTTAAACAATACATTTTATTATTACTACTAATAAATTAAAATTAAAGCTTCACTAAGAGTGGCAGGTTATGTACTGAACTATAATTTCTTACCTGATCCGGTAATACGACTCTGTTTTTCTCTGAATCGTTCTCTTCTGTATCCACCCGACAAAGACTTCATTTTTTTCTTTAGTTCTGTTGTTGGAATATTGTTCATTTGCCGACTAATTTTCCGCCAGGCATCTTCTCTTACACCTCTATTTGTGTAATTGGTATCATTAGGATCCCATAAACATTTATTCTCCCTATATAGGGAAATTAAACGGATACATTGCGAATTATCCATAACGGCGGATCACGCGATTCTACACAACCGTCCAGACCGCGCGCGCCAAGCGACTGAGGCCCCTTTGTGCGTGACCATAAAACCGACAGCAAATGGATCGCACGCGGCGAGGAGCGCGCGCTCTCCGCCGCGCACATGGATCGCGCGCGGCACGTCTACACTTCACGCTCCGTGGAGCGCGCTCCATGCCGCGCGCGATCGGAGCGCTTTGGATCGTCCGGTGTGGATCCGGCTATACAGCGCATGGATCGCGCGCGGCACGTCCACACCGCCTGCACATTTGGATCGCGCTCCTGCGGCGTGCGATCGGAGCGCGACGGATCGTCCGGTGTGGACCCGCCTATTGAGATTCCGAAACGGTATAACTCAGTGTATTTCCAGCATTTAATACAAAATAAATTCCTATTACAATGAGTCAAGAGCTTTTTTCTTAATTACAAAAGTGCTAAAATTTACTTCATTACTTTACATACATTACAAACACACAGCTAATATATCAATACTTATAGAAAGTAACAAACCGTGGACACTTGCGTGTGGGCGCGTCAGGAAGGAGTACGCGAGACATTTGTGAAAGTCGTTTACGACTAGGAGTACGCGAGACATTTGAGAAAGTCGTTTACGACTAGGAGTACGCGAGACATTTGTAAAAGTTGTAACGAGAATAACATATTGTAACGATATAAAAGGGTGTTCTAGTGATTTCTGAAAGTAAAGGTAATAAAAAATAAATTGGGGCAAGTCAGACCAAAAGTGGGGTGAGTCGGGATTCTTGCCCCATTCGGTCGCTCTGTACGCGAGGACGCTATACCTTTCCTCAGAATCACTCGAAACTAAAAATACTCGTTACTATTCTGAAATTAATAAAATTACCTGGATAAACTTAGACCGGAACGAGCTTCAAGAACTATTGGATCAAGACCTTTCGGTAATGTACTAGCTAGTGGGTACCGTAGTGGAAGATAAAACATACAACTCAAATTCATCAATATAATCTTTATTACCTTTGGTTTAAACTTGCTCATGTACTTAAAATCTAGGGAACCGTGCCGTCGGTACGTTGAACGGTCACTCAAGCTAGCATGTAAAGTTGAGGACAAAACATGCAATTTAAATTCACCCATACAACATTTATTATCCTTGGTTATAATTCTGCTTACTTACTTAAAATCTAAGGAACCGTGCCGTAGGTACGTCGGACGGTCACTCAAGCTCGCATGTAAAGTTGAAGACAAAACATGCAATTTAAATTCTCCCATACAATATTTATTATGCTTGGTTTAATCTTGCTTATTTACTTAAGGTCCAAATAATCCTAGCCTGCAGATCCAACTCAGCAGCCAAGAAATACCAAGATCTAAGATTACCCTGCTATAATTAGGGTCGATATAGAATTGTCAAAATTAAGTATTTACTCTAACAGAACATTGATGAATTCGCCGGCCGGCAGTATAGTCTACTTATTTACCTTTTTCTATAGGGTTTAGCCGTTATGTTGGTGAAGGTAAGTCTCCATTCGACGTTTCAGCAATGTCCAATTCGCGTGAGAGGTAGCCAGGCTAGACCCCTCAGGCGTTGCAGTGGTCCAGCAGGTCGGTGGGGAACCAATGTTCAACACTCCGGTCAACGAAATATATGGATTAAATACGATACCGCATCCCAAGTATGTGGCAGGAATCGTTGGGTATAATGTCGGCGTGGCGTGACGTATTTCCTACAGGGCGCCTTTTCTACTCAAATCCGGGGAAGAAGCCTCCTTCGTGGGGTGTTTTTAGTCCAGGGGGAAAATCTCCATCGTGGGGTCTCACTCCAGGGGGGAAAACCCGCTGTGAATCAATAGACACAACGTTTTTTAGAATTCGAGACTCCGCAAACGCCACCGCTTTCGGCTCGCTAAAATGGCGTCTCGAAAAATTGATAAAAGTGATCTCACAATCGCAATCATTACTGCCGCCAATACGAAAATAACACCGACAAATGCTCTCACCTTTTTTTACGGGTTTTGTAACTTGCAGGGAAAAATCCTGTCAGTCCTGCCAGGATCTCCATGACGAAAAAGAAAGGACACGCCTCCATTGCCGGTTTCTTTCTGTCTCGCCGGATCTAGTTTTTTTTCCACGAAATCTATCAGGAATACATTTCGTTTCACCAGGAAGCCTATCGGCGCTTACACATTGGCTTTGGACAAATAATATGGTTTTATTTTTATTTTCAAATTTCTCACCCTACTAAGAAGTTACTAAGTACAAATTGTCATTATTTTATCTTCGTTTGAATTGTACGGTCAAAAGTAAGACCAATAAAATTAACTTCAAATTTAATTTGTTGTTTATTTTATTAAAATCTCGGCTCCGTCCAATTTGTCTCCCTAGAAATCACATTTGTTTATTTATCGTTTCTTTAACTACTTTTGACAGCTAAACAACTGCCAAACGTCAAGAATTGTTATAAACTATATTCTATAAAAACGTTCCGTTTCAGACGAAAAGTACGGAACGCGGTTTCTTTGCTCCGCCACCGTTACATCCTCATAAA
This sequence comes from Alsophila aescularia, assembly GCA_946251855.1. Taxonomy (NCBI): domain Eukaryota; kingdom Metazoa; phylum Arthropoda; class Insecta; order Lepidoptera; family Geometridae; genus Alsophila; species Alsophila aescularia. Next base: position 13,202,359 of record OX276381.1, read on the forward strand.
ACTATATACCGTGACTATTAAATTATGATATTGTGTGGGTTTTGCTTTGGAAAAAAATCTACGTTCCTAAATTTAACATTTGTTGCATTTAATTGGTTTGTTTAATTTTATTTTCTATTTGCTGACATTGCGGGACCGTGCCGATCAACGGAACGCTCCCTTTTGCTTTGACAGCTAATCGATGCAAAGATAAGTAAAATTTCCGGTAGATGTCACCACCCGTCTCCGTGTTTATCAATTGAACTTTATTAATTATTTATTTATTTGCTGATTTCCAGTTATTCCTTGTTCCCTTTTGTATTTATTTCAATCAATTGACCTAATAAGTGTTATAAAGTCGCGATCAGTAGTGCACGAACGTGTTGTATTTATCGAAGTGTTTATAACCTATTCGAACATGACTATTATTCTTTTGGAACTGTGATTTACAGGATTATATCATGTAAGTAAACAACGTACGATAATCTATTCTATGTAGCCGATCGTCTGCTTTCGGTATACGAACGATAGTACTGTTTCAATCAACTATGTGCGACTTCAATGTCGTCATCTGATTCTAACAACAAACAATAACATGGCCTGTCTTGTTTATTCCTACTTTTACTTGTCGAACTGCTGCTTTGCATTGCTAGTTATAGGTTTATTGTTTTTTTTATTTAAGTAGCGTTATGTCAACGCTACAATGTCGTTTACGACTAGGAGTACGCGAGACATTTAGAAGGGTTATTTGGAAAAACAGCACTAGTCACTTCAAACAAATTGTACACCAGAGCAAAAAAAGGTTTGGCATAAAAAGATAAAAGTTAATGCTTGGTATTTGTACGCGCCGCTTAATGAATCTCTAATTATCTATATTTATTAGTATTGCTTAATCTGTTACATGCACAGTACTCATTCATTCATTTCCCTTCATCCCGCCACCACTCACTCCTAAACCAGCACGAGAGAACGACGCTACGCTAAAAGAAACGCATCAAACGCTTCAACCGCAAATTGTTCAAAAATAATTCAAAAACATAATTTGACTGTGATAAAGGAACACCAGTGCCGAAATTGGATTACAGACCTATCGAAGAAACTACTCTACCTTGCATCTGTGGATCTCATCTCTGTGATTACAGATACCTAATTCTCCTTTTTCCTTCACCTGCCTAAACTTTATCACAAGTCCTTTTGGTCCTACGTCCCGGATCCAAGTCCTCTTGGTCCTATACTATCCTGATTCCAAAATTTGTCATTTACAACGCTCACCGCGCATATTATTTTCTATACAATTACACTGACCATTTTACCTACCCACATGCCGTTAGAAACGCACCCACACTTATTGTAAAATTTGCAATAGAATATTTATCTTCTCGCTACACTTATTTTATATATTATGGTAAAATAAATAACGCATACTTTACGCATTTCTACTTAATTATCGTTCTTTCCATCGCACAACTTTCATCATTCAAGTTCACCATTTTGTGGCACGAACTAAGTACTAACGTATCTCGTTCAGTCAACTCACGCGCTTATCGCTAAAGAAATAACGCATACAATCGCTATTTTAATTTTCCACCATGGCGGAGAAAGAATTAAAACGCAAAATTACTTTATTGGAATCGAAAAAAGAAGTTTTGTTTGCTAGAGTACAGCAGTTATACGACCTTAGCCTAAAGGTTTCCTATCCCATAAATGAAAAAATATTTCTAACTCGCGTCCAGTCTTTGGAGAAAACTAGAATCGATTTCCTAGAAATTGTTGATGATTTGAGTTTGATATACATGAAGATAGAGGAAGAGGCCATTCCTACATTGAACGTACATGAAGATAGAGGAAGAGGCCATTCCTACATTGAACGTACTTAACGCCTTTGATGATTTATATTGTAATATTCTCGTAACAGAAAAGTCTATCACGCAACTCAAAGTTAACGCAGAGAATCACAAATCCAAATTGACAAAAAGATTAGCGCCACTCGAATTAGTCTCATTCGATGGTACTCCTAGTAAGTGGCCAGTATTTTATCAAAATTTTAAAAGTTTAATTCAAGATAATTACATGCTCACTGACGCCGAAAAGGCCCAATTCCTAATAGGTAAACTCTCAGGAAGGGCATTCACCATTTGCTCAGGTATTCCACCTTCAGGTGAGAATTACCACATTCTGTGGGATAATCTTGTTGAAAAATTCGAAGATGTTCGTGTACAGGCTTCTATGTATATCGAGCAAATGTTACATTTTAAGTCACAATCTTCAGACGCATTCTTAGAACAGTTTTGCTCCGCCGAAGCAGCTATACGGCGTTTACAAATCGATGATCTCGCTGATTTTGTCATTACGCACATCGCGCTTAGTAAGCTAGATAAAGATACTCTCACACTCTTTGAACAAACGCATAGAAACGTCAAAATACCTACTTTTGATTTGCTCAAGCAATTTATAAAAGAACAGAATAAAATACACTCACTACGCTCACCATATGCTACAAGCAGCAAGCCTAATAATAATTACTCCAATTATAAAAGTAATTCGCATCTATCAAAAAACGCAAAAACCACGCACGCATTTGTTGTCAATACTGTCGGTCCTAAAGAACCGAACTCTCATCAAAATATTACGCCTCACTCTCATCCATCACTCACGCCACGCAATTTTCCACTTTGCAAAACTCATCCTGAACATGCTCTTTTTAAGTACAGTTATTTTCTAGCTCAAAATGCACACACGCGCATCTCATTAGTCGCTAAACATAACTTATGTCAAAACTGCCTGGGATTTCACAGCATAAAATATTGTAAGTCTCAAAATCGGTGCTCGATTTGTCACAGAAAACATCACAGCCTCATTCATATAAATAACTTTATGAGCTACAATCAAAATAAAGAAAATAAATCATATGAAAACGCATCAAGGCATTTGCCCTATGCACAACACGAACCGATTCGATCAAGCGGCCCGCAGACCGCTGCTGCCGTCGGTTCGCGTGCCACAGAATGCCCTATAGCTCGTACGCAGTCAGCCTCCTTCGCCGATCAGCCGCCTGTTGTTGATGTAAACAAGTCGACTCAGATAGGTAACAATAACATGTAGCTTTCGGCAGTCACACCCTCGAATGGTAATAGCGTTAGCGTAGGTAATAATACTACTGTATTGCTACCTACTGCAGAGGCAGTAGGTAGCAATACAGTAGTATTATACAGTAGTAGTTATTATTACAGTATTATTAGTATTTTGCTCCGTATGCATACACAGAGGTGTATGCATACGGAGCTAATAATAAATGCCATAAATTGCGCGTATTTCTCGACACGGGTTCTATGAGCCACTTCATTACAAAGGATTGTTGTGAGAGATTAAACTTAAAAGTTATTCCATTTTTGACTACCATCAGAGGTATAGGTGGGTCGGAAAGTGTTTCGCAGGGTCATGCTTCATTAACAATTCATTCTCGCTTTGATGAACGGTGTAAATACACCATTAGCGCTCGGGTGATCGATTCTATCACCGATCACTTGCCAAATGCGCCCATAGAATTATCTCAATTAGAGCACTTGCGCGATTTACCCATGGCAGACGACGAGTTCCACACACCTGCCGATGTGGACTGTCTATTAGGTAATGAACTCTTTCCATTGTTACTCGGCGGCAATAAAGTATGTTCACCTCGATCCTCCGTCGTCGGTGTTGAGACCACGCTCGGATACATCGCTATGGGTCGTGCGAATTGTGACCATTCTAACTCACGCATCAATGATAAGGCATTCTTTTGTAATGTTGACGCCTTCATTAGAATCACTAACGCTTTTGGGAACTTGAAAGTGTTCCTAACAAAAAACACTCAAACCCTGATGACGAAATATGTGAAAATATTTTCCAGTCTACCTACACGCGTGAGGAAAATGGTGCGTATACTGTTGACCTCCCTTTTAAATCAGACGCTACTGAACTCGGTGATTCTTTCACAACCGCGAAACGACGCTTAATTAACTTAGAAAAAAAGTTAGACTCTAACCCAGGCCTACGTACTGACTATAACTCTACGGTACAGGATTATATCGATCGTGGATATTTATCCAAAGTCGAGATCGAGAATCCACGCTGTACTGATAACACTTATCTTATTCCACATACGGCTGTATACAAACCGGAAAAGGAAATTTCCAAAACTCGTATTATTTTAGACGCAAGTTGTAAAACTACTTCCGGAAAGTCTTTAAACGACTTGTTGTTTACCGGGCCCAATTTACAACGCAACATATTTGGTCTTCTGATAAATCTACGCATTTTTGCCATCGTTCTTTCCGCAGACATTGAAAAAATGTATTTCTGTGTCAATCTCGCTCCGTGTCATCAACCCTTTCAACGCATATTGTTTCGCTTTGATTCGGACTCCAATTGATACCTATCAGTTTAACCGGGTATCATTCGGAATTTCTAGCTCGCCTTATCTCGCCATGCGAGTCGTACGGCAACTCTGCTCCGACGAACGCGACAAGTTTCCGATCGCCGCGCATGAAGCTGAAAACCGAATGTTTATGGATGATTAAGTTTCATCCGTGGATGGTTTGGTTGAAGCTGAACGTACCTATCATCAGATGGTGGATATGTTTATGGCCGGGGGCTTCAAATTAGTCAAATGGATTTCAAACAGTTCCGAACTCATGGATAAAATTCCAAAATCGCACAAAAGTCCTCATCTCATTAACTTTGACACGGATTGTAACATCAGCACAAAAATTATAGGTATGCAGTGGCAGCCTAATGAAGATATCTTCTGTTATAAAATAAATGATAATATGATAATATGATAATACTGATAAATGTACAAAGCGCACAATACTTTCCGCGACGGCACGCTTATTTGATCCGTTAGGAATTTTAGGTTGTGTTACCGCATTCATGAAATTACTAGTACAGGAGTGTTGGCAGCACGAATTAGATTGGGATCAACAAGTCCCAGACTATACGTCAAAAATGGACTCAGTTTAGAAGTGAACTCATGAATTTATCGAAAATAAACGTACCGCGTCACGTAGGACCCTGCGGTAGGTCTCATGTAGTCATCCTAGGCTACGCTGACTCAAGCGAGAGGTGTTACGGCGCCACAGTTTATGTTAGAGTAGGAACTAGTGCAGATTCGTCTGGTGTCGTGAACCTTCTCACCTCAAAATCTCGAGTCGCGCCGCTTAGGAAAATTTCACTAGCCCGCCTCGAATTATACGCTGCATTGCTTTTAGCTAATCTCGTGGCTTCTGTTCAGGGTATTATTAGCGAACGCTGCAATATAAATTCAATTTATGCATTTTCCGACTCAACTGTTGCATTAACGTGGATACATTCGCACGCATACAAATATCATACCTTTGTAGCAAACAGAATTACTTAAATTAACACTAAGCTTCCAGCAGCTCATTGGTATCGAGAGTGGTAACGAGAATCCGGCAGACATCATTTCAAGACCTTTAACGCCTAAACTCTTAATAGACAATTACCTTTGGTTTCACGCACCGCAATGGGCTTCTCGCCCTATTGCTGAATGGCCAATCAAGCCATTTCAGCCTTCATTTGTCATACCGATCAATGAAGACAGTTTAGAAGAAAAAACTGTATCTCTCGCTATCGAAATTAACTCACCAGAAACTCATACGATTAATAACTTGATATAACGCATGTCGTCTTACAAAAGGTTATTGCGCGCAACGGTTTACGTATTGCGCTTTGCAAAAATTACACCGACAACCGGTTTAGTATCGCCTTCCGATTTGGATAAGGCTGAACTCTTTCTCATACGCCACGTACAAAGTACTTACTTCGCTCAAGATATCTACGCAATTAAAAATAGTAAACGCATCAGTAAATCGCTCATCAAACTTAACTCTTTCATTGATAACGAAAACATAATTCGCGTCGGTGGTCGTCTGACACATTCTCAACTTTACGGACAAAAACATCCGATAATTCTTCTATCGAAACATCGCCTCACGCAACTAATTGTTGATCACTTTCATGTATGTAACTTGCATATTGGTCCTTCCCTATTGCTCTCCCTGCTTTGAAGTTTTGGATTCTTGCGGCTAGGAATCTAGTCCGACAAAGAGTACACCAATGCAATATTTGTTTTAGGCTTAACCCTAAATCATCTAACCCATTAATGGGCGATCTCCCTTATTTTAGAGTTTCTGAAGCAAAGGCTTTTGTTTACTCAGCAGTAGATTATGGTGGTCCCTTTTTCATCACACATATTCGCCGTCGTGGTGTTAAAAGCCAAAAGGCGTATATCTGTATATTTTGCTGCCTTACCACAAAAGCTCTGCATATCGAGCTAGTCTCTGATTTAAGTTCAGATCTTTTTCTCGCAGCTTTCAATCGCTTTATCTCTAGAAGAGGTCCCGTTGCTATTATATATTGTGACGGAGCGACCAGTTTTTTGGGGGCAAAACGCAAGCTCAATGAAATATACACTTTATTAGAATCAGATTCGCATAAAAACTATATTGGTCAACAATTAGCTGATCAGCGCATAAAATTTCTCCATAGTCCTCCCTATGGACCGCACTTCAATGGTCTCTGTGAGATAAATGTCCGCTGTGTCAAAACCCATCTCTTTAAAGTCATAGGTCTTCAAATTTTAACATATGAAGAGTTCAACACCATCTTGGTGCAAATTGAAGGCTTATTGAATAGTCGCCCGCTATGCAGAGAAATTAACTCAGACCCATCGAACCTCGCACTTACACCAAATCATTTTTTAAACGTGACACCCCTAAAGTTTCTGCCAACTGAGGATTTGACAAACGTAGTCGACAATCGCTTGACTCGCTATCAACTCGTAAACAAATTAGTCCAAAGCTTTTGGCGTCGATGGAGTGTAGAATATCTAATTGCTCTCCAACAACGCGAAAAGTGGAACACCATAACCAACCCCATAAAACTAAACCAAGTCGTGGTAATTAAAGACAGCAACGCACACCCTTTGTGTTGGCCATTGGGTGTCGTGGACGCAATATATCCAGGAAAGGATGGTACACAAATATATATACTTTTCATACTTATTACATGTACAAATTTATATGTACTTTTTTAAACAAAGATCTAACTCAAATTTCATGTATTGCTTAGTTCTTTTTTTTTTTTTTACGTGGTGTAAAAAAAAGGTCACCTGAGTGCCAAATTAAGAAAAAACATGTTTCATTGAAATTCCGCAACGGTATAACTCACTGTACTTCCAGCATTTAATACAAAATAAATTCCTAATACAAAAGCTATTTTAATAATTACAAAAGTGCAAAAACTTATTCATCACTTGAAATAAACTTTAAAAATAAACTTTTTTTGTGTGGGATAGTTTATTTTTAAAGTTTATTTATTTTAAAAAAGTTTATTTTTAAAGTTTATTTCAAGTAATGAAGTACATTTTTGCACTTTTGTAATTAAGAAAATAGCTCTTGACTCATTGTATTAGGAACTTATTTTGTATTAAATGCTATAATGAAAGAAAACGACGAAAATACGAGAAAAAATAACAATTTTAAAATATCGTTTTATTAAATTAAATTTTACAAAAGGTTTTCAAAGTGGCCACCATAAGCTCTAATACATGCTCTACACCATCTAATGAATGATCGCTTTATTCTGCTTGCATGTCTCATTTCATTATTTTTTGTGGAGCCATTTGCACGCTCCCGTTGCTGATCCACTGAGGTAATGGGATCTTTGTAGACCTTCTCTTTGAGACATCCCCAGTAAAAAAAGTCGAGTGGGTTAAGGTCCGGTGATCGTGGGGGCCACAAAATTGACCCCAATCGCCCAATCCATCTTCTGGGATTCATTTCGTCGAGATAGTCTCGAACGCTACGGGCGTAATGGGTGAGAACCATCGTGCTGCAGCCACATTGTTCTTCTGTCTTGCAACGAAACGTTTTCGTTTTTCCTAGTCCCCTAGAGATTCATAAAAATGTAGTCAAATGCAGAGAAACCAATAAATAAAAAAACAGATTCTCTGTAAAAAGTTACGTCAACATTTACCAGAATATATATATGTGTTTGAATGTGCACTTTGCTCAAGATTGGTTGAGTTGGATTATTAGTTGTACATATTTATAAATGTCATGTCCGGCGCGGGGGGGGGGGGGGGGGGGTCATGTTAAAAGCTGAGGTATGGTCAGGACCCCAATTCCACTATTTCTTAAAAAAGACATTCGTAAACGATGCAATCGTAATTCAATTGTAATTGTTATTAAAGTTGGTAGTCTGCTAAATTTACATTACCATCTTCTTTGAATGATCATTGCCTGGTTTTTGAATTGTTGGTAGAAAAGTTAGTGGTGCTGCCAGTAGAATCATTATCTTAACTACCATGCCTGTAAAAAAAAAATATTTATCGCTTATTCTATAGTTTTTTGTAGTTAAACATTTGAAATTATTACCGTGTTTGCGGTAAAAAATATGTAAATTGCTAAAAACCATATAAAACGCAACAAAAACATGAATTTAGTAAACTCATGTGTGAGCATTATACGACATAGACAAAACTTGTAAAAAAACTTTGAAAATGTGGAATTGTCAACGTCAGTGTCAAACAAGGTACTATTTTAGGGGGAACTTTGAAAACCAAAAGCCAAAAGCCACTACATACAAAAATTGAGTTTCGAAAGTTTGTGATAAATCAAGAATTGAATTGAAAAATGGTGCTACAAGAACAGCTAGAGGCCCTCCTGGATTATCTCGAAGGTAATCCGGAGTTGGCTCTCGGCCATTTTACGAAGACGTAGGAGGGGCGAAGCCTCAGCAAGAGATGCTGGGCAGAGTGCGCAAACACCTTGAACGCGCCGAGCCCCAACTGCCCAGTAAAAACGGCTGAGGAATGGAGAACGGTAAAGCATTATATTACTTATTTAATCTAGTTTAGACAAAGTGAGCTCGTATATAATAATTATTTTTTGTTTTTAGTACTACAATGAACTTAAGTTCAAAACATAAAAAAAAATAAAGGCCCAACAATCTGCTACAGGTAAGTGATACTGCCTTTTTGTACTTATAAATAATTCTGTGCTTACAACATACTATGTTTTTAAGGTGGAGGAGTAGCAAAAAAAAATATATTATCCTCATGTCAAGAGAGGTTGTATAACCTATTGGGGCGAGATGTTGGAGATCCATTGCCAGGCGTTCGCCACAACCCTTTTTATGTAAGTGAATATATACTCAGGTATATTAAAATTAAAATAATCTCTCATCAGCTTCGCTTCAATTTACAAAATCTAATTACTTTACAATTACTATTCAGGACAATATAAAAATAAATGGGCATTTTACTGTTAAACAAGGTTCGGCTGAACTATCTGTAGGATATTTCAATCAATATTATGTACCTATTTATATTGTTTTTGTTAAAGGGATTCTTGGTTTAAAGTATGGGAAATGATTACCTATTGGTTTTGTTGAGCTTCCAATAATATTCTAATGTGAAACTTTGTTGTTTATGTTTCTTCTTTTGTGGTTTTTGTTTGTTACTAATATTCATTTATTGTTTTTTACTAATATCTATCTCACTGCATGGTTTTTGTTGTATAGCAACGTGAAGTGCTGCCTGAATGCACGGATACAATTCCAGATCATGGTTCTAATTATTTAATGTGAGTTGCACTAACAGCTTTTATTCTTTCATGCATGTTTCTAGTGTAAATTTTATTCAAATTTCTTTAGAATAGCTTTCTAGCTACTTTGGCAGAGGTGGAAATGTAGGCCTTTGAACTGATGTGGGGTGCAACAAGCTCAAATAAAATGCTACATGTTTATATAATAATTGTATATTTTACAGAATGGACTATGAGGTTGTAATGGAAGAGCAAGCTGTTAGGTAATTGTTTAAATACACATATTATTTATAGTTTGTATATACATTTCCGGTCCAAGTATTTATCAATAATAGTATGTAATTGTTGTAAATAGGCAAAGCAACATAATAATGATAGCACTTTTATAGGTAGCAAGCAGCACGTAAGTCTAGCGGTGAACGAACGTGTGCCAAGTTCCCCGCCACGTTTCGTTCACCGCTAGACTTATGTGCCGCTAGGTATACCTGATTGTCTGAACAATAGAATAAGAAAAAAAATAAAAAAAAATATATATAAATAGACCAATTAGGTACCTACATAAACACTACATACATACCTAGACTTACCTACATACTAGTTGATTTAATAATTATTTAGATTATAATGTACATATTTTAAATCAGTAAAAGAGAAAGTAATGAGTATCAGTGGAAGAGATCGCTATGAGCGATAAGAGCGCCCATTGTACCTATAAATAAATAAATGTATTCGGGACATTGTTTATGTTATTTCTATTTTGTAATTTGTTTAACTGTGTGTCAATAAAGTGTTATTGTATTGTATTGTATTTTATCAGTTCACAGCCTGAACTACAGACCACACAAGACGCAACACAGGATGCGCAACCACCTGGTGTTTCTGGTGAACCTCCAGCTGAGCCTGCACACAGACGCCGACAGCGACACCCGAGGCGACAGCAAACACAAGGTACATAGTTCATACTTTCAATACTAAACAAAACTAAACTAAGCTGGTGGAGATTTCCAGAATGACCCGTTAATTATGATATCTTAATAAGATAATGATAATGATATCTAAATAAAAGTAATAAGATATTCTTCATTTCTTGATAATGATATGAAGTGGAGTAGGGGTTGATAGTATATTAATATAAACTATACTTAGAGAAACATCCTTTAAATAAAAATATAAACTTTTTATTAATAGACGCAGACCAAGCGCAGCTGAAGGCATCCCAAGAAAGGAAAGAGCGCATAGAAAATAGACACGCTGAAGCTGCTTTAGAGCATGCAAGGTAAACAAATAACGATGTAAACAATACAGAATAGAAAAAACAAGTGGAAGTGGTACGTACATTGGGGCTGATGTTGCCAAACTAAAACAAATAAAATAATAGTCCTATTCTGCACTATTATGAAACCCTTCTTGTACGACTGCTTCATAGAGTAAATTTAATTTTTACCTACGAAATATTTGTATGCAAGTTATTTAAATATTGCCAAATTAATTAATTAGCTTAATTAATTATTAATTCTTTTAGAGCTACAAATAGACTGGCAATAGCCATAGAACGTGCAGTAGACAGGCTCAGTGAGTCTATTATTATTATAATGAAGAGTTCACCATCACCAAAAAAGGTTAGTTAAAGAATATCTACTTATACTATCATAGAGTTGTAATGAACAAGTCTGTACAATAAAGATAATCACAGTTGTGAGAGACAGTACTTATGGGACATATTCAATGGTTGAATGTTAGTGAATAATTTATTGTTAACTTATTTTCGTGATTTATACATGTTTATTATATTTTCAGAAACGAAGACGCATTATTTCTTCAGATGAAGACTCTTGAAAATCTGCAACAAAGTTAATTTTTGTTTATTTTTAATACCTACTTAATAACATATAAATAATTGTTTATTTTACTATTATTTTTATTGCACAATAGGTAATTTTTATACCATTTAATGTATCCTCTCCCTCCACAACCTGTTGACGAGGGCCTGCTGCAAAGCACGACCTGCCAGAAGTTCCGGGTTAACCCGACTGTTCCGCGGATGATCTGCTAGGTTGCTGTCAGCATTGCCTCTCAAATCTTCTTCAACCTATAGAAAAACATGGTTATTATGATCTAGAGTGGGTCAGAATCTGCAGAATATGAAGCACTCATTAGGAGAGGCCTATTTCCAGCAGTGGACTAATGCAGGCTGTTGATGATATTTATTTGTTTGTCACATGAGGTAGTGCTAGCCTCTGGTGTTAAAGTTTGTCAGGCCATCCGAGGGCCTCTTACATGGCTTAACAACTGCTATTGATCAATAACAGCTGGACTGAAAGCTTGACATGCCCTCCAAAGCACGGAACGTAACTAAGCATAACTTAGAAAAGTCATCAGTGGAGCGCTTAGGACCGAACACAGTATTGTTGGATTCTAAGTCGCACTAGTAAACTGCTAGGCTACCACCGCTCCCACGATAATTTAAAATAAAAGAAACATATAGTTAAACATACCTGTTGCTGGCGAAGACTTTCTGCATGGGCTTCTTCTGGTGTAAGTGGAGGCACAGGTGTTTGGTGCTGGTTTGCGATGTTGTGCAAAACAACATGCATTGACAATTTTCCCTGCCGTCACCGGATCGTAGTGCAAAGCACGTGCTGCAAGCAAACATCTGTAAAAAAATTTACTAATTTTACTAATACTAATTTTATATGTGTAAGTAATATGTTTTATATTATGTTACTATTATAAGAAACATGTACCCATCAAACACAAAGAAGATATGTTTATTATGGTTTAAAAAAAATATACAAATATGAGTACCTACTGTTTTTTAAATGGATATAATCTAACCTACCTGAAACGTGCCTTCAAAACGCCAATGCATCGCTCCACCGTATTGCGCACAGTCACATGCATTTTGTAGTAGTTATGGGCAGGAGTCCCCTCTACTGTATTTAATATAGGGGTCATTATGGAACTCCTCAAAGGATATCCACTATCACCTGGAAAATGTTCAATTATTATTATGTGAAGTACGCTCGTCTATAAACAAATAATGACTGATCCAGAATATCCCTGTATTGCCTACAGGGATATAATTACTTGACTTTTATAATTAGTTTATTTTTTACCCAATAAAAATATTTGTTCCTCATTACTTGAAAGTTCAGTCAAGTGGGAACTTAGAGGATGACTCCGCCAGACATTTGAATCGTGTGAAGAACCCGGGCTGCTGGGGTCCACACATAAAATGTTGAGGTTGGAGTCACAAATCTGTAAGTTGATTTTTACATAATTAGTAAGAAATTTAGAGAAAAAATAATGAAGTTGAAAATAATGTACTTAGATAGGTTCTTACTATCATTACATTTAGGGAATGGTATCCCTTCTTGTTGAAATAACGCTCTTCGTGTAAATGGGGCTTAGATAGCTACATGGCTGCCATCAATACAGCCCACCACACCGGCGATCCCAAATTTCTGATAGAACCTAAAATCGAAGTAGGTACAATAACAATTCAATACAGTATGGTCAGCCATGGGATGCGTCCCTAGTCCTCTTTATTTGAAAATATCATCACATGAAATTAGAGTTAACCCTCAAAAATGGTTTGTAAACTATGATCGATAACCAGTAATAATTACTAACTTTGTTTTTATTTGGTTTCTCTCCTCGCGTCGTGTTGGCCATCTTATGTAGTTGGTGTACACTCTGTTGAGTGCCTCAGTCACTTGTCTCACTGCACTAGACACAGTTGTCTGTGAGACATTGTGAAAGGCACTCTGTCCAACTAAGGTCTGATAAGACCCTGAAGCATAGAATGCCAGTGTGATCAAGATCTGAAAAATTAATTGATTCCTTCAGAACTAAACTAACTCAAGCGTTACCATTATTAATTATCGACTTGGAATCGACTAAAAAGTGAGGTTAACTTCTTTACATACCTTCATCATGACCATGATCCCATCACTCCGGCGCTCCTTTGGGATATGCGGAATGAGGTCCTCCGCTAGATATACGGTAATTCCCCGCCCGTAGTTCAAATCACAGACTAAATATGGCTCGATGTATTATTTTACTCGTTGGTCTGCATGAAATTCGGATACACACCTAACATTTTGAAGAACAGAAGTTTGTTTTTCATGCATTGGAATGGAGCTGAAATTTTAAAATTAAAGAGCTAAAGAGCTAACATCGTTTTTATGGAGCTGATTAATTGAAAATAGAGCTAAATTTAGCTCTAAAAGAGCTAAATCGGCAACGCTGATCATAGCCATCTAGCACAGCCCCTGAACTTCTCGTTTGTGCGCGAGCGCGCCGAATCCTGCTACGATCGATAACACTTGACGTGTCACTCCAGTAACCAGACCGATATCTTGCAACGTAGCCGACACGATGGCAGCACCAGCACGGTCTGAAATACCGTATCTATCTAATGTCATAGCTACCACTGGGAATTTACTGGGTCCGGGAACATTAATTGAGGGCACCATCGAGGTGACATTAATAACTGACGAAGTAGATTTTGTTTTCCTTCTTTTCAGCTCAGTTTCATCATTTTGGAATGTCATAGAGTTCTCCTCAAATTGTTTTCTTTTTAACTTCCGATCAGACAAAGCCATATTAAGTGTAGCCTTTTTATCTAGGGATCCAATCATCATTCTTCTTTCGTCACGTTGATCGAGCAAAAACTCGTATTCTTATTTCGGAATTTTGCTAGTTTTCTCACAAGAACATGTCGACAACGACTTGCACTTACAAGATGCAATGTCAAACAATACGTCATAGTCTTCTTTTTAACTTCTGTAGTTTCTTTAAAAAAGCAATTTATTCTGTATTTCAATTTCTGCTGTAGAAAAGCAATTTATTTAAAACCATTTTAAATGACAAGAAAGTATACCTATTTTTTCGCACATTTCAAAAACCCCTTAATATATATATATATATATATATATATATATATATATATATATAGTAAGGAAGCCAATAATGCGGCATTACGAAATGACAAGGCGGAAGAACACCTGAAACTTAAAAGGAATCGGAAGCCGGTCGTCCGTTTCACTGTAACTTAAATGCAAGGCTGCATTTTTTACGGCCAACTGGATTTGCAAACCATTCATTCATATATCAGTGGACGGACCAACAAAATGTGTCAAAAGCAATTCAAGGATGAAGTGATCATTACTTCTGGGGCCTCACAGGCCCAAAATACTTCTTCGATTCACATAGGGTGGACGGACTACCTAGTAATGCTGTGCCTGGGCATAGTGCTGGTAAGAGCCGGCTATTGGCTTTGGCGACATTTCTCGGCCCGCGGGTCCGCGCTTCGCGGCCTTTGGGCTCGCTCGCTGGTGCACCCGCCGGCGCCATGGAGGAAACATACTCATAGGGTTGTGCGGTGTTTGTGTGTGTGTGTGCGTGTGTGATGTGTTATATTTTTATTTTGATTTTTCAAATGTTAGTTTTAAGTTTTTTCAAAAAGGGGAAAATATTGTGGGATCTGTTGCGAAATACAAATTATCGATGAGCGTTGATGCTGTATTCAGGTAATTTGAGTGTCGCAACACATCACTTAGGTTTGTTATATGTTATTGGGTTTTTATTTGTTCAGCAATGAGAAAAGAGAAAGCATCATACATTAAGTTATACAACACAATAAAAAACATACAAGTAGAACACTAATTGTCCGTTAAATAAACAAAGAAAAAAGAGAAAGCATCATACATTAAGTTATACAACACAATAAAAAACATACAAGTAGAACACTATTGTCAGTTAAATAAACAATGAGAAAAGAGAAAGAATCATACATTAAGTTATACAACACAATAAAAAACATACAAGTAGAACACTTTTGTCAGTTAAATAAACAATGAGAAAAGAGAAAGCATCATACATTAAGTTATACAACACAATAAAAAAACATACAAGTAGAACACTATTGTCAGTTAAATAAACAACGAGAAAAGAGAAAGCATCATACATTAAGTTATACAACACAATAAAAAACATACAAGTTGAACACTATTGTCAGTTAAATAAACAATGAGAAAAGAGAAAGCATCATACATTAAGTTATACAACACAATAAAAAACATACAAGTTGAACACTATTGTCAGTTAAATAAACAATGAGAAAAGAGAAAGCATCATACATTAAGTTATACAACACAATAAAAAACATACAAGTAGAACACTATCGTCAGTTAAATAAACAATGAGAAAAGAGAAAGCATCATACATTAAGTTATACAACACAATAAAAAAACATACAAGTAGAACACTATTGTCAGTTAAATAAACAATGAAAAAAGAGAAAGCATCATACATTAAGTTATACAACACAATAAAAAACATATAAACAACGTGGTAGTTGTAAATAACATAGGCTGACCGGTTTTTTACCTGATTTGCTCGAGAAAAATACTTCAAACAAGCATGAATGCATTGTTCATGAAAAGCATGAATCACAACATGGTTGGCGATTCTGCCAACCATGTTGTGACAAAGTCTTAAAAGTAGTTTCAAAGTCCAAAGTTGTAATATATTCGGAGGCGGCTCGTCGTAAGGAGCGCTGGTGCAGTGCACTCCCTCAAAAAAGAAAACATTAAAATGAGTTTTTTTAATATATTTTTCATAAGTAATCAGGCATTGATTACTCATAACACTGAACTGAACACATCATTCCACTAGAAGCAATTACATTAAATAAAAAGATTTGGTATAAAGTTGTACCAGTAGAGCGCCAGCGATTGCGCTCCTATGAAATCAAACTTTAGTACAATGGCCATCACGGAATTCAATGAGAGCGAAAGAGAAAACTCTACACAGTCCACGTGAAACAAAATATTTTGTATGAGAAGTTAGCGAAATCTGGAGCGGTGCTCTTGCGCTACATTGCCAGATTGCGGTGACCGGTGACCGCGCAATGCTGCGATTGACGCGTGGTGTTGCGGTTGAGTTTGAAAACATGAAACTTTTGAAAATTGTATGTACCTACTATTCCTATGACCTCAGTAGAAAGTGAGCGTTGTTTTTTGACGTTAAACAAAATCAAAACCTTTACGCGCAACGCAATGGCGCAAGCGCCTGAATGCATTGTGTATGATAAGCATAGAAAAACGATTAATTCATTCCATCCTAGGAGGATACATTACTATGGATATCGTTTACTCGGGTGCGAACAGTAGGCACAGGTCAGAACAACATCGCTATCAACCGGCAAGCACGAACAGTCCTCGATCTGCGTTTGAGCGCAGTGTCAGTTCGAAATATTTTGCCGAAAGATGGTGAAATGTGCGGTGAAAACTTGTCTAAACGACACTAGAAAACACACGAAACTAAAATGTAACTTTACATTTCACAAGTAAGTCAGTTTTACATACTTTTAGACGGATTTAATGTTGTGTTATAGCGGGGGTGAGGAACGCGCGAGACGTGCGGTTGCGTGTCACATCGATATGGTGATGTGCGCGCTGTCTATATTATGGTATGGCATTTTTACGTACAAGCGAGGTCAAAGTTAGAAATTACCCCCTAAATACATGTTGGCACATTTTTTGCCAAAATCCCCGGACCTCCGATACTTTTTGTCACAAATATGACATATTTGAAAACGCGCCGATGCACCTGGTTGCTGCGGCAGCCAGTTTTTGATTTAAAATTTATTTCGCGTTTTTTACCCATTCTGAGTGTTTTATTCGTTCAAGGAATATTTTTCCTATGTGTTAAAACACCTAATAAGTAAAAATTACCTTAGTAGGATTAATAAAAAACAAATAAAACAGACCTATATATATGTATATAATATTGAATTATTTCCGGGTTTCATAAGGATTTTCTGGTCACTTTTTTTTACTAAACTGTGTTGATATTTTAATATTATTAGATAGATAAATTCATGTAATATTTAAATAAAACATAATAACAGGGTGTCATCGATCTTATTTCCGAGATACAATATTTTGTCCAAAAATACTCCCCATTTTTGCCTTCATCATTTTCCCGCGGTTCCTCTACTTACATAATAATTTCATAACTCTTTGGTTCAGTTTGTCGGTGGCTACATATCGCACTCCTAGATCAAAACGAACTGACACACTGCGCTCAAACGCAGATCGAGGACTGTTCGTGCTTGCCGGTTGATAGCGATGTTGTTCTGACCTGTGCCTACTGTTCGCACCCGAGTAAACGATATCCATAGTAATGTATCCTCCTAGGATGGAATGAATTAATCGTTTTTCTATGCTTATCATACACAATGCATTCAGGCGCTTGCGCCATTGCGTTGCGCGTAAAGGTTTTGATTTTGTTTAACGTCAAAAAACAACGCTCACTTTCTACTGAGGTCATAGGAATAGTAGGTACATACAATTTTCAAAAGTTTCATGTTTTCAAACTCAACCGCAACACCACGCGTCAATCGCAGCATTGCGCGGTCACCGGTCACCGCAATCTGGCAATGTAGCGCAAGAGCACCGCTCCAGATTTCGCTAACTTCTCATACAAAATATTTTGTTTCACGTGGACTGTGTAGAGTTTTCTCTTTCGCTCTCATTGAATTCCGTGATGGCCATTGTACTAAAGTTTGATTTCATAGGAGCGCAATCGCTGGCGCTCTACTGGTACAACTTTATACCAAATCTTTTTATTTAATGTAATTGCTTCTAGTGGAATGATGTGTTCAGTTCAGTGTTATGAGTAATCAATGCCTGATTACTTATGAAAAATATATTTAAAAAAACTCATTTTAATGTTTTCTTTTTTGAGGGAGTGCACTGCACCAGCGCTCCTTACGACGAGCCGCCTCCGAATATATTACAACTTTGGACTTTGAAACTACTTTTAAGACTTTGTCACAACATGGTTGGCAGAATCGCCAACCATGTTGTGATTCATGCTTTTCATGAACAATGCATTCATGCTTGTTTGAAGTATTTTTCTCGAGCAAATCAGGTAAAAAACCGGTCAGCCTATGTTATTTACAACTACCACGTTGTTTATATTTTACTATTTTGGTCTAGTAAAAATATCGTCTTAGATAATATTTTGAGCTTATGAAAGGTTTTTTTATAAGTAATTTGTACAATTTAATTACACTCTATGACACTCATAGAGTGTTTTGAAACTATATGATGTTTTTCACAAGTATCATATTAACATATATCGTACTACACATATATACACATATATCTACAAAAACTTTCAGCCATACTTTGGGGGGGCTTAAATTTGTTGCATATTAGCACCCCTACCACGTCTTGCCGGGAATACGCCGAGTTACCAAAAGCCCAGTATGTAGCTAGACTAAGGCACTTCTCACGTATGACACTGACCACAGTGCAAATTATTTTGACATGAACGTACGGTACAACACCGCCGATATGGTGATTTCGAGGCGCACTCTGATAAGACTGTATTCTCAATACTGACAATAATAGTTATTGTGACCGGCAGCCTCGTATTCTGCTATTGGTTTACTTTCTTCATATTTAGTCGGAAAATTACCTGACCTCATTAGTTTTTTTAGGAATACCTGAAAAGCCTGGTTTATAATACAATAATTCCACCACTATTGCCAAGTTAAAGGCCAATATCCGAAAAGAAACGACCTCTATTCCATGTGCACTATGACAGCGAGCTTTTGACAATTTAAGGGCAAGGTTCAAAGAACGTTTGCAAGGCCATTTAAATTCGAGTAAATTGCAGATTATTTAAATCATAACATTTGCGTGAGGAGCGACGGCAGTGCAGGCGCGCACCTAGTCTGATAAACGGAATAGAGGGTCAACCTCTGTCATGTCTGCGTCAAGTTATTCAAGGTTTAAGATCGCAAGAACAGATTTGTGTAAATATCTCAAAAATCTCACCACACAGTGACAGTTTGTAGGGAAATAGTGGGAGAAATAGTGGGGGGATGTTGGGAAAGGTCTGGAAACATTGAATAAGGGTGGGGGGAGTGTGTCGTAAGGTCTGGGAAGGTGGGGGAAGGGTGGAGAAGGCAGGGGAACGGTGGAGAAGGTGGGGTAAGGGTATGGAAGATGAGGGACTGTGTGGGAAGGTTGGAGAAGGGAATATATCTCTAAAAATAAATATTTTGTATGGTAAGGTGGGGTAAGGGTATGGAAGATGAGGGACTGTGTGGGAAGGTGGGAGAAGGGATATATCTCTAAAAATGAATATTTTGTATGGCTGAGCGCTGCGCGTTCTCCACGCTCTATTTCAAAAACATTCCCCTCCTTGCAATGTTATCGTCGGGATAGTAAAGATTCAAAATTTAAGGTTTTGCATGATGTTGTGAGACCAGCGCGTACAATTTTCGCACTGGTCACGATATTTAGACTTAATACAAAATTCAGAGGACTGACTTTTTTAGTAAGTCTAAATTTCGTGACCATCGAGGGAGTCTCTTCTTTCACACTGCTGGTAAGTTGTCACGACAGGAACATGTCATATCAACATATACACCTCGTCTTCATGGTAGACGAGGTGTATATGTGAAAAAAGCTGAAGGAAAAATTTGGATAGCGAAGTAGCGGTCAGGGTGGCTGAGTTAGTAAAAGGCATGTGCCGCACCACACTAAGGCAC
Source organism: Alsophila aescularia (assembly GCA_946251855.1). NCBI lineage: Eukaryota > Metazoa > Arthropoda > Insecta > Lepidoptera > Geometridae > Alsophila > Alsophila aescularia. The sequence continues at coordinate 13,222,522 of OX276381.1, forward strand.
GGATTATGCGAGTTCCTTTAGAAAATATATTTGATTTATGTGTACGCTTTGCAATTAACGACACAAAGTTAGATTTTCGGGGCTACCAAGGGGCGTAGGCACTCTATTTAACCGAATTGATAAACAAAATAGGTGCCAAATTTCGTCCTCTTCTCGTCTGAACTACCAACCGACAAATTGACCGATGTATTTACGAAACTTCTATAAAGAAAACACCCTTATTTTATATGATAACCTAACAAAGTCACTAAAATCTATTATTTTTCTGTATGGTTACTCATTTTTAATGTGGTGGGAACATCGAAATAATGGGATTTATGTTTTTGTCAAGCGAAAACTTTCACTTCTTTCTACGATTACAGAAATTTAATTTTTGACTAAGTTCATCCCTGTACGACGGTGAGTCTATCCCTGTCCGTCCCACCCTACCTACTTCAGTGTGCCGTGCCATCTAGTCAAGGGAGCACGTGTGTTCGAGGAACAAAAATATACGAAATTTACCGATACGAAAAAGTGTTTGTCACCGTGTTTTGATCATTACTTTCCGAAGTTTTTTGCAGTAAGTACAGTTTTTTTAATACCTAAGTATAATTATATATTGTTGACCTATTCTTGATTTACTTTGTACGTTTTTAAAACATATTGTATTTAAGTAAATAAAGAAAAGCCGTCATTATTTAATTACGCTCCGTTTCATTAACTTTCGTTCTAGCCATTTTTTTGCGGATGGTATAGAGATTATTTGGAAGGTATTGTTTTTTTGTGATTATACTATTGTAAGGAATATCACGCCAGGAGGCGGAGCCTGGCAGCTGGTGGTGGGATGGCGTGACAAGATGACGCAAGCAGCTAGGCAGACTTTTCGTCGGAGAGGCGGCGGAAGTGGCAACTTTTTCATCGGCAGTCGAAGCATTCCGACGTTCCAGAATCTCACAATTGCAGTACTTAAAGTCCCCCCTATTTAATGTTAAAAGTGATTTAGTTTACTTTGTAAAATGTAATATACCATTGTGTGTGAGACCGGGTATATTTTTTTAATAAACCCGCTTCTGGTTGCTAATATCAGAAGTGGGATTCGAACTTTTGTGATTCTATCTCACGTGCCCACTTTTTTATTTATTTGAGTTAAAAGATCTGCTTATTTGAACTAGTACAAGAATATCAGATCGCGATCACCGTCACACAACTGTTTTAATAGCACGTGTTTTGTGTATTTGATCTTTGGTGCGTGTATATGCATGGTAAGCATCCACGCAGTCCGCGGAGATGACGTCCAAGCAGCGGACGTCCACTAAGTCGAAGGTCGGCACTCGTGGGGTTTGTGGTGGGCGTATACTCCACGTCCGCAACCGACGAGCCACCGCGGCCGCCCTCGGTTTGCATGGCGTAATGCGCAGTCAGAAGTGCGATGCGCGTTGCGCATTGACTGTAGCAGCGCGTGGCACGGTTACCACAACAGCATGGCGTACAGTCAACTCAACGGCGTGGCGCGCAGCCGCCACGGACGAGCAACTCGAAGCCGAGCGACACGCAGCCGCCACGTGACACGCACATTTGTCGGAAGATCGTCGCCTTTGGATCGAGTAAGACCAACCCATAAATTATGTGCGCGAAGGTAAATCGAGATCGCGACCCAGAATTTATTTCGGTTGCAAATCAATGCCGTTTTGAACCTCTCAATAGCGGAGCTGCGTAGCTCGACGTGAAGTGTTTTCAGTTTTGCTAGTCTTGGTCATATTAAATCGCAATGTGCAAAGAGGCATAAATTAAAGTTTAATCTCATTAAAGGTGGAAAGATTAGTTACTTGCTCCATAGGCGTGGACCGCATAAATAAGGTGCAATGCCCCATAATTGACCTTGTCCCAGTCAGAGTGGCGTTTGCACTATCTTTTTCTTACTGTGACAATTGTCTGAAACATAGCTTGATGGATGACTCCGTTCCTTGCGAGACGTCAAATGTCATCGTTAAACGTCAACATAAACCAAATGAATTGACAGCTTATTCCGGGCCTCCGTGCGGATAGTGCCTCGGTGCAGTCTGTGGTCGAGGAGTGGAGCGGAAGAACGTCAAATCATCCATCTACGAGTACTTCCGTCAAAAAGCGACAGTTGGTATACCTTGGAAGAGAGTGGTATTTCCGTCGAGGCAGTTGGCGCCCTTGGGAGCTCCAGCCAATCAGCGTAAAGCATTTTGCCGCCTGTAGAATGACGCCAGCAAGGCGACCTGTTGGATCTTCAAATTTTTTTGGTTCAGTTGTTCATGAGATTTAGAATCAGCCAGATTGGCATATGTTTAGGAACGGTAATGTGTGGCTTCTATTGAATTGTGTAAAGCTAAGTATTTTATGTAGAACTAACAGCCGTATTCACAAACAATACTTGCCCATGTAAAGCAACGACACTGTGCGAAGTAAGCCATTTCACTATGCGTTCGTCGTTGCGAGCCTTCTAATTCACAAACGATACTTAGGCGACACTTTACTATGAGAACGCAGTGCGTCCAATACTGCGCCCTGATTGGTCCGTCCGTTTATGTTCATTCAACTATTTGGCAGCTGTGCCGATGACATTATAATGACATATATTGTGAAATTGTGGTCATAAATACTCAAACCCTACAGGTAAATTTAACTATAATTAGTACATAATACTGGAGTCATATGCATGTATTAACAATAGGAACATTTTGTTTTCCAAGTAAGAAATTTTCAAGTGAAATAGAGGCCAGAATGAAAAGATGCATTATAGGTATGGAACAAGACCAGAAATTGCATGAGTTAAGGCTTCAGCGGGAGGAACTATTAATAAAAAGAGAAAATAACTTAATAGAACATGAAAAAATTATGCATATTTTACAGGCTGAAAAATTGAAGCTTGAAATTGAACTATTAAAACAAAAAAAAAAGATAATTAAAAGCACATTTATGTTAAAAATATTGTTTTATTCACAAAAGAAAACCTAACACAACTCTATTTCTACTCATTAACCCCCGAACAAAGAGATGGGTGTTATAAGTTTAGGGTGTGTATCACTGTGTGTGTGTGTGTGTGTGTGTGTGTGTGTGTGTGTGTGTGTGTGTGTGTGTGTGTGTGTGTGTGTGTGTGTGTGTGAGGGTGTGTTTGTCTGTCTGTGGCATAGTAGCTCCCAAACGACTGGACCGATTTTGATGCGGTTTTTTCTTTCGAAATCTGATGTGATCGAGATCGTTTTTAGCTATAATTAATTGGTGGTGGGAAGTCGGGGTTAAACATAAATTTTTAATTTGTGTTTGTTTTCAAAAATGACGTTCTATAAACATTCTTCTGAAGAAAAGGCCTTCTATGTTCGATGATTGTACATTATAATTTCTTGTACGTTGATTACTTAATGCATCATTTTCTGTATCTTCAACTAAACCATGAGCTCTGCAAATGTTGTACAACACCGCAGTGGCAACAATTACATGGCATGTTGTTGTTAGTTTTGTTGCCATCTTTTTACTTAGACAAGGAAATATTCTCTTCCATACTCCTATGGTTCTTTCTACCGTATTCCTTGATTTAATTTGCGCCTTATTATAATTTTCTTCAGCATTACTTTCTGGTTGTAGTACTGGTGTCAGTAAATATTTTTGACCCACTATCACCTAAGAGTATACCATCTATGGTTCCTTGTTCCAACTTATTTTTAAGGGCACAAGCTTGGAAAATCCTATTGTCATGTACAGAACCAGGTCTGTCACAAACTATGTCATATATATGTAGATCAGGCCCACATACAATCTGCGTATTGATAAAGAAGTATTTTTTTCGGTTTCTGAATACTTCAGCGTAAGGGCCACCGGGATTTTGTATTGGGATATGCGTGCCATCTACGGCACCAATAATGCCAGGAAAATGTGCTATAGTGTAAAATTGTTCTTTTACTGAGTTAAGGTTGCTTGGAAATTTGACAAATGTCTGTATCGTTAGGCAAAAGAGTCGGGATACTTTTTTAACTATCCTCGAGACAGTTGGTTGACTGACTTTTATAAGGTCTCCTGTGTTCATCTGTAGGACAAAGATATATTTTATTGAAGTGATATTATGTTAAGTATTGAATCAATATTTTGCTGCATAGCATCAATTTCTTATTAGGTTTATATCAAATATTTTTTATATCCATTATTTTGCTTGTAAGTAAATAATGAACTTGAACCAATGTCAAATCAATTTACAAAATATAACCTTACTTTTTGGGCAGCTCGGCACTATGCGTTGCTTAAAACAGCTAGCTAGCTACTTTACAAATGCGCTGCTTCAAGTGAACGCACAGTGTTGCTCGGCACTCAAGTATCGTTTATGAATAGGATTGTAGGACCCTGTGCGTTCGATAGCACTGTGAGACCTCATAGTAACGTTTGTGAATACGGGTGTAAGTGTGTTTTACATTGTTTTTTGGTTCTTAAAGTGAAATAATAATAAGTTGCTAAGTTTTAATAATAATGTGTCTGTGGTCAATCTTTGGAAGTTACTTGATTGAGATTTAGGATTGTATTGTAATTACATGTGCAAAATGTGGAAAATATAAATAATGGTTGGATTTACTGTTTAATGATTATTTTCTATCCTAATGCGTATAACATTACACAACCAAAACGTAATTAGACGTCTTTGTTTGGTTATGCAAACCTGCCTTGGGGAATCCCCGACTATTGATGAGAACCTATCACTTACCTACTATGTAAAGTTTATTTACTCGTAAGTGTGTATTTAGTTAGTCGCTAGTTGTTGCTAAACTTCTTTCGCGAAAGTAAGTGATCGCATCGAAATCATTCAAGCAAGTTTTGTGGAGTATTTCTTAGTTATATCGCATTACCATGGACGTGCCAGTGAAAAAATAACTGTTTACTCCCAAAATTATCGAAAAGAATGGGAAAACCATGAAGTAGTAGTAAGTAATAAGTAGTAGTACAGCAGTTTTTAATCGCCGAAGACGGAAACACCGCGAAATGTTAACTGTGCAATAGTATTATGAAAACTTCGGCGGGGGGGGGGGGGGGGGGGCGGGGGGGAATACTTTCAGGTCTTCATAAACATCTAAAGTCAGTCCATCTTAACGCAGCCAGTACAATCAATGAAGAACGATCAGAGTCACTGCCAGCTACCAGGAGCAGCTCCGAGCCGAAGAAATTCAACGTTACAGATTATTTCACGGTAAATTCTATGGAAGGCAAGAAAAATATATATTCATTAGTGGCAAGAATGAGTGCTCTCGATGGAATACTACCGTTTCGAGTTTTTATTACATCTCAAGACCTCAGGCAGCCGTTTGCTAATTCACACCAACAGTTGGCCAAATCTGTGGGCGCTATTTCTGAAATAGTGAAAACACACTATTTCATTGCAAATACATCATTAACCGCTCGATTGATTCTATGCGCTACAGTCACTTTTTTTGTTTTCATTGATCATCGCAACTAACGCTACAGTCACATTTTTTGTTTTCGTCGATCATCGGACCACCCGATAGCGACGTAAATTTTGCCACTCGATTTTGAACATTATTGACCTCAATAATCATTCAAATCTAAGCGTGTTTATATAATTATTTTGCTTCGAAACCCACAACATAAACACTTGAAATATGTGCCGTACCTATTTAGCTCCATAAATCACCAGTTTGTTTATATAAGCGCTCAATGAAGTGGTCATAAAAACTGTTTGTTTACGCAAAGTCGGCGCGGCCAGATGTGTCGCGTAGACCTTCTTTTTTTTGTGGGTTGACAATCAGATACCTCTGATCTCGGCACGTACCCAATAAATCCCCAGTTTACAGCCAGATATGTCGCGTCGACCTTCTTTTTTTTGTGGGTTGACCATCAAGTACCTGTAGTCTCAACGCATATACAATCAATTACCAGTTTGAGGTTAGATGTGTCGCGTCGGCCATATTTTTTTGGGTTATCAGTTTGGTCCTGCGGTCTTCAGCGCGTGGACAACCGAGCGGTTAAAGAATGAGCTTAACTCACTGAAAACAACGAGGGAAAAATTTTGCTGCTCAATAGTTGCGTGGACCTCTTTATGTAACAAAAGGAAATGAAAAAAATATGTGATTGTTCACCCTCCATATAACGGCCCCGGAGCCTATTTTGAATTTCTAAATCTGGTTAGTTTATTTTCGTTGAAAAGTCTAACCAACCTTGTTGTCGAAGTGGCATTTCTTTTCGATATTTCTTATTGTTTCAGCGTTTTGCACAGGCATAATCGAATTTCCGATCATTATGGTCTAGATTATCTAAACGGTATTGGTAACTTTAGGACTTTAGGATACGATGACCCTCAATTCCGGCAACTTACTCTATTACCGGGAGGGCGACCAGCAGTTCCAACACGGTATAGGGTTTCTCGTCCACGAGTCCGTCGTCAGCAACATTGTGAAGATCGAAAGCGTTTCGAGTAGGGTGGCATACCTTATACTCAGAATTACCGAACGGTATTCGTTGAAGGTCATACAGGTGTACGTGCCACTCGAAACGCAAAAAAATACTTACGGGTATTTTGCTAATCTAGCCGGTTAAAAATCAATTTCTTGGAATTTGATGCAGGTAAACAAAAACCAGTGACTCTATGGCCGCTCCCGCGCTCATGTTTCAGTCGGAACTTTACCATCACTGTAAGTGTACGTATTTTTCTCGGCATTAAGTGTGACGGCGCTGTCAGTAAAAGTTAAAAATTTCAGCGATAAAGTGATTTCTTTGAATATACTGCTATGGATTTGGAAGAAGCAGGTAAGAATGCATTCATGTGATACATTTAGCTGTGTTATTTGATGATAGACTTTGTTTCTTAGACGTTTAAAGATATAGTTAAAATTTATCGTATTTTTAAGTTCAAAAAGGTTTTCGTAGTATTTCAGGGTCCGTCCCGGTCATTTTTTTGATCGATATTGTAAATGTATACTTTATACAATATAATGACCATGAAATCAGCCGCCCAGACCCGCCCCCTTTTGAGTCAGGAGGGATAAAAGATAAGACAGTAAAAAAGACAGAATTTAAATTCAAACCTTACACTATATTTACGAGTTTTTTTTTGTTTCAGGGTCACCTGGTGGCTCAGGTATTAGAGTAGTGACCACTTTTTGATAAAATGCAAGAGCAAAACTTGTAAAATTTTAAGAAAAGTTACATACGACATAGAGCACATGTGTTTGGCTTTTGTCTACGGAACCCTATTCTGACGGTCAAGCAAAGCAGTTGAAGCATACATTTTCATACATTAAAACTGAATCACGATTCCTTCAACAAAATGATAACGCGGAGGATGATGATGTGTTGTTACATGCTGCACAAATGAAATTACAATCATCAGGAAAAAGAGATGCTGCAAATATATTGAAACAAATCGTATCGTGTCGTGTCGTGTCGTGTCGTGTCGTGTCGTGGTGTCGTGTCAAAGAGAGCTAGTAAAACGAAGAAAGCGTACGAAAAAAAGCAAGAAGAAAAGGAAGAAAAACTCACGCCTTTTTTGGCTCTTTCTATTTACGTGGAAGCTGATCTCTCTCAGCGACAATATGAGATAATAGGAAGTGCCAGTAAAAAGTTATACCCCAGCTACAGTGTCTTCAAGATTTGTTACACCATACATCTACAAGGATACTCACCGTTTTGGCGGATGTTTTACGTGACATCAGTGCAGAAGAGTGTAAAACTTTGGAGCTTATTTGCAAGTGGGGTTGTGATGGATCACAACGGGCACAATTCAAGCAGAAGATGCAAAATGATGCGACTGATTGCAACGTTTTTCAAAGTAGCTTTGTGCCTCTTAGATTGTTATATGGCACAAATAAAAAAAATTAATGTGGCAAAACCCAACCCCTTCTTCACCTAGATATTGTCGTCCTATAAGAATTAGATTCAATATTAGAAGAAGTTAAATTTAGTGTGAATATTGTGAATTCCCAAGAAGAAATCGAGTATGTGGAAAATGCCAGTAACTCACGAAATGTTTACTGGAAGGAAAATCGTACTCAGTGTAACACACAATGGCGCTCACTATGGTAGATGCGGAAGTCTGTAATGCTGCGACACAAACTACGTCAACAATGAGGTGCTATATTTGTGGCGCAACATCAAAAGATTTCAATGATCTCACAATAAAAAAAGATGTGGATGTGGATGCGCTTTCATTTGGGCTATCTACATTACACGCCAAGATAAGGCTTTTTGAAAGCATATTATACCTTTCGTACAAGCTTCCAGTGAAGAAATGGCAACTAAGATCAGACGCTGATTAAGCCATTGTCAAGGAAAGGAAAAAATATATACAAGACAAATTTAGATCATCGTGGATGTTCCAAAGGCTGGTTTTGGTAACACCAATGACGGCAACACCAGCAGAAGATTTTTTGCTAATCCGGAATTAGTCGATTTCAATTTAATTTATAGGCTCAAAGTAATACTTGAGGACATATCCAGTGGGCACAAAGTTAATTTAAATAAATTTGCTGATTATTGCTTCGAAACTGCACAGTTATATGTCGGATTACATGTCAGGTCGCATTTTATCTCATTTGCAACGCAGTGGCACGGATGTGCTACGTTTTGCTAAAATCGCTTGCGTGTTGCCACTTAAATTAAAATGGTATTAGCCGTCAATCAAGGATCAGTCAAAACATCATAATTATGGTTTTCTAGCATAAAACACAATAATAAAATACAATAATTTGTCACATAGCGATTTTGCTATGTAAAAACCTTTCAAACATCACGGAAACTGAGTTTTAAAGGAAAAAACAACGAATGTACACGACGGAATCTATCTTGTCATTGGCCAAAAAAAACGATAACATTGTGTTTTGTGTTGTGATGTGAATTATGGAGGTCGCTGCCGGAGGATTTAAAAAAAACCGAAAAGATTTCTAACAAATTTAATTAATATAAAAGTTACAATTAGTTTATAATATAATACTAGTCTATGTTCGGACGAAGTGGGTACCGAAGTGAAGCCGCTGAATAGGTAGCTTAGGCTTGAAGGCTTCCGCGGGGCGAAGTGCTGCTGCATCAGCAATCTGCGCAGTCACGTAAGCCAAAGGCTTCCACGATGCAAGGGGACTGCATCAGCAATCCACGCAAGTCACGTACGCCATCGCTCTATTGAGGTCACAGCGACCGTTTACGTGGAAAGTACATTCTAGACAATTTTAGTGTAGGTAGATTGCCTAACACCTCCACCCTCAAATCAGCAACTATTTGAGTACTCTGAGCGAAAATGTTGCTGGCTTTGAAGAATGGCCTTTAAGTTTTTCAGGATCCTCGTAGGGGTGGTTTTCAGGTGAAATCTTATCATCAGATTGGGGTTTAGTCCCATCTCGTTTCGTGCACAGGCTGTATTTCCGTATAATGGTTAAGGAAATAAGTATAGCTGCACAGAAAAGTGTTCCATAAAATGGTATCGTCGTGTGGTACAGTGTGGTGTCCACGTGGTCCATTTGAATTGGTTGCTGCATAATAATTTTTTCTTCAATAGAGTGTAGTCCTTTTAGATTTATTGAGTTCAGTTTTATATGTGGAATTTCGATGTGTTGATTGCTCTCATAATTATTGTTCGGTATTTCGGTTATCAGTAGGGGTTGACCTTTGACTCGATCGTTGATATTGATGATGGTGAATTCTTCAGTGCGTAGAAGACATTTCAGGGGTATGGTGGCGAGATAGCTTCCATGTAGGGTGATAAATTCCTGTCGTTCGCATTGCAGTTCGGTCTTCGTTGGTTTCGGGAAGATAAGAGAGTAGTGTTGGTCGTCTAGCTGCTCCATAGCTTCCTTTTCGAGAGTGACTTTGGTAGGGCGGCATGTCTTATCCAGGGTTTGGTGGATGATGATGTTCTGGATACAGTCCGGATATCCTCTCGGCAGATGGTTGACCTTTTCTTCACACAGGTGCTGGTGGTTGAACTTCGGGCATTCAGCCTCTATGTACATGAAAGTCTTGCCATTGGTTGCAAGGAATGGGTAAGGAGGAACAAAGGTTTGTGAGTTTTTGTTAGGAACTAGGGATAGTTTATAAAAATCAAACTGACTTGGTGAAACAATAGGAATTTTGAAAATGATGACTATCTTATTACCTGCGTAATAATAGCCTGATTCTATGATGTTATAATATTCTCTTAGATCCGCCTCTAGTACCTGATCTTGGCTATATACTAACTTTAGTTTACTTATCATATTCCTTAAATTGTCTATACTTAACATGCTATGGTTTGTGCTCGATGCACGTATAAAAGCTAAGATATTTTCTATTCTGTTTAATTCTATGAATAAATCTTCAGCGTTTTCACTGATTATTGCTAATAGCTGAGCAAACTTCGCATATTTAAGAAGGCTGGTGTCAGCATAAGCATTGTTATCTAAAATTAGTTGCAAACTACCGTTAATTCTCTCCTGGTTTTCTGCTATTTTAGTAAGTAGAATTGTATGTTGAGTCATCCAATCTTTGTTAAGACTGATATGATCATTTACTTCGGACACCATCTTATTTTCGTTACTTTCTAATATCCTTATCGCGTCATTATATTTCTCGGCATCTGTATGGTCCAAATTACCAGTAATGCTTTTGACCAAAGATCCTAGACCGTCTATAAGGCCTCTCTTACTTTTTAAATGGTTGGGCTCTAGTGTGTTAAGTTGATTATTGATTTTGGTTAATTTAGTGAAAAGATAGTCAATTTGTAGCTCGTATAAGTCAAGTGTATCGTTGCTAAGATGAGTTTCAAAAAGTCTCAGTTGGGAGCCTACCGAGTCAAGTATATCTTTAATGTTGGTTAAGTCAATAAATTGAAGGAAGGAATGATAGTGCGTAATAAGTCGAGCTTGTCCTAGTTTGAAAGGAAGTAGGTCCATTGTCAAGACTTTCAAGTCTTATCTCGTGTCCCAGCGTTAGGTGGATTATTATCAGGAATATCCTGCAACAATTTGGCTGATTTAGGTACACGTTTAAGTCGAGATTTTGCAATGGGTCCTTTCTTTTTAGAAGTATATATGTGAATAGGTAAATCCGCTAAAACTGTGTCTTGAGTGTATCGAGAGGCAAGTTTATTCCTGCTCGCTAAAGGGTTAGTTATGAAGACCTGCTGGTCTGGCTGATATTCGACCTCCGGTTCTCTATTTTTGTTCCTAGTCTCCATTATTTTTGTACGATTTTCTAGAGCCGTTTCGTTTAATTTATCGTAAACTGCTTTCATCTGGTCTCTGTGGGATAGAATGTATTGCTGCATTAAATGTCCAGTCATGTCAATGTCAAAAGGATCTCTAGGATCAAAATGTCCTCGGACTATGTCATGGGGCCTACATTTTGTAAAACTATGTACTGAGCTGTTGTATGCTAGGATGGCATAAGGCATTAAGTTAACTGTTGGTACGTCCTTCTGTCTCAGTCTTAAGATTCGTAGATGTTCTAACAAGGTTGAATGAAATCTTTCTATAATTCCGTTGTCGTTAGGGGCATGGGCTAAAGTTTTATGGTGGTTTATCTTATGTAGTCTTATAAATTCAGCAAACATCTGGTTTGTAAATTCGGTCCCATTGTCACAATTGTTAAGGGCAGGCCATGATGTGTACTGTAATTTAATAGTCCTTGCAGGATACTAACAGCGGTGCCATCACGTAGGTGGTAAGCTTGTCCATACTTGGAAAACGCGTCTACAAAGGTTAGATATTTCTCGTTATGTGCTGTGAACAAATCCATGTGTACAATCTCGAGGGGTTTTGTCGCGGGAGGTACGATATTAAATTGCGGTCTGATGGGGTGTCTATCATATTTCATCTGACCACAAACTGTGCATTCATTGATGTACTTTGTTATCTCTTCTTTCATTTTAGGCCAATAGTATCTGTGCGAAAGAGCCAGATAACATTCATTTATTCCTCTATGATTGGTTTTGCCTTCGTGATAGTGCTTAATGATCTCCTGTTGTCTGAGATATTCCTTAACGTCCTCTAGTTCAGTCTTTGCTAAGACCAGATTCATAGCGGAACTCTTAAAGTTATTTTGGATGATTGGGAGGATCGAATACATTCCTAGAGGGGGTGTAATTTTAAGGGCAGTTTTAACCTTTGGGTTAACGTACTCTTTAATAGCATTAACTACATCCTGTTCGAGATTGGACTCTGCTACTTGTATGAATGTGCGGGTGTGTGTATCAAAAGGCTTGGTTGCTGTCGTTCGTCTTTTAATGTCTCCTACTATAGTGAAACATATTTGTCGGTGAAACTTATTCAGGGGTTCGTCAGTAATGGGGACTTCCAGGACGGGATTCTCATTGCTGGTGTGAGCTGTTACTGTAGAGGAGTCTATTTGTGAGGGTGCGTTGTCCGTGGGGTTAGCTATCATTGAGTCTACTTCTTCATTATTAATTTCTATACGGGACAAAGCGTCGGCGTTCGTATTAATTTTTCCTTTCTTGTATACTACTGTGTAGTCATATTCGCTCAACTTGAGCCTCCATCTTGTGAGTCTGGAATTAGGTTCCTTAATGTTCATAATCCATTGAAGGGGCTTGTGGTCTGTGAAGATTTTAAATTTGCGACCGAAAAGGTAGGGTCTAAAATATTTTGTAGCCCATACTATTGCTAACAGCTCCTTTTCAATGGTACTATAATTTATTTCATTTTCATTCAAGGTACGAGATGCGTAGCAAATGGGTTTATCTGAACCTACAAGTCCTTGGCTGAGCACGGCTCCAATTGCCAAGTTAGAAGCGTCTGTGGTTAAGATGAAGTCTTTGGTGAAGTCTGGATATTGCAGAATTGGGTCGTTGGTCAGTAATGTCTTACATTTTTCAAAACAGTCCGTATACTCAGAGTCAAACGTTATCTTATTAGATTTCTTTAGGCATTTAGTCATGGGTTTAGTGATGCGGGCAAAGTCCGGTATAAATTTTCTATAATATCCCAAAAGTCCTAGAAATTGTTTTATCTGCTTGGGGGTCTTTGGAAGAGGATATTTTTTGATAGCTGCAATTTTATCAGGATTCGGTTTAATACCGTCTCTACTGATTATGTGGCCCAAATAGGCGGTTTCCAGCTTCAAAAACTCAGACTTGTCCATCTGGATTTTAAAGTTGGACTCCCGCAATCTGTTGAATACTTTCTCTAAATTAATCATGTGTTCTTGCAATGACGTGCTAAAAACGATGATGTCATCGAGGTACACCAGGCAAATCTCGTTTTGTAGGCCTCTGAGCACATTGTCCATCACCCTTTGGAAAGTTGATGGAGAATTTTTTAATCCCATTGGCATACGCATAAATTCGAAGTGCCCGTGTTTTACGTTGAAAGCGGTCTTGGGTACGTCGTTAGGGCTCATCTCTACTTGATAGAAGCCTGAAGCCAAATCAAGTGTAGTAAAATATTGGCATCTACCGAGTTTGTCAAGGACATCTGAAATATTTGGGATAGGGTATTTATCATCGATAGTCTTGTCGTTCAGTTTACGAAAGTCTACGACTAGCCTCCACTTTTGCTTTCCGGATGCGTCTATCTTTTTAGGAACTACCCAAATAGGTGAGCTCCAGGCAGAATCAGAAGGCCTGATTATACCCTGCTCCAGCATCTTTGTGATTTGATCTCTAACTTCTTGACGATGTATAAACGGATAGCGGTAGCTTTTCGTATAAACTGGTAATTCGTCTGTAGTTTTAATTTGATGCTTGATTTTGTTGGTAAAAGTCAAGTTCTCGCCGTCAATGTAAAAGACGTCAGCGTATCGTCCGCACAAAGTCTCTAAGTTTGCTTTTTCCTCGGCGTTCAAATGATCGGTACGTAGTCGAGATAGTACTGAACTAGTCCGACTAGGATCTTGTTCGGTACTTGTGCACTCAATATTGAACAAATCAACTTTTACAGTCCGGTCAAACGTCACAGTCATGTCAGAATTCGTTGGATTTTCAATCTCTATAATGCCTGTTTGGTCTGTTACTGCCGTGACGCATTCGTGAATGATACAATTACACATCATTTGCTCGCAAACGTAGACATCACCATCGGGGTTGCAGATAGGCACGTTAATTAACCTAGTCGAATTAGCAGGGATTGTTTCCTGGTAATTAGCCTTTCTACAAGTGTAGCAGGAAAGGGGTATATTCGCGTGATCTGTCACTAAAAAGTCGCGTTTCAGATCGATTTGAACTCCGTTTAACAAATCTAACCCTAGTAACCCGTCAAAGTGATTGTGGAATTTGTAGACAAAGAGTTTAATTTCTTTATGATCGTTAAATTCAGAAAAGTTAGGTACTGTAATTGAATAGTGATGTGTGCTCGTTACCCGAGAATTAGTGACCTCAAAAGGATCAAAATTCAAGGGCACATGTGGAAAAAACTTTTCCACGACTTCGGGGCTAATGAAAGATTGGTTTGCGCCGGTATCTACGAGGAGTTTAAGGGGAGGTTCAGATATCTGTATATAACGTAACTCCCTTTTTGACTGTAAATTAAGTTCTATTCTGGTTCGGGGTTGGTGCGACCCTTGAGAAAATCCGATTCATTTTGATCTTGGTTAGTCGAAGGTGGGGCCTCTAAGGCGTTCGTCATGTCAGTATACTGGGCATTGTCGTAGTAACATTCGGGGCTGGTCTGATCGTAGTCATAGTAAGCGCCATAGGAAGGGTCATTGTAAGGATTGTCAGTCATCTCACTGTAATAATTTGGATAATAAAACGTCTCATCACCATCCGCTGTCTCGTTGAAGTTCATTTCGCGGGATTTAAAGTAGTTATTTGGCGGTGGGTTTCCAAATCTACGCCAATCATGTCCTGTTAATGCAGGAGGAAGTGTTTTAGTCACGAAATGACTTACACCACTCATTGGTTTTGGGCCCGTATTTTGAGGAACATTACGCGGGGGAAATCTGAACGCGTTCTGAGGGTTGTAGTTAGGCGGGGTTGCGCGGAACATCTGTTGGGTTCTAGTGGGCATACGTGGTTGATAAAAAGCAGGCTGATGGAAAGCAGGCTGCTGCTGCTGCTGCTGCTGCATCATCATTGGTCTTTGCCAACTAGGTTGGGGATGCCCAAAATTAAACGGTTTAGGGGCTGCAAACGAAACCAAAGGAGAAGTCTTTTGTGTGCCGGCAGCTTGCTGTTGCTGTACTGATGGGGCCCTTCTATCAAATGATTCGGTCCTTTGTTGTAGGTACATCACGTTAAGTTCTTCCTGGACAAATTCCAGTGCCTTTTCAATTGTTGCGGGTCTCATACATCGAATAAGAGACCCTAGAGGTTCTTTCAGACCCCTCACGAAAGATTGTAACGTTAATTTTCTATATAGTTCACGTTTGGCCTCGATAGTAGTGCCAACGTTTTCGTGTAAAGTGACATACGTCATAAGGGTGCTGAAAAGGTTCTGGCACTTGTCATAAAACTCTACAGGTATGCTATTTCCTTGATTAAGTAAGGACAGGTCATTATATAGTGCGGTCTCATCTCGTTGGTCGGAAAAGTTGTTAACTAGAGCATTACGAATACCCAACCAACTTTCGGGTATTCCGTTTGAGTTAATAGTTCGCGCAGCATTACCAGTAATTTTGTTCAAAATACCATTTATTAAGCATAAGTTGGTTAATTCTGCGCCCGCTTCCCTACTCATATATTTAGTCACTATCTGGTCACATATCCGAATAAATCTTGTAAGGACATTCGGATTGCCGTCAAAGTCCGGCACAGGGCGTAAAGCCTTATAAATCGTGTCTGGATCCATTTTCGTATAGCTAGATTTATCACAAAATAATCTATCTAAATTTAAATCGTCCTCTGATTCTAGAGAGCTTACACTTCTATTTAAATCTAGTTCCTTATTCCTACTAATCTGTCTTAAGGAGACAGATTTGTCCGTGTTTCTCCCGGGATAAAAAATCTTGAAGGGAAGGATTTCCAAGGAAGCAACACAATAGGTACAATAATTTCAATGTACTTACAACATTATCCTGTTCGGTTCCACTGAAGTTCAAGTGTAGTCCCCGGCCGCGCGCCTTCCAAAGTTCGGATCTTAGATGAGGTACTTGATAGTACGAGCAGCAACCTTGCGGGATCTCTGGATAACGATTCTGGTTTGTCCTTTTTCTCGCGCGTGCACTGCTTCTAAGATCCTACCGACTGCGCCAATTATGGAGGTCGCTGCCGGAGGATTTTAAAAAAACCGAAAAGATTTCTAACAAATTTAATTAATATAAAAGTTACAATTAGTTTATAATATAATACTAGTCTATGTTCGGACGAAGTGGGTACCGAAGTGAAGCCGCTGAATAGGTAGCTTAGGCTTGAAGGCTTCCGCGGGGCGAAGTGCTGCTGCATCAGCAATCTGCGCAGTCACGTACGCCAAAGGCTTCCACGAGGCAAGGGTGCTGCATCAGCAATCCACGCAAGTCACGTACGCCATCGCTCTATTGAGGTCACAGCGACCGTTTACGTGGAAAGTACATTCTAGGCAATTTTAGTGTAGGTAGATTGCCTAACATGTGTCATGTCATTGCAGGCAGTAGTTGTTGTTTTTGCGTGAAGAAGTGAAAAATAACAGAGATTTTAACATATTTAACCCATCATCTAAAAAATAAGCTGTCTAAGTACATCATAAAGTAAGTTGAAGAAAAGAAAATAAAAGTTTGAAGAAAAAGGTAAATACCTACTTACTTGAAAGTTATTAGAGATCATAGAACGTAGGAATTGAAAAAGTGCAGTTTATTCAACATATTTCAGTACTTTAATAATACAAGAAACTTAAAACTTTGTAAGTAACTTTTTATATGTTCTAACCTCAAACTTTCTATTTTAGAAATATGGTTGGAGTGGAGCAATTACAAAGTTTAATAGACTTCATAGAGGCCAATCCAGAGCTGGCTCTGGGAAGGTTTTCACGCTCTGCGGAGGGTTTGGCGTAGTTTGGCGAAGCGTTTCTGGATTCAATGCGAAGAGACGCTAAACAGTCTTTCGCCAAACTGCGTCGTCAAAACGGGTGATGATTGGCGCTTGGTAAATATAATAATTTGGTCATATTACAATTATCTATTTTATCTATTTATAACCAACTAAAATCAACTAATATTCTTTTTTAGTACTTCAACGACTATAAAAGTAAAGTCCTGAAGAAAATAAAAGCCAAAAAGGGAGAAATTAGTGCAACTGGTAATAGAAAAAAAAAACACTCCTAAAACATTTCCTCAACATAAAGCCTGCATAATAAATTAATGTATTTTTTTACAGGGGGTGGTCGCAGCGGTGGGGGACGACCTCTCGCTTCCGGCCTTGGTCAAGGCCATGGTCCAGAGTGAGAGGTCGTGGAATGCCGGTTCCGCCTTCTGTGAGGACGTGATGTCACAGAAGGAATCTGCTGAGAGGGAGAGGGAAATATTTTCCGAGCTCCCTCTTCGCAGACGTAGAACCGGGCGTCGGAGGAGGCCCTTCCACGCCCTCCTCCGTCCCCCATAACAGAGGCTTGGGTGGCGGACTCTGGGGTTGTCCGTCACTCACTAGATGCCTCGAGGTGGCGCGCGCCTCTCATAGGTAGATGGAGTGGAGAAACTCCCTCTTCACTCCAACGGGCTGGGGTCCTCCTTTTGAGGACCAACGTCGTCAGGGCCGCGGAAGAGTGCGCAAGCGTCCCCGTAGTCCTGACATTAGACGTCCCGGAGAAACACCGTGGGGTTTTTAGTCGGTAGTGGCAACAGTTGTTGCTGAGTCCGACATAACCCGCTCGCCTCCCCAGAAGCGGCGGGTATGCGTAAATGGCATTTTCCTCATGTCACAAAAAAAAAAAAAAAAAAAAAAAAAAGCCTGCACATTTCGCTAACCCCGCTTCAGGAGAGGTTGTACAGTATCCTGGGGCGGGATGTTGGCGAACCTTTGCCAGGTGTTCGCCACAACCCTCTATCAGTAAGGGGTTTGTTGTTTTAAATGAGTGTGCTTGCCTACTAACCAAAAATGACACATTTTTCTTTTTGTTTATATTTAAATGGAGGTGGAAGAATGACCTTGATGCACATACAAACCACTGCCAAGCTTGTTTAGGGTAGAAAAAGGGAATAGATGCCTTTATCTAGCAGTGGGACAATAGACATGGGTAACACTGCGCTGTGCAGCGAGATTTGGCACACCAACACCTGAATGAACTGCGCTGAGTTGAAACTTGGAAAGAAAATGGGTGCTCACACCAAGTCGGTTAAAAAGCAGCAATCATTTCCAACCAGTGTAGGCTTACCATACGCACCGGTTTGACCGGGATTGTTCCAGTTTCACACATTGGTTCTGGCAGGCTTAGCATTTTGTTTGCTTCAAGAACAATTTACCGTAGCACATCTCATGCAATTAGATTTTTGCAATACATATGCTGATAGAAAAAGTTTTGTTCATTTTCCTCCCCGGTTTAGACATTCACAATTATGGTAAGCCTAGTTAATTTGGCATCACTTTGGACACCTTTACTCACATGCATGATGCAGGCATCACTTGACTGGATAGTAATGCATATTTTGCTGCTTATTTTTCAAACAGTTTGTAAGAAGATTTTTGACCTTTTTCTTTACTATTATTTTAATCAAACATAACATAACACAAACTAATACATTATTTTAATAAATGTTAATTTCACTGCTTTTTATTTTCAACAATTAGCAAGAAAATGAGGCAATTAATGCCCCAGAAGAGGCTGAAGCGGGGCCTAGCCAACCCTATATTAGTTTCATGTGAGTTAAAAAAGCTTTTGTTCTGTTAACTCTAATGGTGATGTTTTATTGTAACAGCAGATAATTAACGTTTTGGAAGCCAGTATTTGATAGATAAAGCAGTAAGTAACAAAAAGACAGTACAAAGATGATAAATTTAAAAAGAAATGGATTGGTGACCTAATATTACCAAAGCTACTGAATAATAATATAGCATTTTAAAAATTTGGTGTGTCTGTTTGTATGTTCACGCATCACATATCAACTACTGGACCGATTGAAATGTGATTTTCAGTGTAGGATAGCTTAAGTGTTGGTGTACTTTGTATTTCAATTCGATAGGTAGAAGCTGAGCAAGCCGAACAAATTTTGGTGAAATGTAGTATTTGTAGTAACTTTTGGTCCTGGAATAAAGCTTAGGTTACTTGTAACCCATAGAAATAACCATGGGGGCGTAGCCATGGGTTCAGCTAGTTATAAATACATTATTTTTATTACAGAGAAAATTCAGCCTGGGCAACTGAGGCAACTGAGATGGAGGATTTGGAAGTCCACAGAGTGGAGACCCCATCAATTGTGGACACAGTGGATCCTATGTATTCGCGCACTGGTGGGACCAGTCAAGAGCAGCCCACATCAACAACTCCCAGGAGGGGACAGCCACGTCGTCGTCGCCGCCGAGACTATGCTCATCATGTGTCAGGTACTATAAATATGTATGGTTGCTACTTATATGCAGTTTGTAGAGAGGCATCAATATATTTCACAGACAAAACATTATCAGTTTAATGTTTCTTTCTAGAAGAGCAACCATCGATGCGCGAGGCGTCAGCTACTCTTGCCAGTATAGAGCGGCTCAGCGCAGAAGCGACGATGGCGCACGCTCGGGCCACCAAAAGGCTGGCTGCTGCCTTGGAGAGCCTGAGCACAGATGGGTCGATGGCGCAGGCTCAGGCCACCAATAGGCTGGCTGCTGCCATTGAGAGCCTGAGCGAAAAGCTTAGTGAGCCTCTCACTATTAAAGTGAAATGCTCACCACCAGCTAAGGTAATAAGTTATTACTAATAACCTAACCTATAAATAATTAATCATAATCTCAAACTATTGACAGGATTCATAATTATATTACCCATCTGTAATATTATATATATATATATATATATATATATATAAATAAAAGATAAAATCAAATCGGATTTTTTAATTTAATAGAACTGTGAGGCATCCTCTAGTATAAACAATATAATTTTCACGTCTTACATAAGTATTTTTTTCTTAATTTTAGAGAACATTCAGGCGCATAATGTCGTCGTCGTCGGAGTCGATTGACCGACTGATTGACCAGCCTCTTTGGTATATTTGGTAAGACAAGTCTTGTGTTGTTAGACAGGCTACTAATTCTATATAATCTGTAACAAAACAAAGTAAATGTTATAACTTCCCTTGATATAAGTTACGTAATCATAAATCATTACTACCTACACAATTGGTTTTAATTTGCTCTCTCCCTCCACAGTCTGTCAACAAGAGCTCGCTGCAGTGCCCGACCTTCCAGCAAGTCTTGATTGACTCGACGGCTGCGAGGATCATTGGCCATCATATCATTAGTTGCAGTCCTCAAGTCATAAGCAACCTACAAAAATAGCACAAAATTAATATTGAGATATGTTTTACATACATAATCTCACGCCTATTCCAGTATTAATATAAAAAATGTATCAAGTTTGACCTGATTTTGCCGACTAGCCTCCAAATCTGCTTCTTCGCATGTCAACATTGGCACGGGCGCATTGCTGCGGTTTGCGATGTTGTGCAAAACGCAACAGGCATTCACTATTTTCCCTGCCGTAACGGGATCATAGTGAAGTGCACGAGCTGCCAGCAAACACCTAAAATATAATTTTAGAAATTATTAGCATACTAGCTGTGCCCGCAATGTTTTTTTTTGGGATAAATGTATCCTATATGTTATTCCAGTGCCAAAAGTACCTATATGGTACAGTAAGTATACCAAATTTTGTGTACCTATAAAGTACAATATACTCAACATTTCATCAAAATTTGTTCAGTCATCAAATAGTTTTTTATCTATTGCTCGTCTTCTACTCATCGGATTCTACTTTTTCAGTAGCTTAGGAAGTAACCTAGTTTTTTTTTTCTTCCTGTATTGTAAAGACTTTTTGTTACATACTGCTTTATAATAAGTAATGTATAACAGATTAACCGCAACAAACGGCAAGACTGACTATTTAAGTTATTTAGTTTGTACTATTACTGTAGATATGTTTGTTCTTCGTATTGGGTTTAATTTATGAACTTAGACACAATAATGTAAAACATGCACTGAAACAATATATAATGTATCACAAGTAATTATACAGGTTGTTCTACCTTACGAAGGTGGGTTGGTCTTGATTGTGAATGTAAGGGTACATTGTTTCTGCATGCCTAAGCTCAGGAGCAGCAGCTCGATACGCTTACGCACGCAGAAACAATGAGCATGTGCATCTAAACACACAATCAATAGCTGCGCCTTGCAGCTTCAGCCGTGTTTAAAAGTTGCCATCCCCGTTCACCCCCTAAAGGAAGGAATTTAAAAAAAAACTCCTTAGTGCACCTCTAAGGTACACGTCTAGATCCACTGATTTAGGCTGTGCATTTTTTGTCAGTCAGTATGTAAAGGTACTGTTTCATACTAATAAAATTCATTTACATACCTAAACCTCGCCTTTAAAATACCGAAGCAGTGCTCGACCGTGTTGTGAGCAGTTACCTGCTTTTTGTAAAACAGGTGCTCGGGAGTCTCCTCTACAGTGTTTAATATCGGGGTCATCATTGTTGTCCTCAAGGGATAACCACTATCTCCTGTAAAATAATGTGATTCTGTGATATCTGATTTCTGATTATAATGTGTATTAAAATGATTATATATTATAATAATTAAGAATTTTTACTGTTCATTTAATTACCTACCCAATAAAAACACCTGCTCCCCATTTCTGTTCAGCTCCATTAAGTGGCGGCTTAGTGGGTGGCTTCCCCACTCTTGCGCATCATGTTCTCATGATGCCCCTGCTTCTGCCCCTGGACTGCTTGGGTCAACACACATGATGTTGTGAGAGGCATCACACATCTGAAGAAAGATTATGTGATTGATATTGATTTATTCTATTCTTAACCCCCGAACAAAGAGACGGGTGTTTGAGTTTGTGTGAGTGTGTGTGTGTCTGTGTCTGTCTATCTCTGGCATTGTAGCTCCCAAACGGATGGACCGATTTTGATGCGGTTTTTATGTTTGAAAACTGATGTGAACGAAATGCTTCTTAGCTATAATGGGGTCAGGGGTTATATAAATTTTTAATTTGTGCTTGTTGATGATTTGTACTCTTCTCAATTTATTATTGGATGTAATACTAATAATACTTTCAGATATACAAAACATAACTCGCTTGTGGCTAACAACTCTGCCAGACTGCAAGTACTATAATAATAGGTTTATAACTTAATAATGATTTCATGCTGTTATTAACCAGCCTATATGTGGCTTGATTGAGCGGTCTAGCTATGCCAGCTTAGATGCTCTGAAGAAGACCATCATCAAGCTAGTATACTTTATTTAAAATGTTATAGATCCTTTCTATTGATGCACTCTGGACATACTCCATCAAGAAGTGCTACACATCCTCACTAACACAACTACTTAATCACAATTAGGGGTATCAACTTTCATTATACAAATTTGAAATGAATGAACAGCAAACATACTTACCACCATAACATTGAGGGAATGATATCCCTTCCTGTTGAAAAACCTCTCCTCATGAGTATGGGGTCTAATTACTGCGATTTGCGTCCCATCTATGCAGCCCAGCACTGATGGAATGTTGTTTCCGGTAAAACCTAAAACAAGTATGGTAATATATTAGTTTAATAAAAAATACCAATATAATATCTCAAATAGAATGTTATGGCTTACGTTGCCTTTATGAAATTTCTCTCATCCCGCTGCATAGGCCACTTTACATAGCGGGACATAACTTCCTCCCTATTGAGTGCTGCTGTTACTTGTCTCACAGACCTCGACACGGTGGTTTGTGAGACGTTGTGAAAAGCACTTTGTCCTACCAATGTTTGATAAAACGCCAGTGCGATGAGTACCTATAACGAGTTTTTTGATAAGTATTATGGGTACGGCATTTTTTTTTATTTGAACTCCAAGGAATTTACGTCTTTGTTACCTTTAAATCATTGCCAATCCCGTGTGGCCTGCTTTGTGCTGACATGAACGGCGACAACACTTCAATCACTTCTCTCACGGCGTGTTTCCCAAGGCGAAATGTTTTAATGAATTCCACCTCGGGAATATCACCGAGAGGGTCAGTGTGTATCCTCAAAAAGACGCGGGCTCGGCGGCGTTTTCGGCGCTCAGCAAGTCTGCGGTCCTCATCATTGGCGAGCATTAAAATTCGCCACCGCAGGGCAGGAAATCGCACAACACTCATTGTTCACAAACTAAAATACTCAAAGAGGAGGAGGATATAAATACTACTTGTTATTAGAAAAATTGACAACAAGTTTGTTGAAACTTTACAACAAAAGGTGTAGCTGTTCAATCGCTTCTTGGCAGCTGTCAGAAACGTCAAATTAAGGAACAGACTACCCATCTAAGCCACTGTGGCTGCGATACCGCGGCAGAATAGATAACAGAATACCAATTAGTGTCAAAATCTATCTATGGCAGCCATCGGGCTGCGATCGAGTTTAAATAGCGTGCAGACTACCAAAACTGTCAAAATCGGCGATTTTGATGCAAAGGGCTTGCGATATCGCGGTTCAATAGTTTGCAGACTTGGGGCCCTGGACGATGAAGTACCATGGAATTCATCGCCATCTTAGATTTAAAATTAATTGTTTCTTTTTTTGCATGAAAATAATTAAATTACATTTAAAAATACAGTTTTTTCGTTATTTTTCCAAAAAGTACAACTTTTTTAGCTGCATTATTTATTAGAAAAATATCATACAGCTTTAATATCAATGAGAGGTACATTTAAAATAAAAAAACCGAAGCAAATAATTTTGACCGGCTAGATTGGCCGAATACCCACCCCTATGTGCACCCGGACGATGAAGTGGAGGCTATGTATGACGACATTTCTAATGTCATACATGCCCCGAAAACACACTTCCAGGTGGAGTGACGACCTGCGAAAAGCGGCTGGAAGAAAATGGATGAGGAGAGCTGAAGACCGAGCTCAGTGGCGTGCATTATTAGAGGCCTACGTCCAGCAGTGGACAGATATAGGCTGATGATGATGATGATGATGATGATGATATAGTCTCCATTTAATATATCCCATATTATAACTGTAGTTTCAGCTATGACCTTGTAAATTGTATTATCTCCTCTTGCAAAATACAATCCTACTCGTAGGCTTACAAATGTACAACCTGACCCCAAATATCTGAAAAAAATATTAAGGTTATTTTTTAGGATCAGAAACTAAAAATAAGTGGAAAAAACCTACGTAGTGTCGCCATTTGAAACCACCTAAAAGTGGAGTAGGTACTGCGCAAAAAAAAAACTACTTAGCTGACTACATGCAATTTGCTATAAATTTATAAAAACAGCAGGAAAACCATCAGGAAATTTGAAAGAGACAATAGAAGATAATGACACATAGCAACCACAGTCACCTGATCCTAAACAATGCGAACAAACACAGTTTACAGAAAGTGTACCTACAAGCACTCAATCAATCTCACAACAGCAATCGTTTCTTCCTTCTACAAGCACTCAATCAATCTCGCAACAGCATTCATCTCTTCCTCCTACAAGCGCTCAATCAATCTCGCGACAGCAATTATCGCCAGCAACAAGCAATAAAAGAAAACGAAAGAAGCTTGAAGAAACTCAAGCCGAGCAAGATATTTCAGCTTATTTTAAATTGAAACGATCTAAAATTATAGAAAACTGTGATAGTACTGAAAATTCAAACAAAATGTTTTTACTGAGTTTACTATCGGATGTGAACAAAATAAATGATAATCAAAGAAGACTATTTAAGAGGAGAGTGCTTGATTGATAGACGATATTATGGACGAAAGTAGTGAAAATATTAATAGTCCCATCGCACTTTTATCCACTACTTCAACGATGAGTGCTGACAGGGCAATTAGTACGCCAATTACCATAAACGAAAGTCAGAATGTACAATCGAATACTGCCACACTTTATTATGAATCAATCCCTATGTTTTTATCACAGGAAGATGAAGAATAAGTAATAATTATAAAGTACATACTAAAATTTAATAAACTTTTAATTACATATAATTATTATGACACTTCCACACTAATTACTTAGCCCCAAACTAGGATAACCTGTAATATGGGCACTAGATAACGGATAAACATACATAAATACGAATATCACACATACATGACTCGGAAACAAACATTTCTGCTCATCACAAAAATGATTGCACCTTGCAGGATTCGAATCCGCGACCGTTGGATTTCGGTCCTAGGGTCACTAGCCACTAGACCAACCGGTCGTCAATGTAACAATGGAGTATTATTTACCTTAGACCAGATGTCGTCGGGGACAAGATCGATTGTCGATGTTGACAAGGATGTTGTCGGGGCCTGGCCCCCCAAGATGATCACGCCAAAGCGTGACGTTAGCAGCAAAACGTCTGTGGCTGCGCCCGGACGAAGTTCATACTCGATGAGTCGCGAGCGAGAAGCGAACGAAAATACGCGCGCGCATCATCTACCAGTATAATTAAATACAAATAAACCCAAGTGATCACTGTGTGTGAAGTGTCATCAGCCCATAAAACCAGCTCGCCACATCATCACCTCAGCTCAGCTCGACTATCAGCCCTCGACATTGGCCCTCAACAAGCCAAGGGAGTAAACCCAAGTGATCAGTGTGTGTGAAGTGTCATCAGCCCATAAAACCAGCTCGCCACATCATCACCTCAGCTCAGCTCGACTATCAGCCCTCGACATTGGCCCTCAACAAGCCAAGGGAGTAAACCCAAGTGATCAGTGTGTGTGAAGTGTCATCAGCCCATAAAACCAGCTCGCCACATCATCACCTCAGCTCAGCTCGACTATCAGCCCTCGACATTGGCCCTCAACAAGCCAAGGGAGTAAACCCAAGTGATCAGTGTGTGTGAAGTGTCATCAGCCCATAAAACCAGCTCGCCACATCATCACCTCAGCTCAGCTCGACTATCAGCCCTCGACATTGGCCCTCAACAAGCCAAGGGAGTAAACCCAAGTGATCAGTGTGTGTGAAGTGTCATCAGCCCATAAAACCAGCTCGCCACATCATCATCTCAGCTCAGCTCGACTATCAGCCCTCGACATTGGCCCTCAACAAGCCAAGGGAGCCGCTTGATCGGCAGACCAAGTGAGTTTCCCTGACTACATTCCGAACCCATTTCCCGTCTGATCTGCCTTCCGCGGTGACCGGGTGGTATAAAAGCCACCTACAATGCTTCAATAAATCTCACCGTTATTTGTAAAGGTTTTTTTCAATAATGTAGTAGCTAACTGTTCAATAGTTATTACAAATAAACACGATTCATAATGGATGCCTTTGTTTTTTCTTAATTGCTTTGCAATTACACCCACATTTTTAACAAATTTACGATTACTCAGAAACCATACTGAAGGATTGGTCTACAGCGCCATTCCGGTCACCTGCTATAGAGAAATGTTCGGTAAATATGGCCTACGGCTCATAAATCAGTTTCAAACTTAGGTCTACCTTGAGGTCACTGATGTCCTACGCGGCGTCTCGATCTAGTAGGTGAGGTCACCGATGACCTACGCGGCAGAGAACGTGTTAAATGCTTTGAATGGTTGGTACTAAAGCAAAATCAGGAGTTACAATTTGACAATATTACAGAATCGATTTTATTTTTGAGAAACAAAGGAATCACTATTGATGATGTGAAGTTATTTGAAAAATTTTGACTGTTAAAAAAAAACTTAACTCGAAACCATCTGAATTTTATGAGGAACAGGCTGAAAAGAAATTGGTAATTTTCTTTGAAGCGTGCAACACTCGAATTGCAAAATTACTAAACATTTGTCAGTACTTTTTTAGTATCATGCCCCATAACACTAATGTGGAAAGGGTTTTTTCACTTATGACTTCACGGTGGACGAAGGAGATGAACAGATTGTCTGTTGATTCAATAAGAGCAATACTACTCACACAATATAATTTCAAACATTTGTCGTGAAGAATTTTACAATGAAATTTCCACAAAAAAAAGATTTTTGAAAGCTGTTGCTAGTGGACAGAAATATAAGTAATAACTGTACAAATAATATTACAATAAATGATATTAAAACGTAGTTATAATCTACTGAGTTTTATTTTCAGCCGACTGTTTTTTTACAGGAATCAGGATTTTTTAACACTTGCTACCGACTTTTCGATTTAAACCCCTGGTAACCCTAGGCGCAGCGAGTGCGGCAGGTACGTTCCGGTAGCGTGGTAGCGGGCCGTCTGCGCCGGCCAGCACCACAGCCTCGCGCTCGACAACCAACGACAAGTGCACGCTGTGGGGCGCAGCGAGTACGTGAGGCAAATTACGGCGCGCCACCGCGTGGGGCGCAGTCTGCGCCGGCCAGCACCACAGCTTCGCGCTTGACGACCAAGGACAAGTGCATGATGTGGGGCACAGCGAGTACGGCTGGTACGTTCCGGCACGCCACCGCGTGGGGCGCCGTCTGCGCCGGCCTGCACCACAGCCTCGCGTTAAGGATAAGTGCACGCTGTGGGGCGCAGCGAGTACGTGAGGTATAAATAACGGCGCGCCACCGTGTGGGGCGCCGTCTGCGCTGGCCAGCACCACAGTTCGCGCTCGACGACCAAGGACAAGTGCACGCTGTGGGGCGCAGCGAGTACGGCAGGTACGTTCCGGCGCGCCACCGCGTGGGGCGCCGTCTGCGCCGGACAGCACCACAGCCTCGAGTTAAGGACAAGTGCACGCTGTGGGGCGCAGCGAGTACGTGAGGTATAAATTACGGCACGCCACCACGTGGGGCGCCGTCTGCGCTGGCCAGCACCACAGCTTCGCGCTCGACGACCAAGGACAAGTGCACGCTGTGGGGCCCAGCGAGTACGGCAGGTATTTTCCAGCGCGCCACCGGGTGGGGCGCCGTCTGCGCCAGCCAGCACCACAGCCTCGCGCTCGACGACCAAGGACAAGTGCATGCTGTGGGGCGCAGCGAGTACGGCAGGTATGTTCCAGCGCGCCACCGGGTGGGGCGCCGTCTGCGCCAGCCAGCACCACAGCCTCGCGCTCGACGACCAAGGACAAGTGCACGCTGTGGGGCGCAGCGAGTACGGCAGGTACGTTCCGGCGCGCCACCGCGTGGGGCGCCGTCTGCGCCGGCCAGCACCACAGCCTCGCGTTAAGGACAAGTGCACGCTGTGGGGCGCAGCGAGTACGTGAGGTATAAATTACGGCACGCCACCACGTGGGGCGCCGTCTGCGCTGGCCAGCACCACAGCTTCGCGCTCGACGACCAAGGACAAGTGCACGCTGTGGGGCCCAGCGAGTACGGCAGGTATTTTCCAGCGCGCCACCGGGTGGGGCGCCGTCTGCGCCAGCCAGCACCACAGCCTCGCGCTCGACGACCAAGGACAAGTGCACGCTGTGGGGCGCAGCGAGTACGGCAGGTATGTTCCAGCGCGCCACCGGGTGGGGCGCCGTCTGCGCCAGCCAGCACCACAGCCTCGCGCTCGACGACCAAGGACAAGTGCACGCTGTGGGGCGCAGCGAGTACGGCAGGTACGTTCCGGCGCGCCACCGCGTGGGGCGCCGTCTGCGCCGGCCAGCACCACAGCCTCGCGTTAAGGACAAGTGCACGCTGTGGGGCGCAGCGAGTACGTGAGGTATAAATTACGGCACGCCACCACGTGGGGCGCCGTCTGCGCTGGCCAGCACCACAGCTTCGCGCTCGACGACCAAGGACAAGTGCACGCTGTGGGGCCCAGCGAGTACGGCAGGTACGTTCCGGCGCGCCACCGCGTGGGGCACCGTCTGCGCCGGCCAGCACCACAGCCTCGCGTTAAGGACAAATGCACGCTGTGGGGCGCAGCGAGTACGGCAGGTACGTTCCAGCGCGCGACCGCGTGAGGCGCCGTCTGCGCGGGCCTGCGATAGATAACCCGATACCCACCGTTTTGATCGATCGCAAATGATCGTGTCTTCGTGATTCGATCACATTGCCAATGGGTCGTGATCGACACGGGAAATGATCAATCGACACAGGTCTAAACGGTATCTACTAGCATTATCATCGTCGTCTATAATACTAATTTTGAGGCTGTTGTTAAGGCAAATGGCTCGGACCATGACTGTACACTGGCTTTTCGTTCTATGTATATTGATTTATTACCTTAATAGTTTTTGTATCGAGAATTATTTTTTTTAATCCGCAAATCTCTATGTGCGTCCGACACTTTGACCTCATTATATGATTGAATAAATTTACAGATTAGCCCCCTTACTTATAAAAAGTTATGCAATGAGTAAGTAGTGATTAGTTACAATATTGTACTGCGCAGAATTACTAATCATTGCATAACTTTTTATAAGTAATGGGGATAATAATTAAGTTATTATATCTGTAAATTAATTAAGTCACGTTTAAACTTTCATTACTACAATTATTTTTATGTTTAAATTATACTGTAACTGAGATGACTTTTTTTTTAAATAAAATGCAATCATTTGATTTCAGTTTTAGGTGCCCTCTGATTTTCTATATGTCGCCTAAATATGAAAAAAATAACTTACATCTCATGTATACTGATACTGATTCCTTTATTTATGAAATCAAAACTGAAAATTTCTATGAGGATATCAGGGGTGATTTACAAACCAAATTCGACACTTCAGATTTTCCTAAAGACAATGTTTACAATCTACCTAATATTCAAGTAGGTAGGTACATAACTTTGTAGGTTAGGTCATACACCTAGGTAATCTCAACTGTTACCTGTCGGTTTCTAGACAGATGTGCCAAACAAAGCCACGATAATATAATTATTATTTATCTAACAGACTATATAATATTTATTGTCTGCACCCAGAGGTCGAGGCGCGTAGGCATAGCTCGCGCTTCGTCCGTTTGTATGAAGTTGGAATACTGTATAGATAATATTGCCGTGCCTTAGCTTAACACCTATATAATATCAATCAAATGTGACATGTCATAATATTTAATTAATTAAGTAGGAATATTATGATAAACATATATTTATCATTCATTTCACTTGTTTTTCCCTTATTTCAGATAATTTTAAAATTGCAGTCACGTGGTAAAAGATTAGTAAGCGCCGCTTTACAAAATCTAAAGCCTAGATCTGATATTGACGAACAGATTCCGTCCACTAGTGGTCTACAAAATTACTGGTCGCCACAAATTCTAGCATCAGAATCAGATTTTGATTCGGACGATTCAGTAGCCGATAAAGATGTGGCGTAGCAACGCCACTATATGAATATATACAAACCAATATCACATACTTATATACTTCGTTACATTACATACATACATATTAATTAACATATAATATATTACTTACCTACCACTTATAAATCTATATCAATAAACTACATACAATAAATATATGTATGATATATAAACAAATAAATATTTATGTACAAACACTTACCATCAACCGGCCCTCGTCAAATCGTTACGTCGTATCGTGTCGTACGCGCAAAGCATTCTTCTACAACTGCAATGTCATGTGCGCTGCGACCTGCGACCCACCCCGACGGCCGGCGCCAGCGCAGCGAGCACCGGGCCAGAGCGGGTTCCTCCCGCAGTGCATATCAAGGTCTCAAGGCGACTGCATGTCGCTCGAGCTAGCAAAATAACATCGCGCCGCCGCGCCCGCTCACGTACCTTATTCTCCAAACTGTTTACATTCATTCGCACGCGCGCAATTGCGCCAATTGGTGTTTATTATAAAGACTTAGTGGTGATTTGTGACTGTAAAACTTTATACATACCTGTGAACCTCCAATATACGGGTGAACAGTGCTTTGGATTTTTATTGTGTTCCTCATTACCTGAACTAGGAAGAAGACACATACACCGAAGTACACACGCAGGTTAATCGATTCACCCACAAAGATTATGAGCCACCAAATAACCACTAAACATACATTTTTGCCGCTCAATGCTCAAAACAATCAGTGGTTAAAAACTTAAATAGGAGGGGTCATAATGAAAACTATGAACGACGTGAAGCCAATATTTTATTGGATGATTCTGGCTCCGAATCAGACTGCATTCCATGTTCTCAACCGTGTTTGGAAAAAACGATTCCAGAATCTTCAGATGAATCTACAAAAGATGAGCTTACAAAAAAAGGGACAGTAAGAAAGCGCAAAAGATATGATGTTAGTCTTAAAGAACGAAAGACAATTAAAAGAGAAGAAAAAATATATACCAAGTATTTTGTGAAGCCCGGATGCCAGGAGAACATTTGTAAAAAAATATGTTCAACGAAATTCTCAGAGGATTATCGCAAAATTATTAATCGTAATTTCTGGAAAATGTCTTGGTCGGAACAAAAACACTTTTTTTTAGCTAATACTATCTAGCAAAAGCCTGCAAGACCAAAGAAACAAAGTCATGATGATGAGCATGGTAAACACTATGATCGAACTAAGAGTGTTTCGTATTTCTTATGTGATGAAATCGGTGAGAAAGTTACGGTATGTAAAACGATTTTTCTCACAACTTTGGGTTACAAGAAAAGTAACTGTAAGGCTGTGAGGAACATTATTGACACATACTATAAAACACAATATGCAGAGCCTATTGCTGACGGCCGAGGTCATAACCCGAACCCATCACGAATAGACAGTACAAAGGTAAAAGAACATATTATGTATTTTCGTCCAGTTGTGTCGCATTACAGGAGAGTTCATGCACCAAACCGGAAATATTTGCCCTCGGATATCAATATCCGCATGATGTACGACAATTACTGTGAGAAAGAGCCTAAAATAAATGTGTCTTATGGATTTTATAGGAGTGTCGTAAATGAGCTTAAAATATCCTTCACAAAGCTTGGGCACGAAGAATGTGAATTGTGCGAAAAAAAATCTATTCACAACCCTAACGCAGCAATAAGGCACAGGAATTGCGAAGAATGCAAAGAATATGAAGATCATCACACTAGGTACATTTCAGCGAGAAAAAAATATGAAGAGGATGTTGAAAGCCAAACTAAGCAAAAAGTACTGACACCATCATATTTGCAGTTGATTTAGAAAAGGTTATTATGTTACCTCGCATGGAAGAATTTAAAACGGTAATGTTTTGTCCAAGGCTTATCGTTTTCAATCAGAGTTTTGTTCCTGTAGGTGACAAAAGGTTACATGGAGTTGGCAAACTGCGCGGCCCAAAACAAATTGGTGCCTTTTTTTCTACTTAGTATATTTAGTCAATTCCAAGGGTGTAAATATTGAAAGTGTTGTGCTGCGTTATCTGGAAGTTGGTCATACTTTTATGGCTGCCGATGAATTTCACCATAGAGTGGAGCAATCACTTAAGAAGAACAAGAGAGTGGATGACTTTGAAGATTTTTGCAAAGCTGTCGCTGATACTGGTACAAATACTGTGGTGAAAAAAATGACAGTCCAGGATTTTCACGATTTTGAAGACTGCTCTTCGTCGTATAAATTAAAACATTCTGTGCCGCGAGCTTATTTAAGAAACATGTCTGAAATCACTTTTCGGCGAGGGAGCAATTCGATGTTCTACAAGAACAGCCACGACACTGAAGAGCAAACAGAATTGGATTTCTTAACACGTTAAACGCCATGGTGAAAATACGATTTTTACATTTTTTCTTCTTGCTGCCCTTTGATGTAGTATCTCGAGATTCGTCCTTATCTCTTAATTAAGTTTCGATCTAAGGCTTTATTTCAGAGATATTCCTGAAAAACGTGTTGAGGTCACTGGTGCCCGTAGTGGCGCTGTAATTAGAAAATATACGAATTCGTTATTTTGGCGCCACGCGGTCGCGTACTCCGGTCACCCGCACCCCGCAGTCGCGCGTCGCCATTCAAGCTGCGCGCACGTCTGTTTGTTACGTTCACGAAAATGACAGAATTTTTGGATTTAGACTTAGATATATCACAGGAAGATTTGCGTGACATAGATTTGTTGGAAGCCAGTATATTTGAAGAGATTGAACGAAGATGCGCCTCGGATTCGGAGGATTTACAAAGTGACAACGAAATAATATGTCCACCGAAAAAGCGCCTGCGTCGAATCGTTCAAAGTGAATCTGAGAGTGATACTGACTCTGTGGCTGACTTTGTAGCGACACAAATTCAGGAACTCCCCGACGACACGTACCAAAAATGGTCACATCCAAAAGGACACCAGCCATCAGTCATTGCCTTTACTGAGCAGACAGGTTAGTAATTGATTCACTCTTTGTGTTTAAGCCTTCACTGTGTGTGGCCTAACGTGTGTGTAGTGTAGCTATTTATACAGGGTGTCCCAGAAGTTGATGTCAAGCGGGCATTTACATTTACATTTACTTTTTTCAGGCTTGAAACAACCATATGCACAACAGCTCAAACAATCTACACCAGGCGAATATTACAGTTTGTTAGTTCCTGATGAGATTTTTGAAGATATTGCTCTCCAAACAAACAGATTCGCTGAGCAAACTAAACTTAACATAAAACCTAAGTCACGAGCACATGCCTGGAATCCAATAACGAAGGACGACATAAAACAGTTTTTTGGATTGGTTTTATACATGGGGTTAGTAAAACTGCCGAAACTGTCTCTTTATTGGAGTAAGGAAAAAATTTTTGGTCAAAACTTTCCCCGCACTGTTATGAGTAGAAACAAATTCGAATTAATTCTACAAAAACTTCATTTTACAAATAACGAAACAGCCGACTCTTCTGACCGAATCAACAAGATACGACCTCTGATTGAATCCCTGAATGAAACTTTCGAAAAGTGCTATGCCCCCAAAGAAAATGTATGCGTAGATGAAAGCCTAGTGCCCTTTAGAGGTCGTATAATTTTCCGTCAATACAACAAAAGCAAACGTCACAAATACGGGATGAAACTATTCAAGTTATGCACACTTCCCGGCTATACTTGCAAGCTACAGCTATATGCGGGTAAAAATAACGAGTTACTGAACACTACCCCCTGTAATGTTGTTTTGAATCTTTGTCAGACTATACTCAACAAGGGTCATACCGTCGCTACCGATAACTGGTACACCAGTTTGGAATTGGCAAATAAACTTCTCGATAAAGACACACATTTGGTTGGTACTGTGAGAAAAAATAGAAAAGGTTTACCAAAACAAGTGCTCGAGTCAAAACTCAAACCAGGTGAGTCGGTGGCGATGGAAAATGAGCGAGGAATCTGCGTTTTAAAATGGAAGGACAAAAGAGATGTGCATATGCTGTCGACGAAACATTCCAATGGATTCAGAACTATCATGAAAAAAGGGAGAGCTGTCAGAAAGCCGAAGATGATTTTTGCTTACAATGAAGCCAAAAGTTCTGTCGATATGTCAGATCAAATGACTTCTTATTCGTCGCCACTACGTAAAAACGTAAAGTGGTATAGAAAATTAGGGATAGAGTTGATTCTCAATACTGCTGTGGTAAATGCATGGGTCATGTACTGTGAAAACAAGAAACGCAAGGAAGGTATCGTCCAGTTCAGAAGGGATTTAGTAGAGCACTTCACTAATTCAGGAAAGCGAATGGATGAACCTCTTAAAGTAAGACCAAAAAGAAAGAAACATAACCTAGTAAAAAAGGAAGGAAGTGTTAGAAACGTAAGACGTTTCTGCGTTGAATGCTACAAAACGAATTCGGAAATGTTTGGCTCAAAAATGGCTAAAAATAAAACCAAAAAGGTGGCGACATGCTGCGAATCGTGTCTCGGTAATCCGCATTTCTGCCTACCCTGCTTCAACAAGCTTCACCATTAACCAAGATACCTGATTTCTGTTTTTTTGCCAAATAAATAAATAATTTTCATTATAACGTTCTTTTATTAAAACATGGATGTTGTATTTATATTCTAAACCATTTTCTATAAATACGATACTAGTTTCACTCCAATCCGTTCAGTAAAACCAGCATGTAGTGGTAACAAACATATTCAATTCATCACATAAAAACTTTTCTACATAGAAAATGGCCTTGGACTAGCAAAATCTTAAGTTAGACGAAAACCACTTAGGCGAAATGTTCTACAGCGCCATACCGGTCATTCCGTTACGCCAAATTCATAGTAAACGCTACCCACGGCTCACAAATTCACTTCAAAAACAGGTCTACTCCGAGGTCACCGGTAGCCAACGAGGCGCCTAGATGAAGGCGGGCTGAGGTCACTGGTGCCCTACATGGCGTTTAACGTGTTAAGAGTTAAAAATCTTAAAATAGGCATTCCATTGCCTAAGCAGAAGCTTTCTCCACGAGGTATAACATCTGAGAGGAAATCAGCTATACTTTCCAAGCTTGGGCCACTCATGCCTGACAACAGAAGAGGCGTTAGCGACAGTTCAGCTGATCTCACAGAAATTTATGAAGACTGAAATTAAAGACTGTTTTTTAAATTAATATTTTAAGCAAAACTGATTATTTAATATTATTAATAGTTATTACTAATATATTGCATTGTGATAATTCAACCAAGTGCCATGTTATGTTTTTTATACATTTAATTTTTATAATAATATTAATAGTATTTTTTTTAATATTAAACTATGAGTGCCTTTAATAATTACGGGTGTAAGCTATTTCCTGTAAATGCACAATTAAATAATTAGAATAAGCGCTAATAGAGTAGATTAATAATGGTTCGAAACCTAAATTTATGCTCCTATTACTACCTCTATTAAGAATTAAGAATATTTTGATTTATTTTTCATATTGTGATTTTGAGTAACTATTTTTTTATAATTTTTTAAGTTAGGGGTCCAAACTATATATAATTAGTAAAAGTGAATAAAAATAATTTAATTTTTACTTCCCATAAGTATCTAACTAACTAAAAAGTGTAATTGAGTTTAAGTATTAGCATTTTTTGTTTCTAATTCGTAAGTTCTATTTGTTAACCAAAATTTGTAGGTAGATGCTTATCCCTTAATTTATAAATAACTATTGAATATTAAGAACGTTTTTTTTTTTAAAATGTTGGTGCAAAATGTGCCCTTTCTTTTAGACTCAATGACCAATTTGCTTGAAATATTAAAAAGAAAGGTCACATTTGGTTAACTATGCCTTTTCTTTGTAGTAAGTGGTTTTTTTTTTTTTTTTTTTTATGTTGGAAGGAATAATTTGAATTTATTTAATAATGAATTATATATAAAACTAAAAATTAAAAAATATAAATAGTACTAACCTTCACGCATCTATCATCAGTATTTTTTTTTCTTTTAAGCAATAGGTTTCCACACTATGAAGCAGAATATGGTAAAAACTTTAATCCCAATTATCTCAGTTTGGCCAAAATGATA
This sequence comes from Alsophila aescularia, assembly GCA_946251855.1. NCBI lineage: Eukaryota > Metazoa > Arthropoda > Insecta > Lepidoptera > Geometridae > Alsophila > Alsophila aescularia. Next base: position 13,258,766 of record OX276381.1, read on the forward strand.
GATGTGCCCTTCTCTCGTACGACGGCAGAGTATTCCGTTGTGTTGTGACCAATATATGATGGTCTGCTGTCCACTGTCTCTCTAAGTTTTTACAAGCCTAGGATACTGCAGTTCTAATGTAGATTCATATCGTACAGGCCGAATTTATGTACTATTTATGTATGAGAAAATTGTAATCATATTTGAGTATTTAAATCTTATTATAAGAATTAGCTGTGTAGATCATATTTTTGATGCAGAACAAACTTAGTTAAGTAAAAAAATATTTCTTCTTGAATTCCTCAGTAAAGGGGAGAGAGCCAAGCTTTGATAACATATGTGTGTTTTTTTATTCTGTAATAAAGCTCTTTGTTATTGAATTAACCATCTTGTTTTAATTACCTCGCCTTTACCTGAGAAGGAGGTCCGTTTCCTTAGCCGGGCAACGGTCTTTCATATTAACACACACATTTTTATGGAACTACGCGATAAAATCAACGAATGAAGTCCGCTGGCCAATCACACTGATCTACTCAGTTAGAATTCTTTTTTTTATTAAATCACTGTCTCAAGGCCGGTGGGCGTCCTACACTACGTTTGTTCAGGAAAGATTGTGAAGATAAAAAAATATGGTCAATGAGAAGAGAAAAATTAATCAAGAGAAATCTACTGGCAAAGAATATGACAGGAATAAACACAGAATTGAACTACAATAAAAAAGTCCCGGAAGAGACAGGAGTCTACAAATACGGAGGAAGATGATAAACATATTGAACAGATTTCTCATGTTTTATATTATTCAGAAGAAAAATATAAAACATGAGAAATATTGTACCAAAGAAAAAGTCAAGAAGAAAAACAGAATTAGGCTACAAAAGAAACAGTTCCAGAAGCAGCAGGAATCTACTGATACGGAAGATGAAGATGAACCGATTCTCATTGATAGTGGTGAATCTTCCCTTACTGAAACCTCTATCAATGATTGCGTGGCATGAGGAGAAAAGTATTATCAAACAGAACTAGAAGAAGACTGGATTCAGTGCACCGATTGCAAGCGTTGGGTGCACGAAAACTGCACGGAGTTTGATAACAAATGTCACCCATGTGGCAAGAAGACAAAGCATCTGAAAGAAAACATTGTCAATATAAATGTGCTTAATGGAAATGGGAAGGGAAAATAACAAGAAGTATGTCCTAACTCAGTCAGGGCCATCCATAGAGAAGTGAGCGCTTCATATTTCAAAATAAAAATTCTTCATTGACGAAATGAAGACCATTTTTGAAGTTTCAAGCGTCAAAGTCTACATGATTCCTCGATGTGGCCATCTTATATCTAATAGTATAGGAAAGATGGCCAACACAGAGTTTTAGAAGAAAAAAAACGACAGGACTAGTCTATGGAGATTATTTCGTGTTCAATTTAATTAATAATATATATATATATATATATATATATATGATAAAATATAAATATATGTTTTATTTTCTGGGTTTCGAGATAGGGCGCGCCCAAAGAAAACTATGGCCATCTATCCTCGAATTACCTTATGTATACAATCCACAGAGATGTAAGAAATTACATACGTAAAAAAAAAACTTCCAGTATTTTACGCGCTTCTTGTAAATAAAGAAAAAACAACATATGAAGGCGTTTGGAAAAACAAAGAAAGCTTTGTCGGACTTGTTCCAATAAATTTAATTGTAGATTTCGAAATGGGTGCAATGAGCGCAATAAACAATGTTTTTCCAGCAGCTGCAATCCATGGCTATTTTGTACATTTACAATGAAGAGTATACCGAAAAGCAAGTTCTATTGGATTGCTGGACCATGATCAGACCAAACTGTTTGTGAAAATGTGCATCAGGTTGGGCTTTCTTCCAAAAGAAAACAAACATATAAAACGCCTGCTTAGCGCTAATGGAAAACAGGTAGGTATATATCCTACTTGAATAGTTCATCATTTTTTCTTTTGTACATTTTTTTTCATTGTGTAATATTAACATTTCTCATTGACGCGTTTAGTTGACACACAATGACAATTATTTTGTTAGAACTACAAAAGCTGTTAATGCTGTTAAAGCCAGAATTCATCGAAACCCCATTAGGAAGCAAAAAAACTTATCACGAGAAATGAAGATTCCCGCTAGGACTCCGTCGCGTATTATAAAACAAGACCTGAAGCTCGGTGCTTATCGTCGATATACAGGACATGCCCTAAATCAATCTTTACAATTAATGAGAGTGGATCGATCAAAACGCCTTCTGTCGCGATAAGCAGCTGAAAGGCACAGAAATATCCTCTTTACCGATGAAAAAAAAACACGATTGAAGAGCACTACAATAAGCAAAATGATAAAGTGTACGCTCACAGTTCTAAAGAAGCTGCCTAAGTGGTCGGAAAGGTACAACGTGGTCATCATCCTGCGTCAGTGATGGTTTGGTGGGGCGTGTCTTATCAAGGCGTCACAAAGCTACATTTTTGTGAAAAAGGAGTGAAAACTTCAGCCAAAGTGTATCAAGAGACTGTCTTGGATCGTGTTGTGAAACCTCTCAGCAATACACTTTTAAAAAATGTACCGTGGACTTTCCAGCAAGACTCTGCACCTGGTCACAAGGCACGAACTACCCAAGCCTGGCTTGAAACCAACGTAAGTAAGACTTTATAAGAGTTGAAGAGTGACCCTCATCTAGCCCAGACCTCAAGCCTTTACACTACAAATTATGGTCAGTTTAAGAGGACATGGCCTGCTCTAAGCAACACGGCAAAATTGAGTCTCTTAAAAAATCTCTGGAGCAAGCAGTGGCGAAATTTCCCATGGAAACAGTGCCTAAATCCATAGATTTCTGGTCAGACAGATTACAGGCCCGTATAAAAGCCAAAGGTGGCCATTTCGAATAGTTACATTTTTTTATTTTTTTATGAGACTTTAACAAATATGTACATATAATTACTTCATAAAAAAATAATTGCATTTTCATTTGTAACAGAACTTATGGCCGGACAAGGTATATGCACTGATGATGTAAAAAGATCTGAATGTGTTTTTTTTTGCAGAAGGTAATAAATATATTTTCATTTCATTCTGTTGATTTTGCATGGTCATGTTAATTATTATTAATTGCAATTATAGTTTTTCTTGTGATTAGTGTGTGATTTTTGTGACCATATTTTGTATGTAAGTATACACATTTCATAAGATAAACCAGTATGCGTTTAAAAAAAAATGATTTTGTATTTTGAAATGTTACTTTTAAAATGGTATTAAAAAATACAAAATAAAAACGATAAAAAAATAGTTATTTTTTTATCGTTTTAATTTATACCTATATTGTATTATTATTATTATTATTATTATTATAGCTATGTGAATATTCCTTTAATCATTAAAATCTGTGTATATTTTGCATGTAAACAAAATTTCTAATTACTGATGATAAAAAACAAGATTTTTTAAAAACTGATTCTTTGACCTTTGCGAGCGCGAAGCGGGAGCGTAGCGTCTCTGTTTCAGCATAGGCAAAAATGCTTTTGTATGACCCAAAAAGTGGCAAAAAGGGGCTACTGAATATCTCCGCCTTATTAGATCCTATTTTGATGGTTCTTTTTTCATTTGAAAGGTAGTAACTTTAAATTGGTCTCATGAAAATTTGTTATGATCTGATGAGGATCTTCGGCGTGATGAGCAGAATAGCTCCTCATAATGCAATAAATTTCTCACTTTTAGGTTTCTACCAGTGGAATCAGCCTGTGCCTACTAAGTAGGGATTGATGGAGCACCTTGGTTATTAATGTGAGTTGTACAATAAGGTAACTAGATGGCGCTACTGTGCACTGCTAGATTGTTTGCAAAAAAGTTTGTAGCGAGGTCTACAGCTCACAGAACAACTAGTTTTTATCATTGTACATAAATTATTGTAATTAATGATGCATCATACTCTTCAGTTTTGTTTTTATTGTATCTGTGCAATTATTTCTAAAGTTTTAATTATAAATATTTTGATTAATCTGTGTTTTTTTGACCATATTTCGCGAGTTTTTAGCCGTTTTATTAATATTTAATATGAATTTCGCTCCGGTTAGTTTTCAATATCATATTTTGCATGCATACAAAACTTTCTATCATTGAAGACAAAAAATAAAAGATTTTTTAAAAGTCAACTTTTTCTTTTTATTGTACCTACATTAAAATGACTGATGCATCATACTCTTGAGTTTTGTTAATTTTAAGCTATTCTAGATACCTCACAATGTTATATTTATTCACATTTACTTTAGCTATAACTATTAAATTGGCAAAAACACTTTTTCCACAGTACGGTTTATTAACTTTTCTCTCATAATCAAATTTATTGGTAGGAGCTAGAACTGGGTGATGATACGGGGCTGGTGGTTGTTGATATTGGGGGGACTCAGCACAGACACTGTTTTACCTTTTCTATCAAATTAAAAAAGTATCTATCTGAAAGAAACTTCACTACTTTAAATTTATTCTCAAATGATAAACAAATATAATTTAGCTCCAGACTTCATAGTTTTAAAATAAGTAAATATGAGCTTGTTATAAGCACACCACCTTAACTGGTTTGGTACTGATGCATCTTCGAGCAAACAACCAACTTCATAGTTGGTTTGCATGGAGTGGTGGCCTAATTTTATTTTTATTAATTACATGTTATCAATAGAATAGCATAACACATGATTGTAAGTACAGCGTCACTGTAATATTACCAGGAACAATTCTGTGCAAAAGTGCTCAAACTGAAGCCAATACACAAAGTAGTATGTACTGTAATTTTATTTGTGCAAGAAGACTAAAGCACAGACTAGGTACTTCCAAGCTCTTCTGTCGGATATTGTGTACTTTAACCACTTTTGATGGATCAGCAGAACACAACATTATATTGAAGCAAGTTAATTTGCTGCATGATGAATTAAAGACCTCTCTAAAAACAAGGACAAAGATATTTGCTTATGAGTGAGCTTGCTTATGGTTGGCCAATCTGGCCTCTATCACATCACTGATTTTATTTTTTTATAAGCCACTTTGGAAAGATCAACCTTAGCTAGGAGCATACAAAGTTGGTTCATTATGAGACCCTGTCTACAAGAAACCAAGATGCATTGGACTCGGGCAACAATGCATCACTCTTGCATAAAGTTGAGGAACGAACAGATCTTCTCAGGTCTCAAAACTCAAGAGCCCATTATGAGACTCGTTTGACATCATTGTATATCATTTAATTTGACATGATTTATTTCTGATGTAACTTTGACATTTATTAAAAGAAAAAAACTTTAATTCCATTGGGTTCTGTCATTTCATTTCTTTATTTAATTTAATTATCAAATATTTAACTTAGGTATGCATATAGAAATTTTACCTTATTATTATACAATCATCATTCATGTGTATGTTACTAAAATAATTGTACACATAAATGATTTGAATGAATGTGTCCCAATATATGTTTGATATCGAGATTGAAAGCGATGAGCTAAACTCTACCGTTTGAATTGAATAACAAACCAATGCCCTTCTTAAAACAGCATAATTGCCTTCAGTACGGAATGATCACATTTTATAAATGGATATGAATCCCAAACAGTTACCCAAAGGTAACGAAATCTCCGGTGAATACACGCGGCCCCTCCTGTTGCCAAATCCCCGGGCGCTCGATACACGCGGCTCCTGTTGGCAAAATTTTTAATGCTTGATGCACTTGGTTACTGCGGCAGCCAGTTTTGGTCAGTTTTTGATTAAATTTGAATCCCGCTTTCTTTACCCAATCTGAGTGTTTTATTCTTTTAAAGGATATTTTTCCTCGATGTTTAAACACCCAATAAGTACCAATAACCTTAGTAGAATAAATAAAAACCAAATAAAACTTGAACTAAAATTTAGGCGATTTTTTTTAAATTATGCTGGTACTCAAAAAAAACTGGTCACTTTTTGTAGTAAACTGTGTTGATATTTTAATGTTATAATATAGATAGATTCATGTAATATTTAAATAAAACATAGTAACAGGGTGTCATCGATCTTATTTCCAAGATACAATATTTTTTCTGGAAATTCTCCCCATTTTAGTCTTCATATTTTTTCTGTGGTGGTATATCCATACATAATAATTTCATAAATCTTTGGTACGGTTTGTCAGTGGCAACATATATTCAGCTAATCACAGGCCAAGTTTTGTATGATTGCGCCAAACCATGGAGCAAGGAATGGAAAATAAGGTTTACGGGACCGCAGCAACAAGAAATTTTCGCACCAATTTGCCAGAAGTAACTATTACTTAATCTGTGCCTATGTAAACACAGACTTTGCTATAAGGTTCAAAATTAACCGGTTAGGGAACATAATTAGCATTCATTGATTTACACACTTTTCAGTTGGCCGAGTTAAAACTTAAAAACAGACTCAATTCCATCTTCTACATCTTCATCTTCTTCATGTGACAAGTATTATCATCGCCTCACTTGAATGCTGAGTTTGAACACAGTAAAAATAATTGATATCAAAAAATCTGATCAGCAACAGGGAACATAATAACTCAACAAAACCCGTTGAAATTCAGATACTTGTGTAATGTCTGGAATTTGATTTTATGCTTTTTTGAACCATTGAAGGAATCATGAAACTTGGATGAAAATTATTATCCACACAGCTAATGTAGAAATTATACCTACCTACTTACAAAAGTGAATTTCATTTTGAGCCAATAATTTCTATACAATTGGATGTTAGTCTACAATAAGGATGCTACACCAAAAGGTTTCTCTATTAAAAATCTAACCAAAATTGTAAATTGTAAGAACAGAGCAATTATATGTAAAGCTTGACCATCCAACAATGACTTTTCTTGAAGATTTATGCTAAAGCTACCACATCGTTTTGGTCAGAGTTAATAAGGGCTGTATGGCAAAAAGATATAGAAGTTTTACCTACCCAATATATTAATGTTAGAGATTTTACGAGCCTCAGAACTGCAGAAAATCTAATCTGAGGACGGAGCATTGATGGTCAAATAGAATAAAAAGCGTGTTCTTTCAAGAAGGGGAAGAAATTTTTGACCCAAACCTTTCGAAAACAAGCAAAGAATTCACAAAATCACCACAAACTGCAACAAACACCACAAATTTGGAAAATGACGGATGGAATGGACCGATGGAGTGGACGCAGTGGACGGACGGTCGAAAACCCAAGAAATCAAAACGACGATGTTAAACAACGTAACAAAGTTGACTGCGTCCCAAGCATTATAAATTTACAAAACAATATCTACGAAGAATATTTGTGGAAACAGTAAACAAACCAAACCAAACCATAGTACTTATGGACACGATATCGAATCCGATATTTTACTCATATCGCTACTTTTCGATTCGATACTAGTATTCAGAATTTGATACTTCCTCTCGATACTTTGCACTAATATCAGCAGTGCGATTACGTAATGTTGATCATGACAGTTTCAAGCAGTCAAATTCAATAATGCTTTGCGATAGAGTCGATTTTGCTATGAAAAAAGTTACAACCCGATTGTAGCCAAGTTCTGTAATTGGGCCACAGTACTTTGCGTCAAGTATCGAATCGATTTAAAATTTTCAAACGAGCAACTATAAACGAGTAGCTGGTAGGCTGAACGTGAATAATTAAGAACGCAACCCATTTTCCCGTCCCGCCACCCTTCCGCTGCGCTACCTAATTCAAAGCAATAAATACGCATTTTATCTCTTGCTCTAACTTATTAAGACAGAAAGAGAGATCTCATGTTGCACGAACCTCTTTGTTTTGCCACATAATACAACCTATAATCGTACTTATTACAATTCTATTTGATACTTTTGTTTTGATACCGATACTAGGGAGGTATCGATACTTTTGGTTGCGATATCGTGTCCATAATTGTACCGTACCGTAGAGAAGAAAATGGCCAGTAAGTAAAATGTTGCCAAAGGCCGATAGTCAAAAGACACGACGAACGAATGAAAACTACCTTTAGTGCGTTCCGTTTCACGTTTTTTTTACACGACTGTCCAAATAAAAAGGAGTGTAATGTTTTTAGCATTCATGTATGTTTGTATGTATGTGAGTTTCTTTATTCCACCATAACTTTTAAATGCCTGAACAGATTTAGACGTGTGGGGTATCGTTAGAATCCTTGCATTCCCTCGAGTAACATAGACTTTTAAACATTCTGTGTGCCGCAGTATAGCTCAGTTTTATAAATTGCAAATTAATATTCGTATTTTACAATATGGGTAACAAATTGAAGGCCTTGATAAGCACATTCCAACAGTATATAATTGGCAAAAGCTATTTTTGGCAGGTCAGGCGTGTTTTTTTAGCCTTAAAGCTAGTTATATTCCTGGACAAAATCCGTTTTTTTCTTTTTGTCGTAAAAGTAACATTTTTAGTCGTGTAACATGAAAGTAACTTGATGGGGTCATAGTAACGTAAAATATTACAAAAGTAACATTCTGGCAACGCTGGGCCAGTGTTGCTGAGCTGTGTTCACTTACACGCTCGAATCATCCGTGCGATTATCGCTCGATCATCCGGAGTTAGTGAACGACTTTGGACGTTCACATACAACTGACAACTGTCAAATGTCAGTTTCATACTATTCCTCCCTTCCCCTACTATTTTTCGGATGAACCGGCAGCCCGATTACAGAACTTGGTTACAATCGGATTATCACTTTTTTCATAGCGATTTCGACTCTATCGCAAGGCATTAGTGATATCGATACTGACAATCCGATTGAAGCTAAGTTATGTAATCGGGCTGCAGGGGCCCGCAGCCCGATTACAGAATTTGGCTTCAATCAGATTGTCACTTTTTTCATAGCAAAATCGACTCTATCGCAAAGCATTATTGAATTTGACGGCTTGAAACCGTCATGATCAACATTACGTAATCGCACTGCAGGTGAACGCCCGACGACGCCGTGAACGACTTAGAGTATACGCGCGGGTGATCCGTGCGTCCTCGAACGTATAAGTCAGTGTTGCCGGGTCAGATTTGGAAATTTAGTGTTCTGAATGTAAAAATACAGTAGTTTGGTATAAAAATACAGTAAATTATTAAGTTAAATACAGTGTTATTACAGTAAATAAAAATACTCAAAAGAATTGAAAATCACATGTATTATAGAGAAATTAAATTAATCGCTGTCTGTGTCACATGGCAAAGGAACATTTATTTAAATTTGATCAGTGAAACCTTTAAGCGTTTTAACGTATGGTTCAAAATTTACACAACTAGTTAGTTGAATTGCGAAATTTATACTGGCGTACTAAAATATTGCACTTGATTGTATTTCTAATCAACAGTTTTTTTTGTTTCATTTTGATGTCATCCTTCATCATCGCTTTCACGAGCAGACATTTTGAATAAATCAATACTAATATAATCAAAACATTTAATACAACTTAATTTCATTAGCTACTAGTCGACTAATACAAAATAAAATCACATCGTAATACACAACATTACAAAATGAATTCACAGTAAGTACCTACACAAAGCATATACGAAACAAACACTTTTACGATTTGTCGTATAATATTTATATTATCTATGAGTCTATTACTCAGTAAAGTAACGCCGACACCTTTCAATGGAAATAAACTGTTCTGTGGGGGATTTCCCGGTTATTGCTAACGCTTACTAGAGCTGGAGCCAGTGCGTTTCGTTTTACACACATAGATATTTTGTTATTTTAACATTAAAATTAATTACAGTGTTTTTCATACACTGTATATTTGTAATACAGTATACAGTAAACGCAGTAAAATTACAGTAAATCTACTGTAATTACAGTGCACCTGGCATCATTGGTATAAGTGAACGGGCCCCTGGGCCGGGTTGCCGCAAGGCAGTGCTGCCAGTGGCCTATAGTCAAAAGTAACACGAGACAGCTAAAACTGTAACATTTTCACGAAAAAAGTAACATTATCTTATTTTATGTAGAAAACGTCTTATGTAGAAAATGTGATATGGCACTTTATTGACCGAGCGAGCGCGAGGCGTCTCCGATTCAGCTTGGGCAAAAATGCTTTCATATGTCAGACTCTTCTCCTCTACAGGTCGCTTAATTTTTATGAGACCAACTTAATGTTCAATAATAATTTATCATCATCATCATCATCATGTCAGCCTTTAGAAGTCCACTGCTGAACATAGGCCTCTTCCAAAGAGCGCCATGATGAGCGATCTTGTGCCACCTCCATTCGCCGACTTCCTGCGATGACTACAATATCGTCTGTCCATCGTGTGGGGGTCTCCCCACACTTCGCTTGCTTGTTCGTGGCCGCCATTCGAGAACCTTTATTCCCCAGCGGTTGTCGGTTCTGCGAACTATATGGCCTGCCCATTGCCATTTCAACTTGCAAACTCTGAGAGCTATGTCGGTAACCTTCGTTCTTCTACGGATTTCCTCATTTCAGATTCTAGCATAGCTAGTCATGCTAGCTAGTATATAGCTACAATAAATAGCAACAATTCAACTTATTCGCAATTGGTCCATTTCGCGTTTCGTCCAATTAGGGACGATGATGGCTCAAAATCAAGTGCGCCAAAATGACTCACGCTTTTTTTATTGCTGGATAAAATTTGTTTATTTTTTTGTAGTCGAAAAAGTTACCTCAAGGTAACATTTGAAGTCGTGTAACATGAAAGTAACATGAGGGGGTCAAAAGTAACGTAAAATGTTACAAAATTACAATTCTGACAACGCTGCCGCAATGCCGCAACTGAGTTCCCAAAAGGTACATAACCAGCACTGAAAAGGTACATTTTGGGGAAAAAAGGTACAATAATTTTTTTACTTTCATTTTTTCCTTTTTTGTTGTCAAGTGCTATTTTTGTGCATGAGAAAACTTACATATATTCATCATCATCATCATCATGTCAGCCTTTAGAAGTCCACTGCTATACATAGGCCTCCTCCAGCATATATCCTCCTACTTATATTGTAAGCGCATTTTAAAAAGTTTTAATAATTTCATAATATCTTCTAGGTATTATGAAATTATTGCGCTTTCATTAAAGCTCCTCTCTATTTAAATTGTTTTGCGCATTATTACTAACACTATTTTTTAAGATTTTGTTTCTACTAACACATGGATTTTTGTTGTCCGAATATAAAGAATTTTGAATTTGAATTAAGAGGAAGAAGTTAAAAGTTTAGCTATGTTACTTACATACCTTTTTTGAATCATTAAACGGATAAAAAAAACGCAGTTTTATGACAAGTCAGTTACTCATTGAAATTAAATTTCTATGTCGTCATGCGAGTTTACGTCTACGTCATAGTAGGTACACATACTACAACCCAAAAAAAAAGTCATCTGTAAGATACTTTGTGCTAGAGCTAAAAGAGAAGTGAGAAGATATTTAATTCATAAGAATTTACTTCCTCTATGTATTTCTTACAAAACATTTTTGAAATAACTAGCTTAAAAGCTAAAAAAAACACTCCTGCCCTGCCAAAAAAGAACTTGATCCAATAATTATATACTGTTGGAATGTTCTTATCAATGTCTTCAATTTTATACCCCATATTGTAAAAGGAGAAGTTTTTTTTTGCATTTGAGAATGGAGTCATACTGCAGGCATATTGTTTTTTTTTAATATAGTCTTTGTTACTCGAGGGGATGCAAGGATTCTAACGGTACCCATACGTCTAAATCTGTTCAGGCATTTAGAAGTTATGGTGGAATAAATATATACATGAATCCTAAATACATACATAAGAACAAACATGAATCCTAAAAACATTGCACACCTTTTTTTGGGCAGTCACTTTCTTTTCAGTTACATTCGAGCCTCGTTTGCAACTTCAGCTGTCAAAACGTATGCAATACTTTCATATTTGTTGTTCAAACAGAGGCTGATTGCAACAGAAATTACTTAATCACCCGTGCGAATATCGCTCGATCATCCGCAGTTAGTGAACGATTTTGAGCGTCTACATAGAACTGACAACTGTCAAGTGTCAGTTTCATACTATTCCTTCCCCCCCCTACTATTTTTCGGATCACTCGTGCGTACGCTCGACAACGACGTGAACGATTTCGAGAGATCGCGCGGGTGATCGAGTGTAGTAAGTGAACGCACTTCAGTAGTCGCAGCGGAAGAATGTGTCTCGGAAGTTGTCTGCTAGTCGCTGCACAAAATGCAATTTTTCAGGAGCAATCATAATGTTGAAAGTGTAGACAGCATTGTATAACTACCCCGCTCACTCGCTTACGTTTTTCGCATATTCTATCGTGCTCTTAGTTTATGTAGTTTTATAACTATAGAATTACCTGTGCAATCGTTCACAGAACCTAACTTCACAAACATATAGATTGGCTGCGACTACTGTAGCTGGTGGTAAATGATTCTTGTTATTTTCTTCGGAATAATTAGATGCGTTTTGGTGACCAATAGAAAAAAGCGATTGAAAGCGGTGTTTTCAAGCAAAGCGCCACAGTATTACTTTCAAATAATACATAGAAGATTGCCATATATAGTTTCATGCAAAAAGCCACATTAATTTCTAACTTTCAAGTATCACTTAACATAACCATTCAAGCAAGATGCATATATCCACTGTTAGGACGTTCGCTTTGAAGCAAATGGCGAAAATAACTGTTCAAAACACTAAATATTTTCCCATTTGCCGTTCGCTTTGGACATTTGTGGGCGAAATTAGTGTCCTGAAATGTTTTCGATAACCGTTCGTTTTTCGTGTTTAGATGATATGACAGTTATATTTGACATAAGAAAAGTGACTTTATTCCGTTCATGTATATGGGCGTTTTTCATTCAGTTTGGGAAGGATCGTTAGTGCATAGCGAACGGCTTTTTAATCCCCGCACAAAGAGACGGGTGTTAAGTCACTATCAGTCAAATGTCAAATTCAAATAAAAGACAATGAAATGATTGTTTGGCTTGAAAAATATCTATGCTAATAAATTATTTATTTAATCATTCTGATAATCTTTTCAGCTTTAATTTCAGCGATAGAGAAGAAAAATAACCATTGGAAACTAGTGTCGTAAAACCAAACCATGCGATCTTTAAAGTTGAAAAACGAAATGCAGGTGTGCATCTCTGGACGTAAACGTTTTACTTATGAATCGACGCAGATTTTATACCTACATAATAACAATACTAATCTAAACCATCAAAATCTGTTTTGTCTTGGTTATTGTGCACGAACCGGTACGACTCGTGACAAAATTATCCCAAAAAAACTTAAAGAATCTTCAAGTAAGTTGTATCTACCAACTTTTTCAAAATAATCAAATGCTGTGCAAAACTCTTTTTAAGGCATTTTTTGGTGCCTATGAGAAAAGACTAAGAAATTTAAATATAAGCTTAGTGAAAGGTAAACAACCAAAAGAAAACCGTGGTTGAGATCATGGCTCTCACAAGTCGTTAGAAAAAAAACCCGGAAACTAAGATAATTTCTAAATAATTTGCCTGCTCAAAGAGAATATAATCTACATTCTAGCCTGCTCATGAGAGTCACTACAACTGACAGAAAACAAGAAGAATTTATTTAAACAATGAGGTGTATGTGAAAAAATTTATGAAGCTATACAATGACTCTGTCCCAGATGATCTGAAAGTGAGCCATCCATGTTTTACAGGATTTTCAATGGTGAGTTTATTTTTATTTTTCACTGTCCTTCAGATGTGAGAAACACATGCACATTATTAAGCAATCGGCACTCGGAAGCTTTACCCTTAATTTTAGGGGATGGGCAGGAGGGAGTACAACCCGCCTGAGAGTGGAGGGGGGTTAGATCTCACCCTCTGAGATATGTTTTTTATATATTTTAATTAGTACAATGTGTTTATTCTGGTGCTTTCGCAAGAAGGTAAATTAAAGATGTAATGTATGGCCCCAAAGACTAGGGTAGGTTAGGTTAGAACATGACTACAATCGCGCGAGCTGAGCAAGAGAAGGGAGTGTGATGCGGCAGTGGCCGGCGAGCGTCAAAGTTAAATCATGTCTTACTAAACTTAATGTTTTTAATAAACTTAATACTGAAATATCTTTATCTCTTGTTCCCCCCCCCCCCTGTACCCGTTCCCCGCCCCCCCCCCCCCCTCCCACCTCCCCTCCCCCTATTCTGTGTTTATAGTGTTAGGGGAGAAAATTCAATATGTAGGCGTAGCGACACTCTGACGTCAGTGACAACATCAGAGCGGTGGAGAGACAGCTTGGAGGGGGCGCATCGGTTCGTGGAAGATAATCCTATAAGTAGGCGTGGCATGGTCGCTCTGACGTCAGTGACAACATCAGAGCGGTGGAGAGACAGCTTGGAGGGGGCGCATCGGTTCGTGGAAGATAATCCTATAAGTAGGCGTGGCATGGTCGCTCTGACGTCAGTGACAACATCAGAGCAGTGGAGAGACAGCTTGGAGGGGGCGCATCGGTTCGTGGAAGATAATCCTATAAGTAGGCGTGGCATGGTCGCTCTGACGTCAGTGACAACATCAGAGCGGTGGAGAGACAGCTTGGAGGGGGCGCATCGGTTCGTGGAAGATAATCCTATAAGTAGGCGTGGCATGGTCGCTCTGACGTCAGTGACAACATCAGAGCGGTGGAGAGACAGCTTGGAGGGGGCGCATCGGTTCGTGGAAGATAATCCTATAAGTAGGCGTGGCATGGTCGCTCTGACGTCAGTGACAACATCAGAGCGGTGGAGAGACAGCTTGGAGGGGGCGCATCGGTTCGTGGAAGATAATCCTATAAGTAGGCGTGGCATGGTCGCTCTGACGTCAGTGACAACATCAGAGCAGTGGAGAGACAGCTTGGAGGGGGCGCATCGGTTCGTGGAAGATAATACTATAAGTAGGCGTGGCATGGTCGCTCTGACGTCAGTGACAACATCAGAGCAGTGGAGAGACAGCTTGGAGGGGGCGCATCGGTTCGTGGAAGATAATCCTATAAGTAGGCGTGGCATGGTCGCTCTGACGTCAGTGACAACATCAGAGCAGTGGAGAGACAGCTTGGAGGGGGCGCATCGGTTCGTGGAAGATAATACTATAAGTAGGCGTGGCATGGTCGCTCTGACGTCAGTGACAACATCAGAGCAGTGGAGAGACAGCTTGGAGGGGGCGCATCGGTTCGTGGAAGATAATCCTATAAGTAGGCGTGGCATGGTCGCTCTGACGTCAGTGACAACATCAGAGCGGTGGAGAGACAGCTTGGAGGGGGCGCATCGGTTCGTGGAAGATAATACTATAAGTAGGCGTGGCATGGTCGCTCTGACGTCAGTGACAACATCAGAGCAGTGGAGAGACAGCTTGGAGGGGGCGCATCGGTTCGTGGAAGATAATCCTATAAATAGGTGTGGCATGGTCGCTCCGAGGTCAGTGACAACATCAGAGCGATATGGAAAGACAGCTTGAAGGGGGCGCATCGGTTCGTGGAAGATAATCCTATAAGTAGGCGTGGCATGGTCGCTCTGACGTCAGTGACCTTAACTAGTCTGAAAGATACTTATCGTAAAAAATGATATGTTATTTTTTTGAGAAATGTATTCATTTATATCGTTTTCGAGAAAACAATTACATATTAATATACAAGAATAAATTGTGGGTACAGCGGATCTCTTTAAAACATTGCATAACGAATAACATACCAAGTGTTTTTGCGAGTACTATCCCATTATTTTGAACTTGCATTGTAAATATGTCGTTTAACGTAGTAAAGCATAAACGAGCAGAGCAAAATGTTGCTGTCATAATGTTGATTTTATGTCTACAACCAAATTTTAGCGTTTTCATGTCAATAGAAATTTATATCACTTTTAAAACTATTATTATTCGGTAGACTTCCATTATTGTTTGTAGTCAGTTCCGAATAACTTCAATGTTGAAGTTTGAAAGTATTTTTGAAATTTATTGTGAGTTTTAAGGACGAGAAACGTGTTTCGTCATTTCCCACAACTTTGCAAATTGGCGCATGACATGATTAAGCATTATAGCGACGAATATACAAAATTTCATCAAAATTCGTTCAGCCGTCAAATAGTTTTTTAACGATTGCTCGGCATCTAATTATCGGATTAAGATACCAAATACCCCAGATTTAATGTCAAACCCTAAGCTATCCAGTAATGAAAACTGCATCTCAATCGGTTAAGTATTTTTTTACCTGAAGCGTGAACAAACATACAGACAGACAAACAAACAAAAAAACACGCTTATTATGTAATTATTGCTTTATTTATACATAGATTTAGATACTTTGTTATATGTCACAAGATCACTGTACGTCAATCATAGAGACAAACAAACAAACAAACAGACAAACACGCTTATTTTAAGTACCTTATGGTAACTGGTGGTTCTTTTTAAATTATCTTTGTACAGCCTTTTTTGTACTTATTGCTTTATTTATGCATAGATTTAGATACTTTGTCATATGTCACAAGATCACTGTACGTCAATCATACAGACAAACAAACACAAAAACATACAGACAAACAAACAAACACGCTTATTTTAAGTACCTTATGGTAACTGGTGGTTCTTTTTAAATTATCTTTGTACAGCCTTTTTTGTACTTATTGCTTTATTTATGCATAGATTTAGATACTTTTTCATATGTCACAAGATCATTGTACGTCAATCATACAGACAAACAAATACACAAACATACAGACAAACAAACAAACAGACAAACACGCTTATTTTAAGTACTTTATGGTAACTGGTGGTTCTTTTTAAATTATCTTTGTAGAGCCTTTTTTGTACTTATTGCTTTATTTATGCATAGATTTAGATACTTTGTCAGATGTCACAAGATCACTGTACGTCAATCATACAGACAAACAAATACACAAACATACAGACAAATAAACAAACAGACAAACACGCTTATTTTAAGTACCTTATGGTAACTGGTGGTTCTTTTTAAATTATCTTTGTACAGCCTTTTTTGTACTTATTGCTTTATTTATGCATAGATTTAGATACTTTGTTAGATGTCACAAGATCACTGTACGTCAATCATACAGACAAACAAATACACAAACATACAGACAAACAAACAAACAGACAAACACGCTTATTTTAAGTACCTTATGGTAACTGGTGGTTCTTTTTAAATTATCTTTGTACAGCCTTTTTTGTACTTATTGCTTTATTTATGCATAGATTTAGATACTTTGTCAGCTGTCACAAGATCACTGTACGTCAATCATACAGACAAACAAACAAACATACAGACAAACAAACAAACAAACAAACACGCTTATTTTAAGTACCTTATGGTAACTGGTGGTTCTTTTTAAATTATCTTTGTACAGCCTTTTTTGTACTTATTGCTTTATTTATGCATAGATTTAGATACTTTGTCATATGTCACAAGATCACTGTACGTCAATCATACAGACAAACAAACAAACAGACAAACACGCAAGTCAAAATCAGTTCGTTTAGACTTAAGTTTTATGTTTTGTTTCGTATTTTGTATGAAGATGCGTAGATAGGTGTGAATTCATTTAGTTGTAAAAAAAAATCGATAAAAATGATGGCTAGGTTTGGCACCGACTTCAAAAAACTCTTTCTTATGTTATATTTTTGTATTGGTACCACATTTTTAATTTTGAAAAAATAATATTGTTCCTTTTCTATAATAATTATTTTATTCTTTTCAGTGGTTGTTTACAAAATAACATTTATAATATAAAGTCGATTTAATTTTAACCATTAAATAAATAAGTTTGAAATCTAAATACGTGATACGAAATGTAGATATGAGGGAACGTGAAACCAAATGGATTTACTTAAAAAAATATTATAGAATGAGATTATTAAAAAAAAACTTATTATAGCAAGCTTTTACAATCAAGACTTGAGAACTCATCGATACCAATCAAATAAGCCTAAATTCGAAGGCGTTCCATCACATGATTGTTCAGTTCCTGTGACTAGTTCCAGGCTCCATCATCAGACCTTGGATACCACACATGACCAGATAACTCATTAAGAGAAACCAAATGAGCCCAAACTCGAAGTTGTTCCATCACTCAATTGTTGAGTTCCTATGACTACATTACATTCCGGCTCCATCATCAGATCTTGGATACCACTTATAACCAGAGAACTCATTAAGAAAAGTCAAATGATCCCAAACTCAAAGCTATTCCATCACTTGATTGTGCTGCTACTCGTGGTGATTGCGGAGGTAAAGAAATAAGCAATTCCGGAGTTCACAGTAATAAAGTAATTTATACACCAGTCACACAAGTTTTACATTGTAAGGTTGCGTTTATCTTTCTAACAAATAATAAGATCTTAGTACTAAAACCTTAATAAGTAAAACTTAAATCTAAAATATAAACGATCAAAATTATAATTTTTATATGTACCTAACCGCTAACCAAAACTAGTTCCAAACTCTTATAACCCTATAATCATACTAAAATAATAAATTTATCAAACAAAATACTTAACAACTAAACAATAATATAATAATTAACTACGGAACCATTGAAATATATAACACATTGCAAAATGGCTCCGCAATGTACCACAGCGCTGATACGGAACGCTAACGATAAAACTGTTCTCAAGACTTGAACTCACGCAGAGCCACGACGCATTCGACAGTACTAGAGAGCGGACGTACATTTAAAATTTAACAAAGATTATTTAATTGTAATCGGAATCCCTCTAGGGTGAGTTACCATTACTTAATTACACACTGCCTACTATATTCTTATAATGTCTCACTCTAAGCTGTTCTGCCTCGCATTTTAACAAGCTAACTGCGGTTATTTCCAATCATTCACTCGAATTACTGAACCTTGAGCACTTGACGCGTTCGTTACCACCGCGGCTTGGCAGACAGCTCGTCTAAAAGATGAGCCTAATGCTGTTCCTTGTTCTAGGATTTTCCTACGGGAAGGACATCTCCTGTCTTGTCATCACCGGTCCTACGACCGCTGTACCGACAGTAAGGACATCGTTCCAGCTTTGGGAACCTGGCCGTACCAACAACGAGTTGTACCAGCATCAGACTGCACTACCTACTACTATAAAAAGAGTACTGAAAGAGAACAGCTGCGTGCGTGATCGCGGGTGTTAAGGTCAGTAATTGAGTGCTACAGAATATTAGGGGAGTGCGGGGACTGGGCGGCTGTGTGACGTTTAGGGACCTTAAATAAAAGTTGTGTTGCTGTAACACAGTTTTTTTATTCCCACTTGTGATCTACCTATCTACCTGTGTGTCGTGGGTCGCCTAACGACCCAACGCCACAGTGGCGCCTTTTACGTGGTTAGTTACACAGCCAATCAACTCCGTACCTACCTAAAATAACTTGCAGTTTAGCCGTTACTTACCTAACTTGAACGTGTGAACGACGCGGTGATTCGTGACTGCAGCGAACTGGTACGTACCTACCTATTGTATTTTGTAACGTGGTTTTGTGGTATGCATTTTTGATCTCCAATCAATTATACGTGATAGCTACGGGATATTAAATGTTTCAATGTAAATTTACTTGTTTCAAAAGTGAATAGCGGAAAGAAATACCATCATAGCATTTTTATCATCTACCTGAAAAATAATAAAATAAAAAACGTAACTGTTCGCAATTATTTCATGCTGATTTTGCACGCATTTTCATTTAGTTTTTATGTAATCATGCATTCACCATTTCGTAGATAGGATAACTTACTTTTGTAACAGACAGCTGAGTTTTATTTTCTATAGTACCCTGCGCCGGTACTATAGAAAATAAAACTCGCAGCTCGCCGTAAATAAAAACAGGTGTGGTAGTTAATAGAAATTTATTGTAATTTCGAACTGGCATGCTCATTTTATTATTGATTTGTGTACCTTTACTTTGATTGTATTTTTCATACTTGCCTAAACTTTGAAAAATGGAAACTCACCCTATTAAGTTCCTTTTACTAAATAAAAACGAGCTTTCGTACGAGGTCCTTATCCGAGGCGAGGAGCCGGCATCTACTGTTCTAAAACTAAGAAATCAGATTAATAAACTAACTGCGTTGATACCTTCGAACGATATACAGGAATCGGGCTTGGATCCTGTGACGGATTTTGATGGCATTACGTTATCGTTGAAAGAACTAGTTACACGAATTAAGTCTCTTCAAGAAAAATATGATACCAATCTTTTCGAGCGCACTAAAACTTTGGCAAATCATATTCATTACCGATTAATGCGAATTGATAAAACTGGCATTTTAGGGAAAGTTGCTAGACTTCAAACAGATTTCGATAACCAATATGCAGTATTAATTGAACAGGCAAAAAACTACTCTTCAAGTTCCACATCGACGGTTGAGAACCAATCTGCTGAATTGTTGAATTGACTTGCAAAAAATTAAGTTCAATGGGAAGTCCTGTGTGCATGTGTTTATACAACGAGTGAATGAGTTTTGCACATCTAGAAATATCTCACATAGAAAAATACTTTCTTATGCGACAGAAATATTTACAGACCATGCGTTACACTGGTATCGTAGCATTAGGAACGACGTTAATAGTTGGGAAGATCTTAAAAAACTACTCGTAGCTGATTTTAGTCAGTTCGATTACGACTATCGACTGATGTCTGAAATTCGTAGCCGTACACAGGCTGATTCAGAAAACATCGTGATTTACCTGGCATTAATGTCGGAGCTTTTTTCTAGGTTGTCAAAACCTATATCTGAGGCTGATAAACTCGAAGTATTACTTCACAACATCAGGCCTGTGTATGCGAATGTTCTAGCTTCGCATGGAAGTAGCATCGATTCTATAGGTATGTTGCGATCACTTTGTCGTAACCATGAAAAAATTCGAGTATTGTCTGCCCAGTTTCGTGAACCACCTAGGGTCACCTCAGAAACTGTAACACCTGATCTTGCGTTTGCTAATCCACAGGGAACATCTCATTTTAAACAATATAACAGGCAAGGTAATTATAATCATAACAAAAATGTTAGTTATAAATATAATAACTATCATAACGCCAATTCAAGACAATCTTATGCAAATAGACATAACCCTGACAAACCTACAAACCTACAGGCTGCTACTAGTGCTTATTCTGCACCTGTATCATCTATCGATACAAACACTCAGAGGGATGGTAAGCGTTTTTGTCCTCGGTGTCGTACTAACTCTCATAACCTAAACCAGTGCAAGCAAGATCGAATTCCAGTATGTTTTAAGTGCGGAATGAAGGATGTAAAATATCCAAATTGCACTAATTGCAACCCTACAGGAATGAATTCAAAAAACTAGGTGTGCCAGATTGCTGCAATGCTAGTACTAGTGATTGTGAAATAAAAACTACTGAAACTGAATGGAAAGAGTGGTTATATATTGTAAAGATTTTTTCATCAAGTTACTCCATTGCATCAGTCTTAGATCATAAACCTGATAATGATGTTCGTTCCTATGTCACAGTAAAGGTAGTAAGGCAGTAAGTTATCTATTTGTGGCTTACTAGACTCAGGACCTGCTGTTAGCATACTAGGAAATGACTCTCATTTACATTTACTCGCTTCGAGACTTACTTTAATGGAAAATACCGTTCCCAAAACTTTTGTGGCTGCAGGTGGCCAAACATTGTCAGCAATAGGATACGTAAACTTACCTGTCTCATTTGAAAATAACTTCCATTTACTCAAGGCTTATGTAATACCGTCAATTAAGCAAACGTTAATATTGGGAGTAGATTTTTGGAAAAAATTTGAGCTATGTCCAAAGTATTTAAATTCAATAACTCTTACGAGTGATTCAGTGAGAAATATTGCGGAACTGAATGAAACTCCGAGAATGCTACGTTCTTACGATGAGCTAACTGAAGTTCAACGCATAACTGCAGACAATGTCGTTGAACAGTTTAAGGATATTTCAACAGAAATGTGTGGTCTAGGTCGTACACATCTGGTAGAGCACCGTATTGACACAGAAGATTCTGCACCTATCAGACAACGATATTATCGTCTTTCACCGGAAAAACAGCGAATTGTGACTAACGAGCTAGACAAAATGCTTCAGTTGGGAGTGGTTGAGCCTTGCGAAAGTCCTTGGTCATCTCCAGTTCTACTGACTCCTAAGAAAGATGGCTCATTACGATTCTGTTTAGATAGCCGCAAATTAAACGCAGTAACTAAGAAGGATGCATACAAATTACCCTATGTTTCTGAAATTTTAGACAATTTGAATAACGCTCAATACTTATCTAGTATCGATCTTTCGCGCGCGTACTGGCAATTACCAATTACAGAGCAGGATCAAGACAAGACGGCATTCTATATTCCTAATCGAGGAACCTATAGGTTTATTACTGTGCCCTTTGGTCTGACTAACGGACCAGCCACTCAACAAAGATTGATGAATCTACTGTTTTATGGCCCAGAGTTTGAGAATTCAGTATTTGTTTTTGTCGATGACATAATCATTGTGTCTCCTGATTTTCAGACTCACATTGCTCTTCTCCTGAAAGTCCAGAAAAAACTAAAAATGGCAAATCTCACGGTAAATTTTGAGAAGTCACAATTCTTTAGAAACGAGCTCAAGTATCTCGGATATGTGATTAATTCTAAAGGCCTTCGTGTCGATCCTTCTAAAGTTGAGGCAATACTCAATATACAAACTCCCGCTAATAAAAAGGAAGTAAAAAGATTTCTCGGTACTGCCTCTTTGTACCGAATTTCAGTACTATAGCTGGGCCTCTAAATGCTCTTACTTCAACAAGCAAAAAGGCTAAACCTTTTGCTTGGAATAAAGAAGCTGATGATTCTTTTAATAAACTGAAAGAGTGTCTTGTCTCTGCTCCAATCTTTTCATGCCCAATTACGACTTACCATTCGAAGTACATACGGACGCCAGCGATTTTGGAGTTGGCGGGTTGCTCACGCAAACTATTGACGGAGTGGAGCATCCTATTGCCTTTATGAGCAAAGCCCTGTCTGCTCAGGAACGTAACTACAGTATCACTGAGCGTGAAGCCTTAGCCGTCCTTGTAGCCTTGGAACATTAGAGGTGTTACATAGACAACGGTCGGAAATTCACGGTCTACACCGACCATTCTGCTCTAAAATGGTTTTTGAAATTGAATAACCCAACCGGACGTCTTGCACGCTGGGGAATACGTCTCTCCGCTTTCAACTTCAACATAGTACATCGTTGTGGATCGGATAATTTAATACCCGTCTTGTTATCAAGAGGTTGCCCAGTTTCTGCTATAGATACTAGTCCCAATACTAATAATACTTGCGACCAGTGGTACCTAAATGTTTACCATGGGTGCCAAAACTCGAAAAAAATCTTCGTTTCCAAACTATACTATAAAGAATAATCGACTATACCGGTTCATGAAGAGTAAATGCACGTTAAAAGAAGAGTTTGAATGGAAAGAAGTTGCGCCTATTGAAGTAAGAGAATCTATCATCTTGGAAAACCATGCAGAGCCTATTGCAGGCCACCTAGGGGTTTTCAAAACCTATAAACGCCTAACATTGAAATACTATTGGCCAGGAATGCATGCAGATGTAGTCAGAGTGGTAACTTCTTGTGATAGTTGTATCGCTCACAAACACCAAAACCATGCCACTCTAGATGAAATGGGTAGACCTAAGGTTTGCTCTAGGCCATTTCAGGCGCTTAGTATTGATCTGGTCGGTCCACTACCAGTGTCTAGAAAGCAAAACGCTCATATTCTTGTTGTAACTTGCTGCTTCACTAAATTGTTCAATAATAATAATTAATTATTAATTATTTATTAATTGTTAATTGTTTCTTATTTCCCATTAAACGCGCTACCGCAGAGATAGTAACTAAACTACTAGAAGAAGATGTTTTTTTAGTCCACGGAATTCCTGCTACCTTAATTCTAGATAACGGGAAACAATTCATAAGTGCTACGATAAAACAAATGCTTGCTAAATATAACATTCCACAGTTACATTTTACACCTAAATATACTCCTCGTGTAAATACCGTGGAGAGATATAACAAGACTATAATGACTGCAGTGTCCACATTCATCGAAAATGATCATCGTGTATAGGATACACTGATACCAAAAATACAATTTGCAATTAATAACTCCGTAAATGAAGTGACAGGCTACACATCGTCATTTTTAGTATATGGTCGAGAATTGGTGACCTGTGGATCCCATTACACGAATATCGAATCTGACATCGGCGATCTTATTTTTCAACCACGTGATCAATATGCTGAGAATTTGGGTACACTTTCATCTATATTTAACAAGGTGCAACTAGCCCTCTTGCAAGCGCATACTAGGAATTGTCAATCTTATAATCTTCGCAAAAGATCTGTTGAATTTAATGTTGGTGATGTGATATGGAGAAGAACTTTCTACCAAAGTGACAAAGACAAGTATTTTAATAAAAAATTAGCTCCTAAATATCTCAAATGTAAGATAATTTCTAAAAAATGGCCTCTGGTTTACGAATTAACTGATATGAATGTTAATTTCCTTGGCTCATGGCACGTAAAAGATTTTAAACTAACCAATTATAAAGACTAATAATCAATAGTTATTGATAAATGTAGATTACTATATGATAACTAAATATAATACTATATATCTACACATCTATACTACTACTACTACTACTACTATATATCTATATCTTACTCTCTCCAGGTGGTAGGAGAAGCTAGTGATCTCTCCAACCAGGGTGGTACCACCGGTCTGTTGCTTTACTGAGCGCAGAAAGCTGGGAAACTCTTCGTACAGGCACTATTAAGGGGATAATCTTACATCTTACTCTCTTCCCCTATCTGCGTCTTCTATGCATCCCTATTTGGCACTTCTAATACTCAAAAAATTTCGCACTACTTTTAAATATTTGTACTTAACATAACTATTTTTTTATTTTAAACTTAACTCATTGCAGCATCATGACGACCTTTTTTCTACACAACTAAACTTTACTAAACTTAGGCATCTGACCCTCATAACTTGAAACTTATAACCCTAAAAAAAAAAAAAAAAACTAAGGCTGGGTTGCACCATCTACAGTTAACTTTAAACTACAGTCATAACTGCAGTTAAAACTCCCGTTAAGCAGAAATGTGTTGCACCATTTAACTATGGTCAAAATGACGTCATAACTTAACGGTAACATTAACCACGCAAAATTGGCAGGTTAAAGTAAAGGTTATAGTTAAAAGCTGTCAAACAAAGCCTCTAACCTCAAAATAACTTTATCAACTTTTCTAAGTACCATATCCTTGTAAAGTAAAAGTTGTACCTAACCTAGTCAATCATGTCTCTTCTAAGAGAAATGTTGTGGGAAAGTTCCTCCGACAATGAAAATGATGAAGAATATGTGGAGATTAGAAAGAAAAAAGTGTATCTTCCTAGAATTGATCGCTTCGCCAAGTGGGATGAAGACTCCTTTTTAGCGAGATTCCGAGTATCCAAAACGATAGCAAGAGCTTTGGCTCTGCACCTGGAGTCTTTGTTATTCACGCGAACTAAGTAAGTTTATTTTTACAGACAATAGGTACTTACTATTATTATTCTAACAGAATGAACTTGGTTAGGTAAACAAGTAGGTTGGTAGGCTTGCTTAGCTATACTATACCTATATTAGAAGACTCATTTCTTATATTTCTTTTCAGAAACTTTGCGATAACTCCAGTTCAACAAATTTTGATTGCATTAGAATATTATGCCTGTGGCTCATTCCAAAGATGTATCGGTGACACTGCTGGAGTCCACAAATCAAGCGTATCTCGGATAATATACCGCGTTAGCAAAGCTATCGCAAGGATGCGACCTCAGTGGATTTATATGCCTAGAACTGTTGAAGAAATTCAGGCCACAGCCACAAAATTTTATGAAATTAGTGCTTTTCCAAAAGTGTGCGGTGCTATAGATTGTACTCACATACCTATTCAATCTCCAGGTGGCCTAGAAGCAGAGATTTACAGGAATAGAAAGTTAACATTTTCTATTAATGTGCAAGTAATATGTGATTCAGATCTTTGCATAAGGAGTATAGTGGCACGCTGGCCTGGGAGCAGTCACGATAGCCATATTTTCAACTGCAGTATCATAAAAGGCACGACGAGGAGGACGGTGAAATGATGGGACATTGGCTGCTTGGAGACAAGGGCTACGCAGTGAAACCCTATTTGCTGACTCCTCTTCGTGATCCAATCACAGATGGAGAAAAACTCTATAATGAAAGCCAGATTCGAACAAGGAATGTTGTAGAACGAGTATTTGGATGCTGGAAAAGAAGATTTCCAGCTCTGTCAATGAAATTAAGGACACATATAAGTAGACTCCAACCCATCATAGTGGCTACAGCTGTCCTTCATAATATGTGTAGAAAAATGAAAGACCCTATGCCTCCAGTTTAATACCAGTTTGTTATCATTTGAAGACGAATTTGTGAATGAATTTACACCAAGTAGAGCTGACGAAAATAACAGAACAGACTTAATAAATACCTATTTTAGCAGATTACATTAACTAATTTGACGAAATAAAATGTTAAAACATGTATCATGTTTATTTATGTTACACATGTAATTATCAATCATTATTAAAAATTTCTTTAGGTACAAAAACACTTTTATTTCTTACACACACTATCGTTCATATTGATATATAGTTTTTTCGATTCTAATATTTCTATTTCGAGGCGTAATTTCTTCATTTCTAACTCGTGCTTTTCATTATTTTGCTCTATTCGCTGCTCATGTTCTGCCCTTTGCTGTTTTATGCTTTCTTGGAGCTTTTGCACTTCTACCACGTTCAGTTCATCTAGAACAGACACCTTTTTCTCATGAAGCAGACGTCGAGCGCTGGTATCGTCTCTTTTTTTAGTTAGACCTGCAAAAACAATGGTAAAATAAAAAAAAAACAAAAGCAATATAGAACCACCTAAATTAATTTTATTGTCCATCTGCGGGTTTGTTAGTGATAACGCTGAATCAGTGATGAGATCGTAGCCTAATGGTTCTGTAGTACAACTTAGAATCCAACGATGCCAGGTTCAATCCTAAACTCCGCACCAATGATTTTTTTAAGTTATGTGCGGTTTTCCATCAGGGCACGTTAAGCTGTCGGTCCCGGCTGTCATTGATTAATAGCAGTTGTTAAGCCATTTCAGAGGCCCTCGGGCGGCTTGACAATTTCCTCATTTGACAAACAAACAAATGAATCAATAATTATAATGAAATTGTGAATTTCTATTGCCTAATAAATGCAGTAACCTACGTTTCAATGGTGAAGACACTGGCCTTTTCAACGATGAATGGGGTGTACTAGCATCGAAGGCCCATTTTTTTTGCATATTGGTATCTTCTGGTGCTGAATTCTCGTCTATTGAACTTTTAGTCGACTCTATTTTAGTATTCTGAAAAATAATAATTAAATAAATTTCATTAAAATATAGCTTCATTACTCTTCAACATCATTATCAAAAGTTACAAACATTAAAACAAAGCTTCATTACTCTTCAACATTATTATTAAAAGTTACAGAATTAACACACAAATGTAGTTGTAGTATAGATTGAAAAAGTCAAATCTGTTGCTGTGAAAATAATTTAAATTAATTATGTACCTTTTGCTCTTGGATTTCCGCACCCTCATCTAATATTTCTATGGCTATGACTGTATCCAATGAGCTTGGAATCTGCAATAAAATAAAATTCAATAGGTATGTAATAACTACACTTACACACAGTCAACTGTTAAACTAATACTAATGAAAGTAATGATGTAAATGCTGTCATAAAGTAAAAAATAAGGATGAAGTACTCATATGTAGGTATTTAATTATTCTCTAATACTACAAGTATAAACATTAGAAACGGGTATTTACCATGGATACTATTTGTATTGAATTTATAGTATGCATGGTAAATATCCCATTTCTAATGTTTATACTTGTAGTGTTTGTGATCAAGTGAGTTTAAAGAAAAAAACTCTCTGATAAGTAGGTACTTACAATTTGAGTCTGGGAAGTCAATACATCATCATCATATACTGCCTCATTCCCATCAATAGAAGATGACATTATAGACCTAATCCAATCTACAGGGTCTTCGGATGTTGGTGGCAGATGAGGTGGCCCACCTCCTGTTCTTCGCATCTCTTGGCGCTCTTTGCTAGCTTCCTAGGAGCACAATTACACAGATTAAAGTAATTTACTTTACAAAATAATTAACAATAGATTACTATGAATAAATCTTTGATTTTGTTTTAAGAGGTTACATTTCGATAGGTACTGTAGTAGAGTAATATCCACACCTTTTTAGCATTTTTCTTAATGATTTCAAATTTGTACTTTAATTGTTTTATAGTCCGGTGCGTTTCTCCTTGCGAATTGAATTCATTTAGAATGACACTCCATGTGTATTCCTCTGTCTGCTACTTGTCCCATCGGTTTTTTTACACATGATAATGTTTTTATATTTTTGTATAAGCGACTGTAGTCGAAGTACTTCTTCATTTGAAAAGTTTGTGCTTCTGTCTCTGGAAAATAAGTACACACAATTGATAATACAAAACAAGAAAACAACATGTAACAAAAAGCAAAACACTAAATTGAAAACATACGACTTACTTGCTTTTCAGAAGTAAAAGTGGTTCTCCCATTTTTCTTTATAGCACAATAAATTTCACCGCACAAATGAATTTATACATATTTACCCAAACACTATAGAATGTATAGAATTAATAGCAAATTTTCAAAATAATTACCAATTGAAAAAATTCTGCCGGATATTAATGAACGTGTTAAAATAAAATTGAAGGAGCAGTTAACAAAGACCCCATATCTCTCTGTCACAACAGACATGTGGACCAGTGACGCTTCCTCACAAGTCAATGATTTTATAAGTCTTACTGGACATGGTGTCAATGAAGATTTCCAGCTCAAATCTTATTGTCTGGAAGTGTTTCCCTTTGAAGGTGACTCACATTCAGGAGAAAATATTGCCCACAATATGCATATGACGTTTCTGGAATGGCAGCTATTGGGTAAAGTTGCAGCAGTTGTAACGGACAACGCACGGAATATGGTTAAAGCAAATGATGAGCTTGATCTTAGTATTAAACATATTTCTTGTTTGGTACACAGCATCCAATTAGCGCTGAAAAAAAGTTTATTTGGTCAAGAAAGCTTGACCGAAATGTTAACCACATGCAGGGGAGTGATTACTCATTTTAATCACTCAACCTCCGCACTCAAACAACTGAAAGATTCTCAACAAGCTAACAATATACCGAAACATGTTTTGTTTCAAGATGTTGAAACTAGATGGGACTCAACATATCAGATGTTGAAGAGAACAACGCATAGCGATTCAAGATGTTTTACCATCTCTACCAAATTTTCGTCATGAAATCACAGCAAGGCAATGGGCTCTTATGAGCCAAATCATTGATATTCTGGCCAATTTTGAAGAAGCTACTAAAGAGCTAAGCAAAGAATCAACGACGTTATCTCAAGCAATCCCAATAATACGAAGTCTAAAATCTTGCCTCAATAAAATTTCAAATGATCCTTCTTCTCATCCTGATGTAAATGATCTGGCAAACTCCCTATTCAGTGGACTTTCGAATAGATTTGCCTTTATGGAAAGTGATGAAACTTATCTATTAGCAACGATCCTTGACCCACGGTTCAAAACAAGGATTTTCAGCTCAACAGTGGTCGCTGAAACCGCTCGACCAGTTCTTAACGCTGCTTTTGATGGCAGAGAGGCCGTAAGACCGACAAGACCTCCAGAAGAACCTCAACCGTCGACAAGTAGAGGAATTTGGCAAGTATGCCAAGAAATAATTGAAGAGGCTGAAATGGAAGAGCCAATTTCAATATTTTCTGGTGAGTATGAAAAAAGTTAGAAAAGTTATTAATAGGTAATAGGTAATAGGTACTCTTTGTCATCTACATAGTATACTAAAAGTTAAATTTAATTTCAAAATGTCTTTTTACAGGGGATTCGCAAACTAAAAACAAAATAGATGCTTATCTAAAGCTCCCAAATTTATCGACGACTGCTGATCTACTGGCCTTTTGGCGAGAAGATGTCCATTTTCCAAGTCTGAAAAAACTTGCTTAAAAATATTTTTCACTGAAGCCATGTACAGTCGCCTCAGAAATACTTTTTTCAACGGCTGGGAACATTCAGACTGAAAAAAGAAATCGCCTTAAACCAGAAAATCTACAAATTTTATGTTTTTAAATAAAAATTTGCCTGTTGTAGATTTTAATTATTACAAGAATAGAAATTTATCAAATAAATTAGTCTTTTATTACCATGGCGAGATATTCGTATTCGTATTCGTATTCGCCGAATAGTAGGTTTGATATCCGTATTCGTATTCGTAAAAGTACTCTTCGTTGCATCACTACAGTTCTAAAGGCTGACATGATGATGATGATGAAGTACTTTGAAGGAGGGCGCGTCACGCTGCTGATTGCGGCTGTTATTGCGGATAAAGTCGTTAAAATATCAGAGGCCCTCGGGCGGCATGAATACCTCTGACACCAGAAGCCAGCACTACCTCATAAGACAAATAGCAAGCAACCTACGGCGAGGTGGTTATTTATTCATACTTCACGACACTATAAAAAAACTCTATCTAATTAAAATTTGTAATAGATACGTGATGTGAGTCAAAGAGTCTTCTTGCATCGAGATTGTGCATGACTACATACAACTTATACTGGCGTTGCGGCGGTTTCTATGTAAAATTGTTTAGGAAAGTATTTTTGTAAAAATCCAAAAGGTACGGTGACGTTATTAAAGTTATATTACTTGACATTGCTTTCACTTTTGATAAGCCAAAGTTCACATTATAATTGGGAAAAAATATTTTACTTTAAACGTTAAAAACAAAACAACAGATAACATGGGCATTTGACCATAATAATGTTATCATTGGAAAGTCCACCGAGATAAACGCGGTAGAAACATTCTGAAACCCCAGCCAAATAATGACGCAATTTTTCAATTTTTCAAGACGCAAAAATTTTCCAGCTAAACGCCAGGCCTAAACAAATGTTTGCAGCAGTAACTATCAACAGGTGGAGTGACTACCTGCAAAAAGCGGCTGGCAGGAAACGGACCGGGAAGACCGAGCTCAGTGGCGTGCATTAGGAGAAGCCTACGTCCAGCAGTGGACAAATAAAGGATGATGATAATGGTATCCATAGTTACAACACGATAGTCAGACACAAGCGAGAGTTCACTAAAATTAGTTCTGCTTACGTACGATTGAAGGCGCTGTAAAAATATGACTCGAGTAGTGTCAGCCAATTTATACAATTGGCTGACACTACTCGAGTCATACGACATTATGCAAGCATACAATTCTAGCGAGAAAGTATTCGAACGCCAGAAAGCGTAATTCAACCTCTTTGTGCTTGCCCCACAGAACTTAATTTGAAAAGAGAATTCCATACTTATAGTTATTGCTATTTTTGAATATGTAGTTTAACTTGTAATATTTGTATGTATCTAGCTACATATCTCTAATATGTGGTATGTATATGTATGCGAATAAGGACCACTTCCTCTTATCCTACGGAGTTGAAATTTTACATGTTGGTTCAGTTCCGATAACAATGCATTTTTTTATGGTAAGCATTCCCTGAACCGACATCCAGCTTAGGAACTCTTCAACGGTCGGGATTTTGTGTACGTATTATTATGATAGTCACTATTAAGTATTACCATGACATGATTTCTGCACTCAGGTTTGGGTCCTAACTAGGGATCTCAACCTTTAACAGAACAGACATGAAATGTTGTATACGCATTTAATTGTAAAAGCCCATTCTACGTTTCACCATGGCTATACTGCATAAAAGCTTAAAAACTAAAGAGTGATTTTTTAAACTTAAGAGTGATTTGTATACTTATTTAAGTACAAGATGAGCCCGCGCCTTCGCCTGCGTGTTTACCTGGGTTAAAAGTAACCTATGCGTTATTAGGTACTATTGGTCCCGGAATAACATATAGGATACTTTTACACCAGAAAAGTTAACCACAAAAAAGCCGCGCGGGCAAAGCCGCGGATACAGCTAGTAAGTATATATTTGGCAAAGGATTCAAATTAACACTACAGATTGTAATGATAATTTACTGTAGGTATATCTATTCACTTATAATTGTTATGTTTTAATTAACCTCTTTTATTTTCCTCGGTGCACATAGTAGTTACCCCGTACCACGGTGCACATATTAAAACAATTGTTGTGTGCGGGTGTGGAGCCCTGGTCCTCGTAAGTCGCGGCTCCCGACAAGTCGGGAATGTATGTAAATTAACCCAAACCTTCAGGTTTAAAGTTTATTTGTATGTTCGCTAGTTTCCATGGCTGGAGTTCAGTAACATTTTAATCATAGTCAGGAAAATGTATGACACTTATTTTCATGCTAAATGTATGACACTAATTATCATGCTAAATGTATGACACTTATTTTCATGCTAAATGTATTGCTAAATGTATGACACTAATTTTCATGCTAAATGTATGACACTTATTTTCATGCTAAATGTATGACACTAATTTTCATGCTAAATGTATGACACTTATTTTCATGCTAAATCTATGACACTAATTTTCATGCTAAATGTATGACACTAATTTTCATGCTAAATGTATGACACTTATTTTCATGCTAAATGTATGACACTAATTTTCATGCTAAATGACCACGCGGGCAAAGCCATGAGGCCCTGCTAGTTAATTATAAATTCAACAAAAGTAGGTTGCACTGCAAAACAAGGAAGAATAGAAAGTATGTTGGCTATGTATTATTTTGTTGGGTTTCCTTCGGTAAGTTAAAACATGTATTTTTTACTTTATTACAACTTTTACTCAAGCATCAGCGTTGTCGGGGATTAGCAAAATGTTTCATATTGCCTCAGAACCTTATCTCATGCTTTATTCATTTTACCAACTGCGCCCCGCGGCATTGCCCGCGCCTTCATTTTTCTGGTGAGAAGAATCCTGTGTTATTCCAGGGCCAAAAGTACCTTTAAGTGCTACGACGTTGTAGCGTTATCTATAAGTTCTGCCCTACATCTAAGATCACTTAGTTGCTAAGCTGATACCATTTTTCATTTCCATCGTTAGAAAGGTGAGATGAAACATTGAACTAGCCCCACTGTTTTTTTTATATTATAACTAGCTTTCCCGCCCGCGACTTAATCCGCGCGGACTACTGTTTATCGTGAAAAAACATCTTATGAGCTTTTAGGATATTAAAAACCAATGCAAAAGTAGGTATAGCACGTGGAAACTTAAAATTTTCCGGGATATATTATATATTATCATCGATTGTTTACCACGAGCGGACTTCTAAACTATCGCGTCATTTTTGTATCGGTGTGGTTTTCATTACTAAAAGTGCTAAAATTTATAAGAACACATTCAAATATTGAAAAGTAATTTCTTTCTCATTTAACGGATCAAGCAAGACGATGCGTACTCCCCGAAAGTTGAGTGAATCTATTTCGCAACCGGAACTGTTCAGCGCTCCAGAGCCGGAATCGAAACATCTACCCCGTAAGAAAAAATGAGATATCAACCCGAACTGTGTGAAGAAGTGACGCAAGCCATGAGTGATATGTGTACAAATATGCAACAAATGTTGTAATGACCTCAAAGTAAATCAGAATGATCAGTTTGCTCATATTAACTCATGTATGAGCACCGTAGACAAGCATAACGAAATTTTATTAAATTCGATCTAAGACATTAAATAGTCCACGTCTGAAATAATGACTGAGCAGAAGGAGTTCAGAGTTCGACTTGAAGCTTTAGAGAAAAAAGATGGACTCAACAGGAGAAGCTAGTGCTACAATTAGAAAACTTGGAACGAAAAGTGAGAGAGACCAGCGTTGAAATCAGAAACCTGCCAGTTGAAAATAATGCGCAGATGATGGAGGCAATTGAAAAAATGCTCCTCTGTACACTACTTCAAATAGATTTTCAGCCCTTATAGATTACCAGCTAAAGAAAGGCATATTAGGCCGATCGTAGTGGAGTAAACAAAAGGTTCAGAAAAAAAAACTTTAAGTGGTTAAAGCGTATAATTTGAATAACTCATTTGATAAGCTCAACTTTACTACCATCCAAGTACCGGAGAAGAAGAAAATTATCTACGTAAGCGAGTATTTAACTAGGAAGGCCAAACATAGAGTTAGTAAAAAAAGAGATTATCATAAAAACAAAACAGTAACTCGAGCTGTGACTGCGGCTGGGTACAAGGTATTATCAACAATATTCGATCAAAAGCCCACGAATGTAGATGCTATCAATATTTAAAAAAAACGATGGGAAGCCTGTCGATTCCAATTAAAAGAAAAAAAATAAGAAAAAGTTTTTGTTATTTATGACGTTCCCCAACCGTTCAAGTCAATAAGTTTTTTTTGTAGGCGGCGTGTTGGTTATGTACAATAAAAAAGCGAAGTGGCAGCATCTAGAGCAATTAGTGAAAAAAAAAACAGAGTACGCTTCACTTTATGAAGATGTCAAAGGTTCATGTTTGACCTCAAATATAGAGCAAAAATTAAAGCTACCTTAGCTTCCCAATTGATGAGCAACACTGTAGAAAATAAAGAAAACAGCGAGGAAATTCTAGAAACTGCGCATATACTCGAAGATTTAGACAAATTATCTGACTGCACAAATGGTCCAGGAAAACTAAAAGGCAAAAAAAAATATAATCGTCAAATTGTAATTAACGCAGTTTCTACCTCGAACGTTGGAGAGAATATACAAAAAAAACGACGCTACATTTTCTCAAATCGGCAAGCAAACTCAGGATGAGCAATGTCCGATGCGTGAATGATTATTTAATAACCATAACTGTAGCATCACTAGAGGACATATGTAAATAGGACGGAGCATACTTTGCTGGTTTTCACAGGCATCCAGTCATACTCGTGACTTTCAAGCTTAACTGCAGCAATCCACTTATTTTGCCGAATTGGATCGGCAGGGAATCTAAATGAAAACAAAATTAGCAAAATACATTACTTCTTTATATTTTATTTTTTTATCGATTTACATTTCAATATTTCATCAAGACATAAAAAAAAACATCTAAATTAGTTAAAAATTGTCTGATTTTTGAAGTATTGATCATCTCGGTTTGATAACGTATTTGAACATCTTTGAATATAATTATGATTTTGCTACTGCTTACTAGTGAAAAGTGATTCCTGGACATTTTAATCTTGTATGGCTCGTGCGCCACTTCACAACACATGCTGGCATGATGATTCACAGCAGTAATTCACAATGATAAAAACTAAAAGGTATGCGAAGATTTGACGTGTGCTCGCTTGCAAGAAACATTTCCGACTGATGACGCGATGGGCACGACTTTTAAGCCCCGCCTACTAGGACACGACTTGTGATGGGTTGTTTTTTCTAACGCAATTACATTTCCTGACTTTTATTTATTCGTAGATTGTACCTATTCACGAGAATCTACGTTTTCTGACATTATTACTATGGAGGTCACAAGTGACCTGTGTTTCAAATATGTTCAGTTATATAATGCTGGGGGTATCCAATAGTGGCATGAACTTTAATTATATATTATTTCCAGATCATATTATCTAGTCGTCATATTAGCGGGTGGATGACTGGTACTTAAAGTCCTTCAGAAGCTGTTTAATTTCGTCATCCTCGAGGGTACTACGCCAGAGGCGTGGCACAGGAGCGTAGTGGTTTTGTTCTTTATGAAAGGTGATAAAACCCTTTTGAAGAATTAGAGGCCCATTTCGCTACTGAGCCACGCCTATAAGCTGTTTTCGAGAGTAGTTACAAACCGTCTCGCTCGTAGGTTTGACGACTTTCAGCCTCCCCAACAAGCTGGATTCCGGGAATGCTTTAGCACCATAGACCACATCCATACGCTCCGGCAGATTATACAGAAGACCGAAGAGTATAATCGGCCACTATGTCTAGCGTTTGCGGACTACGAGAAAGCCTTTGATTCAGTCGAGACCTGGGCAGTGCTACAGTCATTACAGCGGTGCCAGATTGATTACCGGTACATCGAAGTGTTGAAGTGTTTGTACAGCAAGGCCACCATGACAGTTCGTCTTCAGGATCAGAGCACGAATTCTATCCAGCTGCAAAAAGGGGTGAGACAGGGAGACGTTATTTCCGAAACTGTTCACCTCTGCACTGGAAGATATATTCAAGCTTCTGAACTGGAACGGATTTGGTGTTAACATCAATGGCGAATACATCACTCACCTTCGATTTGCTGATGATATAGTCATCATGGCTGAAACCCAGGAAGACCTAAGCACAATGCTCAGAGACCTCAATATTGTTTCCCAACAGGTGGGTCTTAAAATGAACATGGGCAAGACGAACATCATATCAAATGCTCATGTCGTACCCATGCCGGTTTATGTTAATTTAGCCATATAAACATGTGTAGTGTTTTATTTGTTTATTATAATCTAATTTTTATTAGTTATGCTGTTTAATAAATGGATATTCTTCAAAAAATAATATTCAAGTATATTATAGCCTGACGTTGCGTAGAACGAAACGTTGGTTTGCAAGTTATTATTTATTCTGGACCATAACTAAAGTATGTGTTTGTTTGTTGTTTATTTTAGCATTCAATAATGAAATGAAAATCAAATGGAAAACAATAAATATATTAAATAGGTAGGTTATAGTCACAAGATTTGTGTGAGTTTGTGCGAAACGTGGATAAACTAAAAGTGGAATTGCTTTGTGAGATGTAATGTATGTCGAGGTTATGTTCGTTTTCGGATATAAAATTGACAAATATGCCTTGATTTAGCAACAAATACGTACCTATGTACCATATTGTATTTAAGAATGTCATGTGATAAAGTGGTCTTTGCATATACCTACAATTGGTCATCGAGTTAGATCGAAACTGAACAAATATATCGCAAGTTCTAACAGTCTTTGGCTTGGCTATACAGGAATTTTGGTGGACTAATGAATATTATCTAAGCACCTATTCGAGTCTAGTTTAATTTAATTTACCTACTAGGTACATAGACATATATACTAGGTATATGCATTTTCACAAATGCTCATCAACAATATACAAATTTAATGGATTTTTACCTCATTTCAATGCATACATAATCGGTTATGTTTTGTGACACACATGTTTGCTTTGAGCACCAGCCGGGGTTCAGAATGATCATAGCTATATCTTTATTTTCAGATTCAGTTCAGTACCTGTCTATCACAGTAAACAGGATAATTTCAAGTCGGATTGCAGCGGGAAGAGATTCATAGCATGTCCATAAAATGCAAAACGATGCTGCTTCTCAAACTACTTGTTATATTTGTATTATAATATGTAGCTATATACCTAGTTACTGCACTGTTTTATACCATTTGAATAAAATGGTGTGTTGGAAATATTTACTTTGTTGTTGTGAATTACTATATAATTACATTGTAATTAGTGGGCTACCAGTGATCCAGTAATGGCTTGTAAGTTTTTAGAATGTTTTATGTATAGTCCTTATTTAATAAAGACACTTGCCCGTTATATTTTTTTTAGAAAGGTTTTTACAATAATTAAACATGCTATTTAATAAAATTTGTTTAATTTTCTGTTTCTCTATCCATACTCAGTCTGTATTTATGCTAAAACTAGCTGCATGGCGAGGCTTTGCAAACATTGCCAGCCTCGTTCGAAATTTAAAGAAATATTTCCTCCAAATTGCAAATCTCTAGGTCCACCGGTTTAGGCTGTGTGTTGTCTATGAATCAGTTGGTAGGTATGTCGCTTGTGACATACTATTTCATAGGTATCACTGTACTGTATGTTTCTACTTGCATAATAATTTGTAGTTAAAAAATAACAACAAAACATAGATAGATAGATAACTCTTTATTGTATATACTTAGAAGTAAATCGTACATTGTACAAAATATAATATAGAAGTAGTATTCATGTCACTCAATCTGAAACAAATAAGAAAAATTTATAAAACTTTGTATTTATTGTACGCTGACGTAAATACACTGAATGCACTAAATATGGGTACTAGATAATAGATACGAGTACACATACAAAGATATGAATATTACATTCATATCTCGGAAACAAATACTTCTGCTCATCACACAAATGATTGCACCTTGCGGGATTCGAACCCGCATCCATTGGTTGACTTTCAGTCAGGGTCACTAGCCACTCGGCCAACTGGTTGCCAAATGTAGTGGCACTGAATGTAAATGACAAAATGAATTTTTCACCTCCTTTTTGAACGACAAATATGACAATGTGCAAAATTCAAGTTATCAGATTGCACTATGGAGAGTGAGCATAAGAACTGCACAATCTGATTCCCTATCACCGTACAAACTAGAATATTGGCAATGCGGACCTTTTTATGATAGAAATACCACACACAAGCACGAAGCGTTACACTTCTTCATTCATTGTAAGATCTGCAAAAGAGTGGAATGCCCTGCGCTCGTCATTTTCTGGTAAAGTATAATGAATCCAGGTGTGTTCAAGTCAAGAGTGAATAGGTATCTACTAGGCAAGGGTGCTTCACTTTCGACCACATCATCGCTTTCCATCAGGTGAGATCGTGGTCAAACAATTGCATAAAACGTAATAAAAAAAAGGTGCATTAGATATGGGTTGAAAGTAGGCAGTTCCCGATGAAATTTTAACTGATTACCTATAAATGTATCATTTTAGGTTTTGTACTTATTTTGTTTTAATTGTTAATATGACTTTGTATCTTTTGTCGATACTTTTAATACATTTTGACTGTTATTTTTGCAAATTCTTTCATAATGAATGGTCTAGGGTGTAAATAGGCCTGTGATTGTTCCTCAAAACCTTCTGGAGATGTTTTTCTTCTGCAGCTGGCTACAAATTCTCCCTTCAAAAATATTCTATAAATAAACATACATAGATATAAACCAATATTACATCAATGACTCGGAAACAATCATTTGTGCTCATCACACAAATGATTGCACCTTGCGAGATTCGAACTTGCAACCATTTGTTGACTCTCAGTCAGGGCACTAGCCAATCCATCTCTTACGACCACCTGGGTGAACCGTGGAAAGTTTTTATTTTACAATATCTTACCTTTGTCCACCTGGGTGTTACTTGGGAAATATTTAGTTTCCACTGTCCACCTTGTTATCAAAACTTTTCTGATTTGAAGTGCATAGAGATAATAATTTATTGGTCTATTTTGTTGATATTTGTTGTTAAACATTGAACATCCACAGATATTATAATAGCCACATGGTCAGCACCAATATTAGGGGCTTGAGAGCCTGTCCATTAGTTTGGAGATGTTGTTTTTCTGCAGTTGGCTAGGTACAAATTCGCCCATCAAAATATTCTTAATTTTATGTTTTTGTAGGTTAGGTAGTGCCTGTAATCGAATAAATTAGATATGTTAAACTGAAATAAGTGCTAGTAGAAGTAAATATCGAAATATTCTCTTTGTATCGAACTATATATATATATCACAAAAAAACAGATTTTATTATTTTAGAAGGGTAATAAAAATAATTATATTTATATATTTATTTAATTGTTTTGCACAAAAATAGTGTACAAGGATCGATTTAATGCTAAACAGCATTATCTACCAGTCATCCAGGTCGTGAGAGAAATAATAGTAGGGCGTGCGGCTCAAAGTACTGAACAATAAATACAAAAGAAACAAAGTAAATAAAAAAAAACATAATAAGTAATTTTTTTTTTTTTTTAATAATTATTCATAAACCAGTACATACATAAATAACTAAATACTTTACTAAATATAATATACCTACCATAATATGAATTAAATCAGTTAATGAAAAGAACACACTTACTACCCTAGGTGGATGATTTAAGAGGATGATCAGGATAAAGATTTTTTGTCAAAATATTTTTAAGTTGCTAGCTTAAAGTTTATATTTAAAGGTAGTTTATTCCAGAGGCGAACTGCCATCGAAGAAAATGATTGGATAGGAAGGATATTTTGTGTTTGGGAGTGGCCAAAGCCAGGGTATTAGATGATCTAAGTTCCCGGTTACGTGTGTCGGCAAGAAATTGAAAATTTTGCTTCAGATAGTTTGGAGAATTCGGGTCATTTAACACTGAAAAAAGGAGACAGAGAATACGTGAATACATGTCTCTTACGGATAGGTAGCCATTTTAACTTGGTTCGGTATTCAAAGACGTGATCGTATTTTCGAAGGTTAAAAATGAAACGGATACAAGAGTTTAATAACCGGTCTAATTTATTTAAGAGTTTTTCTGAGAGATCAGCAAAGCTGATGTCCGCGTAGAAAATAATAGGTAGGAGGAGAGTATTCACAAGGGAGATTTTAGTTTTAACAGAAAGAAAATGTCTTAGTCTTAGTATAGAGTGAATAGAGGCATATTTGCGGGAGATTTCACGAACATGGGGGGTCCAGCTAAGATTTGAATCGATAATAACCCCAAGATCTTTTACCGTAGGCGTGAAAGGTATTGTACAGTTTTCGAATGAGAGTGATGACATTTTGGAAATATCGACCTTAACAAGCTTTCTTGAGCTGCCAATCATGATGGCTTGACATTTATTTTGATTAACCTTAATTCCATAGCCAAAGTCAAAGTCAAAAGTTTATTTATTTTTCCTCACAAATGGCTACACAGTAATTGCGATCAGACAGAAGTAAAAAACAAACCCAGCTTTGTGAGGAGCTGGTGCCTGAAATAGGTTTAAAAAAACCTGTAGTACAGGTCACCAGGATCCCCTCCCGTGGGAAGAAAATTATCTTGGCATCCCCATCCTAAATAAACAATTATTTAATTTTGTGGGTAGAAGAAAAATAATAAACATAGCTACATATTTGTTCCGAGCGGTAAGAAGGCTGTATGAGTGTTGTGTAGTGATAAGTACGTGAGTGTAGCTGTGGTGCGTGTGGTGAACGTGTCCGTGTTTGTGTAGTCGAGATATAAAATGAGAGTCAGTAGTAAAGTTACAAGTGATTTCATACTTGTTACAAGCAGACTCAAAATTGACATTAAGGTACATCTAATGATGAGAAAAAAAGGCAAGGAATGGAACTATTAAGTTACAAACAGTAGATTAGAGGTGCTTAGGCTTATTTACATCATTATGTACCGAAAGTTGGCGCTTTAAAATGTTAAACAATGGTCATTTATTGGATCATTACGAAATTTAGAAGAATGGTATACCATTGCGGTGTAAAGAGGTTGACATCCTAAAATGAGATCATTATAAGTCAAATCAAATTGAAGCACGCTAAAGAAACTATTAGACAAATAGAGGAAAAACTATAATTATTATTAAACTAAAGGTTTCAGTAGTTTTTCAGTTTCATCATAGTCCAAAGTTTTGAGATATTTAAAGAGAGTTTGTTTGCAACTATGGCGGTGTAGCTGGTATAAATTTAGAATTTTGTTTAGCTTATTATATAGATAAGGACCCTGGAAGCAGAAGAAATTATGTGACCTGGCTGAATTATGTAAAGGTGCCTGACAGACAGTGCCCTTTCTGCGCTTGTCTTTCATAATTTCAGGGTTGTATTCGAGTTGAGAATGTTTTTTGAGGACAGTGTGAAAAATGAAGAGTTGCCTGACAGTTAGGACCTCCCATTCTTTGTAAAGGTCAACAGTTGGATATCGGAAGGGTAGACAAGCTCCGACTTTTAATATCGCACGTTGCGCTCTCTCAACCTCAATCAGATGTGTTTTGGCAGCACCACCCCAGGAGATAATACAGTAGCCAACTAGAGACTGACATAGGGCAAAATATACCATTTTGACAATTTTACGGTCAGCAGTATGTCGCAAGCCCTTAAAAATATAAATGAGTTTACGTAATCTGGTCACAAGAATGTCAAGGTGTGGCTTAAAGGTAAGTGTGTGATCTATAATAACACCTAGGTATTTCATTTTGTCAGTTCTTTGAAGAGCAGGACAGGAGCAATTAAGAAATCCTGGATCACAAACATGGGCAGTTATGGATAAGGTCGACGGTGGAAGAAAATCTGACCTCAAGGCAAAGGGGACATACCTAGTTTTAACGACATTTAATGTCAGTACATTATTTTGTAACCATTCACAGACCCTATTAACTCCATTTTGAGCAATATCAAATACCTCGTCCCAGCTATCACCGCTAAAGAAAAGAGCAGTGTCGTCAGCAAATGTGAGTGTTGTGCCACCACCAAGCTGGAGCTCACAGAGGCCATTTATATAAACTAAAAACAGTGTTGGACCCAATATACTGCCTTGCGGAACTCCGTACTTAGTAGTTTGCTCATCACTAAGCCAGTTCTCAATTTTGACTCGCTGCTTCCTTGAGGCCAGGTAATCATCAAATAACCGCAACTGAATGCCTCTGACACCAAGCATTTCCAATTTCTGTAACAAGTGTAGGATAGAGACCGTGTCAAAGGCCTTAGCCAGATCAAGGAACACAACCAAGCACTTCCTCTTGTCATCCAGATTGGTTAAAGCAGAGTTAACCAGTTCATGAACCGCATCATCTGTAGACCTACCACGACGAAAGCCATATTGAGAGTCTGAAAGAAGATTGTTTGATTCTAAGTAATTGATTAAACGACGGTTCATTAGACGTTCAAGAATCTTTGAAAGCGTGGGTAAAATAGAAATAGGCCTAAAGTTATTGACGCAGTCTCTACCACCACCCTTATAAATTGGTTTAATAACCGCAATTTTAAACGCTGACGGAAAGACTCCCGTTGACATGGCCAAGTTACAAATATGCATGATAGGAGATAAAAGAACGTGAATATATCTCTTTAATACTCTGCCAGAGATCAGATCGATCCCCACCGAACCGCCATCTTTTAGACAACTAACAATGTGTAAAATTTCGCCTTCATCAGCAGGTAACATAACAAAAGAGTCGCGGGTGGAAGAATTAGCTTCATTAAAGGTATTTGAAGAGCGTTGGATAATTTTTTCAGCAAGCCTTGTGCCAACATCCGCAAAGAAAGAGTTTACTTTATTGACACTCATTTAACACTCATCATAGCAATTCGTTATTTCAAATAATAAATCAGTTATTGTCTGTATATGGTTTAACATCTTTCAGCTAAGTAGGTATTTCAAATAATAACTCAGTTATTTGTCTGTATATGGTTTAAAATCTTTATCGGACCAGTTAAGAATTCGCAAGAGATCAGCATTAAGAACATCGATAGCATGGTTCAAATTATCGGTTGAACTGGAATAATACAACTGAAAGTCATCGGCATAAAAATGATAGTTGCTTTTAAGGTTAGGAGAACAGAAATTAATGAAAATGGAAAATAGAAAAGGTGTCAGGATTCCACCTTGTGGCACACCAGCATCCACTTAACA
This sequence comes from Alsophila aescularia, assembly GCA_946251855.1. NCBI lineage: Eukaryota > Metazoa > Arthropoda > Insecta > Lepidoptera > Geometridae > Alsophila > Alsophila aescularia. The sequence continues at coordinate 13,302,143 of OX276381.1, forward strand.
CCAGTCGGAGAAATCCTGTCCATTTTGAATTTGTTGACTGCGATCTGGTTAACGGTAGACAATGAAAAATTTAACCGAGGTAACAAAGCGAGAAGCAAATCATGGTCGACAGCATTGAACGCAGTGACTAAGGAGTTTTCCATATTTTGACGTATGTCTTCTGTCACTTTTAATAGTGCAGTAGTAGTGCTGTGACCTACTCTGAAGCCTGATTGGAAGGGATTGTGGAAATTTCATTGGATAAATACTACGTCAATTGCCTATGCACAACGGATTCAATAACTTTGGAAAGAAAAGGTAAGATTGAAATAGGTCGGAACTCGTTAGGGAGGTTGGGGTTCGGAACTTTCGGGAGAGGAACGACATACGCTTTGCGCCACTGAGACGGGTATTGACTAGAGCTTAGAGAGTAATTAACAATGTGAGTGATGACAGGGAGAACTGGTTTTTAAAATATAAATAAGCATTACTCTTCCGATATTGTCATTACCTTAAAATTTAAGAGAGATTTAAGAGAGCACCTTATGAACCATATCTTGGCTAACAGAAGAGAAATTAAAATGAATTGTCGGCGCAGATAGATTGAATTTGAAGAAGAGAATCATTCTTGATTAGAGGGGAGATATTGATACTATTAGAAAAATGTTGGTTGAGAATATTAAGATCTATGGAAATTGTAGTATCTGAGACCTTTGGTTTACTTAATCCGAGCGTACGCAGAAACTTCCAGATCCCTGCAGGCGTTGCTTACTCTATTTGGTCTGACATATAACGTCTCTTAGCATTGCGAATATACTGATTACAACGGTTCCGTAACTTTTTATAGGAATCCCAATTTTCAGTGGTTCGATCCCGCTTGAATTTACGAAACCCTCGGTCTCTCCTAGCCATCGCTCTTCGAATCATGTCATTCAACCAGTAGAGTAGGGGCACGTTTAATTTTTACTGTCCGAATTGGCGCGTGTTGATCGAAAAGACCAATAACACTGGAATTCAGGTCATCTACCTTATCGTCAATGGAACCAAAGTTTTCGGAGCTCATCCAGTTAAAACGATATTTCTCTTTTGACATCTTCTGAAAATAATTTTAATTGAAATCAAGAACTCATTGACATTTTTCATATTATAGTTAATTGGATGAATGACTATAACCTTGACATAAATTATTCAAAAACTAAAATAATGCAATTTCGACCTTACCAAAAAGCCCCCCTTGACATTAATTTTACTTACAACGGCAATAAACTAGAATGTGTAGATACTTGTACCTTATTAGAATTGGATATAGACATAAACATAAATTGGAAAAGTCATATCCAAAAGATTAAAGCCAAATTCTCAAGCTTTACTTATGCACTTGGAGAACTATGTAAGGTTACGGACCTCAAAACAGCCATATCAGCATATTATGCTTATGCATATGCTTGTACTGGTGCTGTTATGGGGGAATAGTGTAGATGCACAAGACGTTTTTATTTTCCAAAAAAGATGCATTCGCATACTTGCCAATATAAAAGAGCCGGAAAGCTGTAAGCCGCACTTTATTAATTTGAGTATTCTGACCTTAACTTCAATTTATATCATGGAAGTAGGTATTCAAATATCCACAGTTTTTTATTAAGCGTGCTGATTAAGTACGGCGGTATGCAACTAAATTTAGACATAAATTAGTACTGCCTTCTTCCAAATTAAAAATGCACAGTTCTGTACCAAATGTTATGTCAGTAAAAATATATAATAAAATACCCGATGAAATAAAATACGAAGAAAAAGATAACGTTTTTATAAATAAATTAAAAATGCTTTTAATTAAAAAAAATTATTATAATTTAAATGATTTTATGAATGACTAAATTAGTCTAATACATTATCCAACAGGAATTAGTTTTTAAATGGTTCGGTCCGCTCCTACTTTACATTGGTGGGTGTACAAATGTAAAGTAGGAGCGGACCGCTGAGGGTAATATGTCATTCTACCTATTAATTATTAAGATCTTTTGTAACATATTATGGCAATAAAAGATTGAGTATTGAGTATCATTAGCATCGTTGAGTAGTAGTTTTTTAGGTCTAATCGAGCAAAATTACTTTTCTAAGGGTTTGGGTTTAGGTGTTCTGACTTTTTAGGAGGTGTAAATGAGGTCATGGTGAGAAAAAGCAGGAGCGAGGAGTTACCAGTGGCTGGCTATAAGATCTGTATCTGAAGTTAAAATAAGGTCAAGGAGAGTTTCCGAAGTACCAGCATGGTGCGTAGGGAGTAGATGGAGAACATTTAGATTGACGGACTCAAAAATGTTTCTGAAACGGGCAGCACGCTGATCTTTAAGGAGTAAACAAGTGTTGAAATCTCCCATTATCAGTAAATTATTATAATCGGCGGTCAGATTTTCCAAAGACCTGTTCGACTTTTGATAAGTAGTCAATACTTGGAGGGCAATAAACTAACCCCCAAAAGCAATTTAACTCCGAAATCAATTTCTATGAATAAATACTCGGGCCCGGCACTATACGCCGAAGGAGACAAAAACAGTCTTGTAACGAAGATGGCTCTTCAGGTAAATAGCGACCCCTCTTCCCTCCGTTTTCAGTGCGATCGTTGCAAATCAAAACATAATTAAGGATTGGAAAGAAGGCAGAGGGGAGACTGGGTTTAAGCCAACTATCTCTGACACTAGAACCGCATGAAGACAGTCCAGGTCAAATGACTCTAGAGCATCAGCAAGATGAGAGAGTATAGTTTGTGCGTTGATATGGCACGCGTTAAAGTTATAAGACAAAGACACAAAGTGAGTTTTAAGAAGTTCCGCCAGAGTTAGCAAGTTATCATCAACACTACAGAAAGAATCGTCAGATTCCGCTGTTCCAAACGAATCATCATCACAAAAATTCATATAAAATAAAGACCAATAAAAGTACTTAAAAAAATAAAATATGAAGTATATATTGTACAATTAAAATAACGAGTACTGTTATTCAAATAAGAGAGTGCGCTTTTTTATTGTACGACCTGCCGGCTGAAAGAAAATGCTTAACTATAATTACAAGCAGAATATTTGAAAATCAAAACTAAACAAGAAGTCAGAGGAAAGACTAAAAACATAAATCAATCAAGCAAACTATGGAAAATAAAATTTATGACACAATTAAGTCCTATTTACATTAAAATAGTAGCGATTATAAAATAATAACACCACATAAAAAGACGAAACTTATGAATACAGGTACAATAATTATTATTATACTACGTTCTACATAAACGCACCCAAAGAGAAACGAAAAGCAATGGCAAGAACAGGGAGCCAAACAATATATAACTAGCCTAAAAGTATATATTTATCAAAGATTAGCTGTACCCGCGGCTTCGCACGCGTGGTCATTTCTTTAGATTAAAAGTACCATAATATAAGATCAAACGAACTTCTTGAAGTGAAGTTCGATCATTATTATATGAGTCGCTTTATTCGAAGATACATTTAACTAGGTAGTCCCTTTGTTTTTCGATCAAAATCGAAAAAAAACGATTTTCTGAACGTGCGAATAATGCCTTGTAGGCTTACAAGGCATTATTCGCACGTTCAGAGAATCGATTATTTTTTACTGGTCTCACTATTGGCTCCTCTCTGGTCAACCAAAGTGTCACTTCATTCATATTTAGAGAATTAGAACTTTTCTACTTTGGGTTTGGGTGGGAGGGAACTTTGTATCTTCGAATGAAGCGACTCATATAATAATGATCGAACTTCACTTCAAGAAGTTCGTTTGATCTTATATTATAGATAGATAGATAGATAACTCTTTATTGTACACCACATAGAACAAAAAATACAATAATAACTAAAACATTTATACAAAATAAATGGGACAATGGGCGGTCGATTATATTTCGTCGCTTCATTCTTCAGATACATTTAACTAGGTAGAGAGGTCAGATACATTTAACTAGGTAGGTGTTCAGAGGTTTATTTTAATAATCAATGCATTTATTTGTATTAATAAAACATTAATGAGTTAAGTAGAAAATCTTTATTTAGAAAATATGCTTCTAATGTTAACTAATCAACAGATCAACAAAAATGTGATTAGGTAGGTATTTATAAATCAATTATTGCTAAAAATTAGCTTATGATTCGACTGATACGTTTCTATGAAAGTATTATATATCGTGTATAGGATACACTGATACCAAAAATACAATTTGCAATTAATAACTCCGTAAATGAAGTGACAGGCTACACATCGTCATTTTTAGTATATGGTCGAGAATTGGTGACCTGTGGATCCCATTACACGAATATCGAATCTGACATCGGCGATCTTATTTTTCAACCACGTGATCAATATGCTGAGAATTTGGGTACACTTTCATCTATATTTAACAAGGTGCAACTAGCCCTCTTGCAAGCGCATACTAGGAATTGTCAATCTTATAATCTTCGCAAAAGATCTGTTGAATTTAATGTTGGTGATGTGATATGGAGAAGAACTTTCTACCAAAGTGACAAAGACAAGTATTTTAATAAAAAATTAGCTCCTAAATATCTCAAATGTAAGATAATTTCTAAAAAATCGCCTCTGGTTTACGAATTAACTGATATGAATGTTAATTTCCTTGGCTCATGGCACGTAAAAGATTTTAAACTAACCAATTATAAAGACTAATAATCAATAGTTATTGATAAATGTAGATTACTATATGATAACTAAATATAATACTATATATCTACACATCTATACTACTACTACTACTACTACTATATATCTATATCTTACTCTCTCCAGGTGGTAGGAGAAGCTAGTGATCTCTCCAACCAGGGTGGTACCACCGGTCTGTTGCTTTACTGAGCGCAGAAAGCTGGGAAACTCTTCGTACAGGCACTATTAAGGGGATAATCTTACATCTTACTCTCTTCCCCTATCTGCGTCTTCTATGCATCCCTATTTGGCACTTCTAATACTCAAAAAATTTCGCACTACTTTTAAATATTTGTACTTAACATAACTATTTTTTTATTTTAAACTTAACTCATTGCAGCATCATGACGACCTTTTTTCTACACAACTAAACTTTACTAAACTTAGGCATCTGACCCTCATAACTTGAAACTTATAACCCTAAAAAAAAAAAAAAAAACTAAGGCTGGGTTGCACCATCTACAGTTAACTTTAAACTACAGTCATAACTGCAGTTAAAACTCCCGTTAAGCAGAAATGTGTTGCACCATTTAACTATGGTCAAAATGACGTCATAACTTAACGGTAACATTAACCACGCAAAATTGGCAGGTTAAAGTAAAGGTTATAGTTAAAAGCTGTCAAACAAAGCCTCTAACCTCAAAATAACTTTATCAACTTTTCTAAGTACCATATCCTTGTAAAGTAAAAGTTGTACCTAACCTAGTCAATCATGTCTCTTCTAAGAGAAATGTTGTGGGAAAGTTCCTCCGACAATGAAAATGATGAAGAATATGTGGAGATTAGAAAGAAAAAAGTGTATCTTCCTAGAATTGATCGCTTCGCCAAGTGGGATGAAGACTCCTTTTTAGCGAGATTCCGAGTATCCAAAACGATAGCAAGAGCTTTGGCTCTGCACCTGGAGTCTTTGTTATTCACGCGAACTAAGTAAGTTTATTTTTACAGACAATAGGTACTTACTATTATTATTCTAACAGAATGAACTTGGTTAGGTAAACAAGTAGGTTGGTAGGCTTGCTTAGCTATACTATACCTATATTAGAAGACTCATTTCTTATATTTCTTTTCAGAAACTTTGCGATAACTCCAGTTCAACAAATTTTGATTGCATTAGAATATTATGCCTGTGGCTCATTCCAAAGATGTATCGGTGACACTGCTGGAGTCCACAAATCAAGCGTATCTCGGATAATATACCGCGTTAGCAAAGCTATCGCAAGGATGCGACCTCAGTGGATTTATATGCCTAGAACTGTTGAAGAAATTCAGGCCACAGCCACAAAATTTTATGAAATTAGTGCTTTTCCAAAAGTGTGCGGTGCTATAGATTGTACTCACATACCTATTCAATCTCCAGGTGGCCTAGAAGCAGAGATTTACAGGAATAGAAAGTTAACATTTTCTATTAATGTGCAAGTAATATGTGATTCAGATCTTTGCATAAGGAGTATAGTGGCACGCTGGCCTGGGAGCAGTCACGATAGCCATATTTTCAACTGCAGTATCATAAAAGGCACGACGAGGAGGACGGTGAAATGATGGGACATTGGCTGCTTGGAGACAAGGGCTACGCAGTGAAACCCTATTTGCTGACTCCTCTTCGTGATCCAATCACAGATGGAGAAAAACTCTATAATGAAAGCCAGATTCGAACAAGGAATGTTGTAGAACGAGTATTTGGATGCTGGAAAAGAAGATTTCCAGCTCTGTCAATGAAATTAAGGACACATATAAGTAGACTCCAACCCATCATAGTGGCTACAGCTGTCCTTCATAATATGTGTAGAAAAATGAAAGACCCTATGCCTCCAGTTTAATACCAGTTTGTTATCATTTGAAGACGAATTTGTGAATGAATTTACACCAAGTAGAGCTGACGAAAATAACAGAACAGACTTAATAAATACCTATTTTAGCAGATTACATTAACTAATTTGACGAAATAAAATGTTAAAACATGTATCATGTTTATTTATGTTACACATGTAATTATCAATCATTATTAAAAATTTCTTTAGGTACAAAAACACTTTTATTTCTTACACACACTATCGTTCATATTGATATATAGTTTTTTCGATTCTAATATTTCTATTTCGAGGCGTAATTTCTTCATTTCTAACTCGTGCTTTTCATTATTTTGCTCTATTCGCTGCTCATGTTCTGCCCTTTGCTGTTTTATGCTTTCTTGGAGCTTTTGCACTTCTACCACGTTCAGTTCATCTAGAACAGACACCTTTTTCTCATGAAGCAGACGTCGAGCGCTGGTATCGTCTCTTTTTTTAGTTAGACCTGCAAAAACAATGGTAAAATAAAAAAAAAACAAAAGCAATATAGAACAACCTAAATTAATTTTATTGTCCATCTGCGGGTTTGTTAGTGATAACGCTGAATCAGTGATGAGATCGTAGCCTAATGGTTCTGTAGTACAACTTAGAATCCAACGATGCCAGGTTCAATCCTAAACTCCGCACCAATGATTTTTTTAAGTTATGTGCGGTTTTCCATCAGGGCACGTTAAGCTGTCGGTCCCGGCTGTCATTGATTAATAGCAGTTGTTAAGCCATTTCAGAGGCCCTCGGGCGGCTTGACAATTTCCTCATTTGACAAACAAACAAATGAATCAATAATTATAATGAAATTGTGAATTTCTATTGCCTAATAAATGCAGTAACCTACGTTTCAATGGTGAAGACACTGGCCTTTTCAACGATGAATGGGGTGTACTAGCATCGAAGGCCCATTTTTTTTGCATATTGGTATCTTCTGGTGCTGAATTCTCGTCTATTGAACTTTTAGTCGACTCTATTTTAGTATTCTGAAAAATAATAATTAAATAAATTTCATTAAAATATAGCTTCATTACTCTTCAACATCATTATCAAAAGTTACAAACATTAAAACAAAGCTTCATTACTCTTCAACATTATTATTAAAAGTTACAGAATTAACACACAAATGTAGTTGTAGTATAGATTGAAAAAGTCAAATCTGTTGCTGTGAAAATAATTTAAATTAATTATGTACCTTTTGCTCTTGGATTTCCGCACCCTCATCTAATATTTCTATGGCTATGACTGTATCCAATGAGCTTGGAATCTGCAATAAAATAAAATTCAATAGGTATGTAATAACTACACTTACACACAGTCAACTGTTAAACTAATACTAATGAAAGTAATGATGTAAATGCTGTCATAAAGTAAAAAATAAGGATGAAGTACTCATATGTAGGTATTTAATTATTCTCTAATACTACAAGTATAAACATTAGAAACGGGTATTTACCATGGATACTATTTGTATTGAATTTATAGTATGCATGGTAAATATCCCATTTCTAATGTTTATACTTGTAGTGTTTGTGATCAAGTGAGTTTAAAGAAAAAAACTCTCTGATAAGTAGGTACTTACAATTTGAGTCTGGGAAGTCAATACATCATCATCATATACTGCCTCATTCCCATCAATAGAAGATGACATTATAGACCTAATCCAATCTACAGGGTCTTCGGATGTTGGTGGCAGATGAGGTGGCCCACCTCCTGTTCTTCGCATCTCTTGGCGCTCTTTGCTAGCTTCCTAGGAGCACAATTACACAGATTAAAGTAATTTACTTTACAAAATAATTAACAATAGATTACTATGAATAAATCTTTGATTTTGTTTTAAGAGGTTACATTTCGATAGGTACTGTAGTAGAGTAATATCCACACCTTTTTAGCATTTTTCTTAATGATTTCAAATTTGTACTTTAATTGTTTTATAGTCCGGTGCGTTTCTCCTTGCGAATTGAATTCATTTAGAATGACACTCCATGTGTATTCCTCTGTCTGCTACTTGTCCCATCGGTTTTTTTACACATGATAATGTTTTTATATTTTTGTATAAGCGACTGTAGTCGAAGTACTTCTTCATTTGAAAAGTTTGTGCTTCTGTCTCTGGAAAATAAGTACACACAATTGATAATACAAAACAAGAAAACAACATGTAACAAAAAGCAAAACACTAAATTGAAAACATACGACTTACTTGCTTTTCAGAAGTAAAAGTGGTTCTCCCATTTTTCTTTATAGCACAATAAATTTCACCGCACAAATGAATTTATACATATTTACCCAAACACTATAGAATGTATAGAATTAATAGCAAATTTTCAAAATAATTACCAATTGAAAAAATTCTGCCGGATATTAATGAACGTGTTAAAATAAAATTGAAGGAGCAGTTAACAAAGACCCCATATCTCTCTGTCACAACAGACATGTGGACCAGTGACGCTTCCTCACAAGTCAATGATTTTATAAGTCTTACTGGACATGGTGTCAATGAAGATTTCCAGCTCAAATCTTATTGTCTGGAAGTGTTTCCCTTTGAAGGTGACTCACATTCAGGAGAAAATATTGCCCACAATATGCATATGACGTTTCTGGAATGGCAGCTATTGGGTAAAGTTGCAGCAGTTGTAACGGACAACGCACGGAATATGGTTAAAGCAAATGATGAGCTTGATCTTAGTATTAAACATATTTCTTGTTTGGTACACAGCATCCAATTAGCGCTGAAAAAAAGTTTATTTGGTCAAGAAAGCTTGACCGAAATGTTAACCACATGCAGGGGAGTGATTACTCATTTTAATCACTCAACCTCCGCACTCAAACAACTGAAAGATTCTCAACAAGCTAACAATATACCGAAACATGTTTTGTTTCAAGATGTTGAAACTAGATGGGACTCAACATATCAGATGTTGAAGAGAACAACGCATAGCGATTCAAGATGTTTTACCATCTCTACCAAATTTTCGTCATGAAATCACAGCAAGGCAATGGGCTCTTATGAGCCAAATCATTGATATTCTGGCCAATTTTGAAGAAGCTACTAAAGAGCTAAGCAAAGAATCAACGACGTTATCTCAAGCAATCCCAATAATACGAAGTCTAAAATCTTGCCTCAATAAAATTTCAAATGATCCTTCTTCTCATCCTGATGTAAATGATCTGGCAAACTCCCTATTCAGTGGACTTTCGAATAGATTTGCCTTTATGGAAAGTGATGAAACTTATCTATTAGCAACGATCCTTGACCCACGGTTCAAAACAAGGATTTTCAGCTCAACAGTGGTCGCTGAAACCGCTCGATCAGTTCTTAACGCTGCTTTTGATGGCAGAGAGGCCGTAAGACCGACAAGACCTCCAGAAGAACCTCAACCGTCGACAAGTAGAGGAATTGCCAAGTATGCCAAGAAATAATTGAAGAGGCTGAAATGGAAGAGCCAATTTCAATATTTTCTGGTGAGTATGAAAAAAGTTAGAAAAGTTATTAATAGGTAATAGGTAATAGGTACTCTTTGTCATCTACATAGTATACTAAAAGTTAAATTTAATTTCAAAATGTCTTTTTACAGGGGATTCGCAAACTAAAAACAAAATAGATGCTTATCTAAAGCTCCCAAATTTATCGACGACTGCTGATCTACTGGCCTTTTGGCGAGAAGATGTCCATTTTCCAAGTCTGAAAAAACTTGCTTAAAAATATTTTTCACTGAAGCCATGTACAGTCACCTCAGAAATACTTTTTTCAACGGCTGGGAACATTCAGACTGAAAAAAGAAATCGCCTTAAACCAGAAAATCTACAAATTTTATGTTTTTAAATAAAAATTTGCCTGTTGTAGATTTTAATTATTACAAGAATAGAAATTTATCAAATAAATTAGTCTTTTATTACCATGGCGAGATATTCGTATTCGTATTCGTATTCGCCGAATAGTAGGTTTGATATCCGTATTCGTATTCGTAAAAGTACTCTTCGTTGCATCACTACAGTTCTAAAGGCTGACATGATGATGATGATGAAGTACTTTGAAGGAGGGCGCGTCACGCTGCTGATTGCGGCTGTTATTGCGGATAAAGTCGTTAAAATATCAGAGGCCCTCGGGCGGCATGAATACCTCTGACACCAGAAGCCAGCACTACCTCATAAGACAAATAGCAAGCAACCTACGGCGAGGTGGTTATTTATTCATACTTCACGACACTATAAAAAAACTCTATCTAATTAAAATTTGTAATAGATACGTGATGTGAGTCAAAGAGTCTTCTTGCATCGAGATTGTGCATGACTACATACAACTTATACTGGCGTTGCGGCGGTTTCTATGTAAAATTGTTTAGGAAAGTATTTTTGTAAAAATCCAAAAGGTACGGTGACGTTATTAAAGTTATATTACTTGACATTGCTTTCACTTTTGATAAGCCAAAGTTCACATTATAATTGGGAAAAAATATTTTACTTTAAACGTTAAAAACAAAACAACAGATAACATGGGCATTTGACCATAATAATGTTATCATTGGAAAGTCCACCGAGATAAACGCGGTAGAAACATTCTGAAACCCCAGCCAAATAATGACGCAATTTTTCAATTTTTCAAGACGCAAAAATTTTCCAGCTAAACGCCAGGCCTAAACAAATGTTTGCAGCAGTAACTATCAACAGGTGGAGTGACTACCTGCAAAAAGCGGCTGGCAGGAAACGGACCGGGAAGACCGAGCTCAGTGGCGTGCATTAGGAGAAGCCTACGTCCAGCAGTGGACAAATAAAGGATGATGATAATGGTATCCATAGTTACAACACGATAGTCAGACACAAGCGAGAGTTCACTAAAATTAGTTCTGCTTACGTACGATTGAAGGCGCTGTAAAAATATGACTCGAGTAGTGTCAGCCAATTTATACAATTGGCTGACACTACTCGAGTCATACGACATTATGCAAGCATACAATTCTAGCGAGAAAGTATTCGAACGCCAGAAAGCGTAATTCAACCTCTTTGTGCTTGCCCCACAGAACTTAATTTGAAAAGAGAATTCCATACTTATAGTTATTGCTATTTTTGAATATGTAGTTTAACTTGTAATATTTGTATGTATCTAGCTACATATCTCTAATATGTGGTATGTATATGTATGCGAATAAGGACCACTTCCTCTTATCCTACGGAGTTGAAATTTTACATGTTGGTTCAGTTCCGATAACAATGCATTTTTTTATGGTAAGCATTCCCTGAACCGACATCCAGCTTAGGAACTCTTCAACGGTCGGGATTTTGTGTACGTATTATTATGATAGTCACTATTAAGTATTACCATGACATGATTTCTGCACTCAGGTTTGGGTCCTAACTAGGGATCTCAACCTTTAACAGAACAGACATGAAATGTTGTATACGCATTTAATTGTAAAAGCCCATTCTACGTTTCACCATGGCTATACTGCATAAAAGCTATTTTTTATGTATTAATTTAACCTATTTCAATGTTACTCAATATACTTAAGAGTGATTTGTATACTTATTTAAGTACAAGATGAGCCCGCGCCTTCGCCTGCGTGTTTACCTGGGTTAAAAGTAACCTATGCGTTATTAGGTACTATTGGTCCCGGAATAACATATAGGATACTTTTACACCAGAAAAGTTAACCACAAAAAAGCCGCGCGGGCAAAGCCGCGGATACAGCTAGTAAGTATATATTTGGCAAAGGATTCAAATTAACACTACAGATTGTAATGATAATTTACTGTAGGTATATCTATTCACTTATAATTGTTATGTTTTAATTAACCTCTTTTATTTTCCTCGGTGCACATAGTAGTTACCCCGTACCACGGTGCACATATTAAAACAATTGTTGTGTGCGGGTGTGGAGCCCTGGTCCTCGTAAGTCGCGGCTCCCGACAAGTCGGGAATGTATGTAAATTAACCCAAACCTTCAGGTTTAAAGTTTATTTGTATGTTCGCTAGTTTCCATGGCTGGAGTTCAGTAACATTTTAATCATAGTCAGGAAAATGTATGACACTTATTTTCATGCTAAATGTATGACACTAATTATCATGCTAAATGTATGACACTTATTTTCATGCTAAATGTATTGCTAAATGTATGACACTAATTTTCATGCTAAATGTATGACACTTATTTTCATGCTAAATGTATGACACTAATTTTCATGCTAAATGTATGACACTTATTTTCATGCTAAATCTATGACACTAATTTTCATGCTAAATGTATGACACTAATTTTCATGCTAAATGTATGACACTTATTTTCATGCTAAATGTATGACACTAATTTTCATGCTAAATGACCACGCGGGCAAAGCCATGAGGCCCTGCTAGTTAATTATAAATTCAACAAAAGTAGGTTGCACTGCAAAACAAGGAAGAATAGAAAGTATGTTGGCTATGTATTATTTTGTTGGGTTTCCTTCGGTAAGTTAAAACATGTATTTTTTACTTTATTACAACTTTTACTCAAGCATCAGCGTTGTCGGGGATTAGCAAAATGTTTCATATTGCCTCAGAACCTTATCTCATGCTTTATTCATTTTACCAACTGCGCCCCGCGGCATTGCCCGCGCCTTCATTTTTCTGGTGAGAAGAATCCTGTGTTATTCCAGGGCCAAAAGTACCTTTAAGTGCTACGACGTTGTAGCGTTATCTATAAGTTCTGCCCTACATCTAAGATCACTTAGTTGCTAAGCTGATACCATTTTTCATTTCCATCGTTAGAAAGGTGAGATGAAACATTGAACTAGCCCCACTGTTTTTTTAATATTATAACTAGCTTTCCCGCCCGCGACTTAATCCGCGCGGACTACTGTTTATCGTGAAAAAACATCTTATGAGCTTTTAGGATATTAAAAACCAATGCAAAAGTAGGTATAGCACGTGGAAACTTAAAATTTTCCGGGATATATTATATATTATCATCGATTGTTTACCACGAGCGGACTTCTAAACTATCGCGTCATTTTTGTATCGGTGTGGTTTTCATTACTAAAAGTGCTAAAATTTATAAGAACACATTCAAATATTGAAAAGTAATTTCTTTCTCATTTAACGGATCAAGCAAGACGATGCGTACTCCCCGAAAGTTGAGTGAATCTATTTCGCAACCGGAACTGTTCAGCGCTCCAGAGCCGGAATCGAAACATCTACCCCGTAAGAAAAAATGAGATATCAACCCGAACTGTGTGAAGAAGTGACGCAAGCCATGAGTGATATGTGTACAAATATGCAACAAATGTTGTAATGACCTCAAAGTAAATCAGAATGATCAGTTTGCTCATATTAACTCATGTATGAGCACCGTAGACAAGCATAACGAAATTTTATTAAATTCGATCTAAGACATTAAATAGTCCACGTCTGAAATAATGACTGAGCAGAAGGAGTTCAGAGTTCGACTTGAAGCTTTAGAGAAAAAAGATGGACTCAACTGGAGAAGCTAGTGCTACAATTAGAAAACTTGGAACGAAAAGTGAGAGAGACCAGCGTTGAAATCAGAAACCTGCCAGTTGAAAATAATGCGCAGATGATGGAGGCAATTGAAAAAATGCTCCTCTGTACACTACTTCAAATAGATTTTCAGCCCTTATAGATTACCAGCTAAAGAAAGGCATATTAGGCCGATCGTAGTGGAGTAAACAAAAGGTTCAGAAAAAAAAACTTTAAGTGGTTAAAGCGTATAATTTGAATAACTCATTTGATAAGCTCAACTTTACTACCATCCAAGTACCGGAGAAGAAGAAAATTATCTACGTAAGCGAGTATTTAACTAGGAAGGCCAAACATAGAGTTAGTAAAAAAAGAGATTATCATAAAAACAAAACAGTAACTCGAGCTGTGACTGCGGCTGGGTACAAGGTATTATCAACAATATTCGATCAAAAGCCCACGAATGTAGATGCTATCAATATTTAAAAAAAACGATGGGAAGCCTGTCGATTCCAATTAAAAGAAAAAAAATAAGAAAAAGTTTTTGTTATTTATGACGTTCCCCAACCGTTCAAGTCAATAAGTTTTTTTTGTAGGCGGCGTGTTGGTTATGTACAATAAAAAAGCGAAGTGGCAGCATCTAGAGCAATTAGTGAAAAAAAAAACAGAGTACGCTTCACTTTATGAAGATGTCAAAGGCTCATGTTTGACCTCAAATATAGAGCAAAAATTAAAGTAAAGGTAGCTTCCCAATTGATGAGCAACACTGTAGAAAATAAAGAAAACAGCGAGGAAATTCTAGAAACTGCGCATATACTCGAAGATTTAGACAAATTATCTGACTGCACAAATGGTCCAGGAAAACTAAAAGGCAAAAAAAAATATAATCGTCAAATTGTAATTAACGCAGTTTCTACCTCGAACGTTGGAGAGAATATACAAAAAAAAACGACGCTACATTTTCTCAAATCGGCAAGCAAACTCAGGATGAGCAATGTCCGATGCGTGAATGATTATTTAATAACCATAACTGTAGCATCACTAGAGGACATATGTAAATAGGACGGAGCATACTTTGCTGGTTTTCACAGGCATCCAGTCATACTCGTGACTTTCAAGCTTAACTGCAGCAATCCACTTATTTTGCCGAATTGGATCGGCAGGGAATCTAAATGAAAACAAAATTAGCAAAATACATTACTTCTTTATATTTTATTTTTTTATCGATTTACATTTCAATATTTCATCAAGACATAAAAAAAAACATCTAAATTAGTTAAAAATTGTCTGATTTTTGAAGTATTGATCATCTCGGTTTGATAACGTATTTGAACATCTTTGAATATAATTATGATTTTGCTACTGCTTACTAGTGAAAAGTGATTCCTGGACATATTAATCTTGTATGGCTCGTGCGCCACTTCACAACACATGCTGGCATGATGATTCACAGCAGTAATTCACAATGATAAAAACTAAAAGGTATGCGAAGATTTGACGTGTGCTCGCTTGCAAGAAACATTTCCGACTGATGACGCGATGGGCACGACTTTTAAGCCCCGCCTACTAGGACACGACTTGTGATGGGTTGTTTTTTCTAACGCAATTACATTTCCTGACTTTTATTTATTCGTAGATTGTACCTATTCACGAGAATCTACGTTTTCTGACATTATTACTATGGAGGTCACAAGTGACCTGTGTTTCAAATATGTTCAGTTATATAATGCTGGGGGTATCCAATAGTGGCATGAACTTTAATTCTATATTATTTCCAGATCATATTATCTAGTCGTCATATTAGCGGGTGGATGACTGGTACTTAAAGTCCTTCAGAAGCTGTTTAATTTCGTCATCCTCGAGGGTACTACGCCAGAGGCGTGGCACAGGAGCGTAGTGGTTTTGTTCTTTATGAAAGGTGATAAAACCCTTTTGAAGAATTAGAGGCCCATTTCGCTACTGAGCCACGCCTATAAGCTGTTTTCGAGAGTAGTTACAAACCGTCTCGCTCGTAGGTTTGACGACTTTCAGCCTCCCCAACAAGCTGGATTCCGGGAATGCTTTAGCACCATAGACCACATCCATACGCTCCGGCAGATTATACAGAAGACCGAAGAGTATAATCGGCCACTATGTCTAGCGTTTGCGGACTACGAGAAAGCCTTTGATTCAGTCGAGACCTGGGCAGTGCTACAGTCATTACAGCGGTGCCAGATTGATTACCGGTACATCGAAGTGTTGAAGTGTTTGTACAGCAAGGCCACCATGACAGTTCGTCTTCAGGATCAGAGCACGAATTCTATCCAGCTGCAAAAAGGGGTGAGACAGGGAGACGTTATTTCCGAAACTGTTCACCTCTGCACTGGAAGATATATTCAAGCTTCTGAACTGGAACGGATTTGGTGTTAACATCAATGGCGAATACATACACCTTCGATTTGCTGATGATATAGTCATCATGGCTGAAACCCAGGAAGACCTAAGCACAATGCTCAGAGACCTCAATATTGTTTCCCAACAGGTGGGTCTTAAAATGAACATGGGCAAGACGAACATCATATCAAATGCCCATGTCGTACCCATGCCGGTTTATGTTAATTTAGCCATATAAACATGTGTAGTGTTTTATTTGTTTATTATAATCTAATTTTTATTAGTTATGCTGTTTAATAAATGGATATTCTTCAAAAAATAATATTCAAGTATATTATAGCCTGACGTTGCGTAGAACGAAACGTTGGTTTGCAAGTTATTATTTATTCTGGACCATAACTAAAGTATGTGTTTGTTTGTTGTTTATTTTAGCATTCAATAATGAAATGAAAATCAAATGGAAAACAATAAATATATTAAATAGGTAGGTTATAGTCACAAGATTTGTGTGAGTTTGTGCGAAACGTGGATAAACTAAAAGTGGAATTGCTTTGTGAGATGTAATGTATGTCGAGGTTATGTTCGTTTTCGGATATAAAATTGACAAATATGCCTTGATTTAGCAACAAATACGTACCTATGTACCATATTGTATTTAAGAATGTCATGTGATAAAGTGGTCTTTGCATATACCTACAATTGGTCATCGAGTTAGATCGAAACTGAACAAATATATCGCAAGTTCTAACAGTCTTTGGCTTGGCTATACAGGAATTTTGGTGGACTAATGAATATTATCTAAGCACCTATTCGAGTCTAGTTTAATTTAATTTACCTACTAGGTACATAGACATATATACTAGGTATATGCATTTTCACAAATGCTCATCAACAACATACAAATTTAATGGATTTTTACCTCATTTCAATGCATACATAATCGGTTATGTTTTGTGACACACATGTTTGCTTTGAGCACCAGCCGGGGTTCAGAATGATCATAGCTATATCTTTATTTTCAGATTCAGTTCAGTACCTGTCTATCACAGTAAACAGGATAATTTCAAGTCGGATTGCAGCGGGAAGAGATTCATAGCATGTCCATAAAATGCAAAACGATGCTGCTTCTCAAACTACTTGTTATATTTGTATTATAATATGTAGCTATATACCTAGTTACTGCACTGTTTTATACCATTTGAATAAAATGGTGTGTTGGAAATATTTACTTTGTTGTTGTGAATTACTATATAATTACATTGTAATTAGTGGGCTACCAGTGATCCAGTAATGGCTTGTAAGTTTTTAGAATGTTTTATGTATAGTCCTTATTTAATAAAGACACTTGCCCGTTATATTTTTTTTAGAAAGGTTTTTACAATAATTAAACATGCTATTTAATAAAGTTTGTTTAATTTTCTGTTTCTCTATCCATACTCAGTCTGTATTTATGCTAAAACTAGCTGCATGGCGAGGCTTTGCAAACATTGCCAGCCTCGTTCGAAATTTAAAGAAATATTTCCTCCAAATTGCAAATCTCTAGGTCCACCGGTTTAGGCTGTGTGTTGTCTATGAATCAGTTGGTAGGTATGTCGCTTGTGACATACTATTTCATAGGTATCACTGTACTGTATGTTTCTACTTGCATAATAATTTGTAGTTAAAAAATAACAACAAAACATAGATAGATAGATAACTCTTTATTGTATATACTTAGAAGTAAATCGTACATTGTACAAAATATAATATAGAAGTAGTATTCATGTCACTCAATCTGAAACAAATAAGAAAAATTTATAAAACTTTGTATTTATTGTACGCTGACGTAAATACACTGAATGCACTAAATATGGGTACTAGATAATAGATACGAGTACACATACAAAGATATGAATATTACATTCATATCTCGGAAACAAATACTTCTGCTCATCACACAAATGATTGCACCTTGCGGGATTCGAACCCGCATCCATTGGTTGACTTTCAGTCAGGGTCACTAGCCACTCGGCCAACTGGTTGCCAAATGTAGTGGCACTGAATGTAAATGACAAAATGAATTTTTCACCTCCTTTTTGAACGACAAATATGACAATGTGCAAAATTCAAGTTATCAGATTGCACTATGGAGAGTGAGCATAAGAACTGCACAATCTGATTCCCTATCACCGTACAAACTAGAATATTGGCAATGCGGACCTTTTTATGATAGAAATACCACACACAAGCACGAAGCGTTACACTTCTTCATTCATTGTAAGATCTGCAAAAGAGTGGAATGCCCTGCGCTCGTCATTTTCTGGTAAAGTATAATGAATCCAGGTGTGTTCAAGTCAAGAGTGAATAGGTATCTACTAGGCAAGGGTGCTTCACTTTCGACCACATCATCGCTTTCCATCAGGTGAGATCGTGGTCAAACAATTGCATAAAACGTAATAAAAAAAAGGTGCATTAGATATGGGTTGAAAGTAGGCAGTTCCCGATGAAATTTTAACTGATTACCTATAAATGTATCATTTTAGGTTTTGTACTTATTTTGTTTTAATTGTTAATATGACTTTGTATCTTTTGTCGATACTTTTAATACATTTTGACTGTTATTTTTGCAAATTCTTTCATAATGAATGGTCTAGGGTGTAAATAGGCCTGTGATTGTTCCTCAAAACCTTCTGGAGATGTTTTTCTTCTGCAGCTGGCTACAAATTCTCCCTTCAAAAATATTCTATAAATAAACATACATAGATATAAACCAATATTACATCAATGACTCGGAAACAATCATTTGTGCTCATCACACAAATGATTGCACCTTGCGAGATTCGAACTTGCAACCATTTGTTGACTCTCAGTCAGGGCACTAGCCAATCCATCTCTTACGACCACCTGGGTGAACCGTGGAAAGTTTTTATTTTACAATATCTTACCTTTGTCCACCTGGGTGTTACTTGGGAAATATTTAGTTTCCACTGTCCACCTTGTTATCAAAACTTTTCTGATTTGAAGTGCATAGAGATAATAATTTATTGGTCTATTTTGTTGATATTTGTTGTTAAACATTGAACATCCACAGATATTATAATAGCCACATGGTCAGCACCAATATTAGGGGCTTGAGAGCCTGTCCATTAGTTTGGAGATGTTGTTTTTCTGCAGTTGGCTAGGTACAAATTCGCCCATCAAAATATTCTTAATTTTATGTTTTTGTAGGTTAGGTAGTGCCTGTAATCGAATAAATTAGATATGTTAAACTGAAATAAGTGCTAGTAGAAGTAAATATCGAAATATTCTCTTTGTATCGAACTATATATATATATCACAAAAAAACAGATTTTATTATTTTAGAAGGGTAATAAAAATAATTATATTTATATATTTATTTAATTGTTTTGCACAAAAATAGTGTACAAGGATCGATTTAATGCTAAACAGCATTATCTACCAGTCATCCAGGTCGTGAGAGAAATAATAGTAGGGCGTGCGGCTCAAAGTACTGAACAATAAATACAAAAGAAACAAAGTAAATAAAAAAAAACATAATAAGTAATTTTTTTTTTTTTTTAATAATTATTCATAAACCAGTACATACATAAATAACTAAATACTTTACTAAATATAATATACCTACCATAATATGAATTAAATCAGTTAATGAAAAGAACACACTTACTACCCTAGGTGGATGATTTAAGAGGATGATCAGGATAAAGATTTTTTGTCAAAATATTTTTAAGTTGCTAGCTTAAAGTTTATATTTAAAGGTAGTTTATTCCAGAGGCGAACTGCCATCGAAGAAAATGATTGGATAGGAAGGATATTTTGTGTTTGGGAGTGGCCAAAGCCAGGGTATTAGATGATCTAAGTTCCCGGTTACGTGTGTCGGCAAGAAATTGAAAATTTTGCTTCAGATAGTTTGGAGAATTCGGGTCATTTAACACTGAAAAAAGGAGACAGAGAATACGTGAATACATGTCTCTTACGGATAGGTAGCCATTTTAACTTGGTTCGGTATTCAAAGACGTGATCGTATTTTCGAAGGTTAAAAATGAAACGGATACAAGAGTTTAATAACCGGTCTAATTTATTTAAGAGTTTTTCTGAGAGATCAGCAAAGCTGATGTCCGCGTAGAAAATAATAGGTAGGAGGAGAGTATTCACAAGGGAGATTTTAGTTTTAACAGAAAGAAAATGTCTTAGTCTTAGTATAGAGTGAATAGAGGCATATTTGCGGGAGATTTCACGAACATGGGGGGTCCAGCTAAGATTTGAATCGATAATAACCCCAAGATCTTTTACCGTAGGCGTGAAAGGTATTGTACAGTTTTCGAATGAGAGTGATGACATTTTGGAAATATCGACCTTAACAAGCTTTCTTGAGCTGCCAATCATGATGGCTTGACATTTATTTTGATTAACCTTAATTCCATAGCCAAAGTCAAAAGTTTATTTATTTTTCCTCACAAATGGCTACACAGTAATTGCGATCAGACAGAAGTAAAAAACAAACCCAGCTTTGTGAGGAGCTGGTGCCTGAAATAGGTTTAAAAAAACCTGTAGTACAGGTCACCAGGATCCCCTCCCGTGGGAAGAAAATTATCTTGGCATCCCCATCCTAAATAAACAATTATTTAATTTTGTGGGTAGAAGAAAAATAATAAACATAGCTACATATTTGTTCCGAGCGGTAAGAAGGCTGTATGAGTGTTGTGTAGTGATAAGTACGTGAGTGTAGCTGTGGTGCGTGTGGTGAACGTGTCCGTGTTTGTGTAGTCGAGATATAAAATGAGAGTCAGTAGTAAAGTTACAAGTGATTTCATACTTGTTACAAGCAGACTCAAAATTGACATTAAGGTACATCTAATGATGAGAAAAAAAGGCAAGGAATGGAACTATTAAGTTACAAACAGTAGATTAGAGGTGCTTAGGCTTATTTACATCATTATGTACCGAAAGTTGGCGCTTTAAAATGTTAAACAATGGTCATTTATTGGATCATTACGAAATTTAGAAGAATGGTATACCATTGCGGTGTAAAGAGGTTGACATCCTAAAATGAGATCATTATAAGTCAAATCAAATTGAAGCACGCTAAAGAAACTATTAGACAAATAGAGGAAAAACTATAATTATTATTAAACTAAAGGTTTCAGTAGTTTTTCAGTTTCATCATAGTCCAAAGTTTTGAGATATTTAAAGAGAGTTTGTTTGCAACTATGGCGGTGTAGCTGGTATAAATTTAGAATTTTGTTTAGCTTATTATATAGATAAGGACCCTGGAAGCAGAAGAAATTATGTGACCTGGCTGAATTATG
This sequence comes from Alsophila aescularia, assembly GCA_946251855.1. Lineage (NCBI taxonomy): Eukaryota > Metazoa > Arthropoda > Insecta > Lepidoptera > Geometridae > Alsophila > Alsophila aescularia. Next base: position 13,323,799 of record OX276381.1, read on the forward strand.
TAAAGGTGCCTGACAGACAGTGCCCTTTCTGCGCTTGTCTTTCATAATTTCAGGGTTGTATTCGAGTTGAGAATGTTTTTTGAGGACAGTGTGAAAAATGAAGAGTTGCCTGACAGTTAGGACCTCCCATTCTTTGTAAAGGTCAACAGTTGGATATCGGAAGGGTAGACAAGCTCCGACTTTTAATATCGCACGTTGCGCTCTCTCAACCTCAATCAGATGTGTTTTGGCAGCACCACCCCAGGAGATAATACAGTAGCCAACTAGAGACTGACATAGGGCAAAATATACTATTTTGACAATTTTACGGTCAGCAGTATGTCGCAAGCCCTTAAAAATATAAATGAGTTTACGTAATCTGGTCACAAGAATGTCAAGGTGTGGCTTAAAGGTAAGTGTGTGATCTATAATAACACCTAGGTATTTCATTTTGTCAGTTCTTTGAAGAGCAGGACAGGAGCAATTAAGAAATCCTGGATCACAAACATGGGCAGTTATGGATAAGGTCGACGGTGGAAGAAAATCTGACCTCAAGGCAAAGGGGACATACCTAGTTTTAACGACATTTAATGTCAGTACATTATTTTGTAACCATTCACAGACCCTATTAACTCCATTTTGAGCAATATCAAATACCTCGTCCCAGCTATCACCGCTAAAGAAAAGAGCAGTGTCGTCAGCAAATGTGAGTGTTGTGCCACCACCAAGCTGGAGCTCACAGAGGCCATTTATATAAACTAAAAACAGTGTTGGACCCAATATACTGCCTTGCGGAACTCCGTACTTAGTAGTTTGCTCATCACTAAGCCAGTTCTCAATTTTGACTCGCTGCTTCCTTGAGGCCAGGTAATCATCAAATAACCGCAACTGAATGCCTCTGACACCAAGCATTTCCAATTTCTGTAACAAGTGTAGGATAGAGACCGTGTCAAAGGCCTTAGCCAGATCAAGGAACACAACCAAGCACTTCCTCTTGTCATCCAGATTGGTTAAAGCAGAGTTAACCAGTTCATGAACCGCATCATCTGTAGACCTACCACGACGAAAGCCATATTGAGAGTCTGAAAGAAGATTGTTTGATTCTAAGTAATTGATTAAACGACGGTTCATTAGACGTTCAAGAATCTTTGAAAGCGTGGGTAAAATAGAAATAGGCCTAAAGTTATTGACGCAGTCTCTACCACCACCCTTATAAATTGGTTTAATAACCGCAATTTTAAACGCTGACGGAAAGACTCCCGTTGACATGGCCAAGTTACAAATATGCATGATAGGAGATAAAAGAACGTGAATATATCTCTTTAATACTCTGCCAGAGATCAGATCGATCCCCACCGAACCGCCATCTTTTAGACAACTAACAATGTGTAAAATTTCGCCTTCATCAGCAGGTAACATAACAAAAGAGTCGCGGGTGGAAGAATTAGCTTCATTAAAGGTATTTGAAGAGCGTTGGATAATTTTTTCAGCAAGCCTTGTGCCAACATCCGCAAAGAAAGAGTTTACTTTATTGACACTCATTTAACACTCATCATAGCAATTCGTTATTTCAAATAATAAATCAGTTATTGTCTGTATATGGTTTAACATCTTTCAGCTAAGTAGGTATTTCAAATAATAACTCAGTTATTTGTCTGTATATGGTTTAAAATCTTTATCGGACCAGTTAAGAATTCGCAAGAGATCAGCATTAAGAACATCGATAGCATGGTTCAAATTATCGGTTGAACTGGAATAATACAACTGAAAGTCATCGGCATAAAAATGATAGTTGCTTTTAAGGTTAGGAGAACAGAAATTAATGAAAATGGAAAATAGAAAAGGTGTCAGGATTCCACCTTGTGGCACACCAGCATCCACTTAACACCAGTCGGAGAAATCCTGTCCATTTTGAATTTGTTGACTGCGATCTGGTTAACGGTAGACAATGAAAAATTTAACCGAGGTAACAAAGCGAGAAGCAAATCATGGTCGACAGCATTGAACGCAGTGACTAAGGAGTTTTCCATATTTTGACGTATGTCTTCTGTCACTTTTAATAGTGCAGTAGTAGTGCTGTGACCTACTCTGAAGCCTGATTGGAAGGGATTGTGGAAATTTCATTGGATAAATACTACGTCAATTGCCTATGCACAACGGATTCAATAACTTTGGAAAGAAAAGGTAAGATTGAAATAGGTCGGAACTCGTTAGGGAGGTTGGGGTTCGGAACTTTCGGGAGAGGAACGACATACGCTTTGCGCCACTGAGACGGGTATTGACTAGAGCTTAGAGAGTAATTAACAATGTGAGTGATGACAGGGAGAACTGGTTTTTAAAATATAAATAAGCATTACTCTTCCGATATTGTCATTACCTTAAAATTTAAGAGAGATTTAAGAGAGCACCTTATGAACCATATCTTGGCTAACAGAAGAGAAATTAAAATGAATTGTCGGCGCAGATAGATTGAATTTGAAGAAGAGAATCATTCTTGATTAGAGGGGAGATATTGATACTATTAGAAAAATGTTGGTTGAGAATATTAAGATCTATGGAAATTGTAGTATCTGAGACCTTTGGTTTACTTAATCCGAGCGTACGCAGAAACTTCCAGATCCCTGCAGGCGTTGCTTACTCTATTTGGTCTGACATATAACGTCTCTTAGCATTGCGAATATACTGATTACAACGGTTCCGTAACTTTTTATAGGAATCCCAATTTTCAGTGGTTCGATCCCGCTTGAATTTACGAAACCCTCGGTCTCTCCTAGCCATCGCTCTTCGAATCATGTCATTCAACCAGTAGAGTAGGGGCACGTTTATTTTTTACTGTCCGAATTGGCGCGTGTTGATCGAAAAGACCAATAACACTGGAATTCAGGTCATCTACCTTATCGTCAATGGAACCAAAGTTTTCGGAGCTCATCCAGTTAAAACGATATTTCTCTTTTGACATCTTCTGAAAATAATTTTAATTGAAATCAAGAACTCATTGACATTTTTCATATTATAGTTAATTGGATGAATGACTATAACCTTGACATAAATTATTCAAAAACTAAAATAATGCAATTTCGACCTTACCAAAAAGCCCCCCTTGACATTAATTTTACTTACAACGGCAATAAACTAGAATGTGTAGATACTTGTACCTTATTAGAATTGGATATAGACATAAACATAAATTGGAAAAGTCATATCCAAAAGATTAAAGCCAAATTCTCAAGCTTTACTTATGCACTTGGAGAACTATGTAAGGTTACGGACCTCAAAACAGCCATATCAGCATATTATGCTTATGCATATGCTTGTACTGGTGCTGTTATGGGGGAATAGTGTAGATGCACAAGACGTTTTTATTTTCCAAAAAAGATGCATTCGCATACTTGCCAATATAAAAGAGCCGGAAAGCTGTAAGCCGCACTTTATTAATTTGAGTATTCTGACCTTAACTTCAATTTATATCATGGAAGTAGGTATTCAAATATCCACAGTTTTTTATTAAGCGTGCTGATTAAGTACGGCGGTATGCAACTAAATTTAGACATAAATTAGTACTGCCTTCTTCCAAATTAAAAATGCACAGTTCTGTACCAAATGTTATGTCAGTAAAAATATATAATAAAATACCCGATGAAATAAAATACGAAGAAAAAGATAACGTTTTTATAAATAAATTAAAAATGCTTTTAATTAAAAAAAATTATTATAATTTAAATGATTTTATGAATGACTAAATTAGTCTAATACATTATCCAACAGGAATTAGTTTTTAAATGGTTCGGTCCGCTCCTACTTTACATTGGTGGGTGTACAAATGTAAAGTAGGAGCGGACCGCTGAGGGTAATATGTCATTCTACCTATTAATTATTAAGATCTTTTGTAACATATTATGGCAATAAAAGATTGAGTATTGAGTATCATTAGCATCGTTGAGTAGTAGTTTTTTAGGTCTAATCGAGCAAAATTACTTTTCTAAGGGTTTGGGTTTAGGTGTTCTGACTTTTTAGGAGGTGTAAATGAGGTCATGGTGAGAAAAAGCAGGAGCGAGGAGTTACCAGTGGCTGGCTATAAGATCTGTATCTGAAGTTAAAATAAGGTCAAGGAGAGTTTCCGAAGTACCAGCATGGTGCGTAGGGAGTAGATGGAGAACATTTAGATTGACGGACTCAAAAATGTTTCTGAAACGGGCAGCACGCTGATCTTTAAGGAGTAAACAAGTGTTGAAATCTCCCATTATCAGTAAATTATTATAATCGGCGGTCAGATTTTCCAAAGACCTGTTCGACTTTTGATAAGTAGTCAATACTTGGAGGGCAATAAACTAACCCCCAAAAGCAATTTAACTCCGAAATCAATTTCTATGAATAAATACTCGGGCCCGGCACTATACGCCGAAGGAGACAAAAACAGTCTTGTAACGAAGATGGCTCTTCAGGTAAATAGCGACCCCTCTTCCCTCCGTTTTCAGTGCGATCGTTGCAAATCAAAACATAATTAAGGATTGGAAAGAAGGCAGAGGGGAGACTGGGTTTAAGCCAACTATCTCTGACACTAGAACCGCATGAAGACAGTCCAGGTCAAATGACTCTAGAGCATCAGCAAGATGAGAGAGTATAGTTTGTGCGTTGATATGGCACGCGTTAAAGTTATAAGACAAAGACACAAAGTGAGTTTTAAGAAGTTCCGCCAGAGTTAGCAAGTTATCATCAACACTACAGAAAGAATCGTCAGATTCCGCTGTTCCAAACGAATCATCATCACAAAAATTCATATAAAATAAAGACCAATAAAAGTACTTAAAAAAATAAAATATGAAGTATATATTGTACAATTAAAATAACGAGTACTGTTATTCAAATAAGAGAGTGCGCTTTTTTATTGTACGACCTGCCGGCTGAAAGAAAATGCTTAACTATAATTACAAGCAGAATATTTGAAAATCAAAACTAAACAAGAAGTCAGAGGAAAGACTAAAAACATAAATCAATCAAGCAAACTATGGAAAATAAAATTTATGACACAATTAAGTCCTATTTACATTAAAATAGTAGCGATTATAAAATAATAACACCACATAAAAAGACGAAACTTATGAATACAGGTACAATAATTATTATTATACTACGTTCTACATAAACGCACCCAAAGAGAAACGAAAAGCAATGGCAAGAACAGGGAGCCAAACAATATATAACTAGCCTAAAAGTATATATTTATCAAAGATTAGCTGTACCCGCGGCTTAGCACGCGTGGTCATTTCTTTAGATTAAAAGTACCATAATATAAGATCAAACGAACTTCTTGAAGTGAAGTTCGATCATTATTATATGAGTCGCTTTATTCGAAGATACATTTAACTAGGTAGTCCCTTTGTTTTTCGATCAAAATCGAAAAAAAACGATTTTCTGAACGTGCGAATAATGCCTTGTAGGCTTACAAGGCATTATTCGCACGTTCAGAGAATCGATTATTTTTTACTGGTCTCACTATTGGCTCCTCTCTGGTCAACCAAAGTGTCACTTCATTCATATTTAGAGAATTAGAACTTTTCTACTTTGGGTTTGGGTGGGAGGGAACTTTGTATCTTCGAATGAAGCGACTCATATAATAATGATCGAACTTCACTTCAAGAAGTTCGTTTGATCTTATATTATAGATAGATAGATAGATAACTCTTTATTGTACACCACATAGAACAAAAAATACAATAATAACTAAAACATTTATACAAAATAAATGGGACAATGGGCGGTCGATTATATTTCGTCGCTTCATTCTTCAGATACATTTAACTAGGTAGCGAGGTCAGATACATTTAACTAGGTAGGTGTTCAGAGGTTTATTTTAATAATCAATGCATTTATTTGTATTAATAAAACATTAATGAGTTAAGTAGAAAATCTTTATTTAGAAAATATGCTTCTAATGTTAACTAATCAACAGATCAACAAAAATGTGATTAGGTAGGTATTTATAAATCAATTATTGCTAAAAATTAGCTTATGATTCGACTGATACGTTTCTATGAAAGTATTATATATCGTGTATAGGATACACTGATACCAAAAATACAATTTGCAATTAATAACTCCGTAAATGAAGTGACAGGCTACACATCGTCATTTTTAGTATATGGTCGAGAATTGGTGACCTGTGGATCCCATTACACGAATATCGAATCTGACATCGGCGATCTTATTTTTCAACCACGTGATCAATATGCTGAGAATTTGGGTACACTTTCATCTATATTTAACAAGGTGCAACTAGCCCTCTTGCAAGCGCATACTAGGAATTGTCAATCTTATAATCTTCGCAAAAGATCTGTTGAATTTAATGTTGGTGATGTGATATGGAGAAGAACTTTCTACCAAAGTGACAAAGACAAGTATTTTAATAAAAAATTAGCTCCTAAATATCTCAAATGTAAGATAATTTCTAAAAAATCGCCTCTGGTTTACGAATTAACTGATATGAATGTTAATTTCCTTGGCTCATGGCACGTAAAAGATTTTAAACTAACCAATTATAAAGACTAATAATCAATAGTTATTGATAAATGTAGATTACTATATGATAACTAAATATAATACTATATATCTACACATCTATACTACTACTACTACTACTACTATATATCTATATCTTACTCTCTCCAGGTGGTAGGAGAAGCTAGTGATCTCTCCAACCAGGGTGGTACCACCGGTCTGTTGCTTTACTGAGCGCAGAAAGCTGGGAAACTCTTCGTACAGGCACTATTAAGGGGATAATCTTACATCTTACTCTCTTCCCCTATCTGCGTCTTCTATGCATCCCTATTTGGCACTTCTAATACTCAAAAAATTTCGCACTACTTTTAAATATTTGTACTTAACATAACTATTTTTTTATTTTAAACTTAACTCATTGCAGCATCATGACGACCTTTTTTCTACACAACTAAACTTTACTAAACTTAGGCATCTGACCCTCATAACTTGAAACTTATAACCCTAAAAAAAAAAAAAAAAACTAAGGCTGGGTTGCACCATCTACAGTTAACTTTAAACTACAGTCATAACTGCAGTTAAAACTCCCGTTAAGCAGAAATGTGTTGCACCATTTAACTATGGTCAAAATGACGTCATAACTTAACGGTAACATTAACCACGCAAAATTGGCAGGTTAAAGTAAAGGTTATAGTTAAAAGCTGTCAAACAAAGCCTCTAACCTCAAAATAACTTTATCAACTTTTCTAAGTACCATATCCTTGTAAAGTAAAAGTTGTACCTAACCTAGTCAATCATGTCTCTTCTAAGAGAAATGTTGTGGGAAAGTTCCTCCGACAATGAAAATGATGAAGAATATGTGGAGATTAGAAAGAAAAAAGTGTATCTTCCTAGAATTGATCGCTTCGCCAAGTGGGATGAAGACTCCTTTTTAGCGAGATTCCGAGTATCCAAAACGATAGCAAGAGCTTTGGCTCTGCACCTGGAGTCTTTGTTATTCACGCGAACTAAGTAAGTTTATTTTTACAGACAATAGGTACTTACTATTATTATTCTAACAGAATGAACTTGGTTAGGTAAACAAGTAGGTTGGTAGGCTTGCTTAGCTATACTATACCTATATTAGAAGACTCATTTCTTATATTTCTTTTCAGAAACTTTGCGATAACTCCAGTTCAACAAATTTTGATTGCATTAGAATATTATGCCTGTGGCTCATTCCAAAGATGTATCGGTGACACTGCTGGAGTCCACAAATCAAGCGTATCTCGGATAATATACCGCGTTAGCAAAGCTATCGCAAGGATGCGACCTCAGTGGATTTATATGCCTAGAACTGTTGAAGAAATTCAGGCCACAGCCACAAAATTTTATGAAATTAGTGCTTTTCCAAAAGTGTGCGGTGCTATAGATTGTACTCACATACCTATTCAATCTCCAGGTGGCCTAGAAGCAGAGATTTACAGGAATAGAAAGTTAACATTTTCTATTAATGTGCAAGTAATATGTGATTCAGATCTTTGCATAAGGAGTATAGTGGCACGCTGGCCTGGGAGCAGTCACGATAGCCATATTTTCAACTGCAGTATCATAAAAGGCACGACGAGGAGGACGGTGAAATGATGGGACATTGGCTGCTTGGAGACAAGGGCTACGCAGTGAAACCCTATTTGCTGACTCCTCTTCGTGATCCAATCACAGATGGAGAAAAACTCTATAATGAAAGCCAGATTCGAACAAGGAATGTTGTAGAACGAGTATTTGGATGCTGGAAAAGAAGATTTCCAGCTCTGTCAATGAAATTAAGGACACATATAAGTAGACTCCAACCCATCATAGTGGCTACAGCTGTCCTTCATAATATGTGTAGAAAAATGAAAGACCCTATGCCTCCAGTTTAATACCAGTTTGTTATCATTTGAAGACGAATTTGTGAATGAATTTACACCAAGTAGAGCTGACGAAAATAACAGAACAGACTTAATAAATACCTATTTTAGCAGATTACATTAACTAATTTGACGAAATAAAATGTTAAAACATGTATCATGTTTATTTATGTTACACATGTAATTATCAATCATTATTAAAAATTTCTTTAGGTACAAAAACACTTTTATTTCTTACACACACTATCGTTCATATTGATATATAGTTTTTTCGATTCTAATATTTCTATTTCGAGGCGTAATTTCTTCATTTCTAACTCGTGCTTTTCATTATTTTGCTCTATTCGCTGCTCATGTTCTGCCCTTTGCTGTTTTATGCTTTCTTGGAGCTTTTGCACTTCTACCACGTTCAGTTCATCTAGAACAGACACCTTTTTCTCATGAAGCAGACGTCGAGCGCTGGTATCGTCTCTTTTTTTAGTTAGACCTGCAAAAACAATGGTAAAATAAAAAAAAAACAAAAGCAATATAGAACCACCTAAATTAATTTTATTGTCCATCTGCGGGTTTGTTAGTGATAACGCTGAATCAGTGATGAGATCGTAGCCTAATGGTTCTGTAGTACAACTTAGAATCCAACGATGCCAGGTTCAATCCTAAACTCCGCACCAATGATTTTTTTAAGTTATGTGCGGTTTTCCATCAGGGCACGTTAAGCTGTCGGTCCCGGCTGTCATTGATTAATAGCAGTTGTTAAGCCATTTCAGAGGCCCTCGGGCGGCTTGACAATTTCCTCATTTGACAAACAAACAAATGAATCAATAATTATAATGAAATTGTGAATTTCTATTGCCTAATAAATGCAGTAACCTACGTTTCAATGGTGAAGACACTGGCCTTTTCAACGATGAATGGGGTGTACTAGCATCGAAGGCCCATTTTTTTTGCATATTGGTATCTTCTGGTGCTGAATTCTCGTCTATTGAACTTTTAGTCGACTCTATTTTAGTATTCTGAAAAATAATAATTAAATAAATTTCATTAAAATATAGCTTCATTACTCTTCAACATCATTATCAAAAGTTACAAACATTAAAACAAAGCTTCATTACTCTTCAACATTATTATTAAAAGTTACAGAATTAACACACAAATGTAGTTGTAGTATAGATTGAAAAAGTCAAATCTGTTGCTGTGAAAATAATTTAAATTAATTATGTACCTTTTGCTCTTGGATTTCCGCACCCTCATCTAATATTTCTATGGCTATGACTGTATCCAATGAGCTTGGAATCTGCAATAAAATAAAATTCAATAGGTATGTAATAACTACACTTACACACAGTCAACTGTTAAACTAATACTAATGAAAGTAATGATGTAAATGCTGTCATAAAGTAAAAAATAAGGATGAAGTACTCATATGTAGGTATTTAATTATTCTCTAATACTACAAGTATAAACATTAGAAACGGGTATTTACCATGGATACTATTTGTATTGAATTTATAGTATGCATGGTAAATATCCCATTTCTAATGTTTATACTTGTAGTGTTTGTGATCAAGTGAGTTTAAAGAAAAAAACTCTCTGATAAGTAGGTACTTACAATTTGAGTCTGGGAAGTCAATACATCATCATCATATACTGCCTCATTCCCATCAATAGAAGATGACATTATAGACCTAATCCAATCTACAGGGTCTTCGGATGTTGGTGGCAGATGAGGTGGCCCACCTCCTGTTCTTCGCATCTCTTGGCGCTCTTTGCTAGCTTCCTAGGAGCACAATTACACAGATTAAAGTAATTTACTTTACAAAATAATTAACAATAGATTACTATGAATAAATCTTTGATTTTGTTTTAAGAGGTTACATTTCGATAGGTACTGTAGTAGAGTAATATCCACACCTTTTTAGCATTTTTCTTAATGATTTCAAATTTGTACTTTAATTGTTTTATAGTCCGGTGCGTTTCTCCTTGCGAATTGAATTCATTTAGAAAGACACTCCATGTGTATTCCTCTGTCTGCTACTTGTCCCATCGGTTTTTTTACACATGATAATGTTTTTATATTTTTGTATAAGCGACTGTAGTCGAAGTACTTCTTCATTTGAAAAGTTTGTGCTTCTGTCTCTGGAAAATAAGTACACACAATTGATAATACAAAACAAGAAAACAACATGTAACAAAAAGCAAAACACTAAATTGAAAACATACGACTTACTTGCTTTTCAGAAGTAAAAGTGGTTCTCCCATTTTTCTTTATAGCACAATAAATTTCACCGCACAAATGAATTTATACATATTTACCCAAACACTATAGAATGTATAGAATTAATAGCAAATTTTCAAAATAATTACCAATTGAAAAAATTCTGCCGGATATTAATGAACGTGTTAAAATAAAATTGAAGGAGCAGTTAACAAAGACCCCATATCTCTCTGTCACAACAGACATGTGGACCAGTGACGCTTCCTCACAAGTCAATGATTTTATAAGTCTTACTGGACATGGTGTCAATGAAGATTTCCAGCTCAAATCTTATTGTCTGGAAGTGTTTCCCTTTGAAGGTGACTCACATTCAGGAGAAAATATTGCCCACAATATGCATATGACGTTTCTGGAATGGCAGCTATTGGGTAAAGTTGCAGCAGTTGTAACGGACAACGCACGGAATATGGTTAAAGCAAATGATGAGCTTGATCTTAGTATTAAACATATTTCTTGTTTGGTACACAGCATCCAATTAGCGCTGAAAAAAAGTTTATTTGGTCAAGAAAGCTTGACCGAAATGTTAACCACATGCAGGGGAGTGATTACTCATTTTAATCACTCAACCTCCGCACTCAAACAACTGAAAGATTCTCAACAAGCTAACAATATACCGAAACATGTTTTGTTTCAAGATGTTGAAACTAGATGGGACTCAACATATCAGATGTTGAAGAGAACAACGCATAGCGATTCAAGATGTTTTACCATCTCTACCAAATTTTCGTCATGAAATCACAGCAAGGCAATGGGCTCTTATGAGCCAAATCATTGATATTCTGGCCAATTTTGAAGAAGCTACTAAAGAGCTAAGCAAAGAATCAACGACGTTATCTCAAGCAATCCCAATAATACGAAGTCTAAAATCTTGCCTCAATAAAATTTCAAATGATCCTTCTTCTCATCCTGATGTAAATGATCTGGCAAACTCCCTATTCAGTGGACTTTCGAATAGATTTGCCTTTATGGAAAGTGATGAAACTTATCTATTAGCAACGATCCTTGACCCACGGTTCAAAACAAGGATTTTCAGCTCAACAGTGGTCGCTGAAACCGCTCGATCAGTTCTTAACGCTGCTTTTGATGGCAGAGAGGCCGTAAGACCGACAAGACCTCCAGAAGAACCTCAACCGTCGACAAGTAGAGGAATTGCCAAGTATGCCAAGAAATAATTGAAGAGGCTGAAATGGAAGAGCCAATTTCAATATTTTCTGGTGAGTATGAAAAAAGTTAGAAAAGTTATTAATAGGTAATAGGTAATAGGTACTCTTTGTCATCTACATAGTATACTAAAAGTTAAATTTAATTTCAAAATGTCTTTTTACAGGGGATTCGCAAACTAAAAACAAAATAGATGCTTATCTAAAGCTCCCAAATTTATCGACGACTGCTGATCTACTGGCCTTTTGGCGAGAAGATGTCCATTTTCCAAGTCTGAAAAAACTTGCTTAAAAATATTTTTCACTGAAGCCATGTACAGTCACCTCAGAAATACTTTTTTCAACGGCTGGGAACATTCAGACTGAAAAAAGAAATCGCCTTAAACCAGAAAATCTACAAATTTTATGTTTTTAAATAAAAATTTGCCTGTTGTAGATTTTAATTATTACAAGAATAGAAATTTATCAAATAAATTAGTCTTTTATTACCATGGCGAGATATTCGTATTCGTATTCGTATTCGCCGAATAGTAGGTTTGATATCCGTATTCGTATTCGTAAAAGTACTCTTCGTTGCATCACTACAGTTCTAAAGGCTGACATGATGATGATGATGAAGTACTTTGAAGGAGGGCGCGTCACGCTGCTGATTGCGGCTGTTATTGCGGATAAAGTCGTTAAAATATCAGAGGCCCTCGGGCGGCATGAATACCTCTGACACCAGAAGCCAGCACTACCTCATAAGACAAATAGCAAGCAACCTACGGCGAGGTGGTTATTTATTCATACTTCACGACACTATAAAAAAACTCTATCTAATTAAAATTTGTAATAGATACGTGATGTGAGTCAAAGAGTCTTCTTGCATCGAGATTGTGCATGACTACATACAACTTATACTGGCGTTGCGGCGGTTTCTATGTAAAATTGTTTAGGAAAGTATTTTTGTAAAAATCCAAAAGGTACGGTGACGTTATTAAAGTTATATTACTTGACATTGCTTTCACTTTTGATAAGCCAAAGTTCACATTATAATTGGGAAAAAATATTTTACTTTAAACGTTAAAAACAAAACAACAGATAACATGGGCATTTGACCATAATAATGTTATCATTGGAAAGTCCACCGAGATAAACGCGGTAGAAACATTCTGAAACCCCAGCCAAATAATGACGCAATTTTTCAATTTTTCAAGACGCAAAAATTTTCCAGCTAAACGCCAGGCCTAAACAAATGTTTGCAGCAGTAACTATCAACAGGTGGAGTGACTACCTGCAAAAAGCGGCTGGCAGGAAACGGACCGGGAAGACCGAGCTCAGTGGCGTGCATTAGGAGAAGCCTACGTCCAGCAGTGGACAAATAAAGGATGATGATAATGGTATCCATAGTTACAACACGATAGTCAGACACAAGCGAGAGTTCACTAAAATTAGTTCTGCTTACGTACGATTGAAGGCGCTGTAAAAATATGACTCGAGTAGTGTCAGCCAATTTATACAATTGGCTGACACTACTCGAGTCATACGACATTATGCAAGCATACAATTCTAGCGAGAAAGTATTCGAACGCCAGAAAGCGTAATTCAACCTCTTTGTGCTTGCCCCACAGAACTTAATTTGAAAAGAGAATTCCATACTTATAGTTATTGCTATTTTTGAATATGTAGTTTAACTTGTAATATTTGTATGTATCTAGCTACATATCTCTAATATGTGGTATGTATATGTATGCGAATAAGGACCACTTCCTCTTATCCTACGGAGTTGAAATTTTACATGTTGGTTCAGTTCCGATAACAATGCATTTTTTTATGGTAAGCATTCCCTGAACCGACATCCAGCTTAGGAACTCTTCAACGGTCGGGATTTTGTGTACGTATTATTATGATAGTCACTATTAAGTATTACCATGACATGATTTCTGCACTCAGGTTTGGGTCCTAACTAGGGATCTCAACCTTTAACAGAACAGACATGAAATGTTGTATACGCATTTAATTGTAAAAGCCCATTCTACGTTTCACCATGGCTATACTGCATAAAAGCTATTTTTTATGTATTAATTTAACCTATTTCAATGTTACTCAATATACTTAAGAGTGATTTGTATACTTATTTAAGTACAAGATGAGCCCGCGCCTTCGCCTGCGTGTTTACCTGGGTTAAAAGTAACCTATGCGTTATTAGGTACTATTGGTCCCGGAATAACATATAGGATACTTTTACACCAGAAAAGTTAACCACAAAAAAGCCGCGCGGGCAAAGCCGCGGATACAGCTAGTAAGTATATATTTGGCAAAGGATTCAAATTAACACTACAGATTGTAATGATAATTTACTGTAGGTATATCTATTCACTTATAATTGTTATGTTTTAATTAACCTCTTTTATTTTCCTCGGTGCACATAGTAGTTACCCCGTACCACGGTGCACATATTAAAACAATTGTTGTGTGCGGGTGTGGAGCCCTGGTCCTCGTAAGTCGCGGCTCCCGACAAGTCGGGAATGTATGTAAATTAACCCAAACCTTCAGGTTTAAAGTTTATTTGTATGTTCGCTAGTTTCCATGGCTGGAGTTCAGTAACATTTTAATCATAGTCAGGAAAATGTATGACACTTATTTTCATGCTAAATGTATGACACTAATTATCATGCTAAATGTATGACACTTATTTTCATGCTAAATGTATTGCTAAATGTATGACACTAATTTTCATGCTAAATGTATGACACTTATTTTCATGCTAAATGTATGACACTAATTTTCATGCTAAATGTATGACACTTATTTTCATGCTAAATCTATGACACTAATTTTCATGCTAAATGTATGACACTAATTTTCATGCTAAATGTATGACACTTATTTTCATGCTAAATGTATGACACTAATTTTCATGCTAAATGACCACGCGGGCAAAGCCATGAGGCCCTGCTAGTTAATTATAAATTCAACAAAAGTAGGTTGCACTGCAAAACAAGGAAGAATAGAAAGTATGTTGGCTATGTATTATTTTGTTGGGTTTCCTTCGGTAAGTTAAAACATGTATTTTTTACTTTATTACAACTTTTACTCAAGCATCAGCGTTGTCGGGGATTAGCAAAATGTTTCATATTGCCTCAGAACCTTATCTCATGCTTTATTCATTTTACCAACTGCGCCCCGCGGCATTGCCCGCGCCTTCATTTTTCTGGTGAGAAGAATCCTGTGTTATTCCAGGGCCAAAAGTACCTTTAAGTGCTACGACGTTGTAGCGTTATCTATAAGTTCTGCCCTACATCTAAGATCACTTAGTTGCTAAGCTGATACCATTTTTCATTTCCATCGTTAGAAAGGTGAGATGAAACATTGAACTAGCCCCACTGTTTTTTTAATATTATAACTAGCTTTCCCGCCCGCGACTTAATCCGCGCGGACTACTGTTTATCGTGAAAAAACATCTTATGAGCTTTTAGGATATTAAAAACCAATGCAAAAGTAGGTATAGCACGTGGAAACTTAAAATTTTCCGGGATATATTATATATTATCATCGATTGTTTACCACGAGCGGACTTCTAAACTATCGCGTCATTTTTGTATCGGTGTGGTTTTCATTACTAAAAGTGCTAAAATTTATAAGAACACATTCAAATATTGAAAAGTAATTTCTTTCTCATTTAACGGATCAAGCAAGACGATGCGTACTCCCCGAAAGTTGAGTGAATCTATTTCGCAACCGGAACTGTTCAGCGCTCCAGAGCCGGAATCGAAACATCTACCCCGTAAGAAAAAATGAGATATCAACCCGAACTGTGTGAAGAAGTGACGCAAGCCATGAGTGATATGTGTACAAATATGCAACAAATGTTGTAATGACCTCAAAGTAAATCAGAATGATCAGTTTGCTCATATTAACTCATGTATGAGCACCGTAGACAAGCATAACGAAATTTTATTAAATTCGATCTAAGACATTAAATAGTCCACGTCTGAAATAATGACTGAGCAGAAGGAGTTCAGAGTTCGACTTGAAGCTTTAGAGAAAAAAGATGGACTCAACTGGAGAAGCTAGTGCTACAATTAGAAAACTTGGAACGAAAAGTGAGAGAGACCAGCGTTGAAATCAGAAACCTGCCAGTTGAAAATAATGCGCAGATGATGGAGGCAATTGAAAAAATGCTCCTCTGTACACTACTTCAAATAGATTTTCAGCCCTTATAGATTACCAGCTAAAGAAAGGCATATTAGGCCGATCGTAGTGGAGTAAACAAAAGGTTCAGAAAAAAAAACTTTAAGTGGTTAAAGCGTATAATTTGAATAACTCATTTGATAAGCTCAACTTTACTACCATCCAAGTACCGGAGAAGAAGAAAATTATCTACGTAAGCGAGTATTTAACTAGGAAGGCCAAACATAGAGTTAGTAAAAAAAGAGATTATCATAAAAACAAAACAGTAACTCGAGCTGTGACTGCGGCTGGGTACAAGGTATTATCAACAATATTCGATCAAAAGCCCACGAATGTAGATGCTATCAATATTTAAAAAAAACGATGGGAAGCCTGTCGATTCCAATTAAAAGAAAAAAAATAAGAAAAAGTTTTTGTTATTTATGACGTTCCCCAACCGTTCAAGTCAATAAGTTTTTTTTGTAGGCGGCGTGTTGGTTATGTACAATAAAAAAGCGAAGTGGCAGCATCTAGAGCAATTAGTGAAAAAAAAAACAGAGTACGCTTCACTTTATGAAGATGTCAAAGGCTCATGTTTGACCTCAAATATAGAGCAAAAATTAAAGTAAAGGTAGCTTCCCAATTGATGAGCAACACTGTAGAAAATAAAGAAAACAGCGAGGAAATTCTAGAAACTGCGCATATACTCGAAGATTTAGACAAATTATCTGACTGCACAAATGGTCCAGGAAAACTAAAAGGCAAAAAAAAATATAATCGTCAAATTGTAATTAACGCAGTTTCTACCTCGAACGTTGGAGAGAATATACAAAAAAAAACGACGCTACATTTTCTCAAATCGGCAAGCAAACTCAGGATGAGCAATGTCCGATGCGTGAATGATTATTTAATAACCATAACTGTAGCATCACTAGAGGACATATGTAAATAGGACGGAGCATACTTTGCTGGTTTTCACAGGCATCCAGTCATACTCGTGACTTTCAAGCTTAACTGCAGCAATCCACTTATTTTGCCGAATTGGATCGGCAGGGAATCTAAATGAAAACAAAATTAGCAAAATACATTACTTCTTTATATTTTATTTTTTTATCGATTTACATTTCAATATTTCATCAAGACATAAAAAAAAACATCTAAATTAGTTAAAAATTGTCTGATTTTTGAAGTATTGATCATCTCGGTTTGATAACGTATTTGAACATCTTTGAATATAATTATGATTTTGCTACTGCTTACTAGTGAAAAGTGATTCCTGGACATATTAATCTTGTATGGCTCGTGCGCCACTTCACAACACATGCTGGCATGATGATTCACAGCAGTAATTCACAATGATAAAAACTAAAAGGTATGCGAAGATTTGACGTGTGCTCGCTTGCAAGAAACATTTCCGACTGATGACGCGATGGGCACGACTTTTAAGCCCCGCCTACTAGGACACGACTTGTGATGGGTTGTTTTTTCTAACGCAATTACATTTCCTGACTTTTATTTATTCGTAGATTGTACCTATTCACGAGAATCTACGTTTTCTGACATTATTACTATGGAGGTCACAAGTGACCTGTGTTTCAAATATGTTCAGTTATATAATGCTGGGGGTATCCAATAGTGGCATGAACTTTAATTCTATATTATTTCCAGATCATATTATCTAGTCGTCATATTAGCGGGTGGATGACTGGTACTTAAAGTCCTTCAGAAGCTGTTTAATTTCGTCATCCTCGAGGGTACTACGCCAGAGGCGTGGCACAGGAGCGTAGTGGTTTTGTTCTTTATGAAAGGTGATAAAACCCTTTTGAAGAATTAGAGGCCCATTTCGCTACTGAGCCACGCCTATAAGCTGTTTTCGAGAGTAGTTACAAACCGTCTCGCTCGTAGGTTTGACGACTTTCAGCCTCCCCAACAAGCTGGATTCCGGGAATGCTTTAGCACCATAGACCACATCCATACGCTCCGGCAGATTATACAGAAGACCGAAGAGTATAATCGGCCACTATGTCTAGCGTTTGCGGACTACGAGAAAGCCTTTGATTCAGTCGAGACCTGGGCAGTGCTACAGTCATTACAGCGGTGCCAGATTGATTACCGGTACATCGAAGTGTTGAAGTGTTTGTACAGCAAGGCCACCATGACAGTTCGTCTTCAGGATCAGAGCACGAATTCTATCCAGCTGCAAAAAGGGGTGAGACAGGGAGACGTTATTTCCGAAACTGTTCACCTCTGCACTGGAAGATATATTCAAGCTTCTGAACTGGAACGGATTTGGTGTTAACATCAATGGCGAATACATACACCTTCGATTTGCTGATGATATAGTCATCATGGCTGAAACCCAGGAAGACCTAAGCACAATGCTCAGAGACCTCAATATTGTTTCCCAACAGGTGGGTCTTAAAATGAACATGGGCAAGACGAACATCATATCAAATGCCCATGTCGTACCCATGCCGGTTTATGTTAATTTAGCCATATAAACATGTGTAGTGTTTTATTTGTTTATTATAATCTAATTTTTATTAGTTATGCTGTTTAATAAATGGATATTCTTCAAAAAATAATATTCAAGTATATTATAGCCTGACGTTGCGTAGAACGAAACGTTGGTTTGCAAGTTATTATTTATTCTGGACCATAACTAAAGTATGTGTTTGTTTGTTGTTTATTTTAGCATTCAATAATGAAATGAAAATCAAATGGAAAACAATAAATATATTAAATAGGTAGGTTATAGTCACAAGATTTGTGTGAGTTTGTGCGAAACGTGGATAAACTAAAAGTGGAATTGCTTTGTGAGATGTAATGTATGTCGAGGTTATGTTCGTTTTCGGATATAAAATTGACAAATATGCCTTGATTTAGCAACAAATACGTACCTATGTACCATATTGTATTTAAGAATGTCATGTGATAAAGTGGTCTTTGCATATACCTACAATTGGTCATCGAGTTAGATCGAAACTGAACAAATATATCGCAAGTTCTAACAGTCTTTGGCTTGGCTATACAGGAATTTTGGTGGACTAATGAATATTATCTAAGCACCTATTCGAGTCTAGTTTAATTTAATTTACCTACTAGGTACATAGACATATATACTAGGTATATGCATTTTCACAAATGCTCATCAACAACATACAAATTTAATGGATTTTTACCTCATTTCAATGCATACATAATCGGTTATGTTTTGTGACACACATGTTTGCTTTGAGCACCAGCCGGGGTTCAGAATGATCATAGCTATATCTTTATTTTCAGATTCAGTTCAGTACCTGTCTATCACAGTAAACAGGATAATTTCAAGTCGGATTGCAGCGGGAAGAGATTCATAGCATGTCCATAAAATGCAAAACGATGCTGCTTCTCAAACTACTTGTTATATTTGTATTATAATATGTAGCTATATACCTAGTTACTGCACTGTTTTATACCATTTGAATAAAATGGTGTGTTGGAAATATTTACTTTGTTGTTGTGAATTACTATATAATTACATTGTAATTAGTGGGCTACCAGTGATCCAGTAATGGCTTGTAAGTTTTTAGAATGTTTTATGTATAGTCCTTATTTAATAAAGACACTTGCCCGTTATATTTTTTTTAGAAAGGTTTTTACAATAATTAAACATGCTATTTAATAAAGTTTGTTTAATTTTCTGTTTCTCTATCCATACTCAGTCTGTATTTATGCTAAAACTAGCTGCATGGCGAGGCTTTGCAAACATTGCCAGCCTCGTTCGAAATTTAAAGAAATATTTCCTCCAAATTGCAAATCTCTAGGTCCACCGGTTTAGGCTGTGTGTTGTCTATGAATCAGTTGGTAGGTATGTCGCTTGTGACATACTATTTCATAGGTATCACTGTACTGTATGTTTCTACTTGCATAATAATTTGTAGTTAAAAAATAACAACAAAACATAGATAGATAGATAACTCTTTATTGTATATACTTAGAAGTAAATCGTACATTGTACAAAATATAATATAGAAGTAGTATTCATGTCACTCAATCTGAAACAAATAAGAAAAATTTATAAAACTTTGTATTTATTGTACGCTGACGTAAATACACTGAATGCACTAAATATGGGTACTAGATAATAGATACGAGTACACATACAAAGATATGAATATTACATTCATATCTCGGAAACAAATACTTCTGCTCATCACACAAATGATTGCACCTTGCGGGATTCGAACCCGCATCCATTGGTTGACTTTCAGTCAGGGTCACTAGCCACTCGGCCAACTGGTTGCCAAATGTAGTGGCACTGAATGTAAATGACAAAATGAATTTTTCACCTCCTTTTTGAACGACAAATATGACAATGTGCAAAATTCAAGTTATCAGATTGCACTATGGAGAGTGAGCATAAGAACTGCACAATCTGATTCCCTATCACCGTACAAACTAGAATATTGGCAATGCGGACCTTTTTATGATAGAAATACCACACACAAGCACGAAGCGTTACACTTCTTCATTCATTGTAAGATCTGCAAAAGAGTGGAATGCCCTGCGCTCGTCATTTTCTGGTAAAGTATAATGAATCCAGGTGTGTTCAAGTCAAGAGTGAATAGGTATCTACTAGGCAAGGGTGCTTCACTTTCGACCACATCATCGCTTTCCATCAGGTGAGATCGTGGTCAAACAATTGCATAAAACGTAATAAAAAAAAGGTGCATTAGATATGGGTTGAAAGTAGGCAGTTCCCGATGAAATTTTAACTGATTACCTATAAATGTATCATTTTAGGTTTTGTACTTATTTTGTTTTAATTGTTAATATGACTTTGTATCTTTTGTCGATACTTTTAATACATTTTGACTGTTATTTTTGCAAATTCTTTCATAATGAATGGTCTAGGGTGTAAATAGGCCTGTGATTGTTCCTCAAAACCTTCTGGAGATGTTTTTCTTCTGCAGCTGGCTACAAATTCTCCCTTCAAAAATATTCTATAAATAAACATACATAGATATAAACCAATATTACATCAATGACTCGGAAACAATCATTTGTGCTCATCACACAAATGATTGCACCTTGCGAGATTCGAACTTGCAACCATTTGTTGACTCTCAGTCAGGGCACTAGCCAATCCATCTCTTACGACCACCTGGGTGAACCGTGGAAAGTTTTTATTTTACAATATCTTACCTTTGTCCACCTGGGTGTTACTTGGGAAATATTTAGTTTCCACTGTCCACCTTGTTATCAAAACTTTTCTGATTTGAAGTGCATAGAGATAATAATTTATTGGTCTATTTTGTTGATATTTGTTGTTAAACATTGAACATCCACAGATATTATAATAGCCACATGGTCAGCACCAATATTAGGGGCTTGAGAGCCTGTCCATTAGTTTGGAGATGTTGTTTTTCTGCAGTTGGCTAGGTACAAATTCGCCCATCAAAATATTCTTAATTTTATGTTTTTGTAGGTTAGGTAGTGCCTGTAATCGAATAAATTAGATATGTTAAACTGAAATAAGTGCTAGTAGAAGTAAATATCGAAATATTCTCTTTGTATCGAACTATATATATATATCACAAAAAAACAGATTTTATTATTTTAGAAGGGTAATAAAAATAATTATATTTATATATTTATTTAATTGTTTTGCACAAAAATAGTGTACAAGGATCGATTTAATGCTAAACAGCATTATCTACCAGTCATCCAGGTCGTGAGAGAAATAATAGTAGGGCGTGCGGCTCAAAGTACTGAACAATAAATACAAAAGAAACAAAGTAAATAAAAAAAAACATAATAAGTAATTTTTTTTTTTTTTTAATAATTATTCATAAACCAGTACATACATAAATAACTAAATACTTTACTAAATATAATATACCTACCATAATATGAATTAAATCAGTTAATGAAAAGAACACACTTACTACCCTAGGTGGATGATTTAAGAGGATGATCAGGATAAAGATTTTTTGTCAAAATATTTTTAAGTTGCTAGCTTAAAGTTTATATTTAAAGGTAGTTTATTCCAGAGGCGAACTGCCATCGAAGAAAATGATTGGATAGGAAGGATATTTTGTGTTTGGGAGTGGCCAAAGCCAGGGTATTAGATGATCTAAGTTCCCGGTTACGTGTGTCGGCAAGAAATTGAAAATTTTGCTTCAGATAGTTTGGAGAATTCGGGTCATTTAACACTGAAAAAAGGAGACAGAGAATACGTGAATACATGTCTCTTACGGATAGGTAGCCATTTTAACTTGGTTCGGTATTCAAAGACGTGATCGTATTTTCGAAGGTTAAAAATGAAACGGATACAAGAGTTTAATAACCGGTCTAATTTATTTAAGAGTTTTTCTGAGAGATCAGCAAAGCTGATGTCCGCGTAGAAAATAATAGGTAGGAGGAGAGTATTCACAAGGGAGATTTTAGTTTTAACAGAAAGAAAATGTCTTAGTCTTAGTATAGAGTGAATAGAGGCATATTTGCGGGAGATTTCACGAACATGGGGGGTCCAGCTAAGATTTGAATCGATAATAACCCCAAGATCTTTTACCGTAGGCGTGAAAGGTATTGTACAGTTTTCGAATGAGAGTGATGACATTTTGGAAATATCGACCTTAACAAGCTTTCTTGAGCTGCCAATCATGATGGCTTGACATTTATTTTGATTAACCTTAATTCCATAGCCAAAGTCAAAAGTTTATTTATTTTTCCTCACAAATGGCTACACAGTAATTGCGATCAGACAGAAGTAAAAAACAAACCCAGCTTTGTGAGGAGCTGGTGCCTGAAATAGGTTTAAAAAAACCTGTAGTACAGGTCACCAGGATCCCCTCCCGTGGGAAGAAAATTATCTTGGCATCCCCATCCTAAATAAACAATTATTTAATTTTGTGGGTAGAAGAAAAATAATAAACATAGCTACATATTTGTTCCGAGCGGTAAGAAGGCTGTATGAGTGTTGTGTAGTGATAAGTACGTGAGTGTAGCTGTGGTGCGTGTGGTGAACGTGTCCGTGTTTGTGTAGTCGAGATATAAAATGAGAGTCAGTAGTAAAGTTACAAGTGATTTCATACTTGTTACAAGCAGACTCAAAATTGACATTAAGGTACATCTAATGATGAGAAAAAAAGGCAAGGAATGGAACTATTAAGTTACAAACAGTAGATTAGAGGTGCTTAGGCTTATTTACATCATTATGTACCGAAAGTTGGCGCTTTAAAATGTTAAACAATGGTCATTTATTGGATCATTACGAAATTTAGAAGAATGGTATACCATTGCGGTGTAAAGAGGTTGACATCCTAAAATGAGATCATTATAAGTCAAATCAAATTGAAGCACGCTAAAGAAACTATTAGACAAATAGAGGAAAAACTATAATTATTATTAAACTAAAGGTTTCAGTAGTTTTTCAGTTTCATCATAGTCCAAAGTTTTGAGATATTTAAAGAGAGTTTGTTTGCAACTATGGCGGTGTAGCTGGTATAAATTTAGAATTTTGTTTAGCTTATTATATAGATAAGGACCCTGGAAGCAGAAGAAATTATGTGACCTGGCTGAATTATGTAAAGGTGCCTGACAGACAGTGCCCTTTCTGCGCTTGTCTTTCATAATTTCAGGGTTGTATTCGAGTTGAGAATGTTTTTTGAGGACAGTGTGAAAAATGAAGAGTTGCCTGACAGTTAGGACCTCCCATTCTTTGTAAAGGTCAACAGTTGGATATCGGAAGGGTAGACAAGCTCCGACTTTTAATATCGCACGTTGCGCTCTCTCAACCTCAATCAGATGTGTTTTGGCAGCACCACCCCAGGAGATAATACAGTAGCCAACTAGAGACTGACATAGGGCAAAATATACTATTTTGACAATTTTACGGTCAGCAGTATGTCGCAAGCCCTTAAAAATATAAATGAGTTTACGTAATCTGGTCACAAGAATGTCAAGGTGTGGCTTAAAGGTAAGTGTGTGATCTATAATAACACCTAGGTATTTCATTTTGTCAGTTCTTTGAAGAGCAGGACAGGAGCAATTAAGAAATCCTGGATCACAAACATGGGCAGTTATGGATAAGGTCGACGGTGGAAGAAAATCTGACCTCAAGGCAAAGGGGACATACCTAGTTTTAACGACATTTAATGTCAGTACATTATTTTGTAACCATTCACAGACCCTATTAACTCCATTTTGAGCAATATCAAATACCTCGTCCCAGCTATCACCGCTAAAGAAAAGAGCAGTGTCGTCAGCAAATGTGAGTGTTGTGCCACCACCAAGCTGGAGCTCACAGAGGCCATTTATATAAACTAAAAACAGTGTTGGACCCAATATACTGCCTTGCGGAACTCCGTACTTAGTAGTTTGCTCATCACTAAGCCAGTTCTCAATTTTGACTCGCTGCTTCCTTGAGGCCAGGTAATCATCAAATAACCGCAACTGAATGCCTCTGACACCAAGCATTTCCAATTTCTGTAACAAGTGTAGGATAGAGACCGTGTCAAAGGCCTTAGCCAGATCAAGGAACACAACCAAGCACTTCCTCTTGTCATCCAGATTGGTTAAAGCAGAGTTAACCAGTTCATGAACCGCATCATCTGTAGACCTACCACGACGAAAGCCATATTGAGAGTCTGAAAGAAGATTGTTTGATTCTAAGTAATTGATTAAACGACGGTTCATTAGACGTTCAAGAATCTTTGAAAGCGTGGGTAAAATAGAAATAGGCCTAAAGTTATTGACGCAGTCTCTACCACCACCCTTATAAATTGGTTTAATAACCGCAATTTTAAACGCTGACGGAAAGACTCCCGTTGACATGGCCAAGTTACAAATATGCATGATAGGAGATAAAAGAACGTGAATATATCTCTTTAATACTCTGCCAGAGATCAGATCGATCCCCACCGAACCGCCATCTTTTAGACAACTAACAATGTGTAAAATTTCGCCTTCATCAGCAGGTAACATAACAAAAGAGTCGCGGGTGGAAGAATTAGCTTCATTAAAGGTATTTGAAGAGCGTTGGATAATTTTTTCAGCAAGCCTTGTGCCAACATCCGCAAAGAAAGAGTTTACTTTATTGACACTCATTTAACACTCATCATAGCAATTCGTTATTTCAAATAATAAATCAGTTATTGTCTGTATATGGTTTAACATCTTTCAGCTAAGTAGGTATTTCAAATAATAACTCAGTTATTTGTCTGTATATGGTTTAAAATCTTTATCGGACCAGTTAAGAATTCGCAAGAGATCAGCATTAAGAACATCGATAGCATGGTTCAAATTATCGGTTGAACTGGAATAATACAACTGAAAGTCATCGGCATAAAAATGATAGTTGCTTTTAAGGTTAGGAGAACAGAAATTAATGAAAATGGAAAATAGAAAAGGTGTCAGGATTCCACCTTGTGGCACACCAGCATCCACTTAACACCAGTCGGAGAAATCCTGTCCATTTTGAATTTGTTGACTGCGATCTGGTTAACGGTAGACAATGAAAAATTTAACCGAGGTAACAAAGCGAGAAGCAAATCATGGTCGACAGCATTGAACGCAGTGACTAAGGAGTTTTCCATATTTTGACGTATGTCTTCTGTCACTTTTAATAGTGCAGTAGTAGTGCTGTGACCTACTCTGAAGCCTGATTGGAAGGGATTGTGGAAATTTCATTGGATAAATACTACGTCAATTGCCTATGCACAACGGATTCAATAACTTTGGAAAGAAAAGGTAAGATTGAAATAGGTCGGAACTCGTTAGGGAGGTTGGGGTTCGGAACTTTCGGGAGAGGAACGACATACGCTTTGCGCCACTGAGTCGGGTATTGACTAGAGCTTAGAGAGTAATTAACAATGTGAGTGATGACAGGGAGAACTGGTTTTTAAAATATAAATAAGCATTACTCTTCCGATATTGTCATTACCTTAAAATTTAAGAGAGATTTAAGAGAGCACCTTATGAACCATATCTTGGCTAACAGAAGAGAAATTAAAATGAATTGTCGGCGCAGATAGATTGAATTTGAAGAAGAGAATCATTCTTGATTAGAGGGGAGATATTGATACTATTAGAAAAATGTTGGTTGAGAATATTAAGATCTATGGAAATTGTAGTATCTGAGACCTTTGGTTTACTTAATCCGAGCGTACGCAGAAACTTCCAGATCCCTGCAGGCGTTGCTTACTCTATTTGGTCTGACATATAACGTCTCTTAGCATTGCGAATATACTGATTACAACGGTTCCGTAACTTTTTATAGGAATCCCAATTTTCAGTGGTTCGATCCCGCTTGAATTTACGAAACCCTCGGTCTCTCCTAGCCATCGCTCTTCGAATCATGTCATTCAACCAGTAGAGTAGGGGCACGTTTAATTTTTACTGTCCGAATTGGCGCGTGTTGATCGAAAAGACCAATAACACTGGAATTCAGGTCATCTACCTTATCGTCAATGGAACCAAAGTTTTCGGAGCTCATCCAGTTAAAACGATATTTCTCTTTTGACATCTTCTGAAAATAATTTTAATTGAAATCAAGAACTCATTGACATTTTTCATATTATAGTTAATTGGATGAATGACTATAACCTTGACATAAATTATTCAAAAACTAAAATAATGCAATTTCGACCTTACCAAAAAGCCCCCCTTGACATTAATTTTACTTACAACGGCAATAAACTAGAATGTGTAGATACTTGTACCTTATTAGAATTGGATATAGACATAAACATAAATTGGAAAAGTCATATCCAAAAGATTAAAGCCAAATTCTCAAGCTTTACTTATGCACTTGGAGAACTATGTAAGGTTACGGACCTCAAAACAGCCATATCAGCATATTATGCTTATGCATATGCTTGTACTGGTGCTGTTATGGGGGAATAGTGTAGATGCACAAGACGTTTTTATTTTCCAAAAAAGATGCATTCGCATACTTGCCAATATAAAAGAGCCGGAAAGCTGTAAGCCGCACTTTATTAATTTGAGTATTCTGACCTTAACTTCAATTTATATCATGGAAGTAGGTATTCAAATATCCACAGTTTTTTATTAAGCGTGCTGATTAAGTACGGCGGTATGCAACTAAATTTAGACATAAATTAGTACTGCCTTCTTCCAAATTAAAAATGCACAGTTCTGTACCAAATGTTATGTCAGTAAAAATATATAATAAAATACCCGATGAAATAAAATACGAAGAAAAAGATAACGTTTTTATAAATAAATTAAAAATGCTTTTAATTAAAAAAAATTATTATAATTTAAATGATTTTATGAATGACTAAATTAGTCTAATACATTATCCAACAGGAATTAGTTTTTAAATGGTTCGGTCCGCTCCTACTTTACATTGGTGGGTGTACAAATGTAAAGTAGGAGCGGACCGCTGAGGGTAATATGTCATTCTACCTATTAATTATTAAGATCTTTTGTAACATATTATGGCAATAAAAGATTGAGTATTGAGTATCATTAGCATCGTTGAGTAGTAGTTTTTTAGGTCTAATCGAGCAAAATTACTTTTCTAAGGGTTTGGGTTTAGGTGTTCTGACTTTTTAGGAGGTGTAAATGAGGTCATGGTGAGAAAAAGCAGGAGCGAGGAGTTACCAGTGGCTGGCTATAAGATCTGTATCTGAAGTTAAAATAAGGTCAAGGAGAGTTTCCGAAGTACCAGCATGGTGCGTAGGGAGTAGATGGAGAACATTTAGATTGACGGACTCAAAAATGTTTCTGAAACGGGCAGCACGCTGATCTTTAAGGAGTAAACAAGTGTTGAAATCTCCCATTATCAGTAAATTATTATAATCGGCGGTCAGATTTTCCAAAGACCTGTTCGACTTTTGATAAGTAGTCAATACTTGGAGGGCAATAAACTAACCCCCAAAAGCAATTTAACTCCGAAATCAATTTCTATGAATAAATACTCGGGCCCGGCACTATACGCCGAAGGAGACAAAAACAGTCTTGTAACGAAGATGGCTCTTCAGGTAAATAGCGACCCCTCTTCCCTCCGTTTTCAGTGCGATCGTTGCAAATCAAAACATAATTAAGGATTGGAAAGAAGGCAGAGGGGAGACTGGGTTTAAGCCAACTATCTCTGACACTAGAACCGCATGAAGACAGTCCAGGTCAAATGACTCTAGAGCATCAGCAAGATGAGAGAGTATAGTTTGTGCGTTGATATGGCACGCGTTAAAGTTATAAGACAAAGACACAAAGTGAGTTTTAAGAAGTTCCGCCAGAGTTAGCAAGTTATCATCAACACTACAGAAAGAATCGTCAGATTCCGCTGTTCCAAACGAATCATCATCACAAAAATTCATATAAAATAAAGACCAATAAAAGTACTTAAAAAAATAAAATATGAAGTATATATTGTACAATTAAAATAACGAGTACTGTTATTCAAATAAGAGAGTGCGCTTTTTTATTGTACGACCTGCCGGCTGAAAGAAAATGCTTAACTATAATTACAAGCAGAATATTTGAAAATCAAAACTAAACAAGAAGTCAGAGGAAAGACTAAAAACATAAATCAATCAAGCAAACTATGGAAAATAAAATTTATGACACAATTAAGTCCTATTTACATTAAAATAGTAGCGATTATAAAATAATAACACCACATAAAAAGACGAAACTTATGAATACAGGTACAATAATTATTATTATACTACGTTCTACATAAACGCACCCAAAGAGAAACGAAAAGCAATGGCAAGAACAGGGAGCCAAACAATATATAACTAGCCTAAAAGTATATATTTATCAAAGATTAGCTGTACCCGCGGCTTCGCACGCGTGGTCATTTCTTTAGATTAAAAGTACCATAATATAAGATCAAACGAACTTCTTGAAGTGAAGTTCGATCATTATTATATGAGTCGCTTTATTCGAAGATACATTTAACTAGGTAGTCCCTTTGTTTTTCGATCAAAATCGAAAAAAAACGATTTTCTGAACGTGCGAATAATGCCTTGTAGGCTTACAAGGCATTATTCGCACGTTCAGAGAATCGATTATTTTTTACTGGTCTCACTATTGGCTCCTCTCTGGTCAACCAAAGTGTCACTTCATTCATATTTAGAGAATTAGAACTTTTCTACTTTGGGTTTGGGTGGGAGGGAACTTTGTATCTTCGAATGAAGCGACTCATATAATAATGATCGAACTTCACTTCAAGAAGTTCGTTTGATCTTATATTATAGATAGATAGATAGATAACTCTTTATTGTACACCACATAGAACAAAAAATACAATAATAACTAAAACATTTATACAAAATAAATGGGACAATGGGCGGTCGATTATATTTCGTCGCTTCATTCTTCAGATACATTTAACTAGGTAGAGAGGTCAGATACATTTAACTAGGTAGGTGTTCAGAGGTTTATTTCAATAATCAATGCATTTATTTGTATTAATAAAACATTAATGAGTTAAGTAGAAAATCTTTATTTAGAAAATATGCTTCTAATGTTAACTAATCAACAGATCAACAAAAATGTGATTAGGTAGGTATTTATAAATCAATTATTGCTAAAAATTAGCTTATGATTCGACTGATACGTTTCTATGAAAGTATTATACATAATTATGATTAACCTAATTATGAATCCCAAAAACGGATCTAGCAAATACTGCTTCGTCCGACACAGGACGGTTATAAAATCTAGCAAAAGTCATAGATGAGCTAGACCAGCCGGCTGTCTTTCTTATGGTGTCAATACAAACTCCGCCGCCGCCGAGTTGGAGGCGCGACGCGTGCTATGTGCACTGAACACCGTTACGTCGACGCCGCTCTCCGCTATAGTCTGTTTTATCCACCTACTAATTGTTTGGGACGATACCTTTTTAAAAGGTTTTTTTGAGGGCTAATAATAGATTATCTGTATCTTCGGGTCGTAACTCCGATGTTATGAAAAGATAATCTTCGAGGGTCTTGGCCGGGCATATGCTTGGATTGTCTAAAAAGTAGGGTAAGAAGAGCACTGGTTGCTCTCGATTAGCTGAGGAGGTTTTTATGATATCAGATATTAAGATCTTTATACCTGACGATGTCTTACTGATGTTACTAACCTTAATAAGGGATAAGGTTTGAACTCGGTGGGAAGTACACAAAGCCAATAAGATTGACAATTTTTTTGTAAGCTTATCTGAGTTTAGGTCATTATAAGGGTCATTACCAGGTGGAAACGTGGTCTAGAACAATTTTTGGATCCCAAGTGGTGGTATATTTGGGACGGGGTGGTTTTTCTCTATAAATACCTTTTAGTAAGCGTTTATTACGTTCATCAGATCCAACGTTATTTCCGAGAAATAAAGATAGGGCAGATCGGTGACTATTGAGGGCACCATACGAGACTCCTTTATTGAAAATGTCCACTAGGAACGCTATTACAAATGATAATGGAGCTAAGAAGGGATTTACGGATTTTCCGAGCAAAAGGACCACCACAGCTTGTAGTTAGTCGAATATTGCTTCATCGTATTGTTCGAAATGGATGCCAGCATCAGATCCAATGCTATCTCGGGGTTATCTAGTCTAGCAAATGCTGCCCTGAGAGCTTCGCGGCCCCCAGGGAAAGGCTGCGGTGCAGCCGGTGACGCGGTCTGTAATTTGAACGTACAAGGTCCCCATTAGGTTCAAAAAGAACAATATCTGAGATGAGCACTCTCTTAAGTAGCGGGAACCAAGCTTGACCAGGCCAATGAGGAAAGACTAGAATGCCAGTAGCTTTAAGCAAGTAATAAGGAAAAGTAACGCAACATTGCTTGCGTATGTATTTTGACCGGCTTTTGTGGTAAAAAGCACATCGCCCGAATTTGGTCGTGCTTTCACCGACAAAATGATTTTATGGGAGGTAGGAAAGGAAAGGAGGAGGAATTTGGGTAGAATGGATGGAAAGGAAAATCGGACGTTACTGGTTTTCATTGTTCAGACCGTTGTGTGTGGTACTCCTTAAAGCAAGTAATAAGGCAAAGTAACGCAACATTGCTTGCGTATGTATTTTGACCGGCTTTTGTGGTAAAAAGCTCATCGCCCGAATTTGGTCGTGCCTACACCGACAAAATGATTTTATGGAAGGTAGGAAAGGAAAGGAGGAGGAATTTGGGTAGAATGGATGGAAAGAAGAATCGGACTTTACTGGTTTTCATTGTTCAGCCCATTGTGTGTGGTACGCCTCAAAGCAAGTAATAAGGCAAAGTAACGCAACATTGCTTGCGTATGTATTTTGACCGGCATATGTGGTAAAAGCACATCGCCTGAATTTGGTCGTGCCTTCACCGACAAAATGATTTTATGGAAGGTAGGAAAGGAAAGGAGGAGGAATTTGGGTAGAATGGATGGAAAAAAAATCGGACGTTACTGGTTTTCATTGTTCAGCCCGTTGTGTGTGGTACGCCTCAAAGCAAGTAATAAAGCAAAGTAACGCAACATTGCTTGCGATACGTATTTTGAACGGCTTTTGTGGTAAAAAGCACATCGCCCGAATTTGGTCGTGCCTTCACCGACAAAATGATTTTATGGAAGGTAGGAAAGGAACGGAGGAGGAATTTGGGTAGAATGGATGGAAAGAAAAATCGAACGTTACTGGTTTTCATTGTTCAGCCCGTTGTATGTGGTACTCCTCAAAGCAAGCTCATCGTAAAAAGAAGCTATCGACATATATATAGTTATCCTATTGGAGGTTCCGCGATGGCGGAAAAACGAAAATATCCACCACTTTACTGAAATTACACGTTGACTGTGACTTGAATAACCGGAGGCTTACATATTATATGCTAATTAGTATCAGATTAATAAAACTACGCGATCAAATAGATATGTGTACAAAATTGTATTTAGACAAGATGTTAAGAAAAGTTAATGGAAGTTATGTATGTATATTCATTTATCCAAAGACAAACATTTTACCAAATATATTTTTTAAATCTTTGATTATTAGTTTTTCCACACAATTTATAATAGTTTAATAGCTATTTTTTATGATTTTATCAGTTAAGCCAACTTGCCATATTGACTTGTAAAAGTGCTATTATTTTGCCTATTTACAATAAAATCTTTGACTTTGACTTAGACAGACGACATGGACGATGGTGACGATCCTGAAGAGCGGCAGGAGATTGTGCGTTCTGAGTTGCCGGAGCCAACAGATTTCGTCACACTTGACGTTCGTACTGTGGAGCTATTAAATACGGCGGAAATCGAGTGGTTGTCACATGAAGACGTTGCGAATGACGTGTTACTAACAGATTTACTAACGAACATTGATACCGCGAATGACAGTAACCCCCTGACTTTTGACTGGAGTTTTGACCGTAATGCATTCCGCGGACGACGGGAAGTGTTTACTGGACGCCGGATCCGACGTTTCCAGTGGACACTTCTACAATACCAACGTACGTATTTTTAGTTTTTTCTGACAGTGTATTACTGTCAGACAAGCTCGTGGCGGTCCCGCACACACTCGCGAATTCGAGCAAACTTACCCACGTGATGGGACCAGCCGTCTACAACAAACTGCCAGGTAACATCACCGCCGCTCCCACCTTAGAATCTTTTAAAGTTAAACTGGCCCGCTGGCTTGCTGAGCGGGCGGTCTATAGTGTGGAGGAATTCGTGAATTATAAAATATAATAACTGTATTTAAAATTGTTTTTACATTCTTGTATATTTTTTATTTGTTATTTATTATTCATTATTTTATCAAGATTATTGTTTTTCATATAATTTTAATTTGACATTATTGTATATTTGTTATATACACATATTTTAATAATTTTCATTTTTTTCTCGTTGACATGTATTTTTTTTATGAATAAATAACTATTGACTATTGAATAAACTTGATTGTACACGAGACGAACAGATATGCATCTACTTTACTAAACAACACAACCAAGACGATACTGACGTTGAAATCGCGTACACGTAAATGGACAGACACTGACAGATCTGAGATAGCCGTGTTTCTGGCAATTCTAATGTATCAAGGGCTAGAGCAAAAACTAGTCGAGAGAATTACTGTGGGGTTCGCGGCTTTCTCACGACGCCTTACTTTAGACAATTAATTACAGTCTACAGATTCATCCCTATATATATATTGCCCTATGTCTTCCTGGACATGTTGACGCTATAGACGAATCACTTCGACTGGCTACTTGTGGAAGTTTATCGTGTATACCGGCAAAGCAGAGACACAGACACAGACAACTAACCAAGACAAAGACGCTGAACAGACAGAAAGACAGGCAGAAGTAGCGACAGACGAACAGACAAACATACAGACAGACATACGGACAGACATACAGACAGACGGTCTAGCAGCCTATTCTGCAGTACCGCCACCCCATTCAAATGTAACGGCTCACATGTACATGTAGTATGAATGGTATGACGACTGAACCAAACCGATACTCCGTGTCAGTGTCCCCACCTCTTGGGAGCTCTGATCACTGCCTGGTTAAGTCCGTCTCAGTGTACAGACATACAGACAGACGGTCTAGCAGCCTATTTTGCAGTGCCGCCACCCCATCCAAATGTAACGGCTCACATAGTTTACGACTTCGCTAACCCTCTTTTCAACCTGGGCCACACAATTGTCATGTACAAATTTAATAATTCTCCCCTGTTGGCCCGATATTTGAAAACTCAGGGCATAGATTGCTATGGAACGTTGAGGGTCAATAGAAAGTTTGTGCCGGAGACCGTCAAAACTATTACTATGAGTGATATTAGGGCTGGTGAAGTCGTACAGAGATTCTGCCGTGATGTATATGTAACGATGTGGCGAGATCGTAAAGTGGTGTCAATGATTTCCACCTTTCACAAGGATTTAATGCCCGCTCCTATAATAATAAAAAAGAGTGTTAGAAATACAAGCCGGAGGCAGTATGAATGGTATGACGACTGAACCAGACCAATACTCCGTGTCAGTGTCCCCACCTCTTGGGAGCTCTGATCACTGCCTGGTTAAGTCCGTCTCAGTGTATTCCCCACGTGATCCTAGCCTTAAGGGTAATAGGCGCGTGTGGAGATACAACTCAGCGGATTGGGACCAGATGCGGCAATTCCTTGCATCGTAACCTTGGCGGAAAACATGTTTCACCTCCCAGGACCCGTCGACTTGCGCGTCTGCTGTTACAGAGGTAATATGTCAGGCAATAGAATATTTCACTCCATTCAGTGACAAGACTCTTTTCAGTAAAGCTCAGCCTTGGTTTGGATCCAGCTGTGGTCATGCTGTGGCTCTAAAGCGTGCAGCATATCTAGACTGGGCTGATGCTCGAAAGCGCAAGTCTTCTGATATTCGGGCTAAGAAAAGAAAATTCAACGTTGCCGCTAAGACCCGCAAGAAGATACTTAGGAAGGCTCATTTTGATCACGTTGGTCGAATTGGGGCCAAACTGGCTTCATACCCCGCGGGTAACAAAGCTTTTTGGTCCCTGGCCAAGTCGGTCGAAGTGAACTTCTGCCGCCCCTCACTGCGGTTCGGTGAATTTTGGGTCTTATATTGAATACAAAGCAAAGGTAGCTGCAAAAATCTTGGTATTTTGTCTAAGGTTAGGCGGTACTTCACCCCGGGACAGCTTTTGAAGCTTTATCAAGCACAAGTCCGATCTTGTATGGAGTACTGGATTCAATTGAGAGACGTTCTATCAGGCTCATTAGGGCTGACACTCTAGTAAAGAGTAAGCTCCAAAGTCCGGAGCATCGACGTGAGGTAGCAAGCCTGTCGGTATTCTACAGATTGCACTATGGAGAGTGTGTAAAAGAACTGCACAATCTGATTCCCCCGTCATCTTTCCATCACCGTACGACTAGACGATCGGCAGAGCGCCATCCTTTTATGGTTGAAATACCTCGCACAAGAACGAAGCGTTACGCTTCTTCATTTATTATAGGCGCTGCAGAGGAGTGGAATACCATGCCCTCGTCAGTTTTTCCGGTAAATTATAACCCTGGTGTGTTCAAGTCAAGAGTGAATAGGTATTATTAAACGGGGAACTGCTCTTTAGAGCGAAACTATCGGTAAAGGCAAAAATACGTTTTTCTCTAAGCAACTTTTACTCAATTCCATTCTTCATGACATACTAAAAAAAAAAAAACACACACCACTCAAAAAGTATAAAAAACATAAATCAATAAAAAAGGACAAATATATACAAAAAAGGCCGCAACATCCTCCCCCTTTGTGGAGAAACCACAGTATTAAAAATATTAATTTATTCAGGGGATAGGTACTTGGGAAACTTGGCTGAGCAGGGGCACGAGTTTTATCAAAGGCCGCCTCAATATACCAGCTATTGTTTGCACGTCAGCTACCCTTATTACGTTGTCACGACCTGGGTGAAGTGCTACGACTCTTCCTTTTGGCCACATTCCTCTGGGCAACGTTCCATCCACAATCATGACTATGTCTCCAGTCTTCAAGTCGGGACGGGCTCCCAAGCCAGCTCTTGGCAGCAATGTAGGTAGGTACTCTCTGCACCATTTGGACCAAAAGTAGTCAGCAAGATATTGTGACTTTCTCCAGTCGCTTCGTCCAAGTAATGCTCCAGCATCAACAGCTAGTGGGATGGGTCGATAACCAGATGATGACCCCAAAATGAAGTGAAATGGAGTTAATGCTTCTTCAAAGTTCGAGTCTGATGGAATATGGGTCAATGGGCGGCTGTTAATCAGCGCCTCCGCTTCCAGTAATACAGTGTGAAGAAGGTCGTCTTTTGGAGTTCGGTCCTTCATTGTGGCCTTCAGGGCTACCTTGACACTTCTTACAAGGCGTTCCCACGATCCTCCCATGTGAGGAGATGCTGGTGGAATAAATTTCCAATTAATACCTCTATCAGCTAATTCCCGGGCCATTTCTTGTCTATAAACTTTCTTGAGAATGTTATTGGCCCCAACAAATGAATTACCATTGTCTGAAGTTATAGTATTTGGTGTTCCTCGGCGTGAAACAAATCGTCTTAGACACATTAATGCAGCATCCGCTGTTAAATCTCGTACAACTTCTAGATGTATTGCTCTCGAGGTCATGCAGGTGAATAGCGCAACATATCTCTTCTCACGTCTTCTGCCCACAGAAACTTGGATTGGACCCATGTAATCAAGCCCTACGTGTGTGAAAGGACGTTTGTTAAAGGCGAGACGCTCTGGTGGCAAATCTCCCATCGGTGGGTTGAATGGGCGTCTTTTTAATAACGCACATGTGGGACATGCATTTGTTACAGATCGGACAGTTCCCCTCAGACGAAGCAACCAGAAGCGCTGACGAAGCTCATTTATTATGGTCTCATGGTTCCCATGTGCTGCTTTTCTGTGGTAAAACTCAATTAATAGCCGTGAAGTTCTGTCTCGACTGTCCAAAATTACTGGTCGTTTCAGGCTCTCAGACACGTCTTCGGCAGCTCCTATCCGACCAGATAATCTAATCAGGCCATCTGAATCTAAGACTGGAGACAATTTCCTCAATGGACTTCGGCGATGAACTGGTAACGACGCTCGAAGCTTTGCAAGTTCATCCGGAAAACTCTCCAACTGGCTTCTTCGTAAAATGTGCAATTCAGCCTCCATCAGATCAGAAGAGTTCAGATATGGTGACAATGGGATTCTTGATTGATGAGCATGTGATGTTGATGGTTGATTCGGATCACAAGCCAAACGTTTGTTTTTTAATTTGGAATTTAAAATTTTGGCAAATTGGTGCGCGCGAGCGGTCGCACGAACCATTCGCATCCAATCACTAAATCGTGTTGGGTCTGGTGCGATTGGAAGAAGAGAAGGTGACAATTCGTCTGCTTCCGATAGCACGTTGATGACATTCAAATCGTTTTTAAATTCATTGCGAAAGTTTTCATCTTTTGGAAGATGCTGAACCTCTGAGGGCCACTAATCAGATGAAGATTTTAGAAAATCGGGGCCTTTTATCCATCGTGTTGGAAAATCTTTAACTAAACGTGTTCCATCATCAGCCACATTTAAACTAGTGGGAACCCAATGCCACTCAGATACTTCTGAATTTTCTGAAATCTCCCCAACCCTGTTAGCTACGAATGGCTTCAAAGTTCGCGCATCTGTTCGTAACCAACCCAATACATTCATAGAATCAGTCCAAAAATATCGCTTTATTGGACTCCCGACATGTTCTGATTCTATGGTAACAGCTAAACACATGCCTATTAAAGCTGCTTGAAGCTCAAGCCTCGGAATGGATACTGGCTTCAAAGGCGTTACCCTGGATTTGCTCGCAATGAGCGAAAGTTTCACGTTATCATTTACGGTAAAACGCCAAAATGCTACGCATGTATACGCCAATTCACTTGCATCACTAAATATGTGAAGCTCTCGCTCATGATAAGAAGCAAATTGATACCAACGTGGTATTATCAAATCCTTAATTTGGGACTCAAGCAACAGCCAAGCCGCCCACTGAACTTGTTGGTCTCTGGGTAGTGAATCATCCCAGCCTACACCTAATCGCCAGGCTTTCTGTAATAAAATTCTTCCGTGAATAGAAACAGGAGCCAACAAACCCAAGGGATCGAATATTCTCATCACTAACGATAGAGCATTTCTTTTTGTCAAAATGGGAGGATTATTAGAATCCGTATCCGACCGAAAACTTAAATTGTCTGAGCTTGGGTCCCAGATTAAACCTAAAGTGCGAACAGGAGCGTCGTGCATATCTCCTATTGGTACCGCTTTACTAGAGACTGCCCGCAATTCTGTAGGAATTTTACTAAGTGCTTCGGGGACATTAGATATCCAACCTCTCATTTCAAACTTGGCTTGCTGATGTAAGTTTGTTATGTTGATGGCAATTTGTGACGCCTTATCAACATCGTCCACACTTCCAACGTAATCGTCCATGTAATGATTTTTACTAGTAGCTAGAGCCGCATCGGGATATAAGTGTGAAAATGCATTTGCATTTTTATTTAAAACAAAATTTGCGGTACACGGACTTGATGCAGCACCAAAAATCAAAGAACTCATTCGATATTCTTTAATGGGAGAGTAGTTTTTATGACAAAAAGTTAAAAGTTGTACTTTTCAAAACAGACAGGATGTCTAATACCCAGAACACTGGAAGAAGTAGTAACCAGATTCAGCGCGGCAATCCCGCTAGTGGTGACTATCAAGACCGAAGAGTAAATACCGGTACTAGGAATCAACGCAGAGCGTTTGAGTTCCAACAGAATAGAGCATTCGATGGAAATTGGGCCGAAGGTAAACCAT
The DNA here is from genome assembly GCA_946251855.1 of Alsophila aescularia. Lineage (NCBI taxonomy): Eukaryota > Metazoa > Arthropoda > Insecta > Lepidoptera > Geometridae > Alsophila > Alsophila aescularia. Next base: position 13,362,002 of record OX276381.1, read on the forward strand.
TCGAAGAGAGAGCCCCAAAACCTAGAGGGCAGACAACGCGAAGCAGTAATTGGAAAGCGAAGATGCAGGAGAAGAAAAGACCTGAGAAGAAGGATGATGCCTCAGTGTCATACGATTTCCGCTCCAAGGAAGAGACTGCGCCAGTGGACGAACCACTGTATGATCTTGGACCACATTCAAGTTCAATTCCCGTTCAGGAAACCTATTCGCAGAACTTCGAATTATCCGGCTTCATCGATCAGACTTAGCGCTCTTATGAGGCGAAGAGGGGCATCGACCCCCGACTGGACCGCCGTATGCCATACTCAATGTATCAGCATTCCATGTGCACGATCCTGAATTGTTATCTTATGAATCTAGCCTTAGAAAATGGAGAGAGGAAAATGGGAGTGGGGAAATGCCAGGACTTGCTTCCTGCATCCCAGATAATCTGTACCATTTCATGGCGAATATTGGGAACACAACGACTGTGAATGGCGAAGAAATAAAAATTAATATCCCCAACATTGCCGTACCACTACCTCAAGCAGACGACGTTCCTGCAGGATCTTTTGGACCAGTGGCGGCCGATACTCATAACGTTTATGAATGCTATATTTCGCCATTAGTTACAATGAATCGAGTGTTAAACTCCCGTCGTGCACCAGGCGCACCAGAAATTCCACCAATACCAGCGGTGATGATTCCCCCAGGAGGAGTACCAACTGAGAACCTCCTCGGGCATGGCCCTCCAGATATCCTTCATCTTGAAGCTAGACAGAGGATAGAGGGATTTGAATTCCCCGAAGGCGATTCGGAAGCAGCGAGACTCAGAGTATGTCCTGAGTTAATGTCCCGCGTTAACACCGTGTTGTTCGAGATGAAAACACGTTTTAAAATGAGAGACATCGGACGTGTATCCCCGAGTCTGCGAAACTACATAGTACCGAAGAACATACCGGGCTATATCTAGTACGTCCGTGTTGCCGAAAATGTTCCTGATGCTCAGCGATTAAGCAAAAGACAGAATCAAATCAGAGGACCGGCAGCTTTTGGATCTGCGACGTCTGGCCAGGTCAACCTGTATTGTTTGCACAGGGAGCGCACGAATCATGCTCGTGGTGCCTGTTACACTGTTGGAGGTGCTATTCCCAATGGATGGAACGCTACGATAAACTCCAACTTTAATATGATTGCACCATTCACACCTACAATTGGAGTCAATAATCCGGCTCGAAGGACCAAATTATTAAACGGGGAACTGCTCTTTAGAGCGAAACTATCGGTAAAGGCAAAAATACGTTTTTCTCTAAGCAACTTTTACTCAATTCCAATCTTCATGACATACTAAAAAAAACAAAACACACACCACTCAAAAAGTATAAAAAACATAAATCAATAAAAAAGGACAAATATATACAAATAAGGCCGCAACAGGTATCTACTAGGCAAGCATGCTAAATCTTCGACCACATCATCGCTTTCCATCAGGTGAGATCGTGGTCAAACGATTGCCTAGTCCGAAATAAAAAAAATAAAAAAATGTCTTAGACTACACATTTCTTAGGGGGGTGTGGATAAAGAAGATCAACTTTAGTGCAGTGTGGTATAAAAAGAGTTCAGGAGGATGTTAAACGTAAACATACTAAATTATCTACCGTACCGACCCAAGCCGACGCAAAACACTTCAACGCGTCTTTAGGATATCCTTAGCCGACGAAATCATAGCAACAACAACCACCTGCGGTGGAACTTCCACTTACAAGAGTCGTGGTGAAGGCACCAGTACCTGGAGGATTTTTCCGACCGCCACGTTAGAATAAAATCATTTTGTCGATGAAGGTACGACCAAATTCGGGCGATGTGATTTTTACCACAAAAGCCAATGTTGCGTTACTTTGCCTTATTACTTGCTTTGAGGAGTACCACACACAACGGGCTGAACAATGAAAACCAGTAAAGTCCGATTCTTCTTTCCATCCATTCTACCCAAATTCCTCCTCCTTTCCTTTCCTACCTTCTATAAAATCATTTTGTCGGTGAAGGCACGACCAAATTCGGGCGATGTGCTTTTTACAACAAATGCCGGTCAAAATACATACGCAAGCAATGTTACGTTACTTTGCCTTATTAGTTGCTTTGAGGCGTACCACACACAACGGGCTGAACAATGAAAACCAGTAAAGTCCGATTCTTCTTTCCATCCATTCTACCCAAATTCCTCCTCCTTTCCTTTCCTACCTTCTATAAAATCATTTTGTCGGTGAAGGCACGACCAAATTCGGGCGATGTGCTTTTTAGCACAAAAGCCGGTCAAAATACATACGCAAGCAATGTTGCGTTACTTTGCCTTATTATTTGCTTTGTACCACATACAACGGGCTGAACAATGAAAACCAGTAACGTCCGATTTTTCTTTCCACCCATTCTACCCAAATTCCTCCTCCTTTCCTTTCCTACCTCCCATAAAATCATTTTGTCGGTGAAAGCACGACCAAGTTCGGGTGATGTGCTTTTTACCACAAAAGCCGTTCAAAATACATACGCCAGCAATGTTGCGTTACTTTGCTTTATTACTTGCTTTGAGGCATACCACACACAACGGGCTGAACAATGAAAACCAGTAACGTCCGATTTTTCTTTCCATCCATTCTACCCAAATTCCTCATCCGTTCCTTTCCTACCTTCCATAAAATCATTTTGTCGGTGTAGGTACGACCAAATTCGGGCGATGTGCTTTTTACCACAAAAGCCGGTCAAAATACATACGCAAGCAATGTTGCGTTACTTTACCTTATTACTTGCTTGGAGGAGTACCACACACAACGGGCTGAACAGTGAAAACCAGTAACGTCCGATTTTTCTTTCCATCCATTCTACCCAAATTTCTACAATATCCTTTCCTTTCCTACCTTCAACACGTATCCTTGCAAGTCGCGCGGACACTTATATTTCATGAAGACGCCACTGAAACCCCGAAATGCAGTTTTACGATTTTTTATATAACAATTATAATCCGCATCTTTGATGCATTCAAAACTATCACAATAAATTCTAGTTTTATAAACGAAGTATAACTAAAAATAAGATTTTGCTGTTCATGTTAATCACAGGTGGGGCAAAAATGGTCATCGTCCTTTAATTTTTGTTTGAAAATCGCGACGGAGGCTGCACTCACAATATTATCAAGTATTTTTTATATATATATATTGATGGACCCATGACATAAACAGACATTTCAGACTTTTTTAGCCTATCACTTTATTAGGTTTTCTATTTTTTATTTTGTTTCAAGTTAGGGTTAGATCTTAAGCTTAGTTTTATTTCTCGTAACGATGATGCGCGCTCCAAGCTGCTCAAACATGACGTGTTTGTTTTCATGAATGAAAACAGTGACCTAGTATACGTAAATATTTTTTTGTATAGTCAGGGTGAGTTTGTATTAGTAAGGGTGAGAATACGCTCGTTCTTGAAGTGTTTCCCTCACCGATTTGTCCTTTTTATGCCTACAATTGCATTCAGAACGCATGGATTCGGTCTACTGCGCGTGCCGAGAGTTCTGTACCATACGAGAGAACGTATACTTTGGCAAAGTAGCATGCCCTCACGACATCGTTAGAGGACGTGGCGGTAGTACCCGGCCTCCTTACCATGGGAACAACTAAAAAACCAAGAAATAAGGAAATACTCTACTGAACAACAAGCTTTTTCTTCAAGCAAGAACACTCCTGGTCTTCCAATCCAGCAACTCCACTGTTGCAGGCAGTTAATTAATCAGCGGATTAAAGGATCTGCCTACGACATATACATCAATTAGCACAATGTTTGATACATCGAAGTACGTTTGTAACATGCTTCATTGCACTTAAACATTATAGATCCCAAGAACTTTTCACCCAACATGGATTCATCTAAGTATCATACTCCGAAGTAACTATTAATCCAAACTACTTTTGAACTTTGAGGCTGGATTCGTGTATTATGTGAATAATCATTCACATCATAAAGAAATCAGAGGAGTTTTTATAATTTCTGCTACGAAATCAAGTCAGGAAGTAGTACATTTAGAATATTTATTCTGTGGCATAATACATATAATTTTACATTTCAAATATAAAAAAGCAAAAACCTAAACCAACACAACCAACATAAACAATTAAACCTACACCTAAACCAAAAAACTAACTAACTAATAATCTAAAAATAATTGGTGTTTATGTGGCATGGTTACAAGAACGCTAGCTGCATTTCCGCGTTGAATAGCAATAGCTATTCTCTGTGCGAGAAACGAGCCAGCCCTCTATTCACCAGCGACGTCGATAACGCGGGGAGAATTTTGCTTAAAAAATTGTTTCGTACTGGGACCCCATGGACCAAATGTTTCAAAGCCAAGCGGCACAAATATATAGTCGCTTGAGAGCGTTACATACTTGCGTCGCTTGGCTTCTTCTGCGGCCTTCGCCGCTGCTCCGGCCCTCAAGACTGACCCGCTGAGACGAGAAGGGGCTAACGTATCAACACAAGTCGCGTCCCATACTAGAGCCCTTCCCCGCTCCCAGGGGATCAGCGTTAGGCCGTCCGGGCGCTTGCCATCATCACGCAACATCCCTACTGGTTCTTGTACAGAAGGTACGTTGATGGTGGCAAGCGCCCGTTTAATGATCTCATTGATTGAGCCGTGGCGGGAGTAGTAAATTATAAGTTATAAATTTACTATCTTTCAACCCTAGTAGTTAGCTGGGAAATAATGAAACAATAAGCGACCTTGACCTTGTCTTTGTACAAGTCTATGGTTGCTTAGCTACGTTGTTGATGTTAACTGTCAGTTTCAAAGTAATTTAAAAAAGAAAACTTTTGAAAACACTTTTTTATTAGAGCGTCCACTTTCACTATTACCTCCATCATGTCTCGTGAGCCGTGTTCTAACTCAGAGTTTATGAAATGATGCTGTCGGCGCTGCTAGTGGTAGCTGCCACGCAGCGCGTGAGCTCTACCAGGAACGAACGATAACCAGCTCGCTAAGCAGCGGCGGCTTCCGTCGACCGAGTGTTTCCGACTGATATGTCTGCGTCTGCACAGCCCCGGGACGTTCAGAAAAGCACCAATTGAAAAGCAACACGGTAACGCAGCTAAGTTGAACCTCGAAATCCGGATTCTGCAGCATTTTGAGGAAAACCCGAGAACCAGCACTCGTCGCGCCGCTGCATTCTGGAACGTGTCTCTTATGGTGGTGTAGCGCTCGCTTCACGCTGACGGTCAGCATCCATACCACTTTCATTCAACATACCCAGGAACTGATACCAGAGAACTACAGTGCTCGGATGAATTTCTGCAGGTGGTTCCGGAAAGGAGTTCTCTACTTTTCCCGCCTACTTTGTGGTAAATCCACAGAAATAACACCCTCCATCTTCCGAGAACCCATAACAAAATCGAGGTCTGGCATCGACGGTGGAATGGCCTTCTAAGCCAGACACGTTATGGTTTATACAAAACAATACAGCTGATGAAAAAGTAACAAATGACTACGAATCATGCTGTTGACAGGGCACGGGCTGGCATTGCAAGGATTCCGCCCCGCAAGAAAGGTACTCGCTAAAACCACGCAACAGAAAAAGTTTGTGAAAATAAGTTCAAAATGATCACAATGGTGTTTTTGCTATCAATTGCATGCCATGTTGAATTATAATGTGTTTTATTTCGGTTTAAAGATATTTTTATTCTATTGGAATTACAAAATTTCACTTTAAGACAATATTCAGCAAACTTAAATTATGTTGTGTAGTGAGCATGAATAACCCTGCGACCCACGGCTTTGTCCACAAATTTCCAGGACAAGAAAATATCAAAGTCAAAGTATTTTATTGTAAATAGGCAAAAATAATAGCATTTTTACAAGTCAAAATTAACATCTCCTGAACAAAGAGATATACATAAAATATTATAAAAAGATCAAATCAATCCAAATTTAGATAAACTAAGTATTCTTTGAGTTTGAAAAGGAAATTTCCCTTTCATGTGCCAACAGAGTTAAATCTCACACTGGAAAAGGAAATACCCTTCTGACTCTACCGGTGCTTCGGAAATACGCCCGTTAGAGAAGAGAGCACCAAGAAACTCTACGGGGATGTATTTTTTCCATATTTGTTCATTCTTTATATTTTTTTCAAATGTCACAATTATAACAAAACATGTAAACTACAAATGTAAAAGGTAAAAGTGACAATGAGATATCCCACAAACATCAAACAATCATACTGGAAAAAAAATAAGGTAAAAACTTCTAACTCGATAATTATGTTGTATAAAACAACGTGATCTCATGGTATGTTTGAGACATCTCACAAAGTACTTTGAACATTTCATTCACTTAACGTTAACATCGAAGCTATCACTTATTGTTATCATGGAGCTTGGAGACATCAGGCCATGCATTTCTGTCATTAATATAATCATTTACATTGTAATACGCTTTCTTTATGAGATTTACTTTAACAAAAGTTTTAAACCTATGCATTGGTAATTGATCAATGCCGTCAGGTAACTTATTAAAAAATCGTATACAGTTCCCCATATATGAACCACTAACTTTCTTTAACCGAAATCCAGACACTTTTAGTTTATTTTTATTTCTAGTATTAAAATTATGAACATCCCTATTTTTAACAAAGGTATTGATATTCTTCCGAACATACATTATATTTTCATATATATATATATTGACAAGCCACTGTAAGAATATTGATCTCTTTAAAACGTTCCCTAAGAGAATATCGGGATTTCATATTGTAAATGGAACGAATTGCTCTCTTCTATAGCACAAATATTGATTGAATTTCCGCGGCCTTACCCCACAGCAAAATGTCATATGACATAATACTGTGAAAGTAACTAAAATATACTAATCTTGCAGTAGCTATATCGGTAAACTGTCTAATTTTACGTACTGCATAGACTGCAGAGCTCAATCTACCAGCTAACAACGATATGTGAGGACCCCACTGTAATTGTGAATCTACAATAATACCCAAAAATGTGGTTGACTGCACAAGGTCTACAGGCTCACTATTTATTAAAATACTTGAATTCGTAGGAACCCCTCTGACATTGGGTAGTGAAAATTTGATACATTTAGTTTTCTTAGGATTTAACATTAAATTGTTAGTTGTAAACCAACTAAGAACTAGCGCGATTGCCTTGTTAACGTCGTCAAAATTATTCAAGGTTCTGTTAATCTTAAAAATTAGAGAAGTATCATCTGCAAACAAAACAATATCACATAAGTTCTCTAAGAAAAAGGGAAGATCGTTAATGTAAACCAAGAACAAGAATGGCCCAAGTATTGAACCCTGTGGGACTCCCATTGTAATGAGAGATCCTGATGACCTCGCACCATTTACATCTACTTTCTGGATTCTATTGCTAAGATACGAGGATAAAAGATCGAGAGCTTTCCCATTAACTCCGTAATGATTCAATTTAAAAATTAATGTTTCGTGGCAAACGCAGTCAAATGCTTTGGATAAATCACAGAAAACGCCAATTGCGTCCTGTGACTCCTCCCAAGCATTGAATATATGCTTTAAGAGCCCTGTGCCTGCGTCTGTCGTTGAACGGCCTTTAGTGAAGCCATATTGTTCATTATGAAACAGACCATTGAGATTGAAATGTGTTAATAACTGATTTAATATTACTTTCTCAAAAATTTTACTTAGAGCGGGAACTATAGAAATGGGTCTGTAGTTAGTCGGATCATTTTTACTGCCAGACTTGAATATAAGTTTACTATTTTTCATTATGTCGGGGAAAACTCCTTCATCAACACAATTATTAAAAATAATTACTAAGTATGGAGCAATTATACCAATAATGGAACTTAAAATTTTAGTAGATATTCCCCAGAGATCCTCTGTATTTTTTATGTTAAGCAATTTAAATGTCTTAACAATAGAATTAACATTAATATGTTTAAATTTAAATGTAACATCACACTTTTCAACGTTGCTTGAGAGCATACAAGAAGCCTCAACTGAGGAAGATTTTAAAGACTGGGTAGTAACTATCGGTATTTTTGTAAAGAAATCTTCAAATGCATTGGCAACTTCGTGATCTTTGGAAATTAATTTATTGCCGATGTTTAGGATAAAATTTCGGTCTCGAGGTTTAATTTTGCCGGTTTCGGTATTTATTATTTTCCATGTTGTTTTGATTTTATCTTCCGATTGTTTAATTTTCCTACTCAAATGAAGAGATTTCGCGGTATTACACACGGATTTAAATGTCTTAGAATATTGTTTTAAGTATTCAACAAATTTCGTGTCATTAGCATTCATTTAATTTTTTGAGAATATAAATCGTATAATTAGTTTCTACTTTTGTAAATACCTGTTGTAGCCCAGTCATCAAATCCCACCCTTAAAAAATGGGGGGCCCCTTATATTTTTTTAATTTAAATATATCGTTAAACTCTTTATCCGTTATATTAAACAACGAATTGCAAAGGTCATCAGAATTCCCATCAAACGGCAAGTGACTAAGTTGATTATCAATGTTATCTGCAAACCGTTCCAAACGCTTGCAAGTAATAGGCCTGTAAGTGAACTCCTGAGAGTTTTTACCTGATTTACATTGAAACACAACACTTTGCCCAGAGCTAAGCTTATCACTTATAGCCCTGCTACGAGATTCACAGTTGCAAAAAACTTTGTCTAAACAGGTCGCAGAAGTGCTAGTGATTCTGGTTGGCTGATTAAAAAGATTTTTTAAGTTGAAGCACAAAAACAAATTTAGAAATGTATCGCTTAATGGACATTTAACAAGTATATCTACATTGGAATCACCACATACAACAAGGAATTTTGAATTGTTAGAACATTTCCTCAGAACATCCTCCATAACAGACTCAAACATATTGAAATCAGCCAGTGGGGGTCTGTATACACATACAATTATATGATGCTCCAGCTCAACACATGATAACTCAATAGTCCGTTCAACAGACAAGGCCACAATGTCTTTCCTCTCCTTAAATTTACATGTATTCACTAAATAAATTAAAGAACCACCATGAGACTTCGCTTTTCTTCTATTGAACGAACTACCAATCACATAGTTTCTAATGGATGGTATCAAAGTACCTAATGCTTTCCTGGAAAGACCCTGTATATTGTTATGAAAAATATGTAAGTTACCAGGCCTTTCCATTGTCTTAACAGTCAGTTTAAATTAACAGATAAATTTGGCTCCGCTGTACCACGTCTAATACTGCTATTAACCGTGGCACCGTCAGAGTGATCCATTATACCATGTACAACTGGATCATATATATTAAATGCTAACAGTTTAGCGATGGTCACCTTGTCATTTTTGCTGAGATACAATGTATTCTTTGTCAAAATAAATTTTCTAACAAAATTGTTAGTTTCAAAATACAAAACTTCATTTTGACGACAAGTCAAATTATATAATGTCAAATTCAGATCATAGGCATGATCTTTTTGCGTTTGCGTCATTTTATTAGAATATGGAAATGAGCAGGCAATAATCCTGCCCACACCTATATTTTCTATATCTACTAGGGTCTCAACAAGATTAATAATATCAGTTTTTTTTACAGCTAGACTGTTACCTAATTGTAATACAATTGTGGTATTTTTGTCAAATATACAGTTTTTTTATTTTTGACTGAAAACCTTTTAGTGGCAAACCGGAGAAGCTATTATTACAGACTGAGTTAAGCAATTTTGAAGCAGGCTGCCCATGCCTGCACCTATTTGATCACTGAATACCAAAGTTTTTCTAGGACACTCAAGATGGCCTCAATAAACAATCTGAGCTTATTGGATAGATAGTGAGAGGATCCTGCACAGGTGACTTATGCTCAGGCACATCATTGGGGCTTTTCTTTACTCCGAGTGTGTTAGGCACTATCCTGGATCTTTATTTAAATTTAATTTTTCTTTGCATATCTTTGAGCATTTAATAAAATTATTATATTTTTTTAACATGACTGAGGTTCTTTTCAAAAATTTATTAACCTTTACAATTTTTTTAATCTTATTAGACCCTCTAATACTGTTAATGTTAGAATTGTTTTTTTTTACAAACTTAGTTGTAGTCAGGTCCACTAATGACATATTATTACATACTATTGACTTATTTGAGTTAGTTTCAATTATATAAATTAGTGTTATTATTTTCCATCTCGAAACTAATACTATTTTTAGATGAAAAATCTAAGGTCTCTAACTTAACCCTGTTAAGGTTAAGCTCCTGCTCTAAATCCCTTATACGCCTTATATCCTATGTATGTATCTATGGTATACAGCACTTATATACAAAATTTCATTAAATTCGATCCAGCCGTTATCGCGTGAAAGCGGCCCAAACAAAGAGACCACGTTTCACTTTTATATAATAGTGGATTTTTATTGTACGTGTCGTAAACAAAACCTACTCTTTTTTACCAGACTGCAACGCAAAAGACGGTAATGTGTTTATCATTCTATATATGTACTTACCTCAATCGATTTGTCTTAATCTTGCGAGTGTCACTATAGACATGTGTAACGTTATACGTACATGTTTACATTAATTACATATTATTTATAAAAAATAGATACTTTACATCAATTACAACTAATTTTAATATCTACAAAACACTATTTACACATATACTCGTATTACCTACTAATCACACATTAAATATTAACCCCCTTACTTATATAAAATTATGCAATGATTAAGTAATGATTAGTAAAACTGCGCAGTACAATATTGTACTGCGCGGAATTCTTAATCATTTCTTAACCATTGCATAACTTTTTATGAGTAAGGGGGTAAATAAATAGCTGTTGAAATTCATCAATACGTTCCGTATATTCGCAGCGTCATTTTATTTGCCGTGCCTCGACCTGCCCGCTGCAGCACAGTTTAATTAACAGTTACTAAGAGAGCTGAGACGCTACCGGCAGACCGCCGTCATCTCACACGCCGATAGGTTTGTTTTATCGAACGTACGACAATTTAATTGGTCTCTGCCGTAGACAGAGAATCTCTCATTCTCTGTCTACGGTCTCTGCTGTGATCGCAAGTGCTAAATACTTGTGGATCACAACCAAAATAAAACTGTTCGTCCCTACACGTCCTCCGAGACCTTGGTGTTGTGATTTCACCCCGGAATTTGGGTAAGCGGTACACATAATATTGTAAGGTAGATGTGTGACTTTTCGTATACTTATTAGCTTAGGAATCTTTTGAGAAATCATCATCTTAGCCATTTTACAATGAATTGTACTTAGTATTCATTACTAAAAAGTATTAATGAAAATTGCTATCTTTGAAATCGGCTTATTTAATAATTTCATTTCCACCCTCGCAATTACATAAAATCAATAAATTTAATTTAAATCGTTGTAATCTCCGGATCTGATTGTGAACATCCCCGGCAACACAACTACTGCCTAGTGCTTCCCTTCTGTCGTTGCCGTGGGTGCTCACAGGAGTTTACCATCAGACCATAACGCTGTTCCTTGATGCGCGTTCCAGGGTTCTACGTCCGGCTTGTTGGCTTGACGGCCAATATGAGGACATGCTATACTATACAATTATAGTATGAATATGCAACGAAAACTATTTCCTATTATAATAACAGTCATTAAAACTTTAGGCGGAGGCGATCGCCAGCACTCAGCCTTACAATAAAAATGTTATACATATTATTTAAAAAGTTAGCGATATACAAAAATCTATAATTTTATTACTTAGGTAATTACAATTAAATTGATAACAGTATAACCCCGTTTAGACGTTATTATGAATATAATTTGATTTAAATTATTATTATTTAAATAAATTGGGAATTTCGGCATATCCCCTAACGGAAAAAGTAAACATCGTAGTGAGGAAAGGGGTCATTCATAACACGTCGCATGTTAAGGGAGAAGGGGAATGGAAGAAGTCCCCGCAGTGAGTCAATGAAGGCCTGGACAAACAGTAGACGTACCTGGCGCGCGTATTGACGCGCGCCAGGTACGTCTACAGCGTTATAGCACCGCATACTAGCGCTGCGTTGTGTTGTACTATTCAAGTTGATATCTGTCAAACAGAAAGCGTCCTCAATATTATTGACGCCTTGACGCGCGCTACGTTACGCCTCCTGTTTGGCCAGGCCTTTAACAGAGCGTCTACATACATAATTTACGCCCAAATCTTTTTATTACACGACTGCCCGATAAAAGAGTGTTCTTGAGTATTCTTGACCTTCTAAATCCCCATCTCATAGAGGGTCAAGGATATCCCCCTCCCATCCTTTCAGCAGTACAAAACAAAATGGACCCGTTTTTGCCCCAGGGATCAAAATTGGAAAGCTTGGCAAACCTCAAGTACACTCCCGAACAAATAGACTCCATTTCTCCAACTCTCACCTGCCAAGATCCCATTAGTGACGACGGTCAACACCCCTCCTGCTCTACCCCACCCCCACCCTCCACTGAGTTAACAGGGTTAACTCAGGAACTAAAGGAACTGATGATCATATCCCCAAATCCTCTAGACAAAAACATCCTACTAAAAATGAAAGACATCTCATGTGTAATCTGTGACACTAGGGATGACCTATCATCAAAATACACCCTCCTAGTCAACAGGACACATGAGGACTACGGACAAATCAGGGATATACTAATTCAGGCCCTTGAAGATGGATATCAGTCCTTTTACTGGGCCCTGAGAGGATCTCTTCTGTCCTATCATATAGCAATCGCAAAAACGCCCGCTCAGCGATAGGGGACATCACCAATACGGGGGTAAGTCTCAACCAAATGCTTCAGGAGGCCTATCTACAAAATCTAAGCTTTAAACAAACCGTTACTGATTTGGCCACACAATGGAACGGCTTAACCTCCAGTATTGGGGGGATGATGGAGAAATTGGACTACAAAACCCTCTCCCTATCTGCCCTCTCCACTTCCCACAAATACGTACGAGCATCCAGCTCATGCTCTATCACCTCCGGGGCAGCAGCACCTGCACAACGTGCAGGAGAGCTGAATCTTAGTGGAGGGCACAGATACAGAAGCGAGATGGGAGAAGTGTTTGTTGATCAGCATGACAACATCTCCTTCAGACCGGGAAGCATGGGAGGAGGGAACTTGGCTTCACTTTTTTCGATGGGATTCAAATTCAAAGTTCTCAACAATCTTCTAGACTCAGATCTTTCAGAACTAGTGCTATTCCTGGCTCAGAACACAAATATCCTCACAAGCCCAAACTCACTATAGCTGAGAAAAAACTCCTCTATGAAAAGATAATAACAACAGTGCCAAAGAAATATGGGCAGTGGGTCGAATATGCTCTTTAATCGATTAATCAAACTCTACGACCCAAATATATCAAACTTCACATTTACCGTTTAAGACTTTGTTAGAATTGTATATTAATTTTATTCTCATAATGTTTTTAGTATTCATGTATGAGGGTCGATCAACTATTCTTTGTACATTTATTTTTGTAAATACAATAAGTAAAATAAAAATGTTCGTTTTTTTTTACTTTACTTTTCTACTTTATTAGAATATATAATTACTACAGCACGCCGATAATGTACAAAAAATAGTTAATCGACCCATGTATGTGAGTTTCCTTGTTCCACCATAACTTCAAAATGCCGGAACAGATTTGGATGTATGGGGTATCGTTAGAATCCTTACATCCCTTCGAGTAACAGGCTATTTTTTGGAAAATCTCTTTTTTGGCGGGGCTGTCGTGTTTTTTTCTTACTTTGATGATGTACTTGTTTCTAATCAACAGAGGCAACATTTGGCATTGCTAAAAATTGAAATTTGTGTTATATTATAATGTTCTTAATGTACGTGATTAAAAGTTACTGGCACAACTGCGAAAAAAGCAGCTCAAGGTTTTCAAAATTCATAATAAAAAGGAGCCTCTCCGAGTCCTTTACTGAAGCTTTAATAAAACAATCCCTATGATTCTAAAAAGTTTGGGTATGGCCCATCCTATCACCACAATGATTCAACAACAGCTAAAGCCCGGCCACTATATAGAAGGAATTTCGTACAATGACCACTAATTACTTATCTCTATTGCTCGCGCATTACTAATGTGCGAGCGTGACAGCAATACAATAGCCGGATCCACACCGGACGATCCAAAGCACTCCGATCGCGCGCGGCATGGAGCGCGCTCCACGGAGCGTGAAGTGTAGACGTGCCGCGCGCGATCCATGTGCGCGGCGGAGAGCGCGCGCTCCTCGCCGCGTGCGATCCATTTGTTGTCGGTTTGATGGTCACGCACAAAGGGGCCTCAGTCACTTGGCGCGCGCGGTCTGGACGGTTGTGTAGAATCGCGTGATCCGCCGTTATGGATAATTCGCAATGTATCCGTTTAATTTCCCTATATAGGGAGAATAAATGTTTATGGGATCCTAATGATACCAATTACACAAATAGAGGTGTAAGAGAAGATGCCTGGCGGAAAAAAATAGTGGGCAAATGAACAATATTCCAACAACAGAACTAAAGAAAAAAATTAAGTCTTTGTCGGGTGGCTACAGAAGAGAACGATTCAGAGAAAAACAGAGTCGTATTACCGGATCAGGTAAGAAATTATAGTTCCTTTTGTTTTATAATTATAGTTCAGTACATAACCTGCCACTCTTAGTGAAGCTTTAATTTTAATTTATTAGTAATAATAATAAAATGTATTGTTTAAAACCCCACAACGTAGTAACGTAACTTAGTGTGTGATAAAAAGATATATTTAAATGTTTTAGGTAGGGGAGTGACTTCACGGACATTGATATTTGCCGGTTATATTAACCTATTGTTTATTTCAGGTGCTGAAGATACTTACAAATCAAAATGGTTTGCTTACGATGAGTTTGCTTTCATGGCGGATAAGAATGACCCCGGGACAACAAGGGATACACTTCAACAGGTGAGTTATTTTTTACTTATTTTGATTAAAAAACTTACATTACAGGTAACCATTAAAGTATAATTAAATTATTAGAATATTATAATTCTTAAAGAAAAGGTCATGTTATAGCAGTAGACGTACTAATACAATAATAATTATTGGCTTAAATTTGTTTGTATTATTTTGTGTTATCTGTGTAGGTAATGTTTTCTTTTGGTGTCAATAAAGTATATTTGTATTTATGTAATAAAATTTATTTCTTATTATAATCTAGAACTTAGGGAGAGGATAGTTTTAAATAAAATATATAGTTAATTGGTTAAAGTATAATGAACTGAACTACATTATATTCCTCTTAATGCAGCTAACTTATAAAACATATAAACACAGTACAATTTATATAAGTTTATTGGTACTCATTTTGCCAAACAATGGCCCCGTTTGTTATAAAGTGTCTTGCTAAGTGGAACCGAATATCTTTGGCATTTTGTGAAGCTCTTCGTGGTATGGCATCTATCGGTAGTAGTGATGTTGGTGCCTGTTCCGTTCGCCAGCTTCCAGGAACTATTTCTCCATTCCCCTATATTGTATCAAAAGATCCGGTGATCTTAAATTAGAATTACTTCGTAAATAGTTATACAGGTAAACTGTCGCTAGCACGACTTTAGTTGCTTTTTCTGGCTCCAACAGCATTGGTTTACGCAAAACTCTGTAACTTGAGCTTAGTACTCCAAACGCGTTTTCTACAACTCTACGTGCTCTTGATAATCTGTAATTGAATATTCGTTCACTCGAACCCCTTTCTGGATCACCTTCATACGGTTTCAATGTATACTCATTTAATTGGAAAGCTTTATCACCAAGTATAAAATAGGGCACTTCAATTTTATAAGGAACTTGCAAAATTTTTGCCGATGGGATGTTTAGCTCCTTTTTTTTCAAGTTTCTCATATAGCTTTGTGCTTTTAAACACGCCTCCATCTGATATTCTGCCCTTACTCCCAACATTCACATAAAGGAACCTATAATTTGCATCTACTAATGCAAAAAGAACTATACTTGGAAACAATTTATAGTTATCATAGTCGTTGCCACTATTAAAAGGCGCTTGCAAAACGACATGTTTACCATCCATTGCTCCTAATACATGTGGAAAATTCCATTTTTCGTCGAATTCCTGAGACACTGCGAGCCACTCTTCTTCATTTGATGGCATCTGAAAAAAGTAATACTGGTAGCGGAGAACATGCTATCAATGAAAATTCTCTGGAAAACGTAGACAATCACACAACTGAGAATGTTAATAATCAAATGCAAGATATGAATGATCAGAGTATACCAACTGAACCTTCTGTACCATCTGAACAACCTGCTGCCCAATCTAATGTGCAAAACACCCAACACAATGTTCAAACCCAAAAAAGGAATCAAAATAAAAGAAGAAAAAAAACATCTTCACATGGTACCGAAGATATTATGATAACAGATGAATCCATTTCGGAAGCATTTCAACTACTTAATCAATGTGCTCAACCACAACAACCAGAGACAGATTCATACACCGCTTTTGGACAATACATTGCTACCGAACTACGAAAATATGATCATATAACGTTAAGTTATGTAAAACATATCCATATCTCAAATTATTTTTGAAGCTGACACAGGCAGATACAGACCAGAAAATTATGGATATTACTCTTCAACTTCATCATATACAGAACGACCTTCAGAATCAACAACAACTCAGCTTCCATCAACATCTTCTACTACTTCGACAACTTGGCAGCCTTCTCCGTCACCACAATCACCACCAATTTAATTAACATATGTAACTTTTATATATTCTTAAGTATAAGCTAAGTTTGAAATAAAGAGTTTTTAAATATATAATTTCACTTACTTTTACATAATCCTTCATAACGTCGATGAGTGCTTCACAAACCTCAGGAACAATTTTTGATATTGACTGTTTGGACACTCTGAAAAGATACTGTAGACTGACGTAAGAATCTCCACTTGCTAAAAATCTCAATGTTATTAGTAGTCTTTCCTTAACAGTTATGGCATCACGATAGTTTGTATCATTCTTTCTTATTTTGTTCTCCAATAGTGAACACAATAAGTCAAATTGATTTGCAGTCATTCGTGCAAAATTAGCTTCAGCTCCATCATCAATTAACTCTTTGTAAAGTCGAGTCCCATATTCCAACCGGTTTTAAAAAATTGTTTTAACCCAATACTGTCTTTTTCGTTTTCGTATTTTTTGCCGTAAATATACAAGTAAAATGTAGCTTGCTGCTGCTACGGCTATTCGTCGCCGTCGTTGCACGTGTGACTCCATAGCCAGACAAAATTCAACTGATCATGTTTCAACTGATTCAGTATGGATCGGCAGGAGCGCGTTGGAGCAGGCCATCAGGATCGCAAAAGATTGCTGTTGGATCGACCTAGAACGATCCACGCTCCACGCATCACGATCTTGGATCGCGGATCGCAGGATCGCCGATCCATTTTGGATCGTCTGGTGTGGATCCGGCTATTAGTGCGCGAGAAGCAGAGATAAGTAATTAGGGGTCAATGTACGAAATTCTTCCTGGCGTCCGTACTTTACCCACCTGGTGCATGGGTTGAAACATCGCCACGATATATATGTAAACAACGAGGAGCCTAAACGGGGGTTACAATGCGTCTATTCCGACATCTGCAGCAGCGAGTTGATGGTGGCATCCTTGTTCCCACGGTTGGCTTCCAGCACGGACCTTATCAGTTCTTTGTCCATGCTCGGGAACATTTCCTCGATCTGGAAAGGAAAGGAAGTCGTATGTTTATGTGCTACATTATCAATATCAATACGTAGTATAAAACAAAGTCGCTTTCCACGTCTGTCTATATGTCTGTCTCTCTGTCTGTCTGTTTGGCCGCTAGCTCCTCCTAAACCACGCAACGGATTTGTATGCGGTTTTCACCATCAGTTAGATCATTTTTAACTGAAGGTTTATACATTTTATATACATAATACGAGCATACGAGACCTGAACGTAGCAAGCGGAGTGAAGGTCGAGTATGCGACCAAATCCTTTCACAAACAATAGACCGAGTAAAAAGTGGTTTCAGTCTTTTCTTAAGACATACGGAACTGACACAAAAAATACCAGATAACTTGACAAGAGATCGAGATAACGTAACTGAAAATGACATAAGCAACTGGTTTCAAGAAATCGTTTTTTTATCTTTGCTGGCGTACGGGCACGGCCCGGAAACCGTAAGCCCCAGCGCGGGACCTCACAAAAAAATGTATTGTCCTGACTTGCTAAAATATAGGATTATCGTAGACCATTTTTCCGAGGCTGTGTTCACACGAGCGCGTGTTTTGAATAATTGTTATTTCACTTGTTATATAGAATGAGCAAGTAATAAAAGAATTCTAACATATAAATGAATGTAAGATCGTTTTGTGCTAAGCTTAGCCTGCTGCATTCATAATATGAAAAAACAGGAAAGTACATCTGTGGAATCAATGCCGAACGTATAATGTACAAGCACAATTTATATAACCCCCCCCCCCCCCCCCATTATAGCTAAGAAGCCTTTGAAATATCGGTTCATTCGTTTGGTAGCAACGATCCTCACCCCCCCCCCTTCACCCCTCCCTCAGTATAGCTAAGAACCATCTCGATTACAGTGGTAACTTTGAAACATTAAAAACCGAATCTAAATCGGTGCATTCGTTATCCTCGACAAAGAATTGCCAATTTTCACAAATGTTCCTTCATTTGATAACGTGAATTGCAGTTTATATTCGGCCAGAAAAGCAAAGCACCAAGTGAAACGAACTGTTTTTAATAGCCCAGTAAGTAGGGAAATTTGCCAAAAGGTGATGTAGTAATGATTTTCACATGTGTAGTTGAGTATTTGACTTTGAAAACTAACGCGAGTGAAATTCAAATTAAATATGAATAAAACGGCTAAAAACTTACGAAATAGAAGATCGGAAATACTCCGACCAGTTTCGAACTATTTTGAAGTCCTTTTTTGAGGTGTAGACCTTGGGGGAGGTAAGCGCAAGGCGCCATCTTGGATTAAAGGTGTGAAAAGTTGGTATAATCAAAATAATTCGCCAAAGGTTCACTTTACGTCCAAAATGTCGAAGGCAAAATTAAAAAAGGTAAGATTATTTACATTTTAGTTTAAACACTTTTTTCAAGTCGAAAACTTGGATTTTTCATCAGAGTCTAGACCTAAACAACATATGTGAAAATCGTTACTATACCACTTTTTGCAAGGCAAAGGCCTTTTTATGTCTCTACTTACTGGCGTATAAAAATAAACGTGTTGTAGAGGTGAACCTGCAAGATTTAAGAATAGTTTTGACAGAGCGAGCGCGAAGCGCAAGCAATGCGTCTCCGTTTCAGCTTGAGCAAGCCACGGAACAATTAGTCGTGGAAATTCCCGACAGGCTTCACACAGTGGTCCCGCGAAAGGTTAAACATTGTAGGAAGAAATGAAGTTACAATTTCATGTTTTTAAAAACTGATTCGTTAACCTGGGGTTTTCTAGCTTACAAAAAAATAATGACTTAAGTTCTGTAGAAATGGTATGGCAAGACACTGCAAGATTTATCGCATAAAATTCCGCCTATGTTCTTTGTGTATAAAGTTAAATAAATGTTCATTAAAATATATATTTTTTCTATTTCTATCTATAATTAACACGATACGATGGTGGCCTAATGGTTCTATAGTGCAAATTAGAATCCAACGATACCGGGTTTAAAACCTGGCCTGGCTATTGGTGCGGACTAATGACTTTTCTAAGTTATGTGCGGATTTCCATCGCTCCGTGCTTCGGAGGGCACGTTAAGCTGTCGGTCCCGGCTGTTATTGAATAATAGCAGTCGTTAAGCCATGTCAGAGGCCCTCGGGCGGCTTGACAAACTCTGACATCAGAGGCCAGCACTACCTCATACGACAAACAAACAAACAAACAAGTAACACCTGTAGGTGTGGTTGACAAATTAGACAAAATAAATTAGATTGAGATGCTAGGTTCAAAATGAGCCTAAGAATCGACTCAGGACATTCCGACATGAGTAGGTTAGGTTAAAAATAAGAGACAGAACCGACACGGAGCACCCCGACTCCAAGTGGTCTTGTGCGTCACGCCCCTAGAGTGTATATAAAAACGCGGAGCCAGTAGCTCGCGTGGGAGATCCTGAGCGGAGCAAGCCCGTGGGGTTGAGCGGAGCGAAGGGGGAGGTGGCGAGCGAAGCGAGCCGGCGACCTCCATTGCGTAGCGAAGGTCGAATGGGTGAAGCGACACTCTGGGGCAACCTCGCGAGAGTACTGGCCAGAGCCCATACCGGAGTCCAACTTTGTAAAAAAATAAATGATACAAGTGCACACAAAAAAAACATATACAAAAGCAAACACAAAAAAGAGGCAAATGAAAAAAAAAACAATTTAAAACATCCTGTAAATTGTACATACTCGTACTTATGTCTTGTGTTACATGTGATGTATATAGGTATCAAATAGTCCCAAACTCGAAGGGGTCACATCATTTTGATGTTGAGTTCCCGTGACTACCTTCCGGCTCCATCGTCAGACCCTGGATACCACATAACACCAGAGAACTCATCAAGACAAACAAAATAAGCCCAAGCTCTACGAGGTTCCATAATTTTGTTGTTGAGTTCCTGTTCCTTCCGGCTCCATCATCAGACCCTGAATACCACATAACACCAGAAAACTCACCAAGACAAACCAAATGAGCCCAAGTTCGAAGAAGTTCCAACATCCGACTGTTGAGTTCTTTTGACTATCTTCCCGCTCCATCGTAAGATCTTGGATACCACATAAGACCAGAGAACCCATCAAGACAAACTAAATGAGCCGAAACTTGAAGGGGTTCCATTATCCAATTGTTGAGTTCTTTTGACTCCATCTTAAGTCAGCTCAATAGTATCTACCATAATTGTCATTAGAACTACACCCATGTGCAAAACTTCAGCATCTTTGGACGTCGTTAAATGGATCAAAATAGACTTGCAAACTAGTCCCAAGCATAATAACGCAGTGAATTAAAGCTTGTTTAAAGCTACTAAACCAATTTTGATGATATTTGTATAGTACCACACTACTAGAGGTCTTCTTTCTCAAGTTAAAACAATCATCTAATTTGGTTCAGAAATCCCAAGATATTACAGAACATAAACTATAAAACAATTAGATTTTCTAATAAAACTAAAGAACCAATTTTGATGAAGATTATGGATTATGACTACACTGAAAGTCTACCCTTTTGAATAAAAAAAACAATCATCTAAATCAAATCAGAAATTTTAGAGATTTTAGGCAAAATAAACACAAAATCAAGGCAATATAAGTATAAAATCGAATGGATTTACTAAAAAAACAATATATTCTTGAAAAACTGCTGAACCAATATTGATACAATTTATATGGGACCACCTGGAGAGTATACACTTTTAAACAAACAAATAATTTTCCAAATCGGCCCGGGAAATCGACCGACATACAAACAATGGAACATATAACCTCCTTTTGTGAAGTCATTATTTTTTAACCCCCGACGAAAAGAGAGGGGTGTTATAAGTTTGACGTGTCTTTCTGTGTATCTGTGTCTGTCTGTGGCATCGTAGCGTCTAAACGAATGATTATGATACGGTTATTTTTTTATTTGAAAACTGGCGTGCTCGAGATGTTTCTTAGCTATAATTTATGAAGGTTTGTCAGAAAAACCTTCATAAATTTTATGATGTTTAATGATCACCATCAGCTCGTATGTCGGGGGATGGTCGGGGGTTAACTTAAAATTTTAATTTATTATACTTGTTTGCTATACAGTTTCCATTTGTCGGTTCATTTTTGTAAATATATTTTTTGTTTTTCAGGCGCATAATGACAATAATGAGGGTCCATCTTTTCAAGCCGATAATTGTAATTGTTACCTACGTTTGGCTGTGATCAACTTATTGGTAATCAAAACACATTATTACAAAAAAATAATAACCGGGACGAAATCCTCAACAATAATGTTGAAAATATGCAAAAACTGACTCAGAAGGTGGCGATGTTGTCTGTACAAATCAACGAGGGCTTGGAAACTATTATGGAGAAAATAGTAGAAAATACCAGTGGCCGTAACTTTAGTAAAAGACGCTAACCCAGAAGATAATGAGCCGTTCATCTTGAACAGATTGACGAAAAACAACAACTTGAAATTCTAATACTTCAATGGATAAAGCTGAGAGATCAAAATTACAAAAAATAAAAACATTTTTGTTTCAACCCTGTAAAAGAAATGGGTTAACATTTGCTTACAAATTGCGCGACTTATGATTTCACGCGAGTTTAGTGATCTTAGGTACGTAATCAAACGGTCGCGGGTTCGAATCCTGCAAGGTGCATTTCTGCTCATCATTTGTGTGATGAGCAGAAATGTTTGTTTCCGAGTCATGGATGTTATAATATTCGTATATATGTATGTTTATCCGTTATCTAGTATCCATATGTAGGCGATTGTCGGAAAAGCTAAATAAGCATATTTCGTGTGCGGCAGTGACGCCGCCCCTAGCACCGACAGTCGCCTCCCAACCGCCACATACGGCACACTTGCAATAGTCGTTAACAATATGTGTTTCGTATAAACCAAATAAAAGGTATTAGAGCATTACCCTAAGTGTTTCCAATGAGCACCCCCACTCGCAACACGCATCTCCAACATATCCTCACTAGTAGACTTCATCCTCTCACAAGTGGTGACCCATCGACGTTTTTTTAAAAAAAGTGGGGTGCGTGCTCAAATAAAGTGAAATTATTAAGTGCGCTGTTGCGCCACGGGAGGCGATTCCCCGTTGACAACGCGGGTAAAAGACAAGTGCATAGTGGAAAATGATCGCCGGTAACCAGATAAGACCGGCGGCGCCTATTCCTGGATCATCAGCGACGCCTGTTCAGCGACCACCAGCGGAGCCTTCAACGCCCGCCGGTGACTTAGCAGCGATCGGAATGGAATCCAAGGTACCTCAATTTTGGACGGACATGCCGCGAATGTGGTTCGCGCAGTTTGAGTCCGTAGTAGCACCGCAGAAACAAGGCGATGCTACCAAATATAATATGGTCGTGGCCAAGCTGAGCCGCGACGCGTTACAGCAGGTTAGCGACCTGATTTTGTCTCCCCCGGAGGATAACAAGTACGAGACGTTAAAACAACGATTGTTAGCCGTTTTTGTGGAAAGTGCGGAAATACAATTCCAACAACTTGTAGGCGAAATGGATTTAGGAACACAGTGTCCATCACAGTTACTGCGGAAAATGACCGAGTTAGCACGGAACACTCAGGTTACAAACGAGGCTCTTAAAAATTTATGGCTCGCGCTCTTACCATCAGCAGTGCGAGCAGTACTCACAGTCAGCCAAGATATAAAACTAGATAATTTGGCCACCATGGCAGATAGAATCATGGAAAGTTTGCGTACCGGAGAAGTCGCCGCCGTAACATCTACGGAAGCCAGGGAAGCTGACCTTTTACAGCAAATGGCGATATTGCGGCTGGAATTACAGCAGCTTCGTGGAGAAGTCAACGAAGTTCGAGGCCGTAGCTCATATAGAGGCAATAGAGAAGGTCGTCGAAATTACCGAAATTTTCGTTCGAGGTCAAGGACGCCCCGCATAACGCCGGAAAACCCAAAATGGTTATGTAAATATCACCTACGGTACAGAGAGAGAGCCATGATATGTGAGACACCTTGCAACTGGAAAATAAGACGGAAACCAGAACCAGGGAAATTAGCATCGATGCAGTCCAGCGCGTTAGAAGATTGCATCGCTCCAGCAGATAACCATCGCTTGTGCATTACTGATAGGGAAAACGGTATTAGCTTTTTAATCGACACAGGCGCAAACGTATCAGTTATTCCAGTGAACAAAGTTAGTGCGAAAAACCGTCGCGAAAGTAAATATAAACTGTTTGCAGCAAATAATACCGAAATTAAGACTTACGGTGTAACTGTATTAGAGCCCAATTTAGGATTGCGTAGAGCTTTCAAGTGGACATTCGTGATAAGTGACGTCAAACAAGCCATACTCGACGCAGACTTTTTAAAGACTCATAAGTTATTAGTAGATTTGTGTAATAAAAAACTCATTGATTCTGTAACAAATTTCCGCACGAACGGGACCATCGTAAAGTATGACGAACCGTCTATTACCAGTATTCAGTCTGATAATCCGTATCGTGATTTGTTAGAAAAATATCCCGATATCACTAAACCAATTTCTTTCAGAGAAAATCCGTCACATTCTGTATACCATCACATCGAGACGACGGGACCACCCGTACATGCTAGGTCTAGGCAATTACCCCCCGACAGGTACCAAGAAGGTGAAAGAAGAGTTCAGCTTCATGCAGGACGTCGGGATTTGCAGACCATCGAAGATCCCGTGGTCCAGTCCAC
This sequence comes from Alsophila aescularia, assembly GCA_946251855.1. Classification (NCBI taxonomy): domain Eukaryota; kingdom Metazoa; phylum Arthropoda; class Insecta; order Lepidoptera; family Geometridae; genus Alsophila; species Alsophila aescularia. The sequence continues at coordinate 13,386,396 of OX276381.1, forward strand.
TCCATGTCGTGCCCAAGAAGGATGGCGCGATTCGACCTTGCGGAGATTACAGACAGTTGAACGCAGTAACCAAAGCTGATAGATACCCTGTGCCAAGGTTACAGGATTTCACATATGGCCTGGCAGGTAAGAACATTTTCAGTCGCATAGATATTAATCGAGCTTATCATTTAATACCAGTACATCCTGATGATATTGAGAAAACAGCTGTCATCGTACCTTTTGGACTTTTCGAGTTTCCAAGGATGACGTTTGGACTTAGAAATGCAGCTCAAACCTTTCAGAGATTCATGAACAATACTGTTTTAAAGGATTTAGAGTACTGACAGGAAAACGGAGAGGAATCATTCCTTTTTTGTTACATAGATGACGTTATCATAGCATCCGATTCTGAGATACTGAACGAAAAGCACTTAAACGATCTATTTCAACGTTTCAACGAGATAGGTGTGACTATAAATTTGAGTAAATGTACATTCGGTCAAACTGAAATAGATTTTTTGGGTTACAGAGTCACATCGGAAGGAATTCAGGCTGTTGAAATATTTCAAGAATTGATGATTTTGTTTTCTGGCTTGTGCTTAATTTTCTTCCCAACTAAACAATTTAAAATAAGCAAAAAACCAACAGAACAAAATGAATGACCAAAGGTATCAAAAGAAGTTGTGTTCTTAAAATACGTCTATACTTAGTCCCAATACTCATCAAGAAAGATTGAATTAAATTAATTTATAAAATATACTCTAAAGTATTGATTTGACGAAATGCATTCCACTTTTTCGTCCGAAATTGTTTACAATTAAGTAATTAATTAACATGTACATTGACGACCGGTTGGTCTCGTGGCTAGAGATCCTGGGTACGAAATCGTACGGTCGCGGGTTCGAATCCTGCAAGGTGCAATCATTTGTGTGATGAGCAGAAATGTTTGTTTCCGAGTCATGGATGTAATATTCTTATCTATGTATGTTTATCCGTTATCTAGTGCCCATAGCACAGGGTATCCTAGTTTGGGGCTAGATAATTGGTATGGAAATGTCCCGAATATATTATTATAAAAATTATTATGTATTTTTTTAGTATTTAAACCGCATCGCAATTGGTCCAGTAGCTTTTACGTGATGCGTGAACAAACAGACACTTAGATAGAGAAAAGATTTAAAAAAAAACTTGTTCAGTAGCTTATCTTCAGACCAATTTTGTTTTAGTATCTTCTTTGTACAGTTTTTTTCATTATAAGTTATAAGTGCTAAATAAACAAATAGCAGCGGCTGTGCTACTATCATGACATCCATTTTTGTGGCACAAGTTGCGTCTTTCGAGTTTGAACACACACTGAACGACTCCAGGATGTGTGGATGGATCGCGGATTTATCTGCTGATACGTTTCCTGATCTATCTGCTGATGCATCTGTCGATGTGTAGTGGAGGCATTAGAAATATCAAGAAAAGAAGCAAGGCGGCCTAGCAGCTGATCACAAGATGGCGCGAGGGCGGGGCGGACATCTCCGTCGGCGAGACGCAGCGTTGTTCCTGATACAGCAATTGCCGTAATATACGGCATTCAGGCATCTTAGACATCATAAATACGGTATACGGCAGCTCTTTGATTACCGTATTAAAATATACGGCAATTGACTAAAGTAAACAAAAAAACGTAAATTCTTCTGGTAGGTTCTTCACTTTTATTCGGGTAGGTTCTAGGTTGTGGGAATCCCCAGAATATTGTTAATTGCTGTCCTGTACCTATTGTGATTCTCTCATTCTCTCATTACTTCTTTGCTTTGCTGTATGTTACGATCTATCAGTGAAAACTATTTTACGAACATTTTTTTTAAGTTTTAGTTGAAAATGAGTGGTAAAAATTATGATAGAAACACAAAAACCAGATATTTCAGCAAAAAAAGAACAACTAAAAGAGTTTTACTCTCGCTGCAGAGATTTCCTTATCACAGGCTGCAAAGAAATAAAAAAAAGGTACGACTTCTCTGAGGATTTACTTCAACTTTTAAAATATTTATCACCTTAAGAAGCAATTAATAGTCAAACAAGAAATGTATGTCCAACTATCTTACCGCTTATGCAAAAGTTACCACGAATCGTCAATAATGCCGACGATCTCCAAAAGATTGACAATGAATGGAGAATGTAAATAAATTAAACAACAAACAAACAACCATTATATGAAATTAGCTCACAGAAAACCGATGAGTTTTGGATTAAAATCCGTGATGGAACAAAACTAAAAACATTAGCATCTTTTGCTTTAACTGTATTATGTTTGCCACACTCGAATGCAGACTGCGAGCGTATTTTCAGTTAGGTAAATAATATGAAAACGATACTTCGAAATAAATTAATAACTCCAACTATTAATGGAATTCTTCTAGCCAGACAAGCAATCCGTAATCACGGTAATTGTACACAATTTCAAGTACCAAACGAAATGATTTGTAAAATGAAAGAAAAAACAGTATGACCTACATGCGACAGAATCGGAAGTACTAGAAACTATTCAAAACCTATATGGTGAAGAATAAAATAAGTCTGTTTAAAAGTAGTACACGCATAGTACATACATCACTTGTATTTTTTTTATTATTTAAACCTTCCAAATAAACATTTTGTACAATATGGCATTTTTCTTAGATTTCCCTAAAAATCCGACAATTTTAGAATTAGAATACGGCAACCCTAAATTTGTCAGGAACAACACTGGCGAGACGGCAGGAAACGCGTGACACTTATTCACCAGCAGTCGAAGGAGGCGGACGTTCAATAAACTCTCGATCGCGTGCCTTAATTCCCTCTCATTTTTACGAGACATAGTACTGTACGGACGTGTATAAGAATTAACATTCTACTTTTGTATTTATCTTATGTAAAATGCTATTCAAAGTTGTGTAATATAGAATTGTGTTTTTTGCATATATTTTTTAATACGAGTATAACCGCTTCTGGTTTCTAAAAATATTAACTCCAGAGAACATTGTATCGGACGCTAAAAATGTGATACATAGTCTTATATCTACAAAATCCCGTGATAAATATATGATATATTACAATTTCATCTTTGGAAAAATGCAAGAAGAGCGAAATCTTTTTCAGAAAATGAGATTTTGGCCTATTTTCAAGATTTAGCCAAATCTAAACAACCTACAACTCTTTTTATTATAATATATTCTATGCTAAAAACTACAGTTAGTACCAAAAACGACATATTTCTTAATCATAAGTTGCACTTATTTTCTCATAGATGGTAATAATAAGTAGTGTCCACCTCGGGCGCAACACTTCTTACTCGTATAAGCTCGCGTAACGTACTTTGATAGCGATTCCATATACAATCTACTATTTTAAGTTTTTGTGTTACATATTTAAATACTAGCTTTTTTTAGCCCAATACTTCGTCCTCGCAGACTACAATGCATTGAAAACACCGCACCCAGTGCGAAATCGAATAACAAAGACAAGCAATGTTGAGCATGGTCAATAGATACTAAGATGGGTGAACGCTTGACAACACACAACATGATTATGACTTTTTGTTATTTGTTGAATGCAACTAATGGTAAATAAAATACAATGGTGTTAGTTTTACTTTATAGCCTATAAAGTATTCCCCTGCTTGGATATATTATTATTACTTCACATTCGTCACCTATCTATTATTTCAGTACATCAAAACACTAAAAAGAACGAAAAATGTGTACACTTTCTAGCAAACATTGTTTTATAAGTTTACAACCTGTTCTCAATTGGCTATGAAACATAAAATTCTAAAAAATATATTTATGGGTTCAGTTCAACCTTTGATTAGTCGAATACAATTAGTTTTACAAAAATATCTTCAATGTAGACATGGCTCAGTTAAAGTTTTATAAAAAACATTTAGGCGGCCTCATCAGTAATTAATCTGTAAAGAATCTATAATTATTTATACAAAACTTATATTTTTTAAGAGGAGACTTTTTAAATTTTTCTTTTTTCATAATCCATATAAATATATTGGTATGCCTAACAAAGAGCGAGACTTATGCCAATGTAGGTTACACGTCAATATTATCAAAGCCCTTAAAAAAAACTAACATCACATTAGAAGGATCAGCAACAGATGTGTTGAACAGCCTTTGTTGCGACCAATATAATGGAAATTGTCTTGCAAGATTGAGTGACGGCTGTACAGAAAAAAACTGATATATAAGGAATTTAACAAAAGCAATTAAATAGATTGAATGGGTCATTGAAAAATAGAACTATGGAGGAAATGATGGTAAGAAAATGTTAAAACTGTTACAACCAAAAACAAAAATAGAGACAATCCTCGAAACGTTATCAACTTGCTGGAAAATATTATGAAAATCATCTATAAACACGTGCAATTCTGCAATCACAACACTAAGAATTTGAAACGTACAGAAGTCCTGATACATGTTGACTTTAGTGAGATCTATTGTAACAAATTTCATGAAGAAATACAATGTCACCACTATGGGGGTAACAGGGGCCAAGTATCTTTACACACAGTGGTTATGTATTACATAGTGAAAAAGGCCTGTCTACAAAATCCATTTGCACGAAGAGCCAGTGTGTGAATAGCCGCGTACCCACCTAGCGCACAGGCTCGCGCGGCAGCCTCGCGAGCCAAATGCCTCGGCTGGTGTGGACGTGCCTCGGCCTGCCTCGGGCGCGCGTTTGCTCGACCGAGCACGGCTCGGCCCCGAGCCATCTGTTGTCGGTAAACTTGACGCGCTCAAAGGTGCCTCAGTGAGCGCTGTGCGTTAGGTGGGGACGGTTATGTTTTGGCTCGCGCGCGAAGCTACTTCAAGTTTTGTCTCTTGCCGTGTTTGTATTTTGTAATTTTGATATCATGGGCAGTCAGGAGGAGTCCATTCGCTTAATACAACTGTACAGCACGTACAATGCGCTTTGGGACCCCAAAGATCCAAAATATTTAAACAAAAATCAGCGGGAAGATAGTTGGCGGCAAATATCTGCTCAAATTAATATGCCTGTCAAGGAAGTGAAAAACAAAATGGTGTCCTTGTGTGGTTCTTATCGTCGAGAGAAAAGCAGGGAGAAAAAAAGTCGCATAACAGGTTCAGGTATGCATTTTTATACTTAAAAATATGAACTTACAAATTATTTGATAAAATAATTACTTAATATATACTAATTAAATTGAAGAAAATTTATTTATACAATTAAAATAATTTAAATTATGGAAATATAAATTTTATTTTTTGTTCTGTTTCAGGCGCTGCAGATGTTTATAATTCGAAGTGGTTTGGATATCCTTATTTCCATTTTCTTAAGGATAAAAATGAAACTGGTGACACTCGGGAAACGATGCCGAATGTAAGAATTTTTAACTATGCATAATGATTTTGAAATGGTATAGAACCATTAGTTATAAAATGTTCTGCCAAGTGCAACCGTATTTCTTTTGCGTTATTAGAACTACGCATTGGAAACGCTGCAATTGGTGCGAATGTAACTTCATTTATTTCATTTCTCCATTGGCCAGGAATCAGTGCGCCATCAAGTTCTCTGTCAAACAATTCCGGTGAAATAAGATTAGTTGAAGTATTTTTTCGGATGTAGTTGTACAAATATACAGCTGCTAAGACAACCTTTGTTGCTTTATTTGGCTCTAGTAAGATAGGTTTTCTAAAAACGCGAAATATGGCACTTAATATACCAAATGCATTCTCAACGACACGTCGAGCTCGGCTAAGGCGATAATTAAATATTCTTTCTTTAGAACCATTTTCTGGGTTGCCCTCAAATGGTTTCATGGTATATTCGTTGAGTGCAAAGGCTTTATCGGATAAAATAAAATAAGGAACTTCTGTTACATATGGTATTTCCAATATCTTCTTTTTAGGCACGTTCAATTCTTTCTTTTCTAGCTTTTTATACAACGTTGTGCTTTTAAAAACACCACCATCAGAGATTCGCCCTTTGCTACCAATATTTACATACAAAAAATTGTAGCTAGCATCAACTAATCCAAAAAGCACGATGCTTGGAAATTGCTTGTAATTATCATAATCAGTGCCACTGTTAATCGGTGCCTGCAACATAACATGTTTTCCATCCATCACTCCAATAGCGTGGAGAAAATTCCATTTATTTTCAAATTCTTTTGATATAGCAAGCCACTCTTTTTCTGTAGATGGGATCTGTAAAAAAAATTATAGAGTACTCAGCATGACAGGACCCTCCGCTGTTTGAAAGTATTCAGACTAAACGTATTTGGCCCCTATGAGTGGTTGTATTAGGTACTATACACCACTCCATATTTGGCCCCTTTTAGTGGTAGTCCGAAGACGTTCAAGCAATGGAGAATCCTGCTAGAAAAATATTTAAGATATCGCTACTAAGGTACTTGAAGGTATTAAATACTATGGACGTTAAACTTTTGCTTCCAATCGGATTAAACGTAGGGTCCTGCCACATTATATACACATTCACACTGCACCACAAATTTATCTATTAATTAAAATTATGTTTTCAGGAGACAATACCGGAATCTTCACAAACTTCTGACGTAGAGAGACACACAGAGGCTGAAAACGCTCCGACCAAGTCGCAATTGCCGGAGGCTAGCATCGAGGAAGCGCCACCACAAGAACAACAAGACCTAGCCTCGGAAGCTATCATGCCTTCACCATCAGAACCTGCTCGTAAAAAAAAACGACATAATCCTAAGAAAACGCAGCCACAGGAAGATCCGGCAGATATCATGCTCTCAGAAGCCCTTGAATGCATGCAAAAGTCTTCGACCGACATCATCGATCCATACTCTTCATTTGGAAGATACATAGCCAACGAGCTAAGGAAATATGATCCGCACACATTAGCGTATGTTAAGAACGCTATCAATAATATAATTTTTGAAGCCGATATAGGGAAATACACACAACAACAAATTAATACAGGATACTATACACAGCAGTACAGTAATTCCCCTACAATGGACTCATCTGGCACTTCATCATCAGCATCACATACCGCTACGTCTTCTCATGCCATTACACCATCACCTAATGCCAATGATGGATTCGAAACTATCACTGAATTGTAGTTAAAATAAACAATTGATTTTTAAATTTGTCAAATTATTTTTATTTACCTTTACATAATCACTTAAGGCTTCAATAATAGCGTCACAAACTTCTGGAACTATTCTTGAGATACTCTGCTTCGATACTCGAAATAAATATTGCAAGCTGCTATAAGAATCTCCGGTTGCTAAAAATCTTAAAGTTATTAAAACTCGTTCATTCACAGTGATTGCTTCTCTATATTTTGTATCGCACTTTTTTATTTTATCAGACAACAATGAGCACAAATTTTCGAACACTTGTACGGACATTCGTGTAAAATTATGTACAGTCTGATCATATACTAAATCTCCAAGTAATCTATTTCCATATTGGTGGCGACGCTCATACATTTTTCTAATCCAGAAGCGTCTAGGTTTTTTCTTGATACGTGACTGTTTTCGTTTCTTTAAACAATAAGCAGCTAGGAAAATAGCTGCAGCTGAAAATACACGACTGTCCATTACGAATACTCGCGGACTTATGATGGCTCAGCCTGCCTCGCGAGGCGGCCTCGTGTAAATTGAACAAAACTACTGAGGCTACCGCGGGAGCCATCGCTCGCGATCCGGACACCGAGGCTGCCGCGCGAGCCTGTGCGCTAGGTGGGTACGCGGCTATTCGCGTCAGCAATATGGTCCCACATTATAACCCTCCTAAAAACAGCGAAACAGTCCCTTCACTGAGGGAAGTTCATTTTGTATTAGACTCTCCGTCGAGCCAATACATGAATCGGTTCATCTTTTATATGATCTCGAAAATTCATCAACAGCTGGCAACCGTCAGAATTGTGACTTGGAACTACCAAGAAGCGGGTCATGGACAAGGAGCACCGGATGGTATTGGGGCCGTTCTAAAGAGAACTGGGCCATTATTCTCTATGAGCAGTCACATGCGTAACGCGTCTCGCTGTGGAATCGTTTGGAAAAGTACGGCAATTCTCGAACATGCACAAATAATTCCACGCAGATATCTTAACGCGGCGCGTTACGTGGCCGAGTGGCAATAGAGAATAAGATCCCTGCAGATAGTCACGTCAAATTCGGTGGCGATGTCGGCTCTTTCGAAGACTATATCGAGATTTAAGTCTTATAGCGATCTGGTCAAACCTGCTATTTAGTCCTATCGAGATGTAGTCACAAAGCTTTTAACCCTTTTATAAATTTCATTTGTGGGAAGGTTCAATGTCGATAATTGTTATTTTCGAAGAAGCTATAATCCGGGGAAAAAAACAACTCTCGTTCCAAGTCTTAAGGGTACTACTAAAGTTCACCAAGCAGATCGTCTGAATACCATACAATGTAGCTCTTAGATGCCTCAGCTGTTTTAGCGGCTTAAATAGCATTACCGTGTGATCACCCATAGCACATAGGGATGTTAGACATGGGATTCGGACAGACCACTATCACTAACAACTTAGACATTGACCAAGCATATAATTTATTTCCATTGCAGTTGGACTCAGCTATCATTTGCGACAGTCAACTATATAAATGAGAAATTGATTCGTATCCCATTTGAAACAAAAACGATGATAACATGATTTTAAGTGAATTTGACGGCAGTCTGTTTTCGAATGAAACCATTCCTTCACAACCCGTCGCCCGAGTGCTGTTTTGTTCTAACTACCAATATTTACGAAAACCAACTTTAAATGCAGTAGTGTAAAGACTTAAATTTCACTCCTGTTGGTTAAGTATGATTTAAAACTGTTTTCTCTTAAAACATCAAAAAGAACATTTCAATTTTATTAGAGACACGACACCGTAATGAAAATTTTGTGCTTATTTATACTATGTCTAGTGTTTGTTTTAAATCCTACATCGTAAAAAACGTTGAGTGCTTGTGTGTTCTTAGTCCACTCAATCGATCAATCACAGCCGGCGACGGCAAGTTCGCCATTTTGTTTGGTTTGTCACATTGGCACGAGACATCACAACAATCACCTCTTGACCTCCGTAAATAATTCTAAAATAATATTAAAAGTTGTTATTGATACTTTAAATTGTTTGAGACAAAAAAAATTATGTCTAGAACATACTGCAAAAATAAATATAAGCAGACGCAGCCGCAAACTGAGCAGTAAGTACTTTTTAATTTACACTCGATTCTGTTATGAATTTGAAACAGGGTGTTGTTTCTAATGACTTTGAACAATAACCTAAGCCGAAGAGTGCGTTCATATAAGTACCTAGCATAATGTGTCATCCAAGACGCAGAAGGACAGGATTGAATCCAGGATTGTCAAGTTTAGAAAATGACTTAAGTCTTAAACTGACGGATCTGGGTGTTACTGTAATATGACTCCAGTGATTCTGACTCCCTTATTCTGAGACCGAATTAGCGTGCTGTCAGGCACGATTACTTATTGTATTTTTTTTGAATAATTAGGTTTTGTGTTGAAAAAATCAATAGACATTTACCTACTTGTTTCTTTAATTTTGTTACAATCGGGTACATAGTTTTATTATATTTTAACCGACTTCAAAAAAAGTAGGTTCTCAAGTTGATGTGTATGTATGTAATATTCGCGCAATAATATTTAAATCTACGTGATTATATAAAAAAATGTGCCAAATTTCGTAGATGCATGTATGTTTGTCCAAGTATTTCTCTGAAACTATAATTGCAAACAATATTTTTGTACTAGTTTTAGTTTTAATTCAACTTGGAAAGTTTCATCAAAATCGGTTCAGTAGTTTAAAAGGTATGGACTGTTAACTGTTTTCATTAGGGCTTTCTCCTTATCGAACTGAAATAATTAGGTTCTTCATTTTCTTAGGCCTACTTTAAAGTAACTAAAAAGTAAGAAATACAATCTAGTTCAACAAAATAAAAAACTCAAAAGAAATAAATATTTCATTTTTTTGTGGTCTCTTCCGGGTACGTACCTAACTACTTACTTTGGTAGCCAGGCTTCCCACAGACCTCAAAAAATATATGATTTCTTTCTTTAAAGTTTTTCTATTTGAAATTGCTTTATTATAAGTCTAATCATAAAACGAACTAGAAAGTGTTGTGAGCTTTGACTATTTATATGTCTAAGGGTATATATATTTTTCAACTTCTAACACCCCAGGAAGAAACATTACATGTTACTTGATATGTACTACACACAACGACAGCGTCGGTTACCCATTTCCAGTAATGTACAAGCTGACACACGATGCCATTGGTATTATTAATACAACAAGGTCTGTGTTTTATACTGGATGGGTAGGTCGTCTTACTGTTGACCGTACACTAAAGGTATATTTAAGAATTAATAAACTAACTTTGATGTGGTTTTTAAAACGGTTAGCAACTAACTCTCTGTCACTCTGTTTTGTCACAATTATAGTGAACAATATTTAAACACATTATTGTTTAAACTTTTTCCAAGTAACTTATAATATATGTTACAAAATTCTTAAATAACAGCTGAATTAAAGATGTATATATGTTTGTTTTCATGGATGCTGCTATACGCTGTCATAACTAAACGAAACGCTCGAGTATTACAGTACAACCAAGTTATCTGTGAAGTGGCAAACAAAAAACTACAGGCGCCACGAAAGAGGTTCAAATTTTCTGTTTTTTTATTGGTCTACTTATCGATTGACTGAGACACTCACGCCACCATTCAGTTAACAGATAAGTTGGTGGCACTTTGGTTACTTTCTTAAGGTTTCGTGTAAATAGGTAAATAACTACATAATATAACTACTCTATACCTAGATTATTTTAGTTTATTCTTATCTTACCAAAAAGAAAATAAAAAAAAGAAAGGTGGAAGTAAAAATACGATATATTTTGTGAGTTTTTTTGAGTTATTTAAACATCCATACGCACTGCAATAAGTAGGGGTAATTTTAGTAGGGGTCATTCTTCTCTGGGAGAATTCCAAAGGCATGGAACAAGACTGTGGTCGTCCTGCTTTTCAATTGAAAAACTTAAAAACACGCTTTAATGCCAGCTAAACGGTAAAAAATAAATTTCAATATAAGAATAAAGTGATTAACGAGAAAATTAATGTTATTGTAAAAAGAAGCGTGGGGTGCTCGATATTAATTGTTATTTATTTTTTACCAAGATATATAACTATTTATATTTCGAATTACAAATTATTCCAGCATTTGGTACATATTAACTAATCGTCACATATTAAATAATCGTTATCACACATCTACAGTATTATTTACAAAAAAACAGCAAATCACTGCAAGATTCGGTGAATAGCAAACTACTGCTTAAAATCTTAAATTAGTCCGGTAATTTTAGACATAAAAATAGTGATCAAATAAAGAAAATTCCGACAGAGCCAAATCTTTGTAGAGACCTTAGGTTTACCACAAGGAATAAAGTGTCAAAAGTCCCCATCAGTCCCATGTGAGCTTAGGGACTTATTCGGGGCCCAAGGTCAAAATTTTAGGTTTTTTGGATTTTTCTCGAAAACGGTAAGTTTTATCGAAAAAGTACCTCAGAGCAAAGTTGTAGATCTTAAAATTCTCTATAAAAATGGTCCCTATGATTTTTTCTCTAAGACCCACTATTTCTCAAATATTGCGCTTGTAAGAATCACGTTCTACATAATATGCACACATTTCCACACCACCTGTGAGGTAGTGTACTCGGCGCGTTTTTTTTTAACGTGGTATCCCCGGTAGGCCTATTCCACAAACCTTTATGACGTTATTTTCAGGAACAATAATTATTTAATAGTATGAAGATTATTGATATGGGTTACTGAGTTTAACTGTCGTTCTAACTTTTTTTTATTACTTTTATTATTATTTTTTTTATTTTTTTTATTATTTAATCTGACTCATACTCTTCATATTCAACTTCAACAATCATGTTTTCTTCAATTTCTTCTTGTTCTTCTTCTTCTCCTTCCTGTTGATGAACGCTTAGAAATTGTTCAGATGAAGATGAATCAGTTGTCTCTTCATCAAAATCACATGAATCTTCCTCTCTTGTATTTAATTGAACATTTGAGCAAGAGACACCTTGGCAATTGGTACACGCTGGAGAACACTGCAACCCTACTTTTTTACAGCCACATTTGGCACTACAACCTTTCTTGCAATTGCAAAAAATAGTGTTAAGAAGTTTTTCTGGAGCAGGGGGCAGTAAAGTTCGAATCGGTTCCAAAGTATTATTTATCAATTTCCAACCCCAGTCTTCAGGGTTCAGTTCATTGCCTTGCCATGTCTGAACTTGATAGTATACTCGAAACAAATGTTGACTAGCAGATGCCGATGTTGGAGGAAGACAAGATAGCTGTACTTGCTTTTTGTTTCGTGTATTTTTTACAAATGTTAAATATCTGTACGTATCTATGCAATCAATTTTTTTTGGAGCTCCATAAACCGCAAGAAGAAACCGAATTCCTTTAGTAATTAGTATTTGAGGTGAAGAATTAATTTCTGTAAATACTTTTGCGCAGTCAATCAAATCATTTTTTTCAAATAATTTTAATACTGAATTTTTGCCCCTTCTAAACATTGCTGACGTAGTATCGCATCCGGTTATCGCATGTAAAAATAAAATAAAGTTTTGGCATTTTGGATAAGCTGATAAGCTTTTAGAAGAATATATTTCTGTCCGTTGTTGCGCCTTCCCAGGTTTTAAAAAGTAAATAATTTTATCAGATGGAGTCCTTGCAGTGAGTAGTACTAATAAATCAACATCTTCACCCACTACCCAATATATAATGTATACATAAAAGAGACACGAGTAGGCATTTTTGCTTGCTTGAGTACCTAAATATGTATATACGTGGCATATGTGTGCATACTATGTAGAACATGATTTTTACAAGCGCAATATCTGGGAAATAGTGGGTCTTAGAGAAAAAATCATGGGGACCATTTTTATAGAGAATTTTAAGATCTACAACTTTGCTCTGAGGTACTTTTTCGATAAAACTTACCGTTTTCGAGAAAAATCCAAAAAACCTAAAATTTTGACCTTGGGCCCCGAATAAGTCCCTAAGCTCACATGGGACTGATGGGGACTTTTGACACTTTATTCCTTGTGGTAAACCTAAGGTCTCTACGAAGATTTGGCTCTGTCGGAATTTTCTTTATTTCAATTGTCTAAAATGACCGGACTAAATAGTGCATTACGATTTCTTATTCATAAACGTTTAAGTAGGCTTATTTAGTTAAACAATGATTAGTGAATATAAAGTTATTGTATTGTGCCAAAAACGGCAATTACCAAATTCAAAAAAATATAAATGTCTAACTTGACATTTGAAACCGTTTTTATCTGTGGTAACAACTTCAAAGATGCGTGTGAGTTTGTTTATTATCAATTCTTAGCATAATATGTGCTTTGTTCGTTTATTGTTTCAATCGGTAGAGAGTAAATAAATTCGTTGATTTGCGTTGAATAATCATAAAATCAAAGGTGTTGCAGCAAAATCATTAAATTACAACAATATGGATAGTTTTACTGCAACACAAAAACGAATTCGTGCCTTAAACTGGGATTAAGACGAAAAGGTATTTAGAAATTACATTATTACAAGTACCTAACTATATTAGTATACAATAGATACAATAATTACGGAGGCCGGAGCCGGATGCAAATAAACCCAAATGTGCTATTACTAGGTTTATTAATATATTTAAACTACATTTTACATTCTAACCTAAAGTAATGTGTACTACCGGCCCCATGCTAGGAGCCGAAGTGCCAGAATTGGAAGATGCGCCGCGGAGCTGCGAGTGCTGCATCAGCGCCTCGTGGTGTGCATTGAGGTCACTGGTTCAGAGGAAGTATAATGCAGGGTAGCATTTTACGTGGATTTGCCCTACATAACACAATCAACATACTAACCTATGTACTGATAACTAAACATTTTTGTATTTATTATTTATTGTAGAGATTGCTAAGAGAACTCGTGACTGCCAGGTTGGATGTGATATAAAATAAGGATACAACTAAGAATAACAATTCTGCGAAGAGACTTGGAAGGAAGTGCTAGACTGGTTGATACTGGTATACATTGTTTAATATATAATAAAATAATTTCTAATAATATCAAGTAAGTACTTATACTACACTAAATCACAGTTTTAAAATTGTAATACTGTGACTAAATGATGCGGATAAGAGAGAGAGAGTAGAGCATAAACTCAGTTCATAATGATATAATATAATTTTGGATTACTTACGTTTATTTATATATATATTAACTTTTACAGTTTCAACAGCATAAATACTAAACAAGGAGATATGACTCATACAGTAAATCAGTGGCAGAATACCAAAAACCAATTGAAACTAAATGACTCCCAATATAGGGATGCAAGACTCCAGAAAGGAGCACCTCCACCACCAAGTCCACCGCCTGAAGATGTGGCAATCATGCAAGCGATGCCTACTGATTTTGTGGTTGATAATAATACATTTCACAGTGATACTTATTATTCAAAAACAAAGAAAAAGAAAAAGAAGGTGGTCGGTCCCATTGAAGGTACTAAAGTGAATGCATTCATATTTCATATTTATTTCACTGTATCCACATGTACTCGTAGCAACTTAATATATTTGTGTAAAGTTAGAAACATTAAATATAACAATTAAAAAATATATAGGTACGAAAAGAGTGACTGAAAACGACCAACATTATGGAAAAGGTGCTTTCAACATGTACAAAAATACAAATCAAAATTTTCTTCAGTATAAATTGGTAATACAGTTAATATAAAACAAACATTTATTGTCAAAAATTGAAAGTACATAAATGAGACTTAATAAAACAAAAATAAAAGGAGTAGATAAACACTTAACATTTTTAACTTAATATTGCAGGCATATTCATAATTACTCGATATTAAAAAAAAAAAGTCTATAATTCTTGTCCTCCACAAGGTGCTCCACAGGATGCCCTGTTCCGTGGAAATCACAGAATTCATAATGCAATGTTACAATGTTCGAAGTAAATGGACTAGTAATAAAAATGTAACTATGTCAATACACAATTACTTACAAAACAGAAATTAATTAAATTCAAGATAAGATCCAAAGCTTATTGTACCGGGTAAACGCAACTGTGTTTACCAGATACAACAGTGGCGTGATTAAAACCTACCCGAACATGATGCCACATGATACCACGACTGACGTGAGCAGTAGGCAGAAAATGACACTGATATTAGTTGTGTCCATTAGCTCTGTCAGAGCGTAAATAAAACTACTGAGTTTGGAATTTAT
Source organism: Alsophila aescularia (assembly GCA_946251855.1). NCBI lineage: Eukaryota > Metazoa > Arthropoda > Insecta > Lepidoptera > Geometridae > Alsophila > Alsophila aescularia. The sequence goes on from OX276381.1 coordinate 13,401,713, forward strand.
TTTGTTAATATTTGTATTTTCCAGTGAATATTTGTATTGATGTATAAACAACCAAGTAGTGTAAAAAAATCCAGACTCTCTAATATAATTTTTAATATCACAAACAAGGTCAATTTCCAACTGTTGTTTTGGATATGGCCTAATGTGCAACATCAACTCATTGTAGCGAACGAACACAATGAAATGAATGAACTCCTTGAAGCTAAGTTTATGAATCCAATGAATTGATTGGATTAAACGAACTGAATGAACTCAATAAAATAAATAAACTGATTTGAGTGAGCAGGAGTTGAATCAAGTACGTATAGTTTAAACAGTATTGTATCATGTACTTATATTTAAACAATAAATAAATATGTATGAATCAAATGCGAATGAACTGAATGAAATCAATGAAGGAAATGAAAGGAATAAAGTAATTAAGGAAAACAAAAGTATTGTTACAGAGTTATTGAAACGATAATAGAAAAAGGAGGACGGCATACATATTGAATAGAATCTGCCGGAACTGTCAGTGATTGTACGCCTAGACCGTATTTTACACGACCGTGTACGGGTAGTTGGAAACGTCTCCCACCAGCTCGAAGAGGAAACTCGCTACTCCAGCTAGTTTGCTCGTGAACAACTTGCAGTCAAGGCAACTTAATTGGACCGTAAAGGTAACAACGCACTTAGCGGAACTTCGCGGCAGCGGAGCGACGCGACACGTAGTGACCAAATATTATCTGTCGCGTTATTCCCGCGATCAACGCATCTCCTCCGAGCAGGAAAAACTCGTCGACTTTTTCCGCCCCGCGTCTCCCTCCTTCACTAAGCCCCGCGGTCCCCCCGCTCCCATCGCGACTAAGGCTCCTAAAGCCACAAAAGCTGCAACCGCAGACAAGGCCGCTCGGGCCACAAACTCAAAGTCCGATCGTAAATCGGACAGGCGCGCGTCGTCAGCTGGACCGCACCGGTCTCGCTCTCGCTCTCCGATCGTATGTCCCATCCCGGAGTCCCCGGCCATCCCCGATCCACCTCAGGCCTCCGAACCCGAGATGGAGGTCGAATCCCTACCCGCGAGCATGGACGACAGCTTCACCCTCGTCTCTAGGAAAGCGAAAGGAAAGCGTCCACATGACGATTCCTCTAGCGCGGATGCCCTTTCGGCCAAAGCGGCTCGCCCTGCCTCCAGGGCGACGCCTCCTCCCACTCCGATAGCCGCGAACTCTGTGGCAAAAGAGCCCGCGAGGACCAAACTCCCACCTCCCTTTTTCATTACTGATAAAGAGAAGTGGGACGCGGTCACGCGACTCCTAGCCTCAAACGGGGCGGCCTTCACATCTGCACATAATACCCAACTGGGCATTAAAGTGCAAGTCCCTACCGCGAACGACCACCGCGAGATAACAAAGATCCTTCGCGACGAAGACGTGCGTTTCTACACGTACGCCCGCGAAGAACAAAAACCTCTCCGTGTAGTATTGCGCGGTGTCCCCAGCGAACTTGAGACAGCGCTCATTTTCAAGGACCTTCAGTCTCAGGGATACCCCGTAGTGGAGGTACATCGATTATACAGGGGAAACCCCAAAACACCCCTTCTTCTTGTCCTTGTCGTTCTTGAACATACCCCGGAGGGGAAGGCCATCTTTAACATAAAGACGGTCTGCCACCTATCCGGGATCTACGTAGAGCCCCCAAACCGAATCGGAGCACCCAGTCAGTGCCATAAATGTCAACTTTATGGCCACGTCGCGCGTTTTTGCTTTGGCCATCCCAGGTGCGTAAAGTGCCTGGGCGACCACGGCACATCCGATTGTACCCGCCCCCGCGATACTTTCGACCCACCCAGTTGCATTCTTTACAAGTCCGAAGGACACACCGCGAACTATCGCGGCTGTCCGAAGGCTCCAAGGAGCGTAAAAGGGCCCGGACGGCGAGCGACCTTCAGTCAGCCTCCAATCTCAGCACGTTTGCAGAGGTACACCCCTAAGCCCATGCCTCTCATGCAGGCCCCGCTCGTCATGCCGGCACCTCAGCCACAGGTCAACGCCCGGGCTCCGGCCATGACCAAGCCCACCCCAAAACCACAACCCGCGCCCGCCGATCCGTACCGTTCACTTTTTATATGAGCACCGTACGCTCCTTACTGCCCTCCGTAACCTCAATTAACGAACCAATATGAATAGTACACCAAAACGTATTAAAAAAACGTAAAAAAACGTAATAATCGCTCCGGCCATCGAAACAATAGAGTCACTAAATTTGGCGGTACTCTAATTTATTACAAAAACTCACTCCACTGTATGCCGACTGACACCCCTACTCTGACCAATTTAAAAGCCTCCTGCTGCCAACTTGCGATGACCGGTCATCAATCAATCGTTATAGCGTCCTGCTACCTCTCCCCCAGTAAAAGCTTACTAAAGAGTGATCTAGAGGCACTCCTCTCCATGGGAAGCGCAGTCGTTGTGGCTGGCGACTTCAATAGCAAAAACCCTATCTGGGGGTGCCGAAGACTCAACACAAGCGGCACTAGGCTATTCGATTTTAGCGAATCTCTCGTTTTTTATATAATCCCACCCTCGGAGTGGACTCATTACCCCAAAAATCCCGATCATTTACCTGACATACTAGACATACCTCTCCTAAAGAATATAAATCTTAGTTTCCGCTCAATCGAAGTTTTCCAAGAACTAGAATCCGACCACCGTCCCGTCGTTATGCGCCTAGGCCCCGACCCGACAGACCCATCCTGCCATCCACCGACCAAGACGATAGTGGACTGGAAGCGTTTGGGGGAAGCCCTAAAAGCTATCAGTTCACCCGACCTCGACCGTATCCCTGATGACATAATCACCCCCGATGACGTTGCTCGCTCGATCGATGCCCTCACCAGCCGTTATCGGTGAGTGCTCTAGGGAGGTCTAGCGGAGGATATCCGCCGCTGGGTCCTACCTGAGGACGTGACGAGGCTGATGACGACACGAAACGCAACCATTAGAGCCCACGATGCAATCCCAACGGTGAACGCAAAGCCACCTTGAGCTACTACCACCGTTTGGTCAGGACGCGCATTAGCGAGCTGCGCGCACAGCGTTGGGAAGACTTATTATCCGAAATCTCACCGACCCACCAGGCCTGCTGGGGGCTGGCGAGAAAGCCTTCCAGCTACCGGCCTATCAGTCTCCTCAGCTCTCTGGGGAAGATCTACGAGCGAATCCTTCTGAATCGACTCCGATCCATCGCGAAAATCAAAAAGCTCATACCGGATGAGCAGTTCGGCTTTAGAGCGAGACACTCTTGCCCTCAGCAAGTGCACCGCATTACGGAACACATCCTTAAGGGTTTCAATAGGAAACCAAAACCCCAAACCACGATGGCCGTCTTCCTAGACGTGGCGAAGGCTTTTGACAAGGTCTGGCACGCCGGGCTGATATACAAGCTGTATCAGCTCGGGTTGCCAGATCGTCTTGTGCTCATAGTACAAGACTACCTCACCAGCCGGAGCTTCCGCTATCGTGTCGAGGGCAATCTCGAATCCAGGCAACACACCAAGGTGAATAATTTTCTCACAAACTATCGTTTGGTTATGGTTTGTGTTTAGCACTGAGATGTGCTGACCTTGAAAAACCCGGCACGCGACCTTCAACAAAAGATCATATCGATTTGTCTCATTTCTTCACAAGACCTATGCATAAGTTCTTCTCTGTCTTGTATGAGTGCGATGGAAGCTATCTAGTTGTCTATTGGTTTCTCTGTCTACGAGTTATGGACGCCCTTTAAACCAGTGAGAACGAGCGATACGGCTTTCATTTCAATTTTCATGGGAGCGAAAGGGTTAGCGGTTGGTGTTGAAATTTGTTAGAACTATCTGCGATTTTATCTACGGCACAATTAACCCAAAATAATACCAGCTTCTATACGGCTTGATATAGTACGAGCTTTTCGCGTTGCGCCTGTTTACATTACAACTTAAGAATAAATTACAGCTTTCTTTCGCGCCCGGGATTAATTTTACGTATTTAAAAGGCGTTGTTTAGTTCACAATTGTGTTGCTATTTAAATATATGAGGCATTGTTTTAAAACAAAGTTTAGTTTTGTGAAGTACTAAATTACAAAAATATTAATCAATATGGTTGATCAATAGATCTGTTGGAGGAAGTCGATGGGAGTCGGCTTGTACGGACCGTTCGCCACTGGTATGCAGTAATAGGAAATATAACGAAGGCGTTCCTTAACTGAAAACCGTAAATTTTAAGCTACATCACAAAAAATGCAGTTGGTAATCTAACCACGACCTATGTCGATGCATGGGGACAACAGTTTTCCAACGGAAAAGTTAAGTTTGTATGGAATTCTCGGTGCGCGAGTCTGACTCGCACTTGGCCGGTTTTTTTCCTGCTCCCGTTACTATCCTACTCTTAGCTCTTATCTCATTTCTATTTCCCTCAAATAAAGCGTATAAACCCCTCGTGTAGAAAGAAAACTAGAGCATTTAAGACAATAGACGTTATGGTACGCTGGACATATTCGAACACTAGTAATTATGAGACACTGGACATTGTGGGACGATAAGGTCACTGGACAAAATGTCCAGTGACTTTATCGTCCAGTATCAAAATGTCCAGTCTCAAAAGGTCCACTTACCAAAATGTTCAGTCTTAAAATGTCTCGTCCTACATTGTCTAATCCTAATAATATCTTTCATTTTGTCAAATCTCAAAATCTAGTAAGAATCGCATACGAACGACTTTTAGACGGTTACCTAACCCCACAGGACATTCTTTGATAAAAATAGTATTCATAGTATTCCCTCATCTCATCTTTAGAGTTCTGTACCATGAAAAGAAAACAGGAACCCTTATAGGATCACTTCGTTGTCCGTCCGTTTGTCTGTCTGTCAGTTAAGACCCTTTTTCTCAGGAACGCGTAGAGGTATAAAATGAAATTCATACCCAGTACTTTGACCTGCAATCCCTTGGAGATGTGAAAAAAACAAACTTCTAAGTCGGCGCAAACAAAAGAAACAGCCTTATATGCCGTATATTTTTTACTCGCAAGTTATTTGAAACTTATAGGATACTTCCCGTTGACCTAGAATCATGAAATTTGGCAAAAAGCAATGTCTTATAGAACAAGTAACAGGCAAAATGTGAAAACATTTGTAGCTGCATCACATTTCTTTTTTATTTGCTGTTGATAAAGCGACCGCGACCTATGTGGATTTGTGGGTACAACAGTTTTCCAGTTTTCCTCTACTATTGTTGTGGAATTCACAAACACGAGGTCTAAGACCAGCCTGCTGGATGCAGTAAGAAAATACAGAAAATCTAGATCGGACCAGATAAACTCTAAAAACCTGGGTATTGGGTTTTGGCTGTGCCAATTTCTATCTCGGAGAGACTCACTTCAAAAGCTAAGAGATTACATTTCTTAGCTCGGGAACTGGCAAAGACTGAAGATTACGCCCATTGCTGGGTTACTAATGGAAAAGTTTTCCTTCGTAAACGTGATGGTGCGCCGTTTATAGTTGTGATAAATGAAGACCACTTGCATTCGTTAAGATCACAAAACAACATAATATGACTAAGTTACCTGTGCAAAAATGTCATCTTCAAATTTCAGTTTGTTGTAATTTTAGTTAGCTTACTAAGTTTAATATTTTGTGCACTTGTGCATTATCTATATCTCCCTTACACACCCACTTTGAAAACATCTCTTTCGATTTCTATACCACAATACAAACATTGTCCACATCCAACACAAAATATTATACGTCCGCACTGCATTCCTTGCAAACAAACACTGTTGACTTATCATGTCTCAACGGTAAAAGATTAGGTAACATTTGCATCTGCATTCCTACTAGTAGCTGTGCGCTTGACCTTGAACGTGAAATACGCGCTTGCTGTTACATATTATATGCTTATTATCCAGTTCTTAGTAGTAAATATGCTAACTGCAGTACTTTTACGTATTCTACACATTTGAAACGTTGTATTATTTAAATAATAATTTATACAATAGGTGTACACATATATAAAATGACTAAAGGTCCCCTATTTTGGTCATTACCGACATATTTCACCTATGTAAGAAAATCTTATAATACGCTTAGTTTTTCTAATAATTTTTGTTTGCATCTAACTCAACTATCAAATAAATAATGGATAACATATCTTTAATAAATAGTAATGTAGACAACCTATCGCCATCTACCTCACAGCTGTGCTCCCCTGAGGATTGTAAAACACTGGTTATAAATCCGGCAAATAAATTAAAAATTCTAACCCAGAATATACGAAGTGTATCATGTAACTTTGCAGGTTTCTTATTGCTTCTTTCTAGAATTTCAGTGCTTCCCGATATTATAATTTTCACAGAAAGTTGGTTGGCTTCGAGTGTTTTAGTGCCCAAAATGAACGGATTTAGCTCATTTAGTACGAACCTAATGAAAAATCAAAATGATGGCATAATTACTTATTGCAAAATGGGCCTAAAATGTGAATCATTTGAACATAATCTATCTGACGCGACTTGTATTGTTACTAAGATCAATTATAGTATTATTTTAATATCTATCTATCGTCCTTGCAATCAGGAATATTTCCCAAAGCGCTTAAGCATGCTCTTATAGTTCCAATACACACAAATGGTGATAAAAAAGTTGTTGGTAACTATAGACCCATCTCAATTCTAACATCCGTGTCGAAAGTATTTGAAAAGGTTATCAATAATCGACTTGTTAACTATGTTGAAAGAAGCAACCTGTTTTCGCCTAACCAATATGGTTTCCGGAGAGGAACATCAACCTCAATCGCAGTACTAAAATTAACGACATTTATAGCAAACAGTCTGGATGCTAAAACGAAAAGTCTGGCTTTATTTTTGGACCTTGCAAAGGCTTTTGACACGGTGTCAATCCCATTACTTTTATTTAAACTTGAAAGGATTGGAATTAGAGGCACACAACTGAAACTTTTTGAACATTATTTGAGTGAAAGGACACAAAGTGTCAAAATAGGTGATTACGTAAGCGATCCATTACCTGTTACATGTGGTGTACCACAGGGTAGCATACTCGGTCCAACCCTCTTCCTGATCTACATTAATGAGCTTTGCTCCTTGTCAATAAAAAGAGGTTGTGTTATAACCTATGCAGATGACACAGCCATTGTAATTCAGGGAGAGAGCTGGGTTGAAGTATTTTAAGCAGCCCAGACTGTGTTTAACACTATCTCGTCCTGGCTAAGAAACAACATGCTAGCATTAAATGTTGAAAAAACTAAATATATAGCTTTTTCTATTAATTAAAAAAAGCTATATATTCAAAGCAAGCCTAATTCTAGTGAGCCTCTCTCTATTACTGGTCACAAAACTGCTGCGTGCCAAATCACCGCTATTCCTTCTTGCAATTGCCCGACTATTCAAAGAGTAGAATCAATTAAGTATCTTGGCGTTACGATTGACGAAAAGCTTTCGTTTACTCTACATGTTAGCCAAGTGATGCAACGGGTAAGGAAGCTCACTGCAGTTTTTAAAAATATTAGAGATAGTGCGGATGCGGAAGTTATTAAAATGTTATATTTCTCACTTTGCCAATCCATACTAACCTATTGCATCACGTCTTGGGGTGGTACAAATAAAACCTTTGTACTCCCGCTCGAAAGAGCCCAAAGGGGGTTACTCAAATGTAGCACCAACCGACCTTACCGATATCCAACAGTGGACTTGTATAGAGAGTGCAAGGCCTAACATTTAGACAGCTGTATATTCATCATCTGGTTCTACACCAACATTCACTCACAAAATATGTACCAAATATACAGCTTAAACGTACTTCACACAACGTGTGTGACGTACCTCGAGCCAATACAGCATTTGCAAAGAGATTTCCCTGCTTTCGGGACCCTATATATATAATGTAATACACAAGGACATCAAATTTTTTTCCCTAACAAAAAAACATGTAAAAAAAACAGTATTTGAAAAATTAATTAAGTTAAATTATTATGATACGGAGATGGTATTAACACCATTACAATAAAATTTAAATTAAACAAACACACACACACACAAAATGTAAATAAACTCAATTGTAAAAATTATATACCTAGGTGTACCTATTACGTAAGTTGGTCCTTGCATAAGGCATGTTGTTATTCGACGGAAGAGTCCTGGCTCCTATAGTATGGGTTTCGAGCCTAGTGTGGGAACCAGGTGCTCCGCTAATATGTATGTTCCTCTAAGCGTTTTTCAAATAAATATTTCTTATTTCTTATTAGCACCAGAAATTTTTGCTCATTTCAAGTCAAGTTTCAAGAGACAATGTCAACTGAAATAATTTCAGTTATTTCTAGACTTGAAGCCACATAAAATTCTACACCGTCCCAAACGAGATGTTTGTCGCTTATTGCAGTCGTAGAACGCATTTTAGAGTGGGATGCTCTATAAATTTTTTTCAACAATGTCTGGTTGTAAGAAAAATTGATATCATCAGAAATAATATTTCAAAACCTGCATGGTAATTTCATAAAGATGTACAAGTCAAGTCTCTTGCTAGAAGTTTGCTAAAATTTACAACTTTTAATAAATTATTTCATTCTGATAGCGCTGTTATAATCAATCTTAACGATGAAATAAGAGAAACAATCGTGACATACTGCTGTTCTTCACAGAAAGAGATTACGTGAATATAACAGAACTGTCATTAGTAGATATCGATTGCAAAGAAAAATATTTGAAGGACCTGCTAATGTACATGTGATGTAATGACTGATAACACTAGTGCAGAATTCACGAACAACGATCGAATCTCGTTGCCACGCATTTTTTTTTCACATGTGCTAGGGAAATTAAAAACAGATACAGCTTTAATGATTCAGTTTTATCTAAACTGACAGTTTTGCATCCTGCTAATGCTGTGTCAGATACATATAGAAACAAAGTCGGAACACTGTTGCCCTTAATGAACGTGGTACCTCGGATGTTAAGGAAAATTTAATGCAGAAAGTGGACGATTAATTGAGACAACTGCCCTGTCTCATGAAACAAAATCTTGACGTGACCTTACCATCAGATGAGTTTTGGGGATAGCTAGCTAACTTTGATGATTTTAAAAACATAACATAGTTTGATATTGAACTGCTGTGTCTACCGCATTCCAATGCCGATTGTGAGCGCTGTTTAAGCTCAGTGAATTTAATAAATATAAAGAGCCGCAACATGCTCAATAACGAAACCTTAAATGGTATATTACTGTCAAAAGAACATGATAAGCGTTATGGGTGCTGTGAAAATTATGAAGCAGCACCCGAAACGCTTAATATGATGAATAGTAAAAAAAAACTAATCTTATAAATAAAATTTAAAAAACATGTACTATTTTTCTATTTCCTTCTCCCTACGGAATACGACTGTTTTCCTTACTAAAGTACGATCGCTCATCAAAAACATCTGGCAACACTGCGATGAAATGAGAGTGGGGCAGTTTGGATTTGGACAGTAGAACCAAGGCGAAAAGGCGATTTCAACTGACAACGCAGCTTATGTAACAAGCAGCAATAAGGTAGGGCGATTGGCCACATATCGCTCACCTAGCAGTATAATGGCACATTTACAAAAAAAGCGAAATTGAGTTTTTACGGCCTAAGTGTTTAAAAGTGTATAATTTATAAAGTAGTAAAACGGCACGGTGTTAGTTTTCCTATTTGTTGAGAGAGGGCGTTCAGTGTCAATGTAGTACTTGGTACGTTCCCCCCACTTCCGCGCATAACAACGGCTTATTTGTCAGTTGTGCGGGGCGCTCCGCGAGGTGCAATCGCTTCTAAATCTGTGTTGGCGTAAGTGGCAAATGTGACATTTTATTAACATAATAAGTTAGTAGAAAAACGGCACATTTGACAAATGTGACATCGCTATTTTACTTAATATAATTCACATGGTAAAACAACGACTTATTTGACAGATGTGCCGTTATAATTAGATTACGTAAATATGTTATTGGTACTTATGTCGTGAGTTTGATAAGTGTTTTTATGTAAGGGTTAAAAGGCAGGTTGGCCTACTCTAAGACTCGGTCTAACTAATCATTATAAATGTTAAAAAGGCGTTAGAAGCCCTAAGTAGCAGTTTTAGAGTGGGCCGACCTACTCCCTAATCTTTATGCTTATCAAAATCAGAAGTTTAAATATCACTTTAAATTTTAGAAAATCAAATAAGGCGTTTGATATTACCTAATTATTGTAATAATGGCGAACCGAATGGAGCGATTGGTACGATTAGGAAAAAAAGGTTTGACTGCAGCACCTTTTTCTAAAACCAATCCTGACTTTAATAAAAGCGGTATGTATCTTAAATATTTTTTTTATTATCATTTCATTTTGAATATTAAAATTTAACAAAGGTTGTATTTATTACATCTTGTTATAATTCATACATCGTGCTATCTATACATCGCTTATAATCAAATATTTTTATAGGGGAAACAGCATCGTCAATGACAGTCGATATAATTGAACCTATAGCTTCGACCAGTAAAGATTTGGCGGAAGTTTCAATATCTCATTTGAACAGCAATACTTCTGATAATATAAATGTTCAGGAAATAGATGCTATTTGCGAAGGTACTGTGAATATGTTTTATAAATTGTATTTATGTATTTAATCTTATAATAATTCCTACGTATGTAGAAGTAAGCAGATGATTGTTATTGAATTAAAATAATTATACTTAAGGTACCAAAGAAGATGACCAATCAGTAGTGCCACAAAAGCGGAAACGTTCTATATCCTCATCGAGCAGTGACTCATCATCGAGTAGTAGTAGTTCTAGTAGCAGCTCAACGTCTTCATCGAGTAATTCATCCAGTAGTTCTTCAACGTCGAGTAAATCCCAGAAAGGAGGTACGTATATTAATACCATAATTATTTTCGGTTCAAAAGACAACAAAAAAAAATCTGAAAATGTTTTTTTTAGATTTTATAGCAATGTTTTTTTCGCGCAAGTGTTGAATGTACGATCTCTAGCTGCGGTTCAATTTGAGGAAATTTTACTTTGCAGATTCTTTGCCGGATGATACCCATATAGAACAGTTAAGAAGAGCAAATACTTTTGATTATGAAGCACTTGGTATGACTGTACCTGAAAAATTGATTCATATTTCTGATACTAATATGACTGATAAACAAACTACTGATGAAAATATAGTGCAGTTTGAAGAAATAATTGATGAGGGTAATTAATTTATTATTTATATTGATTATTAAAATTCTTGAACTGTTAGATACAATAAAATTATGTTGAACAGGTAATGCTGAACGAACAATACTATCTCCTACGATACTTCAAACAAATAACAATGAAAATGTGCTTAATCAACAAATGGATATGCAAATCTCTTCATATTTCCAAGAAGGTTCTGATGCGACAGGTAGAAATACCAAAGACCGTAATTCTGCTGAGTTTGGTAAGCATAATTTTCAAATATTTCTTTAGTTCCAAACAACAGTAACCAACAGCTCTCAATATTATTTAATCTTAATTCTAGGTAAAGAAAATCAGAAGCCAAGTTCTCCTTTTGTTTGCTTGAACGAAGGTTTAGACTTTTCTCCAGATAGTGGCAGTGAATATCACCCACCGACATCACATCCAAGGCGTGACAGATCGTCATCTACGAGTTTATCTATAGTTTCTTTAACCAGTGCAACTTCTAAGAATAAAAGAGGAAAGAAAAGAGTAAGAAACCAAAACAAGTGGAAAGAAAATGTCAGGAAAACGTTAAAAAATTCAGGAAAAGACTATGTATCTAAGAAAGGCAACAAAATAGAAGCCAAAAAAATGAGACCTCCGTGCCATAATTGTAAGTTTTTATGTTGCGATAAATTTACAAGAGATGAACGTCAACAAATATTTAATACCTATTGGTCCTTAGGATCTTTGCAACGTCAAAGAGACTTTCTTAGTTCTTGTATTAACATTCAAAACATAGTATGCCGTCGTGTAAAGAATGTAGCACAACCAAGAACGCCCAATAGTTGGTTTTCTTTTGTGAAAAATGGTCAGACCCGAAGAATATGTAAGACATTTTTACTAAATACCCTTGGGATAGCACAACGGACGCTCCGTACAGTTATTGAAGCAAAATCTTCTGATTGTGGAATCGCGCCGACCGATCAAAGGGGTAAACATGGTAAACAACCGAAATCGGATCCAGAAGTACTAGAATCAGTTCGTCAGCATATCAATTCAGTCCCACGAGTTGAAAGCCATTATTTACGTGCTAATACCAGCCGCGAGTTTATTGATGGTGGACTTACCTTGGCTGCCTTACATCGCGACTATGAATGCCAACGCAGAAGTGCCGGTAAAGAAGCAGCTACATTGTTCATTTACAGTCAGATTTTTAACAGGGAATTCAATATATCGTTTTTTATACCTAAAAAAGACCAGTGCAATTTTTGTGAATCTTACAAAAATGCAGAAGGTGATAAGAAAACAGAACTAGAACACCAGTATATAAACCACCAAAGAGAAAAGGTGTTAAGTCGTACAGAAAAAGCAGCAGATATTGCACTTTCTCGAGAACCACAAAGCAAAGTCATAGTGGCCATATATGACTTACACGCACAGTTACCTGTGCCAATCGGCAATTCATCAGCGTTTTACTACAAATCCAAATTGAATTGCTACAATTTTACTGTAAGAAGACTATTAGTAACGTATTTAACTCTTGAATGTTTAATATTACCTAGGTACTATAAATAATATTAACTTTATTTCAGATAACAAATATTAAAACGGATTCAACTACTTGTTACTTTTGGCATGAGGGCTTGGGTTCTAAAGGTTCTACAGAAATAGGAACTTGCGTCTACAAGTTTCTAGAGAAAGTTGCTGAAGACCATCCAGATTCTGATGTTCTTTTCTACAGTGATAATTGTTGTGGCCAACAAAAAAATCGGTACGTATCAAATTTATGACGGTGAATATTTTGGTATAATTATTAACTTTATTACAATTTATAATGAATATGTTTTTATTTTTAGATATGTGTTCAGCATGTATCATTATGCTGTCAAACATTTAGCTATAAATTCTGTGTGCCATAAGTTTTTAATCAGCGGCCATAGTCAAAATGAAGGCGATAATGCCCATTATCTGATCGAAAAATCAATAAAAAGGGCAAAAAAGTCTGGACCCATCTACGTACCAGACCAATATGTTAATTTGATACGAGATGCTAAAAAAAGAGGAAACCCTTTCATTGTTCATGAGATGCATTTCAGTAACTTTTATGACTTGAAAGCACTGACTGAAGAGCAAGCCATTAATTACCAGAAAGACACTAATGGGGATATAATAAAACTGACTGAGTTAACAATGATTAAATTTACTAAAAATAGTGACTTCTATGAATTTAAAACATCTTTTGAAGGAGAATGGATCCAGGCTAAGCTTAAATTGGTACGACGACAAAGAAAGCAACCATCACAAATAAATTTAAAAGCAGCTTATGATTCAAAAATGAATATTTCTGATTCAAAGAAAAACGATTTGTTACAATTACTTCGTTCTAACATAGTGCCCAGCTATTATGAAGGATTTTATAATAATCTTTAAATAAGTATAAGAAATACCTACTTTTTCTTATTAATTATATTCATACTCTTATTATATTAATTCTTATTAAGTAGGTAATGAAAGAGGATACCTGGTTTAAATCTTCGTAACTAAGTATACCTGCGTAACTATTCGCCACGGATCTTTGTCTCTCTGTAGTTTGCTGTGAGTTAGATTTGCGCATGGAATACTCGCGTTTAAAAGCTTTACGTAGGTATTTAAACACAGTTTAAAAAGGCGAAGTTATGCATCACAAGCGTGAGTTTTTTATGCACAAATTCATCCAGCCAATTTCACAGAGAAAAAGGTCCGTGTCGAATAGTAAAGGTCATAATCATGAACATACTGTGCAAGTACCTAATATTGCCTAAATGCTTATAGTTTTGTTTACTGCTTAGTCAATTAATAAAGATACTTAAAGGTAAAGTAAACTTCCTTATACCTAATTTCGGAGTGATAAGGTAAAACTTGATTTGAATCTGGATTTCATTATCGTACCTTTATCAGATAAAGGTACCTAATGAAATCCAGATTCAAATCAAGATTAGATTCTAAACTTAAACTGTCAAGCTTTTAAGTGCTTTTGTTTTTAGAACTGAGAGTAACTATCTCACCACAAGTTTAAAAATGTACGATGATTACCCACCTTTACAATTAAGAGAAGATACGTGATTATACTTTATTTTATTTATTATAGTTTAATGATGACTATTTCTTAACGATTCACGAGCCAAATATAGGTTATTATAAATATTTTTGTTAAACTTTTTATGTATGTTGATTTCAAATAAAAACTTTTGTTTTCTATTAACCAATTGTCTTTATTTCTTGGTTTTCACATCCTATATAATTATGGCTTTGGAGACATAAATGTCATTTTTGGAAGTTGTTAAAAGTATAACGGCACAATTGCATGGCTCTTCTTCTTCTTTGACTGTTATGAAGCAACTCCTGGAAACCTGAAGTGGATTTTTTTATCCCTACGTATCTATTAAGGTCTATACTAGTTGCTAAAGCCATAAAATCCATGCTAAAATGTAAAATGAAGTCATAACTGCGTTTCAAACATTTGTGAAATCTTTGAACCTCATTTCTGTAAAATAAGAAAAAAGTAGATGTGTCATTATGCCGCTAGGTGAGCGATATATTGTAAGTAAAATTCATAGTGGAATTCTTTAAATGAAGCTCCCATGCTCAATCGAAGTTGTTCGACATGCAAAAAAAAAACAGTTACGTTTGTCCCCTCTAAAACTTAAACAAGACGTGTCGATTCGGTGGAATTCAATTTTTGGAATGATTTCTCGTTTTCTGATTGTAAAAGGGATGTTATTACCACTATAGCTTTGCTACGAAGTGACTTAGCGCTTAATGATACCGACTGGTGTAGTTGACAGAGCGAGCGCGAAGTGCGAGCGAAGCATCTCCGTTTCAGCTTGAGCAATTAAGTTCTATTGGTAAATCTTGCACCTAAAACTAATTTTTCAATTGCCAAATTATGAAGATTTTTCTCTCTCTATATCTAGAAAAATAAATTAAAAAAAACTGTTCTGTTATTTGGTGGGTCTAAAGTACATATTGAGGAATAAAACTGTAGTTAAATATTTAAAGGATTATACGTGAAGCGGTTGAAATTAAAAAGTATCCCAATTTCAACCGAGAGGATGATTTCAAGTTGGCTGCGTCTTGGAATCCCGTGATAAGCAAGTGTTCGCGTCGCGGTTTATGTCAGAAGATATCTGCAGATGTCGTTAGTGTAGTGTGTCGTGACAATTCTGAATTTTTACAATACCAAATGCGGGTAGTTGGAGACAACGCTCGCCCTTCTCGACGCTGACACCTGCTACTTCAGTCTTCTCGTGACCACGATCAATGCAACTTGATCGAAACGTCGAGGTAAATAAATATTAAGTTTTCAGCGCGATTAAGTCCCGTTTAAATATTTAACTATGTGTTCGAATCGCGAAAGTTTAAAAGTTACAATTGCTGACCGATACGGGCCGGAGGTTGCAAATAAAATTCACCACCTAGAATTTCTTCGAAAGAAACGAGCGCGTTTAAACACATCATTGTTGTTTTTAACTAAATGCCGTGATTTGGACTTATTACCTAGGTGTGTTCGTATAAAGCCGCGTAGTGATATTGCGCATTCTGGAGAAACACGAGTGTCGGTCTGCTTAGACAATTAATACGGAATTGTCATTTTGACCTTAACAGAGTGAACTGAGAACTATACGGAGTGCATACGGAGTGTTGTTTTGTGTTGTCTAGTAATGATTTAGAGTTGTGCGATCGGATTACCTACGAACAAGCGTGTCGTATTTTCGATTTATGTAGTGCGGGGCACGACAAAAAGTTGGAAAAATTGTTGGCGCGCCGTGAGTACTACAGCAATAAGGTTCATTTTCCATCAGACGCATGTTTATTTCTTATAAACTGTCGTTATGTTGCTAAGAAATAAAACTATTTCATTTGGAAGTTGTTTCGTTCCTCATTATGACCACCCCACAATGCCCCATAGGAGACCCCACTTTTCCCTATGCACAAGGCATAGCGGGTCAAATGCCTTTTTCCATTTAAGTATTTACATCTCGTAGATTAATTACGTTATCAACATAAATGTGTCCATAGGCATTCGCTATGATTCTAAGTTAAAACTTTTAATTTAATCACATTATTTTAGTTTTTAGGGATGTTTAAACTTTAATCTTAGTTGACATGTGTCGTTCGCGAATGAATCCTTCAAATGGACTACTTCAGTATTATTCCGTCCTTCTTTCTCTAGTCCAGTTACAAATCAAGTACTTCATAATTCAGCAGTGCTATTATCTCTCTTGATTTCAATCCGATTTTCGATATCCCTATCACTAATGCACTGCGATAGTCGAACTTGCTATGAAAAAGTGACGATCTCATTGAAACCAAGTGCTGTGGTCGGGGCCCAGATGAGTAATCCACCGCCGCGAACAAGCTGGCCGAGTCGAGCCAAACACTGCCGACCGTCATCCGATGTCAGCGCCGAACGAGCTGACACGTGCCACGCGATATTCTGTCACGCTATGATGTAGGTACTGAAGTATTTTTCTGTTTCTCTCTGCTCGATTACGAATTTACGATCGCTCTAGAACGAATTTATGAGTGCTCTAACTTTCGTCGTACATTGCTCGTTATACAAAAAGAGCTAGCTAGCTTTCAACTTCCAAATAAAAAGGCAATGTACAATTTACGACGAGTGAGCTCGAATACAAAAGTAAGAAATCTAATGCTTTGTTTTATTCGCGCCAAATGTAAGCTATCCGAATGCGAAAAGTTTCAAGATTATGAGCTTTATGACAAGAATTTACGGGACATTATGGTTTATTTGTAAACAAGTAATAGCTAGGTACAATTTTCTCTTTATTGTTCGAGCATGTAGGTACACCAAACACAAAAACGTACCAACCAAATCATAATTTGATTTTGAAAACTAACGCGAGTAATATTCATATTAAATATAAATAAAACGGCTAAAAACTCACGAAAAAGAAAATCGGAAATACTCCGACCAGTTTCAGACTATTTTGAAGTCCTTCTTCTAGGAGTGTTATGCCGACAAGCCGCGACGAGCGCTACGAACGTCAGCACGCAACTGACGAAATGAACATAGTCGAGCGCCGCAATCGCCGCCCACTGGGCCGCCCGCGCCACGAACGCGTCGTCAGTTGCGTGCTGACGTTCGTAGCGCTCGTCGCGGCTTGTCAAATCATAATTGTTGCTATCTGATACAAATTCTTTCGATTTTCATTCAACTGTGCGATTCAATGAACTGTACCTAAAACAATCTATCTATTCGATACGATAGTTCGATGAACTATCAAAAGAAACCCGGACGCCAAACAAAATCGACTTTTGAGCAACTGAACTAAAAGAAAGATATGACGAAAAGATATCTTTTCATTTAACTGACACATTCTGCGCACGGCTATTAGGTAGGTATAGGTATTTAGGTATCCAATGTAGAAGCTCCTCCATCATTACGGGAAGTACTTCCGGCCGAGCAGGTGTTGGCCCAGGGACAGCTGTCGTACTGTTCCTCGTTGGAAATTCTGTACATTCTAATTTGTGACGAGAATATCGTTTGCGCGATGCAGGCTTTGTATGAACTTGATGTTTGCGCCATCTGTGAGTGGTTTGTGTAGTTCACCCCATACTGTACCAAGGTGGTGCTGATTTCAATGTAGCGGTTGAGGTCGTCACAATTCATTTCAGAAGTAAAACAATAGATATATATAGAAAAAAAACAGAAATCAGAAGCCAAACGTACACTTCTATACATCTATATCTATACAAAGAAATAAAATTGAAGTGTCTGTTTGTAATGTCAAAATAACAAATTTTTACTAAATACAAATGAACTTTCACACACCATACTTATAATACAACAATACAGCCATTTTGTTTTGTCTTTCTGTCTGTCTGTATGTTTGTTTGTTCTGGCCAATCTCCGAAACGACTGGACCGATTTTGCCGGACCTTTCACTGAAAGATAGCTGATGTTACAAGGAGTAAATGAGGATACTTTTATTTTTGAAAAATGATTAGGACGCGCAACAAAAACACATAAATTTTAACCAAGCGGGCAAATCCGCGGGCATAGCTAGTTATGAACTTTTACGTTACTTTTCTTTCCAGATGTTAGACAAGCGCATAAAACTTTAACAAATTTACAAATTTGAGAACCAACTTTTTACTAGTCATTGCGGCCTTAAGGCCTACTTAGATAGATTATAATTGTATGATGACCCACCTTGCAGTTGTAATGATGAGTATCCCGAGACTATTACGCACATACAGGTCTACATTGTGTCCTAAGCACAATCTCGGGAGATTGGAATGTGAGTGGAAGATGGCTTCACAAATTCAGACTCATAATCTGCATATTTTGATTAATGATGACGGATTCATTTTCTGGCTTTTGCTGAGTTGACGTTGGGCAAAACTGTAAAAGCGAATGGATCTACTATTAAATTGTAGCATTGGTTAATTTTAGTTTCATTTTATTGGTATTTGTCCGGAGATGATTGTAATAAGTTCTGTATTTACTGGTGCTTCTTAATCACCAAGAGGTTGCCGACTCACAAAAACTCACCATTTTTATGTTTGAGTGAGTAGCATTAGGCTATTAAGGCTATTTAGGCTACCATCCTCGTCCCTTTTAATTACGGTAGCTGGGTCACTGACACTTGCCTGCTCACATAAAATCACCAAGTTAAGATTTGTGTGACTTGGTGAGAGATGCCGGAGTTGCCATTGTTGAAGCTATTATTTTGCTCACTGTGGTGAGTTTTTGGTGAGTCGGCGGGTATTGCTGTATAGCTGGATCGCCCCTGATTCCTTGCCTATGTTGGCTCGTAATGGGACGGATATAGGTTTAATGTTTGTTGTATTAATCAAATGATCATAATTAATATAAAGGAGGGAAAACACTATTTTACTTGGGTAATATATACCGTAACAGCGCTGCACTGTGGCAAATGCAGCTATGATTGCTAAATTTTTAATTGCATATATATTGTTTCTCAATACTAGGAGTGCACGATATAAATCGATATTTCGTAAAAAATCGATATATGTACGCGATATATCGATGCAACCCGATATTATCGAATCATCTAGTATCGGTACGTACAATCGATACATTTCATTCGATATATCAATTATCGGGAGAAATTAAAAGCACATTCCATTTCTTTTTTTTATAAAATGATTATATCTGTCTGTAATGAAGTTGTTTACAATAATAAAACGCAAAGACACGAAATTCTTCTACTCTCCGTGAGGGCAGCACTAGTAGTAATTTATAATCTGTATAAATTACTACCTACTTAGTTTATGATCTGTGGCTTCGTACTATATCTTTAATTAATCTGTGGTTTGTGATTATTCGCTTCGTTCTCAGTATAAAATAACCTATAAATAAGAGTTGTCTGTTTTGTTTAATACAGTTTACAAAATGTGTAAATACAGTTAGTGTGCATAAAGATATATAAAAACGGCCACTATTCAGTTGTACAAAAGAAGCAAGCTGTGACAATTATTATCTGTTTTGTTTACTACAGTTTATGATTCATACAGTAAGTATAACGTGATTTTAAAGTGCTATCAAAGATTACTATTTATTAGCATGAAACAATAAATAATTGAATGCTAATAATTTGCATGAAATTCCCCAATATGTAGTTTTAATTATCTTGTGGTCAATTGACCATTTTGTTTTTATTTTCAAGAGGGTTAGGGGTGGGACATAGTCGATTAATTATTTCGATGGATTTATTTTTTATTTCATTATTTTTGTGACTGTTACTCTTTGTCTTTCTCACGTTATTCTTTTTTTTTCAGAAATTACGATTTCTCAACATGGCACCTAATAAAAAAAGTATTGTTTGGCAATATTACGAAAAAAATGACGAGAAAACAGCCAGATGCAAGCTATGTCAAAAAAATGTTAAAACGGCTGGCAATACCACCAATGCAATGGCTCATATAAAAAATATTCATAAAGCTGTCTATCTGGAAGTTTTTCAAAATAAAAATACTGCTGCTGCTGCTGTTACAAAAGATTCAGATTTGTCAAACCCTATCCCTAGTTCTTCAAAACAAGATAATATCACGATGTCTAAATCTACCGTTAACGAACATCAACTGTTGCCTTCAACTTCAACGTCGCCGCAAATGGATACTAGCGAGATAAGTACTAACAATTCTCAAACTGATCAAAAGATTGATTATAATAGGGAATTGCCTTTTAAACGCCAGAGGTCAATTGAAAGTAGTTTTGGAGAAATATACGCATATACTTCTACTGGTGACAAAACTAAAAGAATTAATAATGCAATAATGTTCATGATCTGTAAAGACAATCAGCCTTTTTCATTAGTTGAAAATGAAGGTTTTAAGAATCTTTTGAAAGTTACGGCACCTCACTACAAGGTTCCTAGCCGATCCACTGTGACACGCTGGTTAGCTTCAATGCAGCCTTGAGCAATTGTTCCTTCCCCGACGCTTGGAAGAGTGCCGACGTCATCGGCATTCACAAACCAGGCAAAAAGGCATCCGAGCCTTCCAGCTACCGTCCTATCAGTCTCCTCAGCTCTCTGGGGAAGATCTACGAGCGAATCCTTCTGAATCGACTCCGATCCATCGCGAAAATCAAAAAGCTCATACCGGATGAGCAGTTCGGCTTTAGAGCGAGACACTCTTGCCCTCAGCAAGTGCACCGCATCACGGAACACATCCTTAAGGGTTTCAATAGAAAACCAAAACCCCAAACCACGATGGCCGTCTTCCTAGACGTGGCGAAGGCTTTTGACAAGGTCTGGCACGCCGGGCTGATATACAAGCTGCTCGGGTTGCCAGATCGTCTTGTGCTCATAGTACAAGACTACCTCACCAGCCGGAGCTTCCGCTATCGTGTCGAGGGCAACCGATCATCCCCCCACCCCATCAGAGCCGGAGTCCCTCAGGGCTCCGTGCTGTCTCCACTTCTGTTCACGCTCGATGGATGGTTCCGTAAGTGGCGAATAACGATTAATCCCGAGAAGAGCGTAGCGATGCGTTTCACTCACGGGGTTAAACGCTATTTCCCAATTAAACAAGTCAGGATCAATGACCGACCCATACCGTGGGAAAAGTCAGTTAAATACTTAGGAGTCACCCTTGACTATCGACTCAACTTCAATGATCACATCCACGCCGTCCACAAAAGGGCGGCATTCTACCTATACCGCCTCGCGTTACTCCTAGGCAGACGCAGTAAAATGTCTCTTAGAAATAAGTTGACACTCTACAAAACCTGCGTCCGACCGACAATGACATACTCGTCCGTAGCATTTGCTCACGCCTCCCGCATTTCCCTAGAGAAACTTCAGATTTTACAAAATAAATTCGTTCGCGGTGCATTAGATGCCCCCTGGTATCAGAGGAACATCGACCTGCACAGTGATCTCGAGCTTCCCTCGATAGTTCAATATATGAAAAATGCCTCTCGCCGCTACTTTGACGCGGCACTGCATCACCCCAACCCTCTAGTAGTTCAGGCCTCTGACTACACGACAGACGCGACAACAGACGCACGGCCCCTTCGTAGACGCCCTAGAGACATCTTGAGCGATCCGGACGATGAAATCGCTGCCGCAGTGCAGGCAGCGATTGATTCGCCCACTCCGTCATCTTCACCATCTTTCAACACAATTAGACACAGACACCGACCTCGCCGGATGCGAGGTCGAAGGTCCCGTAATTAATGTCGACTTTATTCGCCTTCGAGTTTCTTGCCGATTCTTCTCGAAGGTGTATTCCGAATCGGTGGTCAGTTATGCAATTCATTTAAAGGGCTCCAGCCATTTCATGAGCGATGAGTTGCGTAAATCAGTTAAGGCTGACACAAAATTGATTCAGGATGTCCCTACACGTTGGAACAGTACGTACTATATGATTGTACGCTTTCTTGATTTACGAAATGCTGTAAGCGAAATTTTGGTTCGTCATAAAACAGCACCGCTGTTGGTAACTGGTATGTACTTGACAATATTAACATCGCTTCTTAACATTTTACACCCACTGGAAGCAGCGACTAAGGAAATATCTGGTGATAAATATTGTTCTAGTTCCAAGGTCATTCCATTAGTGCACTGCATGATATCAAAACTGAAAAACTTAGTAATTGAAGAACCTTTAATCAATGAGGTACATAAACGCACTCTTAGCGAGATTAACAAACGAATTGGCGCTATCGAACACGTATCATCATTGGCTATTGCTACAATATTGGACCCGAGGTTCAAAAAACTTCATTTTGAAGATCCATTGGCCTGCGCAAATGCCGTTAGTAAAATTAAAGATATAATTAAAAAACTCAGCAGGATGAATTATGTACTACTACGGAATCTGACTCGGACAATTCCGACAAAATTAGACTGTCATCGGATTATAGTCTCTGGAGCGATAACCATAAACTGGTCCAGCGGAATTGGAAGACAAATAAAACAGACGAAAGTCTTTCTGATGAGTTATCGCTTTATTTGAGGGCTCCGGTTAGTAGATTTAACGAAAACCCATTAGAAGTGTGGGTAGATTACAAAGTACAGTTCCCAAAGTTATATAATGTAGCATTGAAATATTTAACAATGGTGGCTAGCTCTGTTCCATCTGAGCGACTTTTCTCAAAAACCGCACAGGTTTTAACTCAGCAGAGAAGCAGACTGCAAGCCAAAAGAGTAAATAAAATTTTATTTTTGCAAGATCTAGAGAAAAAGTATTGGGATTTATAAATAAATAAAGTTGATTTGTTTCTGCACTCTGTTTTACTCATATTAACCTGAACCCTATCTAATATTCAATATTATAGACTAGTTAAATACAAATCGCTTACGATATATCCAAAATATCGATATATTTGTACGATATATCGCAAAGTATCGATAGAACACTACGATATATTATATCGATAAAAATATCGTTTTTTTTTTTACATGAACATCCCTACTCAATACCCTCACTTGTGTATATTACGAGTTTATGTGCTTATTGGTGTATTTTTGATATACTCGTAGGTATGATTAATAGTACAAAGGAAACCATTGTTTGGTTTCACAATTAATATTATTATTGGGTCACTTGTTCGAATACTTATGTATGTCATTCCCTGAAATGTTTATTATACGGTCAGTGTATTATCTGTATGTACGTACTCTAAACTAAAAGTGGTACATATTATAGTTAACCAATTGTTAATAATAGCGAAATCTACTTTGCTTGGGAAATATGTACCAATAGCACTGCACTACCGGGCCGGGCCTGGTTCTGGAACATTGATGGAGAAAGGCGGACCTCAGCGGGGGGCCCGGCAAAATAAACCGTGGTGCAGGAGCGGATGCAGATGCCGACCTTCCCTCCTTTCACACGCGTACCCTACCCACGCACTGTAATCACTGTGTGGTGATGGGGACCGAAGTTACATGGTTGAGAATGATAACCAAGAAAGCGGAAGAACGCGTGGCTAAACTCACCCAGCAGAATAAACAACTCACAGCCGTTATTTCTGGATTAACAGAGGCCAATGTTGGTCTTGTGGCCAACGAGTCCCTTCGGCTGAGTCGTTCCCCCCTCGGTCCCTGACTCTATGTATCCTGTCGATGCTGCCAAGGGGAATGCGGGGTCCGCTACCCTGCGGTTGATGGTGTGGGTGTGGCAGAGCTCTTACACCCCCATTTCTCCTCTTCCTGCTCTCCCGCGGCGGGCCGTAGCATGGAGCCCTGCCAAGTTTTCTACCAAGTCTTCTACCATCACTGGGGCGTCGGGCCTGTACAAGAGGGCGGGGACACTTTAAGATGAAGCATTTCAATTATGCTTGGGGTAAGCTGAGGGATATCCCCAGTTTTTTCATTTCCGCACCATCTCTCCGGTGCGGCTATATAACCGGAATATAATCGTCCGCCCGATGACACGCTCGAAGGTGTGATGACATGTGGAATTTGAGATTGGCCGGCCGGCGTCCACCCACCATCAACACTCGGAATTCAAAAGACTTCAATTATGCTGGGCGTAAGCTGAGGGATCACCCGGACTATCCCCAGATTTTTCATTTCCGCACCATCTCCCCGGTGCGGCTATGCCCGGAAAATAATCGTCCGCCTTATGACATGCTCGAAGGTGTGATGACATATCAAATTTGAGATTGGCCGGCCGGCGCCCACACACCGTCAACACTCGGAATTCAAAAGACTTCAATTATACTGGGGGTAAGCTGAGGGAGCACCCGGACTATCCCCGGTTTTTTTCATTTCCGCACCATCTCTCCGGTGCAGCTATGCCCGGAATATAAACGTCCGCCCGATGACATGCTCGAAGGTGTGATGACATATCGAATTTGAGATTGGCCGGCCGGCGTCCACCCACCGTCAACACTCAGAATTCAAAAGACGCACCTGCACTTGTTTCCTATAATAAACCGGGGAAGTATTTGGTTTAGTTCTATTTATTCTGATGATGAGTAATTTCTAGTTCATCTAACTCCTAAGATTATTAGATTTTTTTATTTCTTTGTTTAACTACGTTATAAAGTCAAGTCTACCTAATATATTTCGGTATCTGGATCTGGATATTTACAGATACCAGCGGTATATGGATACCGCTGGTATCTGTAAAGTTCTGTATCTGTCGGTATATATTTTTTAAAGTTTTATTTTGTTTTAAGTACCTACGTACTTTTTTGTTCTCTTTATTCATTTACTACGAACTGCGCATATCATAGAGTGGAATTACTGCCTATAAGATAAGTTGACAGCTGTGAAGCTGTTAATTGTGCTGTGTAAGTTTTAACGTGTTAGCACTTAGGTTATAATAATTATTTTTCTAGTTTTTTTTTTAATTCAGACAGCGGTTGTGGTTCAACTGACTGAGTAGGTTCATGTTAATTATTGTGATACCTGCGTAGGATTGATCTGTGCCATCTGTGTCTTAAGAATTTTAATAAAACTGTGACTTATTTGTAAGCGAATTAATAATTTTGAAGAAGTTTAATAATCGTTAATTATTTTTCTAAAAGTTGTATTTATTTACACAATAAATGTGTATTTTAATGAGGGGTATAACTTGACTTGTATCATTTAACACATATTTCAAAACACTAGAATTTTAGCAAACTGATACAATTCAGGTAAATTATGAAAATACCCCTATTATAAGTAAACAACCTAATCTTTGGGGTAGCATTTTTAGCATTTGTTTGAATCATGCATATCAGTGTATACACATGTTATGTATGGCAGCTCCACGTAATGTGCTACCCTGCATTATACTTCCTCTGAACCAGTGACCTCCATGCAGGCCACGAGGCGCTGATGCAGCACGCGCTGCTCCGCGGCGCAACTCCCAATTCTGCCACTTCGGAACCTAGCATGGGGCCGGTAGTACACATTACTTTAGGTTAGAATGTAAAATGTAGTTTAAATATATTAATAAACCTAGTTAAAGATCATTTGGGTTTCTTTGCATCCTCCGGCTGCGGCCTCCGTAATTCACATACAACTTATAGGTGCAACATAATTTAACACTATCATTTATCACGTAATTTTAACACATATTGGAAATAAAAAAGATACATGTCACAGGTTTTTCATGAACTACTTTAAAACTACAATATTTACCATAAAGTTAAAAATGCACAGTGAATGTGAATGTTCTTATCTACAAAATAAGGAACTTATGTGTAACCTAGCCCACTTAGTTCACGAACCAGAATTATTTAAATTTTGTTTTTGATCCTATAATGTGCTGATTTTTTACTTGTATCAGAAGAGCGATGGTGGCCTAACGACGGTTCTATAGTGGAATTTGGAATCCAACGATACCGGGTTCAAAACCTAGGCTACGCACCAATGACTCTTCTGACCACGATCTCACCTGATGGAAGGCGATGATGAGGTCGAAGGTGTAGCACGCTTGCCTAGTATATACCTATTCATTCTAGACTTGAACACACCGGGGTTATAATTTACCCGAAACACAGACGAGGGCAGGGCATTCCACTCCTTTGCAGTTCTTATAATAAATGAAGAAGCGTAACGCTTCGTTCTTGTGCGAGGTATTTCAACCATGAATTGTGAATTGCACAACACACAAGCACACTCTCCATAGTGCAATCTGTAGAATACCGCCAGGCTTGCTACCTCACGTAGATGCGCCAGACTTTGAAGCTCAGGCTCATTGGGGATGACACTCTGGTAAAGAGTATTTACCAGAGTGTCATCCCCAATGAGCCTGATAGCACGTCTCTCAATTGAATCCAAAGACTCGAGCTGATACTTGGCAGAACCGTCCCAGAGGTGGCAGCAGTACTCCATACAAGATCGGACCTGTACTTGATAAAGATTCAAAAGCTGTCCCGGTGTGAAGTACCGCCTAACCTTATACAAAATACCTAGTTTTTTTGCAGCTACCTTGGCTTTGGATTCAATATAAGACCCAAAATTCAGGTTTCATGTGAGTTCGACACCCAAAAGCTCCAAATGGTCGCCTATTGGTATTGTTACACTTTGGAAAGGCGGAGATCGGTTTAGAGGACTCTTTTTAGCAGAAAACAAACACGCCTGCGTTTTAGTAGCATTAAACTTAACCAGGTTAGCATCGCCCCAATCGGACACGGCTTCTAAGGCTAAATTTAAACGGTCTACCATAGCCTCTCTCTGAAACTGGAAAGCGTCACAGCTGGCTTGAGCATTGGAAGTGTATCTCTTATACCCAAAGGCCCGGTACCTTTGGGTATAAGAGATACACTTCAGAAGGTCATTAATGTATAGTAAATACAGTGTAGCCGAGAGAACCGATCCATGAGGTACACCGGCATTGGTAGCCATTTGATCAGACGAGCAGCCCTCTAAGACTACTCGAATAGATCGTTCCCTCAAGAAATCAACTATCCAATTGCATAAGCCAATAAGCAAACCATATGAGGGAAGCTTGTTTAAAAGGCCATCGTGCCAGACCCGATCAAATGCCTTCGATATGTCAAGGGAGACGGCAAGCGCCTCACCATACATCTCTATGGCTTCACTCAGTACGTGAGTGGCATACGCGAGAAGATCCCCAGCAGACCGGTTTCGGCGAAATCCGTATTGCCGGTCACTGAGAAGATCATTGTCTTCAAGGTATGCCAAGAGCCTAATGTTTATGACACGCTCCATACACTTACAGAGTAAGGAGGTTATCGAGATAGGACGATAATTGGCCGGATCAGCACCACTACCCTTTTTTGGTACTGGTTGTACATTGGCAAACTTCCAGCTCTTCGGAACTTTACCTGAGTGAAGAGAGAGGCGGTACAAACGCGTTAAGATGGGAGACAATTTGGGCGCACAGTTTTTCAACACAATCGCTGGAATACCATCAGAACCACTGGCCTTGTTCACATCTAGAGCTCGACGCGTTCTGAGAACAGAAGGAGTTCTGGCGAATGCAAATTTCGGGCATAAAATCCCCGCAATGAGGAAGGCAGGAAGGTATCTTGCTAGAAGCATCTAGGTGCCAGGCTTCTGTTAAAAGAAAAGCAAATAAATTCGCTTTGTCTCCAGCAGTGTGAGCTAGTGATCCATCAGGTTTCAGCAATGTTGGCAGAGAGGGGCGGCAGAAGTTCTCTTCGACCGACTTGGCCAGGGACCAAAAAGCTTTGCTTCCCGCGGGGTATGAAGCCAGTTTGGCCCCAATTCGACTTGCGTGATCAAAATGAGCCTTCCTTAGTATCTTCTTGCAGGTCTTAGCGGCAACGTTAAATTTTCTTTTCTTAACCAGAATATCAGAAGACTTGCGCTTTCGAGCATCAGCCCAGTCTAGATATGCCGCACGCTTTAGAACCACAGCACGACCACCGCTGGATCCAAACCAAGGCTGAGCTTTGCTGGAAAGAGTCTTGTCACTGAATGGAATGAAATATTCATTTCACCTACAGATGGCGGCCTCGCGGTAGCGCGTCGACTCTTTATACAAACTGATAAAAAATAATTATGTAACGCGTATTTTATAGCAAATTAAGTGGACTTACAGGTGAAAAGAGACTCTTCTATAATTTTCTCTTCTATAAGGCACAAGAAGGCATTATTAGTCTGAGCTCAAGTGCGTCACGTGACGGCAAGTGCGTGGCACTAAGTGACAGACAACGAGCTCGAGCGCTCTACGTAGTCTCTAAAAAGGCCGGGTAAGGATGTTAGCTCTAGTATTTGTACATAATCATATCTCAATGGTTTCCAGTTCATTGCCAGATATTGATAACTACTACTTTTTGTTGAATAAATTTTATTTTTAATTATTACATTGGTGTTTTAATTAAGTACATGATAACTCAAGAATTCATTAATTAAACAGTACTCACATAGCTGTTGAAGTGTAAAATTCATTAAAAAAATATATATGAAAAAAACACCTGATTATTTCATTAAAATCAAACTAAAATGTAAACAAAGAATATAAATAAGTACTAGCAAATACATTTTCTACCAAATATTTAATATTTTTAGGGCTATATTAAAATTTGCATCAAAATAAACAAAATAAATAATTTCTCGTTAACATGCAACAATGCAACAGTTACAATGCAATTACAAATTAATTACATTTACTTTCACACCCACGATAATATATCATAGTCCGGGAGGCCTACCACAATATTTTACAAAATCATCATGATCAACGTTTTGTTCCAAGCTTAAAATAATATTACTCAGATTCGTACCATGAGATGAGATATAACGAATGATAATTTATCACTGCTTTAAGAGAGAACGAGACAACGCTATAGTTTCATATAGCGTTATCACTTTCGCACGTGATTTGGAGCACGAAAACATAACATTATATTCCACGTAAAAAATGTTTTTTACGTCAGTATCAATTCAGTTTAGAAAGGCGCAACATTTGAAATCTTTCTTATCTTCAAGGATACTTTTCGTGTATTATTTGTATTAATACCTACGTACCTAATAAAACGTCTAACAGAAAGTATGCACCCCTATGTATTAGATTAGCTAAGTTAAATAATGTTTATGTTTTTAAACTAAGATGTACCTATAATCGACCGAAAGTTCTCAACGCTAAAGAATTTCAAGTGGTTTATCTACGTTTGTTTTGCAGCATCAGGAGCTCGCTGGGTTTCGGGGAGGCAGCTAGATCTTTTATGGTAGTATTTAAATTCCCATAGAGAGATAGCTACAACCAACTACCGATCTCTTCAAGCCAAAGAGTATTCGAGGAGAAAGTGGACTATGGAGATTGCTGAAACTCTGAATGCTCAAGGTGACGGAGCTCAAAAAGAGTGGAACGTCTAAAGTAATTATTAAAATTGTTCATGTTGTAAAGTTTGCGAGTATTCATATTTTAAGATTATAGTTATAACACCACATATTTTTTTCAGTACTGGGTAGACTATAAGGCCAAGCTGAAGAAAAGGGTGAGTGCCCTACAATCAGCTCAGGCAGCAACCGGACGAGGTCTATCGACAGATCAACCCTTGACGGAAATTGAACCGGAATTCCTCCAAAATCTTGGAGAGGGTTTTGGACAAGGGTTGCCAGGAGTTCGAGCCAAACCTTTTCCAGAAGTAAGTTTAATAATAAATACCTATCTCATTATATTATCTACCTATGTCCATTCAGCAAGTTCTACTGGAGGACCCAATCATGAAGCTCCTCTCCAAGACCCTATTCAGGTGGCATCTCCCCAGCATTCTACTGCAGAGCCAGAAGCAGATATCCTTAGCATGACTCTTCCTCCATCCTCACAACCTGGAGCAGCAATAGCGGAGCGCCAGCGCCGAAGTAGGCACGAACCGCATATGACACAAGAAACTGCGGCGTGACCTCGTTGAATCATCAAGAATGAGAGCAGAGGCTGCCGTCACAAATAGTCAGGCTGCCGCGAGAAGTAGCCAAGCTCTCGAAATATTCAGAACATCTTAGAAAGAATGGAAAGGTATTCAAAATTCAACATATTAATATGAATATACAATTGATAAATCAATCAATCAAATTAATATTACATAACAGATAAACCATAAACGCAAAAACTATTTTTTATGAAATATTATAAGATTGGACAACTAAAGGTACCTAAATTTATAAATTAAGAAAAACACCTTACACTTAACATTACAACATGCACTAGACCTGGGTAACTTAAGAGATAATCGTGATCTGCAGATCAGATCACAGTTCAAGTACTTGAGCTGGAGCTCGGAGCTGGCTCGCAGATCAGATCAATTTGTACATCCGTGATCCGCTATACTATGACTCGCTGTGGTTAGCGACATAGATCACGCGATCTGCGTACCGTACTGTTCAAACAGGTTTTTTCTCCGCCATCTTTCATCTCTTTCATTCTTATTAGTATTTACCCAGGCATTGTAAATAATTTAACTTTACTGTATGTAATTTCGTAATAATATAGTTTAAGAAAATATGATCTCATGCAATTTTATGTTACGAAGGAAGATAGGACCTACCCATAACAATAAAATTAAAATATTAGAAGTATTGTTTAGTATTTATTTACGTATTGTAATTTATTTAACCAGCCAAGCTAAGAGTACCAACTTAATAGAACTTACTTTATTTTTCTCTTTTATAGCGAGTCTGGTTCGCGCCATGAAATACGTCTTTGTAAGACACAAGCTCTAAATATTTCACTTTCTTATATAAAAACTACATAAACAGCACTTCTTTCGTGGCGCGGACCTCTATACGCCAGCTCACAACAAACAAAACGAATCAGACTAACCACAGTTAAACAGCTCAAATTAAGTACTACAATACTATTGCCTCAACAAAGATTAGCGAGCTGAGGGGGCTGCGGGAACCGCGTGAGCCGCGAAGCCCGCGAACAACAAAATGAATCAGACTAACCACAGATAAACAGCTCAAATTGACTTACAATACCATTGCCTCAAGCGTGAGCCGTGAGCTGTCTGTTTTGCATTTGAGCTGCAGCTCAACAGATCAGATCACTATGATCTGAATATTTGAACCGGTTCAGACCTGATTTTTATAAAAAAGTTAATATCTCTAGAAATTAAGATTAAATGACAAATAATATGCACTAAAGCAAATGATAAGTAACAATAATTGCAATGAATAAAAAAATACAATTAACATATTACATTTATTCTATTTACAGACTTATGTATGGCGCCTTTCCCAGAGCTGCTGAATGAGGGCATTCTGTACAGCCCAACCTTGTTGCAGAGCCATGTTGGTGCGAGGATTTTCTGCATTATAATTCAACTGTAATTGGGCTTATTGAATAGCTTCTTCATTGCGTAATTGTTGCATTGAAGTGTTTGATCTGTTGCAAATGTTATGTAATATTACACAAGCATTTAAAATAGAGCCATTTACCTCTAGTGCATAATGCAACTCTGTGTACAAGCAAGCAATGAAAACGAGCTTTAAGGAGCCTAATAGTGCGCTCAATTATGTTTCTTGCGCGAACATGCAAATTGGTGTAGTTATTCTCCGGTGTGTCAGTTACTGAATCCAACACTGGTATCATCATTGTCTTTCTCAATGGATATCAATCACCTGTAAATTTTAAGAGTATTATATTACTAGTTAGAAATATGTCTATTTTTACCCCTTCAGCTCCGGGAAAAAGGGCATAATTTTTTGTTTTAAAGTTGTGTGTGGTCTTCTCTTTTGAGTTTTTTTTATGTTGCTCGATATTTAGTACCTACAATTGCCCGTAACTTTTTAATCTACTAAATAGGTTTCCGTTTTTGACTAGTTGAAAGTACGTAATTCTGGATATAAAAACCTAATTCTCACATATACTAACGCGCCGCAACCATAAAATAATACAATAAAAAATCTCACAAAGGCCAGCTTTCGGCTTCCAATACTTTTATATGTTAAATGCCGCGGACACGAAATCTATCCACATTATTTACTATATAAAATAATTTAATTAATTCTTATTATAACAACAACATTAGGGAACTGTTATTAAAAAATATACCAATAATAATGAATAGACATGACCGGAAATTGCTGTGAATTGTTACTAATTACGAATTATAGTGTTGCTACTATAACTCTTAATTAGTGCAAATAAACTATTAATAAATCGATAAATAATATAGATTAAAAAAATACTAAAGGCTATCTTAGTTTATTCTAATTGAAATCATTTCAGTATATGATTTTATTATTAAACAACAGTAAGCGCATAAGTATTTTTTTATCTCATTATTTGTTGTACAAACATTTTAGTGGTTTAGGTACCAAGCTCCTGACAAGAGCCGAGAATGCCCAGGGTTCGATTCTCAGATTGAGAACCTAGGTGCCTACTACTATAGGTAGTATAGGTACAGATATTCTATTTCACGAAGTCCGTTTGACTATGAATGTTGTAAGGTCTGTACGTGCACACTGTTTTAGTGTGCGTAACCTCGGGAGCGCTCAGTCACGATCGCGACGCGGTCAGAGTCACTAGTGTTTTGTTTCCGCGCTAAAAAATTCAAAGAGTAACGTCAGCATGGCAAGTAAACGCAGAAAAGTTGTCCACAGTGAGGTAACATTTTTTTTTAACTATTGTTACTACTAGGTAGGTAACAACACTTTATAAATAATGAAGCCCGCGGCTTGGCACGCGTGTTCATTTATCTAGGTTAAAAGTACTGTATGTTCTATTCCAGGACCTAAAATACCAATATGCCTAAATTTGTTCAACTTTACTTCAGCCGTCAACATTATATTTATCGATTGCTCGGATTCTTCTCATCGGATTTAGATACCAAGTACTTCAGTTTTTAAGTCAAACCCTAAACTATCCAACAATGAAAACGGCATTGCAATCGGTCTAGTAGTTTGTACGTGATGCGCGAACAAAGATAAAGACAAACTAACAAACTAAAAAACAAGCAAACAGACACACACGAATTGAAAAAATGTTCTATTCTTGTTCAGTAGCTTATTTAAGTACCCTAGACCATTTTTTTATTTTTTTTCTTTGTACAGACATTTTCGTTCGTATTGCTTTATTATAAGTACTATTGCCATATAATAAGTACTAGCTGTGCCCGCGGCTTTGCACGCGTGGTCATTACTCTAGATTAATAGTACTCATGTGCTATTCCAGAACCTAAACTACCAATATACCAACATTTGATCGAAATTCCTTCAGCCATCAAATAGTTTTTATCGATTGCTCGGCATCTAATAATCGGATTGAGATACCAAGTACCCCAGTTTTAAGTCAAACCTTAAGCTATATAAATAAAGTTGAAACACAACGAACCAGTAAAACAAAAATACTACCCAAAGAACCCAAAACTACAAGAAAAAATAGGTGAACGTGTGGACAAAATTTTAAAGGAAGGAATTATTGAAAAATCACATAGCCCATACAGTACACCTATAGTATTAGTCAAAATAGAAAACGGAGAATATAGATTCTGCATAGATTTCAGAAAAATAAACGAAATATCAGAGAAAGATGCTTAACCATTGCCACAAATAGATTACACATAAGAAAAACTGAAAAAAGCAAAATATTTCTTAAAATTAGATCTCAAAAATGGCTACTGGAAAGATAAATATGATTTCTGTAAACCAGAGGTAGAATATTTAGGCCACGTAGTCACAAAGAAAGGAATAAAAATGAACGAAAATAAAATAAAAGCAATAAAAGAGCTAAAGCGCCGTCGAATGTCAAAGACATGAGAAGGTTCATCGGAATGACATCATGGTACAGAAAATTCATACCAAAATACTCAGATAATGGCACCGACGACTAACATGTTAAAAAAATCCGCGAAATTAGAATGGGGAACCAAACAAGAAAAGGCATTCCAAGAAATAAAGGAAATATGATCAAAAGACCCCATACTGACAAAAGCCGATTTTAATAAACCATTCATTATACAAACAGATTGCAAGTAATATAGGAATCGGAGCGGTCTTGTTACAAGAAGAAAATGGCAGACAAAAAATAATAATGTACGCAAGTAGATCATTACTACCAGCCGAAACAAGGTTCAGAAAAAGAGTGCCTAGCAGTAGTATGAGGAATACGGAAAATGCGTGCATTTTTAGAAGGCTACAACTTTACAGTAATAACAGACAACCAAGCCTTAACACGTTCATCGCCGACTAATATTTTACAAAATCTTAAAAAATGACATTGGTTTTTATGATTATTTTCAGTTCTATTTGTTCGTATATACAAGTTTTACAGTGATATTTGGTTGTTTTGGCTTTATTTTAGATTTTTTTTAAGTGCCGGTCATTACGACCCGGCGTGGCCTAAACGGAATAATTATTACATTCAGGCCGTGCCGGTCAACGTACTTACGTACGCTTAATTTTTGATCGATGAGATATCGTGCGTTATAGACACGTCCATTACGCACGGGTACCGCGTGCCTAGTGGCTGGCGCAGGAGAACACGGCGCGTGCGGTTGTTGTTCCCGCCTCCCTTCACCCCCTTTCACCTCTCTCCATCAAGCCAATCGCGGACTGTCCACGCTAGTTTGCACTTGTTATGGTCATCAAATGCACGCTATGATTTCGTTCATCGCAAAACTGTAGTTTTATTGTCAAAATGGACTCTTTTTTTGACTTTGAGTTTACACAAGAACAATTACATGAAATAGACAATTTAGTGAGGTCGCATTGCAGTATTGATTGTGACATAAGTGAGGGTGATGAAGCGTTAAATATTCCACGTACCAGAAAACGTCGAGTTATTTGGTCGGACGATGAAGATGACCGTGATTTATCTCCAGCTTTATCGGGTCATACACCTGAAACTGTACCAGCCAAGTGGTAAGCAGCCTCGTATAATTCCTTTTACTGAAATACCTGGACTAAAACCTTATTCACTCCGGAATCAACTAGCTAATGCTACACCTGCTGATTTCTATTCCCTCTTAGTCACTGACCAGCTATTTGAAGAGATAGCACATCAGATGAATATATTTGCCCAACAAAATATCGATAAAGGTGCCATCAAAGATAAGTCGAGACTACGGCTGTGGATGCCAACCGACAAAGAAGAAATCAAACGATTTTTAGGTGTGATTATTTGGATGGGTATAGTGAAGTTACCAAAAATTGTAGATTACTGGTCAAATGATGAGATGTTGGGTCAATCTTTTGCAAAAAAGACTATGAGTCGCAACCGCTTCGAAATTTTGCTCAGAATGCTCCACTTCTCGAACAACGAAGATGCTCCACAAAATGACCGCCTGGGTAAAATACGAAGATTAGTGGGAGTATTGAACAAAACATTTTCCGACCATTATACTCCTGACGAATATTTATGTGTCGATGAAAGCATGATACCATTTCGTGGACGTATTATTTTCCGCCAATATAATAAGTCGAAAAGACATAAATATGGTATCAAACTATTTAAATTGTGTACTACTCCTGGCTATACGACAAAGGTGGAGGTATATGGAGGAAAGACATTAGATTCACAAGATAATACACCAACCAACGTTGTCTTGAACATGGCACGTAACTACTTTGGAAAAGGTCATCGATAATTGGTATACAAGCTTAGATCTAGCTGAAAAGTTAGTTCAACAAGATACTCATTTAGTAGGAACCATACGAAAAAACAGGAAGAACTTGCCAAAGGACGTCATGACTGGAAATCTAAAACCGGGTGAATTTATGGCAAAAGAAAACAAAAACGGTGTCACGGTTATGAAGTGGAAGGACAAGAGGGACGTATGTTTGTTGTCAACCAAACATTCTATTGGATTTACAAAAAAAAAGAACAAAAGAGGGGTTGAAACAATTAAACCAAAAATCGTGATCGACTATAATAAAGCCAAGGCAGCAGTTGACTTGTCTGACCAAATGAGTGCTTATTCGACTCCTCTGCGAAAGACACTAAAGTGGTATAAAAAGCTCGGTATCGAATTATTACTCAATACTGCAGTAGTAAATGCAAGAGTCCTATATGAGAGTACAACCAAGAAGAAGATCTCTGTCGTTGATTTTAGGCGACTGTTGGCAAAGCAGTTGATTGAGGGTAGTCAAGAAAATACGGAATTGGCCACACCACGACCCAGAAGACAAAAACATGAGCTTAAGAAAAAAGAAGGCACAGCAGTGTCAACAAGAAAATTTTGTCGTGATTGTTACAAAGCAAATGTTGAATTGCATGGAAGAAATGGGGCCAAGAACAAAACAAAGAAGGTTTCTTGGTTTTGCTCTGTTTGTCCCGGAAATCCCCATTTATGTCGTCAATGTTTTGACAAATGCCACTAACATAGTCGTCGTGAAGTTAGTCATCAGTTCGGGGCGAACCCCTAGTTATTTCTTTGATTTTGATTTAAAAAAAGGAACGTAACAACGACGAACGTAACGTAGTTTTGATTAAAATAAGTTCGTTCGTTTTTTTGCATAAATGCAACTTCTAACGAAAATAAAAATATTAGATTAGAAATACTGTGGTTTTTCTTAAACTTTTTTCCTAGAAGTCCTAAAAATAGGTATGCCATCAAAAAATCAAAAAACCAAGTGGTTACAGGTGTTCATTGGGGCCGCGCCGGTCATATTGTATGGTTGAATACGCAGCTTTTGCATTCTGCGGCGCGAACGGGCTTCGCAAAGTAGGGTCTGGCGTGCCGGTCATTTTGACCCCCCATGGCCCCAATGGGTAGATCAAGTGCCGGTCATTTTGACCCACCATGGCGATGAACGTGTTAAAATGGCTTAACACAATGAAAAACCCATCAGGAAGACTAGCCAGATGGGCACTAGAACTTCAACAATACGACTTCGATATCACATACACAAGCGGCAAACAAAATAAAATTGCCGATGAATTATCCAGAAATCCCATACTATGCGCAATCCAGAATAACACAACCGATTGGTACACCAAAAAAATACAAGAAATAAAACAAAACCCAGAGAAGTATCCAGATTTTTGTTTAAAAGAACACAAACTATACAAAGCATACAAAACAACACTAGAGCCGGATTCAGAATGGAAATTATGTATACAAGGAAACGAAAAAAGAAAGATACTAGAAAAAAACCATAACTCACCAAACTCAGGACACCATGGGAACATCAAAAACAATAAGTAGAATCGCACAGAGGTATTACTGGCCAGGCATATTTCGCGTTTTAAAAAAACACATAAAACCATGTACAACCTGCCAGATACATAATCCATCACAACAAAAAAAGAGCAGGATTAATGCATATAAAAAACCCAGAAAAACCATGGCAAGTAGTAACCACCGCCCTAATTGGACCACTTCCGAGATCAACGAAAGGCCATAAATGAATCATAGTATTTCAAGACAAATTCACAAAATGGACAGAAATAAAACCATAACGACCAGCTACAACGAACATGATAACAAAAACCCTAATAGAATGCATTATTATGCGATCCATTCCAGTCCATTCTTCACAGCGATAACGGTAAACAGTACACGTCAAAACAATTCGATAACGTACTAAGAAAATAAGGCATAGAACACCGTTTAACTCCGCCGTATCACTTTCTCTGTTAATTAATCTTTCTCTGTTACTAGACTAGAAACCATGATCTCAACATTTATAAAAGATAACCACAAAAAATGGGACGAATACCCTACCAGAATTCAACTTAGCATTTAACACTTCAAAACACGAGTCAATAAAATATACACCAGCATTATTTCTATATGGAAAATAATTTCAAATACTAGGAGACAAAAATAAGTTTCTAACACCGACAAAAAAAAAACAAAAATAAACAAAAGATAAATGATATATACAAGATAGTTAGAATAAACCAGAATAAAGTTTCAACCAAACAAAAAATTTACTATGACAAAACAAGAAGGTATTGGAAACCACAAATAAATAGCTTAGTTTTAAAGAGAGAATTTCCATTATCAAATGCGAACAAATGTTTCTACGCAAAACTAGCACCAAAATTTTCAGGACCATTTAAAATAATACAAGAAAAATCACCAGTAATTTAACTGTGTTTTTACAGGTAAAATTCTTCATCGGGAGGATTGAAGCATTTCGCCACACAAGCATGCACGAGCAACGTCGACCGAACACGCGGTCGGCGCATGACAACGGGGTCACAGAATAAGCGACAGTGACTACGACGCACACCGGCGCAGCGAGTACGCAGCAGGCGCGTGGAAATGAATCAGAAGAGGCAATAGTTACTACGACACGCGCTGTCTCTCACCTCGCGGCGATAAGTATATAAGGCCCAACGCAGCTACAATCATTTCCGCTCTGCGCCGCCGAGTTGTGCGGTCGCCTTCTGCCTTCTGTGTCTCCGGTCTACAAGCTGCGCCTCACCCGCAGCTGTCGCCGGGCCAGTCCGCGCCCGCTTCCCCGCATAGGCACTCGTGTCTAGCGGGACGCAAATCCAACCCGACGGCCTGTCGAGACATTCGTTCCTCACGGAGCGTCTAAGTCTCGGTAAGCCAGACGGTCTCCGACGGTTCGCTGAGGCAAACGTTCTTTTCAGAACGGTGCCTTGTCTCGGCAGCCGGAGGAATCATCCTTTGGTCAAAAACTAAAATTCACTTTGGACTCTTCTAGTCGCAAATTAAATCCACAGTTTCGTGGTCCAACTCGAGAAACGGTTGGGCGCTTGTTTCCACTCCTCTTCCAGGGGGGAAACAAGAATTTGGCTGGGCGTGGAAAGTCATTCTCCTTGTGTAGAGCACTAGAGAGCACCCACGTATCTCACACCTCCCACCTACCCTAAACCTACCTCCTTCCCCTAGCGATTTGTTTGGACTGGTGCCTCCGGCTTGCCGGTCACCTTTTCTCGGTCGCTAGGAAAGCACACATCCCTCTGCACAATAAGATCGGCAGAGGGTCACACTAGGGACTCACTATAGGGACACCCGCTCTGTCTATCCCGACGGAGGGGACCAGGATTACCACACGCACTTTCCGGTTTACCCCCGGGTCGTACTCCCCCCCTAGCACCCACCATGGGTGACCGTGACGCCCTTCTGGCCGCCTGCGGAGACTTCTTCGCCCGGGCTCTGACCGAAAACCCCAACTTCATAACCGAGCATGCCTTCAGCCTCGGTTACACCCAACCCGCGGACGTCAAACAACTGTACGCGATCGCAAAAACCGCCCCTGCCAAAACCGCGCCCAGCGTACCCGCTTGCCCCAGCTCGCCGAAGGGGACCAAAGCCCCCAAAACCGCGCCTGTTTCCGTTACCTCCCGCGCTACGCACCCCCCGCGAACCCCGCGACCCCCGCGATCCCCGACTCCGTAACCGCGCCGCATCCGTCGACACCAGGTCGAAGCCCACCCGCGAACGTTCGCGCTCCGCTGTCCGCGTAAATAAACCGGAAAAATCGACCGCGAGTCCCCCAAAAATCCAAGCCTCCACTAGCTCGATGGAGGTCGACCAGGCTATGCGTTCAAAGCGCCCCCGCGAGGACGCACCCTCCAGCCCTCAGGCTAACCCCGCCAAGGCCGCGTGCCTAACCTCCCAGCACGCTCCTCCAACTAGAGCTGCCCCTCAGGCAGCTCAGGCAGCTCCAGGCTGGATGTCCACCAAACCCCCGCCCCCGTTCTTTATCAAAGACAAGGCCAAGAGGGACCAGGTTTCGCGAATCCTTTCCGCTAAAAGGATTAATTTCACCTCCGCGACAAACACCAGGTAAGGGTATCAAAGTCCAGGTACCGACCTCGGACGACCACCGTCGTTTCACCAAAATCCTCGATGATGAGCACATATACTTCTTCACATATGTGCTCGAAGAGGAGAAAATGCTCCGCGTCGTCATCCGGGGAATCCCTAGCGAGTCGAGACCGGTCTCGTCCTCGAGGACCTTAAGTCCCAGAGGTACCCCGTTCATGCAGTCCACAGGATGCATAATCACAACCGGGTCCCACTCGACCTAGTCA
This sequence comes from Alsophila aescularia, assembly GCA_946251855.1. Lineage (NCBI taxonomy): Eukaryota > Metazoa > Arthropoda > Insecta > Lepidoptera > Geometridae > Alsophila > Alsophila aescularia. Next base: position 13,441,753 of record OX276381.1, read on the forward strand.
TTGTCATCTCGGATAAGAGCCCCGAGTGTAAGGCCATCTTCAATCTGAAGACGGTCATCAACCTCTCGGGACTCTCAGTCGAGACCCCCGACAAGAAAGGCACTCTCTCTCAGTGCCACAAGTGCCAGGTTTATGGCCACGCTGCGCGGTCTTGCCACTGCAAACCGCGCTGCCACGACCGATTGCACACGCACCCGCGATACCCCCGAACCACCCGCTTGCGTCCTTTGCCAGTCGGTAGGTCAGACTGCCAACTACAAAGGATGTCCGAAAGCTCCTAGGAGCGTTAAAGGGCGTGGCCGCCGTCTCTTAACGCGCCCTCCCCTTCCCACCAACTCACGCTGGCAACGTTACACCCCTAAGGTGAACTTAGCCCCCCCGATGCCCAACTATGACGAATATAACCCGGCTCCCACACCCAAGGCGAATGCCTGGGCCAAGGCACCTTCCGCGCCCCAACCCCTCCTTAGACCGCGAGACCCCTATCCCCCCGTCGGACCATATCGGCCTCTCAGGTACGTGCTCTTCTACCGACCTCAGGGCCCGCGCCCCGTCCCCCCCCAACAACAACAGCAAGAAGGGCAACAGGACAATCTGTCCCTAGTCCTCGAATACATTAACATAGACATGAGCGAAGTTGACGAGCTCGCGTCGAAACTCCGCGCCTGTAGGAACGGCATTCAAATCATAACAGTATCCGAGCACAAAGTGCTCATGGATTCACTCCGTAACGTCAAATAACAACTTTCTGATGGCTAACGAAACTAACATCAAACCCCGTAGCATCACGCTAGCATGGTTTAATGCTAGCGGCCTCTCTGACCAACGCGATCAAGTCCACGAATTTTGTAAGACCTACCAGACAGACTTTATGCTAGTGCAAGAGACCTTTCTTAAACCGAGTAAGCGCAATCCCGGGATTGCGAACTACCGGGTCATTCGAAACGACGGAGTCACCTCCGCTCTCGGAGGTACTCTTATTTACTATAAGAAGTCTCTTCACTGCGTCCCGTTAATAACCCCTCCTCTGCTTAACTTAGAAGCCTCAGTTTGCCGACTAGCAATGACCGATCATCAATCGGTCGTTATAGGTTCGTGTTACCTCTCCCCCGGTAAAGAATTACTCAGGAGCGACCTCGAGACGCTCCTCTCCCTAGGTAGCTCGGTCATCCTGACAGGTGACTTCAATTCCAAGCACGTTATGTGGGGGTGCGTAGCCACCAACCCTAGGGGTACGGCACTTTACGACCTTGTCGACCCGCTTGGAATCGAAGTCATCCCACCGCTGGAACCGACTCATTACCCATATGATGTCAACTGCAGACCCGACATACTGGACATACCACTACTAAAGAACGTTTCCCTTAAGTTCCGCTCGATTCAAGTATATCAGGATTTAGACTCGGACCACCGTCCCGTAATCATGCGCCTCGGCCCAGACCCAGTCAACCGACTCTCCCCTACTCCGACCAAGACGACAGTGGACTTGAAGCGTTTGGGGAAGCCCTCATACCTATCAGTTCACCCTACCTCGACCTCATTCCCGACGACATTGTCACGACCGACGACGTAACACGCTCGATCGATGCCCTCACCAGCCACCTCACCACCGTCGTCGGCGAGTGCTCCAGGCAGGTCCCAGCGGTGGATCACCTCCTCTGGAACCTGCCTGCGAACGTGAGGCGGCTGATAACGGCAAGGAACGCAGCCATCCGACATCACGACGTGAAACCCACCCCGACAACCAAATCCATTATGCAAGGCTTTCATCGCGCGGTAAAGAAACTCGTAAAGGATTTGCGTAATAATCAATAGGACGACCAGATGACTGACATTTCGCCATCTCACCTAGCGTATTGGAAGCTGGCGAAAAAGTTCAAGTCTGACACCCAATCAGCTATCCCCCCCCCCCCCCCCACGAAAGGGTCGACCTCCCTCCGGCGTTCGAAGACGACGAAAAGGCCGAGTGCTTGGCCGAGAGCCTCGAAGCCCAATGCACCCTCAGCGATCATGTCCACATCGCCGCGGTGGACCGCGAAATCGAACGTAGAAACGCCCAACCTCCGACTGACCCACCCCTCGAGCCCGTGAAAGCGGCCGAGGTCGAGTCGTTAATCAAAGGTCTCAAGGTGCGAAAGGCCCCTGGTGCTGACGGTATCAGCAACAGGGTGCTCAAGCACCTCTCTGTCCCATTAGTTTACCTCTTAGTCAGCTCAATGCCGCTATGAGCAATCACTCGTTCCCCGACGCCTGGAAGAGTGCCGAAGTCATCGGCATTCACAAACCAGGCAAGAAATCTACCTTGCCCACTAGCTACCGTCCAATCAGTCTCCTCAGCTCTCTGGGGAAGATGTACGAGCGACTCATTCTGAGTCGACTCTGGTTCACTGTAAACTCAAAGAAACTCCTTCCCGACGAACAGTTTGGCTTTAGAGCCAAACACTCTTGCCCCCAACAGGTGCACCGCATCACGGAGCACATTCTCGCTAGTTTCAACAGATATCCGAAACCCCAAACCACGATAGCCGTCTTCCTAGACGTGGCCAAGGCCTTTGTCAAAGTCTGGCACGCCGGGCTGATATACAAGTTATACCAGCTCGGGTTGCCAGACCGTCTTGTGCTCATAGTACAAGACTACCTCAAAGGCCGCAGCTTTCGTTATCGTGTCGAGGGAGTCAAATCCAATCCTCACCCCATCAGAGCCGGAGTCCCTCAGGGCTCCGCGCTCTACCCGCTGCTGTTCTCACTGTACACTAGCGATTTTCCGCGCCCCCCCAAACGTAGAGCTCTCCCTCTTCGCCGACGATACCGCTATCTACGCGACCGGATGGAAGCCAACCCATCTTCGGAAACGCATCCAACGGGCGCTCGTCGCCCTCGGAGAGTGGTTCCGAAGATGGCGCATCTTGGTGAACCCTGAGAAAAGCGCAGCAATGCGCTTTACTGAGGACACCAGGCGGTACCTTCCATCCGGTCGTCTTACGATGTTCGATCAGCCCATCCCGTGGACGAAACAAACCAAATACCTAGGAGTTACCCTTGATTATCGACTGAGATTCGACAAACACGTCAAAGTAGTCCGCGACAGGGCGTCCTTCTTCCAAGGCCGCCTTTACCATCTCTTAGGCAAGCGGAGTAAAATGTCCCTTAGGAATAAGGTGACGCTTTACAAAGCCTGCATCCGCCCCGTCATGACTTACGCGTCTATAGCATTCGCGCACGCCGATCCGTCAATTCTGGAACCGCTCCAGATAGTCCAAAATAAATTCCTTCGAAATGCAGTAGGCGCTTCCTGGTATCAGAGGAACGCCTACCTGCACCGCGATATCAAGCTTCCCTTGATCAGTCAATTCATGAAAGACGCCTCTCGCCGCTACTTTGATGCGGCGCCCCATCACCCCAACCCGCTCGTAGTAAAAGCCTCCGACTATACGACAGACAGTATTGCCCTCCGTAGACGTCCCCGCGATGTCCTGGACGATCCGGACGACGCCATCGCAGTCAAAGTACTGGCAGCGATGGCCTCGCCCAATCCGACTACCTCCGGCAACCCGCCAGGAAGTATCAACACACTTAGACACAGGCACCGACCTCGCCGGCGAGGTCGAAGGTCCCATAACACATAGTCAGATATTATATTCGCTTTCGAGTTTCTTGCCGATTCTTCTCGAAGGTGTATTACGAATCGGGTTAAGTTATAAAAATCAATCATAGGGCACCTAGCCATTGTTCAGGGCCCCCTCGATCACTACTTAACGGTAGCGATCCAGGGGTGTTTAGTTCGTTACCCCCGTAATCAGACGGCCGTCCAAGCCGAGGGCTGTACCCCCTGGGTACCCTCGTGCGGGTCGTCTAAATTTTAACTTTGGCGTGCGCCTTCTGCGTTACGCATTGCGGCGGAGTGCTTGAGTAGAGGCCGATAAGGCCAACAGCATTAGTCATTCCTAAAAAAAAAAAAAAAAAACAATCAGGGGCGATCATTCCGCTCTGCTCCGCCGAGCTGAGCGGCCGCATAGGCACTCGTGTCTAGCGAGGAAGCGATCTCTACCACACCCGACGGTTTGTCGAGACATTCGCTCTTTACGGAACGCTCTGTCTTGGTAAGCCAGACGGTACCCGACGGTTCGCTGAGGCAAACGTTCTTTTAAGAACTGTGCCTTATCTCGGCAGCCGGAGGAATCATCTCAGTGACAAAACTATAAATTCATTGGTCAAAACTATAATTCAACGTAAAATTCACTTTGGAATCTAGTCAAAAATAAAATCCACAGTTTCGTGGTCCACCTGTGGAACGGTGTGGCGCTGACCCAAAGCCTTTGTTTCTTTTACTGCTCTTCTAGGGGGGAAACAAGTATTTGGCTGGGCGTGGGAAGTCATTCTCCTTGTGTAGAGCACTAGAGAGCACCCACGCCTAAGTTGACACTACAAAACCTGCGTTCGACCGACAATGACATACTCGTCCGTAGTATTTGCTCACGCCTCCCGCATTTCCCTAGAGAAACTTCAGACCTTACAAAATAAATTCGTCCGATGTGCAGTAGATGCCCCCTGGTATCACAGGGCGCACATGGTGATTCCTTCAGAGTAGGCTGACTGGTCAGGAGTCAAAGCGATCTGGTAAAACAGAGTGCTTTTCGCTTTTATTTCGCACAGAAATTGAGCATTGCCATTCAACGTGGCAATGCCGCCAGCATTCTGAGGAGCTTTCCCTCCACAAATGGTCTTTTAGTTTGAGTTTTTATATAGTTAATTTAAGTTTTAGTTTTTAGTCAGTATTTTAAGTTTTCGTTAATTTTGTTTAATGAGTTGCGTGTAAATAAATATTTCGACACCCAATTGGGGTCGACTGTTTAATAACTTACATGTGTTTCAGGAATTTTCATATTTTTTAAGAATAAAAGGTCATGCTCAGTTTTTCATAAAAAAAATAGGAAAATTGTGTCTTTTGATGAAAAAAGAGCCTGACCGTTTATTTTAAAAAAATCCTGAAACACGTTACGTTTATTTCGGGAGCTTACATTCAAAATTTCGACTGTATAATGTCAACAGTGTCTTCAAAACAGAAGAATTTTGTTAAAACTTTGACCCCCCCTTTTAAACCCATAAAATGCGATTTTTCCAAAATACTGCTTTTGGTATACGTTGTTACTTCTTTATAAACATACTCTCCAAATATCAATTCTCTACATTCAGCGGTTAAGAATATACGTTGTTCCTGCATTGGACGACTACATTGTTAGCCGCCGACTGAGTTAGCGGCGTATCGGTTTAGTACGCCCTTCCATATATTTCAAATGGAGTGTTCACAGTTTGCTAGTTTTGCGCTCACTGTACGCAGTTTGCAGCGTTACGCGCGCCGACTATCTTAGTGAGCGGCCGGCTCCCACCAAAACCGGTTCCAGTCGGCGGCGGCGATTGGTTGTTCGCCGGGCGTAGTGACTCAGTTTGCCGCAAACTGACTATTCGGATAGTTGGAAAAAAGCTATCATCGTGTTAGGACGTGTTTTTTTGCATCGCACCTAACTAATCTCAACGCACACACACATCACTGAAAATCCAAGATGTCCTTTGATACGGAAAGGTTCATTAGTGAAATACAGAATAGACCATGCATATGGAACATGTCGAGTGAAGAATACAGCAACAGAGTATTAAAGCAGAGCAATTGGAATGAAGTCGCTGATATTATATACGATGATTGGCAAAACTTAGAAGAAAACACTAAACAAAAAAGAAGTAAGTTCCATTCTAATGAATTTATTATTTATTCAACAATATACTTGTATCACTCACTACATAAAACAAAGTATCATAATTTACATAGTATTTACAGCTTTACACACTCCATTACACTATTTCTTCCTGTAGCTACAACTTACAAATATTTCTCTTGCCAGGGTAGCTTTCCTTCGTTAAGAAAATAGTTTTTAAAGTTTTCTCTTGTTATTTTTCCAGAATTTGATACAGTAATAATTTGGCTCCTTGAACTTGTAAGAGTTATTGAGGTACGTCGCGAAATATGTGCATATTGTGCTTGTTCTCTTGCTATGACAAAATTATGTAAAATACAAACAGCTTTTACGATAGCGATGGTTGTATTCACATTAGTAGCGATCGGTGTATGCAGAACTCTCCATTTGCTTGTTAGGATGCCGAATGCACATTCCACGCATCTCCTAGCTCGACTATGACGATAATTGTAAATTCGCTCTTTCTTATTTAAACTTTTATTAGGAAAAGGCCTCAAGATATGCTTTTGTAATCCAAATGCCTCATCTCCAAGAAACACGAAAGGTTGGGGCAATCCATTTGAATTAGGCAATTTAGTTGAGTTAGGAATCTTCAGAGACCCACACGCCAATTTTTTGCCAAAACCACTTTCTTTAAATATATTACTGTCAGCATTTCGTCCGCAAGCACCTACATCAATAGCTATAAAAGAACAGTTTGCATCTGCTACGGCTAACAGAACAATTGAGAAGAACTTCTTATAATTAAAATAGTTAGACCCACTTTTTGGTGGTTTTCTAATACGGATATGCTTGCCATCGATAGATCCTATACAATTAGGGTAGTTGGTTTTTTTATAATATCGTTTTGCTATTTCTAGCCACAATTCTTCAGAAGGTTCCGGCATTTCCTGTGGCTGTAAAATATCCCATATAATGCATGCAGTTTCACTTATTATTTTCGATACCGTCGATTTTCCAACAAGAAACTCTTGTGCAATTTTTCTGTAACTTAGTCCACTTGACAGGAATCTGGAAAGAATATTGAACTACCGATTATTTCTGTTTCAGTATAAGACCTACAAAAAAAATGGAAGGCTTTGCGCGACTATCACACCAGAGAAAAAAATAGGGATTCCTCAGTCAAAAGCGGAAGTGGGGCAACAAAAAAACGCAAGACACCATACTTGGACATGTTACACTTTTTAAATGTTTCTAGAGCTAGCAACCAGACATCTGGCAATATTAGCGCCGAGACGTCTAGCGACAGTAGCGCTATTTTAGATGAAAATGATTCTACTGACTCGGTAGTTAATGTCAGTAGACCAAAAAAGATGACTGTGTTTCAAGAAGCACTAATTAACTCGATGGAAAAAAAAAGAGAAAACGATCCAGATATGAACTTTCTACTAAATATTTTACCGGAAATGAAGACAATGTCCCCAACACAGAATTTTGAATTTCGGTTCGAAGTGATGAAAATTATTAAAAATATAAAATATAGTGTACATAATAATTATGACGGTGGTATGATGCAAACTGGATGGACGAATGCCTACCAGTACCCACATCAGTATGGCTATGCGAGTGGAAGCAGCAGTACACCAAATGTGCAAAACTACCCTCGAAACAGTCCATCACATAGCTCTACAGGTTCTTCAGCGGAAGTAGAAGACATAGAAGCAATATTGCGAGGCGATTCAAACCACATTGAAGATGAGGAATGACTGGTTACCAACTTAATGTTACCATATTTGTTCCTAATTCAATTTAATAATACAGTAATTTTGAAAAGTGATTGTTAAATTAAAAACTATAAATGCGAAAGTGACTTTGTATTAAAATAAAAATAACATATTTTTTTTAAATCCTAAAGCGTTAATTATTTTCTTTCCTCAAAGTTATAGTAAGCCGTTCTTCGGGACATAATGTATCTCTTGTGATATTATTTTTAGCTATGTACTGGGTTATAGATTTCAACAATTCATCAAATGTATGAGAAGTCATATTGAAATAGTCGTAAAAAAATTCTGGATGTTTCCTTAGTTCTGGGTAAAGAGTGTGAAATTGTCCAATGCTCAACCTTTTCTTGTATAATGGGTGAACCCAGTGCTTCCTTTTATCCTCTTTCAGCGCTTCTAAGATACCAATTACTTCAAAAATATCCATCGTGACCAACACAACCACTCCCTTCGTACAACAAAAGTAAAGTGATAATTCAGTCGGTCGGCTATATAAGCGGCTAACTCTTAACAGTTTGCTTGCGACGCACGAAAATTGATTTGAGTCTGCAGCTAACTCAAATTTCAGTTCGCTGCAAATTTGCGGCTCAGTCAGCCGCTAACAGTTTGCCTACTGGGGACGCAGCCTTACGGAACAACTTTGAATGCAAAATATGTTGCAAGTATGACTTCTTTAAGCTTTTCATAGACACTTTTGCTATAAAGCTAACTATTTTAGAACTATTTAGAAAAATACAAATTTTGGCCCCTTTAATTCAAAATGGCGGCTAACACTCGAGGTCGAAAATTTGGATTTTTCATCAGAGTCTACACCGGAACAACATATTATGTGAAAATCATTACTACACCACCTTTTGCAAGGCAAATTTCTTTACTCAAACAATACTAGTAATATGCAATATGTAATTATGACCTAGCTATTAAGTAGACATAGGGATAGACATAAGATAAGCAAATTGGAACTGTATAAAATCATTTAACATTTCATGTTGCGCCATTGAACTTGCTGAACAGGGGAACTTAGGTAGGCAATAAAAGACAACACACGACAATAGAATGCAGTGTTAGGTACATTGTGCCCTAATCCACATGATGATAGGCCAAACTGTTAGCCGGCAATATAATATTTAATGGAAGGTTACAAATAGGCAAACGTAGTTACGAAACGCTACAGGATAAATAGGTCATACAAACCACAGAGGGACACTGGAGTTCTCTGTGGTTAAGGTACAGGTTCTGTTCAGAAGCCGCCCCGCTTTGAAAGGGTATTGATTTGCAACGCGGGGTGGATCTGAACTAAATCTATAAACTTAGCGGAAACTGACTATATTCAGCGGCGAGAGCGGGACCGAGCTAGGTAAGCTCCTCCAACACTGTCAAGCGTGTCGAAAAACAATGAGTCATACATTGGAATGTACATTTAAAACTGAGTTAGATAGAGATTAGCTATCTCAAGAATAGGTGCCGTTACTATACGAGTGCGAGGGGGCTAAAGAGATCGGAGGATGCCTCGCACCTATAGCCCGACTATATTTTTTGTGCCTATTTCTTGAGCGTGGGAAAGTTCTCGTCTAGAACAATGGGTTGTATGACGTAATGGAAAGTTTACAGTTGATTGTCCAATAGAAGAGCTTTAAATTACTACTGGTAAAAGTATAAATACCAATACTTGCTAAAATTCAGTGTGCATTATCCGATTGACGTCCAAGCAAGTGTTAACCACTGCGTTTCCGTTTCGTCCCCACATCCTGATCTCAACCAAAGCCTCATTTCTCTGCTACTGGGACCCCGCCCCTATGCGAGAGTCTGCAACATCCTTTTCGAGCCGGATCTATCGATAGAGTAATGAGTGAAGACAAGAGCTCAGTGACCACCAGGGGACAGAAACGGAGACTAGCCGCCGAGTCAGTTGGCATAACGGACTCTGGGTTGCTATCAGAGCAAGCGCCCGGCTCGCCGAGCGAAGTACCGTCCATGTCGTCGAGGGCTCCGCAGGTTATTCCGCTAGGCGGTTCAGGTGGTCGCGTAATAGACCACAGAATCGTGTCTGAACCGTCCAGGGAATCGGAAGAAACTTGCAGGCCGCGACATGAAGGTGCCCGTTCAAGCCGCGCCTCTTCTCATCAGTACGCGCAGTACAGAGCTGCGACGCAAGCAAGCCGAGTACGAGGCAGAATGCCAGCTCGTTAAGATGCGCGAGTCGCAGGTGAAAAAGAAGCTCGAGGTGGACTTGGCCGAGATCGACGTAGACGCTGAAGACGAAAGCTGCTTACGACGATGAACATACAGCAAGACGAGTGGAAGAATGGGTAGACACGACGCCGCGAGAACCGCCGCGTCTTGTCAGAGAAGCCGGATCGTCAGTGCCGCCAGCGCCTGACGCCCCGGAAATGGTGCCGCCAGAGGCCGAAGCCCCGTCCACACGTCCCGCTGCATATAATGCACCATGTAACGCCACTGCCGCGACCGGTATTTCGACCGGACCGCAGGCGTTAGTGAATGTTACGCGCCGCAAGAGTCAAATGAAAATCGACACAGGCGCAGAGAGGGAAGAGAAACATCAACCGACGGCATCGAGCGCTTGGCAGAGGCGAAGGACCTCGGCCGTCCGCGCCCGATCCCGAGGCAGTCTTACGAACTACCGATATTTAAAGGCGATCCCTCAGAATGGATATCGTATAGAACATGTTTAACCCTTTATATCACCATGTGACAGTCCTGTAACAAACCATTCAAGTCCTTATAAAATCCAAAATCTTATTTTTGTTCCGTTTTACATCAATGTATCACAACGGTTACAAACAGTTCTATGCATTTCTAGTACACATCGTGAAACACAGATGGCGTTAGTAGTTTGAAAATTCGTTCAAACTTTAGTTGGTGACAATTCAACGGACTTGACGTTGCGTAGTTTTCAAAAATCGAAAATATTATAAAAAAAACAAAATAACTGCGGCTTGTTTGGTGATTCTAGTAGGTAAGTTCATGGTTTTCACTGTTTATTGTCGGTAACGCATAATTTTAGCCATTTGTGAGAGTTCGAGTTGAATTTCTCTTTGTAACATTTCTGTCACAATGCAGAACAAGGGTCGTATTTTATAGTACATTGACCAAATGTTGGTTTCTTCACAGAATGACTTCCCGAAGTATAGGAGAAGATGAAATTGAACAATTTCTTTTGGACTATGAGGCCAGTGAGGATGGGTTTGAAGACGATGACGACAGCGTGGCAGATCCCGAATATTTGCCGGATTTGGAACCCCCATTCGAGGATGAAACTGCAGAAGAAATTGAAGGTATGAACATTGATAGTATTATTGAAGATCTGGAGCGCGGTGGCAGTAATTCGTCTCCACCACCCTCTCCCGTTTCTTCTACTCAGCCAGGACCATCAGCACGTCGTCAAACCAAAAAGAAATTGAATGTACGCCGGAGGAAGAAAAATATTGAACTAAACGAGCCACAGCTACGTTTTACAGGTGATGAAACCTTGTCGCCTGAGTTTTTAGACCTCGAAACACCAATCCAATTCTTCTTCAAACTATTTCCCAAAGAATTGATTGAAGTCATTGCTAGCCAAACAAATCTTTACATAGTCCAAAAAGATCCCAACATGAGTTTTCGTGTCACAGAGACCGATATTCAACAGTTCATTGGACTAGTGTATATCATGTCGTTGGTACATCTTCCAAGGGTTACGAAGCATTGGCACGGTTGTATAGGAACACCTTTAGTAAAGGAAACAATGGCAGTCAACAAGTTTGAGAAGATCAGGCGATTTATTCATTTCAATGATAACACAAAAAATGTTCCACGAGAACACCCTGATCATGACCGAATATTCAAGATTAGACCAGTAGTCAAAAAACTAAATGAGACCTGCCAGAGCATCCCTCTAGAAAAATACCTATGTGTAGACGAGCAGATTTGCTCCACAAAAGCAAGGCAGAATTTGAAAAGATACAATCCCAAAAAGCCAAATAAATGGGGATATAAAATATATGTCCTTTGCGGCGTGAGCGGATTCGCATACAAATTTGAGCCTGAAACAGGAGCTGAAAATGTGGTTGCTTCTGGTGAGCCAGACTTGGGTGCTGCATCGAATGTGGTCGTCAGGCTTTCGCGTGAAATACCAAGAAATCAAAACTACCGGATCTATTTTGACAATTATTTCACGTCTCTGCCGCTTCTGGAATATTTAGCCAAACAAGGCGTTCTTAGTCTCGGAACCATACGACGAAATCGTATACCTGACTGCAAACTACCAACAGACAAGGAAATATCTAAAAAAGAACGCGGGTACTCGGTCGAATATGTTGGAAACCTGGAAGGCACAGAGATATCGACAGTAGCCTGGAAAGATAACAAAATAGTCACACTCGCCTCTAGTTTCGTGGGAGAGCTACCGAAGACACAGGTTTCAAGATACGACAAGCCGAACAAAAAATACGTGACTATCGACCGACCCCATATCGTAGGAGAATACAACCGCCATATGGGTGGTGTCGATTTGATCGACAGTATCATGGGCAGGTACAAAATACGCCTGCGAAGCAAGAGATGGCAGATTCGCATGTTCTATCATTTTTTAGATCTTGTTATGTCCAATGCCTGGCTCTTATATAAAAGAGTACATAAGGCCAAAAAAAAAGAAGACCCAATGCTGCAATCAGCTGATTTTCGTCAGGATATTGCATTGGTTCTGTGCAAGCTCGGGACCAAAGCCAATCAAAAACGGCGAACCATTGAGCAAGACATACAAGCCAAAAAACATAAAGGCCCAGCTCAGTATGTACCCCCAGCAGCTGTGCGGCAGGATCAGGTGGGGCATTGGCCTATATGGGCTGAGAAGAGGATAAGGTGCAAATATCCCAACTGTGCTGGCGTATCACAGACGATTTGTGAGAAATGTGGAGTTGCCTTGTGCTACAACAAGCAAAACAACTGCTTCAAAGCATTCCATACGTCTTAGAGGAGTGTTATGACACAATGTGACATTTCTGTCACACTCCCTAAAATCGTTAATAAATAGCCCCCTGATTAAATTTTCTTTAAACTAAAAAATACGTGTTTCTTTGTTTATTTTTTGCTACCGTACCATTGAATATTTTTTAGTTTTTATGTTGTTGAGTTATGAAGGGTTAAAGAAACAAACGATCTATACAGATTTAAAGTACACGAAAATATGGCGCGACTGAGAACGTCGCTGCAGGGTGACACAAAGATTGCAGTGGAGGATTTGCTTCGGTCGGCGAGTAACCCGACCGAGGTTATGCAAGCTCTAGAAGAGGAGTTTGGTCACCCTAACCTAGTACTTGAGTGTGCCCTAAGGAAAGTGCGAGCGCTGCCGAAAGTGTCTGAGACTGGCCGGGAATTGAGGAAATTCTCTACCTCCGTCCGGAACTGCGTCTCGTTACTGAAGAATATTCGAGCCGACGGGTACCTCAACAACCCACAGCTGGTCAGCGAGTTACTGGCCAAGCTGACCCCGCATCACCGAGCACAATACGGGGACTTCGCGTTGGAGCTGGACGACGGTCGGGGAGTGGATCTCAGAGTTTCTCCGAACTTAGAGATCCTCTCCGACTTCCTGACGCACCTGTCCCGGGCCGTATCGTACTACGTCCAGATGGACCTGGGCGTAGCGCCGAAGACAAGCATCACGCCGTTGGCGGCTCGGACTTACAACCCGAGCGCCGCGGTACGCCCGAATCGCAATTTTAAACCGTCGTTTCAACGAGTGCACGTACAAAGTGAAGAAATAGTAAAACCTGTAAACTCACAGCGCGAAAACAACATCGAGTGCGTGTTGTGTAACAAAAGTCATTCGTTGGACACGTGTAAAGCTTTCTTAGATTGCAGTATAGACAAATGATGGAAAGTAGTTAAACGTGGCCGGCTGTGTTTCAAATGCATCGTTAAAAAGCATCCTCGCTCGTATTGTAATGCGAAGCGATGCGAAAAGTGCAATAGAAGCCATCATGTGTTGCTTCACGCTAACAGACAGAACACCGTGAGTGTCACCGAGAGTGTTACGAATGTCAGGGAGAGTCACGCGAAGGCTCTTTTAAAAGTGATACGCGTCACAGTGACTGACATCAACGGCGCTAAGCGTAAAGACGACTGTTACGCTCTTCTGGACGACGGAGCGACAGTTTCCCTAATAGACTCGTCGCTCGCGAACGACGTGAAGGGTCCTGTAGTCCCGCTGGTGATTCGTAGCGCGCGCGGGTTTCAAGTGACTGATACTACGTCACGTCCCGTGAACGTGACTATCGAGGGCATGAATGGCTACTCTCATAAAATAAAGTGCCGTACGTTACAGCGTATGGACCTGCCGTCGCAGACGGTGCCCCCAGCGACGATCCTCAACAACGCGCATCTCCGTGACCTGGGATGCGAGGAACTCAAAGACGCAAGGCCGCTGTTACTACTGGGTCAAGACAACTGGGAGCTTCTCGTCAGCGAAGAAATCCGCCGAGGAAAATCCGGTAAGCCAGTGGCCTCCTTAACTCGTTTAGGCTGGGTTTTGCATGGCCCCGTAAGCGACATTAAAGATCGCACAGAAACAGTTAATTGCATGACAGCCTCGCTTCCCGAGCTACACGATATGGTCAAGGCTCAGTTTGAGTTGGAAGCTATAGGTGTGTCGGAGTGTCCGCGCAAGCATCACGAGGTTGAACGTGCAGAACGCATATTGCAGCAGACAAGTAAGCGCACCGTAGACGGGAAACAATGGGAGGTAGGTCTTTTATGGAAAAGCAACGACATACGCTTACCCGATAACGTTAACAACGCCAAGCAGCGACTGCGCGGCGTTGAGAAGAAAATGGATCGCGATCCTGGGTACGCGAAGGCATACACGACTCAGGTGAATCGGCTGGTCAGCGAGGGTTACGCCAGGAAAGTAGAGAGGCTTAACTCCGGTCCGGAGTGGCACCTGCCGCACTTTGGTGTGACAAATCCAAACAAGCCGGGCAAACTTCGTTTGATTTTTGATGCGGCAGCTACATTTCAAGGTACGTGTTTGAATGATAACTTACTCGCTGGACCTGACCTTTTGAACTCTCTGCTGGGAGTGTTAGTAAAGTTTAGAATAGGACCGATAGGGTTCGCTGGAGACATCGCCGATATGTTTATGCGCATACGAGTGATGGCGACAGATCAGGGGGCTCAACTCTTCTTATGGAGAGGGCAGTCCCGTGATAGAGAGCCCGATATGTATGCCATGAACTCATTGGTGTTCGGCGCGGCCTCCTCCCCGACTACGGCGATTCATATACTTAACAAAAATGCAGAAGAGTTCGGAGGGTCGCATCCTGAAGCTGTGGAGGCGATAAAAACAAAACATTATATGGACGACTACCTGGATGGAGCGTGGACCGTACAACAAGCTAACAAGTTTATCGAAGAGGTAAGTACGCCAGCGAACTAGCTTATTCCGCTGTTGCGATTCTAGTCGGAAACAGCACAGCGGGGGGAAGAGAGGCTGTCATGGTGATAGGAAAGGCGCGCGTAGCACCTCAGAAAGTATTGTCAATTCCCCGCTTGGAATTGCAGGCCGAAGTGCCGCTAGCTAGCCGACTAGCTTGCACTGATGAAAAGGAGCTAGGTCTGCCTGTGCAGAAATGCATGTGGACGGACAGTAAAACTGTATTGAAATGGATTAATAGCGACGCACATGAATTTCAGCGATTTGTTTCGCATATATTAGCGGAGATAGATAGGAAAACGGAAAAAGGCAACTGGCGCTGGGTACCCCCGGCGGAGAACCCCGTTAACAGTGGTCATTATTTCGACAACCTTCTTTGGGAAAAGTCGACCTTGCCGCGCTGCGCTGCTTGAATAGGCGCCAGCAAAGTTGTATGGAATTTCATTATTGTCGTGTTTTGCGGCCAGCAATTTCCTTTGAAAATCCATTATTGTCGTCTTTTGTCGTAGCACTATTATTTAATTCCGTGGGTTCGTCAACCCCGAACGCAAAAAGAGAGGCGTTGTAGCTCCCAGACGAATGGACCGAGTTTGATGTGATCGTGATTGTTGTTGTTGTTGTTGTTGTTGTTTCTGTTTCTGTTACTGTTTCTGTTGTTGTGGTCGTTGTTGTTGTCTTTGTCGTAGTCGTTGTTTTCGTTGTTGTTGCATTGTTTGAGTAAATTCTTATTATACTAAGCTGGTTTTTTTTAAATTCCTCGCATTGTTTGAGTAAAGCACTATACAAGCCTTGGTCCGCAATGACTGCCCTGCTGGCCACGCTATGATGGCCTCGAGCTTTGCTTAGTTAAGTTACGCACGCAGTCATTACAGACCGCGGCAGTAATGTACTATTACTTACTGGCCTATTACGGACATTAACAACTTGACTAACTCTGCTAAAAAGCATGTGCACACGGAATATTATATTCACAGCTGCCTGCTATATTTCACGAATTTTGGTCTCAAAGAAAAGTTTTTTTTTCATACACTATTGAAGCTCACTACCGTAAAGTTTATCGAAACCGCGAACTAATGAAAATATTCATTGATACCACTATCTTATTACGGAAACAAGAATTGACATTTCGTGGTCACGCTAATCGATTTCGATAATCGCGGTAATTACATCAAAACTTTATTATACCTGTGCAAATATCATACAGTTGGAGCAATGTTCTACGTCTCAAAATCCCTTAATATCCGGCCTTTCTAGCGACACACGAAATGATTAATTTGATTTGTTTAATTACATTGATTAAATACATTGCTTCGGTAATTTGCGATAAAATGTAATTAGAAATAAACTCAATTTGTGTCGGCTATGATTGACGAAACTTCAGACGTAAGTCACAGGGAACAATTAACAGTGATCTTACGATATATTACTACCAGTGGGGTAGAGATTTGTAGGCTTCTTTGATGTTAGTAGTGATCTAAATGCCGAAGTTTTGTCGACAATGTTAATATCATTCCATAGATCAATTAGTGGGTCAATCCTACGACGGAGCTGCAGTAATGTCTGGAGAGCGTGGAGACGTTCAAGCGAAAATTTGAGAGGCGTGCGCTATGGCAATCTTTATACCATGTTATGCACATATCTTGAATCTAGTATTAAGTCGTTCACTAGAATTAGTCCCAGAATTGAAAGCATTTAAGCTTTTTTTTAAGCTATTAAAGTGGCCGAAGAACGGCCACATTAATAGCATTCTTGTTTTAATAAGTCGTCAAAACTATCTACCTTCTGAAAAAAATTGCTGACAGCCGCTTAGCAGGCGTTGCGGAAACCCGATGGCATTATCATTCTCGGATCATTCATGTAATTTTTAACTGCAGAACTGATATAATTTCAACATTAAATTCTACTTTGGATACACCAATCTTGGGACAGCGACTCACTTTCGATGGCTGATTGTCTCGTACAGAAACTAGGCGACATGTAATTTTGTTTTCTGTTACACGTCTTCTCAGATTTATTTTAAAAACTGACATTCTCTTTAAATTGCTCCAAAGCAAGCAAGTTGACGTTGATGTTACAAAACGTGAGATAAATTCTTTTGAATCGTGGATTTCTGACGAGTTCAAAAATAAATTCGATTCCATTTATGACAGCGTTCAAGAGATCTGTGAACCACCGCGACGACACCGCCGACTGAACTCGGATATCGATCTAAGATGAACATACAGAATTTTTATAGAGATTGTAGAACACATAATAACGCAGATCAATCACAGGTACGGTTCATTCTCACAACTATCTTTTCTGGATTTGCTCAATACAACAAAATACGCAATATATAGCCAGTTTTCCCCGATGAAAGTGTCATCTTTGATGTCTCTTTTTCCTTAAATATTTGATTTCTCGGCATTAAAAAATGAGCTTAAAGTTCTCTACACATCCGTGTCCTTATATGAACAAGACGCGTATGAGCTGTATCTCCAGCTCATAAATTCGTCTATGAGGGATGCTTTCCTCATACCCTCACTTTATGCATATTACTATTAACTCTCCCGGTGACAGTACTTTCTGCAGAACGATCATTTTCAGCTTTCAGTTTTTCAGTTCAAAATTCCCAAAAAGAGCAGAGGTTGTCCGATTTAGCGATCATGTCAGTTGAAAAACATTTTTTAATGATAATCAAATCTCAACCCAATTTTTTAAATAACGTTTTAGCTCACTTTGTAGAAGAAGAAGAAGAAGAAAATCAATTTATTTGCAAAAAATAACATTTAGAACAATGACATAAATAAAAAATACCTTAACACTAAAGTACGTCTAAATGTAACCATTTGCAAAATGGCCCCAGCTCAGCATATTGCGGTCGTAAAACGACCAGCGCTGGTCTTCCGCTGTGACCATTCGGTAACGTCACGGTACGGAACGGACAGTATAACGTAAACAAAACATGAATAAATACTTTATATAAAAAAAAAAGTAACATATACATAATATATCATTCCATAAAGAAAGAATGACAAAAAATAATAATACAAACTATAGCTAATGTCTTTGCCCGCCACAACAAAACAAAGGACCACTTTTTGTTAATATAATTTAATAAAAGCGAGGGGTATTTTACAATATATTTTGTAAAATATTGCTCATATTAGCATTACAATTATGGAAACTTTTGCATCGTAATCAAAAGGAGATTAGTACAAGGTAATTTTGAAATTTGTTAATTACTAAAACAATTAAATATAAAAAAAGAAGAAGATTAAATAGATAGATAGCGCCAAAAAAACAATTGTAAAGGCGAATTTCTAGCTCATATAGCACTAGTATCTAGCCTCAGAGTTTCCTAATTTTTTTGGTGCTCACCAAGAAACATTTTTAACATTTTTTTATTTTATTTTTTTTTTGTACAGAAAAACAGATAAATTGCTTTGGAATATAAACAGCTGATGCCTGCCAGTGATACATTATTTGCAATTAGTTATTTCACATTTACGCGATCATTTGTTATACTTTTTATCGGTGGTAACTACAGCGTGTGGCTATGGTATTGGGATTTGACTAACAAGCTTTTTATAGTATATATTTTTTGTGTTTGTCACTTTTTGTGTTCGAAACAAGCACGCATGCATGGCTTGGATTTTGCAGGGTACGAATAAAATAGGCTTACCTATACCTGAAAGACACTATTATTAAAACATCGGTGCTTCCATGCTTCTCTTCAAAGAGCAGTGGAATTGAAATTTTTTGCAGTTCGGGGTGAGTTTTTTTATCGGCTTCCCTTCTTATAATTTCCACGCCTCGCCACTGCAAACTAGTCAACAATATTCGGAGTGGCGCCTTCCAACTGAACCGAAACCGAAAAAAAACACGCCAAAGTCTATCAAAAGTCAAAGTCATGTTGACTGTTTTCTTTGACTATCGCGGCGTTGTGCACTCGGAATTTTTGCCGGAAGGTTAAACTGTAAATAAAGAATATTATTTGAGTGTTATGCGGCGTTGAAGATAGCAAATTCGACGTAAAAGGCCAGATTTGTGGCAAGAAAATTCTTGGAATTTGCAGTAAGATAATGCGCCTTCGCACAAGGCCATCATTGTGCACGAATTTTGGACCAAAAACTCAACAAATACCATCGAGCAACCACTCTATTCACCAGATATGGCTCCAGCCGACTTTTTTCTTTTTCCTAAACTCAAATTACCACTTCGTGGCACCCTTTTTCATTCGGTAGAAGATATAACGGAGAATTCGCGGCGAGAACTGAACTCAATTCCGGAAAAAGTGTTAAAAAAATGTTTTGATGACTGGATTATTCGTTGGCGTAAGTGTATTGTTTCTAAAGGATCATACTTTGAAGGTGATAAAATAAATTTGTATGAATAACTAACATTTTGCGTATTATTGATCGTTTCCCGGTACTTTCTTGACAGAGTAGTACATCTAAAGAATGGCAAGAATTAATAAAAAAAACTGTAGAAAGCATAACCCCTTCGGTGTTAATAATATGGTGTGTCATTTGAACAACTACAGCCAAATTTCAAGGAATACCAGACTTTAGTGGCTGATGGTTCTATGATTTCTTAAATCAGGAAAGCTAAATTTGACAGAAATCAATCTGAGATGCAGTATGATGAAGATTATTCTGAAATTTATAAATCAGTCCATCTAAAGAAACCTACTGCAAGCTTAGATGATATCTTGGTATTTTTGCGCAATTTCATACCATATAATACCTGTGATACTCGTATATTTGTGGCATTTAAGAAAATGCAGGATACTAAGAAAATGTTAAAATTTTAACCACCTGTTCATCAACCTTCCACATAAAAATCGCAGAGGAGACTGAAAATGAATCACAGGACGATCTGCCAGCACGACGTGATGACAGGAGTGATGATAGTGATTAATTAACACAGTAAAGTAGAAATGATAATTACAAACAAAGTTTTTTTTATATTCAAGTACTTAATTTCCTTTTTTATTTTATTCATTCTCTATAAGCATTCTAAGGTTTTCTAACTTACAATAATTCTAAAATGGTCTACATACCATTTTAATTATATTATCATTAATATCAATAAAATTACATGCAGATAGCTATATGAAAATAAGTATAATACGAGTAAATTGTAAAAGATAGTCCTCATGATTTGTGTTGGTAGTAGATTTACGCAAAAATATGCATTTGTTGGAGTGATGGGGTGCATAGATCACGTGGCGATTTTTCGCCACGTTGAAGATGAGAAGGCCTACTATAACAGGTAAATGTATCACTCTTTGAATGCCTTAATAGTAAGTTATGATCTATTATTTACATAGTAAGTAATACTTAATGCTTGCTTGTCGTACGAAGTAATGCTGGCCTCTGGTGTCATGGTGACATGGCTTAACAGCCGGGACAGACAGCTCAACGTTCTGTTTGAAGCACGGAATGATGGAAAGCGCTCATAATTTAGGGGCGATTTTTCAATCCTCAGACAAACTGGCAGACCAAGGGAACGAAGTTATTTGGCTGTTTATCCGTCTCATAAATGGTTGTCTATTTTTCAATTGTCATTTATACAGTACGAAGTACATGTAACTTTTGCTGACGCCCGCAATTCTGCGGGGTGTAGCGTTTTGTATCATTATTAATTCATAGTTTTATTTTTTATTTACTGACTCAAGTAGTTTATTTTCGCCGCTCTCATTCATATCAAATCTCTTCCCGGACTATCATAACTTGTTGTAGGGACTTACAAATCCTACATTAAGTTGGTCCTTCGAGCATTTCTGGTACGCAAAACCATTTTTTTTTTACCTTCTTGCGTTTTCGTTGAATTATCATAATTGCGTGGTTCACACTGTGAAGTTATCATATCAGTGCAGTGATGTCGGAGTGCAGTTTGTTTACTGTAGACATTATCATATTTTATTAAGAGTCTTGGGGTCAGGAGACCCAGGGTTCGCAATTTATCAGTTTCGGGTGCAACCCCGAAACATTAGCAGCGACTTGGGTTAATCACAGCTCGAGTTTAAGCTTCAGCATATCAGCAAGTCTCGTGCATACGAGTCTGCATTATCATCAATTCAAGTAAGCCCGTTCCTTATACTTTACAATTACGGAAACACTTATTCGAAGACAATCAGACATAATAGTCAATATCATCAATATCAAGGTAAATTTTGGAAAACATTCGGCGGTTCGAAAAACAATTGATTATATAAACAGCTAGAGACAATCGACAATCTTTCAGGTCAACCACACCAAAATTTTGGATAAGGTGGCTAATCATGGGTATCTTACAGAAGATACATATCAATTAGACAAAGATATAGATCTTATATATGACGGTTTGCGTAATAACTTATCAACTTACGGCAGAAGAGATACATCTATCTACCCAACCTGAATAATTATGAATTATTATCTCTTCAAAAGACACTTTTCTGAGCATATGACAAAACATCAAGAGGCATAGGTCTAGAGTAAATATCAGAGAAGTGGGAGATAGAAAACAAATTAAACAAAATTCAAAGTAAGTGGAAGAAACAACCACATTAAAATTGACATCTTATGTGGAAGTGATATCACATACGATAAAGAGTTTGAACATTATGAAAAATCATTCGAAGACATAGAACGTACCTCAAACAGAAAATTATCATCCAAAATTCATCTGGATAATTCAACAATACGACTAGATATCCCGATTTTTACGGGAACATATACTCAGTGGCCTACCTTTTTTTGATTTATTTGGTGAGGCGATTCACAACAACAACTCGCTAACAAAGGCGCGGAAATTTCAGTATTTAAAAAAATAAAGTGCTAGGGGAAGCTGAGTGACTCATTTAGCATCTTCATCATATCAACCGAATACTATGATACAGCATGGGAAATCCTGGTAAATAGATAAAACAATAAAAAAGTTATTGTATCTAAACAAATTTACCTTTTTTTATATCACAACAGCAATATTCACAAACAGACAGCATTCGAATTGTTTTTTTTTTATGACAAAACAATTTAAATTTATCAATGAACGACTATGGGTCAATTTCACCGTTTGCATCACAAAACGAGCTTAACTGAACTCTGTTTTACTTTAACAAGTTCAAACGTAGAGTTTGATTTTGGTTTAAGTCAAGGCGATTTCATCGACACGATATTGATCAAGTTCACGTAAACCAAGATTAACTGTCAAAACTGTACAAATTCTTATGTCGCTGACAAACTGATTTCATTGATAGTTTGCGTAAAAGTTTGTTTCTTTTGTGGATTTTGTTTTCAATAGACTCCAACTCAGATAAAACTGCAGGCTTCGTAAGGTGAAATCTTGTGACGAAGTCTTTGTCATCAAGCGTACCGAAGTGTTCTTCTCTTTCACGAATCCATCTTGGGCGCGTTGGAAGGATAAAAGACTCGTCTTCATCACTTTCTTCAAAAGCAGCCAATTCTCTCTCCATCTGTTTTTTTAATCAATATACAATACAACACAATACAATATCAATACACTAGCTACACGACTAGGTACTATGAGCTAAAAGTAGGTACTGATGCATGTCGCATTCGTTTAGCGTGGAGCAAAGATCATAGTAGATCCTTTTTTACCGAGTAATTTTGTTATTCAACATGTGCAGTACAGATGTGCCGCCTCATAAACGCGTTCAAAGGGCAATCGGGCGTTCAGAACTTAAACTCGCTTAAACCTTTTAACTGCGTTTAGTTTATGTTGGTAAAATCTAAATAGTCGATTTGAACTCTGTTAGCCACTTTAAATCAATTTAGCTTGCGTTGATCGCGTTTATTTTTGATGGTTAAATCGGCCCTAAGAAATGTATCCATGAAAATGAATCGCGTTCAAATTGATAATGAATTTATATCACAACATCAGCATTAGCAGCACGTATCATCCTATCAAATTTGAGACACATGCAAAACTCTAATGGACACAGACATTTAACACGGAACTTCAGATCAACATAGTTTCGGGCCAACTGCATGGGAACCTAATGCTACCCATGGACAGCGATATCACGGACTTATACAAATTACTTAAGTTATCAGCTATAGTGATGACCTCACCATTGAGATCAGGATTCCACTTGTAAGCAATGACGTATTTGAACTTGATAAAATTATCTCCATACCACAAAAGAAGGACAACAAGAACATACCTTATATTGCCTATAAGCTGAAAAAATGACATCACGTCCTAGATGTCTGAAAACGACCTAATGACGTGCACTTATATGTCTAACACAAAAATATTATGTCAATTAGCTAAAATCAAAACAATCCTTGTGTGACATTCAATTAATAAACGCCGCTGCTGATAAGGTATTGTTATGCCGGTCGATTCTTAAAAAAACAGTAGGTATTAAAATGACGCAATACCTACATTTAAAGGAACATTCTGGACACTAGTAGAGCGTAGGTACCTACAGAAGTTTCCAGAGCGCGCGGTAGGTATATACCAACGGGCGCGGCAACTCAAAGGCGCCGCCGACCTTGAAAGTTCAAAGACCTACCGACTACCACTAGTACATACGAGTAGTTATGAGTACATTCTGGAAACTTACGTCGCGGTATAAATAGGGCGCACATCGACTGCCTGGGACAGTACTGATTTGGCTGACGAAACGAAACCATCAAAGTGATTCGAAGCGAGTATTCAGTGATAAGAGTGTACAGTCAAGTTAAAGAGTGTTTGAGCATTATTTGTTGGATTAATTTCTTTTTGTGGTTTTTCGAATAAAGGTGTTAATTTTTGGTGTAATTAGCGTACAATTATTTTATCCGAACCCCAGGTCGTAACAGTATGTTCTACAACAATAGAAACCTGTCAAGATCAGTGCATCAACTTACATAGCAATAACCAGTGGCTGTAATCGTGCTGCGCGAGATGCCACGTCCGCATTCATTGGCCAGCTGGGATCTCACTAGAAGGTTTTAACAACACTGAAATAATATAATTACGTAATGGATGCACACTAATGGGAGACAGTTATTCTGTATACGCACACTAAAATGAACCTTAAGCGAACTATCACGGCCCCAGAGATATCATTGTTGAATAAAATAGTTGACTCGTTTCTCCGAAGAGAGCCTGTCGAGCATATTCCAGAGTCTGATTGGAATAATCTGAAGGCAGAAATCCAAGATGCTAAGGAACAGTCTTCCAACAGCCTAAGTAGTAAGCATCCACGACATTATTCCATGGTGTACATTATCATTGCGTTGGTGTTCCTCGGTGGCGCTATCGTGGCCTATTGTGAGCTCAGCAGCAGAGCCCGCGCACTCTTGGCACTGCCGCAGCTGGCATGTGCCAGGCTGCAGCAGCGCCCGCGCCGCCGTGACTCATTTGTTAGTGTTAGTGGTGATAGGGAGTGTGATGTAGTTCAAAGAGCACAAATTGGGGAAGGTGTTTAATATAGGCACGTCGCCTATGCCTATCAAGGCGTGTTTCGGTTTCAGTGTTTCGGGACTGAATGAATGTGAGACTTGGACTCACGTATATTATTAATTTATTTTTAGTACTAACACTCTTACATTGTTTATCACCTTGTAACACCTAACTTTTCATTATATCATTCATTATATTTATATTTCATTTCTTTTATTGATTAGTGTTAAGAACAGCGCCATCTATGGTTAAATGCTTAAACGAAGACACCTAAATCAATGTATAGCATACTACAATCCAAGTTAGTTCCCAAACTCGTCACCAGACGGCGCCTTTCGGGCGTATAAAAGCGCTAAACCGGATGGCTGCGACCTCTTTTTCTCGGATCCCACATTGAAGACACCGACCTCATTGGACAATAAATAGAAGACATACAGCCCGCCGTCTCTAATTCAACCCAACCCGAAGCCCTGATGGGGGATCTCTGGATAGGATCAACAATTAGCTTTATCAAATTATGTATCTATTCAAGTGGGCAAGATGTACGAAGTACATGTTACTTTTGCTGACGCCCGCGATTCCGCGGGTGCAGCGTTTTGTATCATTTTTAATCAATAAATTAGTCTTTGCTTAGCTACGGACTCGAGTGGTTTTATTTAAGGCGCTCTTTATCATATCATAACTCTTCCCGGACTATCGGCTGACGGACTGACGGCTGGTTGGTCTAGTGGCTAGAGACCCTAGGAACGAAACCAAACGGTCGCGGGTTCGAATCCTGCAAGGTGCAATCATTTGTGTGATGAGCAGGAATTTTTGTTTCCGAGTCATGGATGTGATATTCGTATTTATGTATGTTTATCCGTTATCTAGTGCCCATATTACAGGGTATCCTAGTTTGGGGCTAGGTAATTGGTGTGGAATTGTCCCAAATATATATAAATATATATACAGGTTGTAGGTGTGCATCCCCGCCATATTTACAGAGGTAGGTATACTCCACTTACAGAACAAGAATCATTAATAAAAGAAGTACTAAAAATATTGAATTAAAAATAAATAAATAAAGTTTATAAAAATCGACATGTGTACGCGATCCTACTTTGAAATCACCACGTGTGGTAAGAGCCTGCACACTAACGAAGCGTCGTCGCGTGTAGAGCGTACGCGCAAACGCACACGCGTGGCGGCCGCGGCGGCAGGCGGCGTCCGGTCAAAGGACTCAAAGGCTAGCCGCAGGCGCGGCGGTGGCACTGGCGGCGGCGACAAAGGCGAAATGCGCGCGGGACACCCGCCCCCTTCACCCGCACAGCGCACCGAGCGATCAGCTGTACTGTACGAACGGTGATCACTCGTCACAAGTTCGCCGCGATACGCGTTCAGTGCTCGATGCAAAAATGGAGCAATTTTCGAATGTCGAACTTGTGGAGATGGTACGTTTGTACGCCATAAGCGGGAACAGTTTAACCCAGGCCGTGCAAATGTTTCGCGAACAGTTTACAAATAGCCGGATTCCAACACGCGACGTGATGCTGGGTGCCACACAGAGACTGAGGGATTATGGTCAATTCCAGGTCCCACGTCACGCTCGCGCTCGCGGTAGCGTAGGACTGTCAGTCGAAGTCCAAGAAGAAATCCTCCAATTTTTTGAGAGGGAGCCGCGAGCCAGCACTCGCGATGCTGGGCGGTGCTTCAACATTCACCACACCACCGTCTGGCGACTGCTGAAACGGGAGCTTCAGCATCCTTTCCATTTTCAACGGGTACAGGACCTTCATCCACACGACAATGCCGCGCGCTTAGCTTTTTCCCACTGGATTTTGCAAAATAGGGCAGTGAACATTTTGTGGACGGACGAATGCATGTTCTCACGTGTGGGAATCTTCAATATTCACAACGAACACTGGTGGGCACATCGAGACCACAACCCGCATAAGACAAAAAACGATTCGTTCCAGAATCGATTTAGTGTGAATGTCTGGGGTGGCATTATTGGAGAACACGTGCTAGGTCCGTACATGATTGAAGGCCACCTCACCAGCATGAGTTACCTGGAGCTTCTGCATCATGTCATTGATGAGATGCTTGAAGACGTGCCACTGGCATTCCAAAGAAACCTATTTTACCAGCAGGACGGAGCTCCACCTCATTATGGACGTCAAGTGCGCGAGTATCTGGGTGAAGTGTTTGGAAGCCAGTGGATTGGTCGTGGTGGGCCAGTACCCTGGCCACCAAGATCACCTGACATGACCCCGTGTGATTTTTATTTATGGGGTGAAATAAAGCGACTCGTATACACGGACGAAATTACAAGTGTTGTGCAATTAAAAGACAAAATCATCACAGCATTTGACCGTGTTAGACGCAATGTGAACGTTTTAAAAAGACTAACACGAAACCTTAGACGGCGTGCTCAATTGTGCATCGAAAATGAAGGAGGACACTTTGAGCAGTATCTAAGGGTGACGTAAATAATAATTGTAAACTTGTAAATAAATTTGTAAATTCTAATCGAACTGTAAATAAGCTGATTCCAAATTTTTAACTACGCCAAAAATACCTAACTAATGTTAACTTTAACAACACATTCTCACTTGCAATAAGTTCATAGCAACTGATACATAATGTTATCAAGGCTTAAAAACTGTACTAAAGATTTAAAATACAAAAGAAAATTACAAAGATAACTAAGTTCCCTAACTTGATAGGTTGATACTTTCTAATTTTTATTTTCGATTATACTTTAGACTAATTAGGTAGGTATTTTGACGGTCCTAAGCCCGCTCAAGTAAGAAGGGAAATATTGAATCGTATTTATTTTGCGAATACAATCAATTGCTTGTACAAACTTTTAGAATACCTAAATAAATCTAATTGTAGACGTCGTTTGTTGCTTTGCGGTGCGTTTCGAGGCACGTCAGAGACGGGGTGGCGCGGGCGGCGGCGCGCGGCGGTGCGCGAACATACCACACGTGTGTGTGTGTGTGTGTGTGTGTGTGTGTATGTGTGTGTGTGTGTGTGTGTGTGTGTGTGTGTGTGTGTCGTGGGGTTCTACCTCTGGTTCTACTCCAAAATGAAGTAGGCCCTACTACACACACTACACGCACACTACGCACCGGCCGCGGCGTGCGGCGCGGGTCATTGCCCCGGTCGTTGCCCGAGCCACAGAATAAAGAAGTAATACCCGAGCACTCAGCTGTTCGATCACTCACGCTCGCCGCAATACGCTCGATGCTAAAATGGAGCAATTTTCTAATGTCGAACTTAGGGAGATGGTTCATTTGTTTTTTTTTTTGCCCACGCCCACGCGTCGTGTTTCTAGGTGCCACACAGAGCAATTCCAGGTTTAATTCAATGTGAACGTGTTAAAAAAATTACACAAAACATTAAGACATCGTGCTCAATTGTGCATTGAAAATGAAGGAGGATACTGAAGAGTATCAAGGTAACGTAAATTGTAAACTTGTTCATAATTTTTTACATTCCAATCGAACTGTAAATAAGCTGATTCCAATTTTTTTACCACGCCGGAAATTCCTAACTAATGACAACGTTGATGATACATTCTCACTTGCATTAAGTTTATTTATACCAACTAATAATTAAAGGTTCGCTATTTATTCTGTGGCGCGGGCGGCTGCGGCGCGCGGCGCGTCTATAGGAGCGCGCACACATACCTACCATACATGTGTATGTGTCGTGGGGTTCTACTCCAAAACAAAGTTGGGCCTACTACGATTTATCAATAAAATATTTAATTAAAAATTCCACCTCCAGTTAAATGTAGGAATTAAATAGTATTGTTAGTTAATTAAGGTATACCTATTACAATCGACTCTGCGAATATGGCGGGGATGGAAAACTACAACCTGTATATATTTATCATCCCTTAGTGTAGGGACTTGCAACCACTACATATACCGAGATTAACTATCTGTCCAATTATTGAGACTTTGGCAACGCTAACTTCAGAGGTGAAACAAATATAGCGCAATTGACTCGTGTGGTATTTCTACAAGTATCAGTACATGGAAGACGTTAAAACTTAAGTATGAAGGAGGCAAACAAACTACAACAAAAACTTCACTACAATGGCAGAAAATGTACAGAACCGGAGGAGGGCCTAAAAATGCTATCAAATTTAATGATGTAGAAGTAAAAGTACTAAGCATTTGTTAATAAATAATAGGATTCGCGCGCTTCTAGCGCGTCACGATAGTGACGCTATAACTAGTAAATATTTGTCAAAACTGAAACATAACGAGCAGTGTGACCCGATTTAGCAGAATTCTGCGTCTATAGCAGAATCAAATCAACAATTTATTTAGGGTTTAGCGGTTTGTGTCGCAGATTTCATAAGAAACCAGTTTTTAGCAGAATCTTATAAAACCTCCGCAGAAAATTTGCAGGATTAGACATTGACAAATTAGCTCTTTTTCTATTTGTATAAAATTTTGAAAATTATATCATTAAACTTCACTTTTATGCCCTAGATTACGAGTACCTATAATTTACCCATACCAAATAAAATGAATGTTATATTTCAAGGCGAGTAGTGTGCACGTAACTAAACTAATTGAATCATTAGCTCGAGATTCAAGACAAATGACAGAAATCACAACATTTCTGCAACGAATTCAGTCGTTTTTTATCCAACTTTGTGTTGAACTAAAATCCCGTCTGGTTATTTGATCAAATGCAATTTTACGATCCATAAAACGTTGTGTACAAGGATTTTACAAGTTTGGCCAATATACTGTTTATAAATTTTCTAATGTGGTTAACGGATCTGACATATAAGCAATTGACTCCGAATATAGGGAGCCTAAATTAGATAAAGCAGTGGCCGAATCGGGAGAAACTTCTGATCCCACACCTATGACTATGAACACTGAAGGGTTTTGGGGCCACTTTTCAAAAATCACGAAAGCCGATGTTTAATTATAATCTCAAATAAACAATATAAAAACTGAACTGAGGAACACATGGACACTACAGAAAATTAGAAGATATTATTTGTAAATGAACATTTGTAATCATTAAATTTGCCTTTTTTTATATATTCGAACAATTCTTCATTCATTAGCAGAATTTTGGCATTTTTACAACAAAAATAATAGCAGCTGATGCGATTTGGCAAGTCTCTTTCTTTAAATGTTCCGATTACGTCAATATCAAACGATTTAACTAGATTGTAAGCCAAATCGTCCGAGTGTGACCTGAGAAATAAGATAGACGATCTTTACCAGTTCAGTCCAAAATATTATATTTTTTAGATATTTTGTAGATATCAAAATCAAAGATTGTTATAAAACTTTCTTGGATGGTTACTTAAAAATTGTGGTATGCCAGATATAACTACAGTGACTCGCATTTCCACCTGCAATTAACACAAACGTAATTGATTATTCTAAAGCTTATATTCTTTTAAATCACGAGGTTCAAGTATTTTGTTTTGGTTGCTCAAGGCCGTAATAAACACATTATTATGTGAAAAATTGTGATGGATTATTTGGATACCGAAGCAAGGGGGGAGTTTGCGCCTGCTAGTAATACCTTGCGCCAAATCGCAATTCAAACCTGACTGTATGCAAAGGTCTGAAGGTAAACATTATTTTTGAACGCAACCATAAAATGTTGAGCGTTTTTTTTTTTTTTTTTTGACATTTTGACATTGAAGTAAACAAAAAGAAGCTGTAAAAATCCACATGTACAGTGTAATCTTGGGCTCCGAAAAGGTATGCTATCATAATTAAAACTGTTTGCTTTTCTGTGATTTTATTTTAGTACTATTTTTTGTCTAAATGTTTGTTTTTTTTCTTATGATTTTTTATTTGCGGTTTAGTGTTTCTTCCATCAAAATGGGGAGGGGGACTTTGCTCTACGGCTCAAGTTTCCCCTTTAGGCGCAAGAGTCAAAACGGAAGGCAATAACAGAGCCTGTCCCAAAAAGGAGGAGGAAGTAAGAAGTCCCTGCTGGAAAAAGTATTTGTCACGAATTATTGGATGACGGAGATGAAACTCCGACAACTTCCAGTCCAGGTACTAGTCGCGACCCAGACGTATACTCTTTGCACGGTGAGTCAGAAGACGAATGCTTTTGAGAACCTAACAGTCTAGAAATGCCTGA
This sequence comes from Alsophila aescularia, assembly GCA_946251855.1. Classification (NCBI taxonomy): domain Eukaryota; kingdom Metazoa; phylum Arthropoda; class Insecta; order Lepidoptera; family Geometridae; genus Alsophila; species Alsophila aescularia. Next base: position 13,472,166 of record OX276381.1, read on the forward strand.
AATTCGACCTGCGAAAACTAGTTTCTTCAAAGAATTGAGGCAAGAAAAAGATACGTTTGCGGTAGTAACATACGACGAAAAACTTTACCCAGGTATGATTATACGCTTAGATGATAATGGTGCAACCGTAGTAGCAATGAAGAAGTCTTTAAAATCCTGTAAATGGCCAGAAACCAAAGATGTGAATTATTATGAGTAGATTGATGTCCTTGGGAGCATAGATCCTCCTAAACTGATTTTCAAGCGAGTGTTTTTTCGCATCAAGGAGCTTTAAAGATGGCGCAAATTGTATTTTAGATTTTCAAAATCTAATATACAATTTGCGCCATCTTTAAATCTGTTGACTTTGAACCTATTTCATTATTTTCATACGAAAAGGCCGATTTGTAAAATTCGTTGCAATGTTTCCCGACCGAAGAGGATACTTTGCACGAATAAAAACAAAACTTAAAAATTATACTGATTACGTGCCAATTATGATAGAGACAAATAAAGATGTTCTGTAATAACTGGTCTTTGCTATTACCAAGTGCTCAAAAAAGTAAAAAGTTTTTTTTTCATGTTGTACTAAATTCAGTGCAAACTCAACCTGTATTAGGGTACAAATTACCACAAAATACCATACCTTTGACAGCGAAACCGGGCCGGGAGCAAAGATGTAATATGTACCTACGCCTGGCGACTAAAGCGACTTTATTGATTAGAAACAAGGAATATACTTCTTGTATCTGTCTACAAAAAAATAATGAAATTCACCGATACCACTAGCGCTGCTTTATCCGCACGGAATATTGAGAAACTAATAGTAGCGCGAAATTTAAAAATCATTTTTATGTACCTTTTTGACAAAGGATTTTGACTAAAGAAAGTTGACTGATTTTATGAGTTAAATTCAGTCTCAACTTCATTAGCCAAACTTAGTTATTGTTAATAATATTTAACCACTTAGCGATGGTATAAGAAAGCAAATATTTTATTCGGAACGAAAAACATGTTTGTCTCTCAGGTGGATTTTGTTGTTTGAAAAACAACAAAATCCACCTGAGAGAGAGCAGACATTATGTCTTCTTTTAATCCTTTCTTCCAAGCTTCTGTATTTAATATGCAGTTTACTGCTGAGGGGCAAACTTCAACACAAAACATAACACATGCACGAAATTAGAGTTAATTTAAGTAATTCTGCAGTGTGTCATACGCACTAACAAATTAATTTGGTCATATGTTGCAGTGGTCTCTGAAGTCAAAAATGTTTTTTTACAGCACATCCAATTCACAAACATTCACATCCAATGCTTATTTTTTTTGTATATAAATCCACATACATATGAACATGCCTGAGCCTCAGGGCATGCCTGTTCTACAGCTTTAGTTAGCGATTAATGGTTCCAGTTCAATAGTGGTATTTTTAGCTAGAAAGTTATAAGCAAGTTATCGCTAAGAATAGCATTATCATCTTCACAAATCCTCTTGGAACTGGTATGGCGCAAATTGTTTATGATGGCTGTTTATATTCCAGCTAAGTAATGTCCAATATTTAAATAATCTTTAGACCCACAGTGATAATGATATGTATGCAACCGAAGCAATTCTCAAGCGGATACTGATTTAAACAACGTTGAGGAAAGGGTCTTTACACCTAAAGATACTAATTTTTTCCGTAACCTTTCCACAACATTTATTAATCTATCATATATTAGCTGCGAGGCGCAACTAGTATATATGAATATATCTATTTACTGTGTCAATCATACGTTATTTTTTATAATTTCAGATGAATTCCCTGCCGCGGCGCATGCTACAGAAACAATATTGAGCAAACTCGACCAGCTATTTGACGCCCTACGTGCTGACAGTCCATACCTACGCGGAATAAATATTCCACAAATATGTCTATGAGATCACCTCACTTAGATTTATTTAGAAATACGAGGAAATTCGTTTCAGAAATGAATTTTATGGGTTCACATTCACCTCCACCACCGCAGATGCATGATGCATACAGTGGCATAAATTCGAAATTAACTGTTTTGTTTTAAAACTTTAATTTGACACCAAAAATTAACAATAACTATGGTAGGTAATATGGTATATGGTAGGTAACCTTCGAACTTCGCTAAAGTTATACCGCACAAATCTATTTTTTTAATTAATTTTTTCAAATTCAAATTTGGAATCATCCAAAAAGGTCTACAAAAGAAGAACTCTTCAAAAGATTTTAAAACCGGTCAGTATTTTTTTAGTTTAGAACTTTATACAAAATATCCCTAGACGATGTTGATAGATACATAAGAGCACGAATTATCTATTTCAAAGGCCTTCACAAGTTTATAAACCTTCTGAACCTTTCCTTATTGTTTGCATCGATGGATACATTGTAGACGTCCTAGGACCGTACTCAGCTATAAAAACAGGCGCTAACATTATGAGCGACATCCTTGCCAATGAAGAAGATCCCTGTTGTGGTTTTTAGACGAAAATGATGTATTTATACTTGACCGAGGCTTCCGTGACAGTCTACCAGATATCGAGTCATGCTGTTTTGAAGCTCATATGCCGCCTACAAAGAATAGACACGAAATTTGTATATTTTTTTTTTGCATTGGGTAACAATCTGGCATTGGGTAGTTGAGGTGGTGAACGGGCGTTTTAAACGCGATTTAAACTGTTTCGCCAACATTATAACAACCACGCGCTAATATGGGGATATTATGGCATATTTCATGATCGCAGCAACAATATCGAATATTTCCACGAGCCAATAGTGAATAATGATGATGCAGAAACCATATTAGAGTTCATTAATAGATCGATAAACAGGCCGATTATTTTGTTTCAGTACATCGATCAAAATAATCTTAACAGAAGAAGAACTGCTTTTGAACGCAATGATGCAAACCTGCCGCAACTAGAAAACTTCTCTGAATCCTGCAAATGAATCTGATTCAGATCAGGGGTGCTGAATTCTGGTGCTGATTTCGAAGGAAAAAGTGTAGAATACATTTGCAAATATAGAAGGATTTGTAGGCGACATTTTCCATTACCATTACCCAAAGAATAGACTTTGCAAATTAGCAATCCCAATATGAAACTTACAAGGTATTTACTATTATATCGCTCATTTGCGACAAGGTTGTCATAACTCAAAAAAAAACATTTTTGAGTTAATGATACAATAATGATCGGCAACCATCATATTTATTTCTCTAAAAACGGCACATCTCTAAGTGTTAAGACTAGAGCAAGACAGAGTTATGACGTTGTATCACTTTTTCTTTCGTGTTGATGGCTTAAAACGACAACGTCACTTGTCAGTTTTGCCGCTGCATTATATGATTCGACGTTACTGTTCTCCTCAAGGTCGTCAAATTGCTAATTATCACGCTCTAGCTATTAAGGTAAGTCGTTATTTTTTTTTCATCATTTCAATAATAATGTACGATTGTAAAATGTGTCGTTGTCACGGAGAAAAATTATATGTTTCATTGTGTATCCATTTTGATATATGTCACTATTGCTGAAAAAAGTAATTGCCGTTGCAGTTATATTACGGATTATGACGATACTGATAGTAAACAAAATACTTAACATTGATTTATAATAAAATCTATGTCTACTTATGGCATTTTTGTTGAAATTAAAAAATATTATATGTGCTATATTCAACAATAATTTTGGTTAACACGTTTTAGAAAAAAAAGCTGTTTTTTTTATTACATGAAATAAAAAGTTTTAAATGAAAATGGCTTTTCCAGGAGGGTCAAGGGGGCAGAAAAATATTAGCTTTAATTGATAAAAACGAGAAAAACGACACCAGTCGAAGACTTAACGTCGAACAAAGGTATTATTTAACTGACTTAGACTCTAATTTAATCTAATTTATTTTCAATTAGGTATTGTTGAACTTGGCTTTTACCGTGACAAATACTTAACATTAACATCTCTTAATTTATTTGTTGCAGGCAATTATAGTCATAATCAGACGTCAACAAACAAAGACATAAACTTACAGCCCGACGAAGAGTCTACTTTGAATAAAAACATTATGTACACTTAATAAGAAATAAAAAAACTTATTAACTGTATTAAATAACCAAAATTTTAAATTTTATTGTCCTTACCAGACGCCACGTGACCAATGTTGTTCTTCCAACGTGTCATTTGATTCTTCTGACTCTTCGGATACATTATGTGAAGATAAATTATTATCTTATTATCTCAAGGTAAATTATTTATATGCGCTTGACCGTGAGCTAAATAGTACTTACTATTTATCAGATATCGACGATTCTGTAAAGAATCCGCTGTATAAACCACCTGAACCACCTCTTCTACAGTACCTTGATGAGTTGTCTGCTAATGAAGGTAACAAGTTGTCGTTATTCAATAATAATATGAACAAGGCTCTTAATTTGCCTTCAAGTGGCTGAAAATGCGGGCATTTTTTCTCTGATGCAATCAACTTCGAGTGAAGATATAAACACGAATTCTACTTCAATTCCCATTGCAAAGAAAGAAAAGAAACGTAAGTTTAATAAAGAAAAATGCAACAAATTCGTTACTAAAATATTAAGAAATACTAGTCAGGCTTATCGAACTACCAGTAAGAAAATTAAAGAAGAGAGGAAAATAGGGGAACCTTGTGGAAACAAATGTTGATTGAATTGCGGATAAAATATCACTGAAAAAGAAAGGAAGTAATTATTTCAGAACTATTGGACATCAGTGATATAAAAAAGCAATGAGATTATATTTCAAGGAGTATGACGACCATAACGCCAAAAGTAGTCAGAAGAACAATGCATTTTACCTCAAACTGCCTAACAAATCAGTAAGACTGTGCAAAGTTTTATTTAAAAACATACTGGTTAATGATCCAATTTTTATAAATCTACACATCCTTTGAAAATAAAACTATTAACTAGTCGGTGATTGGGTGGCGATTATGTCGCCAACACGCCTCATTGCGCGCATACTGCGCATACTCGGAAAGTTAGTAGAAAAAAAGAAGAAAATAGAGAAGTATACAAGTTCTCCGTTTAATAACATTGATTTTGCTAACTGTAATTACTGTGTTTTCATGATTAAGTAATGTTCTATGTTCCGTTACTTTTCTTTCAAATTTTAATTTTTTTTTTTTTCAATTTAGACTTTATTTGTTTTAATTACCTAACACTATTCCAAATTAAAAATAAAATGTTTCTTTTAATGACATAAGTGAAAATATTTCAATACACTACCACACATAGATCACTTATGATACACAGGTATCATAAGTGATCTCCTTTCACAGAAAAGTTATTTACTCTCAAACTTTGAAATTTCTCTACAGTAAAATCATCTTTTTTGAGTAATGACTACATTAGCGCAAATGAGCGATATATATTACGATATATGCCTATTTGAGATGGGAGCGTGAGGACCTGCACTAACATCATGCTTGGGATAAAATGTGCATTTCATTGTTTTTTCTGAATACTATGATTGGGCGATTCTAATTGCTGCATAGGTGGAGGCTATGACAAAGCTATAGTAATATTTTTGTGTTTCAGGAATGCAATCTCAACCAAACGCAGAACATAAAAATGTGAATGATACAAGTGCTGGTATGATTCCTAATGAAGGTGGTGTAACATCGGATACAAACAATTATACTGTATCTGTAAAAGATGGTTAAGCAAGTGGCGCATTACCCAAAAGAGCTTGCGCAGTAGCTGCAGATGAAAAAAGTGCTATACCGACTAAAAAGATTCGTATTTGAAAACGTGGTAAGTGGTTTAACGTATATAAGTATATACTAAATATTTAAGAAGATTTTTGAGATTGCGTTGTATTTGCAACCTCAAAATTATGAGATTTCAAGAAAACAATGTTTTGAGCTTGATTTTAATAAAAACAAAGATATGTTTTTTTGAAAACCAAGTCCATTCTGCCATCAAACAACTAGACAAACAGCGATGCACTGAGCGATTTGCTTTATTTATTATTAGTATCGCGAAAGAGTGGAATTCCTTGCTGGTGTTTGTATTTCCCGACAGTTATAACCTGGGAGTCTTCTAGTCATGAGTGGAGTGACCTTCTAGGTGAACGTGCACCATCGTCAATCGCATCTTCGATTAACATTAGGGGAGATAGTGGTGAAACGGAAACCTATTACTAAATAAAAAGTTGCTGATGAGGATCAAATCCATTGTTGTGCGCGGATTTTGTGATGGTGTTTACATAAAGTTAAGTGTCTTGTCATTTAACTTAAGCCAAACATTCAAATATTTATGCTGTTTTATATGTTTTCAGCGCAACTCTCTTCAGGACCTGAGTTGGCCAAAACATTAAAGAAACTTAAAACGAAATATTGCAAACTTCAATTTTCATGCTTCAGCATGATTGTGGTAACTGGATTTGTAAATAATAGAGAAACCAAAGAAAAACAGTTCAGTGAGCATGTTTTGGTTTTTATGGTCAGAGGTGTGGTTAAAAAATATAAACAGCCAATATCGTTTTTATATTGTGCTGGAACCACAAAGACAATGAATTTAAAAAATCAAATCAAACAAGTGATTAATTGAATGTGCTAGAAACGGGACTAAATGTCATAGCAACAGTTTGTGCAACAAATATGGCAGCTATTAACTCACTTTTAGGCGACACCAAAGACGAATATTTGAGAAAAGGAGAGGAATGAAGAAAAGGATGGGAGGGTTTGAGATAAATGGGAAAAAAAAATATCCTCTTTGTGATCCTCCACATTTGCTAAAGGGAATTAGAAATAATTTACTTAATAAAGATCTGCAATACACAATTGATGGAAAGACTGATATTGCAAAATGGCAGCATATACAAATTCTTTTTCATAGAGGTCCAGGGTACAAAAGTGAAATATGAATGTAGTTGAAACGTGGATACTGACGGCGGGGCTGGTCCACAAATTTAAAATCACTCAGCGAGCTACGGAGAGAGCTATGATCGGAGTATCTCTGAAGGACAGGATCCGGAATGAGGTGATCCGCCAGAGAACCAAGGTAACCGACATAGCCCAGAGAATAAGTAAACTTAAGTGGCAATGGGCTAGTCACATCTCTCGCAGAACTGACAACCTTTAGGGAAAACGAGTTTTAGAGTGGAGACCACGTTTAGGCAAACGTAGTATGGGACGCCCGCCGGCCAGGTGGAGAGACGACTTGCGAAAGACAGTTGGCAGCGACTGGATGAGAAGAGCCGAAGATCCGGCTCAGTGGCGTTCATTGGGAGAGGCCTACGTCCAGCAGTGGACCAGTATAGGCTGATGATGATGATGTAAGTGTTGCATGCATGTGTCTTTGAGTTAAGTAAAGAAAAGGGATTTAGCAATATATTTTATCATCACGATGATAAACTGATTGGCAATACAAAATACTTACAGAATTGCATCAAACTAATGTTTATATACTGACCGGTTTTAGTTATTATAATTACATTGTATATTGGAATGGCAGTAGAGACTGTTGAAATTAAGATTGATGATGCGCTAATTTAGCACATATTACTGTTATTTTACTGTCCTAATATATCTGATAATTGATTTGATAATCTATTATCAGAAATATGCTTGGTTATTTTGAACCCTGATAGAGACCAAAAATAATATACTTGTGTTTCAGAATGTGGAAAGTTATGAAGAAAGAGAAGAAACTGCAGATCTTTTGATGTTCTTTAATAAATTATTTGATTCGGTGAATGGATCTTACAGTGAAATTCAGAGAGGAAAATTTTTACGAGCTGCAGTGACGCCGACATCACCACATCAGCACTGTTGTCAACTTAGCTATTTTATAGCTAGATCTAGCTATTATTGCACCCTCGTCAGCTACAACTGCAAAAAAAATGTACCTGAAAAATGTTGCTACTTTTTCTAACAAGTTTTCGACTTTTTTCTAACACACTCACGTCATATACAAGATGGGCCAAAAGAAATCACCCTATTGGAAGATGCTCACATTTTTGCAAATGGCCGCCAATGTCAAATCTGTTTTGACATTTGTGGACTAGACAGATGCAGAATACAAGTGAACAAGCCATGGAGCGATACATTCCCCAAGAACGCGGAATAATCGTGTCTATTTTTTTGCGTCACAATTCGTCTGTGGTGTTGGCGTAGCGCGAATTCCGTCGCCCGTCCAACTCCGACTGCGCAAACACTGCGCCGTTTGGCCACCAACCTTGAAGAGACGTTGCCAAGAGTGGCCGGCCCCGGAGCGCCCGTTCTGCCGAGAATATCGCAGCTGTTGCCGAGAATATCGCCGCTGTTTCCGAGGATGTCGAGCTGTCGCCGGAAACATCGACCAGACGCCGTGCCACGCAATTAGCCATCAGCCGGACGTCCCTAAAGGTGATATCAGACGGTTCATTTTTTGTTCATTTTCACCTTTCATTCGGTACATTTCACTCGAAATGAAATGTCTGAACAAAAAATGAAACACGAGTGCCGAATGAATTCATTAGTGAACCGATCCAACAGTGTTGGATATTGGCATCCGGTATCTTTCATTCCCACTCCGAATGAACGAGAAATGAACGGTCTGAACACTGAGAGAACGTTCATTCGGATTCGGCCATTTTGTTTCGAGTCCTGTAGCCGACGGACATCACGTTGTCGACGAAGTTATATTTTTTTCTGTGTGTTATTGTTAAGTTACCTATATTGTTTTCATGCGGCAAAATGGTGTTCAAGTGGAACGATCAAAATACATTACTTTTTTAGAGAACTTTAAAAATTATCAATGCCTTTGGAACCACAAAATTGATGAATACAAAGACCGAACAATGCGGGCAAACTCTATAAAATCTCTAATCAGTGATTTAAACTTAGAGATTACTGAAGAAGATATTAAACATAAAATAAAAACGATAAGGACCCGGTATACAACAGAATTAACCAAAATAAAGCAGTCTACTAAAAGCGGTTGCTCTTCTGACGATGTCTATGTACCGACCCTGTACTGGTTTAAACATGCAGAATTTTTAAGCAGTGTATGCGTCCCACGGCAGAGTACATCAAGTCTCGTAAGTAGAATTTTTTATCAATCCATACTAATCCATATCCATAATATTAATCCATATCCTAGTAACTCTGTCTGTCTGTTCGATAAGCGACCACTACGTGAACAGAAGCTAGGTAGGTACCTACTTAATACTTATACTCAAACAAAAACAACGTATATGAATTGTATAGGTTTATTCAGTATTATTACATCATATTCTTCTTATCATGTTCCATTGCCATGGTACAGTGCATGAAGTGACGAACTTTTCTGCATATACGTCACGCACGCGGCGGGCATTTTCACTATGATTTCTTGCATTGGTTGGTGGTAAATCGCTTAATGCTAAAGATGGTACTTCTCGCCATTCTCCAGGTACAATGGACCCTGTGACCCAATCCTCACTTTCCAGTGATCGTTGTTGCACGTAGTCCACTGTAGTTTTTCTGAGCCAATTATGTAATGCACACGTCGTTTTAACAAGTTGTTCAACTTTTTGCACTGACAATGGAATCGCCTTTTCATAGATTCGAAATTTTGATACTAATATTCCAAAAGAGTTTTCTACCACTCGTCGAGCTCTTGACAGCCGATAGTTAAATATTTTTTGTTTATCGCCAAACTCTCCTCTAGTATTATATGGTTTCAAAACATCCGTCCGCAAAGGAAAGGCATCATCTGCGACGATTACGCCTTCCTTTGGGAAATTTAGAAGATTCGACAACAAAGCTTCATTCAGTGTTGATTTATTAAAGACGGATGCATCATTTGCCCTTCCGTTTGTCCCAACATCTATACAATGTGTCTGGTCACCGGTGTCGGAGACTTAAGGGGGGTTAAATATGGGGATTTTTATCGACAAATCACTATCTCGATTTTCTCTTGGCCTCTCCATACTAAAATGGCAGCCATTTTGTTTTTTTTACTTCGCAGCTCAGACGCCTACACTGATTTAATCATTGCTATCGATGTAGACGTCTTAGGAAGACGAAAGAGGTATCATTTGAAAGCTAACAATGAAGACAATCAATTTATGATACATTTTATTCAATATCTTTTTCACAAAATAACATAACAATATTAACAAAATAAAAATCGTATTTATTTATTGCATTTTTTTTAGTTTTTTATTTTTTTTATGAAAACTAACGTGTACGTTCGTTAGCGGGTCTTTTTATTCCATATTCGGAGAGATTCGAGTGCAATCTGATGAACGTGCGAGCATTCGGCGCAGGTCTATCAGGGAATCTTCTCGCATACTCTCTTACAGCAGCATTCGCGTTCCCGTCGCAAAATCCATACACAAAATGGATGTTGGCCACGTCGCGGCTTGAAAAACGACGCTCTTCCATTTCAGTTAACGAAAGTTAACTAAAATAACAAAACGAGTCCAAAACACAAAGCAGAGGTTAGAAAATAGCGACGCACAGTACTTCGGCAGATAAGAATGTAATCACAACGCTAGGCGAGGGACGACTACCTGTAATTGTATCCTGACCTGAGTAGAGCCGCAATTTTGTCTCATTCACACCCTATACATGTCTCTTTCTAACATGTTGTCAAAGAACAGCTGCCTGTCTTACGACACGCCAATTGAATGTGGGGTCTTGAGTCTATTGTTTGACGTGTGCTATTAATAGAGTTTTTAAGGGTCATATTTAAACCATCATAGCTTCGAAAATATTTAACTTAGGACCTTGATGTAAGATTTATTTTAATGGAAATATCTTGTACTATGATAATACAATTAAAAAAAATAGCTTGACAGGTTAGTTTTCATAAAAAATTTAATAAACTAAAAAAATGCAATAAATAAATACGATTTTTATTTTGTTAATATTGTTATGTTATTTTGTGAAAAAGATATTGAATAAAATGTATCATAAATTGATTGTCTTCATTGTTAGCTTTCAAATGATACCTCTTTCGTCTTCCTAAGACGTCTACATCGATAGCAATGATTAAATCAGTGTAGGCGTCTGAGCTGCGAAGTAAAAAAAAACAAAATGGCTGCCATTTTAGTATGGAGAGGCCAAGAGAAAATCGAGATAGTGATTTGTCGATAAAAGTCCCCATATTTAACCCCCCTTAAGTCTCCGACACCGGTGACCAGACACATTGTATAAATAAAATTATAATTCGCAAAAAGAATTTTAGTATTCATCTATCTAGTAGTAGATACTGCAAATAGATGAATACTAAAATTCTTTTTGTAGTCGAAATATTCAGAGCCTGATCTTCCTGGGCATCTTATATTCACCAATTTCCCATCCATTGCACCACAACAGTTTGGAAAGTTCCATAATCTATAGTAGTCTTCCATTATGTTATTCCATTAATGTTGACTTCCAGGAACCTGTAATAATAAAAGTGTCAACATTTTAATTACAGGATGCACCACAGACTCAAAATGAAGACTCTGCTGAATCTGAGCAGACTCAAGCTGGCAGTGAGGAACAGAAGACGCCAAATTCTGAGATTAGTAGGAATGGAAGTAGTGAACTGATGACTCCTTCATATTCTCGAAAGCCAACAAACAAGAAAAGGAAGATTGATATACCGATTGATAGAGCAATTAAAGAATTAAAAACTATAAGCGAGCAAGCCAAAGTCCAAACTGAAGAAGAATGAAGAAAAGACTGAAGAGTTTCATTTGTTTTGCTAAAGTTTGGCAGTACAACTCAAAAAAATGCCCTTGAACAGGGCTTTGATATGTCAGGAAAAACTTCAATCTGTGATGACTCAGGAACGGTTAACACAGATGTCACAATCATTTCCTGAAGTAATTTACTCGGACTCCAGCACTCCATCCCCATTTACTATCAACCAATCGCCTCTATACCAAAATACAACACCGGAGTTTAATTATAGTAACTACCTTGTCACCGAACAAGTTTATACGCAACCACAACCAGTGCCTGTACCCGTGAGTTCACCACAAGAGACCAATCCAGTCACAATTGTCCAAACATCCACCCAAGAGCAAGAAAACATACTCTCACAAGCTCTAAAAAGTATTATGTAAATGTTGATTGTCTAAATTAAAATGTTTCAAGAAAATAACTTAATATTTTATTAAATTGATATAACTGACCTTAATAAACTTTCCAAGGGCTGTCCAAATGGCTTCACATGCTTCTTGAAAAAAGTAGGATATTGTATTTCGAGGTACTCTGTACAAAAACTCTAAATTTCCAAAACTATCACCTGTAGCCAGGTATCTCAGTACAATTTGAAGTTTTATCCGGGTAAGTATGCTATCTCTCATTAAAGTGTTTTCTTTCGTTATTAACGGAGCAACAAGAAGTAGAAGTTCTTCAAATTTACTTTCATCCATTCGAAGATGATTACAATATGAATCAGGATCTTCAACGGCTAGTTCTCTCAACAATGTATTGGAAGCTCCTAATAAATTTCTTCTTGCATGGTCGCACCCACCACCGTCGACGTTTTCTTTGCTTCTTTTTTGTCAACTCTTTGATTAAATGATCACAAATTAAACTAATTCCAAGACGTACGACTTCATTCGATGACATATTTAAAAGAAAGAACAATGAATGTTCATTTCTGTATCATTTCGTCTAAGCCGTGTGAACATAGAATGAAAAAAAAATGAAGCATTCACTCGAGTGAACAATCATTCGAGTGAACCGTCTGATATCACCTTAAGGCGAATTTTGGTCAAAGACCTGCGCATGTTCCCGTACAAAGACCAGTGCATGCTGCCTGCCGACCGCCAAACGCGCGTAACCTACGCCCAAGCCATCCTCAATCTCGAGGAAGAAGTGGACGATTTTTCGACTAAAATCATAATGAGCGATGAGGCACATTTCCACCTCAGCGGGTATAGTATAGCGTGAACAAGCAAAACTATCGCTTCTGGGGCACCAAAAATCCACGAGCGATGCATGAGGGGCCATTACACCCGCTCAAAGTGACTGCATGGTGCGCTCTTCACGCTGGAGGTGTCATCGGGCCATTTTTTTTCGAGAATGCCGCTGGCCATACGACAACAGTGGAGTGCGCGCTATAGGGCCATGTGACATGTTGGGCCATGGTGCGTTTGTTTTGTATTTGTTTGTTTGTTTGTTGACCGAGTTTTTTCTGCCGCAATTGAACGAGTTAGGACGTTCCCGGGTCGCCTAATCTCTCGTTTTGGCGATTTGCACTGGCCCGCAAGATCGCCCGATTTAAGCGTTCCAGACTTTTTTGTGGGGTTTTTTGAAGTCCCGTGTTTACGTGAACAAGCCCGAGACTCTGGAAGCCCTCAAGGACAACATTCGACACGAGTGCGAAAATCTGTCGCCCGAAGTTCTCACCGAAGTGATGAAAAATGCCATAAAACGAGCCCGTATGGCAATCAATTGTGACGGCGCCCATTTGGCCGATATAATCTTCTCGACTTGACCAATAAAATTCTAAAGGTTCAAATAAACATTGTTCACATTTGGTGACTGGTATCCCTAAAAATAGTTAAAAAATAAACTATCGATACTAGCAACACTTGCATAAGAAAACTCTCGTGTCGCCGTATCGCCGCCCGCCATAAGAGGTGTGTGCAATTTTCGTTGGTGAATAATAAATTCAGTTTTCGAAGGGCAAAGCCCTATTTCGTGTGCTATCATAATCCAAAAGACTAATAACTACGTTAACTTAAGAAAGAACTATATCCCGCGAGTGATCCCTGAGTGATTCGTCGTGTGCGCTCTACCGAGGTGGTATCTCAGGGAATCTGGTAAGGTCTGTCTTAATAACGAAAGGGGTCTCTGTAGTAGTTAGAGAGCTTACCATATCAGCCTAAACGTGTCCCAAGGACAATTCGGTGAGTGCACGACTTCAATACTAATTTACCATCAAAACCCTCGACTTAGTTTTTGTTTCGCCATACAGTCCACTAATTTGAATAAATAAATATAACATTTTCTTGGCCCTAGGAGCCGTATCTATCAGTCCACTAATTTGAATTTCGTTCGCGGTATAAAAACAGAGAAAATATAACATTTTCTTGGCCCTAGGAGCCGTATCTATCTAGTAGTGACCTAATTCTAGCCTTTTCTTGTGTTTTTATATCGAATTTCTTGAATTTTAATGTATTTTTTGTTTTTATTAAAATCCGAGGGTAATGTATAAAAGTTCTAATTTCGAATTCGAAAAGTTAGCGTCAGTAATTTTCGTAGTGTTGGTAGCATAAATGATTGTTTGGTTGGTAATATAAAGTTGTACCAATTTTTCGTATAGTCTGTAGTCTATGACTATATTTGTCGTTCAATTCATTCGATTTAATTTTGTTTGATTGGCAATAGTGCAAAGCTTTCTAAGTCCTTACAAGTGTCAAATAGTGTCGTGTCGTGTCAGTAGGTATCATTTCAATAGTTTATTTACAAAGTTTACGTTTGTGAAAAGTGCTTACCGGTGGCTTTTATTTGTGAATTTACGATTAAAAAGTGTAGTTTAACGTTCGAAAATGCCGGACACAAAAGAGGATTCAGTAGATAACAATCGAGTAGCACGGGATTACGCTCTCATGCGGGTTGAGATGATGTCTTCGACAGATCTGTTTGGATACACAGAAACTGATCTGTTGGAGATCGAAATACAATTCCACGATGCTCAACTCAAAGTTCTCAAAGCAACTAGCGTTGTTGATAGGGACACGGAACTTTCTGTTACAATCACTTTCGATAAAATGTTTCGTGAGATAAAGCAGCGATTGTTATCGACTCAAATACCTACCAACAATTCGTATTGTGTTTCTGTGAAACTACCTAACATTTCTATTAAACCATTCGATGGTAACGTGGATAACTGGATATCGTTTATTCAGTTAGATTCTTTAGTGCACAAACGAGAAATTTCTCCTGTCGAAAAGTTACACTATTTGTTGTCGAGCTGTCAAGGTAAGGCCTATGATTTGATTAAAAACTTTCCTTTAACTGATGATAGTTACATGAATGCATATGATACTTTGAATAAATATTATAATAGAGAGCGGTAAATTGCATTTACATATTATGAAAAAATGTTGAATTGTGAAGCAATTAAAACAAAATATAGTTCAGAATTGGAACGTGTGCATCGTACCTTTGCAGAAAACTTAGCCATTTTGGATAAATATGAACTGCCTGATCGTAACTTCATGCTGTTCCATCTATTATGGTTGAAGCTGGACGGGTTTACGCGTGAAGCATTTCAGTTACAATTTAATTCTGATAAAATACCGAAGTTTGAACTATTGCAAAGTTTTATTGAAAAACATTATCGTGCCATGGACATGTCAAATACCAAATCAAGTACTACTGGAACTACTAGTACTCAACCTAGTTTTCGAAAGGGAAAGTCTTCATCATTTGTGGTGGCCACTGCCAATTGTGTGTGTTGTTCGAGACAACACAACCTCGAGTCGTGTGACAAATTCTTGAAGTTGTCAACCCAATCTCGCTTCAACTTTGTTAAAGAAAAGAAACTTTGTCTATTGTGCTTATCGCCCTCTCATGTAGTAAGATATTGTCATTCGGGCTCAAAGTGTGACAAATGCCAGTTTTCACATAATGGATTATTGCATTTTGATAGGAAGCCTACAATTGAGTCTGCTGAAGATGCCCGAAATAAAAATATTGTTTTAACGTCAACTAACAAAAATGACCATGTGTTGTTTGCAACTGCAAAGATTTTAGTTATGGATTGTCATGGTAAGTATAAACCAATTAGTCTTATTGGATTGTGCAAGTGCTAGTAATTTTGTGTCAGAATCTTGTGCCAAATCTCTTGGGTTGCAAATAACGAAAAGTCATCATTCGGTAAATGGCATTGTATTAGCAGAAACATTAGGGTCGTTGTCGTGTTGTGTCAGGTCAATGAATGGTAATTTCAATTTGGACTTGGAAGCTTTCGTGTTGCCATCAATATGTTCTGACCAACCCGCACAACAGATAGAATCATCGTCATGGTCACACCTTATCGGATTGAAACTTGCAGATCCTGATTTTAATACTCCAGGACCGGTTGACATGCTGTTGAATGCAGACGTTTTTTCGTCATCATTGCTTCCTGGCCTGAAGAAGGGTAAACCAGGGCAGCCCAACGCTTTGAACACCAACTTTGGTTGGATATTGGTTGGTAGTTGTGATGCTAAATATCACACCACAAATTCTCGTTGTCGTAACCCGCAAAATAAAATTTGCTTTTTCGTGTCGAATTTGTCATTGGATAACTCTCTCAAAAAGTTTTGGGAGGTAGAGCAAGTTGGATCTCAACCTAAAATATTGTCGAAGGAAGACCAACTTTGTGAGGAGTATTTCACTCAACACCATTGTCGTAAGAATGAAGGAAGATTTGTCGTTCCTTTACCTTTTGTCGATCCGTTAAATAGGCCAAGTTTTGTGAACTCTCGTGCTCTAGCTTTGTTTTTTAGAATTGAACCCAGAATTCAAGGAATTATATGTTGCTTTTATGGAGGACTATGAGGCTTGCCACCATATGGAAGAGGTAGAGCCACCCACTGTCGATGATGGCCTCTTTTTCTACATGCCCCATTTCGGAATTTTATCGGGATCAACCAGCACGCCTCTTCGTGTAGTTTACGATGCCAGTTCCAGGGACTCTAGATCGGTTTCTTTGAATGACACATTGTTGTCAGGACCAAAACTCCAAACAAATATATTCGAATTGTTGGTCCGCTTTCGCTGGCATGCAGTTGTGTTCACAGGGGATGTCAAACAAATGTATCGCCAAATTTTAGTGCCAGAAGGTGACTCAGATTATCAGCGCATACTGTGGAGGTCGTCGGTTGATGAACCGGTGCGTGACTATAGACTCCTAACTGTTACCTACGGAGTTACCTCCGCACCAAGCACCAAGCTCTCCGCACCATTGCCCAACTAGCTAAGGAAGCTAGCTCTGACTACCCTCTAGGCTCTGCGATACTAAGTAGAGACATTTTTGTTGATGATGTCGTGAGTGGTGCTGACTCTGTCAGTCAGGCGCTAGAGCTGAGATTGGAACTCACCAAAATTCTGTCATCAGGTGATTTTGACCTCCGCAAATGGACATCAAATCACCCAGATTTCTTCGTTGATTTACCCCCTAAAGACTTGTATTCTGAAGATTTCAAACGATTTGAAGACGTCTCTGATGTTTCATTGAAGATTTTAGGCCTCTTGTGGCTGTCACATTCGGATTGTTTTCGTTTCAAAGTTCTCGTTGAGAATCGTAGATGTACGAAACGAACAATATTGTCAGAGCTAGCTCGTATCTATGATCCCCTCGGTTTTCTCGGACCGGTAACCTTCTACCTGAAGTACCTGGTGCAACTTTTATGGATTTCGGGCGTCTCGTGGGATGAGAACGCTCCCGACTTTATCGTTTTGGAATGGATGCGATTCAAATCACAGTTGTCGTTGTTGTCAAATATATCCATGCCTCGTCGTATGATATCGTCCTTTGTCGTGTTACAGGTCCATGGATTTTCGGACGCTTCGGAGCGTGGAATGTGCGCTGTTACCTACGTGCGTGTTGTCGATGCAGAAGGTTGTTGTTCTGTAAATTTTTGTGCCGCACGTTGTAAACTTGCACCTCTCAGCAAACTTTCAATACCTAGATTGGAACTCCAGGCTGCAGTTTTGCTGTCAGATTTGCTACTTAGATTTTGTAGAAACTATAAGTATAATAAATAGGTCGTAATAATTTAGTACTTCTTTTTTTTTTATCTAATTTTGAACGGGTTAAACAGATCATTCAATGGTTCATTATGTAGGTCTAGTTTTGAAAGTACTTCATTTTAATACTTTGATGTTATTCCTATTTCTTGATTTTGTCTTCAATTGTTGACTATTGTCAAAATCAAAGAGGCAAAATTTGGGGAGAAAATCACGGCAGTATCGATAAAATATTATGCCTGAAGGTCTACTATTATTATTTTATTTTACAGGAAATAAAGAAATACCGTTCAAAGATATGCCGAAAAGAACTGCAGAGCCTGCGATGAAACTGAAGGAGCTTTGACCATGTTTGTTGCAGAGCATTGCTCTACAATGAGTATAGATCATTTAAGAAAGTTGTGCAAAATATGTTTTAAAGATTAAGCTGTAGGCTACTTTCCTACACATTATAATTATTTACATTAGCTCGCAAATTACACTGCAAATATTATTACTATATACATCATTCATCATTAACAACTATTACAACTATTTACATATACAAATATTGTATTATTTACATATTGTATCTGTCTATATTATCCTACATTAATATAATATCATTCATAGTCGATAGCGATAATCGTCATCGGTTATCGACCTTTATCGCATCACGAAACGAATAGCGATGTGCTGGCGCGCGCGACTGTTAAGCTAACCAGTAAATCCTGAGATGCAACGCGGAGCGCATGCACGTCTTACGGACGCTGCTCATTGTCTATCGCGCGTATCGTATTATTCACGCTCTCTTTATAATATATTGTTTTGGTGCCGCTAATAAAATACACTACACAACACTACAGCTACTGACACTAGTGTTCTGTTGTGCCTTCGGATTTTACTCTTACTTGGAAACCTACCTACCTACACCCACGGATTGAACAGGCAGGAATTTATGGAGGAATATCTATTTATATTAATAATACACATAGACTGACCCATTACCATAAACCCTAGTTCCATAAAGCAACCGAGGAACTAAAATTGCATCGTACTAAATGCACGGCAATTATGACAAATGTACTGGCACCTCACTTTCGTCAGGAACTTTTGGACGACAACGGAAACCAAAAATTCAGTATACTGATGGACGAATCTACAGTCGTAAGTGTTAGTAAATATTTTGTCCTCGTGATTAGGTATTATAATACAGAACAGCAATCAATTGTAAGTTCATTTTTAGAATTGGTTCCTGTTGAAAGTGCAGATGCAAGAGAGCTTGTAAATAGTCTAGCTTCGTGTTTACACAAGCATTAACTAAACATTGGACAAATGATTGGCATAGGAACTGACAATGCATCGGTTATGACTACAATTAATTAATGCAGTTTTATCTGTAGCTGATTTTTCATTCTGTGAATGGTAAAGTGACAGGTGGAGCGAATTACGTAGCGCTACCATATGACGATCGCCGACGGTGCAGTTGCACTTTGCACTTATTATTAGGGAAACATCAAATAGCATGTCGTCAACCGACGGAACTTGTTATTTGATTATTGTAATGATTGGCATTCCATATTCCTACTTCGATGTGGAAACATTCATTTATAACTTAAGTGATTAATTGTAATTTTGATTTTAATTAAATTAGTAAACCATATTTCGTATTTTTTTCGATCCTCCTTCTGCTGCTAACGTATTTGGCGCAGACGGTAGGATACCCGCGGGAAGACTTCGGGACTCTTCTAATATCGATAAACGCGTCGCGAGTCACCCGAGTGGCTATCAAGCTCCATAAACGGGTATCCAGAATCTACGGACCTGCAGCAGACCGGACGGAGAATCCAAACCTTGATTCACGGAGAGAAACCAGATATGCAATATATGTAAGTACACTTGAATTATTCTCGTGCTGCTTCCCTTATTCCTAAGTCAATCTTAAGCCTCAAGATTTACCATCCCCGAGCCTCCAGTGCGCGGAAACCTGAATCTCGCCAGGCCCGCCAACGAGTACTTGATAGTAATAGAGATATAGAGTTAGATAATTTTGAATTAGAGAAGTTATTTAGAATACAATTAGAAATGGCTGAATGGTGAATGGCGATATTTGAGGCCCTCCCGCCTTGTCCCGAAATTTGATGGTAACATTCTCACACGTTTTATTAAAATATGTGATCAGTTAGCCACGACTTATTTGAGTACTGTCCCCGGTAGCGAGTTTCCTAATGCATGTCTATTAAGCGGAATACTTAATAAGATCACCGGGACCGCTGCATGCGCCATCAATTCCAATGGAATACCAGAAAATTGGTTAGGCATTCGAACTGTCTTGATTAATATTTTTTCGGATCAGCGTGATGAAACAGCGTTGTACAATGACCTCTCCCTGGCTATGCAGGGTAATAAAACACCTCAGGAATTTTATGATCATTGCCAAACTTTATTCAGTACGCTAATAACATACGTTACTTTACATGAAGCCGTACCGACTACCATAGAACCGAAGCGCGAATTATATCGGAAAGTTACCATGCAGGCTTATGTTCGCGGCTTAAAAGAACCCTTAGGGTCCCGTATAGGTTGTATGCGCCCCGCCACCATTGAAAAAGCGCTTGAGTATGTTCAGGAAGAACTGAACATAATGCACCTACAGTCACGGAACGTGGTCCCTAAAAGTCAGCCGACCCCTAAGTTCACACCCGCACTACCTGGGGTACCTTTTGCACCCCCGCGACCTCATAATTTCCAGATGCCATCACCTAATTGGCCAGTCCCTGTGGGAATGCGCCCCATGAGGCCTTCGCCTCAACCTTTTAAATTTGCAGACTAAAATCAATATCGCATGCCCACAAATACACAACGAATGTTCGCTGCACCACCACCTAATTACAACCCCCGTAGTAACGTTTTTCGTTAACCACCCCGAAATAATCCACCTCAATATCAAGGCCCTCAGCCTATGAGCGGAGTTCAGCGTTTCACTCCCAAACACTTGCCCCATACTAAAATGGCAATGGGCCATGGTTGGAGCAAGTACGGAAACCCGCCGCCAACAAATTATTTTAAACCTCGCGAAACAAACATGAATGAGTGTGCGATTACGACAACGACTCGTATTACGGCTATTACCAGGAACCGGAGTACAATTACTATACCGATTATACTGACAGTGGTTTTGCCCCCGGTTTCACTTCTGACTCAACTTATTACGACATGACTATGGATAACCAACTGCTTGACGATTCTCAACCACAAGCAGGACCTCGCCATGCTGAGCAGGATTTTCAGGAGGTTTCGACGTCACAAAAACCAACATAGAATTAAACCTCCAGACGCAGAGACAACTACCCTATATTCAAATCGCGGACCCCCCTTTAAAACTTCTAATAGATACGGGTGCTAATCAATCTTTTATAAGCCCCGAGGCCGTTGAGAAATACTTCTCTGAGTATCCCCTCAATTTTGATCCGTTTGAAGTAACCAACATACACGCGACAAGTAGGAACAATTATTCTATTACCTTGTCGTGCTTCTCAGAATTTAATGACGCTGATAGCATGAAGTTATTCATTTATCGATTTCATGACTATTTCGATGTGCTTATAGGTTTAGATTTAATGAGTAGTTGGGAAGCCCGCATAGATTTGAGAGAAGGTCAATTATTGACTCGAACTGCGTCAAATTCCATCAGAATGTACAACTCGTGTAACGTGAACTTGTACGAAGATATTATTCCAGCGGGGACTTCTAAAGTCATTCTTATCCCCGTGGATATACCAGACGGCGATGCTTTTATTAATGAACAAGTCCTGTGTAACTGCATAGTGCACGAATGAATAACCACCGTTCCTAATAACCGTGGCTATTTGGAAATCGAGAACCCGACTCCAAATGACGTGATATTCTCACTTGATCGTCCAGCGCACGCGGAATTATTTAATACCGAGTGCACGCGTACTCAACAAGTAACGACGCGCGCACAAGATGTAGTTTCACGTTTACGAACAGACCATTTAAACCAAGAGGAAAAAGCCAATCTTATAACTCTTTGTTCTCGTTACTCGGACGTATTTTATATTGAAGGTGAGGGTCTAACCTTCACAAATAAAATCAAACATCGGATTAGGACCACCGACGAGATGCCGGTGCACACTAAAAGCTATAGGTATCCATTCGTGCATCGCCAGGAAGTTAGTGACCAGATAGGAAAAATGTTGGAACAGGGTATCATACGACCATCTGAATCCGCATGGAGCTCCCCCATCTGGGTAGTCCCATAAAAGGTAGACGCCTCTGGAAAGCAGAAATGACGCCTCGTGGTTGATTTTCGCAAAGTAAACGAAAAAACTCTGGACGACAAATACCCCATTCCAAATATTAGCGACGTTCTTGACAAATTAGGGAAGTGCCAATATTTTACAACTTTAGATCTGGCAAGTGGCTTCTAACAAGTCGAAATGGATCCTCAGGATGTTGAGAAGACCGCATTTAATGTCGAACACGGGCACTTTGATTCTCCGAATGCCCATGGGACTCAAAAATTCGCCGTCCACGTTTCAACGTGTTATGGACAATGTCCTTAGAGGGCTTCAAAATGAGATATATCTAGTCTATTTGGATGATATCATAGTGTTCAGTACATCCCTCCAGGAACACATGATTAATCTCGAAAAAGACTTCCAGAGACTTCGAGAGTCCAACTTTAAGATCCAGATGGACAAATCTGAGTTCTTAAAGCTTGAGACTGCCTATCTAGGCCATATCATTAGCAGAAATGGTTTAAAGCCAAACCCCGACAAGATTTCCGCAGTTTATTTATTTATTTATTTTATCCATTTTATATTATTATCCATTCATGACGTTAAAAAATACCCCATCCCTAAGACTCCGAAGGAAATCAAACAATTCTTAGGCCTTCTCGGTTATTACCGAAAATTCATCTCAGATTTTGCTCGTACTACAAAACCCCTTACGCAGTGCCTGAAAAAAGGTAGAAAAATCATTCTCGACAGTGAATATGTCAACTGTTTTGAAAAATGCAAGACTCTCTTAACTAATGACCCCATCTTGTAATACCCAGATTTTAGTAGAGAATTTAATTTGACGACCGAAGCTTCAAATGTTTATTAAGCTGTTAAGCTATTAAGCTATTGGAGCCATACTTTCACAGGGTCCGATAGGATCAGACAAACCTATCTGTTATGCATCTCGAACTTTAAATGAGAGCGAGATGAATTACAGTACCATTGAGAAGGAACTCCTTGCCATAGTCTGGGCCACAAAATATTTTAGGCCCTACCTATTTGGACGAAAGTTTAAAATCTTGACTGACCATAAACCATTGTTGTGGATGATGAATTTGAAAGAACCAAATTCACGTCTTACGAGATGGCGACTAAGACTGAGCGAATATGACTTTACTGTTATTTATAAAAAAGGAAAATGTAACACAAACGCGGACGCCCTTTCTCGCATAGAAATCCATACGAAAGAAGCAATGTCCTTAATAGAAGAAATTGACGATCTTAATTCCTTGATGGGCAATCCATCTGACACCATAATCGCCCTAGCAAACTCTTCCACTGAAACGGTACATACAAGCAACGAAAATCCAATTTTAGAAATTCCTAGAACAGACGAACTCCTCAATAAATTCAATCGTCAGATATATTTTACTCTTGTTAACGACGTAAAGAAAATACCCACAGTGATTAAACCATTTGACACTCACACACGTATCAGCATCCAGCTATCGGAATCCAATCTGGAGGAAGATGTGATAAACGCAGTAAAAGAGTATGTTAATCCCAAGGTCAAGACAGCTATTCTTATAAATCCACCGTTGGCCATGTATTCAAATATCCCGATCTTTCAGAACAAGTTTAGAAGCCTATCTATGAATCTTGTCTTAGCTAAATCTGAGTTAGAAAATGTCAAAGAATATCTCCGACAACAAGAGATCATCCGCCACTATCATGATGGGAAAACCAACCATCGCGGAATCAATGAATGTCATTTAGCCCTTTCTCGCAAATACTATTGGCCAAAGATGAAAGAGCAAATTATAAAATTTATAAGTATCTATTTCCTATCGTATCCCCTATCGATAGGATAGATAGGATAGGATAGGATACGATAGGATCCCTATACTACCCTATCGTATTTAGCTTGTCCGCCATCTGTGGACAAGCTAAATACGATAGGCATCCGATCAGACCTCAATTTAATGTTGTACCCCCAGCCACTTAACCATTTGAAATAATCCATATGGATTTATTCACCGCACAAAATGAAAAGTATGTAACCTTTATTGACCTTTTTACTAAATACGGTCAAGCTTATCATCTGCGTGACGGAACACCTGTCAGCATTTTACAAGCTCTTTTGCTATACTGCCATTGACATTGTCATGGGAACGCCATGGTGGGCATGCCGTTCCCATAAAAATCATCACAGACAACGTAACAGAGTTTACCAATCAGCTGTTTATGGAATTTACACGGCTACATAAGATAAACCATCATAGAATATTACCTCATTCCCAATGACAATGGCAATATTGAACGATTTCATTCAACACTTCTTGAACACCGCAGAATCCTCAAACTACAACATAACGACGAAGCGATAATAAATATTATGCCCTACGCTATTATAGCCTACAACAGCTCAATACATAGCTTTACGCGATGCAGACCATTTGACTTATTGACTGGACATTTTGATCCCAGAGACTGCCTTGACATTGACATAACGCAACAGTTATTACAACAATACGTACAAGCCCATAAGGATCAGATGAGGAAACTCTATGACATAGTAAATTCTTCATCTCTTGCTAATCGTACCGCACAAATCGAGCTCAGAAATAAGAACCGGGAACCCGAGAAGGAATACGCACCCCAACAACAGATTTTTATAAAGAATCCTCTTGCTAGTCGACAAAAGGTAGCTCCACGCTACACACAGGACACTGTCTTAGCTGACAAACCAATCCACATATACACTTCCAAAAAACGTGGCCCCATAGCTAAAGCGGGACTAAAGCGTGTCCCTAAAAAAGCCAATTTGTTACAGGATCCTGCTACTAACGATCCTCCCAATGATTCGACCTCAAGAGATAATACTTGAGAGCCTAGATGACGGACCGGGACTACTACCTTATATACTCGGCCTGATGAAAATCACTACTCACCACCATACATTCCTGCAGTACGTACAATTGAATGACATCGAAAATAATGTCCACACATTACAGACTCAATTACTAAGCTATCAAGACAAAATGACAAACAATACTTACTCCCTATATAAGCTTGGCAAAGTTTTAGATCAATTACAATCTTTAGAACCTAATCGAGTTAAAAGAGGCCTTGTAGATGGACTGGGTTCCATTATAAAAAGTATAACAGGAAACCTAGATCACACTGATGCGTTAAAGTATAATGAGGCAATTGAAACCTTGGAAAATAATCAAAATAAAATAGTAACTGAATTCAATGACCACATAAGTATGAGTAAAGAGTGGATGTTCAAACATAGTGACGTACTGGCACAATTAGTTGACAATCAAAATAGAGTTAATAATACGATAGAATTAATTTTAGGAAGTAACGCATTAAGAGAAAATAGTTTAATTAAGTATGAATAATAGTTTAATTATAGTTTGCCCAGCTCCTAGAAGTAATAGGCGAAAATGTAGAAGATCTTGCTCAAGAGCTACTTAGAATAGAAAATAGTTTAGCCTTCATTCGTGATTCTAGTACGCACCACCATGATAGACATTGAGGTACTAGGGTCAATGGTTAATAAGCTAGGAAATGTATATGGTAGAGAGCAAATTTTAGATTTAGAACTTACAGAATATTACGACATTATAATACCAGGATCATACTATGTCGATAAAATGATAGTTTTCATTTTTAAGTTTCCGATAATCTCTAAAGATAGTTATGACTTATATAGATTATCGATAGTACCTAACAAACACGCGCAGGCTCTTATCCCATCCTTTCCCTTCATTGCAACTAAGGAGATGTCGTTCGTGTACATAGAGGCAGAATGCCCTAAGTTGAAAACTGGTATCTCTGTGGGAAGAGAATCCCTCATCAGATTCGCACCAAATCTGACTGCATTCAAGAATTAATCACTAATCAAGTCCTTTAGGAATCCTGCCAACTCACGACAGTCACCCTCATAAAAGAAGCCATGGAGAAACTAGACAACCAGCACTGCATCCTGTCCTTCCCCCAACACACGAAGGCACAACTCATCTGCAGCCGAAAGGAATACAAATCGCTTCAAGGAAGCTACCTCACCACGATACCCGTTGGATGTCGCCTGAAATCTGAAGAATTCACTATCGCAAACGATAATGATGAAATCAAAGGTCAACCTCTCAAACTGACGAAGATACCCAACGACGTTAAGAAACAAGCTACAGTAGCGACTCACATCAGGCTGAACTCCATCGATCTCCAAGGACTACACAGCATCCAAAATAAAATCATGCTCCAGGCCCTTCTACAAATGGATAACCTGAAAACATATTTCTTTTATCATACGACAGTTCCATTCTATGCTGTAGTATCCAGTGCAGTCGCACTCATTATCATTCTAATGTTCCGGCGCTACATAGAACGATGTTACAGAACCACGAAGGACGATCCTCCAATCACTATCCAGGAGAGGAAAGAAGATCCTGACAATGTCCCGGCAACATTTTCACTGAACGTGCTAAAATAGTCGCCGTTCTAAGGGTGGAGGAATTACGTAGCGCTACCATATGAAGATCGCCGACGGTGCAGTTGCACTATGCACTTATTATTAGGGAAACATCAAATAGCCGATGCAGCATATCGTCAACCGACGGAACTTGTTATTTGATTATTGTAATGATAGGCATTCCATATTCCTACTTCGATTTAGAAACATTCATTTATAACTTAAGTAATTAATTGTAATTTTTATTTTAAATAAATTTGTAAACCATATTTCGTTTTTTTTTTCGATCCTCCTTCTGCTGCTAACGTATTTAGCGAACTACGTGCGCCAGTTTGTTTACTCACAATAATAATACATACTGCGACCAATTATTGAAAATCACTGACTGCGTTATATTATAGTTTTGGAGCATCATACATTTTGGATCTCAACAGTAAGTCACCAATTAATTATACATAGGTACTGGTATTAATGCGTAGGTACATAAGTTCGTTTCCTGCTGCTAACATGTTCTTGTAATTTTAGTGGAGTGTCGAATAGCCAGCTAGAAGAGTTGCTGCAGCACCTCATGGCGTATCCAGGCCTTGTCAAAGGCGTTGGTTTGGGAGCGAGATCAAAGGAGACCATTGATCGAGAGTGGAATGATCTCGCTACCAGGCTAAACGCTCACGGCGGTGGTACTAATAAGACTGGCCAGCGGTGGAAGCGAGTAATGTATATTTTTTTCTTTTATAGGTCGCATGTATCTATTTGTACCTATCGTGTTTGGTTTGTTGCCTTATAAGATGATGCTTATTTTTTAAATCCATAGTTTTTTTTTTAATTCTTGACAAAAAAAAGCTGCCAAAATAAGGCGAGAAGCTACTGGTGGTGGGCCAGCTACCCTTGACGATTTATCAGAGACTGATATATTTTTTTAGCGATAATCGGAAGGTGCTGTATATGGTGACACATTGCACAGGGTGCCTGCAATTGTAAGCTTTTCATCATTTCATTTCAGTCATATTTATTTGCATACTTTCAGTCAAAAATAACTCTTTATTTACTCGTTTCTATTGCTTACATAAAAGCATGTCCATTGTTTAAATATCTTCATTACAACAATTATTTTTCTAATTCCCTTTAGAAAAATTATTAGAAGCAGTAAAAGCCTGAAAAATAAGTAGAAGCCTGTTGCTTTGCTTGAGAAACTGAAAACTGAAAACACCTACGCATGTGGAACTATCCGAAGTAATAAAAAAGGACTGGCCGGAAATATGCTCGCTGATTCTCAAATGAAAAGGGGCGACAGTGGTCATCGATTTTCAAATTTAGACATTGGAAATGGAAAGATAACAAAGTGGTTCATTTAGTATTTAATTTCCATGGGAACCAAGAGACAACTGTCACTGTGTCACGTAAAGAAAAAAATGGATCGAAGTCTGCCGTCCGCCCTGTAGCTGTCTAAGATTACAATAGTTAAAGCTGATCGTTTGAGAGCCCTTTACTGTATAGATCGCAAGGGAAGGTGTGAGGTTTGTAGTTTGAAGAAGATTCAGTCGAATAGTAAATGTTCGCATTGCAACGTGTTTTTGTGTGTAAATAAAAAGAAAAATTGTTTTGTTGAATACCACGAGGTGAATCTGTAATTAAAAACCATTAATTTAATTATTAATAAGTCATGATTGGATCTCATTACTGTTGTTGTTTCTATCAAAGTTCCTAACATTGTGATAACACGAAGTTCCTGACGGTACTTTAAAGACTAGGTCTTGGAAATAGTACTTCTAGGTATAATAAAAATCTAAAAAAAACTGTGCGTTTCCTCCTTTTACCTACCTTATTATAATAATAAAGTTCAAAAGGTTTAATTTCCTTAATTTGGTAACATTTTCCTCTGGATTCTTATTAAATTATTAAATACTACTCCGGGCAATGGCTATTTGGAGACAACATCACGAAAAAATTTATTAACAGTCAATAGTGACCACATGATTTAAAAAAATAATATCGACGGGTAAAAGGATACAAAAAAAAACTGATACAAGCGCCACATTGGGCGATATTGAGTTATATATATATATATCGTTAGAATCAGCGATTTTTTTCTGCGTCGTTTGAGTTGGTTTCAATGCACAATAAAACACTTTTTTGGCGCTTGATTCCATTGCAAATTTGGATATCATTTCTGACATTGCAGTGTTAACCGACGAAAAATAGTTTTTTTTTCAGATGTGTATTTAAGTCTGTTTCAATATAACAAAAAATTACTTACCTTTTGAGCTTTTTTACAAGGTAAGTAATTTTTTGAGCTTTACACTTGAGCTTTTTTGCCTTATTTTTTATTTTTGACAAAAGTATTTTCAATCTTTTTTACCTGATCTACAATAAATGACATTGTACTATGATACATTTTACCTTGATCGGGTTCGTTAATGTTCGTCAGTTGAATCATTTTACTTTGAACTGATACACATATTGATGTCACTTTAGTCGTTATACTCTGAACTAATTCAGAAGACAAAGTCACTTAAGCTTTTCTTCTCTGAACCAATTTTGTTGTTCCGTATCGCTTCAATCAGTTTTTCATCAAATTCACAAAATTACACATTTAATCCGTTTAATCTTGATGGCTTTTACAAAGATTTTGCATTTGAAACATTAAACAAATGCAATGGCCCTTAAACCTTTCTACCTATATTGTGAAATAATAAAGAGAGCTCGTTAAATCATGGCAAATTTCTAGGGCCATGTTTTTTGTGTCATTTGATCCTACGGAAATCACGCGCCGATAACTTTGAGTTACACACCTACTATAGGAACACGTTCCCACGCGGGCGGTTCAATCCAGTCATCCAGTTTATTGGTACTGAACAAAAAGTGAAGAATATAGCAGCACTAACTCAAAAACACTGTGAAGAACTCCAACCAACAATGACTGAAATAATTCTAGATGAAAAGATGGAAATAATGCGAAAATCTTTAGATGGCGAAAACAATGAAATAACATTACGTGATGCAGGAAATGACAGTACGAATACGCATAAAATAACAGACAAGAATGACACAAAAGTATGAAAACAAGTTACGTCGATTCCCTTTGGGAAGAAGACTTTGTCTGGGATTCAACATCATGGAAAGATACTGATGATGAAACTACATCGAGTGGAAAAATACTGAAACAGAAGGGAAAAACGTCTAAAAAAATTGTGAATCAACAGATGAAAAAGCAGGAGATGAAGGTTTGAAGAAAAAAAAGAAAAAATAGAAGATTAATTGAAAAACAATATCGACAATAAGGAAAAGGATACGTAATAAAATAACATCAAACCATCTGAACCCATGCTCTTGAAAGAAATGCGGTCATAATTGTGAAGCGACAGATGAAGAAAAAATAAAGAACTAATTTGCTTACTTTTGGAGTTTTACTTCATCAAAACGAAAGGATTGGTTAGTAGTTTTAAATAATAAACAAGAAGCGAAGATAAAACGCGTTCAAGATTTAGGATATTGGGCCAATACGTTTGAATATTTCATCAACGAAGGAGGTCGTCGGCAAGTGTGTTTCAAATTTATTTTGAAGACACTTGTCAAAAGCACTTTTATTACACGCTGTATAATGCAAATTACGGTTTGTCAAAAGAAGATGGAAGAGGAAAAAGAATCCCAGCTAAAAAGACTAGCGTTGCCAATCGAGAGTCAGTAACAAAATATATAAAGAATCTTCCAGCTCTTCCATCTCACTACTGTAGAAAATACTCCAGTCTATATCTACCAGTTGAGTTTAAGAGTCTAAAGAACGTATACAGAATTTACAAAGCAGATCGAACCGGTCAGTCATTAGACGTCGTCAGTGAAAATAAATTACGAGAAATATTTAAAAACGAATTCGATATTGAATTTCATGTACCAAAAGAAGACATATATAATAATATAATACAATATATATAATATTATTAGCAACCAGAAGTGGGTTTATTAAAAAAATATACACGATCACACACACAGTTATTATTAAACTCAACAAAGTAAATTAAACACTGTTACAAAATCAAATGGGGGGGAATATAAGAAACTCAAGAAATATTCAGGAACGTCCGGCTCCTTCGACTGCTGGCAGAAAGTGGCGTTCCGCTCTCGCTGCCTCGACGAGGAAAAAAAGGTCTGCCCGGCTGGATCTAGTTTCAGCTGGTATTGTGCGCAAACAGGTCATCACGCGATGCTAAGCCCCGCCTCTAGGCTTCGCCTACTTCCTGTTTTTCTCCTAACAATATATATATATATATATATATTAAGTGCCTGTGCTTTGAAAAAAAAACCTGCCGGATTCATAAACGAAAAGAAGGAATGCTTCAAAAACAAGATTCAAAGTCAAAGTATGTTATTATTAATAGGCAAAAATAATAGCACTTTCACAAGTCAACATTAACATTTCATGAACAAGGAGAAATACATACAATATTATAAAAAGATTAATTCAATAAAAATTGAGATAAACTAAGTATTCTTTGAGTTTGAAAAGCAAATTTCCCTTTCATGTGCCAACAGAGTTAAATCTCACACTGGAAAAGGAAATACCCTTCGGACTCTACCGGTGCTTCGGAAATTCGCCCGTTAGAGAAAAGAGCACCAAGAAACTTGAATTGAAGATTGAACTTCCACAGAGACTTGAAAGAATCCATCTATGTTATGGACTTCATTTGATTTGCAGAAGGTCTTGAATACTCCCCATGGAAATTTTATTCTATTTTTCTACACCAGAAAGTATTCAGTTTCATCATCATCATCATTTCAGCCTTCAGAAGTCCACTGCTGAACATAAGCCTCCGCCAAAGAGCGCCACGGCAGACGGTCTTGTGCCGCCTCCATCCACCAACTCCCTGCGATGGCTACAATGTCGTCCGTCCAACATGTAGGGGGTATCCCTACATTTCTCTTGCTTGATCGTGGTCGCCATTCCAGAACCTTTATTCCCCAGTGGTAGTCGGCTATGCGAACTATATGGCCTGCCCATTGCTACTTCACGTAGTGTCCACTACACGTAGTGAAACTTCAAGCATAGCTTTCTCCATTGTACGCTGCGCGACTTTGAGCTTGTGTATGAGACCAATAGTTAGCGACCACGTCTCAGTACCGTATGTCATCACTGGCAACACGCACTGATTATAACTTTCGTCTTGAGGCACTGCGGTATATGTGACGAGAAGATATGGCGTAATTTCCCGAAAGCTGCCCATTCGAGTTGTATTCGTCGATTGACCTCTTTGTCGAAGTTGAATCTACCCAGTTGGATCGTCTGTCCTAAGTAGACGTGTCCTAGTAGTAGAACGATAATATCGTTCCCAACATAGACCGGCATGGGTGCGACATAGGCATTTGACATAATTTTTGTCTTACCCATGTTCATACCTATTAAGACCCACCTGTTGGGAAACAATATTGAGGTCACTGAGCATTGTGCTTAGGTCTTCCAGGGTTTCTGCCATGATGAATACATTATCAGCAAATCGAAGATGAGTGATGCATTCGCAATTTATGTTAGTTCCAGTCATGCTATATAAAAAAAAATTAACAAGAATTTAAAGATTTCAAAAACTTTGAAGAGTTTACTGACAAATACTTTAAAATAAATCTTTAGGGAAAAATAAACAAAATTCGAATTGCCAATATTAAGAAATCAGCGTTACATAATATTTTAGTGAAATAAGCAAAATAAATTATTAAATAATTGTTAATCCTAACAAATACAAGACAATATTACCGATACCTAAAAGTAAACACAATGATTTAAAGAAACTGTGCGAGACTAGTGTAATCCCCAAGATTTTCCACTGCGAATATTTGAGCTTACCGTTGTCAATGAAAGAAATGGGAGAGATGTTTTGGTAGAGACTGACTGGAGGGTGAATTGGAAAAATAAGCCTTATGTTAATGAAATAATAAGACATAAAAGAGAGATAGAGAGAGAAATAAAAGTAAAGTAGGAAGTGAAGGATAATGATAGCAAAAGAGGTAAACAGTGAGCCTATCAAAAACATTTTATTATTTTGTTAATTAAAAGACTGAAAGATAACGCCATAGCATTGTTTGTCAATCTCATATATAGTAAGAATAATAATAATAATTATAATAATGTTAATAGATAAGTAAGCATGTTGTTCCTAATGCTACAATACGTATTTTGTGTGCCTTTAGGTTCCTTATTTTGATCAAAAATAATATTACCTAAGTATTAGTACAAGTTTAGTGCTGTGTAATTTGTTTATTGATGATTATTATTAATATAATAAGACACAATTCAGAGTTAAAATAAATGTTGACTGTCAAAATAATCTGTTATTTCAATTGTTCATAAATTCTTCAAGTGATTTGTTAGTAACTATTATTTTTAAAAACAATAGCTCAAAGATCAAAATTGCCAAAAATATCATTAGGTCTATGAACTGAAGTATTTTGTTGAAGATATGGTTGTAATTTAAGTCATTTTTCCTCTTCCGTATAAAACATACTTTCACCGTTATGTTATTTTGCCATGATCTATTTTCCATAAGTCTTGTATATAGACTATTTTGCCTCATTCCGTTACGGGATCCCTTTATCAAGACAAAATGACTTAAATCATAAGCCATTTTGTCTTGAACAATGTGTTATAATTATGGCATATAAATCTCTACACCTTAGTCTGTTAAAATCTTTTCTTGTATTTGAATCACTTTGCCTTGAATGGAATTAGTACGGGTTAACTCAAGTGACAACTAACTCAGCAAAAAATATTTATAAATTAATGCAATAGTAGTGCGTTAGACGTAGTTTTATTGACTGCCAGCTGAAACTAAGTTTAAGTCATAGTTTATGAATGTTTTTTTTTCGGATAGTCTTGGTCTTTAAATCACTCTCCTGTAAAGTTACCAAAATGGCGCTTGAATCAAATAGCCTTTTACCCGTCGATATATTATCATTAATAAATAGGGAATTTGTTTCCGTGACATTTACTTTATATCCTTGTAAGACCTTAAATCTAAAAAAACACAACAATCACAACACTATTGCTACTGTACCCTATTAAGGGTTAACTACCGCAATCATAAACATCAGTTAACCATAATCAAGCATTAACTCACTCTTTGGAATATAAGTTTAATGGATTAAGTGCTAATTTATCTTTCTAAATGCGACAGGAAGAGCCTTTCGAAGTGTGGCCGTTCATTTACCTGTAAGCAGGCTTTGATGTATCATGAATTATTCATATTTTTAATGTTTTAATTAACTTTAGCATATTATGACTGAGGAGTTAAAACCCGGAGTTGAATGACAAGGTCTCCGCCTGGTGCCAACAATACTAATTCAAAACAGCAGATCCAAAGATTCACAGTTTAGGTAGGCAGCACCCCCGCAGCATCAGAATTTGTGGACCAAGTGTTAAAATAATTTCAATCAGGTGACTCAGTCTGAGTTGCTAACTCCTACTTGTTAACCATCCAACCGTTCAATCATCAGTTCATTATTGTTGATTAGAATTAATAACAAACTTGCAATACAGTAATCACCGTTGCAAGTTTATCTTTTCTGTTTTGTAAGGATATCTACGTACAACAAAGATAGGCAGATGTGAATTCCTCTTATGGAATAAAAACACCTAGATACAAAAAGATCACATATACCAAACAGATTTGATCCCATATGTGACAACATTTGAAGGCAAAATTATTTAGAAGTTTGGTGCTTGTGTGGGTGTTCCTTGTTTTTTACATAAAACAAGAAGCGCCAAACAGAACACATTCACACGGAATAATAAAGCCAATGGACTGCAAACATTAGAATACTGCTTTAAAAAAAATATGCAATTCACAAATATCACAAACAACAAATAAATTTGCCCTGTTTTCTTCCCAGTGGTGTTCAGAACTGTATAAATTCCACAGATTCCCAGACATCAATAACAACTCCAGTCTCAAATATCTCATACAAAACGTGAAATAGGCACTGATTAAGTGGGGCATGCCCCTTGCACCCACTGGCTTCACCCACTGGTGGGTGCACGGGTAATTCGCATTTACCCCTCCACCCACTGCACTAGAGTTAGGTCCAAATGCAGGGCTTATTAAATACCTTGCCCAGTAAGGATTAAAATACAAAGATGGATTAAATGCCAACGAGTTGGGTTTAGAGATTGGATGCTACACGCATGAAATAAAATTATTATTGTCTGATTTAATTGCAGATTAAAATGCAATCCTTAATATCTATGAAAAATAAATATAAATATTTTGGTTCCCAATACAGGGATTGCACTTCGCCTAGCATGATGCTACCTGTGAGCTCTGCCATTGTGAGAGAAAATTAAGCAAACTAAAATTATTTACAAAAAAAACACATATTGGTCAAGATTGTTTGAGTAATTTCACTATACTGTTGATTCAGTATGACATTGCAAAATAATGTAGATTGTAATAAACCATATTATTGACAAAATTGCCTCAGAAATAACAGAAAAGTAAACTTTTAAGAGATTTTATTGCCCAAATGAACAATCTTGTATTGTATTTTTTCCCCTTCCTGCAAACAAAGTAGGAAACCATTTTATGCTTTTGTGTATACACAAAACAAGTACACTTTCAAAGTTATTGTGTTATTATGGGGGCAAACTTCAAAAATTGCCAGGAGCGCTCATGTCCCAAACAAATATGCTGATTATGTCCATCAGCAGATATTTTTAATCATTCTGATCCATGTTACAGCTTTACATAGGGCCCCAGCGACGTCTTCTACAGTAAAAATTGAATGATAGACATTTTACACTATGATATAGGTACCCAGGACCAAATAATACCTACCAAAATGACGTTTTTCACATCAATAAATTAAATACACACAGTTTACAAAAAACATACCTGAGCATGCAAATTTCATTTCATTTTCATGTGATAATATGATTTGAATGCAACAACCAACTGCATTTTCTTAACGAATGGTAATTGGAGATGAAGAAAATTTATATTCATCAATGATACCTTCAGCAAAACGTCTAATCATAGAGACAGGGATCAGCAATCACTTTCCAAAATAAACGGAAGAAATTATTACAAACAAAAAAGTCACAGCAACTCCGGGGTCTCTGGGGCAAATTAGAAATACAAAGATATGTTAAAAATTCGACGAGAGATTATCCGACAGAGAACCAAAGTCACCAACATAGCTCATGTGATTAGCAAGCTGAAGTGACAATGGGCTGACCACATTTCTTGAAGGACGTAGGTACAACCGCTGGGGTAGATAGATGTATTCGAGACCTCGAGTGGAGACCGCGTCCTGGCAAACGTAGCGTAGGACGCCCACCTGCCAGGTGGAATGACAACGTGCGGAATGCAGCCGGTATAAATCTGGATGAGAAGAACTAATGATCGGGCTCTATAGCGATTATAGGGAGAGGTTGGCCTCTCCCTATAATCCAGCCGTAGACGAACACAGATAGAAGAACACACATGAAAAAGGAAAAATTCACAATAAAAAATAAACAAAACCAATTCAAACAAAAAATTATGGACTGGCGAGCGAAATGATTGGCTCAAAAAGTCCGGCGCACGCAACCAAAGAGAATATAAATACGGGCGGACGCAACCAAAGGCTGTGTTCACTTACACGCTCGAATCATCCGTGCGATTATCGCTCGATCATCCGGAGATCGTGAACGACTTTGGACGTCCACATACAACTGACAACTGTCAAGTGTCAGTTTCATACTATTCCTCCCCTCCACTACTATTTTTCGGATGACCCAGGAGAACGCCCGGACGACGCCGCGCCGTGAACGATTTCGAATGTACGCGCGGGTGATCCGTGCGTCCTCGAACGTTTATGTGAACGGGCCCATTGACACGCAACCACAAAGAAATTCTCAAAATTGTCTCAAATGTATGGACTTTGGCAGAACAGTGAAGTTCATTTGTTTTTCAGTGGCCCTATTACAGAACTTGGTTACAATCGGATTATCACTTTTTCATAGCAATTCCGACTCTGTTGCAAGGCATTAGTGATTGACAATCTGATTGAAGCCAAGTTCTGTGGTTAGTGGCCCAATTACAGAACTTGGTTACAATCGGATTATCACTTTTTTATAGCAATTTCGACTCTATCGCAAGGCATTAGTGGTTGCGATATTGAGAATTCGATTGAAGCCAAGTTATGTGGTCGGGCCGCTGGGGCCCGACCACATAACTTAATAGTACAATTATCGATATCACTAATGCTTTGCGATAGAATCGAAATTGCTATGAAAAAAGTGATAATCCGATTGTGACCAAGTTATGTAATCGGGCCGCAGGCCCTATATTACACGGCCAATATTACGCGACCAAATAATGGACAGCCAATAATACGCGACCAATATTACGTGGATTGGCGTCGTAATATCAGGGTGTACATTATTTGGTTGCGTATTATTGGCCGTGTAATATCACCCCGTGCTGATTTTGTACAGGATTACGCAGCCAGGATTACGAAGCCAAAATATGTACATGTAATAACAGGTTGTGCATTATTGGCTGTGTAATACAGGCTGGACACTTTTTGTACGGGCGATAATGTACAACCAATATTACGTGTACATCTCAGATTAAAATATAGAAATGACAAGGTAAAAGCCTCGTTTGCACATTCCAGTTTCCTTTTACCACAGATTATGAATCGCAATTGCGCTGGCGCTGCGGGAAGTGCTACCCCTCCGCCCTTGCGTAACAAAGCACAGGTACCAACGCTACCAGGGGCCTAGATACAATACACTTCTATATAGGTACAAAGCAAGAGATTTCATCTAGAAGTGTAGTAGTGTTCTGCGAATTTTTATTTTTATTAAATGAAAAGGACTGTTGCCCGGCTAAGGAAACGGACCTCCTTCTCAGGTAAAGGCGAGGAATTAAAACAAGATGGTAAATTCAATAACAAAGGGCTTTATTACAAAAAATAGAAAAAAGACACACATGAGTTATCAAAATATTGGTACTCTCCCCTTTACTGAGGAATTCAAAAAGAAATGTTTTACACTTAATTTAGTTTGTTCTGCATCAAAATAATTATAAACAGCAAGATCTTATAATAGGAAATATTACTAACTTAATACTCAAAACTCAAAATTCTCAAATATGATTACAATTTCCTCAAACATATAAATTTAGTACATAACTTCGATGTATGAAGATGTATGATATGAATTTACAATAGAAAAGCTGTATCCTAGGCTAGTGAAACTTAGAGAGTCTGTGCTCAGCAGTTTAACATGTATTGGTCACAACGCAACGGAATAATCTTGTCTTTGCCTTAGAATGTTCTAAATTAAAAGAGAACTTGTGCAAATAAAGTGTGTGTGTGTAAGATTGTGTTTCCCAGAGGGATATTAAACTCTAAAATAGAAAGTAAACAGAAAGTAAGACAGAAAGTATCTTTCAACAGTATATTAACACGTTAGAAGGCGAAAGCTTCCCTCACTACCGTAGCTCGCTGACTCAAAATGATTTGGAGTGGACCAACCTGGAAGCTTCCTGGGACGCCGTACCGTAGTCTCGCGTGCCGCCGCGGAACACCTCCTTACTCCACTCGATCAGCTCCTACTGCTTCTCCACGAACAGTGCCTGGTATCTTCTACTGGACAGGTGGTGCGTTGGAGTCCTTCTGGAGTCCCTCGTAGACCGGCTTCTTCCACGAACGGTGGTGAGCCCCGGGTGATCGCGCACAGCAGCTCGCAGTGGTGACGACAATAGCCGACCGTAGATGCACGATTTTAACCTGGAAACCACGTTCCTTTGTATTCAAATGTGTCTCTAGATGCTCGCCTTAAATAGACGCGGTGCAAAATCAAAACAGATATTTCGTTAGTACAATACTGAAATCACGGGAAATCACACTAACCTGGCTTTTGCACTTGTATACTTATTTCGCCTGTAACAGGGCAGCTTCGTTCTGGACAGCGTCGTTTTGTTCACACAAGAGAAACTGCGTGTTTTTCTGCTGCCTGGGCCGATCTTAATCACGTGCCAACTACGTGAACTAAATCCAGTTTTACGTCCGAAATCAAAATCCAATCCATAGGCTTCTCTCTTGTATATGTACGAACTTTGGTTTGCACTTCGAGTAGCATTCTACTCAGACTTCGAACTTCCGGTATCCAGAAAACTCTAGAAAGAACTCTGCAACTTGCTTCGTAAAGCAGACCTTGTCGGCCTAGCAATACTGGTCACTGTCCTCCAGCCAGTTCTGGTACATACCAATCAGGTTCCTTGTTTACATCAAAAAACTTCATATAAAAAAAAACCATCTCTCCGGAACTTTTATGCGATTTAGACATTATGGCAAAACCTTCCATGGTGTGACCATCGCAAGCGATTTCTAGATTTAAATTATTTTCGACATATCAAACGCTGCCTTCTAAATTTATGATTTGTTAGCCAACTTAAAGATGCGACCTATTCTGGATTTTTAAACAACCCGTTCCTCGTCCAAAGTTATCCAGAGCCCGAAATATTCCTGGAACGTCAATTAATAATAGCAACATTCAGAAGCCCTGCTACTTGCCGTCAGAGGCCACCGCTTCGTTAACACCTTCCTTCTAGTTCACGCCTCTTGTCGCTAGCTGTTGCTGCGTGGATTAACCATTTTATCTATTTTGAGACAGGAGATGAAAACTTTTTCCTTTCACTCGCAGAGGCAAATTCAACCATTATTTCTTGATTCTTAGATAGGCGAAATTATCAATCTGTCTTCAACAAGAAAAGCTTTCATTATTCCTTTAACGAAGAAAGTGGCGCACGCGTGGTGGAGTTCGGCGTTTTTACAAACTCGGCATCTGGTTTTCAGATACGGAGAAAACACAACTTGATCTAATAGAAAAGACGCTGCTCCTCGCCAGATGGCGTTGTACCCAATACATTTTATTTAATCGAGATCCATAACAAAAATCTAACTTGGAGTCATGTCATGTTTTAACATGTCACAATATTATTGTTAATAACTTGCTGTTTTGTGTTTTCTTTGAAGAATCATCAGTTTATAATGTTAAACCGGTTTATATGATAATTTTAAATGCCACCAACTTTAGAAAGCTACAGCAGATGTGTTATAAGCATCGACCCTATTAAACAAAGAAGGACTAGGGACCAACTACTCAGCATGGACCGCGTATATTAGGTGCAACGCACACAATTGGCGTCAGTCGTAATCGGAGTTGCGTTGGTGTAACACGAGCGTTTATTTTACCACATATTATTCGGATTTCACAGCAAAAATGCCTTCCTGTTCTTTTATAAGGTGCACAAATAGCACAAAAACCAAAAATAAGTTGCACTGCATTACTTTTCACTCGTAAGTACTAAAAATCATAATTTTCTTTAAAATTCTACTGATTGATATTGTTTGAAAATAGCCATTTGCAGAAAGGGACTGAAATATACGATTCGTAAGAGTGCGACAAGACAAACGGCGTATAAAAGTTTGATCAAGGCCCTATTTCATAAAACTATAGTACACTGACAAATGTCAATGAAACCGACAATTGTCAGTCAAACTATAGAAATGTCGTACATTTTTGTTATATGAAACGCAGGTTTTGCGTATTCGACTGACATTTGTAGGTTTATTATGATTTGTCGCTTTATGAAATAGGGCCCAGATCTTTGTACCGTCAGGAAGAAAAAAAATACATAGATTTTAGAATTGATTTTATTCACTTAAAAAATGTATATTTTATTTGAATTTACCTACCTTTAGGTATTTGCCCCTTGTTTATATTAGAAGCGTCAACATAATAGATACTTTCTAATATGTTCCTGATATTTCTTCACATGTTTATTTTGTCTACTCTACACCCACTGATATGTTAATTGTTATTAATAGGTTTCCTAAAGATGAACTGTGGAAACATAAGTGGCTACGAGTTGTCAGAAGACAGAGGGAAGAGCACTGATCTCTATGGATAGGCTCTGACGTACTTTCGTTTGTGCCGATTCAAAGCGCCACACTGAGCGTACACTAGTACAAAAAATAGTAAATTCGTTAACAACTTACGTACGTAGTAAATACATTAGTTCCGTGAACGCTCACGACTGCCAAAGTACTGCTATCAGCGCCAAAGTGGCGATAATCAAATGAGCTAATTGCGACGTTCGTCAATAGTCTGTCTAGAGTACTAGTAATATGCAGTTGTCTATGGGGAAGAGCCAGATTGGCTACCCAACAATAACAGTTGATTATATTTCACTTCAAATCAGAACATATGTATACAACTCACAAAGGATATAGGAAGATATTAAAAAGCGCATATTTATGACATATTTAAACATATTTTCGGGTAGGGGATATGTACTTACCTATATCAAAGAGCATATTACCTTATTGGCATACCTAAACAGCAGCGCATTTGAAAAAAAATGGCGATTTCTTGGCCATTAATGAGTTCGTGTCAATAGACTGGAAAAAATATATAATCATAAAGTGTATTAACAAACTGCCTAAGTGATATATTTTCTGAGATGTTTGGGTATAAAAATATTTTTTCGTCTATTACATAAACATAAAGGCGTTAGGAACATAAAGTTGCAATATTTATTTTCAGTCTTGGTCAGGAAGGGATGAGGGGGTCTGATGAAATTAATGTCAAAAACAACTAATCTAACATGCGCCATCCCATAATTGCACGACATATTAATATTGCCGTGAAGTTGGACGAAAAATAAACCCAAATATGCCTTTAAAGTATATCACGAGTTTTTCATAGAACACTTTTTGTTTCTTTTAATTTGCCCTATCGATTGACACTAGTTTCATTTATGGCCAAGAAATCGAGTTTTTTTTTTCAAATGTTCATCATAGTCTTATTAGCAGTCCGAGCGTGATTGTGTAACATAAAAAACAAACTTTCGTAAATGGTATTATTGGACGATAAAATGACGACAAAAAACTACCAAACTTAACATATTTTTTTTACATTGGTGATCAAAACCGGGGGAAGCTAAAATATTAGCTTCTAATATTATTTTATTTCATTGAAATTTATTTGCTGACGGTTCCTTACATTATTTTATGTTTACGGACTAAGACGAACTTATCCGATACCCGAATCGTATTTGGTTCGAGAATTAATGTTGTTATCTCATTTGTATCTGCGTATGTCTCTCTATCTTTGTTGTTGGTGCATGAAATGTACGACAGTGTAAATTTAACTGTGTGGGTGTGTTTTCCTGTAGTTGTATCTAGTCCGGGTGTAGTGTAGTTTACATGAAGTTGTAGGTTGCCCCGTCCTCCTTTGTTTAATAGGGTCGATGGTTATAAGTGGAGTTCGCGCCAATTGCGAAAACCAGAAAAAAGGGATATTTATGGCATGATTTCCTATTGATCAGCCCCGGTAAGCATTAATTACGATATTGCTTAGTGCCACCTCCTATCAACGTGACCATAAATGATAATTTACATGACTTTCATTTTGTATTTTCATATTGTTTTAACACTATGTATGCGCAAGGTCAAAGTACTATACTATCGACAAAGCTATCGTAGGCTGGGTCAGGCTGCTTTTAACGTATTTATCATTAATCAACATGTTTATTTACATTTCGTTAGTTTGACTGACAATTGTCGATTCTATTGACATTCGTCAGTTTACTATAGTTTTATGAAATAGGGCCCAGCAGGCAATGTTCCCAAAATGCTAGCAGCATGCATTGCCACGTCGCTTGTATGGCAATGCTTATAGCCGTACCAGACATTCCGACATGGCTGACACAACCGACCAAGTACCTACTTCAGCCCCCCGATTCAGAAACTTTCGATAACGAACCGAATCGATTCAACCAGCAGTGCTATTACGCAGTGTTGATCATATCGGTTTCAAGCCGTCAAATTCATTAGTGCCTTGCGATAGAGTCAAAATTGCTATGAAAAAAGTGACAATCTGATTGAAGCCAAGTTCTGTGGTCGGTGGCCCAATTACAGAACTTAGCTTCAATCGGATTGTCAGTAGCGCAACCACTAATGCCTTGCGATAAAGTCGAAATTGCTATGAAAAAAGTGATAATCCGATTGTAACCAAGTTCTATAATCGGGCTGCTGGCCCCTGCAGTGCTATTACGCAATGTTGATCATATCGGTTTCAAGCTGTCAAATTAATTAGTGCCTTGCGATAGAGTCAAAATTGCTATGAAAAAAGTGACAATCTGATTGAAGCCAAGTTCTGTGGTCGGTGGCCCAATTACAGAACTTAGCTTCAATCGGATTGTCAGTAGCGCAACCACTAATGCCTTGCGATAAAGTCGAAATTGCTATGAAAAAAGTGATAATCCGATTGTAACCAAGTTCTATAATCGGGCTGCTGGCCCCTGCAGTGCTATTACGCAATGTTGATCATATCGGTTTCAAGCTGTCAAATTAATTAGTGCCTTGCGATAGAGTCAAAATTGCTATGATAAAAGTGACAATCTGATTGAAGCCAAGTTCAGTGTTTGGGGCCCTGCAGTGCTATTACGCGATGTTGATCATATCGGTTTCAAGCCATCAAATTCCGTAGTGCATTGCGATAGAGTCGAAATTGCTATGAAAAAAGTGTCAATCTGATTGAAGCCGAGTTCTGTGGTCGGGCCCCTGTGGCCCAATTACAGAACTTGGTTACAATCGGATTATCACTTTTTTCATAGCAATTTCGACTCTATCGCAAGGCATTAGTGGTTGCGATATTGAGAATTGAATTCGATTGAAGCCAAGTTATGTGGTCGGGCCGCGGATTATCTTCACAATTCACATGCATGCGATAAAGAGAGAGCGTGCTGTGCAGGTGGGATGCCACTGCCACAAAGAGATTGGACCAGAGTATAATAATATTATCATGATTGGACTCTATAATTCGTTCTTTTTGGTTCGTTCATTGGAATTTGAAAAACAAATGAACTTCACTGTTCTTCCATACATTTGAGACAAATTTGAGATTTTTTTCGTGGTTACGCCGGACACGGACACACCAACGCGTGTGAGTGAGACCGAAGAACAGAATAATTATAAATGGTTAAGTCGAAAGCAATCCAACAACCAACAAAGCAAGGCAAGCCAACTAAGGGCCGATTCATTGGGGCCGATACATATAAAGGGCCGTCTGAACGGCTGGTGTAGTGACGGAAAGGCCGAAAATCTGATTGAAGCTAAGTTCTGTGGTTGGGCCCACAACGCTCATTAAATATCACCAACCGTAGACAGAGAAACAACCCTACTAGTGATGTAGGTACCGGTTACACGAAAACCCAAAAAACTGTTTTACTCTACGGTTTTACAGAATACCTATACTACAGTACATACATAGTCAAGGACTATCTAAGCACTGTGCCTATACCTACCCGTTGATCGTATAACTTTTTATCTTTATTCAATTATAATTTATTATTTTATTTGTGAGAAACATAAAATAAATGTATTCAATCGAGTTTAATTTGTATGTTTCTTTCCGAATT
Source organism: Alsophila aescularia (assembly GCA_946251855.1). Taxonomy (NCBI): domain Eukaryota; kingdom Metazoa; phylum Arthropoda; class Insecta; order Lepidoptera; family Geometridae; genus Alsophila; species Alsophila aescularia. The sequence continues at coordinate 13,515,996 of OX276381.1, forward strand.
CAAAATTTACATTTTCTAGTAGGATCCAAACACGAAACTAGTTATATGCATATAACTACCAATGCATATTATTAAAATATTTATCAATCTATCTATGGTATAGATAGTATATAGTATAGTAGGTAGTATAGTCAAGGCGGTCGCACTCCGCAACAAGTACAAATAAATTCAAGGACCCAATATTCGGGTCCGTTCAGTCGAGTGTCAAGCGTGCGCTCGATGAGTCGCGCGCCTTGTACTTAGCGATACAGCACCTACTTAAGTAAAGTTATTGACAAACTTTATTCGTGTTTTAATTATGAGTACTAAGAAGAAAGCTAGAAAGTACTGCATAGCATGCGGCTGTTTGAATAGTGATAGAAATGGCGAATTGTCATTCTTTACGCTTCCAAAGGATATTGAAAGGTAATAAATTGTAATACCTATTATATAGGTCCTAGTTATGTACTTAGATATTGATATTGTTTTATTACGTAGGTTCCTATAGTTTTATGTTATTTCATTTGTGTTCCATACCGAAGCTACGCATATTTAAGGATTTTCCGCGCAGAAATAAAGTCGTTTATTAAATCGATCAACGTAATTTTATAATTGATTATAGTAGGTATTGTTGATCCGAAAATGAATTACTGTGCTGACTTAGTAAGTAGCCTACATACTTTTAATACCTTTTATTACGTAGGTAGCAATTTATTTTTCACTCATTAAAAAGCATGGAATTCAGACAGGCACCTTTATTCATCAAAGTGCAATACCTATAGGATATAATCATAATCAACCAACGACACGTAGGTAGATATCTCACTAAAATTATCGGCGTTCTGAAAACGGGATAGGTAGGTAGTAAAAATGAGGTAGTAGGTCTATTCTGATAAGAATGTCATTATATGTAATATAACTATTTTAATTTATAATAATAAGTAATAACATAATACATTATTACTTATTTATTCTGTTACAATATCTAAGTCATAACATATCACAGAATAATTAGTAGTACAACTACCTAGTCATATCTTAATACAACCCTACCGAGCGAAAAAGGGACAGAGCGATTCTGAAACGGTTAGAGCAATGGAAGTTCTCGCGCGTTGTGAACGGTGCATTCTAGCCTGCACGCGGTGGGTGAGCGCCTTCTAGGTAAATATAATTGAAAGCTCGCAGCGCCGTGCGAGTTAAATTGCACTTTATAGCGTTGTAGCGAGAGTCGCTATTTATTTAAATGACTTTACTCAGTTAGCCTTCTGTATTGTACTATTATTTATTCTGTGGTATAGTATAGATTCTATACTGTTGAAAAACAACGCCAGTAATCGTAATTCAAGATCTTTGATCTATACTTTTAGTAAAGCAGTAGGTAACTGACAAAAACTGTACAACGAAGATAATAAAAAAAAAGTCTAGGGGACAAGAATATAATCTTGTCCAGTAGCTTATTTTAAGTCCCTTAACATTTATTTAAATGGTGTCATATCTGTATGTTTGTTTGTTCGCGCATCACGTCAAAACTATTGAACCGATTGCAATGAGCTTTTCATTGGATAGCATAGGGCTTGACTTAAAGCTGTTGTACTTGGTATCTGAGTAAAAACCGAGCAATTGTTAAAACTATTTGACGGCTGAACGAAATTTGATAATTGTACCAGTTGCACCTTTAATAGGGTCGATGTTTGCACCACATAATCTCATGGCTCTAATTCCATGTCACAAAATCCCACATCTCTAGAAGAATTAATTAGAAGAAATCTAAATCCATAGGCTCATGATCTTATCATCCATCAGACCTTCAAAAAGTTGATTGTAAATAGAGTGCCTCAGGTAAGTATTGGAGGACAAAATCACATGTCTCTAACTTCTATACAATACCGTTTTACAACCAACATTTTGAAGGCTGGACGGAAGCTTCAGGTCATGAGCCTTTGGATCTCAGTCATACAAAAGTTAGGGACATGGGATTTTGACCTCCAATACTTAAGCGAAGTGCTATTTTCACAGCCCAAATTTTGAAAGTTTGATGGAAGAGCAGTTCATTAGGCTCTGGATTTCGGTTCCTTCTAAAGGTAGGGACATAACATTTTGTTCTAAAATACCTGACATGTTCCATCAGAACTTCGAATTATTGATTGTAAAAAGAGCTCTTTAGGCAACTATTGGAGGAAAAAATCCCATGAGTCTACCTTTAGTAGGAACCGAGATCCAAACGCTCATGACCTTATTTTCCAACCGACCTTCAAAATATTGGTTGTAAAAAGGGAAAAAAATGGAAAAAGTATTGGAGGACAAAATCCCATATCTTTACATTTAGAAGGAACCGAGATCCATCGGCATTAGGATCATAACCTGATTTTCCATCAGACCTTCAAAATATTGATTATAAAAAGGGCACCTTAGGCAAGTATTGGTGGACAAAATCCCAATCTTTACATTTAGAAGGAACCGAGATCCATAGGCATTAGGATCATAACCTGTTTTTCCATCAGACCTTCAAAATATTGATTGTAAAAAGGGCACCTTAGGTAAGTATTGGAGGAGAAAATCCCATATCTTTACATTTAGAAGGAACCGAGATCCATAAGCATTAGGATCATAACCTAATTTTCCATCAGACCTTCAAAATATTGATTGTAAAATGGGTTCTTTAGGCAAGTATTGGAGGAGAAAATCCCTTATCTTTACATTTAGAAGGAACCGAGATCCATAGGCATTAGGATCATAACCTGATTTTCCATCAGACCTTCAAAATATTGATTGTAAAAAGGGCACCTTAGGTAAGTATTGGAGGACAAAATCCCATATCTTTACATTTAGAAGGAACCGAGATCCATAAGCATTAGGATCATAACCTAATTTTCCATCAGACCTTCAAAATATTGATTGTAAAATGGGTTCTTTAGGCAAATATTGGAGGAGAAAATCCCTTATCTTTACATTTAGAAGGAACCGAGATCCATATGCTCATGACCTGATCTTCCATTATAAACCATCCATCCATTCCTTCCATTTTGAACCGAGATCCATAGGATTTAGGATCATAACCTGATCTTCCATCAGATCTTCAAAATATTGGTTGTAAAAAGGGCACCTTAGGCAAGTATTGGAGGACAAAATCCCATATCTTCACATTTAGAAGGATCCGAGATCCGAGGTCATGAGCCTATGCTCATGACCTGCTCTTTCATTACCTTTAGTAGGAACCAAGATGCATAAGCATAAGGATCATAACCTGATCTTCCATCAGACCTTCAAAATATTGTTTGTAAACGAGCTCCACGCAGGTATTGGAAGACAAAATGCCATAACTCTCTCTAGTAGGAACAGAGACCATGGGCTCAAGACCTGGTTAACCACCAGATCCTCACTCTCCTTATCACAAAAACTTCCAGGGACATTAACAAATACAGGAGTAAAAAAAAAAAGCTGCAGTAGAAGTCGGTGAACTCCACCCTAGAAGTGGAGCGCCGGTGCCGGACTGGCCGAACCGACTCGTCTTAAGATTTATAATAAGTCGTAGATATAAAAAAGTTATATAGGTGCCACCGTTTCTCTATCGACGAAGATAAATGAGAGATGGTGGCCGAGCGGTAATATGTGAGCGCGCTCGCTTATGCGCGCAGCGCTTATCCTATGGACAATATTAGGTGTACTTGCTCGCTTGTCGTGTGGCAAGACATGGCTTGTGGCAAGGGCTTGCTGAGGCGGCCTCATAAACTCTGACCCCAAAGATCAGCACTACCTACCTCATTTCACATACCGAAATAGCAGAAAGGTTACATAACATGGCAAAGAATACCCAACATAATTACGATGATAAGCGGATTTGAACAGTCAGTTTATTTATCGAAGTATTGACATCCTTACATTTTTCAATGTATTAATAAATATACAAAAAAAGGACTTCTTAAGGACTATCGGGGTGTCCTTGATGATCCCTGGGGTATGGGCTTGATCATCCCAGAGGATTTCCATGATAATTCAATTATAATCATGACTCTGTTATTATTAAAATAATATAACCAAAAATAATGACATAGCTTTAATAGTTTCTTCACAGTGACAAAGAATCATTATACCTCGAGGGATCATCTTCCGCCTAGGTTCATATATCTATATATACTTATAATAAAACTGTAACGGGTCCAATTCTGTACATTGAAGATATTTTGATATTTTTTTTGGACCTTACTCTATATTTGATACTGAAGCCAAAACTGTATTTTTTTCATTTTTGTCTGTCTGTCCGTCTGTCTGTCTGTACCTTGGCAGCACATCACGCCAAAAATACTCACTGAATTCAAATGAAATTTGGTATGATTTGAGTTCATACTTCGAGGTAGGACATTGGATACTTTTCATCCCGAAAAATTAGAGTTCCTGCAGGATAGGCGTTGAAAGTTATTTAAAAGAACACGTATCACGCTGAAACTACTAGACGTATTTTGTTGCAACTTGGCACAACCATATTTTTTTTATATAATGGGTAAAAATTGAGGATAATTTTATCCCGAAAAATAAAGAGTTCCTGCGGGATAATGTCGCAAATTCTGTTAATTTAAGATATTGTGTAATTTTTTTGGAGGCCGTTCTATATTCAATACTAAAGCCAAAACTATATTTTTGAAATTTTTGTCCGTCTATCTGTCTGTCTCTGCCTTGGCAGCGCATCACGCCGAAAATACTCACTGCATTCAAATGAAATTTGGTATGATTTCAGTTCATACTTCGAGGTAGAACATTGGATACTTTTCATCCCGAAAAATTAAAGAGTTCCTGCAGGATAGGGGAGGGGAAATTATTTAAAAGAACACGTAGCATGCTGAAACTATTGGACGGATGTTGATCAACTTGGAACAGGCATAGTTTATAAGATAGGTGAACATTATGGATACTTTTTGTCCCGAAAAAATAAAGGGTTCCTGCGCGATATGGGTCCAAATTCTGTTCATTAAAGATATTGTATTTTTTTTATTATTTGTTGATACATTGTTTTTTAAGATTTTATTGTTATTTTCTAGTTTAACAATATTTATATAGGGTATTTCAGCTAATTATGAATTTGATTTAAAAAAAATATTGCTTTATCTCTTCATTCGATAATAAAGCCTAAACTGTATGTTTTTCATTTCTGTCTGTATGTCTGTCTGTATCTTGGCTGCGCAACACGCCACCGGAACTACTGAATGAATTCAAATGAAATTTGGTATGATTTGAGTTCATACTACGAGGTAGGGCGTAGGATACTTTACATCTCGAAAAATTAATGGGTTCTCGCAGGATTTGGGTTGAAAATCATTTAAAAGAACATGTAGCACGCTGAAACTAATGGACGGGTTTTGATGCAACTTGGCACCGTCTTAAGTTATATGATGGGTTAAAATTGAGGATACGTTTCGTCCCGAAAAATTAAAGTGTTCCTGCAGGATAGGGGTGGAAAATTATTTAAAAGTACACGTATCACGCTGAAACTATTGGACGGATGTTGATGCAACTTGGCACAGACATATATCTATACTTATAATAAAGAAAAAGGCTGTAAAAAGAAGATAAATATAAAAATGCTCTTGGGTGCTTAAAAAGGGTATTGAACACGAATATCAATATATTTTTAATCGTGTCGCTCTGTCTGTTTGTCTGTATGTTTGTTTGTTCACGCATCACGTAAAAACTATTGGACGATTGCAACGAGGTTTTTATTGTTAGATAGCTTAGGGTTTGATTTAAAAACTGATGTAATTGGTATCTCAATCTGGTGAGTTAGAAGCCGAGCAATTGATAAAAGTATTTTAGACGGCAAAATAAATTTTGATCAAATGTTGGTATATTGGTCCTGGATTAGCACATTGAACTTAAAGAAACAACCACGCGTGCGAAGCCGCGGGTACAGCTAGTAGTCAGTAATATTCTAATATTTAAAAATGACTTAGACTGTGCAAGGGGTATGACGGTTTTGCCGGTCTCTGTAGCTGGGTAGGTAGGTGTAGGTAGGTAGGTGTAGGTAGGTAGGTGTAGGTAGGTAGGTGTAGGTAGGTAGGTGTAGGTAGGTAGGTGTAGGTAGGTAGGTGTAGGTAGGTAGGTGTAGGTAGGTAGGTGTAGGTAGGTAGGTGTAGGTAGGTAGGTGTAGGTAGGTAGGTGTAGGTAGGTAGGTGTAGGTAGGTAGGTGTAGGTAGGTAGGTGTAGGTAGGTAGGTGTAGGTAGGTAGGTGTAGGTAGGTAGGTGTAGGTAGGTAGGTGTAGGTAGGTAGGTGTAGGTAGGTAGGTGTAGGTAGGTAGGTGTAGGTAGGTAGGTGTAGGTAGGTAGGTGTAGGTAGGTAGGTGTAGGTAGGTAGGTGTAGGTAGGTAGGTGTAGGTAGGTAGGTGTAGGTAGGTAGGTGTAGGTAGGTAGGTGTAGGTAGGTAGGTGTAGGTAGGTGTAGGTAGGTAGGTGTAGGTAGGTAGGTACATTTTCATACTTTTAATATAATTATGTTTAGTAGGTATAGGTAAGCCTTACAACTAGTTATATTTGAACATTTATTTTAATAGTTGACAACAATTTTGTGCTTGTTGTTGATCATAAGTTCGTTCGTGCATTCGTTCAGTTTCGCCGCGAGGTCACACTCGTTGTGATGGTGAGCGCTCATTTCAATGCACCGGTCCAAGTTCTTCTCTAATTTCTTCATCAGCCGCGTGTCTTTGGCGAAGAACTTGCTCACCAAATAGATGAGATTGTCTGGAAACAAATTGTGTACATTGTATAGTGGCAGGATTATAGAGCTTTTGCTCGCGACTTCGTCCATGCGCTCTTCAGTTTATCGCGATACGTCCTGCCCCAGGGCACAGTATAAATAATAGCAGGGTTCAAACTATCTCCATACCAGATTTCATCAAGATCATTTCAGCCGCTTAGTCTTGAATAAGTAACAGACAGGCAGAGTTACATGTATGTACTATTATTTATTCTATAGTTACATTCGCTTTTTTTTTGTTTGTTCTTTTTGATATGTGCTGTTGGTCTAGAACTGACCTCTACAGCGTCACCGGACGTGGGGCGGGCGCAAAAGCGCTTCGCCGCAATAACATTCGCTTTTACAATATACCTAGTTTTTATCCTACGTACTACCCGTGGCTGTATTTTTCCTAATAAAATAAATACCTACTTTAGTCACAGAGTAAGTTGTGCTAACGCGAGAGGTTCTGACGAATAGTGACCAATTCTATGATTGACCAAATACATATACGCGAAACGTCCAATTCGCAGAATGACCAAAATTAATTAATTAATCATTAATATTTTGAATTTGTTCGTCTATAAAATAATAAATTGAATGACCTAGGTCATAAAAGGGTGCACAACTTGTACATAATACTTTATAATTTGTGGTGAACACATAGACATATAGGTATATTTACTTAGTACTTATAGATTACTTATGCCCGGTTTCTGATCCGTAGATATCTTGTCGCTAGCTATTGATCCAACAAAGTTATCCTGTTACTGTGTTTCTGAAGACAAAATGGATGGTTCGATAACTATCAAACCAATAAGAAGTTCATAATTCCACCGATAGATGGATCTTTTCAAAAAGTATTTTCTAATTCACGTGGTTTCGTCTTACCATAGATAAAATGGTCTTACGTAGTTACGTAGAATTACGCTAAACAACCAATACGCATAATAATCAATGCGAGTGTGTTCAGTAGGTAGGTAGGTAGGACAAAATGTACCTTTATTGACTTTATTATTCTCAATGACGCCGTTGCGTTTGAGCACGCACGCTATCAAGCACTCTCCGTGTACCGGTGACTCCATCTTTGGCGAGAGACGCCTGACGGTCCTCTTGTCGTTATCTTGGACCTGTGATTTTGATGTTCAACATAATAAACTCCTTTTTTTGTAGTCGGTTCCACCACTTCCAACAGTTCCATTATTTTTCTCCACCCTTGGTTGCTTGTCGTGTGAGGTAGTTCTGGCCTCTGATGTCAGAGTGTGTCAGGCCGCCCGAGGGCCTTGACATGGCTTAACGACTGCTATTAATCAGTAAGCCAGGACCGACAGCTTAACGTGCCCTTCAAAGCACGGGGCGATAGAAACCCGCACATAACTTAGAAAAGTTATTGATGCGGAGCCTACCTATCGTTGGATTCTAAGTCGAAAATATCGCAAACGCGAATGTATCTAGTATGTATGATTTTTGTGTACGTTGTAATAAGGACCCCTCAGAGTAGTTTATGCCAAAGTTTCCAACCCTGAAAACCCTTTGCTACTCCCGTGGTGCTCGTAATTTTGTCACTTTTTTAAGATATTTCGAAAAAACTAGTACAGGCAAGCGTTTTTCACTCAATACTTTTGCTACAATTTAATCTCAATCCAAGCGCTCTTGGTCCTTTGGTTGTGGAGATACAGCTAAAGAACACCATATTGAAATCAAATCGAAGCTAATTCAAATCTCTACAAATTCCTCTCTCATGACTTTTCGTTAAGATCATTAGGGTTAGTAGATACGTTTCTTGGAAATCCCTACCGATAATTATTCACTTTTTGGACAATAATATCCATCTTTGACTGGCTGTATCTTTGGAACCACAGTACCTAGAGACCTCGGGTTGAGTTCAAATTGTAGACAACTTAGTTCACTAATCACTTCCCAAAAGTGATTCCAGAAATATGCTTCCTTATGCTAGTTTTGGTTCAAAACCATATATTATTTCAGCGATTGATACGAAGGTAGTTTTTTCGTAAAAACTGAAACAAGTGCCAGTTCGAGCACCACGGAAGCAGCACGGGGTTTTCAGGGTTACAAACTTAGCTTATACTCTCAGGGGTCCTAACATATAAAAAAATCGTAGATAGGTACAAGAGCGTTTGCGATGTTTACATTAAGGTTTTCTTCTTGTAGATAAAAGCTTTTGTTATGAGGAAACATCAGGTCTGTTTTGAAAAATAAAAGAATCGCATTTATGGTTTAAAAAAAATCATACATAGTCACAGCATTCAGGATTAAGAAAGGAAATCCTAATTTTCTTTTTCGAAATTTTATTATATAACTTCAAATTATTATTAAGTACTTATTAATGATTTTATATAATCATTTAAATATTATTTAAGGCAAATTTTGTTCTCCGACGAATGAGGCCTGGTTCGTATCTCACGGGTTTCGAGCCTAGTTTAGGAACCAGGTGCTCCACTTTATTTTTTGTTGTTCATGCCTTGTTTCAATAAATTATTATTATTATTATTATTACCTACATTTAAAAAAAAGGGGGATTCTTACTAGAAAGATACATACCTACTAATTGTAAGGTTTCAATTAAATCTATTCCTCACCAGCAACACTTTTCTCAAAGTAAGTAACTTACTTACTAAATCAGTAGTTGTAAAGTTGTAGTAACACCTAATTCCACAATGTCTGAAAACTCGCCTGTTCAATCAATGTGTCCTGCCCACTATGTATGGTGCTGAGACGTGGACGCTCACACATGAGGCTGTGCACATAATCAGAGTAGCACAGAGAGCCATGGAGAGATCCATGCTCGGCATGAAACTCCAAGGTAAAGTCCTTAATATCGGAATCCGGCGAAGAAGTAAAGTTCGGGACGTCGGAACTACTATTATGAGACTTAAATAGAGCTGGGCAGGACACATGGTCAGGCGAAGTGACGATAGGCGGAGTAAGGCGGTGACTGAGTGGTGGCCGAGACAGGGGAAGCGAAGCCTCGGTCGAGCGGCAGCGAGATTGGGCCACGATATTGTAAAGATCGCAGGTATTGTAAAGCCGATTGGCACAGAACCGAGGCGAGCGAGTGGCATGGTAAAAGAGAGGCCTATGCCCAGTAGTGGGAATATAGGCTGTGGACGATGATGAAAGTTATAGTTGTAGAATAGGTAGGTACTACCATGTTGGCACCTATTGTATTCATTCACATATAATTTTTAAACAAAAGATCCTCAGTTAGATAGATATAGAACGATGTTCCCATGGTTGCAGGTTCGAATCCTGCAGCGTTATCATCGTTTTTCTTTCCTACCTCTTTAAGGCACTCCGACATATTTTTCTTAAACTGCTCCACGTATTCGCTGACTTCCTTCGGCAGTACGCTGTAGGACCAGTCCGGTTGTTTCTCCTCAGTTTTAGCGGAGCTGTCTGCTATTAAGGTAAGTTATTTGAATTTTGAATGCAATATAAATGAATTTAGAGTTGATCTGTGGCCGCGACTTTTAGATTTCTTATGGGACAACACTGAAGATGAAACTCTTCGTAAAGGCATCTTGGGCACTATTGCAGCAAGAAACTTTCGAGCTTTATGTTTCGACGGCGTTCTTCATACCCACTCGTATAAATGAGGGTCTGATGATGAGTAGCATATTATAGAAGACCTGAATAAAGGGGATCGGTGGCATCAACTTTAAAGAGTTTTGGACATTACAAGACAGTCATAAATTTGTTTTTTTTTTTTCATTTGGCCAGTATACTTATACACTTACGAGCTTTCTCCACAGTCATAAATTTGGTGTTTTTTTTTGGCCTATATACTTGTACAAATACGAGCTTTCTCCACAGTCATAAATTTAGTGTTTTTTTTGGCCTATATACTTGTACACTTACGAGCTTTCTCCACATTCATAAATTTGGTGTTTTTTTATTTGGCCAATATACTTGTACACTTACGAGCTTTCTCCACAGTCATAAATTTGATGTTATTATTTTATTTTGACCAATATACTTGTACACTTACGAGCCTTGCCACGCTTCTCCAGCTTTAAATTCCGCGTAATAATCGTATCTTTGTCAATTTTAAAAGGTTCAGGAGCGGCGTCTATAGTATTTACATCGTCTATGGTGTCTACATTATGTATGGTCTCAAGGCCCATCATTTGACTGAATTCCGGCTTCTCTGCCACTTCGCATTGAATCAATGTAAAAGAAAATATGAAAAGCACGCGACGAAACATCTTCGATTGCAAATATGAAGTGAGTAGTTTCTTTAAAGAAGGCAGTTTTTAAATTGCCCAAGAGCATTAAACATAACGAGCTGATAAAGTTCGTTAGCTCAACTTTTATGTGTACCTATTTATAGCATTTAGCTATTATAATAGTACTATTATAATAGTACTAGTAAAATAAGTATAATTTGAAAAATTAAATAAAAAAACGGGTACGGGTTTTACGGGTTATTTTTTTGGTTGCTTTGTAACTTTTACTTTTTATAGGTTTTTTTTTTTCATCTTCTTTTTTTATTACATTGTCATCGGTTTGTGAGCTACTGAAAGTTTCAGACAGATAATCGGGAAGTGCTCGAAATTTGAATTGCAAGATTCCAGGACAGACAAAATACATAGATAGATAGATAGATACAAGTGAAGTTAAATAAAAGCTTTTAAAAACATAACGATTGGACCGATCTTGATGAATGGAGATAGTTTGAATCCTGGAGAAGGATGTCGGATACTTTTTCCACGCGGACGATGTCGTCGAAAAAATACGAGCTTTAGCTACCTTCGAACTGTCTAATGGTTTGTTTATCAAAGTACAGCAGCAACAAGTACATCATTAAATTATGAGAAAAAACGACTGCTCTCACAAAAAACTTTTATTTATAGCCTAGATGCGAGGATTCTAACGCTATCCCATACATCCAAATCTGTTCAGGCATTTAAAAGTTATGGTGGAACAAAGTCACTCACATACATACATAGATAGATACACATACATACATACATACATACATACATACATACATACATACAAGAAGCCTGAAAACATTAAACTCCTTTTTTGGTCAGTCGTACAAAAATGACACCAAATTAAATTTTTGAGCTCTTGATGGGACATCCGATATAAATGCAATGGTCTTTCGTTTATCCGCTGTGGCCCATCAAGTCCCTCGGTAGCGTGCGCATGCAATCTATACTTATAATAAAACGAAAAGTCTGTACAAAGAAGATAATAAAAAAAAAGCTCTAGGGGACTTAAAATAAGCTACTGTACAATATAACAAGTAATGTGTCTGTATGTCTGTGTGTTCGCGCATCTCGGTAGAACTACTAGACCGATTGCAATGCGGTTTTCACTGATAGATAGCTTAGGGCTTGACTTAAAAACTGGTGTACTTGGTACCTTAATCCAATGAGTAGAAACAAAAAACAATTAGACGCTGAACGAAATTTGGTATATTTGGTCCTGGAAAACATTTATCCCTGACACAAAGCTGCGTGCTCCGCTCAGCTGGTTAAGAATAATAATTTAAACATAATTAGTACATTTTTACATTTTTATATATATATATATATATATATATATATATGTATAAATAAAACGGCAAAAAACTCACGAAATAGAAGAGGAGACGGAGTACTGGTCGGAGTATTTCCGATCTTCCATTTCGTGAGTTTTTAGCCGATTTATTTATTTATTTTTAAATTAATTTCGCTCGCGTTATTTTTCAAAATGAAATAATTAGTCCAATTTACACATTTAATTTACAATATTATCTTAGTAAATACATTTACAGCAACAGTTTTACAATTTTATTGATTTATATTTTGCTTTTATATTTTTCATTTCATCTACGCTTACAAACCTAAGTAAACCGTAGAGAGAGTATAACATTGGAATGAAGTCTCCTTGTTCAAAAATTCTCCATATACTTACTGGTAAACAAAGACATTTCGCTTAAAGAAGAAATTTATTTATTGACAGAAAAACGAAAGTTATGTATTCTACGTATGTATTGAATGTTTAACCAATGACATTCAAAACGACCGTGAAATCAGAAAAGAACACATGACACGCTCCATTATCATTCAGACTAATTTTGGAGTAATTTGTAGTAAATAGTCTAAAAGTCACATCACTTGTATTTAAATAAAACTATGAATAAATGTGTCATAGCTCAATCTATCTACAAAATTAAACTTTTTATTTTTACTGATGCTACGTTTGTATAAAAAACAATTAATATAATAAATATTTTGAAACATTAGATGCAGTCGAAGGCATCATGCATTTCATTTCTCCTTTGAAGGGATCATCTAGAAACTGAGCCTCATACCTCCGACTAAATCTTATATTTCAGAAGTGCGATCGTCCTGCGTTTTTTATTAAAACGGCTGTCTCTACCTAGACATTGAAATATAATTAGTGAACTACGTAACGCGATAATTACATGCTCGTCTGTAAACAAACAAGCATTGCTAACGCTTGAATGTGAATCGTTGTAAGCGCCCGTCAGAACGTCTCCATATGAGAAACCTTTTATGACTAAAGTGCGGACGCAGACCAGGAAGAATTTCGGACATTGACCCCTTATTTACTAATGTGCAAGCGCAACGGCAATACATTTGTGCGTGAGCGAGAGAGATAAGTAATGAGGGGTCATTGTACGAAAGTCCTTTTAACTAACAGTAGCGCATAACTGAGTAGGTTCCTGCGGTAAGAGAGATGCGAGAGGAGTAATTCATGTGACGGTCATCATGGCCACTGCTCCTCTACCGCAGAGTACTAAGCGGGTTGGTAACTAAACCTCGATAACTTCCAAAATATTGGAACTAGCTTTATGAAATAAAGACTGTATTATAGTAAATTTTATAGTGCTTAAATGAAAGTCATCCGAGATAATGATGTTAATTTTGTATAAAAGTAAGTTAAATAATAATGTAAATTTTTCACTAGATTTCGAAAAGTGTCCTACGATACAATTTTCACACATTTTAGTATTTTGTACTGCCACCACGCGCTGTTAATACAGCGGTACGGTTTGGCATGCTTTCCACCGGATTTCTGAGCTGATGCTAAATTATAAAAATCGTCTTTATAAACGTTCCACAATCACGGTTTCGCTAAGGATGCGTTCTGCCAAAAACAAATAGTTTACTTATAAAATATTGATACGTCAATACTTATAATATAAATGCAACATTATTTACATTTTGTATGCTAAGCAGTGTATTACTAAATAAATTTAATATTATGAAATAACTACAAAGTTTAAATTTAATTTAATATTTTTTTATATTCAGTACGAGAAAATCGTCAGTTTGAAGTTAATCGCCCACCTTATTGGCACCCATTGCGTTGCAAATTGACAACTGCCCAGTTATTTCCCAGCTTTTACGGAGTCTATGCCCATTTCTAACTTTATCATCTATGGATAGAGTCGAAAGGGGCATTGGAAAAAAAAACACGGGGATAAAATACGATGGTCTACCAGGCAAGTTGGTACCGTGGCACAGAATTATTAATAGTACAAGACCTCGGGCATAGAAATAACCCGTGGTACTACCTGTAGTACCAACGGTTGTACAAAGGGGATCTAGCTAAACCAAGATAACAAGACCTGCGGTGAATCTAAGAATGTAGCTATCAACAAAATGTATGCTTGGTTTTGTGTGGGTTGTACATACTCTGCCCTCATAAATGCATGACAGGCTTAGTGGTACTTTATAAATATTGTTACTATTATTTTAATACATGCTTATTTTAGGCGCGTGTCGTCATACTATCGTGGATTATCTTCATTGTACACCTACACGCTAACAGAGAGCAATACTATTATACACCGTGACATTGAATTCGATATTTTTCTTAAATGCATATATTCAGTCCATACTTAGGATCGTTCAATAAATACTTAGCCTTAAGCTGACATGTCTATTTCACTAAACACGCTACACCGCCGCGGCACGGGCGCCCCAGGCGCGCGATGACAAGTTTTACCTACCCATATCTGCCGCTCCGCTCCCGTGATGCCGCAGGGATAACAAGTTTGAATGTTGACTAATTTAATAATGTCTAGTTTTATGTTTTACTAGTTATTTAATTTCATATTTAGTGCTGCAGATACGTTCTGTTGCATGGACTGAGTACATACATTTAAGAAAAATATCTATTTCATTGTCACGGTGTATGTACATTTACAAAAAGAGCTCTAGCATTTAACAGGTATCGAAGCCACTTCAGGTAAAGTCCAGCTATACAAAGAAGTACGTACATACACGCTGTGACTTACGTGGGCTCTTTTAGTTTGCTGGTGACACTAATCCACTAATCCTGGAACAAACAAAATAATGTGGTTTGCATTATCTACAGCCAATCAACTATATTTCTATAGTTATATAAAATCGCCGAAATTGTTGTGCACCTACGTACGTAAAACAATTTTAAACAGGATGGCTAAAAAAAGGGACCTTACATTTACCCTGGCACACATTCAAGTGAAATAACTGATCAAACCTTTATAAATTTGATAGAGGCCTTCAAAACAAACAAAACAAAAAAGGTATTCTACAGTGTCGCGTTTCTGAGAATCATTTGCTATCTTTTTTATCAATGTTCTAAGTAGGAATAGTCGTCATAAATATAAATTATATTTTCCTAAGCAACGATTAAAACTTTATAAAGACAATGTGTACTGCATGGCCATCCGCAATGGCTGTGTTTGTCGAGATTCAAATTTAAATTGTATACATTTTTGATTGACAAATGTTACTATTTAATTAACGACTTTTTGGAAGTCAAACTAAAGAAACTATATTTTTTTAGTAATATTTTGACATTAATTTTTAATTTAATTAATTAATTTTGGCCCATTTCCATTGTAATATTATTTCTTAATTTTAATTTAAGTACATATTTGCACACCATTGTTGTTATGGTAGAATGTAACGAACGATTTTATAATAATTATTACCACCATAATCTCACAACATTCTTGTGAATAAATGATTGATAGATTGATTAATGACACAGCGACACTTTAGGATACTAGTGTTTTATGTTTTTATGCCGCAAATGTTAGAAGGCCTTTGAATTTGTTCAAATGTGGGTTCGGAAAACTCCTTCTATGTCAGACATTTTTTATTAAAAGATTTTATTTAACTTCTCTTGTATGTATGTATGTATGTTTATATGTATTCCTGGAATTTTGCAATCAATATTTCACCCCACTTCCACTGAAGCTATCGGGCTGAAATTTGTTACACACGTTTGGTTCTCGTGACAATGCACGATTACATAAATGCCGCAATTTTTTATCCAATATGGCGGACGATATATGGCGATTTATGATTTCCATAGTAACTCCTATAAAAATCAAAAAAAAGGGTATCAAATGAAAGGGCTTGATGAGCTAAACACAATAAGTAAAGTGACGTCATTCTATATCCAATATGGCGGATGTCACCAAATGCCTATTTATAATTTCCATGGTAACTCCTATGATATGGGTATCAAATGAAAGTGCTTGATGAGCGACATTATATGGCTAATGCATAAACTAATGCTTTTTTTTTGTTTATTTATTGGTTATTCGATAGCTATATGCTAGCGCCACATATTCGGTGTGAAGAAACTATTGAAGATCCGCGTGCACAAGCAGCGTGTTACTAGTGTCTTACAGTATGTACGGGTACCTTGCGTGCGCGTGGTGCGGGCGCGGGTCAGCGGGTTCGCAGGTGGCGCAGAGCGGCGTGGTGCGCGATGCTGCCAGCGCAGGGAGAGGCGCGCGCCGCGACATGCACCGCGTGCACACGCAGCGTGTTACTAGTGTCCTACAGTATGTAAGGGTACCTTGCGTGCGCGTGGTGCGGGCGCGGGTCAGCGGGTTCACAGGCGGCGCAGAGCGGCGCGGAGCGCGGTGCTGCCAGCGCAGGGATAAGCGCACGCCACGACACGCACCGCGTGCACACGCAGCGTGTTACTAGTGTCTTACAGAATGTAAAGGTACCTTGCGTGCGCGTGGTGCGGGCGCGGGTCAGTAGGTTCGCAGGCGGCGCAGAGCGGCGCGGGGCGCGGTGCTGCCAGCGCAGGGAGAGGCGCACGCCGCGACACGCACCGCGTGCACACGCAGCGCCCGCAGCCCCAGCAGTGATGCTGCAATGACAACCTCTCTTAATCATCACAAACCCAACGCCTCGGAGACAACTCGACTCTAATCACTGAAATTTACACTTTAATCTCTACTCTATACGGCACATTTTAGTAAAGCAAAAAGTGAATATGAGCAGTCCATGCTCGGAGTGGCCGAGAACGAGAATAATATAATCCAGTGCGTAGAACGTGGCTGGGACACTCACCTTGCGACTGAAGTGGTCGAACGGTGTGGAGCAGCCGCATTCAGTGACGTTCTTGAGTCTCTTCTAGTCGAGCGCCACGGACGCTACCTCTTGTTCAAGTTGTGGAACGTGGCTGGGACACTCACCTTGCGACTGAAGTGGTCGAACGGTGTGGAGCAGCCGCATTCAGTGACGTTCTTGAGTCTCTTCTAGTCGAGCGCCACGGACGCTACCTCTTGTTCAAGTTGTGGAACGTGGCTGGGACACTCACCTTGCGACTGAAGTGGTCGAACGGTGTGGAGCAGCTGCATTCAGTGACGTTCTTGAGTCTCTTCTAGTCTAGCGCCACGGACGCTACCTCTTGTTCAAGTTGTGGAACGTGGCTGGGACACTCACCTTGCGACTGAAGTGGTCGAACGGTGTGGAGCAGCCGCATTCAGTGACGTTCTTGAGTCTCTTCTAGTCGAGCGCCACGGACGCTACCTCTTGTTCAAGTTGTGGAACGTGGCTGGAACACTCACCTTGCGACTGAAGTGGTCGAACGGTGTGGAGCAGCCGCATTCAGTGACGTTCTTGAGTCTCTTCTAGTCGAGCGCCACGGACGCTACCTCTTGTTCAAGTTGTGGAACGTGGCTGGGACTCTCACCTTGCGACTGAAGTGGTCGAACGGTGTGGAGCAGCCGCATTCAGTGACATTTTTGAGACTCTTCCAGTCGAGCGCCACGGACGCTACCTCTTGTTCCAGTTGCTGGAACGTGGCTGGGACACTCTCCACTAGCTTCTGGAACAGGTATGGATGCGTTTGGAAACTACAGTCTAGACTATAACAAACGGTTATTACGTTACTATCTCAGAAAACTGCGGCTTCATAGCATTTTTTTTTAATTGATTTTATGTATAATTTGTATAAAGAAGTAGGTACAATTGTGTGTTCTTATCGCTCAAAGCGATTTGTTCTATACAACCTTTGCAGTTTGGACGAGTGGAGACAAGAATTAGTTTGTATAGATGGATAGATCTTTTACTGTAATTGGGGCATGTCACACAATCATATGGATCGTAAGTCAATAACTTTTTTTGATATTTTTATTTTGAAGATTACCTTTAGTGTGAATCTATATCGATAGTGTGGTATTCTTACACGACTGCGCATAAAAGGAGCGTAATGATATGGTTCAGGTATGTATGTATATATGTAGGTATGCATGTGAGTTTCGTTATTCGACCATAACTTTTAAATGCCCGTATAAATTTGGATGCATACTCGTAATGTACCATTAGAATCCATACATCATTCCGAGTGACATTTGGCTATATTATTTCTGTAAAGTTCCTTTTTTGGACGGGGCTGTCGTGATTTTCTCTTATTTTGATGATATACTTGTCTATAATGCCATACTTCAGTAATAAGCGGTATTTTGTCAGGTTGTAGAGGCGGTGTGGAGTCCTTCAGGGGATGGTCGTCATTCGCACACTCGAGCTCCGTGAGCGAGGCGCCGCTCTCGTATAACAATCTGAAATTATTGTAAATTAAGCTGACCAATCATAATCTCCGCGAAAGTTATAATAATCCGTAAATTCATCAAGAGAGGTCTATTTTCTGCCACGCGCCTAATCATAACATTTCGTTAGCTTCACAGGTAACTTTGCACGGTTATAAATTTGATATGGAGTGGACTGCAGATACTATACAATTTAGTGGCCGTTTGTAGTGACTTATTACTGAATGACTTACGCACGCTTGGTAATTTCTTTGAGTTAAAAGTACTCTAAGTGCTGTTTCAGGACTAAAATACCAATATACCACATTTGATCAACATTCTTCAGACGTCAAAAATATTTTTATCGGTTGCTCGGCTTTTTCTAATCATCGGATTGAGATACCAAGTACCCCAGTTTTTAAGACAAACCCTAAGCTATAAAAACTGCATCGCTTTCGGTCCAGTAGTGTTAACGTGATGCGCGACCAAACAAACAGACAGGCACACAAAATTTAAAATAATGTTATATTATTGTTCAGTAGCTTATTTTAAGTCCACTAAACTTTATTTAAATTATTTTCTTTGTGCAGACTTTTTGTAACTTATTGCTTCATCTATAATAATATTATAACTAGCTTAAAAGCTAAAAAAAATACGCCTGCCCTGCCAAAAATGAACTTATGCCAATAAATGATATAATGTTGGAATGTGCTTATCAAGGCCTTCAATTAGATAATCCTAACCTAACCTACCCATATTGTAAAATTCGAAGTTTTTTTTTGTTGTTGTTATGAAAACTAACGTGGTTTTTATACATTCTAAAAACAAAAACGGCAGTTACTTACGTATAGCAGTTGGATTATTCCAACTATAGTTTTAACCACATCCAGTGCTCTTTCTACTTGAAGTCTTGAGTTTCTTGTTTCGTGCAGCGGATGATAGAGCGAAGGAGGTGGCTGGTGGAGATGTAGTGAGTTCTGTGTGTTCTTCGAAATTACTCGAACAATGAAGAGGATTCACTCCAGGTCGCCCGAAACAGGAGACAACTCCTGCGCCCTCGCGCGCGCTTCTTCGAGCGGTTGCCCGCAGTGCGAGGTACGTTCGCGAGCGTCCCGCACTCCCCTTGAGAAAGACCGCCAGATGTGGATGAAACTATAGTTGGAATAATCCAAGTGAGTAACTCCCGTTATTGTTACTGACTTGTTGTCGATCTGCTGCGCCTGCGTCTTGGTATCGATGTCCACACAGTCGACGCCTCCGTTCTGGTAGTTGACGACGGGGGCATCTTTGCTGCGTTCTGTCTTTTTGCCCGATAGCAAGTTCTTGAACGTCGTTATACGCTAAAATGCAACACGAGAGAAATGCAACACGAGAGAAATATTACAATAGAAGAAATATTACAATGAGAGTTTAGATTGGCGCCACTGAGACGTATTACATCGCCAAATAAAATGGTTTAATTTGTGTGATTTTGCCACGCTTGCTTAAAAGAATCACTTCAAGTACTTTAATGAGCACTTTCTGCAGATGTTGAATTTTTCCACTTGTCACTTATTCTATTTAACCCTAAGCTATCCAACAGTGAAAACCGCATCGCAATCGGTGCAGTAGTTTTTAAGTGATGCGGGAAAAAACAAACAGACTGAAACCATAAAAAAAAAAGTTATATTCTTATTCAGTAGACTAATTTAAGTCCCCAAGACCATTATTTTTATTATATACATTGTACAGACTTTTTGGTACTTACTGCTTTATTAATTTATAAGTTAAGATATCAAAATATAAAAATAATGACAATGCTATGTTAGTTCAATACGTAGTAGTGTGCAGTACCTTGAGCAGGTAGTCGGTGTGGAGCCGCAGCGCCGCCGTGTGCTCGACGGCGGCGGGCAGCAGGTCGCCGAGCGGCTCCCGCGGGTGCACGCCGCTCTCGTGCCGGCAGTACATGCCGCGCCAGAACCTAACACACCACAACGTTATTAACACCGACACATACAACTAACACAAATTAAAAATTTATATACTCTCCCCCATTATAGAAACTACTCGATCACTTTTTTTCTATATTTTTTTTTGCGGTTTTTTGTTTGCTTTCTAACAAAAAACCGCATCATAACACACACACACACACACACACACACACACACACACACACACACACACACAGAGAGAGAGAGAGACACGAACACACACGAACACACACGAACAAACACACACACACACCCCACACACACACACACACACACGAACACATCACACACACGAACACACACGAACACACTCGAACACACACGAACACACACGAACACACACGAACACACACACACTCACACACACACACACATACACACACACACACACACACACACACACACAGTGATAAAGCACAACCCTAAACTTATAACACCTGTCTCATTGTTTGGGGACTAAATCGGCCCTTTCGTTTGGAAGCTACGATTCTCAACCCCCTTTTCTCAACTCCCCCTCTCCCTTTCTCAACTCCAACCCCTTTTTCTCAACCTCCCCTTTACGGTTGAGAGCTACGATGCCACAGACAGACACACATACACAGTGACACAGTGATACACACCCTAAACTTATAACACCCGTCTCTTTGTTCGGGGGTTAATAATGAAGGATTTCTCTAAAAGAACATACACTCCCGTTCCCCATTGTAATCGCACCGCGCTTCGCAAAAACCGCTAAAATGAAGTAGTGGTCTGCTAAAGACTAGTGCGATGCCCTGAGCAGCCTCCAGTGATCTACTGCAGATAGTGTAATGTCACCTGATGCTCTGAACAATGTACAGTGGTTTGTTAGAGATACGAGGAGCCTTCAATAAATTATCGGTAACAATATGATTAACTAATCTTTAAGGTAATTTGAAAATGTAATTAGCTAATGACATTATCTGAGGGTTTATATAAAAATAATAGTGACCATTAGTTTCTTTTTAATCCGCCTCTACATACAACTATCATGAGAGATGCGACAATGTTTTCTAAAATCGAGCACCGCGGTGATTAAGCTCCTCACTAAGCAAGGAAAAAATCAGAACACCATCCATGAAGAGATAATGTCTGTTTAACAAGACGTTGCTCTTTTTTTATCAACTGTTCAAAGGTGATCAAGTGAATTTAAGCGAGGTAGGTGTTACGGACGCCGAGCCTATCTGTACCAAACTAACCACTGCGCAGGCGCGAACACGAAGACCCGCCCACTTTTGATGCGCGGGAAACGTAGCGTACTAATTGTCATAGTTTAAGTTTGTATATATATAGAATAAGTTGAGAAATAAATATTGTAAATCGATCAGTCTACATTTGGAGTTTGAACAAACAACATCGTGTTTTATTGAACTACAGTTCACATCGAAGCCAGGAACCTGAACTCTACAGTACTTGAGGTGTAGACCTTGCGATCCACCGCCTACAGTAGGGAAAGCATTGAAGACGACCCCTGCTCAGAGAGTCCCACCGCCTGCACGGAAAATAACGTGGAAAAATTACATAAAATTGTACTTGAAGATGCTCGTGATGAGAATCTTAGCAGAGATGACCAACCTATTGATTGGTACCATACTCTTTTCTTCATTACTATATCATCCATTTAAAAGTCAGTGCAAGATGGGTGCCACAAATGATCATGCACCGCGCGCTTCAAAAAAAGAGTGTGAGTCGAATGTTGTAAGGACTTTTTAGAGCTCTGCGGTGAAGAGCAGTATGTGTTTTCAACAGAATAGTTATTGGAGATAAAACTTGCTATTAAAGAAAAATGAAGAGGAAAATTAACCAAAGGTGTGCTGCTTCTTCAAGACAGTTCGCCCGCTCACGTCTTGTGAGCGGGCGTGTTGCCAAGGCTGCTGTACGAGACTATGGCTTCGAACAAATTTGTCAACCACCTTATATTCCCTCCCCCCCCTCTCCCCACAACAGCCTGCAATGGTCTTCTAGAAATAGTGCAATGTCACCGGATGCTCTGATCAATTTACAATGGTCTGTTAAATATAGTGTAATGTCACCTGATGCTCTGATCAATTTACAATG
Organism: Alsophila aescularia; assembly: GCA_946251855.1. Lineage (NCBI taxonomy): Eukaryota > Metazoa > Arthropoda > Insecta > Lepidoptera > Geometridae > Alsophila > Alsophila aescularia. The sequence goes on from OX276381.1 coordinate 13,538,547, forward strand.
GTCTGTTAAATATAGTGTAATGTCACCTGATGCTCTGAGCAATTTACAATGGGCTACTAAAGACAGTGCAATGTCACCTGATAGTCTGAGCAGACTGCAATGGTCTGCTAGAGATAGTGCAATGTCACCTGATGCTCTGAGCAATTTACAATGGTTTGCTAGAGAAAGTGCAATGTCACCTGATGCTCTAAGCAATTTACGATAGTCTGCTAGAGATAAAGCAATGTAAACTGATGCTCTGAGCAATTTACAATGATCTGCTAGAGATAAGGCAATGTCACCTGGGACCTTATTCTCTATTGCCACTCGGCCACGTAACGCGCCTCGTTACGATATCTGCGTGGAATTGTTTGTGCATGTTCGAGAATTGCCGTACTTTTCCGAACGATTCCACAACGAGACGCGTTACGCGTGTGACTGTTCATAGAGAATAATGGCCCTGATGCTCTGAGCAATTTACAATAATCTGCTAGAGATAGTGTAAAGTCACCTGATGCTCTGAGGATTGAGGTCCGGTGTGAGCACATCGGGGAAGGCCTTGGGGTCGTACATCGGGTTTTTATACTCGTCAAGGTGGCTCGCCATATAGCCCCACAGGGAGAACGTGCGCTCCGACAGCCTGCAATGGACAAATTACACTTTAGAAAATCAAACACTTTGATACGGTACATAAGAGTCGAATGAATACTTGCATCGTTTCCGTTAAAGGTTGTATGTAAGAGATTTCTGTAAGCGATTAGACCGCCGATTGTGTTACCGCTATTTTTATATTTTAGGTTATATTGTGTACAATGTACGATTTACTTTTAAGTGGTATGCAATAAAGAGTTAAGAGTAACTCTTTAAGATTTTATAAAAATCGATCAAGGATCAAGTCAAAGATTTTATTGTAAATAGGCAAAATAATAGCACATTTACAAATCAAAATTAACATCTCATGAAGAAGGAGAAATACATAAAAAAACTAATAAAATCAAATCAATAAAATTTAGGTAAACTAAGTATGCTTTGAGTTTCAAAAGGAAATTTCCCTTTCATGTTCCAGCAGAGTTAAATATCTCACAGGAAAAGGAAATACCCTTCTGACTCTACCGGTGCTTCGGAAATACGCCCTTTGACCTTTATATTAAGCTAGCTGCGTCCCGAGGCTTTGCCCGATTGTATAATTTTCCAGGATAAAAAGTATCCTATGTTGGTATGGTATACAGCATCTACAGAAAATTTTCATAGAGGCCTAAATCTGCCATTATAGTTTTATTTTACAAAGAAGATTGCGAAATGAATTGTAATATGTTGGTCTTGAGCAACAAGTTCTTATGATTCTGCTATTTGACACATTCGCAATTCATATTTTGTGGACCATTTTACGAATCTCCATGAAAAACTGTCAAACAGATGAATTGCCGAATATGAATTGTATGCAAATCATGTTATGAATTGTCACTATGTGTCCATTTTACGACTTCTTAAGCGGCCTTTTTAGACCTGCAGGTCTACATACAAAGTTTCATTAAATTCGGCCCAGCCCGTATCGCATGAAAGCGCTCCAAATATACAAACAGACAACGTTTCACATTAGTGGGGATAACTCAAGTTGGGACCTACATCGCCTTTCACCGGCATTGTTATAGAAATAACTAGCTTTAGCCCGCGACTTCGTCCGCGCGGACTACAGTTTATAGCGAAAAAAGCATCCTATGTTCTTCCAGGATTTTTGACAGACTTGTTATTATTTCGTTTCCATGGTAACCGTTCCTTACAGCGAGTAATCATCATTTTCCAGTTTTCTCGTGGAAATTTAACATTTTCCGGGATAAAAAGTATCCTATGATTTATTCCAGGGTATAAGCTATCTCCATTCCAAATTTCATCAAAATACGTCTAGACCTTATCGCGTTAAAACTCCCCAAACAAACAAACAGACAAAGTTTCACTTTTATATATTGGTGTGAACTATGTATTGTGAATACGAAGTGACTTCGATACGAATGGTTAGGCACAACCGGGGCACCCCTTATTGTTTTTTAAGAGACGTAAATAGAAAAAATGTGACGTCACCTAAGATCCCGTCGATCTTTCTGGCAGTTACCGATGAACGTCCCGTACTGGCAGGCGTGCGCGTGCTCATGTAGCGTCAGCAGGAATCTCTCGTTGAACTGGAATGCCTGCAATGCAGTGAATATAACATTATTAATATCCTTTAGCCCGCGCCATACAAACATCAAAAACATTCATCAACATTAGCAACCGACGCGCACGTCAAACGCGATACGAATACGTGCTTTTCATGTTTAAACTCAAGTCGTCTATATGTCGTGACGAAGTCGTAGATATGATCATTTCATGAAATGATCGATAATTTCATGAAAGGTTATTTTTCATGAAATGACCAGCTAAAACTGACCATATCGTTGAAAGAGCAACGTTTAATGATATTTCAATCCGCGTTTGGCCATATCATTAAATATTATTAATGTAGGGTTTTCATGATACCATAGGTGTTCAAACAGATAGGTTTTCAAGGCTAAAAAATAAAACCCCGAAGACGAAGGCGGAAGCTCGCTACGCTTCGCGTTCGCCTTCTAACCTATCACGGTCAAGTGGGGCTTCCGCCTAGCACCTGTAGCGGTGGATAGTTTTTAAAGAAAGAAGAAAGAAAGAAAAAACAGTTATTCTATACACAACATTAGAAGAAAAAAAACATAGGTAAAAAAATACATAAAATGTGCGTGTGAATGTGTTGAAAGGGACTTATAATCAACACAAATTGTTTTTTTTTGTGTTTATAGTGTGTCTATCATATTTGCCGTAGTCACTACGCTTGACAGGCGGATTAGTGACCACAGTGTTGTACATGAGTTCTCGGAGGACGCTGCTGCCCATCTTCCGGTGTGTATTCCCTTATTCACCTCTTACGACATCCACGGGAGGATTGGGAGGGGTCTTATTCTAATCCGAGATCCACGACAATCACGGAACATCGACACGGCACGGAATATCGTGTAGAATACTTTTAACCCAGAGATATGACGCCGCGGGGCGAAGGTAGTAAATAAATATAATAATACCTCAGGCGCCTGCCGCAGTAGCTGCCACGTGCAGTCGAGCAGCTGCGTGAACACGGGCGAGCGCTCGCGACCGTCGCACGCGATGTGTCCGCAGCGGTGCGTGAACTTGTGCCCGAACGACAGCCAGTCCTTCTCGATCAGAGCCTGCGACAAACTGATCTTTTACAATACTGAGTGTAGTTCTTCAGGACACTGTGGTTCGGTTTGAACAACACTGTAGATATTACTGAGGATATGAGGGTTAAAAGCCAGGCGCATCAGGCAAACAATGTGTTCGTTTCATCATTCAGTTCACCCCGGTATCCGTTGATGGTGCGGTAGTGTGGCTCGAGGCACAGCGCGGCCAGCGAGCACACCTGCGCCGTGCGGTCCCAACCGTCGCTGCAGTGCACCACGCGTGGCTACAGCCACCCCTCGCAAAGTGTCGCACCTGGTATCCGTTGATGGTGCGGTAGTACGGCTCGAGGCACAGCGCGGCCAGCGAGCACACCTACACCGTGCGGTCCCAGCCGTCGCTGCAGTGCACCACGCGTGGCTACAACCGCCCCTCGCACAGTGATGCACCTGGTATCCGTTGATGGTGCGGTAGTACGGCTCGAGGCACAGCGCGGCCAGCGAGCACACCTACACCGTGCGGTCCCAGCCGTCGCTGCAGTGCACCACGCGTGGCTACAGCCGCCCCTCACACTGTGTCGCACCTGGTATCCGTTGATGGTGCGGTAGTGCGGCTCGAGGCAAAGCGCGGCCAGCGAGCACACCTACACCGTGCGGTCCCAGCCGTCGCTGCAGTGCACCACGCGTGGCTACAGCCGCCCCTCGCACAGTGTCGCACCTGGTATCCATTGATGGTGCGGTAGTGCGGCTCGAGGCAAAGCGCGGCGAGCGAGCACACCTACACCGTGCGGTCCCAGCCGTCGTTGCAGTGCACCACGCGTGGCTACAGCCGCCCCTCGCACAGTGTCGCACCTGGTATCCATTGATGGTGCGGTAGTGCGGCTCGAGGCAAAGCGCGGCCAGCGAGCACACCTGCGCCGTGCGATCCCAGCCGTCGCTGCAGTGCACGCACACGCTAACGCCGCGTGAAATGGCGCCCGCAATCCACCATGATGTGTCCAAGATTGATCTGTGCCAATAAAAATTTAAGGCCCGCATTCCAGAACGACGTTCTTCCACAAACCTCGACTTGGTCCTGGATTTGAGAGCAATTACATCTTCCAAAATTTCCATTACTCAAAGTGAAAACGACACCACATAAAAAGCTTTGGAATCACTACTCAAACATGGTCTAGATATCACTTGTGAGTTCTGATTAAGTCACAACTTGAAAGCCGATTTACATCTGAGTGAAGGCTTAGAATCGTGAATCTATGATCATAGAATCTTTGACCCTATTTATAAAATGTTCACATAAATCTAGTTTTAGTTTACATATTCTATGCTGACGTGAATGTTGGTGTGAGGTTGGTGTTGATAAGTGGATCATTCTAACAGCTCTTTTCCGAAACACCAGGGTATATTGTCACAAGAAATTAGATTTTGAAAACTAACGCGAGTGAAATTCATATTAAATATAAATAAAACGGCTAAAAACTCACGAAATAGAAGATCGGAAATACTCCGACCAGTTTCGGACTATTTTTAAGTCGTTCACCTGGGAGTGTTACTGGTCGGAGTATTTCTGATCTTCTATTTCGTAAGTTTTTAGCCGTTTTATTTATATTTAACAAGAAATTAGGTTCGAAATGAGTCTTTCTTTTCTTTGACTTAATTAATTAATAATTAAAAGTATTAAAACACTGCATTTTATCCTCGACTTCAATATCTATCCTCGCCTACGGCTCCGGTGGATTATTGGATATAACGGATTGTTTTATGTACTTGTTATACAATCTACTATTTTGTCATTTGACTAAAACACCAGTACGCGTGACGTCATTCTTCCTCATTGGCGGTTGTTTATTCCCGTGTTGTTAGCGTTATTGCACAACTTTGTGCAAAAGTGACGTCAAACTGTTGCCATGACAGCTATGGTCTTTTTGGCGCGATTCATATTAACAACTCGCAAAAGTGCTAAAATACAATGTTTTCCGTTTGATTTTTGCTATAATAGAGGCTTCTGTATCCTGTCGATTAGTTTAAATAAATTGGACTGAATTTTTCAATCGTCAGGAAGACTTTATTCGACAAAGACCTCGCTTAACTGAAGAATAAATTTCCAGATAACTGCTTATTTGACTGTTTATTTGATAATGAGACGTTGATGTCACTAGCACAATCATGCCACTAGCAAATAAAAAATCGTAAACTACCACCACAATACCAAGGAGGTTGAATTACGTTTACTGGCCACAGTACAAACAACTAAACACCCTCGAAATAAATGTCAAACAAAACAATGACAGTTAATAGGTTTATTCTGTCCTGCTCTAACATGAGTGTTATCAATATATTTGTTTCACCTCTCTGAAGATAGTGAAAATTAGTGACTGATTTGCTTTATTCAGACAGATAGCTTATCCATGGAATTAATGACAATTGAAAAATAAACTAAACTAAAATTACAGTACATATATTAGTCTTTCCAGACAGTAGTGTATCGAAGCACTGTTTTCGTGTTTGATGTCTACTGCCAGTCGGAGACCAAGGGTTGCCACCTGTGGATCTTTACCCGGCTACAAAAAAGGAGGGTTATGATTTTATCAGAATACCTATGTATGCATAGTTGAATGAATGTATGTACATGACCACACTTTACAGCCAACCTTTTAAATTTGTAGGAATCTTATATTAGTAAAACCAGAGTTTTTAAGATACTTACAAAAACTTATTTACAAAAAAGGAAAATGTATTTCACGTATTAGAAAGCTACGTTATCAGCGAGTAACATGGGCACTATTTTATTTTTCAAGAAAGTTGAGATCCTTATGAAAATTGCAATATTACAATATTGCAAATTTCAACCCCAGGAATCAATAAAAATATTTTTACGAAATTAAAAACGACTTCGTATTCAAATGTTCTTTTCTAAACAAATACTAAAAAGAATAAAATAATTACAATAGAACCAGAACACTATCGCACTTTAAGAAAAGTAAAAATGTAATACCGATTTAAAATTTAAACAGTTATAACAGTTTCTTACCCCTGTTTTCTCAATTCTCACCTCCCCCCCCCCTCTCTTCTCCCCCTCTATATAGCTAAGTTCACATCACCAGTATACCGAATGAAACAAACAAAAATACAAAGAAATCGGATTACATCAAAAAAATTATAAAAAAACATGCAGTCGAACATATAACCGTCTCCTTTTGTGAAGTCGATTAAAAATGTACAACGGGATGATACGTTGCCATGGAAATGAAATAATAACAAGTCTGTCAAGTACGTAATAATAATGATTACACATTTCTTACTGTCATTGGAGTAATTATGCAATTATTGTCTATGGGCTATGGGTAAAAAACACCACGATCTCCGCTGCAAAAAAATTTGAATTACGCTTACTGGCGTATTTTTAATAAGTTACAATGCGTATAAAAATTCTAAAAGTAAGAACAATGCCACGGTGTGAGCGCTACCGTGCGAAACCTGGCTAGTATGTAATGTTGTAAAAAATTGGTACTTATTAGTAGTATTCATATTATGTTAGTGTATATAGGTAGGTAATAGCTATCTAAACGAATGTTACTACTTTGTATAAAAAAAACCTACCTTACCTTTGTTTTTATCTACTTTGTATCCGATGAGTAGAGATGCCCGTCAATCGATGAAATAATATTTGACGACTGAACGAAATTTGGTTATTTTTTACTTTTGGTCCTGGAATACATAGGCTACATTTTCCCCAGAAGAATATCCACGCGGGCAAAGCCGCGGAGTATAATATAAAACTACTCTATACCTATATTATTCTAGTTTATATATCTTACGTTTTTTTTGTAGTCAGATAAAGGTATATTTATTTATAAAAATTTATAAAAGATATATTATGTGAGTTTTAGAGTTATTCAAAAAAAAACTTTCCGTCGGTAATAAAATATGGCAGTTGTAACCGCTTGATACTTCATATTTCCAATAGCACTCTCGCGGTTAAGACGAATCCAATGATACCTCATTTAACAAAATCCATTTAGCCGTTTAGTCTGTAGGAAGTGCCAAAGAAACGTTAAAACAAACAAACATACATACATACATACATACAACCCAACACATAGCCCTCCGCAATCGGGTAATAAATGAAGTTATTTTTTTCGGATACCAATAGTGGTTCGAAAAGATTGAACTAAAGAGTCCAATCTTGATATATACTTATATTACTATACTCTTTGGTCCAATCTATTTGTGGTACTGGCATCCTACTCGCAGAAAACAATCTTTCTTTCTCGTATTTTTACGTGAATATACTTCATGCGCGAAACTCGCTCGTAGCGTTCATTTCAAAACCACGCTGAGACCCCTGCCTCCCGGCCCCAGCACCGCGTGCGTCAATCGGCCGTTTACTCCTCGATACACTACTGTCTGTAAAGACTAATGTATGTACTGTGCTAAAACTAACTGAATATCAGACCGATATATAGTCCAATAAAATTTATTCCTCGAACAGTTATTGCCCCGTTTATCTGAGCATAGAAAAATCAGCCCTTAGACAAGTACTCTATTATTAACAAACTTATAAATAAGCATAAGTATACTGACTTGATATGTTTGAGCCATCCTGAGGATTCCAGTCCGCTGAGAAACGACGACATTGTTGGTGTGTTTTGCTCGCAAGCTGCAATAGATATACAATTGATTTATTTCTAAATTAAACTGTTACATTTTGATTTAAAGTAAAGAACCCCTTGCACCATATAATTTATTAGGTTGGATTGACAATTATTAAAATGGTGTCTTTAAATGCCAGCATTTTCGACAGCATTTCTCTGAGCGGAACACATTTTCCACAAGTTTCACTTTTTTCTTTAAACTGCACTCATTCTCGACACATTTTCCATTTTCTCTAAACTGCACGCATTCTCAACATGTTTTACATTTTGCTCTAAGCTACACTCATTCTCAACTAGTTTTCCATTTTCTCTAAACTGCACGCATTCCCGACAAGTTTTACAGTTTGCTCTAAACTGCACGCATTCTCAACATGTTTTACATTTTTCTCTAAGCTACACTCATTCTCAACTAGTTTTCCATTTTCTCTAAACTGCACGCATTCCCGACAAGTTTTACAGTTTGCTCTAAACTGCACGCATTCTCAACATGTTTTACATTTTTCTCTAAGCTACACTCATTCTCAACTAGTTTTCCATTTTCTCTAAACTGCACGCATTCCCGACAAGTTTTACAGTTTGCTCTAAACTGCACGCATTCTCAACATGTTTTACATTTTGCTCTAAGCTACACACATTCTCAACTAGTTTCACCATTAGCCCTAAGCCACAACCAAAAGTTGACGTACTTTCGACGAGTTTCTGGAGGCTTTTCCTCATGACGTGAATGTTCCCGATGCCCATAAACTGAAACTTGATGTTCTCGTAGAAAGCCTCGTTCTCGTAACCTTTGCCGGCTGCTCGATTCACCATAGCGTTAATCTGAGAAAGAAAAAAACATATGGTTAGTAGTGGCAGGATAGAAATCTTCTGTGGGTATATGTATAGAGTCCGAGGGCAGAAGCATCGTTTTGCCAGATAGTTATCTGCTTAGCCCGTGCGTAGTAAACAAACTTTAATGTTCCGGAAATTACTTAATTATTGTAACAATTAGGCTGAACTCCTCCCCCTCTCCCCTTCTGCCCCGATCCCCCATACCCCTTTTCTCCCTGCCCTCTCCCGGCCCTCTAAACCTTTACCAACAACCCCTGACCCTCCACCACATTCATCGAAATCAGTCCATCCGTTTTCGAGATATCATCAAAAAAGCCGTTCCATATAAAATGTATGAGAATAAATTTTCTTATTATTATGTTTTCGTGTTTTTTTCGATGTTTTAATAGTTATTCTGCTATTCGGGGCGGAGACAAATCTAACAAATCACAGATAATAATCGAATCATAACAATCGGTCTAGCCGTTGTTCTTGAGTTATAAATGGTGCCCCTAACCGGAGTTTGTTTAATATATTAATTTATTAAGATTAAAGAAAGTGATGGTGTGATGACCTCGACGCCAGGAGGGATAGTATGAAATTGCAGTTGACTGAGATGTCTGGAAGGAAATAGGGAAGACCTTTGCCCAGCAGTGGGACAGCATAGTTTAGGGAAAATGAATAATAATAGCTCTTTGAATAAAAATAATCGACTTGGATGGATCATCAATGGATATGACGATCGGTTGGTCTAGTGGGTATTGACCCTATCTACGAAATCAAACGGTTGCGGGTTCGGATCCCGCAAGGTGCAATCATTTGTGTGATGAGCAAAAATGATTCCGAGTTATGGATGTAATATTCGTATCTATGCATGTTTATCCGTTGTCTAGTACCCATAGTACAGGGTTGGGGCTAGTTTGGGGCTAGGTGATTGGTGTGAATATATATATTTATTTATTTACCATAAAATCTTCTGCACCAATTTAAATATTTATACGTGGGACCTCACGGGAGATTTACCCATTCAAATAAAAAAGATCATTTTTGAAGTGGAGGTAACATTTGGACCTACCCTAGGCCTCGTGTCGACGACGTACATGTACCCGCAGTTAGGGTTCGCTCGCCTGATCAAGTCGAGCATTTGTTCGTCTTCCATACACCTGGAAGAGAATAGAAAATCTATCATCAAAAAATTATTGATCTTTACAAAGTGGCACGTTGAAAAAAAAAACTAGAAGATGCATTTTATTGAGAGATCAAAAGCAGAAAATAAAAATAACATACTTTTTTTAAATGCATTCTATACTATAAACGATAATAAAAAAAAATAGCAAACTATAACTAAATTAAAAAAGCAATATTTTAAAAGAATCAATATTCCTCAATATTGTTTCCCAACAGGTGGGTCTTAAAATGAACATGGGCAAGACGAACATCAAGTCAAATGCCCATGTCGTACCCATGCCGGTTTATGTTGGGAACGATATTATCGAAGCTGTTGATCACTATGTCTACTTGGGTCAGACGATCCAATTGGGTAGATCCAACTTCGACAAAGAGGTCAACCGACGAATCCAACTCGGATGGGCAGCGTTCGGGAAATTATGCCATATCTTCTCGTCGCAGATACCGCAGATCCTCAAGACGAAAATTTATAATCAGTGCGTGTTGCCAGTGATGACATACGGCACTGAGACGTGGTCGCTAAATATTGGTCTCATACAAAAGCGCAGCGTGCAATGGATAGAGCTATGCTAGGTGTTTCACTACGTGATAGACTCAGAAATGAGGAAATCCGTAGAAGAACGAAGGTTACCGACATAGCTCTCAGAGTTTGCAAGTTGAAGTGGTAATGGGCAGGCCATATAGTTCGCAGAATCGACAACCGCTGGGGAATAAAGGTTCTCGAATGGCGACCACTAACAAGCAAGCGAAGTGTGGGGAGATGGACCGACGACATTGTAGCCATCGCAGGAAGTCGGTGGATGGAGGTGGCACAAGATCGCTCGTCATGGCGCTCTTTGGGGGAGGCCTATGTTCAGCAGTGGACTTCTAAAGGCTGACATGATGATGATGATGTTGCTATAAAAACTGATTCGTTTTCTCCCATTTGTCCCTTGTGTGACATCAAAACAAAAAGACAATTTAAAAAATATACATGTATAAAAAGTTATTTAAAGTAAGCTGCTGTGTCCGTTCACACAGACCGGCTCGGAGAGGAGAGAAGTTTTCAATCGCGTTTAAAATAGAGTTTTGGATATTTGCAATAAAGTTTATTTATACATTTCACTTCTTTTGTTATATGAGAGCCGTCCATAAGAAGTCAAATTTATAAATAAACCTTATTTCAATGATCCAACATTTTAAACGCGATTGAAAATAGCTCACCTCAGCAAAATGAGCCCAAACACGTTATACTGACACTCTATTGAACCATCGTTCTTGAAATTATAAGGTCAAACGAGTCAAAATGTTCGATTGTCATAGTGTCTTTAAATTAATTTTCCACATGACAGGTCCAGATATGAGGAAGTCGTCCATTTTGCTCCCGCACCACCAGACGCGTACATCTCGCTGGGATAACGTAATCACATGACGTAATACAACAGATCCGACTCACCTCGCCAAGAACCCACTGAGCGGCTGTGCGAAGCGCGTGATGGCCGCCTTGTTGTGGTGCGGGCAGGCTAACGCCGGCAGCCGCCCGCACGACCGGCAGCTACGTACATCTCGCTGGGATATGTGTAACATGACTTAGTACAACAGTATCAGTCTCACCTCGCCGAGAACCCGCTGAGTGGCTGTGCGCAGCGCGTAATGGCTGCCTTGTTGTGGTGCAGGTAGGCCAGCGCCGGCAGCCGCCCGCGCGACCGGAAGCTGGCACTGCCGAGCAGCACCGCCGTCGACGCACGCGCCGGCACGTAGATCTCGCTGGGATATGTGTCACACAACTGAAAATAATAATTAAACACATTTTAATGATGTCTGGTTTCGTCTTATTTCACAAAAGGCTTGTATTTGCACGAGTCTACTATTTTATTTGACTACTAGCTGTGCCCGCGGCTTTGCCCACATGGTAATTTTTATGGGTATAAATAACCTATATGTTATTCCAGGACCAAAAGTACCAAACGTACGAGTGTGTGCTATGGATGATAATTGCTTACTTGATATAGGTATACACTTTCTTTTTTCTTTCTTTCTTATTTTTTTAGCCGTTTTATTTATATACTTTCATTTTTAATACACTTTCATGTTTAAAAATAGGGTAGGCAAATGTGGTGTCATCACTTTGATACCTTTCACTTTGTCACCTGTAACTTTGACATTGAATTGACAAAATTGATGATGATGTTGAAAAGTTCCATATATTCCAGGGTATTAGGTATCTCCATTGCAAATTTCACTCAAATCCGTTCAGCCGTTTGAGCGTGAAGGACTAACAAACAGACACATATACACAAATGCATACAAACTTTCGCCTCTATATTAGTGTGATTTCATTAAAAATCGTTCAGCTGTCCAATAGTTTTATAACTATTGGATTCAAATACAAAGTTCACCATATTTTAAGTCAAAAGTCAAAACCTAAGTTATCCAACAGTGAAAGCAGGTGTTTGCTCCTCCGCGAGTCGAAGGATCCATGTATGTATTTTGGGAGTTGCCTAATGCGATGTACCAACAAATACATCGCATTGGGCAACTCAGTGAGGAAGTAATAAAGTCACAAGCCCACTCTCATATTTCCAGCTTGGGTTCTCGCGTACACGTCACCGTCCATCTTGTATGTCCAAATCACAATTCGAACGCCCCACACAAAACTACTGTCCAAATTCAATTGTTCTAGATGCAGCGGAGCATTACCAACGAAGCCCTATACCGACGGGGCTGCAACCTTCGAGATCAGTTCGATGCGAGGATCCTGACAGCCTTTTGCGTGCTTCACTGGTAGGTTGAGAACTGGTGGGCGAACCAGCGAGCAGCAATGCCCTCACTGGATAAATAATTCAACAAAAATAAATGATTTCATATAAACTGCCCTCGAAACTGTCGATAATTTGTATTTCCGATTTCAGCGTAATGTTACCAACAAATAATGCAAAATAACGATTAACGTTTAAAGTCGCGCGGCTTCAACACCCGCATTTTAATCAGTCTATTAGTTTTTACATGATGCGCGATATTTAAATATAAAAACAGACAGATGTTATATTTTTGACCAGTAGTTTATTTTAAGTACCCTACACCAATTTTTTTAGTTATCTCGTCGTTATACAGACTACTTTCTGTTTTATTATAAGTGTAAATTCTGATCCGTCTCAAAATTATAACTTCTCAAAAATAATATCTCCGTTCTGAAAACTTTTTCTTTTCTTCTCAGATCGTCGCTTCCGTAAAAATAAAAAGTAATAAGTCCTAGTCCGAAGAAATGACAACGCGAGCAAATCCAGCAGGGCATAGCTAGTATATGCTATCGATAATGATTTATATTTTCGAGCAAACATATAACGACTCCGTGGCGCAACGGTAGCGCGTCTGACTCCAGATCAGAAGGTTGCGTGTTCAAATCACGTCGGGGTCAAATTTTTTGCTCAATATTATTTTTGGTTTTCACTAAATTACAAAAGGGTTCTTCTTTAAAATAGATTTTTCGGGCATTTAAAAATGTTCAACTTGATTTTCAAATCCTACTCAAACTCATTAAGGTGTTAAAAATACCAAATATAAAAAGACGGACAGTAAAAGCGGTGTCTTCTTCTAAGAGTGTTGTGCCTAAATGTTAAACAATTAAAATTCAAACGTGTCGAAGTCTTTCCGATCATCAAAGAGATAGAACACATTTGTATGAATATGTCCTATTTACCTATTTATATACATAACACGAATACATATTGAAGAATAAATTAGACAATAATACCTCATAGTCCTTGTTAGCAGTACACAGCACCCACTGGTCGTTGGGCACGTTCATGCGCTGGAACTCCGTCTGGATGTCGAAGAAGTTCCACCCCGCAGACTTGGGCAGGTCGTCGGGCGTCGACTTGTAGTGGAAGCAGTACAACTCGTCGATGTGCACTGGGAATCGAACCAATTCTTTATTACGCGTAATCCCACTTGGAACGCAGCATTCTAAAAACGAATTGGTCGAGTTAGAAATACCGTTCTGCGTTCCATGACAGGTATTGCAGATGTAGGAGAAAAACTGAAGGCTCAGATGGGCTTGGGCGGGACACGTGAGCAGGATGCATCCCGAAAGAGGGCAAAGATCGTCACACACTGGGTAGAAATTGGCATGAACTTGCAGAAGATAGATAACTGGAAGCAAGTGGGGGAGACCTTTACACAGTTTTATTTTTACTTTACCTGCAGTATCCCACATATTGCAGGTCAACGAAAAACAAGTAGGTATAATTTACGATTTTTTTTTAATGAAATGTTTTCTCTTTGGATGTTTTTTTTACCCTTAAAAACTTTTTTATGTATTTTTTTTGTTTATTTTTTCATTATTTTTTATTGCATTTTCACTTTTTACGTCAACGTTACGTTTTCACACAATAAGAATTAAAAAAAAAAGTTTGTGAGCTACTCTGAAAGTTTCAGCCTGATAGCTAAACGGAAAGTATTCGTTTGAATAGCATGATTCCAGGGCCCCGATTCTGTTAAATATTGAACCGCGATAACGCAAATCGATCGCTTGATTTTTTGTTATTTTTTTTTATTTGCCACTTAAAAGTGCTTGAAGTTAAAATTTTGCGTTTTTTGTTTTTTTTTTGTTTTATAATAAAAAAAATATTGAAAGTTTCCCAAAATTTTCGCTTCCAGCACTTTTAAGAGATACATGAGAAAAATTCGCATAAACTTTCTAGCGATCGACTTGCGTTATCGCGGTTCAATAGTTAGCAGAATTGGGGCCCAGGACAACAATAGGCAAGATTACATACAAGTGAAGTTAAATAGAAGCTTCAGTACGATATCATTGATATACATTCTGTACCTCGTTTATGTGGACGTCAAATAGTCTAGAAATTGTTACCGGGAACAGAATTCAGAAAGAACTAAGCATTCAAATGCTACTAATATATAAAGAACTAACGTAACATGTAAACTTTAACGGAGCATTATCGTACGAACAACTCTATACCTTTCTATCTCTTCTTAGTTCGGAAACATAACTCAAATTTAATGCGTCAAAACTCAAGTAAATATACTTTTTAAGTATTTAGTACAGTTATTTAGTAAACATGTTTGATCAAGCAATCAGATAATCATAGTTATATATTTACTCGTAAACGGGACTTTCTAGCACTTTTAGCATTTTCGATCATTTTTGAACGTCTGTATCTTGTTTTATAATTAACCCAGAACTATGAAATTGGTATCACATCAAAGTTTTACATATTATCTCGTACTTTGTAAACACAAAAACATGATTAGTATGAATTCACGCGTTAAAAAATAAAATCAAAGGTTTACACTACTTTATGCTTAGAACGTTTATTGAAATGAGACCCCGTCACTAAATGATATCAAACATATACCAAGAGAAAGAGTAATTGATAGATTCAGGCGTTACTTTGCGGAAATCCATATTTAAAATGAACAAAATAAAAATATGTAGCTTACTTCCGCCAAAACTGTAAGTCAGACAAATGATAAATGGTAAAAATAACACAAGTAAAACCCCACGCTAAACAAAACCCTACCCCAGATTGAACTAATGAAAAATATAAATGAAAGAAAAGCTAAGGCCTGGAGGCCAGAAAAAACACTTATATACAAATAATATATATAAATATATATACACAATAAAAACCCCCAAGCTAAACAAACCCTACCCAAATACAAGTATCGAAACACTTATATATTCATATACATATAATATAAAAAAACACAATAAAAAACATATACCTCGATCCAAATACCAAACGTCTGACATCAATACGACACGTGTTTCGCCTCTGCACGAGGCATCTTCGGGTGATGTTGACTCGTCGAATGCTGGACTGAGAGTGCCTGAGCAATGGTGACAAATTCCCTTATGCAGTCGCACTAGCTCAGGCGCGTGGCCTATATAAGGGAATTTGTTGTGTGTATATATATTTATATATATTATTTGTATATAAGTGTTTTTTCTGGCCTCCAGGCCTTAGCTTTTCTTTCATTTATATTTTTCATTAGTTCAATCTGGGGTAGGGTTTTGTTTAGCGAGGGGTTTTACTTGTGTTAATTTTACCATTTATCATTTGTCTGACTTACAGTTTTGGCGGAAGTAAGCTACATATTTTTATTTTGTTCATTTTTCAAGAGAAAGAGCTTATTATGATTGAGAAAATAACTAGACAGTTTTTAATTCAAAGCTTTAGTTTTTCTACAAATAAATAAAAACCTTAAATTTTACTCCTGAGATGTACCATCCTTCCCGCTCTACTAGATCACGGATGAGAGAGACAAAACATTCACTGACACCCGGCGTTAATCGCGCTAAAAAACTTATTTTTTATTTACCTCGACGTTTCGATCAAGTTGTCTTCGTAAGTGTTCGAATCGAGAAAGTTTAAAAGTTGCAGATAATCATAGTTATTCCAAAATATTTTCAATATAAGTACAGAATTAGTTCAGTTAAACAGTTTAAAAACAGTACGGATAAATAAATTGACTTGTTTACCTCGGCGTTTACGTCCAAAGAGTTTCACACAGTACAAGTAAATCTTTTTCGTCATTGTTTACTAAATTTCCTTCTAATATTCAGTAATCGATTTTCCACCACAAGACAAAAATTAAGTTAATTCCTCTTATATAAAAACAAATGCGTAACACAAAGAAAACTTAAAATTAAAGTCCAATATCAAGAAAACACAATCTTTTTGAAAATCTTTGAACTGCACGTAATTTTATCCACACTTATACTCTTCTTCTAAGATACAGCTATATCTATTTATTTTCAAACCACTAGGTTGTAAGTTAGTCTACCACGAAAGCACTAGGACTTGTAAACACGGGCTTAAGGAAAATGAATATCACTTGACGTTGAAGTTTCAACCCAACAGTTATATAAATAACATTATTTTCTTATATTTAGCTGAAGCATAACTGATTGACATGTATCCTGTGACCGTGATTCATTCATCCATGTAGCCTACATATTGATTTAACTTAACAAATCCTACTGCACATTATTTGACTTCACTATTAAAACAACATACACTTTATTACGCATTATTTCGTTTTTAACTTAGTTCAGCTGTTCATAATTTTTAGCACTTATCATCTTTCGTGGCATCGTTCTGCCCACGTCAGGGAAGTGGACCTTGCGCTCAATGCTTCGATCTTTTCTGTGATCGAAGGCTCAATGAGACCAGTCGCATTGTGACAGGTTGTCAGAAACTCCCCTGACACTTATGTATTACTCTATCAGAATCGCTCGACTCAGTGTCCGTAGAGATTATGCGGCAGACATTGAGAGGTATAAAAAATAAGCAGATAACAGGTATCCATTACATTGTGGCTGGAGCCCCCCGAGGGTGTCTACCAGCTCAAAGGGACTCCTTGCTCACAATAATTTAATTGTACTTATTAGGTGCAGAGGAAACTTAGTGGCGCGAGCCTTCCTTTTACCTTTGCACTGTAGATTCTCTCTCAAAGCAGATAATAGGCTTGCAGCTGAAGTGGCTTGAAGATCTTGGTATTTTTGAAGAAGTGAAGAAAGAAGTCACAGATTACAGATAGTTCGGTTAATTTTAACTCACATTTTTACTGGCATCCACATCGATATGTTTAAGTATTAGTAGCAAACACGTTGCAATACTTAGTGAGATGCATATTAAACTTATATATCGACAAGGAGAGATGAAACAAGTCAAAATATAATTAAACTCCTGCAAACTTTTCTAGTCGCCATCAAGATGAGACGATCCCTGACAAATGTAGGAATGACAGGTTATTTGAATTTAGAATTAATAGAGACAAACTGAGAAAGAAATGAGATTAAGAGATCAAATGAGTATTATTATGATGAAAGAGGTTTTACATCGTCACAACATAATGATCAACTTTCCCCTAATGGACTAAAAATCCCTGCGAACAGTAATGCCTGTTACATCAAGTGAATTAAAAGATCCAAGACTTAACCTGTGGACACCGAGGCATAAACCACCTGATGATTTCATAACACCAATGGATAACCTGGACATGCACAACCTTGGCCAGTGTGGAAAACGTTAAAGAGACTCCGTAACCAGGTTTGACAAGCAGCTGCAGGAGCAAACTATGGGGCGTGATTGACCAGTCAAGAATGCAGTGTGACTGCGGCGCACCCGTGCAAACCATACCACACTTGCTGGAGTGTTCTTCATATCTCTACAGCTGCACACCGGAAGAACTTTGTCAGTGCACTGGTAACGCAATATACGTCGCCACTTGCTGGTCCAAATGGATCATCATAGGCCTGTATTCGCCCACTGCTGGAGATAGGACTCTCCCAATGCACGCCACAGAGCCCGATCTTTGGCTCTTCTCATCCAGTTTCTGCCGGCCGCCTTCCGCAGGTTGTCACTCCAACTGGCCGACTTTCAGGCACTGCGGAATGGACGACGTGGAGACCTGACGAAGTTTTCCGAATGCCGCCCAGGGCCCTATTTCATAAAGCGACAAATCATAATAAACCTACAAATGTCAGTCGAATACGCAAAACCTGCGTTTCATATAACAAAAATGTACGACATTTCTGTAGTTTGACTGACAATTGTCAGTTTGATTGACATTTGTCAGTGTACTATAGTTTTATGAAATAGGGCCCAGCCCAACTGAATTCTTGTGCTGGCTTCCCTATCGAAAATGTTCCTACCCAGATGCAAAGTCTGCCCGAGGTAGATATAATCCTTAACAACTTCGAGGAGTTCACCATTGATGACTACAGGGCTCGGGGTAATAAGATCGTCAAACATGATCTTGGTCTTGTATAGGTTCACCCCGAGACCGATTTGGCGAGAAGCATCAGCCAGGCCGTTCGGCGTTCGGTTGAGTTCCTCCAGCGATTCCGCCGTAAGGACTATGTCATACTTTACGCACGGCATGTCTCTAATAAGAAAAAACCCCCATTATAACACTGTTTATTAAACTAAAGAATGTTTTTATATATTTTTTCCCCCATATAAGCACCGGGTTGGCTCCGCACTACTAGAATTTTCGCCATTTATTATCTATGGCGGCGCGTGTTAGACCGTATGCGCGCGAATTCGACGTGGACTAGATTTTGGCGCCATAATTTACTTTTCATTAGTTAACCAATTTAATGTGTTGTTTTAGGTTTATTAAATGTTTCCTCCTGATTAAACATGTGACTAAGATGTGTCAAGACGCATGAAAACAGACATGTGAAAATAGTGTTCGTTAGGAGAATTTGACTCCACCAGACATCACGGAACAGCAACGAACATGACTAACGAGCTTTTGCCAGAAAAATCTAGAAAATATAACGTTTTTTTTTTATAAAATGTAAGTTCCTATTGCATGAGTGTAGATAAATAAATGTATGGAATGGCACATAACTAGGTATTAAAACATCCGAGTGATACTATTAAAACTCACTCTCGTGTTTTAATTCCCCTCATTATGCAACCGTTTCATAAACTACTATTAGATTATCTACTTTTATGTATTTCTCTTTGTTCAAGAGATGTTAATTTTGACTTGTAACACTATTATATTGCCTATTTACAATAAAATACTTTGACTTTGACTTAGATCTAAGCATCCCTAGAGTAGAAACCGAAGCAGGAGAAGGAAGTGATGGCGTCACGTTTTGGATAAATTTCAGCAGGATCAGTGTGACGTAGAATTAACACGGGGAAGTTACAGGCGGAGCCGATATGTTGGACAGTTTATCTACAGGTAGCAGTGCGGTATGATACTGGTAAACAGTAACTACCACCACTCGTTTTTTCTTCAGCTTGCCGAGGCTTTTAGGTCATTCATAACCTTAACACCGTCTCCTGAAAAGATCTATCAATCTATAGAATATGTACCTGGTTGGCTCAGCCGGAGCAATGTCTGGTGCATCTCGTGGCAGTCCCTCTCGCGGGGGATGACGAAGAAAACCGACTGGAAAGTCTTGGTGCGGACCAGCAGCGGCGATCCAGTGGTGGTGATCGGAAGCCGCTCCACAGACGATATGTGCATGAGGAGGATCTGGAATGAGAAGCCACATTTTTTTAGATAGAATAGGGAAAGCTTAAAAGAGAAGGCAAAGGAAGATGAGATATTACTTGAGTCAGCTCTAGAACGAGTGCATATACTTACTCGTAATTAGGCCCACGATGAAGAGAAGGCATCCTGGATTTGGATGAAATTTGGTACTAGAATGGCTTATATATTTGATTAACACATAAGCTACTTTTCATCATCATCTTCATCATCCATCATCATAATCCACGCGGCTGAAACCCCAGGGCGCAGCTAGTTTATCATGATTGTTAGAATATGAGCGTGACAAAAAAGATAGTTCGACGACATCGAAGAACATGTAAGATCGATTCGAGAGAGATAATTTTTAGACGAAATGTGATGCTAATGACTTTGAACCACATACTTAATTACTTACCCATGTCTCCTTCCTCATCTCATGGTCGACGAAGATGAGGTGCGTGGTCGCGAAGTAGAGGGTGCCTTTTGACGGATTACGCAGGTTGTACTTGTCCAAGAGCTGAACATTTTCCAGCTGGAACAATGGAAAACAGAACCATGACTGACTTGGGATAATGAAAAGCTGTAAGATAAAATCTACGCTTTTGACTTTACGAATAATCTTTTAAGTTAATTCATTAATTAAGACCAGCCCTTTTCATGTTGGCAACGATGTCCAAAAGCTTCGAATTAGCATAAATACAAACTCTTTTAATTACGTTCCTCCTACTGAGAACTTTATTTTTACTTTAATCACCGGCTTATCAGCAAAACAGCACAGGCTATTTTGTCCACTTCTGGAAGTGCTGAACCTCTGTGAGCCTGTGCTTCCATAGAGTGTTCACTTTTGTATCGCAATGGACTAGTCTGTCTGAACGAGATACTGACGAGCGTAGTGTAGTGTAGCCCTACAGTGAAGACTCCCAACAATATATCATAATGTACTCTGCTATTCCTTTAACATAAACTAGAAATTGCTAAAATCCTATCCAGAATAGGTACAATTTCCCGTAGGTTCAAAAGCTGGTTATTCATTTACTGCGAAATTCGCCCCACCAATATTCAGAAGTGCTCCTCGCTCCGGGCTGTGCCCTATTTAATTTATTACTCCCTGAAGTACGCCGTACGAGATACTTCGTTACCAAATACAGTTGTAAAGGATATGCTTTGAGTATAAAGTACCAGTGAATTGGAAGTTTAGGGTCCTGTATCCACTGGATTCCGCCTTTTAGAGATGGGCAAGATAGGAAGAAGTGAGCGGTCTTCAATTAAATCTCGATTTCTCATTGACCATTCCTTAATTTTTTAAATGGTCAGGCATATACGGCGCTTCCCAAGAAGTAGAAGAAAAGTTCACAGTAAAGCTTTTGTAGCCTACGCTTTTGGATGGCACGAGATGGGGTTAACACGCCTATAGTTGGATAGACACTGAACTAATCGCCCCTACACAAATCTAACTTATCTCCGCTCCGAACCTCGCCACAAATGGATACCAGGCAGACGAAACAGGCTCCAAATTTGACGATCCATCCTCACAAATATTTAAAACTAGACCTTTGAATTTGAAAATGGTTAATTGACTTTATTTTTTTATGTGTAATAAATGTACACAAAATACTTTATCCGGATGTGTCACCGGAACACGATTAAATAAATTTGCCTCTATAGAAAAAAAAACGTAAAGTTTCCTAAGAAACACCCGTTTTGACATTCCCGCCGATGGAATGAATCAACTTCATTCAGAATCAATCGAAATATTTTTACAAAAAAAAAGTTTTATCCCAACAAACATTCAAATTCTTTTTTTTTTTTTTTTAATCATAAGATTGTTAAAAAAAGTAAAATAATATTGAAAATATTAATTAAAATCAGCTCCCGAGATCACCTCTCTTGCTTAACCTGTAACTTGACGAGCAGGACAAACATTTTGGAGCCCATAGCGCCTTAAATGTTACTCGATGTCAACTCCCCGAGAGAGGCTCAAAATTCGTGTAAATTCAATACGACTTCTAAGTTAGACTTCGCGTCTCGCCTTGAGTGTTCAATGGCGTTCTTGAAAGTTTCGCGAGCTGTTACAATATTTATTATTCAAGTAAATCATGTTATGCCAGCAGGTTATGAAGAACTAGAGAAAACAAGTGGAACGACTTTAAAGTTAAAATTGTATAGGAGCACGTAGCGAAGCAATAACTCTCACAAAGTCACATCAATAAGTTTAAGTCCCACAGTCTTAGTGGTGGGCAGGTCCTAGGATTGTTCGCATATATGCAGTCACGTCCGCAAACTTAGCTTTTACGTAAGTAGATAAAAGGTGGTGCAAAATAAACTAGACTAGACCGAGTCGTGGGACAAAGTGAAATTGTAAGTTTTTCTTAATCAAAGCGAGACAGGTGGATCTTTGTATTATTCGTATTAGCTTTAACTGTCTTGCCTGCGACTCAAACCGCTTGGTTCATTGTGTATGACTAGCACTAGCTGTGCCCGCGTTGGCAATTATCTGGGTTTAAAGTAGCCCATGTGTACCATGATCAAAAAGTACCTATAAAGTACAACATATAAAATTTTGTTCAGCCGTCGTCGGATAATTTTTTATTGATTGCTCGGCTTCTAATCATCGGATTAAGATAGCAACAACACCAATTTTTAAGTCCAATTCTAAGCTATCTAACAGTGAAAAGTGAAACCGCATCGCAATCGGTCAATAAGTTTTCACGTGATGCGCGAACAGACAAACAGAAGGACACGATTTGAAAAAAAAATATGTTCTTGATAAGTAGCTTATTTTAAGTACCCTAGACCACAGACTTCTAATATACAGTAGTAGTATGTGCCCTAGACCTTTTGTTTTGAATGACCTTCATTGTACAGACCTTTTGGTACTTCCTGCTTTATTATAAGTATTATTAAATTCATATATTGCAGAGCAAAGTTCTAAAACTCAAGATGAAAATTTGCAAGAAGCCAGGTATGAAGACGCAGAGCTGCTAGCCGTTGTGGAGGAATAAATCAAGGCTTTACTTGAAGTGTGCATGAAATTGGTAAAGTAAATGTGGCTAAAATTATTATATCTCAGAGTAATCAATTAAGCACAAGATAGACAGTATTTATGGAAATCAAGAGAAATGAGAGCATGGGAAACAGCCGTGGGAGTGATTACAATAATCATCATCATCATCAGCATATATCTGTCTGGATGTAGGCCTCTCATAATGCACGCTACTGAGCTCCGTCTTCAGCTCTTCTCATCCATTTTCTTTCAGCCGCTTTTCGCAGGTCGTCACTCCACCTGGCCACAGGGCGTCCTACACTAAGTTTGCCTAAACGTCGTCTCCACTCGAGAACTCGTCTACCCCCAACGGTTATCGGTTCTTCGGGAAATGTGACCAGCCCACTGCCACTTCAGCTAGCTTATCCTTTGAGCTATGTCGGTTACCTTGGTTCTGTGTCGGATATCTTCATTACGAATCTTGTCCTTTAGAGAAACTCCAAGCATAGCTCTCTCCATAGCTCGCTGAGCGACCTTAAATTTGTGGACTAGTTTGACCGAGAGTGTCCACGTTTCGGCTCCATATCATGACTGGTAGGACGCACTGATTGAAGACGTTTGACTTCAGGCACTGCGGTATGGACGACGAGAAGACTTGACGAAGCTTGCCGAATGCTGCCCAACTAAGCTGAATTCTTCTCTTGGCTTCCTTCTCAAAGTTGTTCCTAATATTTGCCCAAGGTAAACATATTGTTGGACAACTTCTAGAGGTACACCATTGACTGCAATCGGTGCCGAGTCAGCAAGATCGTTAAACATGATATTGGTCTTATCTATGTTCACTCCGAGACCGAAAAAGAGGTTACAATAACTAAATAATACTTCTACACTACTTATGATGATGATAAATAGTATCATATGTGTTATTCCAGGTATAAGCTATCTCCATTCCAAATTTCAAAATCCGTTCAGCCGTTTGAGAGTGAAGTATGATGATGATGATGATGATGATGATAAGAGGGTATAAGCTATCTCCATTCCAAATTTCATCAAAATCCGTTTTGCCGTTTGAGAGTGTAAACTATGATGATGATGAAAGTATTCTATGTGTTATTCCAGGGTATAAGCTATCTCAATTCCGAATGATATCAAATCAGTTTAGCTGTTTGAGAGTGAAACCCCCGACCCGCCACCCCCATTATAGCTTAGAAGCTTCACGATCAATCAGCTGTCAAACAGAAAAAAACGCATCAAATTCGGTCCATTCTTTTAGGACCTACGATTCTCACACCCCTTTTCTCACACACCCCCCCCCCCCACCTTATCAACTCTCCCCCCCCTTTTTCTCAATTTTCTATATTACTAAGAACCATCTCGAATACATCAGTTTTCAAACATACAAAACCACATTAAAATAGCTACGATCCTTACCCCCCCCCCCGCCCCCCCTCCCTTTATAGCTAAGAACCGTCCTGTTTACTTCATCTTTCAAACATAAAAACCGCAGCTAAATCGGTGCATTTGTTTGGAAGCTATGATTCTCCCCCCTCCCCACCCCCCTTTTTCTCAACCCCTACCCCCCGATTATAGCTAAGAACCATCTCGATCACTGCAGTTTTCAAACATAAAAAACCGCATCAAAATCAGTCCATTCGTTTGAAAGCTATTATTCTCACCCCCGCCCTTCCCCCTCCCCCCACTATAGCTAAGAACCATCTCAATCACATTAGCTTACAAACCGAAAAAAAAATACGCATCAAAATCGGTCCATTCGTTTGGGAGCTACGATGCCACAGACAGACACACACACACACACAGTGACACAGTGATACACACCATAACTTATAACACCCTTCTCTTTGTTCGGGGGGTCAAAAAAAAACAGTAACCGTAATTCAAAATCATTGGCAGCAGTCTTTCTTGACCATAGTTAACTGCATACTCACCTACTTGACAGACTTGTTATTATTTCGTTTCCATGGCAATGTAATTTCAGTTCTTTATTTTTGGTACATTGGGTTACATTATTACAATTTTCGTAAAGATCTTCTTTTTTTTGAAAAATAAGGTATATATATATGTATATACGGGCAAGAAAACAAGGGCTAATTTCAAAAAACCTTAGCATAGCGTGAAGAAAATAGAGAATTGTCCTGTTGATGTAATGTGTTGTATAGGTAGCAGTCCCTAGGTGCTAGTAAACATTTTTCTTATTACATTCTAGGCAATCGGTTGACAAAAATCTCACCTGAAGGAAAGCGATGATGTGGTCGACGGTGTAGCACGCTTGCCTAGTTACTTATTCACTCTTGAATTGAACACACCTAGGTTATATTTTACCGGAAACACTGAGCTTTCCACTCCTTTGTAGTTCTATTAATAAATTAAGAAGCGTATAACACTTCGTACTTGTTAGTTGTATTTGGATCCATGTCACGGCACCACGCTTGACCGTAAATATTTCCATGAATTATCAGGAGCATGAACATGAAAAGAGAAAGAGTATAAGCGGTCACAAGTAATCGTTATAGGTCCCGAGCCCGAAATTCCCCATCTAGTGACAGTGAATCGCGAATTCCTTATTTTTTTTTATTTGACTACTATTTCTGCCAGCTCTTCTGTTACTCGTATTTGTAAAATAAACGTTGACTTTTCTTTTAGTTAAAACTTAAATCATCCTTTCAACGTGTCTAAAAGCTTTTACGGTGACATTTCTAAGATGAAGCGCGCGCCGTGGCTATGGCCGTGTTGTCTTATCACCTCACAGTTTACGCTCCATTTCTCTTGAATTGCGCCGCCCGCTGAGACGGACCCGTCAAGCACCGACGACACCCAATGGACCACCCACTTAAATAAACCTGTACAGTAGAGGGTAAGTTTTTGATATGTGGTATCTTTCCGCCCGCTTTCCAGAGATCTATGGAAATGATTTCGTGAAAAGAATTAGACATGTGTAATCGGAAGTGTAATGGAAAGCCGGGAAAGCGCGCTACTTGATTTGACCAATGAGCGTGCGCGGTTCTATCAAGCTAGAAGCCATCCCATTTTTTTTATAGTGCAAAATAAACACTTGTGTCGGGAATAGAACTCAGGTACTTCAGACTATCAGCCGAACGGTTACCGGCAGAGCTATCAAGACATACGATTTTCTGACGATAAGTGAGATTAGAATTGTCAGATGAAGTAGTTGCTGATTCACAGTTGACCAATGAGCGCGCGCGGTGCTAGAGAATGATGCTTATTACCAAGGTGAGATGTCAGATGTTACCCTTCATATGCGCCTACTATAAGGCTCACTCGTTTTTGATGTGTAAACATCTAATGGCCCGGTACGGGGGTAATGCCTGTAATGACTGTTGGCGTGGCAATAAAGCGGCGTGGCGATCGAGCAGCGTGGCGATCGAGCAGCGTGGCGATCGAGCAGCGTGGCGATCGAGCAGCGTGGCGATCAGCTCATTCCGCCTCACCTCGGCCGTATTCAAATTGTAAGCCATCACATGAAGAATGAAGAAGAACAATAAGAACAAGAAGAAGAAGAAGCAGTTGCTGATTCACAGTTGACCAATGAAAGCGCGCGGTGCAAAACGTTGCACGTTGTTTTAATGATTTTATTTTTTATGTTTACACATCAGCCAGGCGTCCCGCGACGGCTCATTGTTTTTAACATGAATCTCTATGGCAGCTATGATAACCGATAAAGATAGGAAGATGTGTTCTTAGAAATCCATCTAGAGGTTGTCGCGAGGCAGTCCCCGGGTTTGGGTTGCTCCCACTATTCCAGGACACAAACCTCTTTGACACAGAATTACAGGAACTTCCTTCCGCTTGATACTAGCACACGGCGGGAGCAGACTCGGCAGGCCAGAGTCTGATATCAAGCAAGCCGCGCGAAGCCGTTCATCGAGTGCAACGCGATCGGGCGCTGCAACTCAACGATGTTCCTCAAACCAGAGCAGCAGACTTTCAGATTTTTTATATTAATGTTAGCGAAGGAAGGACGAAAGATATATTTTGCAAATTAAATCAATGAAAGCACTAAAGTGGAATATTATTCTATTTTTTACCAAAATCAATATGAATGACAGGATATTTGTATTTGGAATCGATAATGAAAATCAAAATGAAAAGAAATGGATTATGAAAAGAGTATTGTTATGAAAGAGGTTTGGACCTCGTCACAATACCCCCCCTTCCCCGAGAAAAAAAATTTTTTTTTGATATTAAAAAAAAAAAAAATTTTTTTTGTAAGGTTTATTTAAAAAAAAAAATTATATGCTAAGAACAAAAGAAAAAAATAATAGTAGAAGTTAATAATAAAAATATATATAATATGGGTAATAAAGTTAAAATAGTAAAATAATTAATTAAAATAATGGAAATGCTAAAAAATGCTATCTTTTCAATTTTTATGTGAAAATGTTTATTAACAATGTCAATATACAATTGATTGGATTCCTAGATGCATTCATATTCATAAATCACACGTTCATTCATCATCATTCATAGTCGTATTCCCATTCCTTGGAAATAAAACTCATAAGAAAGAGAAACCTTATATATCAATAAGGTCACTCGTGGAACCAATACAGTATAGTGTAGGCTTATTTATACAGTCACTAGCCGCTGATCAGAATGATTATGTGAGTGTATGTGTGTATGTGTATGTGTGGTGAATGTGTGGTGTGTGATGTGTAAATGTATGTATGTGTATATTTATTTACAATTAGTTTGTCAAAATGGCTAAACGTACCTTAGGGTATGACGTGCCTGTAGCACGTGTATGTACATAATAAACGTTGTGTTAGAACGTTAAAATAATATGAGTAAGGTAAGTAGGTAATAGCATATTAACTATAAAATAATACTGGTTTTGTGACCTAGGCTTGGTTTATAGAGTAATCACATTTGCCGCTCTTTTCAGTGTTGGAAGTTGTGTGTGTAGGTGTAGTAAATAATAATATATGGTACTGGTTTCGCTTTATACTAAACATTATGATTGTAAATAAAATAAAATAGTATAACAAGTAGGCATAGCTAACAAGTAGGGTATTAACTACTGTTAGTACCAAAGAATTAAAGTAAGTAGTAAGTACAATAGCACTGAATAGCAATACGTAGGGACTTGAAGTCAATATTCCTAATGAATTCGACAAGTTAATGAAGTGAATAAAAAAAAATAAGCTAAAAATGTGGACATTACTCCGTAAAGGGAAATTATATTAAAATTACATTATTTACAACTTAAATACAAGTTTCTTTTTTTTTTTGTAAGTAGGGAACCTACAATGGTCATAAGTAGGTATTTAAATATATGGTAAGGTACAGGAATATGAAAGCAATGTAACTTTCATAGTACATAATTATAATAAAGTATGTAAGTAGAGAAGTGATGGTTAAGGTTAAGACGTACGTGGTATAGGTTTAATGTCTT
The DNA here is from genome assembly GCA_946251855.1 of Alsophila aescularia. NCBI lineage: Eukaryota > Metazoa > Arthropoda > Insecta > Lepidoptera > Geometridae > Alsophila > Alsophila aescularia. Next base: position 13,566,792 of record OX276381.1, read on the forward strand.
TGACATGCCAACGGCCTAAGGGATTACCAGATAAATCACTGAGGTCGTAAATTAGTGGTGAAATTTTAGCTGCTATGATGCATTTTACAAATTTAGGAGCTAATTTAGCTGAAAAATACTTGCCTGCTGAACTTATGGGATAATTACGTTTCCATATAATGTCACCTTGGTTAAATTCAAGGTGTTGATGATGTTTATTATAATATTTTGCGTTAGTTTCATGAGCGCGAAATAAACGTACTTGAACTTCAGCAAATAAAGGGCTTAACTGACCTATGTTGTCAGCGTACTCATCGCGTGGAGCATAAATCAATTCTTCACTTAGATCCGAAGCATTATATACAGAACCACATGTTACAAGTTCGCGACCAAATACTAAGAAAGCTGGTGTGAATTTAGTAGTTTCATTAACAGCTGAATTTATTGCAAATTGGATTTGATTTAAATATAAATCCCAAGTACGATGGTCATTATCAACAAAAGAAGCAACTGTTGTTATAATTGTTTTGTTGTAACGTTCAACAGTATTGACTTGCGGACAGTAACGGGGGGTGTAATGAATTTTTGGTATGTTGTAATATTGAAATAAATCCTGGAGTTCATGACTAATTAGTTGAGGGCCATTATCTAGGATTATGGTCTCTGGAATACCATAAACCATAAAAACTAAGTTCTCAAGTATATGTTTGATTACAGAAGAGGTAGCTCGCTTCATGGGGAATATAAGACAATATTTGGAAAAACAACATGTGACTACAAAAATAAATCTATTAAGTTTACGTGTCATTGGAAGTGGACCAACAATATCAATAGATATGCATTGGAAAGGACGAGAACAGTTCTTGGGTTTACCCATCAGACCAATGGTATTTTGATTCTGATGCTTATAAGCGAGGCATGTTTCACATTTAGAAATATGGCTGGCAATGTCTTTGTACATTCCTGGCCAGAAGTATTTTTCTTTAATACGATGGTATGTTTTGAAAGTGCCAAAATGAGCTGCTGTTGGTAACGAATGGTTTTCGTCGATAATAGCTGTACGAAATTCAGATGGGATTACTTCTTTCCAACTTAATTCTGAGTTTATGAGGGTATTAGAACGGGTGTACCTGTAGAGTTTATTGTGTCGTATCATATAATCAGGAGTTGATGTGGGATTTGTGCTACACTTGGAGTATACAGAAGTGTACCACGAATCAGAAGTCTGTATTGGATCATAATTAATCACATTAATTGGTTTAATACGAGATAATGTATCTGGGACCAAATGTTCCTTGCCACGTTTATATTTAATGTCAAAATTAAACATTGATAAGCGTATGCTCCAACGGGCAAGTCTACCTGTAGGATTATCTAAGTGTAAGAACCATTGAAGTGCAGAATGATCGGTATAGATAGTAAACTTTTGACCATTGTCTAGATAGCAACGCCAATACTCTAATGCTGTTATAACGCTTAAGAGTTCACGTTCAGTGATAGAATAGTTTCTTTGGGGACCTGTAAGTAATTTGCTCATGTAAGCTATGGGTTTTTCAACTCCATCGAAGTCTTGGGTAAGCATTGCTCCAAGTCCAAAAGCGGATGCGTCGCAATGAACAGCAAAGGGTTTAGAAAAGTCAGGGCAAGTTAGAATAGGAGTTGATATTACAGCTTGTTTGATTTTATTAAAAGCTTTATCAGCTTCAGAAGTCCACTTGAAAGCGGGAGCTTTCTTACTGGTAGACGTAAGTTTAGTGAGGGGAGCAGCTAATGTGCTAAGATTGGGTACAAAGCGTCTATACCAACTAGCTGTACCGAGAAACTTTTTCACCTCGCGAGCAGACCTGGGTGCTGGTATTTCTAAGATTGCTTTGACTTTATCAGGGTCTGTGTGGAGACCTTGATCATCAATTACGTAGCCTAGGTATTTAAGTTCATTTCGGAAAAATGCACATTTTGGAAAATTTACTGTTATACCTGCTTTTGAAAGTTTTGCGTGTAATTTATTAAGCAAACGTACGTGTTCCTCGTACGTTTTTGTGGCTATTATTATATCATCCAAATAATAAAAAAGAGAGTCGTTATTAGACTCATCAGAAAGAAGATTATCAATGAATCTTTGTTGCGTAGCTGGTGCGTTAGTAAGACCAAAAGGCATAACCTTAAATTGAAAAGATCCACGACCTGGAACGTGAAAAGCAGTCTTAGGTCTGTCTTCTAAACGTAAAGGCACTTCCCAAAAAGCTTTAGCAATGTCAATTGAACTCAGATATTTAGAATCTTTAAGGTTATCTATGATGTCTGATATGAATGGTAATTTATAAGCATCTTTTCTAGTTATGTCGTTAAGCTTACGACTGTCGACGCAAAATCTCCAAGTACCATCTTTCTTACGGGTAATAATTACAGGATTTAGCCATGGGCTTTCACAAGGCTCTATAACATCAAGTTCTAGCATTTTATCAACTTCTGCTCGAAGAGCTTTCTGTTTTTCAGGGGATAATCGATAGCAACGTTGACGAATAGGTGGATGGTCACCTGTATCAATACAGTGTTCAATAAGGTTTGTTCTTCCTAAAGGAAGTACGTCGGTAGAAATATTACGAAATTGTTCTACGACTGCATTAGCAAGAATCAATTGTGTATCTGTAAGTCTGTCATAAGACTGTAAGTAAGTATCATTATTATTGATGATAAACATGGGAGTATCTGAACTCTTGAGCATACTGACCGTATTAAGTATGTCTGGAGCCAGCTTAAAAGTTTTCCAAAAATCGATACCTAATATGAAAGGTTGAGTAACAGCGGGTATTACATGGGCAGTAATTATAGCAAACTTATTTTTAAATAAAGTTGGAAGCTTAATAGTACCAATTGAATTGATTGTTTGACCATTAGCAACAGAACCTTTGATAATTTGGTCACGTTGTAGTTCTAAACCATGTTCAAGTAATAATTTATGTGAGTTATTACCTAAAATTGTAATGGCACTGCCACTATCCAGCAAACCGTTAAGGGTTAAATTCCCAACATTTACTCTAAGGTATGGACGTTCAGTGTCCGATGTATTATCAAAGAGGAGCGTAGAAACGTTGTATGTTTTGAAAAATATTGAAATAGTTTTAAGCCAATTGTTCCAATCATTTTGATCAAAGTTATTGTTAGTATTACAATTTTGTGTTTCTAGTTCCTCTCTAATTAGTTTTTTGAATTTTTTGTACATACAGGGCAATTGGTAAAAATTACGTCTTTTTTACCGCAACGAAAACAAACTTGATGTCTGTAGGGACATTGACATAAAGCATGACTGTCGTTTCGACAGCGAGGGCAAAATATAGGTAGTGCAGTTTTCTTAGAATCTGCAGCAATTGAATGTACAGGGTAAGGTTGAGGGTAAGGGTGTGTTTGCACAAGTGGTTGTTGTAAGGTATTGTACGGATAATGTGGTATGTTAGGTGTAGCAGTGACTTTGTGTTGGGTATTAGAAGTCGAAGGCTTCGCTAAGTCTTGTAATGTGGAAGGGGTATCAGAGTTGGAAATTTCAATGCAACTTTCGTACCATTTGCACGATTTTAATAATGTTGCGACCGAGTCGAGATCGTCTGGTGATAACCTTTGACCGAATTCGGGTCGCAAGTTACGCCTAAGAATATCAATCTTAGCTTTTTCTGAAATAGGCTCACGTAATTTTGCAAATAATGATTCTAATTCGGTAAAATAACAAATCACACGCTCAGTTGTTTTTTGTTTACGAGCATCTATGATTTTACGCAGTTTATAGTCGTAGTCTGTAATTTCAAATTCATTTAGTAATGTTATTTTAAAAGATTCCCAATCCGGGATTGTTTGTTTGTGAGCTCGAAACCAATCTAAAGGAGTTCCTTTCAGAATATCGTATATATGATTGTATAGTTCAGTATGTGAAATATTTCGAGCAACTGCGAATTCCTCTACTTTTTCAAGAAAATCTTTTGGACAACTATCCCCCTTGTAAATAAATCGTTTAATTTCGTGACTTGATCTGTTGATCGAAATATTTTGTAGCTTTTGTGTCAGTAGGTCAAAATATGGTAATTGAGTTTGTTTTTCTGGAAAATGATCGTGTGTAGAAGAATTTTCTGTAGAAGAGCAGCTAGGATTTTCTAATGTTTCGAAACGTTTTTGTAAATCGAAGATATTCTCTGAAACATTTTTAAATGTTTCTAGTTGTACTGTCGTAAGTTCGGTGGTAATGTTCATGTTATTTAATCTATTTTTAATGTGCAGAATATAGGACGCATTCTTCTCCTTTCGTACCGGGTAAGCTATTAAACGTGCAGAAATAATGGTTAGACATTTTTGAATTTCGATTATATCCTGTTCAAATGTATACGGACTTTGAAAATCTTGTGTATTCGAGCTGTCAAGTAAGGTCGATAACCTTGAACGTAAATTTTCTGCAGTATCTGTTGTATGAACTTCAGCATTTCTACATTTTAATTCATAGATCAATTCTGGTTTATTTAGATGCGCAGGGTCCATTTTTATTTAATATGAGACCAGCAAATAAAACTAAGTGTTTACTATGTAGGTAACGTGCGTTTAGTGCGTTAGTAACGCTTTAAAAATATATAAAAAAATAGCGTTAATGTAAAAAAAATATAATGTTAATGTCAAAGTTTAGAGTAACTCGGAACTATATAGGCCGATAGTGAAATTTGGAATAAAGTACGTATTAATGAAAATGTCTTACTTACATGAATGACTGGGATGCAAATATAAAATACACTTGAGTATAAAAAACTGTTCTGGGTTTGCCAAATAATCCAATCCAAATTTAAATCAAGATGGCCTAGTGCCTTTTAGAATTTTGTGGGGCGACTTAAAAATTGAACACTGATTAAAAAAAAAAAAAAAAACACGAAGAAATCGGGAACTTGTAGGCAGGTAGAGCAGGCTGGGTACGGACACGTTGAGGGCGCCAGTGTCGCGAGGCAGTCCCCGGGTTTGGGTTGCTCCCACTATTCCAGGACACAAACCTCTTTGACACAGAATTACAGGAACTTCCTTCCGCTTGATACTAGCACACGGCGGGAGCAGACTCGGCAGGCCAGAGTCTGATATCAAGCAAGCCGCGCGAAGCCGTTCATCGAGTGCAACGCGATCGGGCGCTGCAACTCAACGATGTTCCTCAAACCAGAGCAGCAGACTTTCAGATTTTTTATATTAATGTTAGCGAAGGAAGGACGAAAGATATATTTTGCAAATTAAATCAATGAAAGCACTAAAGTGGAATATTATTCTATTTTTTACCAAAATCAATATGAATGACAGGATATTTGTATTTGGAATCGATAATGAAAATCAAAATGAAAAGAAATGGATTATGAAAAGAGTATTGTTATGAAAGAGGTTTGGACCTCGTCACAAGGTTTTCAAACGTATTAAAACAGCATTTAAGGATTTTAGATAAATGGATTTTAGTCTACCTAAAATCGATCAAACGTTTTTTTTTTACGAAATAATATTGTGTTGTGCTGCTTATAACGACACAAAAACGTACAAAAAGTTGTATTCATGTTTTTTTTCGAAGGATTTTCTAAGGAACTTACTGAAAATTAAACTTTTTAATTTTTATACATTATGTTTTGATTTTCATGAAGCTGAAGAAACTCTATTCGTTTTTCACTTCTTATAACATATTTATTTCTAAAAAGCAGTTTTATTAAATTTTGGAATCTTCTAGATGGCTGGCATACCTAGTCTGTGTCTGTCTGCCTGTGTCTAAAACACACTAAGAAATTACATCTTACTAAGGACATGATGAACAGCAGGTCGTACGCCTGATGGAAAGCTTTACGCCCTGCCTGTAACAGAAATATGGATGGCAAAATCTTAGTTTATTCACGAAAGACGATTCCATCAAATTGAAACAGATACATTCTAATGGTGCGCGCCATGAATGAACGAATCAACATCGCCATCATCAGCGTATTACGTGCCCACGTTTAAAATACAGGCTTCTCTCAGAGAGCGGAGGGATTTGATTGTCCACCGCGCTGGGCCAATGCGTGTTGGTGGATGTTACCCTTGAAGTTTGAGATTCTTTGGACATGCTAGTTGCCTCAAGATGACCGTTGTTTGAGCGATGCCATCGAAATCAGAACATAACTTCAATACATAGTATAATTGATAGATTCAGGCGTTACTTTGCGGAAATCCATATTTAAAATGAACAAAATAAAATTATGTAGCTTACTTCCGCCAAAACTGTAAGTCAGACAAATGATAAAAAGGAAACTACAAGATAGGGTTCGATCATTACTTTTTGCGGGTCCACGGGATAAAATCAACAAATATGTAGGTAGTTTGTCATACATGGGCCCAGTTTCGGATAAAATCGCAAACTTGCTTAGGAAAAACAACGTTCATGTAGCGTTTCGAACCAATAACAATCTGCGTCATCTTTGTAATGGTAAAGACCGGATGGAGAACCACAAAAAATCCGGTGTTTACAAGTTGGTTTGTGATGAGTGTAACGGGGTGTATGTGGGTCAGACTGGCCGCAAATTTGAAACTAGGTTTAAAGAACATAAGGCCGCGTATAGGAATAGTCATCCAGAGCAGTCCCATTTCGCTAAACATTTAATTGAGTCCGGTCACTCTCTGCGGAGTGATAATACGTATAATGTTTTACATGTTTGTGACAAGGGTTTCCGTTTGTGTGTATTGGAACAATTAGAAATTTTAAGACATGGCAATAATAGGTATACATTGTTGAACGACCAAACCAACTTAGTTTCATCACCTTTGTTGCGTATTTTCACTGGAAATGCGTCACAAGTAACAGGCGGCGATGACGTAATCGTAAATATGGTGCAATAGTAGCATGACCTTGCGGATTCATAGCGATTCATTCTGGCTCAAACTGGTTCGCGGCGATGCAGTAGTGCAGTCGCACTAGCTCAGGCGCGTGGCCTATATAAGGGAATTTGTCACCATTGCTTAGGCACTCTCAGTCCAGCATTCGACGAGTCAACATCACCCGAAGATGCCTCGTGCAGAGGCGAAACACGTGTCGTATTGATGTCAGACGTTTGGTATTTGGATCGAGGTATATGTTTTTTATTGTGTTTTTATATTATATGTATATGAATATATAAGTGTTTCGATACTTGTATTTGGGTAGGGTTTGTTTAGCTTGGGGGTTTTTTATATATATTATTTGTATATAAGTGTTTTTTCTGGCCTCCAGGCCTTAGCTTTTCTTTCATTTATATTTTTCATTAGTTCAATCTGGGGTAGGGTTTTGTTTAGAGTGGGGTTTTACTTGTGTTAATTTTACCATTTATCATTTGTCTGACTTACAGTTTTGGCGGAAGTAAGCTACATATTTTTATTTTGTTCATTTTCAATACATAGTATAAAACGAAGTCGCTTTCCGCCGTCTGTCTGGAACGCAATCTTTTAAACTACGCAACGGATTTTAATGCGGTTAAAACAAAATTAAAAAAAAAAGTACCTATATCGCGGGGGCTTTGCCCGCGCGTATGGATAATACGTGCGAGAACAAAAATGTTCACCTTATTTTTTTCTTAATTTCACCCTTGCGTAGCCGGGGCCGCTCGCTAGTACTATATATAGGTAAGTAATTGGTGCAGGGATGAGGTTTTGAATCGAATGCCGCTGTTGGATTGTTCAGTGAATTAAATATATTTGTCTAAATAACATGGGTCCAAAACTCTAGAATAAGGACGGTACCTAGCTGGGATACCTATTTGTTCCAACATGTTCTCTTGCGGCTAAAAATATTTATAGTAAATTAAAAACGAGTACCAAACAAAGTACACAAAAAATATGAATAATCTAAACTTTTTGCGAATATGATTTGTTGCGCTTGAACGATACAAATTTATTGAATTAAATATTATAATTTTGATTTCAGTTTAGTAATATGTTACAGAGTTTACGCCCATATAACGCGGCTGATAGAGGCGTTCATTTGGAAGTCGTCCGTGGTTCCACAATGTTTACTCACACATGACTACACGGGTCGGGAGTCTCCGGACATACGATTCCGTGCTTAGGTGACGGAGAGTATCTATTGAGACACTTTGTAGGTTTGTAATTGTCAACTCGTCTATTCTAAACGAGGATGAGGGAGGACCTCTTTTTCATGCGATGCGAGGTACTCATGAGGGACCCCTCATACATGAGAATGTAATGAGATGAGACTCGATTGAGTGAACGGCGGCGATTTATGTTTAGCCGTCATCTTCGCTGAGTGCGACAAAACTTGTCTTGTCTCTCTCTCATTTCGTGTTCTTGTTAATGTTTCACTGCATTCCTCGAATGAAGCTTTCATTACAACTCTTTTCTGAGTAGGTATTACGTAGTATCTACCTCTCGTTATCATCATCACCAGCCCGTGTCAGTCCACTGCTGGACATAGGCCTCTCCCAAAGCACGCCACTGAGCCCGATCTTCTCTTCCAACTGCTGCCAGGCACTTTGCGTATATCGTCGCTCCACTGACGTCTCGTAGCCTCGTCAATTAGTTATTTATTCATGAAATGATACTTATTTTATTGGCAACACTGCAAACTCAGTTAAACGCCACGCCTGTGGCCACGCCTGATCTCCTCGTCCGAGCCTCGGACACTCGCGCGCCGGTCTCACACTAAAGTGAAGTGTGAATTTCGAGAAACTACTTAATTTTTGCTGCCACGAGTAAACTAGGTACCTCATTACTGTAGGTCTCTACTCTAGTCTTATTACTCATTAGTGTAGATAGGGAGTTATGGGGTTATTTATTTATCTAGGCTTCCAGATATGCAGCGCAGCCATCATTTTGACAGTAAGAGTATTATTTAGCATTTCAATAAATCCAGGGCAAGTCACTGGTAGTAATAAATTTATCCATCACTCCCAGACAAACCAAAACTCTTGCATTGTCCAAACACAAAAGGAACTTAATCCTTTAGTCGAGGGTGTAGGTACATTTCCACGATCTTCTGAAGCTTTGACCGTCAAAGGGGTTGCCATGAAAAATATGTGTGGTGCTCTAGACACAATGAGAATGCGTGGGACGGTTTCTGATACCCTTTGTAATGTACAGATAATAGACATACAACAACAAGATTAAATTAAACGTAAACTTACGGATGGTACGGTAAAATAGGCAAAATACCGTCATCTGGCAGATGTGAAAACATAATAGAATAGAATTCATTCGAATTCTTATTTGTAAGATGAAACTAAAACAATGAGCAACGTTTTGCACCGCGCGCTCTCATTGGTCAACTGTGAATCAGCTACTGTTCATCTGATCTATACTTACTTTTCGTCATAATACCGTAAGTTTGGTTGGCTTAGCGGGAGACCGCTTGGACGCTAGTATGAAATACTAGGATTTTGATGCGGTTTTCACCATAAGTTAGATAATTTTTCACGGAAGGTTTATATATATAATACGAGCATACGAGACCTGAACTTAGCGAGGGGGGAGCTGTCGACCCCCCCAAGAGGAGTGAAGGTCAAGTGTGCACATCTTTCTCTTCTTTTTTTCTAAATTACACTCGTGCGATGCCGGGGCGGGTCGTTAGTTACAAATATAGGAAGAAGTAAAACCATTTAATTTATTTTTGATGGTTGTACTAAAAACCATAAATAAAAAAAACAGGTGATTTTTTTAAAATCAGCATTTTAGTTATACTAGATTTGATAAATCTGTATAACAGCTGTATTAACAGGTCCTGTTGACAATACAAAATACTTAAAAGTGTGAAAAATGCACATATAGCACATTTATCGAAATCTATTGAAAAAACTAAACCTACTTTCAAAAATCTTGAATTTTTATGACTTTTATTTAAGTACTATAAAATTGTCTATAATAGGAAGTTATTGAAGTTTTTGCTCCGGACCTGCTTTCTTTGCCGCCCAGTGTATATATTATGGTACTCGTATACTGTCCCAAAATTACTCTGGACAGTTGTTATATCTGGGAATGTAGGGATGTAGGACCTCAATTAATTTGGGTAGTGTTGCGGAGTGAACGAATGGATAAAGTTTGTTCTGTATGGGTGAACTTCGTATAATGATGAAGACAATGAAACAATGAATCTCTACAGGTCTACATTTACAAAACGAGTCACATTTCCAATTGACTGGTACAAGGATTTAAAAAAAAAAACAAGCTGAAATTGGACTGGGCCGGGCCAGATCCGTCTACATAATGTACGACGAGCTATGAGCATAAGCTACAAGATGGCTCAGAGACAATGTCAATTGTCAACGTGGCAGGTTCAACTTTATGGTCGGGCTGGACCTATTGAAGAACTGGTCCATTACAGCTCAATACAGAAATGAGTGGAAGCTTGTTCTTTTGTTTATTATGTGGTGAAAGGACGGGATCGGCCTTTTTTTTAATGGCGAGCCTACATTGCTGACCTGCGACAAGGTGGCTACACCATTAATATTGATCTAACCACCTAATTTATTCGTGCAACTATTCCGAAAACCAAGATTATTACAGGTGTGAGGGGAAGGAGAATGAGATCATTGTCATCAGCATTCAGTATCGTCACAGAATAAACTAGTGGCTCTGTGAGCTGTAGACCTCGCGCGTACAAACTTTTTAACAAACAATCTAGCGGTGTGCACAGTAGCGCCATCTAGTTACCTTATTGTAACACTAACATTAATAACCATTAATGCTCCATCAATCCCTACCTAGTAGGTAAAGGGCATTTTGAGGAGCTGAGCATGACTAAAAATTCGCTTAACCTGTATACCAAGTTTCGTCTAGATCGGTTGAGAAGTGCGACCTGTAGAGGAGAACAGCCGGAAATCCGGACAGACATCCGGACATACGAAAGAATTTTCGCAGAAGCTGAAACAGAGACGCCACGCTCGCGCTACGCGCTCCCTCGATCAATAATTGTATCTCATTGTAAAAAAATACCTAAGGTTTTAGATTTTCAAATTACCCCTTTATACTAACTAAATTTTCACTTATATCAGCTTTATATCCCAATGAATAACAAACACCTGCGTTCGTTTCTATTTCGAAAGATTTCATAAAAAACTGACACTGAGAATTTTCCACAATAACAAGAACAGCAGAAAACCTGAGATGGTCAAAAGCATTCCTCTATTAATTTTACAAGTGGACAAAGCACTTTACACAAAGCCAGCATTTTCCAAACTTCGTCCTTTGTTCTCTCTCAGCTGCATTGTTGAGTGTTCTGAATGGAATTAATCGAGAACAAAAAACAAACTGCTCTTTATTCTAAACACGAGAAAAAAACGAACAGGAGTGCGACTAATTGATTTTTGAGTCCGTATGGGTGTTTTTGGAATAATTAGATTTATGGGATCCTATGGGAATTACCCAAGCTGTGCTGGTTCATAGCACTGCTCCATATCTTCCCGTGGGTGTCATAAAAGGCGGCTAAGGTAGAGTCTCAAAGTGGGTGACAGTATGCTATTTTTTTTTTTGTAATTTGGTATGTAAAAATTTTGATGTTATTGGGTTTATTTAAAAAAAGGAGAAAAAAAACAATTAAAGAAAAAATAGAAAAAATAGTAGAAGTTAATAATAAAAATATATAATAAGGGTAATAAAGTTCAAATAGTAAAATAATTAATTAAAATAATGGAAATGCTGAGCTGAAAAGGAATTTTTAAACTCTGGCCAATTTTCAAAGAAACTTGTACAAGCTGTACCGACCGCACTTACCTGATAGTGGGGATAAGTGAAGGGACAGATGATGAGATGATGATGGTAGGAGGTAGCCGAACATAATCACATGTGCGAACAATGCGTGATGATGAGAGTTTCATGTTGCAAACTCATAAGGTACGTGAGTAAGTTAGGGTACCTACTACGGTATTTATCCTGACGAGGACGGACATCGATGGCGAGACAAGAATCATTTCTGATTTCTTTAGATCCAATAAAGACTTGTATTACGGCCATAAATATTTTACTGGGAAGGATATTTCGTTTTATATCGAAAAATATCATAATACAATGTTAATGTGCTCAGCAGCTCTTATATAAGGTTGTTTAAGAGGAGATACTATTTCCAGTACCCTTGAACAAAAACACCCGATAGCTTTTCTTTATTATTCTTATTGGAGAGTAAACGAAAACAATCAACAACAATTTTCCATCAAAAACACGTTCTTGTGTTAATAATTTCGTCATCGAAGCGACAATGTTTATATTGAAGCGCAATTTGATTTTAAATATAAATAAATATATTCGGGACAATTCACACCAGTTATCTAGGCCCAAAATAGGATACCCTGTACTAAGGGTACTAGACAACGGATAAACATACATAGATACGAATATTACATCCATGACTCGGAAACAAACATTTCTGCTCATCACACGATTGCACCTAGCGGTATTCGAACCCGCAACCGTTGGTTGAGATCGTAGTCAGAGTCACTAACCATTCGGTCATCAAACGAATTTTGTTACGTAAACATAAAAAAAAAACATTCCTAAGCTAGGCGGCATCCCAGAGCCTTCCCAAAAGATATAAGAGTAACTAATTACTTATGCCAACCAGGAAATCGACCAACTAATGACAATAATTCAAAAGAACATCGATGGGTGAATCAGGAAAAAAGTGCGTCGTTTAGTTCGCAAGGTTTCGGTAAAATTGGGCGGAAGGGCTTAATATTTCCGTTTTCTCGACTTGGTCGAGGGTTAAATCGCGGTCCATAAGGTTTTCCCAGTGGCTTAACGGACGTTCAGTTTTTTTTTTTATTTGAGTTACATATGTTTCTAAGGTATATTTACTATTTTTTTGATAATGTAAACAGTTATTTCATCTAAAGTTAAACCATAATAAAAACTAACAACTATATAGTACCTAAACTGTGATTTTTATGGAAATCGTTAGTACCGTTTTCGGGACAATCAGTTAGTACCACTGTTCATTTAAATAAAATAGGTTTTAAGCTAAATACACATTTTGAATCAAATTATCATTTGGGTAACTTCGAGAATACAAAATGAACCCAATGAAAATCGTACCCGCACAAGATAAACTATATTTTATATCACAGCTTCATCCGAAATAAGCCACGAGGACTGATACCAAAACCCAAGCTAAATAAACAAAAGTTCTGTAATATAAAAAAGCCAATTTCCACAGAAAGCATAGGTATGTAGTATGTATGTAATAAGTATGTAGAATCATTTTACTTCTATTCTAATAGGATTCAGTTATGTGCAGCCAGTGCTTCTTACGTCAATCTGTCTTAATCTTGTGAGTGTCACTAAGAAGAGACATGACATTAATCTAATTTCAATATGGAGATAAAAAAATGTCGACGAACTATGATAACCACTACCTTATTGGTATATAAACTAACGTGAGCGTGATTCATTATATATAGATATACAACACGGCAACACGCGCGGCAGTCCGCAGATCGCGTCGTGCCCTCGCTGCGCAAACTCCTGAGGATGGACGTCTTTAACGTCCGAACATTGGTCGGAAATAACTCGTGAGTGACAGTCGTAACATATCTATATACTCGTATAGATATACAACACGGCAACACGCGCGGCAGCCCGCTGCTCGCGTCGTGCCCTCGCTGCGCAAACTCCTGAGGATGGACGTCTTTAACGTCCGAACATTGGTCGGAAATAACTCGTGAGTGACAGTCGTAACATATCTATATAGTATCATTGAGTAGGAAAATCATCTTCAGGTTTCTCTTATCATTTTTCATTTCGGATAACCATTTAGGATCTATAACTACACTCGTGAGCGTAGAAATCGCACACTACCTACATTTTCACTTTGACCCTAAATATTGTTTTAATTAAATGTTGGTTGCAAATATAACTTAAATTTTATTAAAGTACACACTGTTAGCTTTCTAAAAACGCATAATTCCTAGTCATGACCTTCAAAATCATTACAGTAGCAACAAAACAATAGAATAACCCAAAATCGCTCGTTTCAGGTAGCGCGGTTTGCATGACTATTAGCAGGTATAAAAGGTTAGGGGATGATTGAAATGACATCAACTTAGTTCGATACTCCCCAATTAGTTCGATACTCCCCAAGTAATCAATGGCAACTGTCCAAGCCGAGGTTCGTACCCCCTGGGTGCCCTTGAGCAAGTGGCCAAAAACTTAACTTTGGCGTGCGCCTTCTGCGTCACGCATTGCGGCGGAGCGCTTTTGCGCCCGCCCCACCGCTGTAGAGGTCAGTTATAGACCAACAGCACTTATCCTTTCTAAAAAAAATAATTAAATGACATCATTTGCATACCAACTCGTAGTCAGAAAGGTTATCGAATAATTCAGAACAAGAAAATGGATACCACACCGGAAGCAGCGTCTCAAGTGGTTGCACTAATTGAAGCTGGGCAGAACCAAAGTGGCACGACAGTTAAATTTAAGCCGATATGCTGTTCGGCGTGTATACCAGCGATATCAACAAACTGGTGGATATACCCGGCGACGAGGAACAGGCCGAATACGTGCTACAACACAGCGCGATGACCGTTTTCTTGTCACGCTACGAAACCGCCGGTTGAATGCAGTTCAACTCGGACAGCAGCTCCAGGAAGTTCGAGAAGTGGAAGTCAGTCGGTGGACGGAGGGAAGAAGACTAGCCGAAGGAGGCCTGACAGTGCACAGACCAGCAACTGGTCCGAAATTGACCCCAGCCCACCGACAAGCACGACTTCAGTTTGCTCGAGATCACGTGAATTGGACTATGGATCAATGGAAGGCAGTACTGTTCTCTGACGAGTGCAGGATGTGTGTTCATGGTAACGACGGACGGGGTAGAGTGTACCGAAGACCCGGTGAGCGTTTCGCTCAATGCTGCATCTCTGAACGTGTCTCTTACGGCGGCGGTTCGTGCTTGTTCTGGAGAGGCATGTCACTAGAGGCGAAAACCGAACTTGTATTCATCACAGGGCCCAATACTGAACGTCAGTCCAGAGGACTGACGTCCCGACGTTACATCAAAGAGATCCTCGAAGAACACGTAGTGCCTTTTTTGGGATTTGTCGGCGAAAATTTCATTTTCACGCAAGACAATGCAAGACCACACACCGCTGCTATAGTGCGCCAGTATTTGGAGGAGGTTGATGTACCGGTTATGGCGTGGCCTGCTCGAAGCCCAGATCTCAATCCCATTGAGCACTTATGGGACAAGTACGAGCCAGAAACACGGCGCCCACGATTCTCAGAGAGCTTCAAACCGCAATTAAGGAAGAATGGGATAGTATACCGCAGGATTATGTAAAAAAAAAGATTTCTTCGATGAAACATCGAATGGAAGCTGTAATTCAGGCTAAAGGAGGCAATTCCTCGTATTAATAAATGTTTATTTTATTGTTTTATTACCCTGTTATTCCTGCTCAAAATCCAAGAAACAGCGCTACCTG
Organism: Alsophila aescularia; assembly: GCA_946251855.1. Lineage (NCBI taxonomy): Eukaryota > Metazoa > Arthropoda > Insecta > Lepidoptera > Geometridae > Alsophila > Alsophila aescularia. The sequence goes on from OX276381.1 coordinate 13,582,187, forward strand.
AAACGAGCGATTTTGGGTCATTCTATTGTTTTGTTGCTACTGTAATGATTTTGAAGGTCATTACTAGGAATTATGTGTTTTTAGAAAGCTAACAGTGTGTACTTTAATAAAATTTAAATTATATTTGCAACCAACATTTAATTTAAAAAATATTTAGGGTCAAAGAGAAAATGTAGGTAGTGTGCGATATCTATGCTCTCGAGTGTATTTAAAGTAGGTTAGCACCATTTCTCCGTCGGGGTTTTTCTCTGTGTACATTTTCTTGTTTCAATTTTGTAACTGTAACCAGAGTTACCGCTCGTATTTAACCTTTAAATTAATATTAGTTTTGAATACTTAGTATCTAAAAGCAACCAATAGAATATAACTAATGGAGTTAACAGGCTCGTCACCAACCAGCAGGCAAGTCATTAGGCGACAGGAAACCAAAGGATAGAGCTCGCACTGAACCGAAAATGATGACGTGCACAGGAATACATAGACCTATAAGTAGGTACTCAGTAGTGAAATAATGGTTAACATATGAACTTATTTCAACTAGCTTCAAGTAGCGTAGCACTCGGTAACACTTAGCTTAGTTCTCAGTGGTCATTAGACTTCATCTCTGATCATGAACAAAAGTCCTCTCATACATAATGTTATTAAATATTCAAGGAGCCGATAACAGACCGCCATCGCCAGGTTTATTTTCGTTGTTATTCGCTGAGGGTTCGGAACCGTAATTAATTCCTTCAATATTAATGTTAGCTGCCGACAGCTGGCTGAAATACTTAATGTTGTTCCATGTAGACAGACCTCAATGATAATAATGTTTGTAGGAGGATCTGAGCAGCGACAAGTAGGTATTTTAAATTTGTGTGTTCAGAACTTTTAATTTGTTAGGCAACCTTCTTTTTTTTATTCTAACATTCTTGTTGTTAGTTTAAATATTTATTCGTCAATCACGCTAACAGTAGTCGCAGCGGATCTTTGTGGTTGTGTTGTTAGGCTCTGTGAACGATTGCGCAAAAAGCATAAAGTAAGAGCGAGATAGAATATGCGAAAAACGTAAGCGAGTGAGCGAGGCAGTTATACAATGCTGTCTTCACCTTTCACTAGCGACTACCAGACAACTTCCGAGTCACAAACTTCCGCTGCTACCTTTTGGACCGAAATCGAAGACTTAGGGCCGATTTCATCGTTTGCATCACAAAACGAGCTTAACTGAACTCGGTTTTACTTAAACGAGTTCCAACGTAGATATTGATCTCGGTTTAAGCCAAGGCGATTTCACCGACACGATATTGATCACGATCACTAAAACCAAGATTCTCTGTCAAAACTTCATTGTAATGTCGCTGGCAAACTGATTTCATTGATAGTTTGCGTAAAAGTTCGTCTGTTTTGTGGTTTTTGTTTTCAATATACTCCAACACCGATAAAACTGTATGGTTCTTGTGACGGTATCTCTTTCGCGAATCCATCTTGGGCGCCTTGGACGAATAAATGACTCATATTCATTACTATCTTCAGAAGCTAGAGCCAATGCTCTCTGCATATTTCTAGTCAAAACACCATTATCAGCTAGGTACTATGAGGTAAAAGTAAGTACTATGCATGTCGCATTCGTTTAGCGTAGAGCAAAGAACATAATAGATACCTTTTTTTTACCGAGTAATTTGGTCATTCAACATCTGCATAACAGATGTGCCGTCTCATAAACGCGTTCAAAGGGCTTAAACCTACCAAAATCGGGCGTTCAGAATTTAAACTCGCTTAAGCCTTAACTGCGTTCAGTTTATGTTGGTGAAATCCAAATTGACATTTTGAGACTCAGTTAGTCACTTTAAACTAGTTTAGCTTGCGTTGATCGCGTTCATTTTTGATGGTGAAATCGGGCCTTAGAGTCTGTCTAATTATATGTCAGATATTTAGAAAGTTTAAAAAACACATACTGGTTACACCATTGACAGTAGGAAATAGTACTAGAGTCGCCACTATGACAGGTATGTAACCTATTTTGATACTTTATTTGTTTACCATTTATATTACGATGAAATTTTAGAAAATATTTGTGGCATAAACGAAACGTAAGTAATGACGTATATATAAAAATTAGAAACAAGTACATCATTAAAAAGCAAAAAAGAAAATCAAAGTTTAAAAAAAATATATAGTCTTTATCACTCGGGTTGATGTAAGGATTCTAACGATACCCCATATAACCAAATCTGTTCAGGCATTTAAGTTATGGTGGAACAAAGAAACTCTCATAAATACACACATGAACCCTGAAAACATTACACTCCTTTTTTTGTGTAGTCATGTTATAAAAAAAACGGTTTTGTTTTAGGTATTTCACTTGGTCCAGTGAAAGGACATATTTTTTTTATGGAATTAATTTCTTAAAGTTACATTTTTCGTATGACTCAATAATTGTTTTATTTATAAAAAAAATATACTATCCATTTTGTACCACGAATTTTATAATAAAAATGCTGTGTCAAAAAAATACCGGATTTGATAAAATTTCACACTATTGTCATATTATTTTATTCATTTACAAACACATTGCACTACAACTACTACAAGTTTACTTTAGTCATCAAATAGTTTTAAAAATCAAAACTTGTTGTGCAATGTATATTTTTTACGCAACGTTGCCTACATCTACCTTCTAAGTTCCCTTAAAATTACCCAAGTACAATAACTTATTAGACAGTATAGTAGAGTTCCAATCGAGCGTTTAATCCTCACTGGATGCCATAAGCCCACGCCACCTTTTACTTGATTTATGTAACCTATGTACCTTTTGTATATGGAAGTCTTTTCCAGAAATCAGTGAAAAAAAAACATATAAAAGCCTTTCAGCCAGCAATAAAAAATATTCAGACGCGGCGTTGTTTTCATTGAAGAAAATTCCGAAATATTTATGCAATTACTTTTTACGACTCATAGGCCTTGCTACTCCTATAAAAGTTCGTTTCAAATATCGTCCCCGGCGTAGCCAGCAAGGACAAACAATCAATAAAATTGCGTTATAATCTCGTCAGCAGTTACCTTGTACCTGTTGTATTTTACTGGCAATTTTATAACTTAATTGAGTTAGAAGAAATTCAGGAAATTTTTCAGTTTCGCGGTTATTCTTTGGCAGCTCTGAGCAAATGGGCAGGCAGCGCGTCGCTTGCGCTGACACTGCTTTGGCGGCTGTGAGTAAATGGGCAGGCAGAGAATCGCTTGCGCTGACACTGCTTTGGCGGCTGTGAGCAAATGGGCAGGCAGCGCGTCGCTTGCGCTGACACTGCTTTGGCGGCTGTGAGCAAATGGGCAGGCAGCGCGTCGCTTGCGCTGACACTGCTTTGGCGGCTGTGAGCAAATGGGCAGGCAGCGCGTCGCTTGCGCTGACACTGCTTTTGCCTGCTTCGTCGCTTCTACATAAAAAGTGTTTTCCTAGTTTTTCGGAGTAGCAAGCAAATGAACTTAAATTTAAACAGAAACACATTCTACCAACCAATTCATAGCTATCTTAATAGTAATGGTCTGTGAATAACCCTACAATAGTTCAACATGTATAGGTCGTGAAGAAATTGTAAAATTGATCAGTTCATGATGGTTGGCCACATCATATTTTTTTATATTTCATGACATTATCGGTGACATCATGCAATGGTTTGGCCAGATGAATGAATAATTAACGATAGACGATATAAACAGCTAAACGCACGGCTACTTCATGATATGGTTAAACATTAGTGATCGTAATGTAAAATAGATACATTAGCCACCGCTAGAGGCGCTAGGCGGAAGCCCGACATGGCCGTGATAGCCTTGAAAACCTATCTGTTTAAACACCTTTGGTATCATGAAAACTCAACATTAATCAATATCTTTAAACGTTGATGTTTCAACGATATGGTCAGTTTTATCTAGCTATTTCATGAAATTAACGATCATTTCATGAAATGATAAATTCCACGATATCGCCACGACAATTATACATAGATAGGCCTCATTAAAGTGAAAACAGTTCAGAACCTTGTCAAAACAAAAGTGTGTTGTCTCTTCACGACTAAAGGCAGAGTTAACAAAATGTACCTACTGTGAAATAATTCCGAAATTTTCATTATGTTAATGTATTTAACATAAATACTGGGTCAAACAACGACAGCCAGAATGTTTGTGGGCTCGATCAGCGTGGAATATCTACATTCCTGGGACTTAGTCGGTTCAATCCTCATCGTTATTCCACCCCTAACCCTTACGCAATAATACGCGTAGAAGGGAGGTTTAATATAACGATAAAAACCTTCCGGCTTTAAATATAGGGTTACAAGAAACAGTGGGACATTTGAATATTGCCCAATTTTACTGACTGGTGTTTGAAAGTTACATGAGGGATATTTTTGCGCAGCAACTATTGGGGGCAGCTAAGGTTTAAACAAGCTATCTACGAGTATATCAACACTTATAATAAGGCAGAAAGTAAAAAAGAAGATAATAAAAAATGGTCTAGAGTACTTAAAATACTGGTAGGTACTGAAGGCTAGGTACTGAACGAGAACATAACATTTAAAAACATGCTGTCAGTCTTTTCGCGCAGCGCGTCCAAACTACTGGAATGATTGTGATGCGGGTTTCACTGTTGGATAGCTTAGGTTTTGACTTAAAAACTGGTGTACTTGGTATCTCAATACGATGTGTACACAAGTCGTGCAATCGATAAAAAACTATTTGACGTCTGGACGAAGCTTTATAAAATTTTATATTTTAGTAGGTACCTACTTTATCTACTACTGTAGGTACTTTTCACATCCCCGAAAAATGTATCCAACCAAATATTGTGTATAACGTAAACCAAAATACATTGAAAGCCTTGGGAAACCGATAGTATGGCCCACGAGACTACCACGATACTATAGATAGATAAAAAAATATTTAATGCACACGCAGGATACAAAAATAGGCGAACTTAATGCTAGGAAGCATTATTTTCCAGTTAACCTCCGTGTATTGTGCTAATTTTAATTTAGAAAGTCTAATAGATTCCTAACAATACGACGACGACCCGGTTGGCCGAGTGGTTTGTGGCCCTGACTGCGAAGTCAACCAACGGCCGTGGGTTCGTCCCGCTAGGTGCAATCATTCGTGTGATGAGCAGAAATGTTAGTTTCCGAGTAATGGATGTAATATTGGTATCTATGTATGTGTATCCGTTGTCTAGTAACCATAATAAAGGGATATCCTAGTTTAATGCTAATTGGTGTAATTTTTTTTGCACAGTTCGTTGTTTCTTTTGGAGTGCGAGATATCCACACCAATATACGAGTATATAAAAGTGAAACGTTGTCTATTTGTTTGGGGAGCTTTCACGCCAAAACATTAATTAAATCTGTTTTTATTGAAATTTTGTAAATAGATAATCTACACTAATATTATAAAGAGGAAAGATTTGATTGTTTGTTAGTTTGTTTGTTTGTAATGGATAAACTCAAAAAATACAGACCCGATTTTAAAAATTCTTTGACATAAAGAAAGCTAAATACAGCGATATATCAGCGAGTAACAATAGCAGGATTTTATTTTTCAAAAAATTAGAGTTCCCTTCGTAAATTGCAATAATGAAACCCAAGGTATTAAATTTTGCAAAAAAACTCGATTACTTTGTATCTCAAACCAAAGAGTATATAAATACTACGTAAGGTCACAAACTAAGAAGGAGATACGGGTCTTTGTATATGGAACGTTGCCATGGAAACTAAATCACAGAACATCTAATAATCATTGACGTAGGAAATGCTAATAATACACGAAATTCAACCTCCTTGCGTTAAACAGAATAATACTATAGACGAAATCGTCTCGGCGTACAATGTCACGTTCTCAAAATGGTACGTGAGTAAAAACATTTTGTGTTAGAAATTGTTGTTGTTCTATTTGTCCAAATAAAGTACCTACTAATTTTATCTTTCTATACATCTACCCGTGCAAAGCCGGCGCGGGTCGCTAGTGTACAATACAGAGACCAACATAGGATTTTATCCCGGAAAATAATAAATTTCCACGAGGAAACTGGAAAATGTCGATTACTCGCTGTAAGGAACGGTTGCCATGGAAATTAAATAATAACAAGGCTGTCATAACGCATCAAGAACGTTGGTGCTATACTTTTGCATTGGTTTTTAATATCCTAGAAGAAAATAGGATGTATTTTCGGGATAAACTGTGTGTAAACCGAAGTTTAGTTTTCCCAGACTACTGTTTAGTTTACCCGTGGAAACTTACAATTTTCCGGGATAAAAGTATCCTATGTTTTATTCCAGGGTCTAAGCTATCTCCATCCCAAGTTTCATAAGAATCCGTCCAGCCGTTATCACGTGAAAGCTCCCCAAACAAACAAACAGACAACGTTTCACTTTTATATATTGGTATAGATTACCGGACCCATGCAATATACACTTTTTCACTTATAAACTTTGGTTTTGAATACGCCAATCGATGAAGCCTGGCGGATGTGTGAAGGTAGTCCGTTCTAGGGACAGGTTGCAGAGACAGTGAACAAATCAGAAAATGAAACTGAATAAGGTTAAAGAAACATTACTTACTCGTATCTGTAGAAAATGCGAAGTGCGTTAACCAAGGGAAGAAACAAAAGTGAAACTATCTTTTAAATAATTCCTCAGGGATCGTATATCCAGACACTTTAATTGGAGACGCCACAGGCGCAGCGCGGCACGAGGACCTGGGACAGGTAGGTAATCTGCGCTGCTTTAGCATCAGCTATCAATATCAGTTCTCATCCCTCACCGCGCCGCGCCACTAGTGCTACATAAGACAAGGCCAACGCGTCTTGCGTTGCGAGGACCTGGGACAAAGTAGGTAATCTGCTCTGCTTTAGCATTAGCTATCAATATCAGATCTCACCCCTCACCGCACCGCGCCACTAGTGCTACATAAGACAAGGCCAACGCGTCTTGCGTTGCGAGGACCTGGAACAAAGTAGGTGATCTGCTTTGCTTTAGCATTAGCTATCAATGTCAGTTTTCACCCCTCACCGCGCCGCGCCACTAGTGCTACATAAGACAAGGCCAACGCGTCTTGCGTTGCGAGGACCTGGGACAAAGAAGGTAATCTGCTCTGCTTTAGCATTAGCTATCAATATCAGTTCTCACCCCTCACCGCGCTGCGCCACTAGTGCTACATAAGATAAGGCCAACGCGTCTTGCGTTGCGAGGACCTGGGACAAAGTAGGTAATCTGCTCTGCTTTAGCATTAGCTATCAATGTCAGTTCTCACCCCTCACCGCGCTGCGCCACTAGTGCTACATAAGTCTAGGCCAATGCGTCTTGCGTTGCGAGGACCTGGGACAAAGTAGGTAATCTGCTCTGCTTTAGCATTAGCTATCAATATCAGTTCTCACCCCTCACCGCGCCGCGCCACTAGTGCTACATAAGACATGGCCAACGCGTCTTGCGTTGCGAGGACCTCGGACAAAGTAGATAATCTGATCTGCTTTAGCATTAACTATCAATATCAGTTCTCCCCACTCACCGCGCCTCCCCACTAGCGCTACATAAGACGTCTTGCGTTGCGAGGACTAGGAACTTTGTAAGTTTTTACTTATGCATCAGAATTCAAGGGCTCTACTAGCCAGCAGCATTCTTAACCATAGTAGGCATAGTGACCATAGCTAAAAATACCGAGTATAGCGCCATTCCTAGCGGGTTAGTATCCTTCATTGACATTCCGCCCCCAACACAATAATACGAGACCCAGCTGTTACTTAGCTACAAGGCCGTGGTCGTAGTAATAACGTTTGTGCGGATTTTTGAGAGAATCGTTGCGATATTGCTTCAGATACGTTTTTACATGTTATGAAACGAAACCCTGTGAAGTTTTGAAATACGAAGAATATGTCGAACTTGAATTAGATACCAATATTTCAGTTCTATTTCATATAAGAGATCTTATAAATCTCATGTATTGAGTATAATTCTTTAGCTGGTTCTATTCCCGCTAAGGAATAAATAATAATAATAATAATAATAAAATGTATTTATTGCAAACAAACAAACAAAAACAATCAACACAATCAAAAAAAATAGATATTCCACGATAACATGACTCGCGACAATTAGTAACATTAAACTTACTGTGCCGCGCGTCACATCTGATGTTTTTTTTACAATAATGAGCTTGTTTGACAATTGGGGTATACTCAGCACTGTACTGCGCAGACTAAGAGTCTACGCAGGGCTGGTTTTCAGCATACCCCGTTGCTTGAACTCTGGTGTTAGTCAAGCGCAAATAAAGTGTTAAGCGAGCAGTAATCAAAAAATAATAAATATCCATTTATTATTTTGTACACAAAAAAAAACTTAATTGCAAAACAGCACTTATGATGGACTTTACAAAATTAATTTACTAAAGGCCGTAAGCTCTGTGATTCAAAAAGTTTCACCATTGACTACAATATGCGGGAGATGAGTGTAAGGAGATGGGGCTTGGTGTGTTTGTGTATAAATGTGTAATTTGAAGGAAAGAGGGTGTGTGCGTGTGTGTTTTGTTATTTTGTTTTAAAGGCTGCTTCAAACTGCTTTTTGGAACGGTTCAAAAGAAGACCCTTGCATTTACATTTAAATAGAGCTGTACTTATTTTTTTTCTCATAGGAGGTGGTATATTGTTCCAAATTTTAGATGCGCTATATTTGAAGCAGCCTTTAAATCCAGTGGTCTTGTGCTTGGGTATAGACAGAACATGCAGGGATTTTGACCGAGTGTTTAGTGAGTGAATATCCTTAATCCATGTAAGCTTTTCAAAAAGGTATTCTGGCTTTTTGCTCCACATTACCTTTTGTGTTGTGCAGACTAGGTGAAGGTCTCTCCTAGCTTTCATATTCAAAATGTTGTTTCTGACGAGGTAAGGTGTAACATGCTCTCGTCTTGGTATGCAAAAATAGAATCTTGCACATGCATTCTGTACTCTTTGAATTGCATTTTCTGTTTTAGCATATAACCTGTGTGAGTGGGTGAGGTTAGGTTAGGTTGGCCTCACATCCCCCCCGTGGGTTCCCGCCTTGACGTGGCGGGGGCTCTAGTAGCCGTGGTTATCCTCGGACCACGGTGAAGCTAAGAGGAACCCGGGGCCGCGCTGGCAGGGTGCTACTGGCCGGCCCAAGGAGGGGCCGCTTCACTGGGCTTTCCTCCACAAGCCCACGCTGAAGTGGCCACAGTAGGTTGTGGTGCTGTATGGTGTTTGCGGCATCGCAACTGAGGTGGGGCCCGGGTGCTCGGCACCGGCTCGAGGAGGGGGGGCCCGGGCACTTTGGTGCAGGCCCGAGGAGGTGGGGCCCAGTGCGCTCGGCGCAGGCTCGAGGAGGTGGGGCCTGGGTGCTCGGCACCGGCTCGAGGAGGGGGGGGCCGGGCACTTTGGTGCAGGCCCGAGGAGATGGGGCCCAGTGCGCTCGGCGCAGGCTCGAGGAGGTGGGGCCCGGGTGCTCGGCACCGGCTCGAGGAGGGGGGGCCCGGGCATTTTGGTGCAGGCCCGAGGAGGTGGTCCGCTCTCAGCACTACTGTGTTGCAGTAGTGCTCGGAGTGTGACGTGCTCCATGGTCTTTCAAATCCTGACTCGCTGCTCGGTACTGCGCTGGACAGAGGACGACTGTAGCTGTGCAGTGCTGGGTGGTGACAATGGATGTGGGAGGTCATGTGGAGCTCAACGCCAGGAGTCGGAGGAGGAATTCGTTCCCTTCTGACCCCCCTGAGGCCTAGGTGGTGGACACGGGGGTGTCTGCCCCAGCATAAGGCCTCGAGGTGGCGCGCACGGTGTTCTGTGCGCCCCTTAATGGCGTTCATGGGATGGGGAATGGCTCAGCTCCATCCCAACCAGGAGGGGGTCCTCAACAGGACCAGCGCCGTCGGGGCCGCGGACGAGTGCGAAAGCGTACCCGTAGCCCCGGCACAAGGCGTACTGTGGAACACCGTGGGGTTTTAGTCGGTAAGAGTCCGACATAACCACCTTGCTGCCCCTGCAGCTTGGTGGTATCCATGAGGATTTCCCAACGTAAAAAAAAAAAAAAGAAAAAAAAAAGGTTGGCCTCACATGGCCATAGGACAACCATAGCACCGACAAAATATTTTATTTTGCGACAAAATACGAATAATGTTGAGAAGAATTTAATTCCGTTATGTTCCGATACCAATATATTATGTCACACGATTTCTCAGAAACATGGAAATTAGTTGAGTCTTCACTAAATAGCAGTGATGTATCTGTTTTAGTCTCTATTGCTTATTTCGTCCAGTGTCTTTTTAAACCGTCACAGTACTAACTTAACTGGGCATTAACTTTCTTCCTTACGATCGTGGTGTGCTAATCGTATCCATCTCCCTGCCGGATACCTACTTCAAGATGCCGTCACGCAAAGAATTAAACAAATAAACACCGAAGTGGGAGAGGATCGAAGCAAATTTTGTATGAAACAATATCGCCTGTTGCATATTCGAACCATACATTGTCTTAGTTGAGGCACAAATTGCACAAATATATGTACAAGTACATACATATAATTAACTTATTCTTTATGTTTATTACTATTTTAAAAGCTATAAACGCCACATAGCTATAACTCTTAAGAATATACCTTATCTATCTATATCTATAATCTATCTATCTATCTATCTATCTTTCTATACTTATAATAAAGCAATAGGAACGAAATAATCTGTAAAAAGAAGATAATAATAAAAGGTCTAGGGTACTTAAAATAAGCTACTGAACAAGAACATATCATTTTTTTAAATTGTGTCTGTCTGTTTGTTTGTCTGTATGTTTGTTCGCTCATCACGTTAAAACTACTGGGCCGATTGCGATGTGATTTTCAATGTTGGAAAGCTTAGGTTTTGACTTAAAACTGGGGTACTTGGTATCTCAATCCAATAAGTAGAAGCCGAGCAATCGATAAAAATATTGTTGACGGCTGAAGGAATTTTGATCAAATGTTGGTATATTGGCATTTCAGGTCCTGGAGTAGAACATAGAGTACTTTTAACCCCGAGAAATGATCACGCGTGCGAAGCCGCAGCCATCAGCTAGTTAAGGAATATAATATACGGATGATTTCCCTACGCGTCTTTACGTACGGTAGCGGCGTGCCCGTTCGTCAAAGCATTTCTACAGTAACTAAAAAACTTTTCGTTTTCACAAAGCTATGTTATGCCATAATAACGCTCTCAATATTTCACGAAACGTTGCATATCTGTCGTCTTCATTTACATAAGCCGTGAACAATCGACTGCAAGTGCCAACTAGGTCGGACGGGGCAAGATACTCGAGACATAATACATCCCTTGCAGCTCGGACGCTTCACCATATTACATAGGGTATAAAACTAGTGAGAGATGAAGACCGAGCTCAGAGGCGTGCATTAGGAGAGGCCTACGTCCAGCAGTGGACAATTATATGCTGATGATGATAATCAAAGGATAACAAACTGCTTCATGTGTACAGAAAAGGAGCTAATGAAAGCAAGAAAGCGACTAACTGAAGCTCCCGAAAGATGTAGATTTTTGGTACCCGAGACGCCTAAACTAAGACCATCCGTAGTGACACTAACAGTACAAAATTTGAGGCTCTGTGAAGTGTACTTTGAGATTTCCAACATCTCTTATTTCAGCTTTAAAGAAACTCGATGTCCAAAGCCAATCTATCAGGTTTCAATCAAGATGCGCAATAAAACTCAATACGGAGGCGTTAAATTTATCCCAATTCCCAAGGCAACTCCACAGTTTATATATCTACAACAGAAATCCAAATACATCACGTTATGCAAAAATTGCAACACACAGTTTAGTAAGGCGCTACCTACACGCGGTTTAGCAGTGGAGTGAAGAAAATGCATAGATCTATGCGAAACAATCAACCAAGACAATGCACATTGATTTCGGAGACTGCAAAGTTACGGTTCAACATAATAAAAACTCTAATGATGATATATAACTAAATGAGTTATGAATATGTTAGGAGTTACTTCCAGACTTCTACTTTTGCCAATAGAAGACTGTTGGCAAATAGTACGCCGAAAGAAGCTGAGGAAAGCCCGACCGACGGTAGTCGGCATAGGAAAACAATCTGTAGAATTATAAAATATTTTTCCAAAAAAAAAAAACGACTTCATAATAAAAATGTTATTTTGTAAACAACCACTAAAAAGAATGAAATAATTACAATTGAGCTAGAACAGTATCACTTTTTCGATATTACCAACGAATAATACATAAAACATAAGATAAGAAAGAGTTTTTTGAAGGCGGTGCCAAGCCGAGCCATCATTATTAATATGGTTGAGCTGATTGAAAAAGATAGGTATGCATTAATTTTGTAAAGATATTAGATTTAAATGATGCCTGGGTTTGGCATCATGTAAATCGGTTAACCCTCTAAATCGGTTTAGAAATCTCAGAGATAAACACAAAATAAAGGCAACATAAACACAAAATCGAATGGATTTACTCAACAAAACTATTTATTTTCAAAAAACTGCTGAACCAATTTTGATACAATTTATAAGGGACCACCTGGAAAGTATATCCTTTCAAACAATTTTTTTTTTAAATAGGTCCACAATTGACGGAGATATCGACCGACATACATAAAAAAAAACATACATACAGCCGAACATATAACCGTCTCCTTTTGTGAAGTCGATTAAAAAGACACTAGGGCGGCTAAAATACAATAAAGTTTCGTCCTACAACACACAGGCACCGGTGAAAATGAACACTTGTAGGCACATTTCTTTATGTATAATAATGATTACTCTTTTAAATTACACACACACATCTCCCTGTTATGTTTTTTGACTTATCTTTTAGCCATGTGATGGTCAGTATAAAATCGCTTAGTAAAATCGACTCGACAAGAGTCACTGTAGTTATTACTGTGGCATTGCCAGAGAGCGCGAGATTACGGCAAATACTGGATCTGCAAATACGGTGTGGTTAATACTCTTCAAAGTGTTTGTTTTGAGGCTTGTTGAAACATTCCTGTTTTTTTTATAATACTAGCTGTCAGGACGGTTAAAAAAAAAACAAGTAAAATATTTTTTCTCTGTCATCTGTAGACTAACTCAATTAAATTTGTTTACGTTAAAGGGCTCATAATTAAGCAAATTAAAAATGTATATACCTCCCACCGCGTTATAGCTAAGAAGCATCTCATCTCGATCACAACAACATACTTAAAAAAAAACTAAAAAAAAAGGGTCATTCGTTTGGAATCTACGATTCCAACCCTCCCATTATAGCTAAGAACCATTTTGATCACATCACATCAGCTTTCAAACAGAAAACAACGCATCAGAATAGGTCCCATTCGTTTGGGAGCTACGATCCTAACCCCCACGACTACAGCTAAGAACCATCTCGATCACATCACCTTTCAAACAGAAAAAAACTATAAGACACACACACACACACACACACACACACACACACACACACACACACACGGATACATACACAGTTACACACCCCAACTTATAAAACCACACTCCTCTCTTTTCGAATTCGCGGGGTTAATAACATTTATATATCAGAACGTCACGAGGATGTTATCTTTCAAAACATACGAAAGCAAAATATACATAATTAGGAATGTGGTATTACTTCACGCCACTTGTTAAGGAAGAGCAATTTAGCTGGTACCTCTACTTTAATAAGTAACATGAGGTGGGGGAACTAAATGACACACTCAGAAAATCCAGACGAAACAGTAATGACATCTATCTTGCCTGGGAATGAGGAAATAAAAGTTGCCAAGTGTACAGCATTTTCATAATTCAACACACTTAAATGGAACATGTTTTATTGTTCGCAAAGAAACTTTACCTATTTTTTCTTTTTCGAAGATAGAGGCATTTTTGATTGAGACTTCCCTTTGTTGCGGGCATTTTTCGTGCCGGTCTTCGGTAGAATTTCCTCACATATCCGTTGCAGTGGCGCCATTAGCTGATCGGCAAGCATAAGCAAGTGATTGCGACGAATATTCAAAGCGTCCATCACCCGAGGGAAGCAGGCTTCCAGTGCATCGGCCCCTTTAATTAAAGAGTTGCATGTTCTCGTCGCCTCATAAGCGGAATATCGACCATGCTCGTTAAACAGCTTGATCTGAGCCATAAATCGAACGTTCGAGATCCGAGCATTCTGAATGCGGTTTTCGAGTTGCCTTTTGTATACCTCGACGGCGTTGTTAAGAGACTCTTCAAAAAGATTACGGTGTTTTACCAGGCGGGACGCATAACTACGCAATTTCATACGCCTTACTTCGGAATCTGGTGGATCTTGAGCCACATTTAAGGCATCCATGCTTGCGTGCATGCGATTGATCCAATTAGGTAACGGGTATAAAAATGGGGAATCCAAAGACGAAAACTCTGACGCTTCTATAGGTAGAGTATCCATTAGTTCGCGAAGTGCGCCTAAATGCGATTCGAGGCGCGTTTCGTGATGGCGCAGCTCAGAAAGTCGCGTTAAACGAGCAGCTTTAATTCTCTCTACGCGAACGCCATGTGAAATCATTTTGAGGGAGAACCTCATGTGCAACGCTCGAGCCCTTTCTTCCACCCAAACTCGGGCCTGTCGTCTTAACTGCTCTGGTATCAACGAAAAGTTGCTTTCGAATGTCTCAAGAAATCCGTTTCTCCAGTTACATAAAGAAACTCTTTGGAGCTCAGTTTGTAAAATAGCGAGTGGTAATGGGCATTGCAGGTTGTTCGCACCTGGCGTTCTTGGCGATGCACTCGCTTGATAATTATTAGACCCATTGCCTGAAGGTTGCACAGGCACAGGCAAACGAGGATGTTTTTCAAGGAAATAATCGAACTCTGAAAGTAATGTCTTCGCCATTGGTAATGCTAAATTCATAAATTCTTCTAAACGGCCGAGCTCTGCGCCGCTGTGATGACGGTACATTTCAGCAGTTTGCTCGAGCATTTCCATTACAGCTTCATATTGCAGCTGAAGCTTATCCGCGTCTGAACATCCTCGTAGCTGCTCTAATGCAATATTAAATGTAACTTCGTTAGCCATCTCTATGGCGTCATTATTAGTCAATAAGTCTTCAACACCTGCTATAGCCAGTCTTTGTGCTAAAGCCTGGCGTAGGATTTGAGCATCCCAGAAATGACCCGCATCATGTAAAACGTTAAAAGTATCCTGAAGACATTCTCCTAGTGACCATAAACTTTTTTGCATAGACATCATTTTGGTGCCAGACATTTCAAGACATTCTCCAGAAGCCTTTTGTTTCTCATATAGGCCATTGGACAAACCACATGCAGTTTTATCGACCATTTCGTGAAATTCTGATATTTGAGTTAGGCGATTATTGCCCGGAATGACAAAATTATTTTGAGCTCCGAGATCCTTTTCCAAACTAGTGAGTTTATCAGAAAAGCCAGTAAAGACTCGAACCACAGCTTCCTTGTACGCTTGCACCAATTGCATGACGCGCGTGTCCATTCCTTCAAACTCACCCATTAGCGAGTCATAAGACGGCATCGATGCTTCTTTTCTCTTTTCAACAACAGCGGTTGCAGGTCTTGTGACTGTATTATATCCTTCTTCGGTAGCACGGGGCAGGGCGCTTCGTCCACGGGTACTTAAACTGGCCCCCAAACAAAGCTGATTCATTGCTGACCGCGCTTTTCCAACGCTCTCGTCAACCTGAACGCGAAGTTGCGCTTCCAAATCCGCATAAGCTCTGGTGTTACTCAAAAGCTGCTGGTTGATTTCATACGCGCGACCGTCAAAGTCGTGCAGCAAGTCTCTCGGAGGGCGGTGGCCGATACTGATGAGGCGCTGAAACTGGTCACGGAGCAAAACTCTCAGGCCGTCAGCGCGTTCCCGCTCCAGCACTGAAGCTTCACGTTTAAAATGGGCCATCTCGTCAACGCGCTGTGCGTGCAACTTGTAAATTTGTTTCAGTGCATCGTCACGGTCTTTCTTCTCCAGAGCAGTATCACCCATATCACATTTTTTTATAACACAACAAATTTCTTTTTGGTTTTGCTGAATATGAGCCAGTAGATCTTCAGCGAGCGCGCGTATTTTAGAGTCTACATTTTCGTTTATTGCTTTCGCTCCATCCGTGATACCTTGGAGGACTTCATCGTGGTTCTGCTCTCTTTCTTTGAGGTAGTTTGCGAGGATCGGCCCACTATGTTTAGGCACCCAAATATCTGGAAGTACCGCAACCGCGGCGTCATCATCAGCACAACCTGCTGACGCCAAAACGTACTTATCTTCTAACTTACTACAAAAGCACTTTTTATCAATCAATGAGTGGTGTAAATAATTCTTTTTCATGTTTTTTCGGGAAATCATTGTTTTTGTAAATATTTGTAGTAAATGTCATAAATATGTCAACATTATATTTCTCTATGATGTCAACACTGAAAAGCGTAAAGAAACGTGACTATATTATTTTTGGTGTAAAGGGCCATACTAACCTCGTTATTCAATATACTCTATGCATACTGATAATTTATCATAAATTTATCAAGTACTAGCTTTCGCCCGCGACTTCGTCCGCGCTGACTACAGCTTACCGAGAAAAAAGCATCCTCATTTATATTGATATTTAAAACCAATACAAAAATATAATACCAACGGTCTTGATGCCTTTTGACAGACTTGTTATTATTTCGTTTCCACGGCAACATGTCATACCGTTCCTTACAGCGAGTGATCGACATTGTGTTTCCTGTGGCAAAATGCCATTTTCCGGGATAAAAAGTGTCCTGTGTTGGTCTCTATATTGTACAGTACCTATTTACAAAGTCATAGGCCCTTGGGCGGCCTGACAAACTCTGACACCAGAGGCCAGCACTACCTCATACGTCAAACAAACAAACAATTTAGAAAGTTTCATAAAAATCGGAACAGCCGTTTTGGCGTGAAAGCTACCCAGAGAAACAAAGGAAAATATTAAAATATCATATTATTGCTAAAGCTTTTCTACGGTGTGCAAGTACCATTGATCAACGAAGCAAATTAATGCAGATTTCTTAGGCTTTCACCGTTACTAAATGTTCGATATCTTTATGCTAAATGTTCCTATTTTCTTTGCTAGCTGCGCCCCACGGGGTTGCCCATGTGGTATTTTTTCTAGGATTAAAGGTAAGTATTCCAAGACCAGTTTCCAGTAGTACCTATAAAGTACAAAATTTCTCGATTGCTCGGCTTCTACTCATTGGATTAAAATGCATGTAAACCAGTTAGTAGGATAATATTGGGAATTCTACACTCGCTGGAGTGAGCGAAGCGAACGTACTGGAGTAACCAAAGCGAACGTAAGGCTGGAACCGCCAAAATTACCGCTGTGCGTTCAATCGATCCATCATAATATTTTGGATGTAAAATATCCTGTTAAGTTTGAGTTTATTTATTTTTTGTTCCAATGGGTTCAATCATTTAAAATGTGGAATAACGTGAATGTTATGCGATGCGTTCGTGAGTTATTAAATTAAAAAAATATATTATATATTATATAAATTATATATTTTTATATATTTAGATTACTCATGCGACAAACGCTTGCTTGTTTTAGAGATCGTCAATGCCATCTAGTTTCATTTTGGGATACTAAATGCCAAATAAGTAGATTCCACGAAATCATGTGAATAAATTAAAATTTAAAAGCTTATTACCTACTATGTTTTTATTTACTGTGTTAAATAAGGACATAGTTATTTAATTTACTTACTGTCTTACTAGGTAGTTAGTACCTAGTTTTTTATTCCATGATATAAAAATATCTGTAACTCCCTTTTGGATGAACCGATTAATTTGATGAAATAAAGATAAAAACCTCCACAGGACTCCAAGGAATACAGTTCAGCAATTAACGGCATCAAAACACATCCAGTGGTTTTTGCGTGATGAAGTCACATACATACATACATACAGACGACAGACAAAAATTCTAACAAGTATGTTTTTGTATTCTACTACTATAGTATACTAAAAACAACGTTTTTTTCTAAATTGTCTTCCATGTACAAATTTCACTTTGGTTACAGTATTATTATATGTATAGATAGATGTATATAATATACCGTAAAATGGGGTGTATAGAATTCAAGGGGTGATTAGAAAAAAAAAACGAAAGTATTTCAAGTCCTTTTTTTCTGTATGTATCAGGCCTCGTTTATGGTATGGATTATATTTTTGGAAATGGCATTCTCGTATTTTTTATGGCAATATTTATCAAATGTCAAATTAAAGCCAATCTATTTCAAAACGGACTTTGAAAAATGTAATCGGCAAGGCACAAATTTATCGCTCCAAAAACTTTATATTTTAAAAACATGTTAAAGTGTGCTTTATATTATATTAAAACTTGTCATGTATATATGGTTTATTTAAATACTGGAGTATATTAAAGATAAGAGTTAATTCTTGTTTTATCTATGTAAATGAGTATAAAAACGGTAGCTGATACAATTTCGTTTGAAATGGGGTGATTGGAAACGCGAAAGGGGTCAATGGAATCGAAGAAAGGGGGCATTAGGAACGGGAATTGGGCAAAAAGAAACGCCTCAGGGGTGAATAGAAATGCCACTTTTTTTTTCTTTTTTTTATTGTTGTTGTTAGGTTGTTATTTTTTCATCATAATTTCTAAACTTCTGAACCAATTTAGATGTGTGTAATATCGCTAGAATCCTTAATTTATTTCAGGTGATAAAATTATAGTTACATAGGTAACCTACCAAGGAAACTACCGTTTCGTATTGCTGTAGTTGATATAAATATGTGACAGCCCTAGAATGTGTCTTTTCACCCCTTTACCGTTTCTATTTACCCCATACTCGGGAGAAATTGTATTTTTTTGTATTTTGTGGAAAAAATGGTTGATAATTCTAATTAAAAATAAACTAGACTTTGTTTCTAAGGTACCGGACGGAGTTTTAAACTATCCATTATTAAAAATATAATAAATAAGAGTGCAATGTTCCAAAATGTTGCTATTCATGTATTCTTCCCATTTTACGGTAACGTATGTACTAGAGAACTCAAGAAATATCACTCTGGCACCTGTCTTGCGGATCAAGTCAAGCCATGTTGTCCAAGAATTTGTACTGAAGTATTACCAACGACAGTAAGATATGTCTATACAACAGGACATCAGATGTCAATCATCCTATGACGCATAGCATGAAATTGAAAATGACGGACCTCATAGTGATGTGACGTATAAACAACAATTCATGTGATCGTAAGATTTTATCTTTGTATCGATTTCATAATTTTCACATTTGATGCTATTCTGCTCATCGCGCCTATGATCCTCATCAGATCTTCACCAAATTTTTATTTACCTTTCAAATAAAATAAAAACTTTGAAATCCGATATAATAAAGCGGAGATATTAAGTTTCCCTTTTGCCTTTTTTTGGGGGAAGTACTCCCCAAACAAAAATTCCCCGACGACTAAAAAAATCTAAAAACTCGTAATAACTATATAGGTACTTAGCAAGTTTAGATTGGTTGAGAAATGCGACCTGTAGAGGAGAACAGCCGAACATTCGGACATACGAATGAATTTTCGCCCAAGCAGAAACGGAGACGCTTCGCTCTCGCTCGGTCAGTTAGCAACTACTATGTCTACTTGGTGCGACCCATGGCTTCACACGCATCATCATCATCATTTACTCGCAAATCCCCATAAACAATAAGCCTCCATTAACGCCACAACAAGCTGTTGCTCTCAAGAACTTCTATGACTACCTTTCATTAGCGGGTAGGCAAGCATCTTAGTGCTCAATGCAGTTGATGATAAGATAATACACAACGAAGTGCTGCTGCCCATTTCCCATTAGCTGGTTCTCGCAGCACTCTCACGATGAGAAGTGGTGATATTCATGATAAAAATTAGTTTATTCATTTTCCTGGATCTAAATCAAACAGATAGTTTTGATTTAGATCCAGGATACCAAATTTCATGTAAATATGGATAGGTACTTATATCTTACGAATAGGTACTTACTAAAACATGAAAGTATAAGATTAGTAAAATATGGTATTGTGGTCACTTATATTTTTTTAAACCTATGGCTTACTAAATCATTGGAAAACATTATTTTTCACTCATTTATATTTACTTGAAGTTGTTTTTTTCTGCTATTATATTGCATAAACTGTTATGTTGCTCATGTCGTAGTAACACAGATATTAAATTGTAAAAGTGCCCTCACGAGACAGCCTTTGACCTAGTGTGAGGACCACCAGTAATTTCTTTCCTGTTATGTGTACATTATTATGCAATAAGTAGTATTATATTATTATATAAAAGATATTTCCAAAAAAAAAAAAACGACTTCATAATAAAAATGTTATTTTGTAAACAACCACTAAAAATAATAAAATAATTACAATTGAGCCAGAACAGTATCACTTTTTCGAAATTACCAACGTAATAATAATGCATAAATACAACATAAGATAAGAAATAGTTTTTTGAAGGCGGTGCCAAGCCGAGCCATAATTATTAATATGGTTGAGCTTATTCAAAAAGATTGACACTCACTCACTTTAAACTCAAAGCGTTGGTAAATTAAAACCAAGGATGAATATAACCTACATATATAACAACTGAATTAGTTTTGACCATTTTCCATCATTTTGTTGTTGCGTTCCTGTGACTACCTTCCGGCTCCATCATCAGACACTGAAAACCACATAACACCAGAGAACTCATCAAGACAAACCAAATGAGTCCAAACTCGAAGGGGTTCCATCATTTTGTTGTTGAGTTCCTGTGACTACCTTCCAGCTCTAACATCTCTGGATACCACATAAAACCAGAGAACTCACCAAGATCAAACAAATGAGCACAAACTCGAAAGGGTTCCATCATTTTGGTGTTGAGTTCTTGTGACTACCTTCCGGCTCCATCATCAGACCCTGAATACCACATAACACCAGAGAATTCATCAAGACAAACCAAATGAGCCCAAACACGAAGGGGGTTCTATCATTTTGTTGTTGATTTCCTGTGAATTCCTTCCGGCTCCATCATCAGACCCTGGATACCACATAAAACCAGAGAACTCACCAAGACAAACCAACTGAGCCCAAACTCGAAGGGATTCCATCATCCGATTGTGTAGTTCCTTTGACTACTACTACTACTACTACTACTACTACTACTACTACTACTACTACTACTACTACTACTACTACTACTACTACTACTACTACTACTACTACTACTACTACTACTACTACTACTACTACTACTACTACTACTACTACTACTACTACTACTACTACTACTACTACTACTACTACTACTACTACTACTACTACTACTACTACTACTACTACTACTACTACTACTACTACTACTACTACTACTACTACTACTACTACTACTACTACTACTACTACTACTACTACTACTACTACTACTACTACTACTACTACTACTACTACTACTACTACTACTACTACTACTACTACTACTACTACTACTACTACTGTAGTTTTTAATTGTCATCAGAACTACACCCATGTGCAAAACTTCAGCATCTTTGGACGTCTTTAAATTGTTCAAAATTGACTTGCAATCCAGTCCTAAACATTATAACACAGTGAATTAAATTAAAGCTTGTTTAAAGCTACTAAACCAATTTTGATCAAATTTATACAGTACCACACTAGAAGTCTTCTTACTCAAGTAAAAACAATCATCTAATTCGTTTCAGAAATCCCAAGATATTAGAGAAAATAAACTATAAATCAAATTGATTTTGTAATAAAACTACTGAACCAATTTGGATGATATTTATATGGGACTACACACAAAGATTACCCTTTTGAATAAAAAAACTACCATCTAAATCGGTTTAGAAATCTTAGAGATAAACACAAAATAAAGGCAATTTAAACACAAAATCGAATGGATTTACTCAACAAAACTATTTATTCTCGAAAAACTGCTAAACCAATTTTGATAAAATTTATATGGGATCACCTGGAGAGTATACACTTTTAAACAACATTTTTAAAATCAGTCCGCATTTGACGGAGACATCGAACGACATACACGGTTACAACATGCTTACAGCCGAAAATATAACCGTCTCCTTTTGTGAAGTCGATTAAAAATAGGCAAAATAATATCGCACTAAAAATAAAGTAAAGTTTGATTATTTTTGACGTGGATACGTTTATGAATTAGCTTCCATAGGGAGGCAATCCAAAAAAATTATGATAACAAAATTGAAGGATACTGTTTAGTTCTGCAGCTCCATATCTATCATCGATACCCAAATTTTAATTACACCACTTGATAGCTAACGGATCCAGGAATTAATTAGAGTCACCTCCACTTATCACTACTTCCTGAGACAACATGTATAGGTAAATAAAAAAGCAGGTGGCCCGTGGTCCTGACCATCGAGCGTATCTATAAAAAAGCACATAAAAGTATATGTCAGTACGTATATTTTGAAAAGAACGTACTTAATTATAGGAACAGAATCTTATGCAATTCGCTGCAAAGATCTAAAGTAGGCAGTCAATCAGAGTTACTGATTATAATCAACGTCATACCTTGTCGTAAAACACAAGTTTAATTTGATGTCCTTGACATTTAATTTACATACTAAAATGGTTCAGAGACATGTACTGATCTACTTATGACACTAACACAAGGCTTACACCCGGCAATTCTGTTTAAACCGATAACATATTAATCTTCAAACAAAATCGATTTATTTTCAGAGGATCAAATCGTCACAACACTATTTTGAAAAATGAATAAAAATTACACAATAAATGGTTGATATCTGCATCATAGCAACATATAACAAATATATGGCTTATAAACCTCATAGCCACTCTAGTTACTTTATGAGTATTACAGATTCATGATGTTGTCATAGACAACTGCACATTACTCCGTACCATCACAGAATACCTAATAATATGGTACTATGTTGTACAAACTATAGTAACATAATAGGTATGTGGCATTTTTGGCAGGAAAACGAAATAGTTAAATTAGAATAGAGACGTAGTTTTGCTTTGAATTATTGTCTCAAACTTGTGTTTCTTCGAGTGTTAATGTGTAATATTGGTGGAAATTAAGTTTTGGTTAACGTGCACGAGAGTAGGCAAAAATCGTGTCATTTCATATTCTCTTCGATACGCCTTATGAAGTTACAGTAAAGCTATATTCGGAACCTAGCCCCAAACTATAAGGATACCCTGTACTATGGGTACTGACCACCGATTCAGAATACACCTTCGAGAAGAATCGGCAAGAAACTCGAAGGCGAATAAAATCGACTTTAATTACGGGACCTTCAACATCGCCGGCGAGGTCTATGTCTAATTGTGTTGAAAGATGGTGAGGATGGGTTGGACGATTCTATCACTGCCTGCACTGCGGTAGCGATTTCATCGCTCATGATGTCTCTAGGGCGTCTACGGAGGGATCGTGCGTCTGTTGTCGCGTCTGTCGAGTAGATAGAGGCCTGAACTACAAGAGGGTCCGCATGATGGGGTGCCGCGTCAAAGAGCGGCGAGAGGCATCCTTCATGTATTGAAAGATCGAGGAAAGCTCGATAAAGGTCGATGTTCCTCTGATACCAGGGGGCATCTACTGCACAGCGGACGAATTTATTTTGTAAAGTCTGAAGTTTCTCTAGGGAAATGCGGGAGGCGTGAGCAAATTCTATGGACGAGTACGAGCCCGCCGCCCTTGGTTGACTTTGCAGTCATGGCTATTATTTATTCTGTGGTCATGGTCACTAACAGTGGTTAGTGAGCATGACTGCAAAGTCCAACCGGTCGTCACTGTTATAGGCATTCGTGTTCAATAGCTTATTTTATGTTCCTTAATACCGCTTAATTATAAGCACCTATAGATATGGATGTACTTATTCTACAATCTCTCAAGAACAGGGAAGATATTATGAAGCCAAATCCCGTGCCTACTCTATACATTTTCCAACAAAATGGAGCACGATTAAAAATGGAACCGAATTTCTTCCTGTTCACCAAATCCCAACCTATAAATACTCGCGTCACGTCCCGAACCTTAACAAATACCCTCTCAGACAGCCACAGAGAACACAGAGTACTCGACAGTGGAGACACTCTGTAGATAAAGCCTTGTGCTGCTCACGCACATAAATACTTAATTGTCATAGACGGTACGAGTCTACTGCAAGCATAGAGTAAGGAAAATTTTCTTAACGTATGACTGCAAGACTCTTCTATACAATTAAAAACCCGCCAAGTGCGTGTTGGACACTCACAGACTTAGGGTTCCGTAGCCAGGACCCTAAGCTACCCAACTATGAACCGCATTACAGTCTCAGTAGTAGTAGTAGTAGTATTTACGTTGTACGCCAACAAAGCTGTTTCTAACCGACTTGTAAAAAAAGGATCTCAAGATGATGTGTATGTATGTAATACTTTTGAAATGAGTATCTGAACTAAAATACCAAATTTCGCGAATGTATGTATGTTTGTCCACATATTTCTGCAATAATTCTTTTTGTAATTTATACAGTATCTTTCATCTTAGGAAATAGTTCAAGTTTTATCAAAATCAGTTCAGTAGTTTAAAAGATATGGACTGTTGTCAGTTTCCAGTGTGTTTTTTTCTTAGCAAACGGAATAAGTATGCACTTAATTTTCTTGATAGAAACTAAAATATAAGAAATAAAAACTAATTTAAATAAAACCAGACGGGTTTTAGTTCACGTCTAATAAAACTTAACAAATAAAATGTTATTTCTTTTAAGTTTTATATGAGTTTAAAGTCTGTTTAATTTTATTTTAATTGGTTTTTATTTTTAACAACAAATTTGTTCAGCTTTGACGCAGGCATAAAATGCATTATCTTGGTCGGCTATTTCTCGTAAACTAGTAAACACTAGATAGATAGCCGTGATAATTTTAATAGTAAATTATATTATTTTTAGAACATTTATTATACGCTAGTGCTCTAGATTTTTCCTAATTCTTTAGTTCTGTTCTTTACGAGTTAGAGGGACATGTAACTCAAGCAAAAGAGCTAAATATTTCAAATGAACCTCAATATAATTTTATAATACTCAACGAAACTTTACTCGACGGGCTGCAAAAAGTACATTCTTTTCTTCTTCTCTTTTCTTGTACGGTAGTCATCAAAAAAAATGTTTTTCATTCCTTTTTTGTACAACTATATAGCAGTTATAAATATCTATACATGTGCCAAATTTCAACTGTTAATAGTTTCTGAATAAAATGTCTGCGATATACAGACGGCCAGACGGACGGACAGGCGGACATGACGAAACTAAAAGGGTTCCTTCTTTGACAACGGAACCCTAAAAGTGCTATATTTTGCCTGTTTACCTTCAATAAAGCCATTCAAGTCCACCTGAAAGTCTCCATGGTAATAAATAGCAGTGTGTGTGTTTGTAACTAGCAACATTTGGGGATTTATTACAAAAATCAGTGTAACGAGCCATGTGAATTAAAGTGCAAGACATCTGTCGTTCCGGGAGGAATCTTGCAACTCAAATTTCGAGCACTTCTCGATTAGCTACCCGGCTGAAACTTTCAGGGTTTCAGGGTATCTCGCAACTCGATAATAAAGTTTTTAGATTAGTTTTATAGTCTACACTCTACAGTTTCTGCTTGTTTCAATTTTTTCACTGTGGCGGGAATCTCTGAGGATTTTTTGTGTAAGGATGCTGTTGGAGAAAGTTCGGTAAAGTAAATCCGACATTGAGAAGGCGGCGGTCGCCAATGGTGACGGTTTCAAAAGGATAAATCTATCGTGGGGAAATCTTTGGTAAAGTTTGGAAACACGGATATCTTTTGTAGTACTTACACGTTTTTACCTGACTACGCCGAAGCAAGGGAAAGGTAATGAGTTTAACAGTATATGTATTGAAGTACAGTGCAACCAACTTATCTGTTAAGTGCCAAAAAAGGAACTACAGTCGTAGTCGCCACGAATGAGGTTCACATTTTCTGTTTTTTTTTTTTTTTTATTGGTCTACTTATCAATTGAATAGAACATTCACGCCACCATTCAGTTCAAGATAAGTTGGTGGCACTGTATGTGGATGTTCCACCATAGCATCGCCCCTATTGGTTCGATTTTGACAAGCGAGGTATCAATCGATTCGTCTTCAATAGTGTCATAGGCAATTTTTGACCCGACTACGGCGATCAATCGGTCCGACTTCATTGCAAAAGTCAAACAGCTCCTTTTTTTTTGCCTGACCGTATTCGGGTTTTAGTTTTAGAACTTATGTCTTGTTTTGGGATGTGAAATATATTTTGTGCCAACATAAAGCAGTTGTACTATGATTTAACCTGTCGTAATGACAGTTCTTCAGACATAAAGTTACCTATCTAAAATGTGGAAATGAAGAAACTTTTTAAGCGCCTAATTCGCGTTGCTTTAATATTCCAAGGGTCCTTAAGCTTTATAATAGCCAATTACAGTACAATAAGGAGCAGTAGTGGCGCACAATGAAGCCATTTATCGAGCTGCAAAGCTTACTTGACACAGAAACGTGGCAAATAGAGCAAATGGATAGATGTTTTTAATTAGGTAACCTTCCAGGTTAATGTTGGGTTGCACTGATATGTCTACTGTATTGGTCTTGCAATGTTGTTTCATTGTAAAGCACGGCCGTGATAGACAGATAAACAGATAGATAGATAGACAGGTAGCGCCGTCGTGCTCGCTCATTACGTGCGAGCGCTATGGCATTATGGATGACTATAATGCGCGAGCGATAGAGATACGTAGTGAGGGATCATTGTACGGATTTATTTGTGTATCGCGGCCGTGCTTTAGAAATGTTAGGAAATTTATTATCAAAGCCTATCCTTAATAGTGATTATAATTTTATATGCCTTCCCCTGTGGATATGGACGTGTGATATGAACTGAAACGCCGAATGAAAAATTATTTTAATGATATTTTTAGCCAGTCGCTTGCTACGCGTGCGCACACGCAATATGCGCGCGGTAATGCGCGTGGTAGCCTTTTTAGCCAGAATCAAGCAAAGGCAACAAACAATACACATAATATTATGTCTGTTTTAATAGGTATTAATTTTATTTTGTCACTACAAATCCTACAATACAATGCAAGAAAAGATTATGCTGCGATGTGGCGGCTGCTATCAGCCGCCACATCGCAGCATAATCTCTTCATAGCTAACTTGGTGTAAATGTGTGTGTGACTTGTGCGTACAAGCCTTCGACAACGCAACCAACTCCGTGTACGAGCCGATCGGCATATCTTGGGTGCTTCACTTTTGATTTGGCGGTGTGGAATCTATCTTTTTCTAAACATATTGTTCAAAGTTATCAGATATCAAAAGAACAGAGACAGACGACAAAGGACTTTGAATTAAAATTATTCTTTTGTGTTTTGTAATCTATTAGTCAACGAGTTTGTTAAATCAAATGAATCTTTTGTAATCTGATATTCATCGACAAATCAAATTGAAGATCGGAATTCTGAATACTTTTGAATCGCAAACAAGTTTTTCACAAATAAAAAGAAATCTAATAATGCCTTTCGAAGGCCTTGAATAAGGTCACGTCAGGCATTTAGAATTTCATTTCGGCGAATGAGAAGAGAACTGAAAACTGTAATTCTCGGCCCTCTGTTTCCTCAAATTAAATGTATAAATTGTGCTCGGAGCAAATATTTTGACATTATGAGCGTTTTCTTGTGTTTAAGAGCGTTTCCTCGTACTTAAGAACAGCTAAATGTTCGTAAATGTTTCGCCGGAATTATTAATTAAAGTCACCTTCGACTTTGAAGCAGCGGAGTATATTGTTCGAGGAATTTTAGTGCAAAATTTGCCACTCCCGTTCACCCTGTTAGGGATGGAGTTTCAAAAAACCCTTTCTTAGTGCACCTCTAGGGTACATAAGGAATATTTTCACCAAACATCAAATCCCTATGTCCATTGATTTAGGCTGTGCGTTGTCTGTTAGTCAGTCAGTATGTCACGTGTATGTTTTAGGGCCTATTTCACGACTAATGTTTCATGTAGGCTGATCGCCAGTAACTGTACGTATGAATTTCACGGTACCCTTTTGTTTCGCTTTTTTTTTTTAATAATAATTTACTGTGGCATTAATATAATGAGATAGGCATAACTTTTAATGACATAATATTATTTTTACATAAACAATATTTGGCATACTGTTAAGGTAGGCATAATGATCTTTTGGGATACATTACTTTTACTACTATGGAGTCGCACAAAATATGATCTAGATACTATACTGTGACAGTAAGTTAAGGTGCGGCGGGGTGGCCCTTGGGCCACCCGTAAGCCGCGAACATGTTTGTTTTACAATACGTAAAATAGTTTATTTTCACTCACGGTGAATAATTAAATTTTTATACTACTAAATGCTAACTTTAGATATGGTAAACACGATTATGCCTCAACATTTATGGGTAATTATTATTATGCAGTAAAATTATACCATACTACATTATGACATTATATTTTATGCGTATCGATAGATAATCTAATTTCACCACGTCTGAGCAATACTAACCAAGAAATAAACTTGCCTGTAATTTACTTGTTTCTTCATCTGCCAGTTAGCATATTTAATTGATGAGTTGAATAAGTAAGTAATCAACGCTTTACTTGTAGTTCGTGAAAGAGGCCCTTAGGCTAACATATTTTAACTCATATAAGCTGAGAATAACACAGGGACTCATTAGTCAGTCAATTTATTCACAGAGGAGAATTATGTTTAAAAAGCTCTACGCTCTCCAATTTGTTCCACACACGGAGAGACATGAAAAATGGATAAGGACAAACCCCGGGGCTCTCGCTAAGTAAATAAAACCGGGTACAGAACATAATCACACTCCAAACAAAGTAATATGGTAAGGGTAAAAATAGAAATAGGGGTATGCTGTGTTGTTGTGAACAAGGGATCTGATCTTATTTTCGAACAAACACGTAAAAAGTGCGATAGCGCACGGTTAACTTTCTAATTGGATCTTATTTTAAAACTGTAAAATAAACATCAAAATCTGTTATAGTAAACATTTGTATATAATTACTAGCTGCGCCCCGCAGTTTCACGAGCGTATATTATGATGATGGATGATGATGATGATGATGAAAAGTAGCACATGTGTTAATCCCGGATATAAGCTATCCTGGTACTAAATTTCAAACAAATCCGTTCAGCGAGAAACATACACACCTTAAGATAAAAGATAGATGGCGCTAATCGGTTTTTATGCATTTTATGACGTTTTGTATGGACTGTCAGTTTTAATGTATGGAGTTCTGCATCGCGCATACGTAGTTTTTCGCTCAATATGAGAGTATTCATTTTTAAAACTCTAAGCTCTGATTAGCCTGTTTACGACAGTGACTACACTTCTCTGATAGGTATTTAATAATTAGTGTGATGTTAGTAAAGATCATTACATAAAACTAGCTTAAAAGCTAAAAAAAAACACGCCGGCCCTGCCAAAAAAGAAATTATGCCATTAAATTATATACTGTAGGAATGTGCTTATTAAGGCCTTCAATTTGATACCCATATTGTAAAATAAAAAACGCATTTGCGAATGAAGCCATTCTGCCGCCATATTGAATCCTTTAAAAAATATACATTTTGTATGTTACTCGGGGGAATATAAGGATTCTAACGATACGCATACTTCTCAATCTGTTCAGGCATTTAAAAGTTATGGGGGAATAAAGAAACTCACATACATACAAACATACATGAATCCTAAAAACACTACACTCCTTTTTTGGGCAGTCGTGTAATAAGACACGTTAGACAAGTATTTTGCTAAAGCGCACCCTCGTTATAATTTCACAGACACGTATTACGTAATAACTTTACTAAATTAAATACATCACGAAAGCGTTTGCAAGTCATACGCTGCCCTAATTTTGATAAATATTCCCAGTTCTAGTTCGAATTAAAGTTCGAGAAAGTGCTGATGAAATACTAAGTAAGTCAGCTATTATAGTTCGAGTTTAACTACTTTAATGCCTCCGGTTACAACATTGGCAGTATTGGCACAAGATTGGCACCAATCGTGAAGTAATTTTGGAGTTCAAGTTACAGAAATAATGTGAATAAGGTGTGGTGTATTCAAGTCAAGAATGAATTGATATCCTATAGGCAAGCATGATAAACCTTCGACCACATCATCGCTTTCCATCAGGTGAGATCGAGGTGAAACGATTGCAAAGTCCGTAATAAAAAAAAACGAGCGAGCGCGAAGCGTCTTCTTTTCAGCTTGAGAAAAAATGCTTTAGTATGTCCGGCGGATGTCCAGCTATTCTCCTCTACAGGTCGCATTTCTCAACCGATTCTCGTGAAATTTTGTGAGCAGGTTCGATAATTATATGTTTTTTTTTAGCTATACACTTTTTCGTTTTTATTCAAAATGGCGGTGGTATGGATCCCATATTAACAAATGTCTCCCCGCTTTTTGTTTTAAGGCGCTATGGGCTCCAAATTTTTATGTTATGCTCGTCAAGGTACAGGTTAAACTGGAGAGATGGGTTACGATTTTTCAAAAAAACGATAATTATTAAAAGTATTTGAATGTTTGTTGGGATTACACACTATTTTGTTTTGACAAAATATCTTAGATAGATACTGAATGAAGTTGATTCAGTCCATTGGCAGGAACGTAAGAACGGGTGTTTTTTTAGGAAACATAACGTTTTTTTCCATCGAGGCAAATTTATTTAAATTATATATATATTCGATTCGACGACTTTCTGCCTCCCGAACAAGCTGGATTCCGGAAAGGCTTTAGCACCGAAGACCACATCCATACGCTCCGGCAGATTATACAGAAGACGGAAGAGTATAATCGGCCACTATGTCTAGCGTTTGTGGACTACGAGAAAGCCTTTGATTCAGTCGAGACCTGGGCAGTGTTACAGTCATTACAGCGGTGCCAGATTGACTATCGGTACATCGAAGTGTTGAAGTGTTTGTACAGCAAGGCCATGACAGTCCGTCTTCAGGATCAGAGCACGAATTCTATCCAGTTGCAAAAAAGGGTGAGACAGGGAGACGTTATTTCTCCGAAACTGTTCACCTCTGCACTGGAAGATATATTCAAGCTTCTGTAGGCCTAGTGTGAGTATTTGCTAAAAGTTTACGCGTTCTACAGCGAGCGCGTTTTACGTGCATTTTATATGAAAAAGTGTACAGAGCCTCTAGCGGCGAGTATAGGAACTATTTGTTGCGAGTGTGACTTTTTTTGCGTTAATTTCGCCGTCGAGTTATTTTACGCTAACGTCAAGTCGCGCGTTTACTCTATGGGCCTGTTCACATAAACGTTCGAGGACGCACAGATCACCCGCGCGTACACTCGAAATCGTTCACGGCGTCGTCCGGGCGTTCGCCTGGGTCATCCGAAAAATAGTAGTGGAGGGGAGGAATAGTATGAAACTGATACTTGACAGTTGTCACGTCCAAAGTCGTTCACGATCTCCGGATGATCGAGCGATAATCGCACGGATGATTCGAGCGTGTAGGTGAACACAGCCATTGGTTTCTCCTTTTTCCCGAGTGCGAATGACTTATTTGACAGATTGAGTCACGGATTTGCGCGTATTGTTGTAAATAACGCGCTTGCTGGCGCGTAAATCTTTCTCAAGTGTTTTAGTTAGTGAAAAATCGGTGAGAAGTGCTTTTCGTTTGCAAAAATGTTGGGAGTAATGCATGCACGGTCTTATTTTGCATGGAGGATGCTTGCTGCAGCTCAAGCCAAAGACGAAATAAATTAATTTGTTGAGGCTATGTAAAGAATTTCGTGAAATATTTGATCCTTTGGATTGGAGAAACTGCCTGAAAATTCAACATTTATCTTCTCTCAAAAGACGCTTTTACACATATTTGTCTAACGATTTTCGAGAGTTCACAGACTTGAATTCTAACTAGAGTGAGCCTGGAAGTGGTCGTATGTTTATATACCTAAGTATTTTTTCCTATTGACATGTTATTTACCTATATTATGTTTTTTTTATCGTTAAATACTTTAAAATCTGTTTTCAGGTTCTCACTGCGCTATTATTTTACGTTATGGAAGTTAGCAGCGCCCGCTGGGTATTAAAGTTAATAGAGGAAGTCCGACAGGGACTTCTACATCCCAATATGGTTTCTAAATATATAAAAAATCCTCAGACAACGGCTGAATGACAGTATAATAATACCCAGTGGTAAGTATTACTTATATTCATAGTATAGTTACTAACCTTTTAATTGCCACTCCAGACAAATAAAAGTACTTCATTTACATGCAGTCTCACCTTAGGAATGGTGAAAGATTGTCTTTTAGGTAATATTTCCAAAATGATTTTTCACTATTATTTTGGTTTAAGTATAAATATTTTATGATGTTAAAGTTCATTGTATATAGAAGTGGTGTTCTTTGTATAGTGGACTTTTACATGTTATCAATAATTATGTGGATGGTAATTATGTAGAAGATATCTTTAAATCTTACAATACATACACTTTTCCTAGAGACAATGTAACCTTATAAAAATTATGATAATAGTGTAACATATTGTTATGGTTTTATGGATATCCCTAAAGCCCTTGGCTAATGACTCGCATCTTAAATGCAAAAGATGGGTCTCCTAAAGCCAGTTATAATTTTTAAGTATGGTTCAGCTCGGGTGGTCATAGAGGAGAATGATTTTGGGAGACTGAAGAATAGGTGGCGTTGCCTACGTAAAGACAGATTCTTGCAATATACTCAAATAATTCCAGAATGCTGTGTGTTTTACAACATAGCAGTGCACTTTAATGTACCAGAACCTGTCAGGAATTTGGATAAGAGACATAGCGCAAACTAAATAAAAAAAATTATATATTCAAGCTTGCTTTCTTTGGTTCATTTGGCTCTATGCATTGTTGTCTACCTGTGAGATCCTAGCAGTTTGGGCTGGATGCCTGTACATTATGTCGGCATTTAATTTAAATATCTTTAGTGCTTAATGTTAGCCAATTTGAAATAAACATGACATGACTTATTTATTTTCTACATAATTTACAGCCTCTACGTAACTAACAATAAAGTACAGTCATATTGGGTAACTTTGACAGGGTTTGAGCACTTTTTTGACTTTAATTTATGTTGGATATCATTCATAAGATACAACCCTATGGGATTGTGTTCTTGTCACATGAGTAATGTTGAAGGTTTTTATTTAATTTATACCTAGATTTTCAGAAAATCACTGATTTAGACTATGTCAAAGTTACACCCCCCAAACTGGGTAACTTTGCCACCCAATTACATTTACTATATAAACCGTTTTAGAATAAGAAGTCATTGACTGGGTATCTTTGGTCAATGTATTCTTGATCTGGGTTACCAGTACTATTAATCCTTTTGAACAAACAGTACATAGACGGTATATTTGAATATAGAAACGTACAGTACCCGTGATATTGCAATGAATCAGGGTAGTTGTTTTGGAGAGACTGATTCATATCAATAAACTAGATAACTGATTGCTGATTTGTCATTGATTTAACGTTAAACACACAAATTATTTATCTAAATGAAAACTTAGTCAAAATCTTAATGGAATCAACCCCATTATATGTACAGAAAATCGTCATCTATTTCGTAGGTGCCCAAACTCCGTAACTTCATTTTATTTTCATTTATGACTTAAACAATGTCAGTTGAATGGCATTTTGTATATTCTCTCTCCATCATCAACCGCTTTCAAATGCTTTTGACATTACTGCAATGCTATAGAGAACCTTCTTGACCTGTATGTGCATAGAGTACCTGGGGATAAGCTATTTATTTCTGTTCGAACATGGTGTAAGGATCCATCAATAACATCATATTCTAAGATCTCTGCCATTGTAGTGTTTACCTCAACTTCATTTTCTACATATATTTTGCTTTGT
The DNA here is from genome assembly GCA_946251855.1 of Alsophila aescularia. Classification (NCBI taxonomy): domain Eukaryota; kingdom Metazoa; phylum Arthropoda; class Insecta; order Lepidoptera; family Geometridae; genus Alsophila; species Alsophila aescularia. Next base: position 13,616,155 of record OX276381.1, read on the forward strand.
CAATGTTACCCGGATATATACCAAAATCATCATAATGTACAAAATCTAATGAAATTTGAGTTAAATATGTATTTTTAGGGCAAATTATTCATAATTTTTTGTTGAATAACAACTGTACTTGCCCTTTATCGCCACTAATTTTACAAAAAATGCTATAATTGAAACCATACAAAAAAAGTCTGCTCAATAATACTCGAGTCTATGGCTCTATATGAGCCGGTAACGATCGATGACAGATCAGTAGAATTGAAATTTCACTTTTTTATCATGCGTACGAAGGTAGTTAGTAATATAATTATTATAACAGTCAATCGTAGCTGTATTAACTATTACCATCTGAATAAATTGTAGATTAAAATTCCTCTCCACCTTATTTGAACTTTAACAGTCAATCGTAGCTGTATTAACTATTACCATCTGAATAAATTGTAGATTAAAATTCCTCTCCACCTTATTTGAACTTTGACATTCAGGGTAACTTTGGTTACCCTGAATGTCAAAGTTACCCAAGATGACTGTATATTAAAGACAGCGTGCATTATTATTATTTAATTACTAAAAAGTATTCTATTTGGTTCCACAACATAAAGTACCTATATACCTTCAACAAATATCATCAAATACGTTCAGCGGTTTCAGTGCCCAGTGGTGACAAACATACATACACAAACTTTCGCATTTATTAGTAGGAAAGGGTTTTAATATAAAAGAACTCTAGAACACCCACTGATCCTGCACCTGAATTTTCATCTCCTTCAACCGCAAAATGCCTTTTCGTTACTGTCTTTGGCTTTGGTTTGGTCCATTAAGAATTTTCACCACTCCTCATCTGAGTTCTGAAAGATTTGATGAACACTCAGCTCAGTAGCTTGTCTTATATGCCTTTGAGGCGATCTACGATTGCGCACAGGCACTGAGCGTCCTTCCGTTGGAGGTTGTTGTGGCTGCCCTTCCGTTGCAGGATTTTGTTTGTGGCTGCCTTTCCGTTGCAGATTTTTGTTTGTGGCTGCACTTCCGTTGCAGGTTGTTTTGGCTCTTCAGAGGCGGTTTGGATGGCTGACGCAGAGTCAGGACAACGGAACGATCCCAGCTGTTTCAACTCTTCTGTGGCTATGGAAGAAATAAAGTGGTCATTTTTCTTCTTGGCAATCAAGAACACATACCTAGTTAGCTTATCAAATTCAATAGTTTATAAATAAAGTCTATGGATTGATGTAAGTTTTTGAATTTAATTTAGCCGTTGTAAATTGAGGTTACACAATCTTAGTTTCTTGCAAATGCCTACTACATTTCTGAAGATTGTTTGTCTGTTTTAACCTCAACAAATCCACAGATTGCCATTACAGGCAAGCATAGAATGTGGCATGCCTGCAGGATACATTCAAGCACAAGCACATCCATTCCTAAATATCACATTTCCATGGTCTAAAATTGTTATTAAAAATGCTTCAACCAACTCTGATATTAAGAATAATCTAGACTCACAGGTACCATTTCACTGTTCTTCAGTTTTCGCCATCACTGTTTGGTAAATTAGTGAGATTTCCCCATTACTAGAAGGTCCTTGCTTTACCCCTTGCATCACACATTGTTAAGGTTTCCATGCATATAATGAGTACAAAGTTAATAAACAATTGTTTAGGCAAATATGTAGTCTAGGATGAGGTCTACAAGTAGTAATCACTTAATTGCTTAAATAAATTATATGAGATATTTTACTTACTTGCTCCAAGTTCCCATCATATCAAATTGTGCAGGACTTGTCCGCCGCATTGAAGTTTAAGCCATTATGATAGATTTATTACAAACGACGTTCTATTATTTAAAGTACGAATAAAAACGAGAACAATTAATATGTACTACAAAAATAAGTTATTTCAAGATGAAATACCGCCGAACAAGCAAGAATAACAACAAATTACATTTTAATAAATTGTCAACGAGGCGACAAGACAACGCTACCACAGACTACGACTTCAGAAGAAGAAATTAGATTGTCAATGTTTAATAGGCAACCTATTTATTACCACATTGCTTTTCAACGTGGCTGTATTATCTAAATGCCAACCTAACAAAAAAAACAGACATAGAACGTAACGGAATTTTCACATGAAAGAGTAAAAAATTACTCAAATTTTGCGAATAAACGTCGTCGAGAGAGTACGAAACTCATAGGACTCGCACTCGCGGTTTTCACGTATACTTTTTGTTTGACGTTTACACAATCAACGCTGTTGCCGCGTAAGGGCGTTACAACTGCGAAACTCACACTAGGCCTACTGAACTGGAACGGATATGGTGTTAACATCAATGGCGAATACATAACTCACCTTCGATTTACTGATGATATAGTCATCATGGCAGAAACCCTGGTAGACCTAAGCACAATGCTCAGTGACCTCAATATTGTTTCCCAACAATCTTAAAAAGAACATCATGGCAAATGCCCATGTCATACCCATGCCGGTTTATGTTAGGAACGATATTATCGAAGCTGTTGATCACTATGTCTACTTAGGTCAGTCGATACAACTGGGTAGATCCAACTTCGACAAAGAGGTCAACCGACGAATCCAACTCGGATGGGCAGCGTTCGGGAAATTTCACCATTTATCTTCTCGTCGCAGATACTGCAGAGCCTCAAGACGAAAGTTTATAATCAGTGCGTGTTGCCAGTGATGACATACGGCACTGAGACGTGGTTGCTAACTATTGGTCTCAAAGCTCAGAGTAGCGCAGCGTGCAATGGAGAGAGCTATGCTCGGAGTGTCACTACGTGATAAGATCCGTAACGAGGAAATCCTCTTCTATGGATTTCCAAGGTTATCGACATAGCTCTCAGAATTTGCAAGTTGAAGTGGCAATGGGCAGGCCGTATCGTTCGCAGAGCCGACAACCGCTGGGGAATAAAGGTTCTCGAATGTCGACCACGAACAAACAAGCGAAGTGTAGGGACACGATGGTCGGACGACATTGTAGCCATCGCAGGGAGTCGGTGGATGGAGGCAGCACAAGACCGTTCGTCGTGGCGCTCTTTGGGGGAGGCCTATGTTCAGCACAATACATCGAGATATTACAACAAAATACATCCAGTAGTTTTAGCGTGAAACCAAGACAGACAGACAATATAGACGAAAATTGAAAAAAATACTTAATATACTTTTCGTTTCTACTGTCATTTTATTTATAAATCGGAAGAAAATATTTCTAAATTTTCATCCATGTACAGACTTTTCATCCTTGTCGTCGTTTTATAATAATGTATAATAAGGTTTTTAAAAACAACTCGCTTCCACCATTTTATATTTTATTTTAAAGAAATAATTATTTGATTGTTGAAACACTAAAAGAGATCGATTATCACCTGCGACCACTTCTCGAACAGTGAGATAATCTTTAATTACTTTGCTCGAGGATTTATTGGCACTTAAATGTTCTAATAATTACTTCTAAAAGCTTCTCGGTAACAATGTACAATGCTGCCATAAATAATGTATGTGTACATAAGCTGCAACCTTCCCTCGTCCCACGCGCTCTAGCAACTTACCTGAAACAAAACAAAGCAGAGGTGAACGACGAAACCGATACAGAATGCTCTCTAACAACTGGGAAAGCTGAGCGAAATCCGAGGACTTTCAGGCAGTAATTATTTCAGTAATTACTGGCTGAAAGTCTGCCGTCGAGTTTCTTACGCTGACATTTTAAAAATGTATAGGTCTAGTTAAAGGGAAGGTACAGTAACTGATTAAAAATATAAAAAATAAGTTTTTTTTAAGTTAATCTGTTTATGTATGTACTAACAACGAAAATAAAATAAAATCGTGGGGCAAGTCGAATTTCTATTACTCAGGTTACGCTAGGATTCGACTCGTTTTTAGTACACATTACTCGTAAATCAAGTTTTTATATGTCCATATTGAGGGGATTGAAACCTAAAACAATTGAATTTTGAATTTCCATGGTGTGCTGTATTATAGTAGTTAAGCCCTTTCATTTGATACCCATATTGAGGGGATTGGAAAAAAAATAGTAATCCGCCAAGTTGTGGTGGCGGCCATCTTGGTTTTGGAATTTTCATGGTGCATCGTAAAGAAAAGGTAAAGGTTCTCGAATGGCGACCATGAACAAGCAAGCGAAGTGTGGGGAGACCCCCCACACGATGGACCGACGACATTGAAGCCATCGCAGGAAGTCGGTGGATGGAGGTGGCATAAGATCGCTCGTCATGGCGCTCTTTGGGGGAGGCCTATGTTCAGCAGTGGACTTCTAAAGGCTGACATGATGATGATGATGATGATGATGATGATCGTATTGTACTAGTGAAGCCCTTTCATTTGATATCCATATTGAGAGGTTTGATAAAAAATATGTAATCCGCCATTTTGAGGCGGCGGCCAAATTGGCTTTACAATGATACTGAATATACATAATTATTTTGTTAGCAGAACTAAAGGCGTGTACAAAATTTCAAATCAACAGGAAGGGGCTAAAATTTCAATGACTAGATTTGACCCAAACAAACAAAAAACAAACAGGTCAAGCTAAATAAAACCGTATAATAATCAGTAAAAGTGAATTCCGGAAAGTCGCTTAGCGAGCTAAGAGGAGAGCAATGCTTGGAGTTTTTCTATAGGACAAGATTCGCAATGAAGTGATCCAGCAGAGAACCAAGGTAACCGACTTAGCGTTAGCACTGAGGATAAGCAAGCTGAAGTGGCACTGGGCTGGTCACATTTCCCTATAACTGTTGGGGTAGACGAGTTCTCAAGTAGAGACCGTGCAAAGGCAAAGGACGCCCTGTGGCCAGGTGGAGTGACGACTTGCGAAAAGCGGCTGTCAATAAGTATGGATACTAAAGTACCTACAAACAAATATCATTATTCAACCGTAGGGCACGTGAGCTCTCTAACAAGCCCACATGTCAATCAAACGTATATTTACTTACACGCTCCAAGCATGTAACCTGAAACTTATTAACATTCAAGATACACGAGTCATTGTATTGTTTACAAAAGAAGGTTCCAAGAAAACCAGGGCTTTATTAGCTACTAGCTTCTGCCATTAATTAGTTACTAGCTTCTGCCAGCGGCTTCTGCTGCGGGGCCTACAGAAAATAATACGATGGAAGCAAGCAAGTACTCAGGAAATGGGTATACATTCTTGAAAGGTGCAAAAATAAAGACTGAACTGAATCGATTTGAATGTTATTTTTTTTTCAATGGGTAGACTTTCAGCGTGGTCCCAAATAAATCGTTTACTTTTTTTTTTAGTTTCAAATCTTCGCGATTTGGATTATTCTTGTTTTATTTAAAGAATTAACTTTCAGCTTAGTTTCTTATAGGTACTAACATTACACCAAAATTGATTTATTCCTTTTTTTTATAAACACCTTTGGATAGTCAAAAGTAAATCGCTTTTATCTACGAGTTCATACTCGTACAAAAAAGTAAAAGTCAAGGAGCTTGTTGTGCTAATATTGTCATCAATATTAGCACAACAAGCTCCTTGACTTTTCAGCCCTAGGTAGCTGGAGATGGTACTCACTCGCTTTGTTCACGGGCGGGCAAAATATAGACGAAGAGAGTTTAGAAATATATATGAATGGTTTTGTTCTAAAATGAACATTGTAATATTAAAAGAACTTATGTGGATACTCAGCTAAGATTGAGTAGGTACTTATTATGATTGTTATTTTGCAATCGACGAGCTGTTATCATAATTACATAACGACTAACGTTACGTTACCAAATTGTATATCTTGCTTGAGTCCTCGCTAATCGCGTGAACACTTTTCATTCATAAGTTCACTTTTCATTATATGGTGAGGGATGATAATAATAATAATTTCATAGAACAGAAAAAAAGAAGTAATTTCTTCATATTTAAAACCTGTGTGAAAATAGATTTGGCGCAGCTTTATTGTTTGAATTTTTTTGTTCAATCTTCATTTTTACATGACTGCCCAAAAAAAGGAGTGTGATTTTTTAGGATTCATGTATGTTTGTATATATGTGAGTTTATTTATTCCACCATAACTTTTTAATGACTAAACAGATTTAGACGTATGGGGTTTCGTTAGGATCCTTACACCCCCCGAGTAAAATAGGCTTTAGTTTTTTTGTAAAAGTTCAATATGGCGGCAGTATGGCTCCATTTTCAAATGAAAATATTTTTTTTTTCTTTTTAGTTTTTAAATATGGGTATCAATTTGAAGGCCTTGGTAAGCACATTCCAACAGTATATAATTTATTGGCATAAGTTCATTTTTGGCAGGGCCGGTGTGTTTTTTAGCTTTTAAGATAGTTAAATTTAAAAATTAAATTTTCCTTTAGAAGTCTTATAAAATATTAGCTGCGCCCCGCAGTTTTACCCACGTGGACAATGATGATGGGTGATGATGATGAAAAATATCCTATGTGTTATCCCAGGACCTAATGTATCTTTAAGCCATATTTCATCAAAATCCGTTCAGCCGTTTCAGCGCTGAGTGGTAACAAACATAGGTACATTAACTTACTAACTTTCGCATTGTGGCGACCTCAACCGCCACATTGAAATCAGAGCCACCTAGTCCAGTATTGGGCGAATTACACAGAACGCTCATAGATGGCGCAAAAACATCAAGTCTGTAAAAAGCCTGCATCGCGCAAGTGATATTCTCGCCGCGAATTAGATGTATAGAATTTCCAACGAGGAACAGTCGGACAGCTGTCCCCGGGCCAACAACACCTGGCTCGGTCGGAAGTACTTCCCGTAATAATGGAGGAGCTTCAACAAGTGGATACCTAACCTGTACCTACCTACCTATCTATCCACTCCTACACCTTTACCTCCACAGCATTATTAGTAGGATTTAATTCCACACCTAAGTCACTTATTTTCATCCATGGTAACCATACAAGGACTTAAGCTTCCCTTCCATCTTCTTCTTCCGGTGCAAAGCTTCCTGTAGGGTAGGAACCCGGTATCCCTTTGTTTCGCATAACTTTTTTAATACTAATTTACTTTGGCATAATGAGTTAGGTTCTATAGTGCAATTTAGAATCCAACGATACCGGGTTCAAAACCTAGGCTCCGCACCAATGACTTTTGAGTTATGTGCGGTTTTCCATCGCTCCGTACTTCGGAGGGCACGTTAAGCTGTCGGTCCCGGCTGTTATTGATTAATAGCGGTCGTTAAGCCATGTCAGAGGCCCTCGGGCGGCTTGACAAACTCTGACATCAGAGGCCAGCATTACCTCATACGACAAACAAACAAACAAACAATGAGTTAGGCATAACTTTTAATGACATAATATTAATTTTACATAAACTGTATTTGGCATACTGTTAAGGTAGGCATAATGATCTTTTAGGCTATATTATTTTGGACTACTATGGAGTCGCATAAAATATAATCTAGATTATATACTATGACAGCAGGTTAAGGTAAAGGTGGCCCTTGGGCCACCCGTAAGCCGCGAACACGTTTGTTTTACATAGATAGGTACGTAAAATAATTTAGTTTAAAGTTATTTCACTCACGGTGAATAATGAAACTTTTATGCTTCTAATTAATATGCTTGTTTATCGTTATGCTAACTTTAGATATGGTAAACACGATCATTCCTAAACATTTATGCGTAATTATTAATATGCTTGCATATTGCTAGGATGAGAAAAATTATGCCACAGTTCATTACGACATTATATCTTATGTGTATCGATAAAGAACCTAGGTGCCCATCTCTCCAAACTAAATTGCATCTTTAATTGAATACCTACCCTATTACCCTATCCCCTTCAAACAAGCATCAGTCAGAAAGCACGACATACAAATTCTAGTGAATTATAACCTCTATGCAATTTGATTTTATTTGGCAGCATTAGGTGTCCATTACAATATTATAATTTTGACCGTCCTTTTGTGTCCTCCGGCATAACTTAGAGTTAGGGAGACACAAGGACAACATAACCTTTAATACAACAGAAGAGACTAAGAACAGAAATACGATGTTGCGAGAGGATTTCTCCACAGCAAAGCTAATATTGTTAAGCTGCAATTTCTCTGACAATGTAAGCCAAGCAATGAAGCCCTCCGGGAGAGGGCTTCATTGCTCGGTGTCATAGGGTAGTGCCAGATCTAGGATCAACGATTGGGGTCCCTCGTTGGATTCTAATTAAGATCTTTCAATCCTATCCTACAGTTAAATAAAATATAAGTGTATGTTTGTAATGTCAAAATAACAGCTTTTTACTAAATGCATATGAAAGTATAAAGGTAATCTCAAAAAAGGAAAGGCATTTTTAAAATTTATGTCTGTCTGTTTGTCCCGGCTATTTTACGAAATGGCTGGACCAATTTTGACGGGACTTAAGCTGATGTGATCGAGATGGTTCTTAGCTAAAGAGACATAGACATAGCTTTACTTATGGCAAAAAACAAGTACACAAAATAAAAACATTGAAGAAATAAGTTAGTACCTAAGTAGTTAGTTAAGTTTTTTGCCATAAGCCGGCCCCAACTCAGCATAATGCTGGTTAATAACAACCAGCGCTGGTCTTCCGTTGGGAACGGCAGGTGACGTCACGCACGGAAATGTCACATAAAATAAAAAATTAACAATAAAAATTACACATTAGGTACAAAAATACAATATAAAGTAAATAGGAATTGGTACAAACGAATTAATATATAAATTGGCAACACTGTTCCACACAAAAACTACAATATGAATTGAGTGTCTCCTGTATAGTCTGTGGAAGTGAGGTATATTCCATATATCTTAAATTGTCTGAGGTATTAATGTGCCCACAGACCACACAGCAAAATAAAGTGAAGTTGGTAGACAAAAACTGATGGATAAGTTTTGTTCTGTACAAAACTTATGTATATAAAAAATGCTTGCACGGAAAATACAAGTAAGTATAAGGAGTTTAAAAAGCACTGGTATCGTATTTTAGAGGTTCTTCGCTTTTTTGATGCGTGTATATAAATATTTTCAGCTTAAATTGGTGGTGGGATTGGGTCCCCACCCACCGTATCGTACCCACCCACCGGATTGTAGCTCTTCAACGAATGGATCTGTTTTGATGGTGTTTTTTTTCTGTTTGAAAGCTGATGTAATCGAGATTGTTCTTCTTAGCTAAAGCAGGGGGTGGCTATTGACCTTAGCTAAAGCAGGGGGTGGGTATTGACCTTAGCTCTCAAACGAATGGATCTGTTTTGATGCTGTTTTTTTTTCTGTTTGAAAGCTTATGTAATCGAGATTGTTCTTAGCTAAAGCGGGGGGTGGGTATTGACCGTAGCTCCCAAACGATGTTTTTTTTTCTGTTTGATAGTTGATGTGATCGAGATCATTCTTAGCTAGAGGAGGGGGGATCTTAACTCCCTAACGAATGGACCGATTTTGATCCAGTTTTTATGTTTATTAAGTTGGGGGTAATTTGTGCTTGTTGTACAACTTTTGTACCGCTACTCAGTATGCAAGTTGGATAGGACAGATGATACAACTCGGGTCGGGAGTAGATATATGATAATAATTGAAAATTATAAATTATTAATATGAAATATAGGTACATAAAATATGTTTTACATACGTAGGTAGGTACTGAATTGAAAATTAGCTTACAAAAACCCATCTTAACAAGTACCGTATCGCAACATAGCAGTTTTAAGAAAATTTGCGATAATATTATATTGTACTAGCTGATGCCCGCGGCTTCGCAAGCGTGGTCATTTCTGCAGGTTAAAAGTACTCTTTGTGCTATTCCAGGACCTAAAATACCAATATACCAACATTTGATCTAAATTCCTTCAGCCGTCAAAAATATTTTTATCGTTTGCTCGGCTTCTACTCATCGCATTATATCTCATATAAAGTACCCCAGTTTTTAAGTCAAAACATAAGCTATCCAACAGTGAAAACCGCATCGCAATCGGTTTAGTAGATTTTACGTGATGCGCGAACAAACATACAGACAGACACGAATTTTTTAAATGTTATATTCTTGTTCAGTAGCTTATTTTAGGTACCCTAGACCATTTCTTTTTTAATTGTCTTCTTTGTTTGTTTTGACTTTTTCATTCATATTGCTTTATTATAAGTATAGATGTATTTGATTAAGAAAATAAGGTGTGAAGTTTTAAATTACCTACTTTAAATATTAGAGCCAGGAATGAAAAACCTAACAGTTTTCATCATCCTCGCAATGGGACAGTCCTTCAGCACCGTTATTTACGAGTTTCATTCTTTAGTTAGAATAAATTGTGAGATATCGCACAACCACGGGACTCAAAGGATAAGTTAATAAAAACAACGGGGCGGGCAAGAGGCCCCACCCTGCTTACGTTTCTGCCAAGCTGTGAAGCTGAGTCTCTGAGAACACCTCTCGTTTAATACTCGAATACGCGAGTAGATAAGTTGGATCGTGTAGATATGTAGAGGCGGGCAATAACCTTAATATTAAATGAAAGGTGCATTGCACTAACAATATTGGATGGATAAATAACTAAATAGGTTCATGTTTCAGAGAAGAAATGAGAAAATTCTAGATCTTGTTTCTATTTTTACATTTATCTTTCAGCGTTATTTATCATTTAGGTATTAAGTCACAACAGAATTAAGGTTATTGTTGTAAGTTATCAGGTAAACACAATTATCTTACATTTAAAAAAAGAAACATGGGGTAAATAGCTCTCTGTTACGTACGAGATAAAGTCAAGCCCTAGCAAGGATACAAGATATATGTGATGACACTGATGATCCAAATATTATGTGCATTATAAAATCTTCCATTATTTTGTAAGCCGAATTAGCAATCGAAATTGGAAATTAAAACTTTTGTAGGCCCCAAATCGATGTACTACATATATTTACAGAGGTGTGATATAGAGAGAGAAAAAACAGAAAATAAATTCAGACGATGATTGTTGGAGGGCGATTGCCGTCATTGGTTGGCTGGCGCGCCACCCATAGATAATCACTCGAACATAAAACCCGGCAAAATTTGAAAATTCCTATTTGTTATAGAAGTATTTGTAGGCTAGGTTTAGCTTTATTCTGCCGCATAGTTACCGGTTTCCCGATATTAGTGTTGATTGGGGGTGCTTGACGGGTGCGCGTTAAATGTTTAGTGAATTCCAAAACCTTCACGGGCTTCAAGCGCACCCGCAATGGGTGCTCGATGGCAATCACTCAACCTCACTCCTTAGGGAATCAGCCTGCTGCATGCACGTGATTACCCGTACAGCTTAATTCCTTCATTTTCAGGAAGATCCCAAAAGGTCAGGTCACGGTCGGCAGTCTCTCAGAACTAAATCATTAATTCGCGGTACCATCCACCTGCAAACTAGTTAGGGTCAAAAGGAATAAATAACGACTAACGTCCGCATACACGTGTTTATCTGGCCAGAAGGTGGGGTCTGCCGACAATTTAGGGAAGCGAAACCTGCTCCAAACTGTGTTGGAGGCGAGTTTTGGTTAATATTATTTTGTATGGTCTATTAGATATATATTTTATGGGCCGCTGGAATCTTTACTTCGTTGTAAATATTATTGCCTGAAACAAACATAATATATAAATAATCCCAACTATAATTATCTTTACCAAGGAACTACGAGGACCTATCACAACAATCTGACACAGAACCGAAAGAACAATTCATGATTAAACAGGTGATAAAATGTATTCTCAAAAATATATTCAACGCTAATTTGAGCTCAAAGAAGAGCCATTTTGCTATTACGACTAAAAAAGAAACAGGAAAGTAGGAAGCTAATTAAAAACAACACTATTTTCTATGGGAACATTGGAATATATAAAAATGATAAAAACTTGACCCAAAAAACAACAACAGAGGGCAAGCAAAAAATGCCTTAATGAAAAATTCCCTGAACAAGTTGTTACAAAAATAATCTTTTATTAAGTATCAGATTGTCAGTGAATAAACACAAGTACCTATATTTATAATGCTGGAAATGCTGGAACTTTCATTATCATAGTAAAGCTTCCGAAAAACAAAGGTGAAAACCGCTGCTGATATGATTTCAAAATCATTTTTAAGCCAATGTAGCTAATCTAGGATAAAGACTTGTGGCCTACACGCAAACGATTTCTAAGATTAAAACAACAATTTTCAAATTCCCTAAAGTGTGTCAACAAATTTTAACATAAACTATACGTTGTTGCTCGAAAGCCGTGGTATTTTATGATGAGATTCTAGGATTAATACCTAACCTATCATAGAAACGCTTCCATTAGATTATCTCTCGAGTGGGTCGCCTGTAATGAGACGTACGCGTGACAGGAAACTCAAGTAGTAACTTACACTCAAGTAGTAACCTACACTCACACACACTGGTGCCACCTACTCGAAATGGTTCGCCGTCCATATTTCAGAGAATGGAGAATGGGCAGAATGTAAAGGGGTCTGGGACCGCTCCACCAACTGCAATAATTGATATGTCAAAAAATAGGTAATTTTATGTATACCCCAAGGATGTTATATGTACATACGTACAACTGGAACGATATCTCTCATATACAAAAGTGGTCTCACCGAAAACGTAATTTAAAAAGAAAATGCGAGAAAAGGAAGTATACGTTGGATCGGAAGTCTCTTTCTCTCTCGTATAAAGTTTTGGAGTTTTCGCACAGACTAAAATAAACTTGCGAAATAATCATCGCAAAGGCAACTGTACCAAAGAAGTCAGCTATTTAATATATTTACCTAATACATCCTCTTTGGTGTCTGATGAGGTTTTATATAACTTCCTTTTATTATAGTTTTGTGTGAAATAACAATTTTGCAAAAACGAATCTGTATTTTTTTTAAATAATTCATGTTTATCATGTTATAATTTAAAATCCATTAATAATAATGTCTATCATCAAATATTGCACATTTTTCTTTATTTTTTTTCGTTCTGGTTACACTTATGATCTCTAATTATGAATCAGGGATATAGAACAATAGTTCATATGACACCTTATTCACATCGAATTCGTCGCATGTTCGGAGTTACGCTGTCATGAACATACAAGTGGCTGATCGATGATGGTAAAAAGAAATGTAAATACATTTCTTTTGTATGTTATATTTATAGTAGTTTATGAAACAAACGGGTGCATAACAGGGATTATTGAAACACGAGTGCGAGTTCAATAGTATCACACGAGTGTTTTAATACCTTGTGATACTATTAAAGTTAGTGTTATGTGCCGTTTCATCCACAACTTTATCTATTGCATCAGTGTAGATGATTTTAGCACATTTTTCTCAGAATTAGACTTTTGACCAAAAAAAAATGGCGCCGAAATCCAGCAGTTGAGTCCACCGCGAATGTATGTATTCGCTCTAGCACACGCCGCCATAGATAATAAAGGGAAAGCAATATATTTAAACCTCCTTGGTTAGGTCAAATTGTATCATTACGGAAATAACGCATTATTTTGTTTAGAAATCACTATATTTTTTCTTATTATTTTTGTGCGTACAAAATGTATGTCATTATGCCACCAATTTTGATTTCATAACCAAAAATGTACGATATGAGTGTAGATAAAATACTCAATTGTGTAAATAAAATATGATTACCTACTTACTTCAGAGTTAAACACTAGAAGAAACAGAAGAAAATACAAAATCAAATTTTCGTTTTCCCGACAAAAACTCAATCTGCCATGTTTATGACAGTATAACTTCGAACATAAAACGAATTGAGATAAAGTTTGACACCTTATCTCAATTCTTATTTTTTCGCAACTAAAAAATAGGTACCAATATTTTTGTCATATAACGGTGCCAAAGTGCCCATTGTTCTTTGATTGCTGACCTATTTCCACACTATATAGAAAACATTTTGAAGTAGGTACATGTTTCCGTATTGAACTGAAGAAATCAGCAGAAACAGTGTATGATCATAGTGATTATACTTAACTGCCCATTTTGTGGTACACGGCTGGACATAAGCCTCTCCCAAGGCGCACCACTGAGCTCGCTCTTCGGCCTGGATCACAGAATAAATAGTAGTACTACGTCCTGGATGCTAGAATATTATAAAACATCCACAATTTTTTTCTGAAATATCTAAATGAATATGTGATAAATGGAAAAATTGATTCCCAAAATCAACTTCCCATAAGAACAGGAAAGCTTCAACTTTCAATTCAACCATGCTGTCCGAATTGCTCTTGAAGGGAAAGTACGACCAGAAATTCCACAGAGGTCGGGTCGTTGTCTAAACGACAACAACGTCGTTGTGACACCCGGATATTTAAAAAATAATATGTTCAGCATGAACGCAAGGACTTGCACATTTATTATGTTTCACTCAATGATATCTATCTATACTTATAATAAATCAGTAAACAAGTACCAAAAATCTACCCAAAGACAATTAAAAAAAAATGGTCTAGGTTACTAAACAAGAAAATAACATTTTAAAAATCGTGTCTGTCTGTATTTTTATTAGCACATCACGTAAAAAATACTAGACCTATAGCAATGCGGGTTTCACTGTTGGATAGCTTAGGGTTTCACTTAAAAAGTGGGGTACTTAGTTTATTAATCCGATTATTAGATGCCGAGCAATCTATAAAAAAACTACTAGACGGCTGAACCAATTTTGAAGAAATTTAGTATATTGTACTTTATAGGTTCTTTTGGTCCTGGAATAACACGTATGGGCTTCTTTTAATGAAGTGGCTATGCGGGCAAAGCCGCGGGCACAGCTAGTTCTATATAAAATTTCGATCCACTGACAAAATGGTAATGAACTAGTATAGCTAGTATAACTAGTACTAGTATAGACTATAGTAGAAGTGCATCACAACACACGTAAAACACTCCAATTTTGGTACAATCACCATGCTCGGAAGTATTTAAGATATTAACTTTCTTTTGGTCTTACGTGTAACAAAAAGTTCATGAAATATTATAATACATTCACAGCATCTTCTATCTATACTTATAATAAAGCAGTAAGGAATACAAAGTTTGTAAAAAGAAAATTATTAAAAAAATGGTGTAGGGACTTAAAATAATCTATGAACTGAACAAGAATATATATTTTTTTGAATCGGGTGTGTCTGTTCGCGAATCACTTAAAACTACTGGACCGATAGCGATGCGTTTTTCACTGTTGGATAGCTTGAGTTTTGACTTAAAAACAGTATACTTGGTATCTCAATCCGATTAGAGAAGCAGAGCAATAAAGAAAAAAACTATATGAAGGCCGAATTAAATTAGGTATATTGTATTTTGTACTTTGATCTTTAACAACATTTCGGATACTGCTTTCGCAGAAAAATGAGCACACGGACAAATCCGCGGGCACAGTTAGTCCTGCAGAAATTGTATATGTTTATTTATATACCTTTCCACTCGAAATATTGGAATCCTCAGAGACATAACAACAGTCTTACATGTATCGCATTATGTTAAACATGTTTCCAGTCTGTTGGTTCATTGAACACGTCAGTTAATCATAGCCGATTCATTCCAAATGAGATAACACACATAGATATAAATGCAGTGAACATAGTAAATGATGAGTAGTATGGAAAGTTGATGGAAGGAAGGACCTGGAGCGAAAGTACTCTCAATATTAAAGCTAGCAAATTTTACTCAAAAGAAACATGCTCTTTTTTAATTGAATTCTTCTTTTATATTATGTTTCTTACCGCATCCTGGAAAAAAAACCGGGATCCATGCGAAAAAAAACCCTGTATTTTTATCGCACCAATCGATGATCAATCATAAGGAACTCTCGAATAAACTGGGGCTAGTATTTGTGTTTTAGTGAAAGTAGACTAGTTCGATTGTAATCGAACGATGTTTGAATTTTATTTTCATCCACGTTCATTTCGTACAAAATGTATGTGAATTGAGGCCGATTACTCTGAGATTATTCATGCTACTGTAGAACTATTTTTAAGGTTTCGATCCACTCACACACACTCTTTGAAAGCTAAGGGTACATGGTAAAAACATGTTTTGTCACATGGACAATGAACTGAGATGTAGGCAAGTAAAGATTTATATACCTTTATTTTATTGCACTGTGCCGATATATTTTCTAAGACCGATTACTCTGTGATTATGCATGCTACTGTAGAACTATTTTTAAGGTTTCGTTCCACTGTTTCAAAGCTAAGGGTACCTGGTAAAAATATGTTTTGTCACATGGACAATGAACTGAGGTATAGGCAAGTAAAGATTTAAACCTTTATTTTATTGTACTGTGCCGATATATTTTCTAAGAACGATTACTCTGTGATTATGTATGCTACTGTAGAACTATTTTTAAGGTTGTGACTTCTCTTTGAAAGCTAAAAAATGCGATAGCCAGATAAAAATATATGTGACAAAACATGTTTTTACCCTGTACCCTTCATTGTTTCCAGCAGTGTATGCTGGAAACAATGAAGGTACTAATATATCATCATGTCAGCCTTTAGAAGTTCACTGCTGAACTTAGGCCTCCCCCAAAGATCGCCATGACGAGCAATCTTCTACCACCTGCCACTTCAACTTGCAAACTGTGAGAGCTATGTCGGTAACCTTGGTTCTTCTACGGATTTCCTCATTTCGGATTCTATCACGTAGTGAAACACCGAGCATAGCTCCATCGCACGCTGCGCAACTCTGAGCTTGTGTATGAGACCAATAGTTAGCGACCACGTCTCAGTGCCGTATGTCATCACCGGCAACACGCACTGATTATAAACTTTCTAAAGATAATAGATAGAAATAAATAGTAGCCTTAAAAATACTGGTTCGATTCAAAGTTTCAAAAAACATAGTTACGAGTGCACACATAAAACTGCCAAAGGAATCATTATCGACAGGTTACAAGTCGTGTCTAAACTTTTATGATTTGCAAAGTTTATCAGCTACCAAATGGAAAACTCGGCGATCCGAAAGTTTTTATGATTTTAATTTTAACGCCTGCTTAGCGAGTACATATTATCTAATTATTTTGTAAAGGAAATGTTTTACTTTAGAAAATTACTAGCTGCAACCCGCAGCTTGGCCCACGTACAAACTTGCACACCAGTTTAGGTTAGGTCAGTAGGTAAGTAACGGTACTGTTTTATAGGTTTTATTTTTATTTATTTGGTATAAAAACAGCAATACAGCAATTACTTAAGTAAATAAATCAATAAAATATAACATAATTACTAGCTGTATGTTACAGCATTATCCACCAGTCTCTGATGAAAAAAGCAGTCTGTGAGTAACAAAAAATTATAATAATTTATATGTGCAAATAAACAAGTAGTAAATAAAGTGAACTATTAACATACAATTTAGATATTCAAAAGATCTATATTCAAAACTAAGATTAACATTCAGTATTGAGGGAGTTATACAGGTTTTTTTAAACCTTGGCCCTGAAAGGGCAAAAATATCTATAGCCTCGAATTGAGCAGTATACAGTATAGATTAGATCCGAAAGATAGGTGAGTATTTTTATTTTTCTAATTTTTTATTCAATTTAGCTGTACTGTATACAATGAAGTGTGGACATGCAAAAGCGCGATGGGTCGATAATCTCGTCATGGTGGAGTGAAAGACATGGACGAAGTTTTCATCCGATGGAAAGGCAACAGAGAAAGGAGAGCTATACCCAGCATTGGGATAGAGTAGTGTCTGTAAAGGATGACGTGTTATTCCAGGCCCAAAATAACCACAGAGATATCAATTGTCATCAAAACGCCACTTTATTGAAATGTTATTGCTCATTTCAAGTCCATTTATTATTATTTTTTAATCCTCTACATTGTCTCTATAACTTTTTATTACATTATAGGTACTTTACTTTTTGAGTACATTACGTAAAATGTGCCAGTATTCCTGTTTCTATAGCCAGACGTGATTTTTGTGCCGTCTCAAGCTAAGTAAAACTCCTATATTTTGGTGGAAAAGTCGCTTATTCTTTGTCTCACTTTTGCCATTCTCCATCTGCCTGCCCTCGATCGATTCAAAATCGAGATGCAGCGGTCATAGATCTAGTTAAAGGGGGAAAGTTTTTTTTTTTATTATTCTGTTCTTAATTTGGGGCTTTTACAATTATTGGCATGTCAGCCCCATCGTATCCTAAACATGTCCATACCTATTGAACCTATAATTACAAAAGCGGAAAATCACTGATGCAAAAACCACTTGTACAATGATATTGCAGCATCTGTTGTTGGTTCCGCTAATATTTTAATGTATGATCCAATGTCGTATTTTTTCCAATCATATTTTTCCATCAGAGACTCCCTTTCCGTCCTGTTCCTGACACATTCCATCAACAAGTGATAAACATCCTCAATAACACCACATGCTTCGCAATTCGGTGAGTTTACCTTTTTCATCAAATAACCAAACTTGTTAGATGGATAAAGTCCGGACCGCAATCTGTGTGCCAAAATTATATAACTTCTACTTATTTTCTTATTCATAAACCAAGGTATACGAGGAGGCTGAGATTGAAACGGCATGCATATCATGTAAACAAAAACTGTACTAGTTGTAGTACTGGGGGCCCAGGCAAACACACACATGCCCACACAGCTACATTCCCACCGTCGTGATTCATGTGTACGAGTATCAAAAACAAAGATAAGAAAGACATTATGCAGACTGTAGCGCGAATGAGAGTCACAGCTAACACGTGCTACACAAACGCCACTCAAATTGTGACTAAAGCCAAAGAAGGCCTAATTTATGCGGTCCACACCCTGGGAGCTGGTACCTAATCTCACCTAATATAATGAGATCTATGACAGCTGTTATACTTTCATAAAATATTATTATCCTTTTTATATATCTTCAGGTCAGGTTTCGGAACAAAAATACAAATGAATTACGATAAAATAATCCCTAGGAGCTTTTTAAAGTAAAAGGTACACTGCTCAAGACAAATACCTATTAAAGATTAGGTGCGGTCTTGGACAAAGGAGCGGCTCCGTACATCAAACAAACGCAGAAGACAGGTGGGCCTGTCTGTAACGTGTAAAGAAAATAAGCTGGCGCTAGTTTTTATACGAAAAGCCAATGGGTCGATTCGTTTGCTTAGCGAAACAGGGTTCTTTGGGTGAAATGGTAGTTTAAGTGGTTTTGCAAACCCAAAAAGCAGTTTTTAAGTGGTTGGTAATGAGGACATTCAAAATCTGAGATTATAAATCTGAGAGTACTTGCAGCAGCAGATAGGGATCTATGAGCCCAGGTCTTTTGGTAAAATCTTTTCGAAGTTGTAACAAATTACTTAACGGACTTACAAAAAAAGTGTTATATACAAATGAAAATAATTTTACCCTCTTTAACTTTGCCTGTTACATTTTTTGACTTCAAATGAACCGTCGGTGAATTATTTTGATCAAACCAAATTTTCCCAGCTTGTCCAAGATGGCGGCTATTCCCCCCCCCCCCCCCCGAAAGGTCTTTTTTTTCTTCAAATTCTAGACTTAAACAGTATTTATGTGAAAATCGATTATCTACTTCTGATTAACGCATGTTTTGTTCATTTGTTTTATGAAACAGAGTTTATTGGGAAAGTTTTTTTTTTTAATTATTATCTAATATATTTTTTCAAAGAAAAAGAGGCATTTTGAAAATATCTAATTTTCCTGGCCGTATAGGTAATAAAACTACTGTCCATTTATAGGAAAAATTATAAAAAACTAAAAAAAAACGATAAAAAAAGCCTAAGTGATATACTTTATAGGATATTTGGGTTTGAACGTGGTTTTTTTTTCGTCGTTTACTCGCGTTAGGAACGGTTCTCTATCGATACGCATAAAATATAATGTCATAATTTTACTTTAAATCCTAATAATTTGCAATCATAATAATAATTAAGCATAATTAGGCATAATCAGCAGAATCAGCGTTCACGGGGCAGACCACCAGCCCGATGGTCAGACGACATTGTTAGGCACGCAGGAATAGACTGTATGAGACTTGCACAGGACCGGAACAAATGGCGTGAAAAAGAGGAGGCCAATACCCAACGGTGGGTGGATGCGGGCTAGTAGATAAATAGATATATAGGCAAGGTAAGGGTGGCCCAAGGGCCACCCCGCCGCACTTTAACCACAGAATAAATAATACTACAAATAGCCTTAACCTAATGTCTCAGTATAGTATCTAGATTATATTTTATGCAACTCCTATTAGTCCAAAATAATATAATCCAAAAGTCAGTCAGTAATAATAGGGGTTTAAATTTGATATTGCCGTTTTACCGAACTGGCCACTTTGAATTTAAATTAATATTAAACCTGCATGGTGTCAGATTTAATAGTGAAACATTTTTCACACGAATCACATTGTAAATTTAAAAAGAACATGACTTTCAATTGTTTTTAAATTCTTTTAACGTGAAGATGGATACAGCGAAAACCAGAGTAATTTTCAAATACAAGTTCTAACGTCGGACTAACGCAGCAGAAACTGCTCGTAATGTCAGTGCTGTTTGGAGGGGACACGGCTAACGAACGAACCGTGCGTTTTTGGTTTAATCGTTGTCGCAGTGGAAACTTCGACTTGAATGAACCACGAGGAAGATCAGCCACTAAGGTAAATAACGATGAAAGTGATGGTGGAAGCCGATCCATATCAAACTACCAAGGAATTAGCGGCATGGTTTGACGTTAGCATACCCACAATACTGACCCATTTGCAGCAAATCGGTAAAATTAAAAAACTTGAAAAATGGATACCTCATTATTTGACCGATCTGCTGAGAGCGTTGAAGCTTGCCTTAGCTTGTTAAACCGGTACATAAATGAAGGGATTTTGGACCGAATTGTGACGTGTGACGAAAAATGAATTCTTTACGATAACCGCAAGCGAAGAACGCAAGATTTGGTCAATTTTTTGCATGGAATAAAAAATTCTGCCCATGAAGCAGTACAAAATGCCTTCATATAGATTGTGGAGTACATGTCCTCAGAGTTCTATCATAAAGGTTTAAATGATCTTCCGATTAGATGGCAGAAATGTATAGACAACCAGGGTAAACAGTTTGATTAAATAAATATATTTTGTCCCGCAAAAAAAGAGGTTTTATTTTTCAGTATGACGACAATTTCATTCTTTAACCCGTAATATTATGTAATTAAACGTTAAGCCTAACTGATTATGCCAAAGTAAATTAGTATTAAAAAAGTTATGCGAAACAAACGGATACTGTTAGGAACACATGATGCTATCTTGTTTTTCTGTCTTAGTAAGGGAACCACTTTTTACCAGACTGCGCAACGCAAAGGCCCGGTAATGTGTTTATAATATTACTGTCTGGTGAAATTAATGTCACAGTCAAGTAACAATTATAACCTTCGCCATCCCATAGTTGAACTACAAATTAATATATCGTGAAGCTTTATGAATAAAATAATGTTTATACCCAAAAATACGCAGTCTCAATACGTGCGGTAACTGTGGTTACCAAACTAAGTACAAAAGCCTAAGTAAAATAAGTTAAAAGTTTATGCGCGCGCTCGTGTAAGCCTTTAGGCGGTTTTTTTATAGATCGCTTCTAATTTATTTGAATTTTTCTTATCAATCGACAATACTTAATTTATACATGACCAAAAAATCGAGTTTATTTTCTAAATGGCGGTAGTGTAGTTATGTATGGCATATACATATATTTTTTAGATGATCTTTGGATTACAGACGGTACTCGAACCCGCTTTACCTATGCCTATGTGCGGCACATGCTTTTTCAATTAAGCCACCGTAACCTAGCATCGCTTTCCAAATTCTAGGTACCTTCGTTAGTTTACGATAGTTCACGGACAGTGCAGGCTGAAAATCATTAAAAAATATATATGATTATAAGAAGATTTTGAATTAAATCAACGATTTAAAAAAACAAGTTATTTAAATTGACCTGATTTAAATCCCCTGCTAAGAAGAGAGAAACATAAAGTAGTTGCCATTCTTGCAATGTTACATAACTTCTGTAAATTTCCACTTCAGCATTGAAAACTAATTTCGTGTTCTTATTGAAAATGTATTGCACACTGAACTTATCTTACGTAATGGAAAACAGACTGTCATTTAATGTTATCGATTTACGTTTCAAGCGAGATATCACCTTGATCGTGTCGATATTTTAAGTTGTCGATATTTTAAGAGACGAATGGTGGTAAGGTACGGAGACTTTTAGAATATTTGACTGCTGATGGAGCATAGCTTATTTCGATTCCGCGCAAATGACTTATGTATTTCATGCGCTGTGTACTTATACTTTTAAATGAATACATCGTGGCGAAACCCGCACGCCATCCTGGTGGATTAATATCACCGTCTCTTGAAGGTCGGTATAAAAGTTTATCTTCATACAACACACAATGTCATGAGTATTTTAATTCTATTTTGATGCGAGAAACTCAAACAATGGAAGAAAATTTCTCCGGCGTGGGCGGTATATCCGAGATGCCCGTGACTCGTTCAATTTCCGGAAAACAAATTTCGATGCATCTTATTATTTTACGATTTCCTTGTACGAGTAGTTATTTTTAGGGAATTATTCATGTAATGCAATTTAACACGTAATACAATTATACGAATAATTGTATTTCATTAATTCATTTCAGCCTTTAGAAGTCCACTGCTGAACATAGGCCTCCCCCGAAGAGCACCATGACGAGCGATCTTGTGCTACCTCCATCCAACGACTTCCTGCGATGGCTACAATGTCGTCAATATTCCCCAGCGGTTGTCGGTTCTGCGAACTATATGGCCTGCCCATTGCCACTTCAACTTGTAAAACTCTGAGAGCTATGTCATAATCTTGGTTCTTCTACGGATTTCCTTATATCGGATTCTATCAAGCAGTGAATCACCGAGCATAGCTCTCTCCATTGCACGCTGCTCAAATTACAATTATACAATTATTTGAATAATTGTATTACAACTTTCGTCGACAATTTTTCATTAAATTACACTTAATGCGGGCGCCAGACACAAAATGTATACTCAAACTTTGCTCAAGTATCTGGCACCGGCTTTACACATCACGTCTAGCGTGACGTTTTTATAGTTTGTATTGTACACGTAGTCTACGTGTCATTGACTGCACGCACGATTGCAACGATGTCGTTTATAGAATATATTTTTGGAAATATAATCTATAAACCAGAGAAATAAACATTAAAAAAACGATAAACGATTATTGTTACGCCGGCGATTCATAGAAAAACAGTAGGTAACAAAATGTTCGGAAGTGTGGCTAAATGACGAAATACATACATTTAAAGGAACATTCTGGAATACACCAGTGGAGCGTAGGTACCTACAGAAGTTTCCAGAGCGCGCGGTAGGTATATACCTACCGTCGCGGCAATATCAAAGGCGCCGCCGGCCTTAGGTACCTACGGATGCGGCGCGGCGCGGCAACTTCAAAGGCGCCGCTGACATTGAAAGTTCAAATATCTACCAACTACTGCTAGTACATACGAGTACATACAAGTTCCTTCTGGAAACTTCCATCGCGGTAAAAATAGGGCGCGCTTCGGCTGCCTCGGACATTATAGACTTAGCTTTCGGAACGAAACGATCAAAGTGGTTCGAAGCGAGTATTCAGTGGTAATTGATTAGTGTGTACAGTCGAGTTAAATAGTGTTTGAGTGTTATTTGTTGATTTAATTTCCTTTTGTGGTGTTTCGAATAAAAGGGTTAATTTTTGGTGTAATTGGCGTACATTAATTTTATCCGAAACCCAGCTCGTAACAATATGTTGGATTTGTCAAAATATTGAAGACTATAAAGTAACATTCAATGATACTGAACCATAGAGAACGCTACTCTCGCTGTATATCCACCGCTAGATGGACAAAAGTGCCGTGGGAAAAGATTTTTATCATATCCCCGGGGAAAAAATGTCCACCCTCCATGCTAGGCCTGCAGGATGGTCTAATCTAGTAACCATTATAGCTCTCTCGAGTATCGACGTTTAGGCGGTGTGACCAGGACCAATTAAAATAAAAATCTTAAAAAATAAAATCTCTTCAAATGCCTTCTTCTGGATATGAATATTTCTAGATTTGACCGCTTCTTGTTACTCCCAGTTCTGGTAAAGTCCGTTTCTGCTGTTTGACCATTTTGTTTAATGACTACTTCAAGTGTGAAGACCTGAGTCCACACAGCACAGTAGGAACGTAATGGGCTGATGATAACAGAATAAGTTTTGCACAGGGAACTCTGATGTGTTCTGCAAGGGCGCGGTCTTCGAGCATCTACCAACTCCGTTTAAACGTAGTTGGTTACCGTCTCGAAGGGCGCGGTTAATGGACCCGAAATGACAGTGGCGATTAGACATAGATAAGGATGTCTCTGCATTAGCTATAAATACATTTTGTCGAGTTGTTCGAGTGTTGCGATAAAGCTACAACAAAACCCAATTAGATAGGGAGCTCGAACGCAAACATACCAGTTTAACTTGTTTCACCCTGTGGTGTAAATATTTGGTTGCATTCTTTGGAAAACTTAATTCAATTTTTAATCATCATTATCAGATAGGTACATTTCCGTTATTTGTTCTACGTATAACAAATGGCACTTTATTTAGATTTATTAGATACTAGCTGTACCCGCGGCTTCGCACGCGTGGTCATTTCTGTAGGTTAAAAGTACTCTATGTCCTATTTCAGGACCTAAATACGAGTACCAATATACCACCATTTGACCAAAATACCTGCAGCCGTCAAAAAGTTTTTATCGATTGCTCGGCTTCTACTCATCGGATTGAGATATCAAGTACACCAGTTTTTAAGTCAAACCCCAAGCTATCCAACAGTTAAAACAGCATCGCAATCGGTCCAGTAGTTTTTACGTGATGCGTGAACAAACATAGGTACAGACAAACAAACAGACACACGAATTGTTAAAATGTTATGTTCTTGTTCAGTACCTTATTTTAAGTGCCCTAGACCATATTTTTTTAATTATCTCCTTTGTACAGACTTTTTCGTTCTTATTGCTTTATTATAAGTATAGATTTCATTAAAATCGAAATATCGCCTATGTCGCGCGCCGTTACCACTCTTTATTATTTATGCTGGGACATCTGGTACCAACATCTGGGGTAGTTTTTAGGGATACGTATACCTCAAAAGGAAAAATGGAACCCTTGTAGGATCGCTTTGCTGTCCGTCCGTCTGTCTGTCTGTCAAGGCCCTTTTTCTCAGCAACGCATGCAGGTATCAAGTTGAAATTAATACCACATTCTCAGGTCTGCAATCCCTTGGAGCTGTGAAAAAATCTAACTTCTAAGTCAACTCAATCAAATGATATAGCCGTTTATGCCCCATATTTTGATACTCGTTTGGGAATCAAAACTTGTAGGTACTTCCCGTTGACCTAGAGTCATTAAATTTGGCAAGGAGCAATGTCTTATAGCACAAGTAAAGGGAAAAAGTCCGAAAACCGTGAATTTGTAGTTACACAAACAAACAAAAATTTAAAAAAAAAACTAAACTCGTTTCCAGTGATGGGCGAACTATTTACAAACCTACAAGTTTGTGTGGAGCCCTCGGTGCACGAGTCCGACTCACACTTGTTGTTTTTTCTTATTAGCATATGGACGTTCGGGACTCGGTAGGCAACCTCACCGTATGTCACACCAGTGATCAGAGTGGGCAGGAGAAGGACCAAGACTAAAACCCGACTACGTTCGGGTAAAAAATAGCATATGACACTCTTGTGATGAAGACGAATCAATTGATACCTCGCTTGTCAAAATCAGACTAAGTTTTTAGTTTTCAGTTATAACCCTTCTTTTACATTGCCGTAGTCGGGTAAAAAGATAACAAGTCGGATAAGCAGATAAAGTCGTTCGGGAAGTCTAAATGGAATGTCTTGACTAAATACTGGCAAAGGAGAAATGCATTTATGTACGATGCACCCGGGTACGGAGACGGTACGGTGCATAATTCTTCTTCTTCTTTTGTTATTAGATGGCTTCTGCGGAGGCACTGGCCTACTAGCAATTTCGCCAATGTCAAGTGTATTATAGTTTAAAGTAATGTCACGTCACAGTCAATTATTGTCAAAGTCACGAATCAGTAAAATGGTGGACATTTACTGAAACTTCCGAGGGAAATTTGGAAAAATCAAAAAATGCCATTTATTTCTGCGTTTGATTCTTTTGCTCACACTCGTGCACGATAACGAACACCTAATGGTTAATATTCCACTAATATTACACATTAACACTCGAAGAAACACAAAATTGAGAATAAAATCAAACTCTACATCACAACATTTAGTTTTTTTCAAAAAACCCCTGCATAATTCTTATCTTGTTCACTAATGGAATTGATGTATGAACGAACTAAAGAAATCAATACTTTTAATAAAGCAGTAACAAAAAGTCTGTACAAAGAAGATAATTAAAAAACAATGGTTGCAATGAAATTGCAAATAGCGATAAGGCCGCCTGTTGTACAACATTAGATTTTATGTATCATTACTGTTATGTTGTTTTTTTATTGTAATGTGTTCAATAAAGAGTTATTGTATTGTAATGGTTTATGGGACTTAAAATAAGCTACTGATAAAAAAAAACATTTAAAAAAAGTGTCTATCTGTTTGTTCGCGCATCAAGTAAAAACTACTAAACCAATCGCGATATAGTTTTCACTGTTGGATAACTTAGGGTTTGACTTAAAAACTAGGGTACTTGGCATCTTAATACAAAGATTAGAAGCCGAGAATCATTAAAAACTATTTGACGGCTGAACGGATTTTGAAGATTGAAGAAATGTAGTATATTGTACTTTATAGGACTTTTGGTGCTGGAATAGCTCGTATGGGCTACTTTTAAATGAAATTACTATGCGGGCACACCTAATATATATATAAATCACTAAAGTTTATCAGATATTCCGTAAGGAATAGGTTTCAAAGTTTCAATTTACATTAGCTGTTGCCTGACACTTAGTTTGCGGTATCGTTTTTTCTGCTGCTTCTATTTGGAAGAATAGATATATATATATATTTAAGTATGCCAATATCTATATTTGGAATATATAGATATCGGCATCTTTTAAATATCTTAAATCTCACCTTTTCCGTGACAGCCAAGCCGGCATACTCCTCGGAAGAAATGCAGTCGCCCTTCAGCCAACTTGCTAGCCGACCGAGCTCGCCGAGCATGTTCGACGGCGAGAGCGAACTTAGTGCCATTGCTCAACTTTATTAAATCTGGCCACTTCAACTTTTACAACATTTACTTAACTTTACAACGCCAAATGTTACAAACAAATTACCGAGTTTTAAACTGAGTTTTCAGCCGATAATTCAAACTGACTCGAAACTCGCACGTGAAATTACAACCTCCTGGAAAGTTAAATATGCTTTGTGGCTTTTTTTAAACTTGGATACCATGACAAAGTGAAACTTTTCCAATTAAACTTTCCTTTGTCATAGAGGTGTAAATTCTCCCGCGTACGCTATTAGGGACGTCTTCACTCCGCAGCGACTAGAAGCTGACTGATAACAATCGGGAATCACGGTTTCATCCTCCGAAATTTCCTTAAAACTTGTAACATAAAGCTGCAACCAAATGCCGACTCAAACTCATTGTTTTAGAGTTCATTTTCTACTATCGCACAATTATTTTACATGGACGCATGCGTCCGAAATACAGGACGACAATATACAGGTTGGGGTGGTAGTAAATTAGAGTGAGACGACGTCATTTACGCAATTCCTTTTCGAATTTGAAGCACGTGGGTATGTCGTAAAAGACTGTTTTGATGACGAAGGAGAGCGAATAGCATTAATTTCATAGCAAGGGATGTTTCGGGGATGTCTTGTTTACTCGCCAAATTATTTGATCATGATAAGCCTAATCCTGACTTCCCAATAGTTATTTTTAAGAAGTATATTTTATTTATTTCTAAACTAAAAGAATAATTTGGGTTATGCAAAGGATGTGCATTTACCTTTTCAAAAAAATCAATTTTAATTTGTGGATATTTCAATTCCAACACAAGAACTAACATTGATTTTGCCAATGAAAGTGTATACCTACCTACCTTCTATAGGTACTTTGTGCTGGTAGGCAAAAATAAGAAAAAACACTCAAATTTCGCCTACTAACTTTAGGATTTTTTAGAGTTGTTTGATAGCTTCATAATCTATACGTCTATGGTACTTGTACTATTCTGTGTCTATGGTCTTAAAGTATACACGGATGAATCTAAAATCTGTGCCGGTATTGGTGCAGCATAGTACAGACCCAGACACAATGTAAAGGAATGTTACAAAATTATTTCTGATGTAAATTGTATTATGATGATTGAATTGTTTGCAATCTCAGAGGCAATCCATACCAATATATAAAAGTAAATCGTTGTCTTTTTGTTTGTTTGTTTGGGGAGCTTTCACACGATAACGGCTGGACGGATTTTGATGAAATTTGGAATGGAGATAGCTTATACCCTAGAATAAAATACAGGATACTTTTTATCCCGGAAAATTGTAAGTTTCCACGGGAAAACTGGAAAATGTTGATTACTCGCTGTAAGGCACAGTTGCCATGGAAACGAAATAATAAGTCTGTCAAAAAACTTCAAGAGCACTGGTGCTTTACGTACTTTTGCATTGGTTTTTAATATCTTACAATGATGCTTTTTTTTCGCGATAGACAGTAGTCCGCGGGGACGGAGTCGCGGGCGGGAAGCTAGTGTCGTATATTGAAACAATTGGTTCTAAGAATGTAGTTATACTGACTGACAGCAAAAGTGCTTTGCAGCATATAGCTCGGTGCGCCTCTGGACTCAGAGGTGCTTCAATAGCTTAAACGATTTAGAGAAAATTCTAAAATTTAATGCGAAGGACAAAGGACATGCCTATGTCTCTGAGATTGCAATGGATATCTTCTCATATGGGTATCCACGGTAACGAGGAGGTTGACAAGTTGGCCAGAGATGCAATTGCCATCGGATCACACACATATGTAGTTCCAGATTATACAGAAGTACTGACAAAGCTACTACTGTTCTGTGTTCCCGTCGTCTATACCACAGTGCCTGAAGACAAAGGTCTTCAATCAGTGCGTCCTACCAGTCATGACCTACGGAGCCGAAACGTGGAGACTCACGGTCAAACTAGTCCTAGTCCTTTTTAATTTTGTCGTAAGGAACCACGGTAATCGAAGGGGTTCATGTCATCCCTCTGTCTTGTGAAACTCTTTCAAAATTATTTTTCCATTTGTTATATAACATTTGAATCTTATGTTTTGTCAGTCATCATCATCATCAGCCTATATCTGTCCACTGCTGGATGTAGGCCTCTCCTAATGCACGCTACTGAGCTCGGTCTTCAGCTCTCCTCATCCATTTTATGCCAGCCGCTTTTAGCAGGTCTTCACTCCACCTGGCCACAGGGCGTCCTACACTACGTATGCCTAAACGTGGTCTCCACTCGAGAACTCGTCTACCTCAACGGTTATTGGTTCTTCGGGAAATGTGTCCAGCCCACTGCCACTTCAGCTTGCTTATCCTTTGAGCTATGTCGGTTACCTTGGTTCTCCGTCGGATATCTTCTTTACGAATCTTGTCCTTCAGAGAAACTCCAAGCATAGCTCTCTCCATAGCTCGCTGAGCGACCTTAAATTTGTGGACTAGTTTGACCGTGAGTCTCCACGTTTTGGCTCCGTAGTAGTACTGGTAGGACTCACTGATTGAAGACCTTTGTCTTCAGGCACTGTGGTATAGACGACGGGAACACAGAACAGTAGTAGCTTTGTCAGTACTTCTGTATAATCTGGAACTACATATGTATGTGATCAGAGACATAGACATGTCCTTTGTCCGTCACATTAAATTTTAGAATTTTCTCTAAATCGTATAAGCTATTGAAGCACCTCTGAGTCCAGAGGCGCACCGAGCTATATGCTGCAAAGCACTTTTGCTATCAGTCAGTATAACTACATTCTTAGAACCAATTGTTTCAATATACGACACTAGCTTCCCGCCTGCGACTCCGTCCCCGCGGACTACTGTCTATCGCGAAAAAAAGCATCAATGTAAGATATTAAAAACCAATGCAAAAGTAGGTAAAGCACCAGTGCTCTTGAAGTTTTTTGACAGACTTATTATTTTGTTTCCATGGCAACTGTGCCTTACAGCGAGTAATCAACATTTTCCAGTTTTCCCATGGAAACTTACAATTTTCCGGGATAAAAGTATCCTGTATTTTATTCTAGGGTATAAGCTATCTCCATTCCAAATTTCATCAAAATCCGTCCAGCCGTTATCGTGTGAAAGCTCCCCAAACAAACAAACAAAAAGACAACGATTTACTTTTATATATTGGTATGGATTGCCTCTGAGATTGCAAACAATTCAATCATCATAATACAATTTACATCAGAAATAATTTTGTAACATTCCTTCACATTGTGTCTGGGTCTGTACTATGCTGCACCAATACCGGCACAGATTTTAGATTAATCCGTGTCAATCTGTGCCAGGCCTTTCCTAATAACATATTAAAGTCATTGATCCATCATTGCACTGGTCTTCCACGTCTGCACTTTCGCACACGTAGTTACCAATCAGTCATCACATCTAGTCATTTCACAATCTTTCAACAGAAACGGCCTGTCTCAGGTTGCAAAGATTGAAACATCAACACAATATAAATTTGGATCAAATTGTTGATCAATTAAACCACAATTTATAGTTTGTAGTTGTGTTAACTAGCCATGTATCAATGTATAAAATTATAACACATTTGGCCGGGATAAGCATGACTAATCCCTAAAAGGAAGTATTTTTTTATGAATACCTACAGCAACTTATCTCTACTAAAAGTGACAGATAAAATAGTTAATACTTTTTACTTAACTTTTTAGTTTAATGTGCCTGTAATGTAATCTGCTTCACATTCCATTGTTTTAAACCCTCCACAAGAAAAGAGAGGTGTTTTATAAGTTTAGGGTGTGTATCTATCTGTCTGTGGCATCATAGTTCCCAAATAATTAGATCGATTTTGATACAGTTTTTTCTGTTTGAAAGCTGAAAGGATCAAGATGGTTCTTAGCTATAGTTGGTTGGGATTGTACCTCCCAAACGAATGGACCAATCTTGATACGGTTTTTTACTGTATGAAATCTAATGTGATCGGGATGGTTTTTAGATATTTAAGCAGGGTGTTTATTTTTATATAATTTTTTAAAATGTGCTTGTGTTTAGAAAAAATTATATGAGTTACTTCACACATTCGCTTTAATTGAACTATGTAAATATGTGCTCAATACATTGTGTGAGAACTGTGAGAGCTGAGAGAACTATATGTAGAATAAGCAACGTTCCATATTATTAGCACACTTACCTTCGGTGTTTTAATTATATCCATTGTAATATTCGATGAAATCGATAAAATAAGCAAGGCACTTCAAGTCAACATAAGTTTTACGAACACACACAAGTTGTAGATTCAAAGATAAGTTACTAGTGCACTGAGAAAGAACCACGAAGAGTACGAAGTACGAAGACAAGAAAAAACACTTTGAGTTCAAATCCAAATAAAATTCAACAAATCCGTAAAATAAATTTTGAACCATGAAAGAAAAACCAGATGAAAAGAAAACTTTATTTTGATTACATATATAATTGTCATGTCAGAGTGTCAGACCATCAGACTGTCTTGCAAACGTCACTAAATTTTGACAACTTTGCATGCGTTCGAGATGAAAAGAGGGCGTTATGGGCACAGCTCCTACCGGAGGTTATGGATGGTTATGGCCCGTTTCTACAATTTAAACAATTTTATCAAGGCGTTCGCTTTAAACACTTTCAATACTTCTGCCATTTTTTCAATTTGTACCACTAACGTTCCTCTTCCCAAACCGAATGAAAAAGGAAACTAAAAAAAAAAACTTACGTACAATCGAACATATATAATGTCTCCATTTGTGAAGTCGCTTCGAGCATATATCTAATGGAGATGCTAACGTTTTAATCCGCAAACATTATTTTATGCCAATTTTTACGGGGGACGAGGTAAACACGCATTGCACACGCGCAAATCAAAATCTTATTCATGTAAACGCACACTAAAACAATCTCGCAAACCAGCATAAAATACGCACGCAGTTATAAAATACAGCATAGTTACGCAGTGTTTAGACGCACACTATGATAATCTCTAGTGATGGGCATTCACAAAGACCGGTAAACCTGAACTATAAATGAATGAATGAATGCTATGAACGTGGTTTTACTAAATACTTATGTCTACGGTCCCTTGAAGATGTAAAAAGGAAGCTTTTATATTAACGAGATGAAAATTTGTAGCTATTTATAATTTTAGTTTATTTAAAAATATTTATGTACTTATTATTACTATTTACTAATACTTATTAATATTTAAGTATTTGTACGGAATTTTCAACAATCTGAGATATTTAAAAAATGAGGGGTAAGTATCTTTATTCATTCAAGCAATATACCCTAAAATATATTTATTTTAAAGTTCCCTATTTTCAACGAAACCCTCGTGGGGCGAAATTTCGCTACTTGGTGAATTTATTAATTGATGCAAACCTTCACGTGAGCTTGAGTATCAGACAGGAGTCTTACTCAAGCTCTGATACTCATTCTATGTCATTATATACTTCGGCGCTTTTTTCCTTGAAATGAATAATAAAAAAATAACGGACACAGTATGGCTATAATTCCAGATCTTTGAGATCAAGAATAGGACAAAAGACCTAGAGGAAGCTCTAACAACCCTCACCACTATATAAAAGTAACACGTTGTCTGCTTGTTTGTTTGGAGAGTTTTAACGCAATAACGGCTAAATGGATTTTAATGAAATTTGCAATGTAGATAGCGTATACCCTGGAATAAAACATAGAATTCTTTTTATCCCGGAAAATAGTAAGTTTCCACGGGAATACTGGAATAACTCGCTGTAAGGATCGGTGGCCAAAGAAATAATAACTCTGTCAAAAAGCATCAAGAGCGCTGGTTCCAAAGAGAATACAATTGTTTGGTGCTATACTTTTGCATTGGTTTTCAATATCCTAGAAGAACATGAGATGTTTTTTACTAAATAAACTGTAATTCACGCGAACGAAGTCGCGGGCTATTGCTATGATTTTATGATTTTAAAATACTTGGAAAATAATCTTAAACCGACTGGTTTAGAATTATCTAAACTATTAACTTAATACCAAACGTTGAGTTGTGTCCCTAACTTAAATAACATGAACTTTAACAGAAACTCAGAACTGATATTTCACCCTATTAATCCGGCCCATTCGTAACATCTGTTCGTAATTATCGTCTACAGCCTATATGATACTAACAGCAAAAAAAAACTACTGGCAAAATTTCAGCGTTGTAAGTGTTTAGTGAATTAATGGCATATCGCTTTTTAAATGTAGATTAAAACACTTGTAACCATAGAGTACAAGTAGAAATATATTCCCACTTACTACTAATGATCGCCTGGCAGGCTACTTTTGGAATAAAACAAAAAAAAGAACTACTTATCTTTTATTAAACATTTTACAAACTTGTATGAAAATAACAGGCAAACCTCTTCCTTTTCTAAATAACTATACAAAATAATAATTATACCTCTAATTCAGGCAAATAATCATCCTTAAATCATTCAAATCATCTAATACTAATGATTGCCTCCCAGGCGATCGCAATGTCTATATCTCGGAAACGAAGAGTCTACGCTCGACGCGCGTTCTATCTCCGCCGCGTCATCGGCTATACTAAATTGGCGTGAACGCACGACTCAATACGTCCCTGCAATTACAAAATAATCGAAAAAGTTACAAACACTACAAATTTAGAGATAATTTAACGTTCTTTCCATCATTCATTCAATCAATTTTACTTAACTTGTCCCCGCACTACGCCTTCTACCAAGACGATGGCGTCGTAAAACTGTCGCTAATCTGTCGCAACTGGTAGTTCATTTGAAACAAAATTATACAAAATTACAGGCACAATTCACTTAAATAACAATTACTTGTGATAAGAAATAGCGTTTCCCGTAAATTTGATTTTGCTGATCGCTTTCTGCACAAAAATACCGCACATTTCACCATTTTCACGGAGCTCTGCTTTGCGACACGAAACGATACCGAATGGCCGCGGTCGTAAGTGAAATAGTTTTATATAACGTGAATGGCCAAGTCGTGCCATATGGCCAGCAGACGGGTACGCCTTGCATTAATATTTCCATTGGATATATGCTCGAAGTGAAGTCGCAATAAAAACTAGGTACGAAATAAAGTCGCTCTACGTCAAATTTAACGAGCGGTTTTCCAACTGTCATTTTAGCGTTATTTATCTCTCGCTAGATGGCGGTGGCGACAGTTTTGACTGTGGTTTTGGTAACAGTAAGTATGGTATGACCAAGAAAGTTGTAAAGTACCCGGCAACAAATAATGCACATAGGTCTTTGGAAAAAGACTCGGCTAATTTCGGATTCGTAGAACGTTGTCACACCCTACCTTGTGACGTTTGTCAGTTATGTTCTTTGTTTGTCAGTCAGTCGTTTTATAGACATTTCTTACTGTAGTTGAGGTGCAATTATCGACCCTATTAAGCAAAGGAGGACGGGGCAACCCAGAACTTCATGTAAACTACACCCGGACCTAGATACAACTACAGGAAAACACACTAACCGCTCGATTGATTCTATGCGCTACAGTCACTTTT
Organism: Alsophila aescularia; assembly: GCA_946251855.1. NCBI lineage: Eukaryota > Metazoa > Arthropoda > Insecta > Lepidoptera > Geometridae > Alsophila > Alsophila aescularia. Next base: position 13,650,842 of record OX276381.1, read on the forward strand.
TTTGTTTTCATTGATCATCGGAACTAACGCTACAGTCACATTTTTTGTTTTCATCGATCATCGGACCACTCGATAGTGACGTAAATTTTGCCACTCGATTTTGAACATTATTGACCTCAATAATCATTCAAATCTACACAGCTAAATTTGCACTGTAGTACACTTCATGCACCAACAACAAAGATAGAGAGACAGTAGCGCAAAAGAGATAACCACATTAATACTCGAACCAAATGCGATTCGGGTATCGGGTAACTTCGTCTTAGTCCGTAAACAAAAAGTAACGTAAGGAACCGTCAGCAGAGAAATTTCAATGAAATAAGATAATATTAGCTTCTGCCACGGTTTTGATCACCAATGTAAAAAAAATGACTATTTGTTAAGTTTCGTATTTTTTTGTAGTAGGTACCTGATACATATCCGTTGTTAGTGTGTGCTTGAGTACAATACGCGCCACGAAAGATGAGACTCGCCACCACGTGGTTTTACTTGCGCATTAGACGATTTATAGGTCGGAAAGAGCGCGGGAGGCGCGGTACGGCGCTGCGCATGCGCGTTAGTTGCCTCCTGTTCTCCTCGCCCCGCTCACGCACTGCTTGTTGACTCCTCCGCAGTACAGACGAGTTCAACCTATGTTTATAAATTTCTACATTGTATATAGATGTGTTGTATACGAGTGCAACTTTGTGAAAGCTGATATGCAATCATGGCTAACCCAAAAAGGAATGCCCTACACTCCAGATATGCTTAAACCACAATTGTACAAATAGATAAACATATATAAAGAACATTATTAGACATTCAGCATTGACAAAATACTATCTGAACACGGCCATGACGTATTGCGATGTTCCCCATACCACCCTGATTTAAATCCAATCTAAATGGGGGCTTCAATAAACGGTAATGTAAGTACATAGTAAGAATGTGCAATGGAATCTCAAACGTGTGATAGAGTTAGTAACAGAAAAGGCAAATTAAATGGGACCAAATGAGTGGAAATCTCCATGTGATAACAAAAAAAAAAAACTTTTACATAATAAGTGATCACGTAATTGTCAATTTGACGGATACAGAGATAATTATGACAGTAGAAGATTCGTCAGACAGCGACTCAGGTAGTTCCTCACCTTTATCTGTCGAAAACGATGATTTACTGACAGTAACAGTGATGACAATCTGGCATTTTTTTATCTTTAACTTTATTATTTCGTAGTACATATTGTGATGAAATTTAATATAGTATTGCTATACACCTAATTCCGAAAGTCGTCGAAAATACCTGAATAGATTTTCAAATTATGCATAACTATTTCGTACACGACTATACATGCGCAAGCTCCCCTCTACTGACGCTCGTCAAGTCTCATCTTTCGTAGCACGCATTATTACAACATTTGAACATTTTATCGTCCAATAATACCATTTACGAAAGTTTGTTTATACGAGTAAGCTACTCAATCACGCTTGGACCGCTGATAAGACTATGATGAACATTTGAAAAAAAACTCGGTTGCTTGGCCATAAATGAGACTAGTGTCAATCGATAGGGAAAATTATAAGAAACAAATAGTGTTCTATGAAAAAAACGAGATATACTTGTAAGACAAATTTGGGTTTATCTTTCGGCCAACTTCACAACAATATTAATTTGTCGTGCAATTATGGGATGGCGCAAGTTATATTAGTTATCTGTGACATTAATTTCATCAAACCCCTCATCCATCCCTCCCTGAACAAGACTGAAAAACAATATTGCAACTTTATTTTCCTAACGCATGTAAAAGACGAAAAAATATTTTTATACCCAAATATCTCAGAAAATATATCACTAAGGCAGTTTTTAATGCACTTTATGTTTATTAGATTTTTTCCTATCGACTGACACGACTAGTTTCATTAATGGCCAAGAAATGGTCTATTTTTCAAATCCGCGGTTTATGTATGTTAATATGCTCTTTAATATAGGTAAGATGTACCAAAAATATGGACCTGCGCTTTTTAATATCTTATTACATAATCAACTGTTATTGTTGGATAGCCAATCTGGCTCTTCCCCATAGTGTAGCGTTGACAAAACGCTACTTAAATAAAAAAACAATAAACCTATAACTAGCAATACAAAACAACAATTCGACAAGTAAAAGTAGGAATAAACAAGACAGCACATAAACAACTAATAGAAACGCATCTTTATAATAGTAAAACTAGAATTATAATTGCATATTGCTCAATATACCCACGTATTAGAATGTATCTTCGTTTTTGGAGTAAATAAACAACAGACAAGCCATTCTGTTGTTGTTTATTGATCAGATGACGACATTGAAGTTGCACATAGTTGATTGAAACAGTACTATCGTTCGTATTTGGTGAATACCAGCGAAAGCAGACGATCGGGTACACAAAATAGATTATCGTACGTTGTTTACTTACATGATATAATCCTGTAAATCACAGTTCCAAAAAAACAATAGTCATGTTCATAGGTTATAAACACTTCGATGAATACAACACGTCCGTGCACTACTGATCACGACTTTATAACTCTCATTAGGTCAATTGATTGAAATAAATACGAAAGGGAACAAGGAATAACTGGGAATCAAATAATAAATAATTAATAAAGTTCAATTGATAAACACGGAGACAGGTGGTGACCTCTACCGAAATTTTACTTATCTTTGCATCGATTAGCTGTCAAAGCAAAAGGGCGCGGTCCGTTGTTCGGCACGGTCTCGCAATGTCAGCAAATAGAAAATAAAATTAAACAAACCAATTAAATGCAACAAATGTTAAATTTAAGAACGTAGATTTTTTCCAAAGCAAACCCATACAATATCATAATTTAATAGTTACGGTATATAGTTTTATGATAATATAACGGTAGCGAAGCAAAGAAACCGCGTTCCGTATCTTTCGTCTGGTACGGAACGTTTTATAGACTATAGTTTATAACAATTCTTAAACGTCACTTGGCAGTTGTTTATCTGTCAAAAGTAGTTAAAGAAACGATAAATAAACAAATGTGATTTCTAGGGTGAGAAATCTTAAAAATAAAAATAAAACCATATTATCATTTCCAAAGCCCATGTGTAAGCGCTGATCGGTTTCCTGGTGAAACGAAATGTTACTCGGATAGATTTTGCTAAATAAAAAAAAATAGATCCGGCGACAGAAAGTAACCGAGACAATGAAGAGGAGTGACGTGTCCCTTCTTTTCGTGCTGGAGAGCCTAGCAGGACTGACAAGTTTTTTCCCTGCATATTATAAAACCCGTAAAAAAAGGTGAGAGATTTTGTTGGTATTTTTGTATTGTCGGCAGTAATGATTGCGATTGTGAAATCACTTTTATCCATTTTTCGAGACGCCATTTTAGCGAACCGAAAGCGGTGGCGTTTGCGGAGTCTCGAATTCTAAAAAAACGTTGTGCCTATTCATTCACAGCGGGTTTTCCCCCCCGGACTGAAACACCACACGAAGGAGGCTTCTTTCCCCGGATTTAAGTAGAAAAGGAGCCGTGTCGCGATGCGATACGTCACGCCATGCCGACATTATACCCAACGATTCCTGCCACGTTCTTGGGATGCGGTATCGTATTTTATCCATATATTTCGTTAACCGGAGTGTTGAACATTGGTTCCCCACCGACCTGCTGGACACCTGCAACGCCTGAGGGGTCTAGCCTGGCTACCTCTCACGCGAATTGGACATTGCTGAAACGTCGAATGGAGACTTACCTTCACCAACATAACGGCTAAACCCTATAGAAAAAGGTAAATAAGTAGACTATACTGCCGGCCGGCGAATTCATCAATGTTCTGTTAGAGTAAATACTTAATTTTGACAATTCTATATCGACCCTAATTATAGCAGGGTAATCTTAGATCTTGGTATTTCTTGGCTGCTGAGTTGGATCTGCAGACTAGGATTCTTTAGACTTTAGGTAAGTAAACAAAATTAAACCAAGGATAATAAATATTGTATTGTTGAATTTAAATTGCATGTTTTGTCTTCCACTATTACATGCTAGCTTGAATGGCCGTCCAACGTACCTACGGCACGGTTCCTTAGATTTTAAGTAAGTAAGCAAAATTAAACCAAGGATAATAAAGATTGTATTGGTGAATTTGAGTTGTATGTTTTATCTTCCACTATTGTACCCACTAGCTAGTACATTACCGAACGGTCTTGATCCAATAGTTCTTGAAGCTCGTTCCGGTCTTAGTTTATCCAGGTAATTTTATTAATTTCAAAATAGTAACGAGTATTTATAGTTTCGAGTGATTCCGAAGAAAGGTATAGCGTCGTCGCGTTCAGAGCGACCGAATGGGGCAAGAATCCCGACTCACCCCACTTTTGGTCTTACTTGCCCCAATTTATTCATTATCACCTTTACTCTCAGAAATTACTAAAACACCCTTTTATATCGAAACAATAGACAACTGCATATTACGAGTACTCTAGACAGACTATTGACGAACGTCGCAATTAGCGCATTTGATTTTGGCGCTGTTGGCTCTGATAGCAGTACTTTGGCAATAGTGAGCGTCCACGGAACTAATGTATTTACTACGTACGTAAGCTTATTTACTTTTTTTGTACTATTGGACGCTCAATGGGGCGCTTTGAATCGGCACAAATTAAGGTACAGCAGAGCCTATCCATAGAGATCACTGCTCTTCTCTCTGTCTTCTGACAACTTGTACCTATTAATAACAATTAACATATCAGTGGGTGTAGAGTAGACAAAATATGTCTGTGAAGAAATATCAGGAACATGTTAAAAAGTATCTATTATGTTGACGCTACTAATATAAACAAGGGGCAAATACCTATAGGTAGGTATATTAAAATAAAATATGCAATTTTAAGTGAATAAAATCAATTCTATAATCTATATAATTTTTTTCTTCCTCAAAGCGATCTGATCATGGACACAGAATAAATAATAGTACAAGTACAGAAGGCTAACTGAGTAAAGTCATTTAAATAAATAGCGACTCTCGCTACAACGCTATAAAGTGCAATTTAACTCGCACGGCGCTGCGAGCTTTCAATTATATTTACCTAGAAGGCGCTCGCCCACCACGTGCAGGCTAGAATGCACCGTATCACAACGCGCGAGAACTTCCATTGCTCTAACTGTTTCAGAATCGCTCTGTCCCTTTTACGCTCGGTAGGGTTGTATTAAGATATGACTAGGTACTTGTACTACTAATTATTGTGTGATATGTTATGACTTAGATATTGTAACAGAATAAATAAGTAATAATGTATTATGTTATTACTTATTATTATAAATTAAAATAGTTCTATTACATACAATGACATTCTTATCAGAATAGACCTACTACCTCATTTTTACTACCTACCTATCCCATTTTCAGACCGCCGATAACTTTAGTGAGATACCTACCTATGTGTCGTTGGTTGATTATGATTATATCCTATAGGTATTGCACTTTGATGAATAAAGGTGCCTGTCTGAATTTCATGCTTTCTAATGAGTGAAAAATAAATTGCTACCTAGGTAATAAAAGGTATTAAAAGTAGGTAGGTATATACGAGACATATATTATATAAATTCCTAATTAGTTGTAGGCTACTCACTAAGTCAGCACAGTAATTCATTTTCCGATCAACAATACCTACTATAATCAATTATAAAATTACGTTGATCGATTTAATAAACGAATTTATTTCTGCGTGAAAAAACCCTAAAATATGCGTAGCTTCGGTATGGAACACAAATGAAATAACATAAAACTATAGGAACCTACGTAATAAAATAAAATATATCTAACTACATAACTAGGACCTATTATAGGTATTACAATTTATTACCTTTCAATATCCTTTGGAAACGTAAAGAATGACAATTCGTAATTTCTATCACTATTCAAACAGCCGAATGCTATGCAGTGCTTTCTAGCTTTCTTCTTGGTACTCATAATTAAAACACGAATAAAGTTTGTCAATAACTTTACGTAAGTAGGTGCTCTATCGCTAAGTACAAGGCGTGCGACTCATCGAGCGCACGCTTGACACTCGACTGAATGGACCCGAATATTGGGTCCTTGAATTTATTTGTACTTGTTGCGGAGTGCGACCGCCTTGTCACGGATACTTAGCGTACTTTTATACGCCGCTTGTCTTGTCGCACTCTTACGAATCATATATTTCTGTCCCTTTCTGCAAATGGTGATTTACAAACAATATCAATCAGTAGCTGCGAATTCCGATTAATATTTGGTAAAGAACACGCACGTGTTACACCAACGCAACTCCAATTAGGACTGAAGCCAAATGTGTGCGTTGCACCTAGGTTACTGGTTAACGCGGTTTACGCTGAATAGTTGGACCCCAAGAAGGTTGGATACACACTGTTATCCGGATTATTCTGTCTCCGGAGGACTTTCAATACTGAGCTGATTTCAATCTATGAAGCAGGTTCTTGGCACTTTTTGACGTGAGTGGTACCAGTACTTAGAGAAAATGCTAAACATTAGCACTTTTTATAGTTTGCGAGTTTAAAAATATAAGATGAAATTACAAAATATAAATCTATGGTATAAGTAATTTGTTTATTAACTACTAAAAATACTACCACAGAATAAATAATAGCACTCTAACAAGTAATAGCGTACAGGTACGAAACATGAAATTGTGGGACAACCCGCATGCCATGGAAGTGCAATTCTTCTTGCCCACTACCGGTTCGCAGCGTACCCAATCATGCTGGTGGCATTGCCCCGTTGAACTACAATGCTAATTTGATGAGCCAATTTCGATTTCTCGGGGTGCTTAAAATTATCTGTTTTCCAATCCAAGATGGCGGACATGTTTTTGTTTAGTAAATTGATGTGGATGTTGTTTTCGACGTTTCTCGGGGGTGCTTATAACTAAAATGACATCTATTTCCAATTGAAGATGGTGAACATGTACTTTTTTTTAGTAAATTTGTATGGGTATCATTTTCATTTGGTAACTCCGAGAAATTATATTTCTCTTAGTTACCAGCTGATATGTTTCGGCTCAGTTTGTTTGTTTCGTCTGTGGATTCATTTTTATCCTTAACTACGGTGCACATGGCAACACTGGACGGGAGACAATCCCTGCATTCGAGGTGATGAGATGGCGCTGTGGGCAGTTTAGAAATGTAAATTTTTAAACAAGCCGTTTTCTTTGAACATTTTCAACTTTTGACACTACCGATCCTTTCCAACTGAATGAAAAACTACCCTATCATTGACGGAATAAAGTCGATTTTCTTATGTCAATATGTCACCGAAACTTGCAAAACGAACGGTGATCGAAAACGTTCAGAACGCTAATTTTGCCCACAAATGGCCAAAGGGAACGCCAATCGTGATCATATTTAGCGTTTCGAACAGTTATTTTCACCGAGAGTTACAAAACGAACGGCCCAAACGACAACACGACCAAAATAATGAACTGATGTACAGCCAATATTACACGGTCTGATATTATGTGTACATGGATTCGTAATATTTGGACGGCTAATACTGGCCGTGTATTATTACCCGTACAAAATCAGTCCAGGTTGATAATGCACGGGCAGTATTACGCAGCCAATAATACGTGTGTGTTGAAAAACTGTGGGCCTGAATTAACTCCCATCTTAACGCGTTTTTACCGCCTCTTTCTGCACTCAGGTAAAGTTCCGAAGAGTTGGAAGCTTGCCAATGTACAACCAGTACCAAAAAAGGGTAGTCGTGCTGATCCGGCCAATTATCGTCCCATCTCGATAACCTCCTTACTCTGTAAGTATATGGAGCGTGTCATAAACATTAGGCTCTTGAGGACAATGATCTCCTCAGTGACCGGAAATACGGATTTCCTTGAAACCGGTCTAACCGGTCTGGGAATCTTCTCGCGTATGCCACTCACGTACTGAGCGAAGCCATCGAGATGCATGGTGAGGTGCTTGCCGTCTCCCTTGACATATCGAAGGCATTTGATCGGATCTGGAACGATGGAGGATAGAGCATAGAGGATCAGCAAAGCGCCACCTTTTTATAGTTAAAATACCTCGTACAAGAACGAAGCGTTACGCTTCTTCATTTATTATAAGAACTGCAAAGGAGTGGAATGCCCTGCCCTCGTCAGTGTTTCCGGTAAATTATAACCCAGGTGTGTTCAAGTCAAGAGTGAATAGGTATCTACTAAGCAATCGTGCTACACCTTCGACCACATCATCATCGCTTTCCACCAGGCGAGATCGTGGTCAAACGATTGCCTAGAGAGTAATAAAAAAAAAAAAAGTGTACATGTTTCCAATTACTGGATGCGTAATTTTGCAGATTATGTGCGACCAGTATTACATGACCAATAATACGAAGCCAACCATAGACAAAGATAGAATCACTCTTTGATGTCTCGTTTGTGTAGGTAAGTGTCGAGAAAAAAAAACTTTCACTGAACCGAATCAGCCAACCTCGACTCCACGTTATTAGACCTAGATCAATGGAATAAGAACACCTTTCTTGAGCTTCAAATCGCTTTTATTAACACTTCACTACTACTTCTTCCTCTTTGCACGATCCAACCTCGACTGACTTCTCTTGCACGTGCTACTTCCCGCCATTGGTGTTTCTTCCCGCCAAACGATTTCACCGGAACCCACAAAAGTAAAAAGTACCAAAAGCAATCATTTGACATTCTAAAAGCGGATGTAGCGCATGCATTTTTACATAATAGCATTGAATAATTATTTAAAACGTATAGGAAATTAAATTTACTAATTTAGACACATATTTACCTAAAAATACACTTTACAAAATAAAATATAAAAATCATACATCCGGAAATACTATGTAATGACAGATGTTAGTAATTCCGGAAGTAGACAATCTTAAATAAAATTACTATTTGTCAGGACCATATTAAATATTCGTAGGTTAGTGTAAGTATATTTACATAAAAAATTACCAGATTAATTATAATAGATTCTTACAGTCGGCCTTTCCTGATACATTTCACGTCCCGGGAACTATTTTTTTATTAATTTGCTCGATTAACACATTAGGAATCAATTTTGTACATATAAAATTCAAAACTTATCTAATTATTTCAATTTAATATTTGACATTCATCATCATGATATACATAAAGGTTTGACTTGATTTAATCATTAATTATATAATAAGATATTGAAGCCTCATTTGACATTCATCATCATGATATACATAAAGGTTTGACTTGATTTAATCATTAATTATATAATAAGATATTGAAGCCTCATACATATCTCCAATATCTATCCTAACCGAGACCTCATTCATATTCTCAGTTAGGCCATGTTGATATAAATTTAAGACATTGAGGCCTCATTCATATCCTCAACATCTGTCCCAACTGAGACCTCCTGCATATTCTCAGTCAGGCCTTTCATATAACATTAGTACTTACTAAGATATTAAGGCCTCATACATATCCTTAACATCTGTCCTATCTGAGACCTCAGACATATTCTCAGATAGGCCACCTTGGTATAAATTTAAGATATTGAGGCCTCATTCATATCCTCAACACCTGTCCTATCCGAGACCTCAGACATATTCTCAGATAAGCCACTTACTTCAAACACATTACATGTTTAATATTAATTATTTACATGTTTAATATTACATAATTGCTGTAATTATTTATTCGATTCTCACAAATTTTCTTAATAATCAATGCAAAACCTTATTTGTATAATATTTATCTTATCTGAGACCTCATACATATTCCTAGATAAGTCACTTAAAAAAGTGAATATAATAATTACCAAAATTAGGTTCATAATTCATTCATATCATATTTATAATCTTATTTATTTTATATTTAAATATTATATGTATATATTTATAACAAAAACTAACAAATTCATATTACAAGCCAATCAAACGTGTATTTATTTTGTGTCATCATTATTCGAAGTTTCTTTTCCTCTTCAAAGTCAGATTCTGAATCTGCTCTAGTAACTACCATCCAGGGATGAATTTTATCTACAGAGAAGATACCGCCAAACTTTCTGTTTCCTTTTCGAGATAATGGTGTATCTTCAATGACATATCGGTCTTTATCGAGAGCTTCTACAATACGATACGGACCTCTAAGCTTGGGGACTAACTTTCTACTCTTACCCAAGGATGGAATTTCTCGTTCGACTCGAACAAGCTCTCCTACTTTATACGCGACTTCTCTTCTAAATTTGTCAAAACGTTTCTTTTGTTTGGCCTGATTGTCTCTAATGTGTTCTGTCATTTCTTTTCTAGTTTCCTCCAATAAAGAAGCTACGTTTTCTGTTTCGTCTGTAACGCTAAGCTGTAATAAGGAACTCGAGGTGCCCACTAAGTTAAGACCAAACAATGCCTAAGCAGGACTTTTTCCTGTTCCCTTATTTTGTGTGTTGTTAAGACCCCATTGTATTTCAGATACGCATTCGTCCCATATGTTTTCTGGTTTACCATGATTGGTAGCTGTTAGTACTGCCAATACAGTCCGGTTATATCTTTCGACTTGGCCGTTGGCCCGCGGTGTCGCTACAGCATTCATAATATGTTTTACACCCAACGACTTCAAATAAGCCTGAAAGCTTTTAGCAGTAAATGATGTCCCTCTATCAGAAATTAAACGTTTTGGGACACTAAATGTGTGAAAATAATTTTTCATTGCCGTGATCGAATGTATGGGTTTGGTACTTTTAACTGGCACAAGTATGACAAACTGAGTAAATGCGTCAATAATTAATAGGAGATAAGCATTATTGCGCTTGCTTCGAACAAAAAGGACCCAGATGGTCTATATGTAAGGTGTGAAATGGTTGCTCAACTTTTTCTATGGGATGTAGTTTTCCTGCTTTTTTCCCCGATGGAACCTTGGCATGAGTGCATTCTAAACAGGATTGAACATACTTTTTAGTAAACCGTCTCATTTTGGAAAACCAGTAGTTATTTTTAATTAACTCGAGGGTTTTATCGAAACCAAAATGACCAATTTCATCATATTTGATTTTAGCACCTGCCATCGAATACCTTTCGGTACAACCCAACGATCACCACCATCTGTTTTTCTATACAGCAGTCCCCTTTTTACTAAAAAAATATTTTTGATTTCTAAAATATTTTCTGTCTCATTATCATCTAGTATAGCAATTATTCTCTGTAGCTCGGGGTCGTTTTTTTGTACCGTAGCTACCCAATCTGTGTCAATTTGTCTTACTTGAAGCTCTGATGTGATGGGATTTCGGCTAAGCGCATCTACGTGAGCCATAGCTGTACTAGGTTTGTAAATTATGTTAATATCAAATTCTTGTATAGTATTCCACCACCTTGCGACTCTAGGTAGCGTGTCCCTTTTCTCAAAAGTTGCACGAAGAGAATCACAATCCGTTACTACGGTAAAAGGAATTCCTAACAAATATACCCTGAATCGTTGTATCGAAGTCACGACTGCCAAAGTTTCCAAATCATAAGACGTGAATTTAGACTCTTCGGGAGAAGTTTGTCTACTATAAAAGGCTACTGCACTGAAAGGAGACTTTGTTTGGTCTTTGCATTAATATTCCAGCAATACCTACTTTAGACGCGTCAGTATGCAACAGTGTTTCATATTCTGGATTATAAAATGATAGAATAGGACGTTTGACTAGCTCTTCTTTGAGAGTTGAAAATGCAATTTCTTCTCTTCAAATATCCAGAAGCGAGATCCAAAGAAGTATAATATTTATGACCTGAGAGATTATCTAATTGATCGTCTATACGTGGAAGCGGATAATGTTCCTTGACAGTCTTTTTGTTTAGAGCCCTAAAGTCAATACAAAGGCGATAGTCACCGGTTTTTTTCCGCACAAGAACTATCGGTGAAGCATAATCTGATGAAGACTGTCTGACAATGCCAGACTCCTCTAGCTCTTGTAGCATGTCACGTACCACCCGACGTTCTGAATGTGATAATCGATAAGGCCTATAAACCACAGGTGTAGTGTCATTAAGGTTGATGTTCATTTCAGTACTAGTCATACATCCTAGCTCCTTGTTTGAAAAAGCAAAGCAGTCCCGAAAATCATTTAACAATTCAGTTAATTGCACTACATGTTTTGTATCTATATCATCATCCACCTGTATTAAATTTTGTTCTATTAGAGGTATTATCAGGGCAGTGATCAATCCTACCAACATCTAGTGTTTCTACTTCATGTAACGGTAATGCACGGACCAATAGAGTGTCCTTGGTTAAGTTGAATGCCGAGTTAAGCCCCTTAACAATAATCCGCCCTTGTCCGTTAGTTATCTGAATTATACTTTGCAAGATCTCATAGTGTTTCTGAGGGTTTTGACATAGACTTGGTACAATACATAAATCACCTGAATATTCTGGTTTAGTATAAACATCTACCACCGTATAACCGTCAATGGATACTTGGCTATTTACATACAGTTGTAAGTTATCCGTTAAATTTTTAGATATCTTTAATTGGTCATTAGTTTTGTAAACTACAACATGATCTTGCTCTGTGAATGTTTGTCCGAGCAATAAAAGGACTTGTAATAAATGGTCGGGTACAATAAGAGCTTCCACGGTGGCTTTAGCTGAATCTACATCTATATTGACACTGCATTTGCCTAAACAAGTGACAACACTATCCCCAAAACCTCTCAATACAGGTAAATTTGAATCTGACCAAGAACTTACCAAACTCTTAGCCGGAGATTCTCGTAACATAGTACACTGACTTCCAAAATCAATAAAGCAGTTTAGATTTTGGCCGTTTATAGTGGCAATTTTGAAATACTTCGAGTCATTGTCCTGCTCTTTTGAAATTCCTAGAACTGTTTTATTATTGTTACCGATTTTGGGATCTATTTTACCTGGACAGTTGTTAGATAAATGACCAATTCTATGACAACTATCACATCGTTTGATTGGTTGTTTGCATTTGAAGAACGGGTGGCCATCTTCTCCACAGTTATAACATTTTGTATGCCTATACATATTGTTTTGTTGGTTTTTGCCCGCCTTACCATCAGAGTAATTATAAGTTGCTCTAAATGTTCTAGATTGTCTATTTTCGGAATTGTTTGCTTGCGCATACGGATATGGTTTGACGGGTTTCTTTGTTATTCTTACATTTCTGAGATAAACCAGTAATTTATCAGGTTCTGTAAATTGTGCTGCTTCAGCACTGGTCCTTACAGACCTGTCTTCAATTCCAAATAAAATACAATCTATTGCACTTTTACCAGTTATATTACAACGATTCAATAATACCGTCTTTTGATAAAAATACTCCTCCAAAGACTCACCAAATCTGGCTTTGCAAGCAAGCATGTCCGTTAACAATTGACCAAAATTCTCATCGCTTGGAAATCCCGACTTTAATTTATCTTGCCACTCAGCCCATGAAAACAGTAAACTGGGTAAGCCTTGATACCATTTCTGCGCCAAACCCACTAATTTTGGGAGGGCATAATGGATAATTTGTCTTTCAGTCCAATTATAAATTTTGGCACACTCATTAACCTTTATTATCCACGTTTCAATAGTTTGATTTCGCTTTGCGGGATCAAACTCTGGTATAACATTCAAAACGGGATAACGCTCACTACCGTTATCCGTTTTCATGGTCTGAATAAGCTCTTTAAATACCGAAACTAAAATGTTAGCACTAGAATCCGTACTAATTTGGACATCAGATTACTCACTGTTGGTACTGCTCCAGGTGTAATCCTAGGGCAGTGATCACGTTGCACGTCGCGGCTGCATGAAACGTCGCGGCTGCGCGACACTTCGCGGCTGCACGAGTCGTCACGGCTGCACGACTGGCCACGCTGCACGTCACGGATGCGCTGCACGTTCCGGCTGCAGGACACGTCTCGCCTGTGCGATGCGTCACGTCTATGCGGCACGTCGTGGCTGCGCGGCACGTCTCGACTGCGCGATGCGTCACGTCTATGCGGCACGTCGTGGCTGCGCGGCACGTCTCGACTGCGTGATGCGTCACGGCCGCGTGGCACATTGGTGTATCGTGGCACATCTGGGGTGTGCGATTCATCTTCACATTTCCGCCGCCTGCGTATTGGAGACTCCGATTCACTTTGCGTTGAGTCGTCCGTAACATTTGCACGATGGCGAGATTGATTTCCTTTTCCGACCCATTGTTCCCTGAAAAATAATAATAATTCGCAACAAGAGGGTGTTCTGAAACCTTAAAAGTCTAAGAATAAAAATAAAAAAAAACTATTCATACGCTTAGATGTATAATGAAACAAAGCTAACCCTAAATAAATTTTAAACCACAAATTGTACCTTAAACCTTTATTACATTTTTGTACAGGGATAACTATGTAGATACCCGTCACTCTTATCCCCAGAAAACTCCGGAGGAATACAAAAAAAAAGTGTGAGATGTTTGGAGTGAACTAGCTATAAGTAGTATTGTCAGCACAACCCTAATCGGTGTAGCTTAGTTTATTTCATCTACAGTTGATCAAGAATATAAATTTCCATCAAATTCTTTACCGTTTAAGTTTTTAAATTATGTAGATGTAAGTTAATATTCCAAAAAATTGCCATTTTCCATCATTACTTTTGCATGCATTTACAAAATGATGATTTATTTAAAATAAATGGTAAGAAAGAAAGAGAAAAAAAAGGGGGAAAAAATATGCTAAGTATTTACTCACTTATTATGGGCGATAAGTCCTTTCACTGAGGGCGATTTTGATCCCTTTCACGATTATATCCCACCTACTGATCTATTAGACCTAGATCAATCGAATAAGACCACCTTTCTTGAGCTTCAAATCGCTTTTATTAACACTTCACTACTACTTCTTCCTTTTTGCATGATCCAACCTCGACTGACTTCTCTTGCACGTGCTACTTCCCGCCATTGGTGTTACTTCCCGCCAAACGATTTCACCGGAACCCACAAAAGTAAAAAGTACCAAAAGCAATCATTTGACATTCTAAAAGCGGAAGCAGCGCGTGCATTTTTACATAATAGCATTGAATAATTATTTAAAACGCATAGGAAATTAAATTTACTTTTTTAGACACATATTTACCTAAAAATACACTTTACAAAATAAAATATAAAAATCATACATCCGGAAATACTATGTAATGACAGATGTTAGTAATTCCGGAAGTAGACAATCTTAAATAAAATTACAATTTGTCAGGACCTAAATATTCGTAGGTTAGTGTAAGTATATTTACATCAAAAATTACCAGATTAATTATAATAGATTCTTACAACGTGGTCTGGTTTGCCCTACACTAGAGTGTTTTTAAGAAGCCGGAGACACGGAAGGAGAGCAACAAAGTGCAGGTACCAGGGTGATCTGGAGCGGCGGAGAAAAGCCGATGCTGCGAAACGTGAGCGAGGTGAGGAAAACACATTTTTATATCAACCCGAGCAGATTTTGTACAGACGATAATATGCAGCCTGGATTATGCAGCCAATTTATGTACACGTATTATTGCTGTACATTTTTGGCTGTGTAATATGGGTCGGACACATTTTTGCGACCAAATAATGTATACCCTGATATTACGAAGCCAATCCACGTAATATTGGTCGCGTAATATTGGCTGTACATTATTTGGTTGCGTATTATTGGCTGTGGACTCACGGGCTGATAATACGCATCCAGTTGTACACGTATTATTGGCTGCGTAATATTGGTTGTACATTATCAACCCCGACCAATTTTGTACGGGCATCAATACACGGCCAGTATTAGCCGTCCAAATATTTCGAATCCATGTAAACGTAATATCAGGCCGTGTATTATTGGATGTACAATACTGCAGCTAATTCCCTAAGGAGTGAGGTTGAGTGATTGCCACCGAGCACCCATTGCGGGTGCGCTTGAAGGTCGTGAAAGTTTTGGAATTCACTAAACAGTTAACGCGCATCCGTCAAGCACCCGCAATCAACACTAATACCGGGAAACTGGTAACTAGGCGGCAGAATTAAACTAAACCTAGCCTACAAATACTTCTAGCAGAAATAGGACTTTTCAAATTTTACCGGGTTTTATGTTCGAGTGATTATCTATGGGTGGCGCGCCAGCCAACCAATGGCGGCAATTGCCCTCCAACAATCATCGTCAGAATTTATTTTCTGTTCTTTCTCTCTCGATTTTAATCTATCTAAAATTTTGTTTCCATGTAGATATTAAGTATAATAGCATCGTAAGTTTTGTAGTGATCTAATAATATGCCAATAAACTTTTTGTAGATTGTACGTCTCCGAAAGAAAATCTAAACATATTATTTCGCAGCAATAATGTTCTTACCTACTTACCTATCAAATAATTATTACGACTGCCTATTTAAAAATACCATGTTCCTATAGGTATAGTGACTATAGTGCTTCTCAGGTAAAGTTAAACTTCAACTGAAAATAATCTTTGCCGTCGAGTAAAAATGCTGTGAATGAAAACATGAATGAAAACATGTCATTCCTTGTACCTACACTACATTTGTGTAAAACAATTAAATCAATAAATAAATAAAACGCCAAATAACGAAGAAAGAAATATATTTGCGATTTATAAATGTATATCTAGATGAAATTTCTTGCTTTGTACCTATATAGAAGTGTATTGTATCTACCTACGTCCTAAGTATCGTTGTAGATTCACAAAAATGATCGTCTTGTAGAAACGGACAAATGGAAGCTCGACAGTTGATAATTATAGCCTAGGACTTGATAGACAAGTACCTAACTATATTGAATGTTGAAACTACTTGATTATACTAATTATATGATACATTTGTTTCAGTTGCATGGATGCACACAGAACTGCAGTTCATACGAATGTATAGATCTCCGCTTTCCGCTAGGATACTGTTAATCTCAATTTATGTGAAAATTATAACATTATTACATGATATTTAATACTTACACTTGATTTCGTTTTTCTTATATTTGCTTTGACCCCTCGTTGTTAGTAGAACTTCACATAATTAGGCTTTGTAAGAAAACTACAAGATTAAAAACGAGTAGGTATTTTTCTATTTTAGGGTTAAAATCCTACTCTAGCTACGAAATCGATAGGTAGGTTCTATGAAATACCACATACATACATGTCATTAAACCTACCTTTCATAAAAACAACACAATTACATGGCACGATAAAACATGAAACAAAGTGTACCTAGGTAGGTGTTAGAACTATAAGTTTCATAATAACTATGCATTATCAATGATCTTCACTAACCAAGCACTGCTAGATAGTAAATGCAATGAACGCACCGGGTGCTCTTCGGTTGACGAAAAGTCATTGCTACTGATTTCTTTGTGAATTCTGATTTTGAATTACTGGTTTTGTATTTCCTAGTAAAATGACAGTTTCCGTGCGGTTGAGTGCTCATCGCCTTGATGACGTCATTTCACATGCACATTGAGCTTAATGAATTCGAAACGAGTGATCGGTGGCAATGGATGGTCCAAGTGGCATTAACCGAACCGCACTTTAATGTAGCGGAATCAGGCCCCTGGTCGTACATTATTTTGGTCGTGTATTATCGTCTCCCGAGGAGGCCGTTCGTTTTGTAACAGTTGGCGAAAATAACTGTTAAAAACGCTAAATATGATTTCTATTGGCGATCCCTTTGGCCATTTGTGGGTGAAATTAGCGTTCTGTGGCCCAATTCCATAACTTGGCTACAATCGGATTATCACTTTTTTCATAGCAAATTCGACTCTATCGCAAGGCATTAGTGGTTGCGATACTGAGAATTCGATTGAAGCCAAGTTTTGGAATCGGGCTGCTGAACGTTTTCGATCACCGTTCGTTTTGCAAGTTTCGATGACATGTTGACATAGGAAAATCGACTTTATACCGTCAAGGATAGGGTCATTTTTTATTCAGTTTGGAAAGGATTCGTAGAGCCAAAAGTTGCAAAAATGACATAAGTGTTGAAAATGGTCAAGGAAAACGGCTTGTTAAAAATGTGCATTTCGAAACTGCCCACAACGCCATCTCATCATCTCGAACGCAGGGATTGTTTACTGACACTTGACTTGACAGCGTTGTTTACTGTTGCTCGTAAAATAAAATATTTTCATTTTCACATTCTGTCCGTGAGTATTTTCATTAAAAGTTAGATACATTAAAATCTTGTACTAAAGCTTTAACGTTTACAAAATAAAAACCATGACGACTACAATGCCTGAACAGGACAGAAATGAGGAGCGACGCCGTAGAGTGAGTAAAATATAAACTATTGCAGTTTCAATACTGACAAGGCAGTGATTCATACGCTTTTCCGTTTTGCATTTACCAAAACATGCTCCTGCTAATTTTAACACGTTGTTAAATAGACCGGTTTTTTTTGACAAACAGGCTAAACTGGATATCTGCACTTAACTACTGGAGTTCATCATAATTATATGTTATTGATTTAAGTGTGACAAACAAGATATTTCCAGAGGTTTCTCTTGTACTGTAGTCTTATATTGTACACAAAGGAGAGATGATTGAACTCTTGCTTGTTAACTCAATTTTACATCATCTGAAGATATCATTTATTGCATTTTAATGAGCATTTAATAGCTTCACTATGCAGCTTAGAATTAGAAATCTAGCCTTCACATGCAAATATATTTTGTTGTGATAATTATGTTCTTATATAAATAGACTTGGCCAAAAGTAGGGAAATATATAGAAAACAGGGGTATGAGTTGAGGGGGGGGGGAGGCCTACCCCCTGGTACCTTTCCCCCCCGCAGGCGATGCTTAGTTTATGAGATTTTCAGTTTTAAGTTTATATAAAATCAGATTTTTGTTTGCCAAAGGCACCCAAACAGCCGTAACTTAACTTCAGTAGTCATGTTGTGTATCAACTATGTGTAGTCATGTTCAGACCTAACCTACCCTAGTTTTTGGGGCCATGCATAACAATCTTCAATCTTTCAATATTATTTATGGCAACCAGTTGATTTTTTAATAAACTCAAAACTTAAATATCTCATAAACTAAGCATCTCCGCGGGAGGGGTGGGGTACCAGGGGGTAGCCCTCCACCTACCCCACCCCAACCCACATCTTGAAAGTAGGTATTCAAAATCATTAAAAAAAGTTCAACCAAAAACTTAGTTGGTGCCTTCATTTATTTATTAAGGAAGGCACTAACTAATTTATTAGATATAATGTAGAGAAGATGAAACAAAATTGATGGTGCTCTTAACCCTTGTGTTGCCTGCGGCCCCGGCTAGAGCAGTTTAGGGTACTGTAAGTGCGATACGGGACACCACAGGTTTCAGGGCCTAACTGCTGAATGCTTACAATTAGAATGTATTAATAACTACTATTCTAGAAAGCCGTTGAAATTAGCAATAAGGATATGTTAAAAATATTATTTTATTAACTACACTACAGCAGATAAATTCGAAAAAAATATTGAAATACTATGTTATTTTTGGTAGTAAAAACTTTGTGTAAAAAAAAAACACGTTTAGTTTTATTTTTATGTCTTCGGTTTCTCTATAATTTTTAATTTATAAAATAAGTAAAGAACATACTTGCGCTCATATTAATAATTCTAATAAAGTGTCCCAAAGATATTAAGGAACATGTTGGAGGACGCTTAAGTTCCTGTGTGTAGAAGTTTATTTTATGTGAATAGCTTATAGAATAAATTACATATTATTAAATACCATTTAATCAGCCTGGTTTGCTTACATTCAGTTTAATTTTCACAAAATACTTTTGTATAATCACAAAAACTATTAAAATATGTAGATACTTTATAGAATATTTAGCCATAATAACACTAATCACAGTAAGTAGAAGCAAATAAAATAATACTGAAAACATAAACTCAAAACTTATTTCTTGCTCGGCTCGGACAAGTTTTGTGTTCTAACTGCTAGTACTCACAAAAAAAATACTGAGAGTGAACCATTTTAATAACCAATAAAATCACTCGGTTCAAGCTGTTTTCAAATATGTGTAACACAAATACAATACTCTATTCTAATATTATACAAATAAGGTTGGAACTCTGCTAGACTCCTCGACTGATCGTTAGTCACGGTAGTCGCAACCCGAGTTTAGAAATGACAATTGTCAGCATCGGTATCATAAGAGATAATGTGGAGTCCTGAATGAAGTACCACATTGGATCTCAAAAAGTAAAAAGCGAAGCGGGATGATGCTGGAACTGTAAATGTTTAGGATCCTTGGCTCTTCCAAAAAGATGGCCACCAAGCCAAAAAAAAATTCTAGCGAGCTTTCTTAAGGAAAATAAATGGTGCCTAATACTTTTGTCCAAGGCACAATAAAACATTACTTTATCTAAAAACACCACCCTTTAATTAAAAAAAACCACTACATTTTCAATGCCCCATATGTGGTGCACATAAGGCTGCCACCTTTAAAAAAAAAGAGGACTAGATATTTTAGAAATTTTGCTTTTTTGATGAAAATAAATCATTTTTGTTATAATGTATGAATTATTTTTTAAGTTATAGCAATTTATTTTTACATTTAAATAATTACAAGCATTCATCATGTCCACTGACAAGCTGTTACGCTCATCTGTCCACAAATAACCCTTATTTTAAAAAACGCGTAGCATTGTTTATAAAACACATTTCAATTATTTTTGGCAGTTTGGTGAAGATTCATCTGACTTTGAATAACTGAACCCATCGTTAATCAACAGTGACCTGACGAAATACTTGGTTCAATTTATTGGTCTTGTCTAAGTCATCTTCGTCCATATTTTTTAGCTACAGCCGTCTGTGATGTTCGACTATCGCTTCGCTGTCACCGCCTGGTTTCACCTGGAGATATCGATGTTAAACCCATTGCCCTGATATGCACCAATACCATTCAAACCCGTAGACTTCGGGTCAAACCCGATCTTTTGGCATAGTGCCACAATTATGATGCACACACTATGATGTAAAAATATTGTTTTTCTGGCTAAATGAATCCAATGCAGGTGCCTAAAGTAGCCAGAGGTCTACTTCCAGACATTCCCTAACCAAAATCCCACACTGTGAACTGCATTAATGGAGTGCTATAAAGTCTTGGTAGAAGAAGAATATTCAGTACATCATTCATATACTGCCCACCCTAATCTTAAAGTCATTTAGTAGTTTTTGTACATAATTTATTTCAGTGTTCACATGCGCTATGTTGTTTGTCAATGAAAATAGTTCAGCTTACATGTGTAAAATAGTTCAGCTTACATGTGTAAAATAGTTCAGCTTACATGTGTAAAAGTTTATGGGACTTAAAATTAGTTTAGAGCAGTGCCCCATCGGTGCATGCATATGCCAACAGAACATAAAATGCCACATTTAGGATGAAGGAACATGTAAATTTTATGGGAAAATAAATAATGTAATATGAGTGCAATATTTAAAACATATTTCTAGTGCACTAACATGCTGTATGTATGCCTAAATGCCAGAAGATTGACATACGATATAAGTAGGTTAGGTAGGTAGGATTGCAAAACCATCATGGAATGGAGATTTTTTAAAAGAAAGTAAGTTAAATAAAACCGTTTAAAAAAGAGGTGGAATAGTAGGCAGCAATGTAGTACCTACTATGGTAGTGGTCTTACCTGCAATGAAATATAGGGTAGATCCCCGATCGCCGCTCGAAAATGAAATTAATTTTCATGTTAATTACTTTTAACTTATAATGAAAAATTATTTTTACTTTTTAGTTCGGTTTAATGGTATTAAAGCGTATTTTTCAGTTTTTTAAACTATAATTTCTAATGAAATCTGATGCAATTGAGATGGTTCTTAGCTATAATTATATGTGTGATGACCGAAATGGACCTATTTTGATACGTTTTATCGAAAGCTTATGGTTATTAGCTGAAGGAGATGGTTATTAGCTATAATGGGAGGAAGGTGGATCGTAGCTCCCAAACGATTGTTGATGCGGTTTTTGTTTTCAAACTGTTCTGATCCAGATGCTTCTTAGCTATAATGGGGGGTGGGAGAGGTTGTGGTTTGTTTTTTGTTCTTGTGGCTAGTTCATAAAATATCTTGTATTTGTCTACGCAGGTCCTTCTCGGGCCCTTGCCGGCTGGTTTCCTACGAGCAGATGGAGCGACGGACACACTAGATGCCGACTACCAGGCAGCACTGGCTTTGCAGCAGCAACTTTGCGGTGCTCAGGTAAGAATTTAAGTTCAGTTAAGCTACCGCGTAGTCGCTTCATATCAGGTAAGATGCGATTAAATGTGTGCCCAACTTCAAGTAACTATGTAATTTGTAGATTAAAGGCCTCTGCAGTATAATTGTATGTGACAGCCGGCAGGTTGTGCATTTATGGTGAGCATTAGTAACCATGAGCATGCCAATAGTGATGAGAGTTGAGAAAACCTCACACTATGTTCATTAAATTGTGTCCATGATCATATTGATCATCTATGTTCAATTCAATTGAAATTATATGTACGAGTTTCTTCAATTGTGTCTGTAATAATCTATTTTTTTCAGTGTGTATGAGCTATGTTATATTTAGTAAATATTTAATATTATTAATCTACTAGTTTCGCCCGGGGCTTTGCTCGTGTGGTAATTTTTCTAGGAAATAAGGATCCTGTGATATTCCAGAGCCAAAAGAACCAAAATCATCATAATTCGTTTAGTCGTTAAATAGTTTTTTTTATCGATAGATCGGCATCTAATCATCGGATTAAGATATCAAGTATCCCAGTTTTTAACTCAAACCCTAAGCTATCCAACAGTGACCGCATCGCAATCGGTCCAGTAGTTTTTACGTGATGCGCGAACAAACATACAGAAAAACAAACAAACTGACAGACGATTTAAAAAAATAAATTATCTTCTTTGTACAGACTTTTTCGTTCTGATTGCTTTATTATAAGTATAGATAGATTTGAGAGACATGAGTCACTATTATCAATACAAAAAATATGTTATCACGCTTTCACTTCTAACATTGGTGGGCTTGTATGAAGACTGCAAGGTATGATAAGAGAACATAATAATGATTCACACATTAGTGTTTTGTACTTAGTCCTATCTTGGAGAGTGAATAGTATAGTTGTGCTTGAACAATCATGCTACATATTCGAGTGACTCGTGGAAGTAGTCTTTGTCAGGTGAGGAGGAAATTTGAACCACAGCAACATAACTATTAGTATGTCACTAAGTCTAATGACCCATTATTATGTCAGGAGTATCGTATGTCAGTCCGTAGTATAGTGGTTATGTAGATGAAATGAACTACATATTTATCTGAACTTGTTTATCACGTAAGGGCGATTCCCCCGACATAGTACAATTATTGATCAAATTGATCATGTTGCCACAGCTTCGGCTTATTGGCCGCCTTCTGCTAACAGCCTCAGCCGCTACGGCTCACACTAAATGGCCTGCGCTTTGTTAAAGCGAGCTGAAGCTCTCCCTCCGCGTCTCCGGCTTTTTATATACACTCTAGTAGATAGGACAGAAGTACTTCATGTGAATTTGGAGTTGACAGATTCGGTTCTGTGACAGCAATCTAAACTATACTTTTATGTACTAAATGTCTCCACACGTCTACCTCTTCATAATAAACTCCCCTTCCCCTTATGTAGCATTTTAGGTTTTGCGTGGAAAAAGGTCAAACGCAAACTTATAAGAACGAATAATTAAAAAAATATGATTTGTGCAGGTGCCATCTGCAGGTCCTCCTCTCACAGCCAGGTTGAGCATCACTATAGCACAAGCGAAACTTGTTAAAAACTATGGTAAGTCAGAACCACAATAGATATTTCTTACGTAGTCGTTGGAACCAAATGAAGTATTTTTGTAAAAGTTATTTTTTGGTGTGTCTATAACTCCATAATCTATCATCGAAATCCATATATTGTACTAGCTTTCCCGCCTGCGACTGCGTCCGCGCGTACTACAGTTCCCTGTTTTCCCGTGGAAACTTACAATTTTCCAGGGTATAAAGTATCATATGTTTTATTCCAGATTATAAGCTATCTCCATTCCAAATTTCATCAAAATCCATCCAACCGTTATCGCGTGAAAGCTTCCCAAACAAACAGACAACGTTTCACTTTTATATATTGGTATGGATATTTATTTTAAAACAAGCCCAGTTAAAGCGTAGTACTATTATTTTATTCTGAAGCTTAATATATTAATTACTGATTGTCACTTTGGGAGGTATTAAAGTCTTACCGGTAATGGGATAGCATAGGCTAAATAGTAAGTTTCACTTGTATCAGCCAGGATTAGTACAAGGAGTTACATTTAATGCGATGCAATGTGGCGCGGTTTTGTTGATGCACTATGTATTGCCGGATTGTACCTGGCATAGTAATAAGAACACCCCTTCTAATCCCGCGGGTGCTGTGAGAACCGGCTGAGGGAGTTTATAAAATAGGCACTAGCGTTTTCCTGTGTACCAAACCACCAACTACTGCGATTACCAAGATGCCTGCAGCCTGCCAAGCGTGGTGAAAAACCCACCCTTATGATAGGCAAATAGAGAGCAACCGCTCGTTATGTCTTTAGATGCCGATGTTCAGCAGTGGTGTTTACCGGTGATGTTTGGTGGTGATGACTGTGAATTAACGAGTCTCAATTTATACTCCATCATTCGTTGAACACGAAGGGAACCTTCGTATTTGATGATCAACATTATACCATATTGGATGGTAACCATTATACAGTACCTTCATGATTCCCCCAGGGCTGACTCGCATGGACCCGTACGTGCGACTGCGCGTCGGCCACTGCATATACGAGACCCACACTGATCCCAGCGGGGGCAAGACGCCCCGGTGGAACAAGGTTATTCACTGGTATGTACATACATTTTAACATTTTTTTGTTTGGTTTTAACACAAACTACGGTCATTTTGTTGTTATCTGTAGAGTTAGCGTTCAAATGACTTAATTCCGAAGTTCTGACTCCATCATTAGACCATGCTTAATTGCTTATCATACATCATCAAAGATCACATTAAAGTATTGTTTTAGCCCTAACATGTTAAATTTTTATTTTTGTTGCCTTTAGAGTGTCAGAGGTTCCGTTGTTCTTCTGACTCTACCACTTGCTTAAATATACGTATTAGTGCAACTTAAAGGTCCTAGATTGGATCCTGAATTTCATTGAAAATCCTATAAATCGACGCCTACATCCTATGAATAAATCGGTCCGTACAAGTCCAACACTTTTGCAATACTACTACCAGTGCCAATAGACTGAATAAGCAACCCAGTCTTCAATAGACTGAGTGCGCAACCAACTCATTTACCCCCTTACTTATAAACAGTTATGCAATCATTGGGCAATGATTAATAATACTGTGCAGTATTATATTGTACTGCGCAAGTATTACTATCATTGCTCAACCATTACATAACTTTTTATAAGTAAGGAGGTTAGTGTATCTATTTTCATAAATAAAAAAAACATTAAAAAAAGTAACTAACATAAAGTCTGTACAATGAAAATCATTAAAAAGAAATGGTCCGGGAAACTTACAATAATCTACTGAACAAGTTTTTTTTTAAATGATGTCTCTTTGTGTGTTTTCGCATCACGTAAAACTACTGGGCCGATTGTAATGCGAAATTCACTGTTGATTAACCTGATGTGCTTTGTATTTCAACTCAATGCGAAGAGTAGGAGTCGAGCATACGAACGGCCGTATTATATTTTACGGCTGAACGTATGGTGATGAAGTTTGGTGTACTAGGACGCTTTTTTCCCAGAAAAATGACCAAGGGTGCAACGCCGCGGGGCGCAACCAGTAATTGCTTTGAATTTCGTAGTGCTGTCCTCTGATGTAAGAGTTTGTCAGGCCGCCCGAGGGCCTCTGACATGGCTAAAGTTTTACTATCAATCAATAACAGCCGAGAGCGAATTAATCAAAAGTGTATAAGTTAGGCGATAATTGTACCTATAACATTCTTAGCCAGGCTATAAAAACACAAACGGGTGGGTATTTCGGCGATGCAATTGTAATGAGTAGGTACGTAACGTAGTGCCGCCACTTTGTTTTAGTAAAATGTCAAGGCTGCTAAATATGGCGGCTGGTAATTATATGCTAATAAGACCTATTTAAATATTTTTACGGCTGTATTAAATATCTCCGGAGTTTTTTAAAACACTACGTTACTTGTCTGCACTGCGTCAGTTTGTAACTTCCCAAATCCTAAGAGTCCTAACCCAACAATGGGAACATAAATGTTAAAAATTACTTGGGATATATTCACTCTTCTAACTACTACTTTTTTTTTTTTTTCTTCTACTACTTTTAATTTAGTTAGACTATCTGTGACCGCGGCTTTGCTCGCGTGGTAATTTCTTTGATAAAATAATCCTATATGTTATTCCAGCGCGCTTACTCTTGAACCCAATACTAATTCTTATTCAATGTCAATTTCAATCCAATGTTAACACAATATTGAGTAATTACTGTACCCTTGAAAACAATCCTGTTAACATTGGATTGAAATTGGAATTGCGCTTGTATTGGCGAAGGATTTTGTCAGTACCATGAAGATAGTTGCTTTAGGCTCAGCAATAGGGACGTTCACATCTATCGTAAATCGGTAAAACAACCCTAAATACCCTTAAAAAGTCTAAAAACTGAGCTTTTTATTGAAAGAAAATAATAAAACATAGTTTAATTCACAAAACTATACATATTTTCCTTTTTAAGTAAAAAAATAGTAGTTTAATAATAAATTTATGTTTTTTTGGCTGAATGGTGCGTGTCCGTTGCCTATGACTATTAGACGTAAAAAAGTTCAAATCAAAACAAAACATTACAAGAGAAGTGGATAGGTATGGATGGGAATTTGAAGTGGATGGAGCACAAATTATAAACTTATGAAGTATTATAAGCTCCTCTCAACGTCCATAAATCACATACAACACAAGGGTGCGAATGCAATGCGTTTGCAGCGCGTCTTGCGATAAGCGCGCGTTATCAGCGCATGAAAAAGGCATCGTGTGCATAACTCTTATTTCATTTTTAAGTAATAATAATAAATAACTGGATTAGGTTTCATGTACCTACCTATATTAGTATCATTACTTAACACTGATGTTTTTAAAGACTATACTAGTTGTGGGCAACTTTTACCTTGTTGATTGATTTGATTTTCCTACATTCAGAGATTTATTTGTATCACACTAATTACAATTCACACTAATAAATGCAAGAGTTTGTGAGTGTGTATGTTTGTTACTACATCGCGCCCAAACGGCAGAACGGATTTTGATGTATACCTTTGGTTCTAGAAGACAAAAGACATAGATTACTTTTCATCATCATCATCAATTTTCATCATTGTTCACGCGGATGAAACCGCGGGGCGGGGCGGGGGGCATCATTCATACAATACTATAGTTAAGTTTGTATAAAAAATATTTATTAGACTGAGGTTTATAAAGACTAAAATGTAACTTCTACCTTGTTGTTAAAATACTTGTTGATTGATTTTATATTCCTTTATTCAGAGATTTACTAAAAGTAAGTGTATTTTATAACAGAAGTGTGAGTACTTTAAGTGAAATGCTAAACCTTCTTGAAGTATTATGACTGCTTAAGACTTACCTACCTAAAGAGGTATGCGTCTAGGCAATGCTATTTTGTATATGTTGACAAAAAGTTCTCTATTGTAGTTTTGGTAGGTATCCTAAATACTACTCACGTATAATAATAAATTTAAAATAATTTCAACTTTTTATGTTTATGTGCCATAATACTTTAATACAAAAATAATTAACTAACACTGTTTTATTTTATATATTTTTCAATTATTTAGGTACTTACATCTAAATCTCCAATAGTACCATGAAGAGGTAATAAACAGATAGGACAACAATATGTTCACTCATAGAAAATGCCTTGTCCATATAACGCATCATCCGACGTTCGGTTCGCCTTTGTTGAAATTGTAATGCATGATTTCGACGTAGGATATTGAACGCAAGAACCAAACGTGCCATTATATTGTCACAAAATGATCTAAAAACGCACAAAACTGAAATTTAATCACGGAAATGTTACTAATTTGCTATTGTCTTAATTCCGATTTCAACGCAATACCTAACCCAATACGCGGCTGTCCAAACAGCGTCAAGAGTGCCGATTTTGCTAAGATCAATTTCAATGCCAATATCATTTAGTTCTTTCAATATCCGCACAATATTGAATTAATTTGGCGCTAGATTGGCATTCAAGTGTGTTCAAGAGTACGAATTGTTATAATTCCAATACCGACCGATCGGAATTGTGTTCAAGAGTAAGGCCCCAGGACCAAAAGTACCTTTAAGGTACATTATACCAAATTATGTTCAGCCATCAAATAGTTTTTTATCGATTGCTCGGCTTCCGCTTATCGGATTGAGATTGAGTACACCAGTTTTTAAGTCAAACCCTAAGCTATCCATCAGTGAGAACCGCATATATCGCAATCGGTCCAATAGTTTTTACTTGATGAGCGAACAAAGACAAAATGAGGTGAGAACAGACAAACAAACAGACACCATTTAAAAAATATTATATTCTTGTTCAGTAACTTATTTTTTTCTCTCTTTTTCTTTTTAATCGACTTTTAAGGAAGTCCTCTGTATTTTTATTTTTTTGTATGTTTGTTACCTCATGTCTCTAAAAGTACCGAAACGATTTGAATAATATTTTTTTATTTGATCGTTTGGGACTCGGATTAGGTCCCATTTTATTTTTATCAAAATTGACTCAGTAATTGTTTAAGCAGCAGGATAAGGATGCAGGATTTCTGAACCAATTTGAATGATTCTTGTGTGATTTAAAAGGTTAGACTATCGTTGATCGATTTCTGAACTGAATTAGATGCTTATTTTTAGTTGATAGAATACACTTTCAGTTTTGTACTGTATAAATCTCAACAAAATTAGTTTAGTAGTAGTAACCGCTTCGAGTTTTGGCTTATTTGTTTTGCACCTACTTCAAAAAAACTCTTATCTTATGTTTTATTGGAATATAATACATTTTTAATTTTGATAAAGTGACATTGTTTTGGTTCAATTGTAATTATTTTATTATTTTTAGTGTTTGATTGCAAAATACCATTTTAAATATGAAGTAGTTTCGCATTATTACAAGTATAGATAATATAGATATGCGATAATTTGTGTGTTTATTAGTAGGTACCTATGTTTTTAACAGCGCTGAAACTATTGAACGGATTTTGATCAAACTTGGTTTATAGATACATTAGGTCCTGGAATTACACATAGGATACTTTCATCATCATCATCAATCCACGCAGGTGACACCGCAGAGCGCAGCTAGTATTATTATAAATGCGAGTCTTTGTGTGAGTAGGTATAGTATTTGATGTGGTTGTTAACACTGCTCCGAAACGGCTGAATGGATTTTAATGATTCTTGGCTCATACACTGAGAGGAGGCAGATTCTAAACATGGGAACTTATAATATAAAAAATATGGTCAGTTTTTTTTATACTACTGGTGGTAAGCGTCATAACCTGCCAATAACAATCGCATTATCACTCAGAACCCCAGATGGCAAAATATTTAGTGGCACTGCACTGCATTCGTCATCTACAAACTCAAAACAGTATAGTTGCACATACGAAACTGTTGCAGCTTGCTTCCCCCGGGCGTGAACTCCGTCTACCTGGAGATATTCGACGAGTGCTCCTTCACTATGGACGAGCTTATCGCCTGGTCGCATATCTCCATTCCACCTGCGGTCCTCAACGTAAGTACTACTAGCTACCTTCGTAAACATTTGGTAGTTTTCACTGGTATCGTTATGTTGTAAGAAAACGTGAGCAAAAAAAAGTTTGGTGAATTTTTGTAAAGGGCCAAACCAACAAGGAGAAAAAGTGAGGTTAGCATAGGACCTACACTTTCCATGCTTATTTTTAACACAATACATTTTAAAATTAACTATGAGGTTTCGAGTTGTTAATACAAACAAATTTAATAATGCGAGAAAAAAAACCCAAAAACCAAAAAATTGCCCTTCAAATCGAAACAATGAAATGTATACATTCTGAAAATTGTTGTTTCTAGGGTGAGACACACGAGGACTGGTATCCACTAAACGGTAAACAAGGAGACGGCGTGGAAGGAATGATCAACCTTGTACTCAGCTATTCCGTAAGTATCCATCATCACTTTGAGTTTATAGCTTGACTAGAAAAACAAGACATCAGTTCAAAAACGAAGTAAAAAATAGCCTATGACACTTGCGATGAAGACGAATCGATTGACACCTCGCTTGTCAAAATCGGACCAATAGGGGTGACACGATATGGTGGAACATCCACATACCCACATACATAATCATCATAATCATGCATCAACTATTATTTATTGTGATAGCGTTATTCTTTGGGCATAGCAACATTAGATAGATAGATGAACTCTTTGTTGAAACACCACAATACAGAAATATACAATTAATAAACTTTATCTATGTTACAATTGGCGGACATATGGCTTAAAGCGATCTCTTCCAGACAACCGTGGATTGAGAGATAGATAGATAGATAACTCTTTATTGCACTAAAGAAACTTAAAATATGGCACATTAACAATGAACTTAAAATAGTACAATCGGCGGCCTTATCACTAAGCAGCGATCTCTTCCAGGCAACCTTAGATTAGAAAGCGAGAACATGAACTTTAATGAACGATAGTGTGCATATGCAAGTATACATTTACTGAACAGAATAAATTTAGAGGATTAACATAAACAAATTACGAACAGTGGTTTTTCTTACAACAACAGCATAACTATATCATTCAAATTATACATCATAATTATTTATTTTCTTTATAATGTGCTTAAAGAAAATAAGTGTAATACCCTATAAGTGGATAAACCTTGAACGCTCAAACGGTAATCCTACTTATGGACACCGACCAGCTTATTTTAACTCCTCTGGTAGTGAACTACTTTTTGTAAACCTATATATTTTTTTAATAAAGCAGGAAGCAAGAAAAAATCTGAACAACAAAAAAATAGTCTTGGTGACTTAATACACGAACAGCATTTAATGAAATGGTGTGTTTGTTATAGTATCACGTAAAAACTACTGGACCGTTTGAAATTCGGATTCCAATGTTAAGATTTGAGTTAAAATCCGGTATTTTGCATCTAAACACGACGAGTAGAAGCCGAGCGATAACATACCGTTTGTCGGCTGAAGTAATTTGAATATCAAAATCATTCAAAATTTTGATATTTGTACTTTAGGTCCTGAAATAACAGTACTTTAATCCAGATAATGACCACGCGGGCAAAGCCGCGGGCGCAGCGAATCTAATAAATAAAGCAAAAGTAACTGTCACTGTGTTTGTTTGTTTGTCACGACACGACTAAAGGCCTGAACCGATCTTGGTGAATGGTGGTATAGATTGAACCCTGGGGAAAGGACATCGGATACTTTTTGTCGCGATAACTGTATTCGGCGTAAACGAAGTCGAGGGCAAAAGTTAGTTGGTAAGCAAGCATATCACTAGAGACCGGCTGGACCTCTTTTATATTTTTTGTTAAATGCTTGTAATAGTCCGAATAAGTATTGTAAGGAAAGATAAATTAATATTTTATATTGCATTTTGTATTATAATGGGTTTTGATGAAACTTGATATGGTAAGTATACATATAAAAATAACACATAGGATACATTTTATCTTTGTCCATGTCCACACAGGCCAAGCTAAATATAAAAAAGGGTCAATTCCACACCAATTACCTAGCCCCAAACTAGGATACCCTATACTATGGGCACTAGACAACGGATAAACATACATAGATACGAATATTACATCTATGACTCGGAAACAATCATCACACAAATGATTGCTCTTTGCGGGTTTCGAACCCGCGATCGTTGGTTGACTTCGCAGCACAGAAGAAATAATAGTACTAACGTACAGAAGGCTCACTCCGCTAAGACAATTAAATAAAAAGCGACTCTTGCCGCCACTCAATAAAGTGCAATTCAGCTCGCACGACCTTGCTTATCATTTTATATGCGTCTCTGTTTCTAACGCGTAAGTCTATCTCGCGGCAAAACCAAGGATAGAGTAACGCGGGCGATACAGAAATTAGCGCGCGCAAGTACATCGAATGAGACTGGCCTGCTTCGCAGTCCAGGGACATTAAACACTACCAACCGGTCATCAAAAGCTAGCGTAACAAGTTTTTGAATAAACAGATGAATGAGTGATGTTTCCTTGTGTTGCAGGTGGGCCCGGCCGCTGTGGCCACGTTCCCCCCCATGCTGGTGGTGCCGAGCACGGGCATGGGGTACGCGGCGATGCCAATGTACCCCGCGCCGCAGCAGATGCCGCTGCCGCAGCAGCCGCCGCCGCCGCCGCAGCAGCCGCCCGTCACGCCCGAACAAATACAACAAGTAATGTCTTACCCTTCGATGAAAGATACAAATAAAGATCACTTAATACTTACTATTATTCAAAATGCGATCACGCGACTATTTGTGGTGTGCGTGTCGCGTGGTCGCGTTATTTGTAGTCGATTAGTTATGTGTGCTGCCCCGGCTCAAAACTATGGACAGCTTCTTACTTTTTGTGATGATTAAGTTTAGTTACCTATTTGCCAATTAAAGAAACCGTCTCCACTATAAGCGGGCCATGCGCGGAGTTTTGGTGGAACACGAATCGGGCGAACTTAGTGAATCCTTATTTGTTTCTTTCATCGAAGGTCTTAAATCAATAATAATATTATGGGGCTCTTTTTTTTGGGCCGCTTAACCCAAGACTGTATATTATGAGGCATGCCTTTTAAGTTTTGTCGTTTGAAGAAAAAAAACAACTAGAACTTTATAGTATTTTTTATTGTTTTTCAAAGTATTCACCGCGTAGCTTAATACACTTTTCCATTCGCTCAAACCAGTTATTATAACATTTATTCCACTCTAAAGTGGGGGTGTTCAAAATGTCTGATTTGAAAGCGTCGACTACTTCTTCACCGGACTGGAACCTATGACCACGAAGACTTTTCTTAATGATAGGAAATGTAAAGAAATCGTTAGGGCTTAGGTCAGGACTATATGGAGGATGGTCAAGAATTTCTACTTTTTCCTGCTTCAAATACTCAATCGTTTGACGAGCGCTGTGTGAGCTTGCGTTGTCGTGGTGCAGGATGATGCGTCGCTTTGAGTTAGATTTTCGAAGTTTGGCGATGACTTGTGGTAAACAAACTGTGGTATTCCACTCTGCGGTAACCGTTCTACGATCTTCAAGTGCAATAGTCGCAACATGGCCGGTTTTTCCAACGAACGTGGCTACCATCTTCTTTGAAGTGCTTCGAGAACGAACAACTTTAGTCGGCTTTGGCTCGTTTTGAAAGACCCAGACTGTAGATTGTTGTTTGGAATCAGGATCGTAGGCATAGATCCAAGATTCGTCACCACTGATGATGTCGTAGACGTGATTTGACTCTCCTCGGTTAAACCTTTGCAGAGTTTTCTTACACCATCTGACGCGGGCCGCCTTGTGATCGTCGGAAAGCAGATGCGGTATCCAACGGCAAACTAGCTTTCTCACACCAAGTGCTTCATGAGAGAATCGTAGCTTCCAAACTAATGAACCGACTTTGATTCGGTTTTTATGTTTCAAAGCTGATGTGATCGAGATGGTTCTTAGCTATATGAGGAGGGCGTGAGTTGAGTAGGGGAGTGAGAATCGTGATTGTTCTTAACTATAATGAGGGGAGAGGGGGATTCGTAGCTCGAATGGACTGATTTTGATGCGGTTTTTATGTTTGAAAACGGATGTGATCGAGATGCTTCTCTTAGGTATGAGATGAAAAGATGAAAAAATTATTATATACATTTTTAATTTGTGCTTGTTGTAAACTTACTACAACATGCCGAAAATTATCATTTTGTACAATAACAAGCAAAGAAAAATTTGTAAAGCAGTTTAAAGGTGCGAATGGTGAATGATATTCTCCGAAATACATCTTAATATTTTTCTACGTTTATTACTTATAATATCTACAGAGTTTTGACAGAAAAAAAAACTCACCGAATGGCTGAAAAAAATATGTTCTCAAGTTTTCTATCACTAGTTAGCGTAGCTTCCAAGAGATCCGTTGTTAAAAAGTGTTCCTGTAGATTACTTATAATGAAGCAGTTACAAATAATATGTTCTCAACTTTTCTATCACTAGTTAGCGTACAAGAGATCCGTTGTTAAAAACTGTTCCTGTAGATTACTTATAATAAAGCAGTTACAAAAAATATGTTCTCAAGTTTTCTATCACTAGTTAGCGTAGTTTCCAAGAGATCCGTTGTTAAAAAGTGTTCCTGTAGATTACTTATAATGAAGCAGTTACAAATAATATGTTCTCAACTTTTCTATCACTAGTTAGCGTACAAGAGATCCGTTGTTAAAATCTGTTCCTGTAGATTACTTATAATAAAGCAGTTACAAAAAATATGTTCTCAAGTTTTCTATCACTAGTTAGCGTAGCTTCCAAGAGATCCGTTGTTAAAAACTGTTCCTGTAGATTACTTATAATAAAGCAGTAACAAAAAATATGTTCTCAAGTTTTCTATCACTAGTTAGCGTAGCTTCCAAGAGATCCGTTGTTAAAATCTGTTCCTGTAGATTACTTATAATAAAGCAGTTACAAAAAATATGTTCTCAAGTTTTCTATCACTAGTTAGCGTAGCTTCCAAGAGATCCGTTGTTATAAACTGTTCCTGTAGATTACTTATAATAAAGCAGTAACAAAAAATATGTTCTCAAGTTTTCTATCACTAGTTAGCGTAGCTTCCAAGAGATCCGTTGTTAAAAACTGTTCCTGTTGATTACTTATAATTAAGCATTTACAAAAAATATGTTCTCAAGTTTTCTATCACTAGTTAGTGTAACTTCCAAGAGATCCGTTGTTAAAATCTGTTCCTGTAGATTACTTATAATAAAGCAGTTATAAAAAACTAATTATATTAAAAAATGTCTAATGGACTCGAGGACATTTGTTCGCGCATCACTTAAAAAATAATAAACCGATTGAAATACGGTTTTCATTGTTGGATATCTTGGATTTGACTTAAAAGCAGAGAATCTCGATGCAATGAGTAGACGTCGAGCAATAGATAAAAATATATTTGACAGCTGAACGAATTTTGATGAATGTACTATAAAGGTACTTTTGGTTCTAGAATAACACATAGGATACTTAAATATCAGAAAAACATCCACGCGGGCAAAGCTGGGGGCGCAGCTATTTAATAAATAAATATAAATATATTCGGGACAATTCCACAACAATTACCTAGCCCCAACTAGGATACCCTGTACTATGGGCATTAGATAACGGATAAACGTACATAGATACGAATGTAATATCCATGACTTCGAAACAAACATTTCTGCTCATTACACAAATGATTGCACATAGCGGGATTCGAAACCGCGACCATTGGTTGACTTCAAAGTCAGGGTCACTAACCATTCAGCCAACCGGTCGTAATTAACCTGTGGACGATTGCTTTTTTGTTTTTTTGGGCTATTTTTTAAATGTAGAATGATTAAAAGATTTTGCATACTCAAAATTCGCATTTAGGGAAGGTAAATGACAAAGTTTTTTTAACTTATTTTTTCTTTTTCATTTTTGCAAAAATAAACTCGTATATCCCGTACGGGATACCGATAGCCGACAGGTAATATAACTACTAGCGACCTGCCCTGGCTTCGCAAGGGAAATTCGAAAAATAAAGAAGTGATATGTGAAGTTCTCGCATACTCACTCCGCTTGCTACGTTTAGGTCTCGTATGCTCGTATTATGTATATAAAATGTATAAACCTTCAGTTAAAAATGATCTAACTGATGGTGAAAACCGCATAAAAATCCGTTGCGTGGCTTAGGAGGAGTTAGCGGCCAAACAGACAGACATATAGACAGACGCGGAAAGCGACTTTGTTTTATACTACGTATTGATATTGATAATGTAGTACATAAACATACGACTTCCTTTCCTTTCCAGATCGAGGAAATGTTCCCGAGCATGGACAAAGAAGTGATAAGGTCCGTGCTGGAAGCTAACCGCGGGAACAAGGATGCCACCATCAACTCGCTGCTGCAGATGTCGGAATAGACGCATTGTAACCCCCGTTTAGGCTCCTCGCTGTTTACATATATATCGTGGCGATGTTTCAACCCATGCACCAGGTGGGTAAAGTACGGATGCCAGGAAGAATTTCGTACATTGACCCCTAATTACTTATCTCTGCATCTCGCGCACTATTGTATTGCTGTCATGCTCGCACATTAGTAATGCGCGAGCAATAGAGATAAGTAATTAGTGCTCATTGTACGAAATTCCTTCTATATAGTGGCCGGGCTTTAGCTGTTGTTGAATCATTGTGGTGATAGGATGGGCCATACCCAAACTTTTTAGAATCATAGGGATTGTTTTATTAAAACTTCAGTAAAGGTTTTTTCGCTTTTTTCGCAGCTGTGCCAGTAACTATTAATCACATACATTAAGAACATTATAATATAACACAAATATAAAATTTTAGCAATGCCAAATGTTGCCTCTGTTGATTAGAAACAAGTACATCATCAAAGTAAGAAAAAAACACGACAGCCCCGCCAAAAAGGACATTGCCAAAAAATTGCCTGTTACTCGAAGGGATGTAAGGATAGGATTCTAACGATACCCCATACATCCAAATCTGTTCAGGCATTTAGAAGTTATGGTGGAACAAGGAAACTCACATACAAGGGTCGATTAACTATTTTTTGTACATTATCGGCGTGATGTAGTAATCATATATTCTAATAAAGTAGAAAAGGAAAGTCAAAAAAACGATCATTTTTATTTTACTTATTGTATTTACAAAAAGAAATGTACAAAGAATAGTTGATCGACCCTCATACATGAATACTAAAAACATTAAACTCTTTTATCGGACAGTCGTGTAATAAAAAGATTTGGGCGTAAATTATGTAGACGCTCTGTTAAAGGCCAAACATGAGGCGTAACTAGTGCGCGTCAAGGCGTCAATAATATTGAGGACGCTTTCTGTTTGACAGATATCAACTTGAATAGTACAACATAACGCAGCCCTAGTATGCGGCGCTATAACGCTTTGACACGCGCCAGGTACGTCTACTGTTTGTCCAGGCCTTCATTGACTCACTGCGGGGACTTCTTCCATTCCCCTTCCCCCTTAACGTGCGACGTATTATGAATGACCCCTTTCCTCACTACGATGTTTACTTTTTCCGTTAGGGGATATGCCGAAATTCCCAATTTATTTAAATAATAATAATTTAAATCAAATTATATTCTTAATGCCGAACGACGAGTACATCTTCACATATAATAACGTCTAAACGGGGTTATACTGTTATCAATTTAATTGTAATTACCTAAGTAATAAAATTATCGATTTTTGTATATCGCTAACTTTTTAAATAATATGTATAACATTTTTATTGTAAGGCTGAGTGCTGGCGATCGCCTCCGCCTAAAGTTTTAATGACTGTTATTATAATAGGAAATAGTTTTCGTTACATATTCATACTATAATTGTATAGCATGTCCTCATATTGGCCGGGATTCTGGTTTTGTCGTTTCAATATTCGAGAAAACAACAAACAACTGAGTTGGTTATTTTCTCGAAGATTTTAAACGGTGCTTTCCGAGTTATTTAAATACTGTATTTTTTGAGAGACGATACTTAAAATTATACGAGATTTTGTACAATTTCCGAAAAACCGTTTATTTAAATGTAAAATCAATGATAATGTCCCGAATATATTATTAAAATTAATTTATAAAATTAAATTAAAAGAAAGCTTTTAAGGGTTATTTTTGTTGCTTTGTAATTTTTACGTTTTTCTTCTTTTTTCCATATTTTTTTTGCCTTTTCTCTTTTAAAAATTTAAACTTATTTTTTTCCTTTAATTTTTTACCTTTCTCTATATAACTTTTTATTATTATTATTATTACATTGTCATCGCTTTGTGAGCTACCCTGAAAGTTTCAGCAAGATAGCTAATCGGGAAGTGCTCGAAATTTGAATTGCAAGATTCCAGAACAGACAAAATACATACATAGATACAAGTGAAGTTAAATAAAAGTTTAAAATAATGAATACGCATTCCCGGCGCAAAACATAGGAGAGCAATATTTTCAAGCATTAATTCTAACTGTGCGTATTTCCAATAAGAAGTGTCAGATTGTTACAATTATATTTTCATGAAGACCTAATGAATCCAACTTTCTAATAATATTATTATTAACATGGAAAAAAAAAACACCTTTGATTTCGCGCGCAGGAGCTGAGTCTATTTCATTGCTCTCGAGTGTAGTTATATAAATTAGAAAAAAACAGAAATTGAAGACTTTTTTCAGATTCACTTTTCTTACTCAGGCCAATGTGAAGACCGCTTTAAATTAGTATTTTGAATTAGTTAGTAGAATTAAAATTGCTTGTTCGCAATTTTATTTTCTCACACTTATTATTATGTAATACATAAATGAATTATTATTATATAGTTATACATTATACTTGAAATATAATTAAGGTGCTTACACGATGTAAATTAATGTTGTATCGACATACATTATTAGGACTTTAATTTTGCTCAACAATTTTAATTTTACTTTCAGCCAATAGCGGCTCGAGTTGCTGCTTTTGGTATTCCAAATATTCGATTTAAAATTGGATGCTTAGTTTTTTTTATAATATAGCTATTATAAATGTAGATATTTCGTTTTCCGTATGTTAGTTATGACCTGATTGAAATTAAATGATAATTACAAGTGAGCATAACTGAGTCCTTCTGCGGTAGTGAAGCGGTGCGGGAGGGGAGGGGTTAACTAACGTGACGGTTAACACTCTCCTCTCGCACTCCTCCACTACCGCGAGGGCTGGAGGGGTGAACCTACTCAATTATGCGCTACCCCCGTAACACTGAATGTTAAAACATGATCTTTTTACAATTACCTTTTGACAATCTCACTTGATAGTATTCAACGCCTCATAGCAGCAAAAAGTTACCGAATTTCACTGGTAAATGGTTTTAAATGCTATTTATCCATTTCGTAAGTTGTTGTGTTCTGTACATTGTATTGTCATTTTAATACAAATATTTTGTTAGCATTTGCAATGTTAAAACTATTTAATTTTGAAGCGATAAAGGTCCCTGCTTCTGTAAATATTGTCACAACTTACAACCCAAATCCATTGTCTAGTTTTCATTATTACATGAAACTGGTCAACCTTTATGGCCTAACCAAGGAAGTTATATGTACTTACGTACAACTGGAACGATATCTCTCATATACAAAAGTGGTCTCACCGAAAACGTAATTTAAAAAGAAAATGCGAGAAAAGGAAGTATACGTTAGGTCGGAAGTCTCTTTCTCTCTAGTTCAAAGTTTCAGAGTTTTCGCACAGACTAAAATAAACTTTCGAAATAATCATCGCAAAGACAACTGTACCAAAGAGGTCACCTACTTAATATATTTACATAGTGCATCCTCTTTGGTT
This sequence comes from Alsophila aescularia, assembly GCA_946251855.1. Classification (NCBI taxonomy): domain Eukaryota; kingdom Metazoa; phylum Arthropoda; class Insecta; order Lepidoptera; family Geometridae; genus Alsophila; species Alsophila aescularia. The sequence continues at coordinate 13,690,386 of OX276381.1, forward strand.
TCTGATGAGATTTTAAATACTATTCTGGAAATTAAAGAAGTTATTGTCCTATTTGTCTTACGAAATATTTGCTGTCATCTGAGATTGGCACTATAAATAAGAAAGTCAACAAGAGCTACTGCTCAACTTCCTTGTCTTTTTTATTTTTTATCTCTTGGCTCTGCCGTACTTTGGTTTGCGCCGATACAAAGCGCCCCCATTGAGCGTCCATGGAACTAAAATTGACATTGTTTCATCTCCTGACTCTATTCACAGAATAAATAATACCTAGTACAAATACGTTAGTTCCGTGGACGCTCACTACTGCTATCAGCGCCATGATGGCTCAAATGCTCTCATTGCGACTTGCGACGTTAGTCATAAGCCTTTATAGAGTACGTGAAGTAATATGCAGTTGTCTATCAAAGAGTATACAAATTTGTCTATGACCATTTGTCAGACTACCAAACATGCCCAGACCGGCGCAGACGCTTGTATAGTTTATAATAAGAAAATAGTTTATTGTATATTCTAGAATCAAAGATTGGCACTGTACATACAACTGTATACTTGCACAAGTATCACACTTTAATTTCATCAAGTATACTCAGTTTACACAAGTCTTATTTTCATACAAATGTGCGCACGTATTGCAATTACACGCACGAAGCGTTATATTGGGTTATATGAAATTTGACAGGACAGGAATCTTGTTCATTACATTTTTGTTTATTAGGTTTTCTATTTATTTATTGGAACTGGATGAAATTGTTATTTAAATATTTTAAAGGGATGTTGTACGAGTATTCCCCACGGCTTTTTCGGCTGCACTTCGTGCCAAAATGAGTTGCCATCGACGCGGAGATTGCTTTTAACCAATTATATTGTTGTATTTATTTGTAACTTTACATTGTATAAAATAAATTATTATAATCAAATATGTTTTTGTTTTATTCAAGAACGAGCTGTACCGGCGGCTTCGCACGTGTGGTCATTTCTCTAGGTTAAAAGTACTCTATGTGCTATTCCAAGACCTAAAATACCAATTTACCAACTTTTGCTCAAAACTCCTTCAGCCGTCAAGTTTTTATCGGTTGCTCGGCTCCTACTCATCGGATTGAGATACCAAGTACATCAGTGATCAGTTCTTAAGTCAAATCCTAAGCTATCTAACGATGCGCGAACAAACAAGCAGACAGACACGATTTAAAAAAAAGTTATATTCTTGTTCAGTAGCTTATTTTAAGTACCCTAGACATTTTTTTTAATGATTATCTCCTTAGACTTTTTCGTACTTGTTGCTTACTAAAAGTATAGAATAACTTTAGATTTGCCAACGCCTTCGTTCATCAGTTTCCAGTTGGAGCTTTTTTCGAAGGGAAACGCTATATTGTCCGGGAAAAAATAATCTAAGCTTAGGGCGGAATTACAAGTTAGGAGAAATTGTTAAATAAAACGTTTTTTTTTTTGTCATAACTGTTTAATGTCCTAATGCTATTTAGATACGACTTTCTTTCTTTTCTTCTGTCCTTCCGCTGGGACTTTGGTTCTAACATTTTCAGCTTTCCTCTTTATCTTTGTAATTTTTCCAATAACGTTCTTGAATCGGTCGTCTCTCTTCATGAGAGTTTTGGTGACTTGCTTCAAACCTTGTTTGATGGAAGCGTCTATGTCGCGATCGCCTTCGTTTGGCTGTAGACGATCCTCGGTTCTGTCGACATCTTGCTTCTTGATTTGAGATTGAATCTGTTGTATTTTGGCTAGCTTAGCCTTTTTGGCGGCTTTGATCCGTTTGCGGCGCATTTCTTCGAGCCTGCAAGTAAAAGTTGTCACTGATCTTATTTCTGTCTTTATTCATCTACATGGTTGTCTGGAAGAGACATTTAATGGGCGTACCCATTGAATTTGGTGTTTCATTATCATCATCAACCCGAAAACTTCCACAGCTGAACCTGGGCCTCCTCCATAATAAGGGGGTTTAATACCAACCTACGGAAAATGCAGCTGATTTCCGTAAAATTTTGGTGTTTCAATACTGTTTTGTTTAGTTCGATATTTCATTTCCCGAAACTACACAAAAAAAGGCGGGCGGACGAAGCTGTGGTAGGTAACATTAGAAATCATTTATTTTTAAAATCGTTAGACCAGCTTGTTTTTTTTTCTCGTATGAGTTAGTGCTGGCCTCTGGTGTTAGAATTAGTCAGGCCGCCCGAGGGCCTCTGACATGGCTTAACAACTGCTATTAATAAGAGCCGGGCCCTCTCCGAAGCACGATGGAAAATCGCACATAAATTAGAAAAGTAATTAGTGCGGAGCCTAGGGCCAAACCGGTATCGTTGTATTCTAAATAGCTCTATTGTACCGTTACCAATCGCTAAGTATAATGCAGTCGACGATGGTACGCTTACGGCTTATTTTATTGCTCTTTAGGTGATTTTTACTCTGTACTTATTGCTAAAAGTATTTAAGAGAGTCCTCACCCCTCCTGCATGACGTCAGGGTCGACGCCTGCCTGCAGCCAGCGCTTGATCCTGTAGTTCTTCGTCCGCTGTTCAAACTCCTCGTTGTCCAGCTGGGCCTCCTGCTCGCGGCGCGTCACGCTCACTGTCGTGAACACCTTCACTGCTTCGTCGTCTGGAAAAAGCAACATTCTTCAACCCGTAGTCTAAACAAACAAGCTCAGTTTTTCCCGCTATGGACAATGAGATTGCGCGCGTTGCCGAATTAGGAAGATAAAGATGCCCATAATGGGCCCACTACACTACGGCCGTTAGAACTAGACCGCCCTAAAGTTAGCCGCTTGGCAGCGCAATAGACAATTTAGCTCCCAAAATACGATATTGTGCAGCCAAACTCAGCATAGCTCGCGCTGATCGACTTTTGGACCAGCCTTTCAGCTCCATAGGTCACGTGTCATGTTTTGTTGTAAGGTAAAACATAGTCAATAAAGTATAGTTTTATCATTTTACAATTATCACCTTCTAAAGATGGGTTTAAACAAATCGAATATAGATCTATAGAATGAGATAAATAGTATGAGCATTTGTTCGTTTGGTATAAACACAGCAAGAAAATATAGTTTATTACCCAGTCAAGACTAACCTAACTAAATTATTAGCCTGCCAATAGCTGCTAATAAAATAATCGGTTGTTCAGTTCAGCAACCTACCAATAGAGGGCGGTACCGTCCACGTAAGACGGATTTAAAGACTGAAGGACTTTGGCTGCCTGTTTAGTGGTCACGGTAGCCGAATTGGTTAAAGGTAAATGCCGCGCAGAGGCTCGGTTTGTGTGAGTTCAAGTCCCGTCCGTTCAATTTTTTCCTAAAGAACATCTAAAGCAATAAGTACGAATAGGTCTGTACAAAGATAATTAAAAAAAAATGCTCTAGGGTACTTAAAATAAGCTACTGAACAAGAATATAATATTTATAAAAATCGTGTCTGTCTGTAACTTAGTTTGTTTGTGCCACGTAAAAATTTCTAGACCGATTGCGATGCGGTTTTGTTGGATACCTTAGGGTTTGCCTTAAAAACTAGTGTACTTAGTATCTCAATCTGATTAGTAGCAGCCGAGCAATAGATAAAAACTTTTTGACGGCTGAAGGAATTTTGATCAAAATATTGGTAGGTATATTGGTATTTTAGGTATTTGAATAGCACATAGAGTACTATAAGCCTAAAAAAATGACCACGCGTGCGAAACCGCGGTTACAGCTAGTTATTAATAAAGTATCGTACCGTCAATCTTGTACTCCGTGAGCTTAGCCTTGATCTTATCTTCGATCTCTCCGAGCCGCAGTATGTCGTACGGAGTTATCAGAGATACAGCCATCCCGCTCCTACCCGCTCGTGCGGTGCGCCCTACCCTGTAACAACAACATTATGCACTCGTTTAAGTACATTTTCAAGGCCTACCGGAATCACCCCATGTATGTCCTTACATGATTTACAAAAAAATCGCTATGTTAGTAATTTTAGCCTCTGGATTGGTGGACTGGACCTGGCTATGTTACTGAACTGTAGTCATGCGAGATAGATTGGCAATGATTTCATTTTCAGCTCACTTACTATTTGTGAAGCATACAAACAATGTTGCTTTTAAAATTATATAAATTAATCCACAAGAATAATGAAAATTTTGGCCATTGAAACTTCAAATTAATTTGTCAAAGAAGTTTGCTATTGGCTAGTAGTAAAACACGGCCGCGATAGATGGATAAATTCGTACAATGAGCCCTCACTACAAACACAACTCGCACATATGCGCGAGTGCAACGGCAATACACTTTTATGCGCGAGCGATAGAGATAAGTACTGAGGGGTCATTGTACGAATTTATCTGTGTATCACGGCTGAGCTTTAGTAAATTATTAAATTATATTGATATGACGTACATATTCCTACAGAACTATATAAGTTTATAAAATAATAATAAAACATATTATGTTAATCCCTTAAAACTTTGGTGATACATTTTGTTCTGATAAAAATATAAGCACCTACAAGCAAGCATTTTCGTGTCTTTTATTAGGGTCTAACGATATACAAAAATCAACACTGGTGTTGTTTTGGTCAAAATAACTAAGCTTGTGATAAAATTTATGAATAAAAATGAAATAACTCCGAAAATATCAAACATCGCGGAACATGCATGGGGACGATCCGGCAAGCAAGGTCCCCTGCCTCCCATTTCCTTGTACAATATTTCCTGCATTAATAGCCTGTATTTTATTAAAAACTTTTTTTTACTTCACTTTTATGTATGTATGTATCTATGTATTTCTGTCTGTCCTGGAATCTTGCAATTCAAATTTCGAGCACTTCCTGATTAGCTATCCGAATTTTCAGGGTAGCACTCAGAACGAGGTAAATGGAATTTAATTGTAATTTTTTAAATTATACTTATTTTTCTGTAGTCTGTACCTGTGAATGTACTCCTTAGGTTCCATCGGCAGCTTGTGGTTGACGACCAGGTCCACAGTGGGGATGTCCAGGCCTCGCGCAGCCACATCGGTGGCCACCAGCGTGCACTTGAGGTTGCTGCGGAACTGCGTGAGCGCGCCCACGCGCTCCCTCTGCCGCATGAACCCGTGGAGGCACACGTTGTCCATGGAGATGGCGTTCAGCATCATTGAGAGGACTTGGCATTCTCTGGAGACAGGAATAAATAATAAGATAAGATAAGATAATCATTTATTTAATAGAAAATATTGCACAAAAAACCATTACATCTACAGATTGTGAAAAAACAAAATTAAATCAATTTAAAAATTAAACTATCAGAATACATAAATATAACAAAACAAATTGAAACAGTAAATTAAAATATTGATCACATTTTAGTACAGTTAGGTGTTTATGTAGGTAGACAAGTTGTGTTGACTACGGGCCCCAAACTAGGCAACGCCTGTATCTTGGGAACCCAGACCAACTGTTGCCAAAATTATTAATACGCATGGTCTATACTTGTTCACTTACAACAGTCTTAACAGTTACATTATTCAAAAATAAATAAATAAGGCAGGCATAAAAAATAATAATAATAGGGCAGGCAACACAAATAAGAAAACGTAATTAGATTGGTATCACATATACAAAATTTGCCTATTAGATTAATAATATGAATATATTATATAAAAACAGAAAAAAAAAATGAAAAAAAAAATGTAGGTTAGTGGAGTATGGATTAGCTATTTAGGATTAATATTAATGTTCTAATGAAAGTACGGAAAATGTATGGGAACAAAACAATTCATGGAAAATATATAAAAATAATATTTTGTAATTTATTCAACATCATTGAATCGAAATTACTGTTGCTAATAAATTGTAACAACATTTAGGAAAACAAACCAATTATTTAATTATTGTCGAGTAGGTGGGTACACACAAATTATAAAGCGTCGACGCGTTGCCCCTATGAATCCAATTATAACCTATCAGTAATAATAGGTATAATGTATAAATTATACCTGGTGTAGGGCTGAGTTAGGGTAAGTGCAGAGATATGAGTGTATGAGAATAGTGGGCATGTGCAAGAGTAAATGTGAGGCGAGTAAATGTGTTCTAAAACAAATATAAGGTTTTGTCCAAACTCAAAAATTGCGCTATTTGGTAAAAACAGTGCGTGATCTGGTTGTTTACGTCATAAATATCCTTATCTATTGCAAAACAGAAACACTCATCAACGTTGAAAGAGATCCAGAGATATCCTGGCATCAGCTAAAATAAGTTAATTCACATTGCTCAAAACCCACCAGACTTAACAAGTCTTTCTGTACTGTCATAAGATAGCGAAAGTAGCCATCTTTTCAGTTTCGATTTAGCCTCGGCATACGTACAATCTTTGAGGGTAATAATTTTGCAAACTGCATTGTAGGTATAGATGTGTACGTATTTCGGGAGGCGACCGGCAAACGTAGATATAAGTTTTGGGAGCAATTGCCGTACTGGTCGGTGAGAAAGTTTCCTAATTTGATGTTGAATGGAATAGGAGTGTCTTTTAGCAAATGCACGCATGACAAACAGCTGACGAACACGTAGAACAGATGCCTCATTGTAAAGCTTGTCGGTGGGGAATCGGCGCGGCTTACACAGCATAACCTTGAGAATTGCTCTTTGGGCACGCTCAACCTCAAGCATGTGGGATTTAGCTGCCCCACCCCATACTCATATGCAATATTGGAGAAGCGACTGACATAGTGAGATGTATACTAACTTCCTTACTTCAGGGCTTGCAGCGGGACACATTTTTTTTGTTAGATAAATGAGCTTGCGCACTCTTTTTGATAGAACAGTGATATGTTTTTTAAACGATAGCTTCTGATCTATCGTTACACCCAGATATTTAGTGGAGTCTACTTTTTCGATTCTTTTGCAGGAACAATTAGATTGAACTGAGTGAGAGTTCACAAAAGGGCAGTAATCATCATGGATCTTAAGTTGTGCTATAGTTGGACCGGTGGCTCGAGTAATATGAAAAGCAATAAAATTTGTTTTCTTGACATTCAAGGTAAGCAAGTTTATATCGAGCCAACGGGTCAGCTCCGACAACCCCTTTTCCGCTGCTGTCACAGTATTCTGCCAATCATTTCCATGAAAAATTGCAACCGTGTCATCAGCGTAGCAAATCAATTCTGTTTTAGGCAAAGTCAACTTGAAGATGTCATCCATATAAATGGTAAAAAGAGTCGGAGCCAGAACGCTGCCCTGTGGAACACCAAACGTAATGTTCATCTCCCTACTCGTGAAATCCTCAACTCTAACACATTGTCGTCTGTTAGTTAAATAGCTTGCAAACCACCTGAGAGCGATGCCTCTTATGCCAAAGCATTCCAGTTTTTTAAGAAGTAATGGAGTTGACACAGTATCGAATGCTTTGGCAAGATCGAGAAAGACCCCAATGCATCTCTGACCCCCATCTAGATGAGAAGACACGGTTTCGGTTAGTAGCTGAACTGCATCTTCAGTTGATTTGCCACGCCGGAATCCAAATTGTCGTCCCGACAACAAACTGTACTTCTCAAGAAAATCCACCAATCTCTTGTTTGCCACTTTTTCTAGGATCTTGGACAGAATACATAAGAGCGATATTGGCCTGTAATTATCAGGGCTTGACTTGGGACCATTTTTATGAATAGGAGTTACTGTAGCTGACTTCCAGCAATCGGGCAAGACTCCCGTCGCCAAGTTTAGATTGCAGATGTGTGTTAGTGGCTCCAATATAGAATCTTTAGCATATTTTAGGGCAAGTGCCGTAATGGCATCAATACCCGGGGCGCTGTCAGATTTTAGATCAATAATAATTCTGTTAATTTCATTGTGATCAACAGGAGCGAAAAAGAGAGAGTTTGAGCTTTTACTGTCGAAGGAGACCCCTCTACATAGTGACTCCTGTGTTGTTTCCAATTTCAGTAAAATTTTTGAGGCTAAATTAGCTCCTATATTAGCAAAATGATTGTTACAGCTATCAACGGACTTCTGGGGAGAACTCTCGGCCCGCAAAAGTTCACGAGAATGTTTAATACGATGTGGAATGTTACAAATGTCTCTAATTGTTTCCCAGAGCTTTTTAGGGTTTCCGTGGCTTTCTGTTAGCTTTTTGTTGTCGTGATCTGCCTCGAATTTGTGTAATAAATTATTACAATAGTTTCTGTACCGAATGTATGTCTGTTTTAAAATTTCATTATTAGGTGTTTGACGAAGCTGTAAATGCATTCTATCGCGATTTCGCATGCATTTCATCAAACCGGGGGTAATCCAAGGTTTAAGGTTGAATTTTGACCTGCTAACTTTCTTTCTATTTGTGTTCTTTTGAATAGAATCAATCAAAATTTTGTTAAAGGCAAGTACCGCCTCATTTACATTTTCCGAATTTAAAATATAGTGCCAGTCATTGCTCATCAGTTCTTTAGCTAATTCGTGAAAATTGGTTTTAATGATGAATTTATTCCTTTTACAGGACTTCTGCTTGTTTAAAGTAAAACCTATCACCAGCATATCATGGTCTGTTAAGGAACTTTTACATACTAGACCAAGAGATTTACCGTTACATTTTATAAAAGCATGATCCAGACAGGCTTTACCCCTTGTTGGTTTTGTTATTTATTTATTTATTCATAGGAAGACCAACAGCTTAAGTAACAAAGTTGAAATTTTATTATACGCGCCAGAGAGCCAATTACAGCAAGAAGCCCTTGTTCTGCCATTAGGCACTGGTAAGATGCATTATCGTTACTTGGCGACTCGTCCAATATATTTATATTCATATCACCAGTAACCAGGACAGACTTCCGGCCTTCAATGCTATCTAAAGTAATTTCCAGTGAACTGAGAAATCTGTCTAGGCTACAGACAGATGGCGATCTGTATACACCCACGACCTCAAGGACATTTTCTATACACACAATTAGGCAATTAGCGTCATCGAATGCAGGCTCTAAAGCATTTGCAGACCAACAATTTTATACATAAATTGCAACTCCACCACATTTGTTTATGAAGTTCTTAGTGTGGAAGACATTGTAGCCGAGTAGCTGGCTTATTTGACATGTCTCTTGCAACCAACACTCAGTGAGAACCAGCGCATCAAAATGGAAATTAAAACGCTTCAAAGTCGTTAAAAGTGACAGAAAATTGCATTGAGGGCTTCTGATATTGCATGTTAGGGTTTTAAAGTTATAAGGTGTGATTAAATCTTCACAGAGATCAGGTATATCGATAGTGCGACAATTTATATATAGAGTTTCGTCGATATCATCATATAAGTTCAAATTAGCCATCATCAAAAAATGTAAAGTATGTATGAGATGAGTGGCTGTATAGGAGACTTGTCGCACATTTATATTCAATAGTAAATATGAGGTTTTTCATTACAGAGGTGAGTATGTTACTGGATCGTTCTTGGATTGTTTTAAGGCTTCTTTCACTTTTGGAGAGCCATGCTGGTGCCGACAAAAAGCAAAGGCAGTTTTTGATTATTGATAGAATGCATTTGAAGCTTAAGTACTCAGATTGTAGTAAGGATTCCAATTTTAAAGTTAAAAGAGACAGCTTTATAATATGTTGTTGATAGATAGGTGCAAAGTAACAAATTTTGAATAAATGCATTCCTAAACGGAATAGAACAGAGAACAAATAAAATATATTATTTAGGTAAATATGATATAAGGAAGTGACGAGCGCCAAGCAGCACCAAGCTGAACGGTTAGTGGGCGTTCTGAGGTAGTAATGTGGAGTTGCTCGGCCTGCTTGAAGACAGCAAACGATCCAAATCCTTTCGGAGTTTTGATGGCAATAGCGGGCTTCCCCTCTTCTCTTCGCACGTGCACTCTGCCATTGTTGACCCAGCAGAAGCGGTAACCGAGTTCTTTCGCGCGGAGTCTAGCATCACGAAACAACATCCTGTTGGTCTTTGTGAGGTGTTCGTTGATATATATATATATTACGGGGGGGGGCCTAGTAAGTCAAGGTCCACCGACGTCAAGACAACGTGGCGCCGAACTTTAGCAGCTTTGAGAAATTCATCTCGTTTTGCTTTCCTAGTCAACTTGACTATGATCGGACGTGGTGAGTTAGAATCTCTGCTATTATTCTTCCCAAGCTTTGGTCCAGCGCGCGTAACCCAGTCGATCTCACTCTCGGGGAGATTAACACCCACCTTGGTTGCCGCAACCATAACGATGTGGTCAAGGTTCTCATTTGACGACTCACTAATGCCAAAAATTTCAAGCTCATTTTTCAGAGCTGCCTGAGATTGCTGGTTAAGCTGTTCTTCTAGGTGGTAGACCCTGTCGCGTAGCGTTAGGATAATTGGATCTCTCTCTTCCAAGGATTTAATCCTGTTCTCGAAACTGTCTAGTCTTGACGAGCATTTACCTACACCTTCAGTAAGTAACTGGAGACAAGACTTTATCTCAGCCATATCAAGTCTTAAAAGACGCAATTCAGCCGCAACGGGATCTGACTCAAAATCCTCCAGATCGACCCCTGCATGAGGTGATCCGAGAGCCATACGCTTTGACGCCCGCGATGATGTCGAGGCAGACGCGTTTGAGACCTCAGGCAGGTTAGATGTACGGACCGGCGTATTTAAGTTACCGATTTTCGGTTCTTTGGCTCTGCACGACGGGCACAGCCAGTCGATTAGTTTCAACAGGTCAGAAGATCCCGTGTTGACACAAATCGGGTGGTAAGTGGCATTGCAACATACACATTTGAGCATCCGGGTATAAGTAATTCCCTGTTTACAAGCCGCACAGTTAAAGTCCATTTCTACGTTGAAAAGAATGCAACGGCTCCTAGCGTTGACTTGGCGATAAGTGGTGCGCTATAGATAGATATGCAAGTTAGCAGTAACGAGTTATGCGAGTGTGGTGCGTGCGACAGGTGACGCACTAGTTGGACTTACGCGGGTGCGAGCAGCGCGGACGATCCGCGCGACTTACTCAACGTAAGAGGCACGTGTCTCAAATCAGCTGTTCGAAATTTGATTACTGAATTGTAACAACAGTAATAGCAGCTTTGTTGTTCCTTCTCCCTTAGTTACGAGTAGCGTACCAGGTGCACGGGGTCTGTACTTTGCGGTGTAGAAACTTTCACCAGAATCTATGCACTTTTAAACACTAATTTACTTTTTTGTTTAGAGCGATACGTGAACACGTATAGACGTCAGCGCGACCGGCGGATTATTGACATTTAATACAAGCATAAATACAGTATAAAAAAATAAAATGAGCCGTCGCGGGACGCCTGGCAGATGTCAAACATCAAATATGGCATACATGGAGACACGAGCGGCGCGTCGCCACGCCGATCGATCGCCACGCCAGGAGTCGGCGTTAACCCCGTACCGCACGATTAAATGTTTACGCAACTATAATACACTGGCATTAAAAACTTAGTACCTACCACACTTTTAAAATTAATAGTTTTTATTAAATTGCTTGGCTCCTTCACATCGGATTGAGATACCAACTACACCAGTTTTAAAACCAAAACCTAAGCTATCCTACAGTGAAAATCGCATCACTATCAGTCCAGTAGTTTCAACGTGATGTGCGAACAGACAGACATCAAAAGTGTGGTACAGTAGTCGCAGCGGAACTTTGTGTCTCGGAAGTTGTCTGTAAGTCGCTGCGCAAGCTGCTATTTTTCAGGCGCAATCCCAATGTTGAAGGTGAAGAAAGCATTGTAACTACCTTGCTTACTTTATGCTGTTTTATCCACACAGCAGTTTGAAGGCCAGTGTAGTAATTACATAGAGGTAGAGAAAACGTGTATGATGATTTAATGATAATAGAAGCAGCGTTGGGTTTTGTCGGTTTATTTAAAATATTCTCGTAGGGTTTTTCGAACTCTCTTTCTATACACCCCAGAAATGCTTTTAGCATTTTGTGGTGATATCTCCCGAAATACAAACCTCAACTTTTTAGGGTTCTGTAGTGAAACAAGGAACCCTTATAGTTTTGTCATGTCTGTCTTTCCGTCCATCTGTTCGTCTGTCTGTATATCACAGCCTTTTTATTCAGGCACTATTAACACTACAAGGTTAAAGTTAGGCCCATATATAATAGATATTTATAATCGCTACACTTTTCTTTCATCAGTTTTTGCAGAGACTAGCAAACGAACTATTTATCTCCATGAATTTGACGAGCGTTGAATGCGCCTGTCCCTCTCACCGCGCGCCTCGCGCTACTACCGCGCCGTCCGTCTTACCCACACATAACCGGAAGCCCTTTTACGAGCACACAAGCAAGAAAAAAGTCCTTTTACTTACTTTTCGCAAAATAGGTATTGAGAAAATGTTTTGCTATCTCACCTCCTCCCCGATCTCCAATACGAGCGATAAAGAGTTTTAGTATTACAGTTTTTGATAGAATTGATGTTTTGGAGAAAAGCACTTGACACCCCTTAAATTGTGGTAAAATCACACACAGTAGTAGTGTGAATCAGTTTAATAGAATATAATCTAAGCTTATAAGTTTCATTTCTTTAAAGAATACTTTTTTTATATGAATAAGTGCATTTTTCAATTTGTCATAGTTTCAGCGCAAAAAAACAAAAGTTTAGAAAAAATAATTCGTACAAGAGTAGTTTATTAATGAAACAAATTTATGCAAAAATATTGACTTGTATGATACCTCTAAGTGCAAAAAAAAACAATTTGAAATCGAATAATATTTAGAAGTGGATGTGTTTTTTTCTTTTTGTATAGACAATGGCCCTGTATACTCTCTTCGTGTCGCTTCTATTCGCGTAGTGTTTATTTTCTTTGCCATTGGCTAGTCTAAAAAAAATATGTGGTTAGTTATGTACTTGGTGGCGATAACTACTTACTTCTTAGTATCCGTGAAAACAATGACGTGCGAGCTGGGCTTGGCCTCCCTGTACTTGCGCAGGGTCTGCACTAGGTACACGTCGCGCGCGTACGCCGGACACACCACGTAACGCTGGTCTAGGGTCGACACCGTCAACGTTGGGTCCGACTCTGTCCAGATTTGGAGTTTCTGTTGATTTTGATATTGTATAAGACCCATTTCACATATAGCTGAGAACAGAGTAAGATGGTGTAACTTTGTAAGGAGTAGGTAATGTAACAAGGTCAAGTCACAATTCTCAGATTAATTTTGTTTTCAACCTGACTTGTATAAATATAAATATAATATGATTTGTTTAAATATAATATAATATAAATATTAGCCTTCAATTGGCAATTGTCATTGTCCTTATGCGAAAACCACATTTATGTATGAACAGCCGAAATTCTGCACTATTACTATAAACGATAAGACCTGTTTTATAAATCAAGCAATGTTTTTTTTACCCGCGCGGCGAACGTCGTTCGTCGTTATGTGTTCAAAATAGGCACTTGGTCAGATTTTGACACGCGAGGTATCAATAGATTCGTCTTCATTTATAGTGACATAAGCTAATTTTTTTAACCGATTCATCATCATCATTTCATACTTTAGATGTCCACTGCTGAACATAAGCCTCCCCCAAAGAGCGCCACGACGAACGGTCTTGTGCCGCCTCCATCCACCGACTCCCTGCGATGGCTACAATGTCGTCCGTCCATCGTGTGGGGGGGTCTCCCCACACTTCGCTTGCTTGTTCGTGGTCGCCATTCGAGAACCTTTATTCCCCAGCGGTTTTCGGCTCTGTGAACTATATGGCCTGCCCATTGCCACTTTAACTTGCAAATTCTGAGAGCTATATCAATAGCATTGGTTCTTCTACGGATTTCCTCATTACGGTTCTTATCACATTGTGAAACTCCGAGCATAGGCTCTCTCCATTGCACGCTGCACGTCTTTGAGCTTGTGTATGAGACCAATAGTTAGCGACCACGTCTCAGAGCCGTATGTCATCACTGGCAACACACACTGATTATAAACTTTCGTCTTTAGGCACTGCGGTATCTGTCGGTTGTGTATTCTGTCGGTTTACCCGATTACGGCGAAGCAAAGGAAGGGTTATGTGCTTAAACTAAAAATTTGGTGCGATTTCGACAAGACAGATATCAATCGATTCTCTTCATCTAAGCTTTTTTTTACCCGACCATAGTGGGGTTATACTTTTTGAACTTATGTATTGTTTCATTTTGTTTTTTATTTATTGGTGTCAATAAAGAGTTTTATCTATATATCTGCTCGGGGCAATCTTAGTAGGAAACCTAGTTAGGTCTTGATAGTCTTAAAATGAGTAATCCATTAAAATTAAAATTATTAGTCAAGTACTTTGACTTTCTTGAGCTTTCTTTAAAGAACTGAATAACAAGATGTAGATGTATGTGTACAGGTTGTACATCTGATGGTAATCGCCATGCCTGTCATATAAGGCAACATTAATTGTGGGTAATGATGAGTACTATGAACATAGTATATTATTTTATGAATAGTTGATGCAGCGCACGCCAAATAATGACATTATAAACAAATTTTTAATTAGCTTAATTATAACCCATGTTACTCGCTGATAATATAGCTTTAAATATGTGAATGAATTTTTAAGTTGTAAAGTTTTTTGATCCATTACACACGTACAAAAAATCAAATCTTTTCTCTATAAAATATTTGTAATAGATTTTACACTCCTCATCTCGCGGGTGCTGTGAGAACCATCAAAAGAAATTTAGGAAATGGGCAGTAGTATTTTCCTCTGTTAGTATCAACATGTACTGTAATCACAAAGCTATGCCTGCCAAGCATGCTAATTATGGATAAACCCCTCCTAGTTGGATAAACCCCCTCCTAGTATGGATAAACCTCTCCTATTATGGATAAACCCCTCCTATTATGGATAAACCTCTCCTATTATGTATAAACCCCTCCTAGTATGGATAAACCCCTCCTAGTATGGATAAACCCTTCCTATTATAGATAAAGCCCTCCTATTATGTATAAACCCCTGATAATATGGATAAACCCCTCCTATTATGGATAAACCCCTCCTATTATAATGAAGTCTTTTATGACTTTAATAAAAAGGCATCAAGCAAAGATATTAAGTACCTCTTACAAGGCCCAGCATCTTACCTCTTTGTTCAATGGAATCAGTTTGGATTGTCTAACATCTTCTGTAATTGTGGCCGAGAACAGTAAATTCTGTCGTTTAGCTGGAAGAGCGTTGAATATTGTTTCTAGGTCCTCTTGGAATGATTCGCTGAATAATCTGTAATAAAAGAATGCATGCAACCAGGTTCAATAGAAATGAGATCCACCAAAAACATTAATTTAAAAAAATACCTAGTTTCACGATTCTTTCGCCTTAAAAGTTACCGCAAAAGAATCAAGAGGTTCGACATTTACTGTTTCGTATCATACCTGTCAGCTTCATCCAATACTAAATATTTTATTTTTTTCAAGGAAAAAGTATCACAGCCAGTGATATGGTCGGCCAAACGCCCAGGCATGGCCACCACTATGTGTGGTCTTTTGGCCAGCTTCAGAGATTCTTCAAGCTGGTCTGAGCCACCTGTGACGATGCACACTCGGAGCTTGAGTGGTTGCCCGAGAATGCTGAACTGGTCCGCTATCTAAAATTTAATAAACTTATGCTAATAATTTTTCCAATTCTGAAATTTTATCTTATAAATTCATATGTTAGACTGAAAATATGAACAATTTATATTTTTTATCGAGACAATCAAGGCTAAATTTTACGTCTCGGATTATAGTCTTGACCAGGGTTTGGCATTGACGGACCGCGGTCCAAATCCGCGGACCGTTTAATAATCTAAATCGATCACATCTATTATAGCTATGATAAAATGTTTTCCTTTTTGACTGATGGTGCCCCAGCGAAAATAAAGAAAATCAGGGATGAAAAACTAGGTTCCTTTCTTATCAGTGCATCCTGCACCACAGCCTTTTACGACAAACTCTGTTCAGTAGATAATAGACAAAGTGACTATATTTTTAGGATATTCATCATTATCATTGTGTGCAACCTTCAAATTGAAGTTTGGAGGTCAGTAGGCAAGACTTAGCAATACCATGTAGCGTTGTCGATAAACTAAAAGATGCCCCTCCTGATATCATCTAGCTATTTAGGATATTGTTCAAGCACAATAATTATTATTTCATTCTTTATAGTGTTTTGTTACAAAATAACTAAAGGTGTTTTTTTCAATTTGAAATATTTTTAACTCCTTAAGTTTTTTTCTGGACTCATGAAAAGTAAAATATAATTCATCCAGACTCTTGGAATGACTTGCTGACCCCTGGCCAAGACCATTGAAATCTTATTCTTCATTTCACAGCCTTATCCCATCTTTAACCATCCCCATTATAGCTAAGAAGCATCTCAATCCTATCAGTTTTAAAACATAAAAAACCACATCAAAATTGGTCCATTCGTTTGGGAGCTACAATCCTCAACCCCATTCTAGCAAAGAACCATCTCGTTTACCTCGGCTTTATACATTAAAAACCGCAGCTAAATCGGTCCATTCATTTTCTCACCCCCCTTTTGTCAACTCCCTCCCTCATTTATCTAGGTAAGAACCATCTCGATCATATCCGTTTGCAAACAAAATCCAACATCAAAATCGGTCCATTCGTTTGGAAGTTAAGATTCTCACCCCCACCCCCCTTCCTACCATTACACCTAAGAACCATCTCGTTTACCCCAGCTTTCTGACATAAAAAACTGTAGCTAAATGGGTCCATTTTCTTACCTCCCCCACCACCATCCCCTATATATCTAAGAACCATCTTACAAACAGAAAAACCGCATCAAAATCGGTCCATTCGTTTGGGAGGTATGATGCCACAGACAGACACACAAACACAAACACAGTGATACACAGCCTAAACTTATAACACCCGTCTATTTGTTAGGGGGTAAAAAAAGGTGATTGGACAATCTTGACAATACCTAGTTTGGTTAGAAATTTAAAAACCTCATTAGATACATAAAGAATAAATGAAGTCAGTCACCTGATAAGCCAATTCATGTGTTGGAGTAAGCACCAAAGCAAATATACCGTAGGGGTCCTCAGCCAAACTTTGCAGTATGGGCAGTGCAAATGCAAAAGTCTTGCCTGATCCAGTCTTCGCTGCACCTATACAGTCGTGGCCAGACAGGATCTGAGGAACGCAGCCTTTTTGTATAGGAGTTGGTGTTTTTATACCTGGAGGCGACATTTTTGCACAAATTATGTTAAATTAAAAATTATAGGTTGTGAAAATGGTACAAATATAATCATTAAGACAATACATACCAAGGCTAAATAGCTGTCTAATGAGCCAAGTTTTCACTCCTAACTCTACGAATTCCTTGCCATCATTTGGATCCATTTTATAGCTGTACTGTTAGAACAGCAATTGTTTCATAGCAGGCGATACCTACTTATTCACTTTACAATGGTTTTACCTTAAAAATAGTATTAGCACCCGACTACCAAATTAATAACCTCAAACAACACTTTTACCAACTTAATTCTCGCATGCTCCGATCTTGTATTAGGTAGTATTTATATACCTACTCTTTGCTTGTATTGTACCTATCAAAATTTGTGGCCCCGATCAGCTGTTTTTTTTTTTTTTTCTTTTCTAGTTTGGCTCGCACGTCCTGTGCATCTGCCAATTTCAAGTGGCTAGATCAGCAGTGCGATTACGTAATGTTGATCATGACGGTTTCAAGCCGTCAAATTCAATAATGCTTTGCGATAGAGTCGATTTTGCTATGAAAAAAGTGTCAATCTGATTGAAGCCAAGTTCTGTAATAGGGCCACGGCTGTTATGTTATTGTTTTCCCCCCTTACTTATAAAAAGTTATGCAATGGTTATGCAATGATTAAGAATTCCGCGCAGTACAATATTGTACTGCGCGGTTTTACTAATCATTACTTAATCATTGCATAACTTTTTATGTCTACAGCACTGCGATTACGTAATGTTGATCATGACGGTTTCAAGCCGTGAAATTCAATAATGCTTTGCGATAGAGTCGATTTTGCTATGAAAAAAGTGACAATCTGATTGAAGCCAAATTCTGTAATTGGGCCACTGAAGTGATAGATCTTATCGATATCTTCGTTTTGGATCAAAGCTGTCAAACTTAAAAGGGCTATAACTTGGAAAATATTGCTCCTAGACTAGTATTTTCCTTACAGAAGTGATAGATCTCATCAACATCTTCGTTTTGGATAACAGCTGTCATACTTAAAAGGGCTATAACTCTGAAACTATTGATCCTAGACTAGTAATTTATTTACAGAAGTGACAGATATCATCGATATCTTCGTTTTGGATGACAGATGTCAAACTTAAAAGGACTATATTCGAAAACTATTGATCCTAGACTAGTAGTTTCTTTACAGAAGTGATAGAACTCATCGATATCTTCATTTTAGATGACAGCTGAAAGCAAACCTCATAACATTCAGTACTGACAGCTGATGTCATAAATGACAAGCAATGTCAAAAATGACAGTAAATGACAAAATAACAGTCAATGTTAAAAATGACTACTGATGACAAAAATTACAGGCAATGTCAAATATGACTGTAAAATATAAAAAATGACAGGCGAAATGACTGGTGATATATAAATATATACAATGAAAAATTAAGCAGTCTTACTTACCTATAGGGCAATTGACAATAATTCAAATTTTTAACATTACTATTTTATTTTTTTCTTTGAAAGAATATTGAAAAATAAGATACACGTATTTTTTTCTTATTCCAATCTATGAGAAAGCTATATTTTCTGAGAAATAAATTATTAAAAAGTAGCTTATTCTAAAAGGACGTAACTGCCACAGTTTGGTGGAATGAACAAGATTACCGAAGTGAAGCCACATTGGAAAAAAAAACATTTGTATATCTGTCAAAGTCAGGCTCTATAGTAGTTTTTCTTTACAGGCACCTGTATTTTATTATTCCACCGAACTCTAATTGGTTAAGAGTTATAACTTATAATATTTGTAGTTACTGCACAATTTTTTTTGGAAAAATAAGAATAATGATCAGCGTCGCAATATCTCGAAATGGTTTTCGAATTTCATTGCCCTATGAAATATGAAACTTGTCAACTTATTGCCCTTAATAACTATGAATAGTTTCGATAAGTCCATGTATTGTGTAATTTTTGGCAAAGCCTATCAATTTTGACATTTGTTGTCAATACTGGATATTTTGAGGTTTGACAGCTGTCATCCTTAACGAAGATATCGATGAGATCTATCACTTAAGTAAAGTAACTACTATTCTATGATTAATAGTTTCAGAGTTAGCCTTTTTAAGTTTGACAACTGTCATCCAAAGCGAAGATATCGACGAGATCACTTCTATCACTTCTAATCTACTACTTCCTACTTCTACTTCTTTCACTTTGAGATCTATCACTTCTGTAAATAAACTACTAGTCTAGGATCAATATTTTCAGAGTTATAGCCCTTTTAAGTTTGACAACTGTTATCCAAAACGAATATATTGATGAAATCTATCACTTCTGTAAAGAAACTGTTAGTCAATGATCAAAAGTTTCCGAAAAAATATCTGTTTTAGGGTTGAAAACTGTCATCCAAAACAAAACATACCGATGAGATCTACCACTTCTAAACATAAACAATTAGTCAACTATCAATACTTTCATATTTATATCCCTTTTAAGTTTGACAGCTGTCATCCAAAACGAAGATATCGATGAGATCTATCACTTCTGTAAAGAAACTACTAGTCTAGGATCAATAGTTTCCGAGATAAAACCCTTTTAAGTTTGTCAGTTGTCATCCAAAACGAAGATATTGATGAGATCTATCACTTCTGTAAATAAACTACTAGTCAACAATCAATAGTTTCAAGTTACAGCCCTGTGGCGTCGCACGGCACGCCTGCCTGTGTAAAGGCAACCTTATTTAATAATACAGCACACCTTATAACCTTATTTTATAACATTATAAAAGAAGATTGCCTTTTGCTGTTGCATTTTAAAATACAACAGCAGCCCATGCACAATCAACGACATTTAAAGCCCTATTAAGTTTGACAGCAGTCATCCAAAACGAAGATATCGATGAGATCTATTACTTCGGTAGAAGTAACTACTAGTCTAGGATCAATAGTTTCAGAGTTATAGCTCTTTTAAGTTTGAAATCTGTCATCAGGAACGAAGATATCTATGAGATCTATCACTTTTGTAAAGAAACTTTTAGTCTAGGTTCTATAGTTTCCAAGTTTTAGTCCTTTTAAGTTTGACAGCTGTCATCCAAAACGAAGATATTGATAAGATCTATCACTTCTGTAAGGAAAAATACTAGTCTAGGATCAATCGTTTCCGAGTTATAGCACTTTTAAGTTTGACAGCTGTCCCCCAAAACTAAGATATCGATGAGATCTATTACTTCTTTAACTTCTGTAGAGAAGAGTCTTCTGTTCTCTGTAAAGAAGTACTAGTTTAAAAACAATAAAAAATGTTTAATAAAAAACACTGCTTCCTCGTATGTCATTTTTAGTTCAAAAATTTGTTTTTTCGTTAAAAAACTGTCTTTTTGCCATAGAGACCCAAAGGTAGATAGTTCTGGTGGGGAAAACGGTAAAAATATTTTTTTCGCGTTTTCGCGAAATCCCCACTGGTGGGGACAGTCTGGTGGGGATTTTTGGGAATAATCCCCATAGTAATCAGACAAATTTCCAAAAATTTGCAATGCCACCATCCATTTATTTTTCTTATATTCGTTAACAGGCAATCTGTAACTCAATTGAACAAGGTGGAAATAAGTTGAAACATAATTATGAACGTCACATAATTAAGTGCATAGTGACAATTCTAAAATATTAATTATTATTAGGTCATAGTTCTAATAATTACATGTGTGTTTCAGTCGTTGTGTCCCTACAACGACTGAAAAGTATGTCTCGAGACCGTTTTTCCTTATAACTACATTGAATTAAAAAAGAAACGTTCTAGAGTTTTAACTTATTAAAACTCTAGAACGTTCTCGAGAGTTCGGAGTTTTAATAAGGTTAATATTCATTTTTACATTAAATGAAGAGTAATCCTTCCAGTTACGTTGTATATAAATTCCTTGATAGATATTATAGATAGATAGATAGATATAGATAATGTATCTACTAGAAAAGTCATCATCATCATCATTTACAGCCACTACGCTACCCACTGCTGGGTATAGGCCTCCTTTCGCTGTTGCCACGCCTTTCGATCGAGTGATAACCTCATCCATGTCTTTCCCTCCACCCTGACGAGATCATCAACCCATCGCGCCGCTGGACGTCCAACCTTCCTCTTGCCAGTTCTTGGTTGCCACTCGGTCAAAGACTTGCTCCACCTGCCATCACCTCGCCTAGCCATGTGTCCCGCCCAATTCCATTTTAGTTCATCATGATACTCTTCCTAATGTCTCGAACTTTCGTTTGACGTCGGATTTCGACATTAGGAATGCAGTCCTGTAATTTGATGCCGAGCATGGCTCCCTCCATGGCCCTTAGTGAAACTCCTAGTCTGTACACAGCTTCCATTGAGAGCGTCCATGTTTCGGCACCATACGTCATGGTGTGTAGGACACACTGGTTATAGAGACGGGTCTTCAGGCATTGTGGAATGGTCTTCGATTTGAGGACATCGTCCAGTTTACCAAATGCCACCCATCCGAGCTGTATCCGTCTGGAGATCTCCCTATTTTGGTGCTCTTTGCTAAAGGATAAACTATGTCCAAGGTACGTGTTATGATCCACCACCTCCAACCTCCCGGTTTCTATTATCAGGGCAGGATTCGTGACGGTGGAGATGTTGGTCATGACGTTCGTTTTGGACATGTTCATCCTCAGGCCTACAGCTAAAGAGGCACTGCTAAGGTCGTACAACATGTCTTGGAGATCTTCCAGGGTCTCGGCAAATATGATGAGGTCATCTGCAAATCTCAGATGCGACAAGTGGACACCATTGATGTTAATTCCTTTGGTATCCCATGCGAGCGTCTTCATCACGTCTTCTAAAGCCGCACTAAAGAGTTTGGGTGATATGGTGTCCCCTTGTCGCACCCCCTTTTGATGTTTATTGGGTTTGTCAAAGCATGCAGTCGAACCTGCATAGTTGCTGACTGGTACAGTTCCCGAAGTATATCCACGTAGCGGGTGTCGATGCTGCAGCGATGTAGAGAGTCAAACACAGCCCAGTGTTTGACACTGTCGAAGGCCTTCTCGTAGTGGACGAAGGCCATACACATGGGTTGGTTGAACTCATGACTCTTCTCCATCAGCTGCTTGACAGCGTGAATCTGGTCAATCGTGGAAAAGCCACTTCGGAAGCCGGCCTGCTCGACTGGTTGACACTCATCCAGGTGACGGGTAGGTCGGTTACACAGGATTTTTGCAAACAGTTTGTAAATTTGTGACAGTAGACTAATTGGGCGATAATTACTCAACAAGGACGCGTCACCCTTTTTATGCAAAATAGTCACTATGGCATTCTTCCAAGCTGTTGGGGTTCTTTGTTGGACATGACTTTGTTAAAAAACTCCACGAGTACTGCTGTTACATGTTTTCCGCCAGCTCTAAGCAGTTCTATTGTAATACCGTCATCACCGGGAGATATGTCACTCTTCATTTGTGAAAGAGCTTTTTCTACTTCACTCGGTAGAATAGCAGGAAGCTCTTCCCCATCGCAATGTTCTATGGGTGGAGATCTGGGATCTTCTTCCGATGATTGAGGCTTCGGAGATTGTGATTTGTATAAATTCCCGTAGAACTTTTCAACAATAGTCAACAATTTGTCTCGGTCAGTCACTGTGGTTCCACACTCGTCCTTGAGTTTCATAATATGTGGTGTGCCTGTTTTTTGCTTCCTTCTAAATACTTTCAGACCTCTAAATTGTTTTATAGTGTTATGTATTAGCTCTGTATTGTATTTTCTAAAATATCGCCTTATGCTTTTATTTATATGCTTATTTAAATTTTCTAATTTTCTTTGATCTCTTACTGTTATTTGTTTTGCTGCTCTTCTTTTCTCTATTAAAGACAATGTTTCTTGTGACAATTTATTAGATTTATTTCTTACCTTGCAAAGATGTTTCTGTGTAGTTTCTTTTAAGCCAATACACAATAACTCGTTTAGCTCATCTACATCAAGGTTAAGTTCTTTTAGCCCTTCAAATCTATTTTTCAGTTCTAATTTAAAGTCATTTGAGAGAGATGCTATATCTTGTGTTGTGTAACATGTGTTCTTTGGTGAAATCATTTTAGACCTTTCTTGTTTTAAATCTAATCTCAGCTTCGCCCTCACCAAACGGTGATCGCTACTAGTTTTAAAATGGCTGAGAACTTCAACGTCTGTTACAAAATGTTTGTGTGAGCTGAGGATATAATCGATCTCGTTTTTGGTTTTGCCGTCAGGGCTGGCCCAAGTCCACTATCTCGAGGGTCGTTTTTGGAAAAAAGTATTCATTGCGTACATCTGCCGATGCTCGAGAAAGTTGACCAGAGTTTACCCTCTGTTGTTCCGTACCCCGAGGCCAAAATTCCGTATGCATTTTTCATTTAGCAATGGTAATCCGATTTTCGCATTAAAATCGCCAATGATGGTAAAATAGTGACATGGTGTCTCCGTAAGAGCTTTTTCTATGTCATCATAAATAATTTAACCTTCTTTAACTTTGCTATTGTCATTTTTGACTTAAAATGAACTGTTGGTGAATTATTTTGACATTAAACCATTTTTTCACACCTTTAAACCAAGATGGCGGCTTGCACTCCCCCCCTCCAAGGTCGAAAACTTGGATTTTTCATCAGAATCTAGACCTTAACAACATATGTGAAAATCATGACTACACCACCTTTTGCAAGGCAAATTTCTCTACTACTGGGCTAGCTGTCGTGGGAATCAAGCTATGTTGTAAAAACTATAGTGTAGTCAAATGATACAAACGCGGAAAAACGTCTCATATAATGTTCTCTCCGGAAGTCCATGAAGTTTCAGTAATGCTCCACCACATTACTGAAATCTGACTTATCTAGAATTTTGTCTACCTGGCTGATTAAAACTCGACATTCTATTTGTTGAAAAAACGCCGGCATAACTTGTAATACTATCTCATTACTTGGCACTGGCTATAAGCAATGGTAGTGCGGAGCCAAAAAAAAAGGTAATTCGTCGCCCATTATAAGGGTGATTACAGTGGCCCAATTCCATAACTTGGCTACAATCGGATTATCACTTTTTTCATAGCAAATTCGACTCTATCGCAAGGCATTAGTGGCTGCGATACTGAGAATTCGATTGAAGCCAAGTTATGGAATCGGGCTGCGGCACTGCGATTACGTAATGTTGATCATGACGGTTTCAAGCGGTGAAATTCAATAATGCTTTGCGATAGAGTCGATTTTGCTATGAAAAAAGTGACAATCTGATTGAAGCCAAGTTCTGTAATTGGGCCGCTGATTACTCCAAAAATATACAATCATTATTCGATTGATAAGCTAATGAGTATTTCATTCGAATGATTTTTCGGTATTTTTTGCCGGGTTAATACTATAATAGGCACGACTTTGCACCTACTGACCTCAATAAAATATCTTACAATATTCATATAGAAAATTTGGATCACGGTCGCGAAAAATATTACAGTATTATTTCTATCTCTTCAGTTTTAGACATGTGGAAGTCGTTTTTATAGTAGTCTTTAATAAATATTTTTCGTTTAAATATGCATAAAAATAGAAATTTATTGTATGTTTTAGTTACCATGTAAAAGTATCAACTAAATTCTTCCCACACATTTGCGCTGTCTGTCAGACATGTTATTTTATACATCTAGACTAATTATCCGCTATGCACAGATTAAGTACTTCACTTCTTGTTTTATGGCATTTGTATCAGAATCTGTGCCGCTATGCCATGCACCATCGTAGAGTTAGTGTGACGTCTCTTATGAACTACTAACTAACCGTAAATCACATTGTGTCAGAAGAACGCATAAAAAAACGACACCTTAAAACTTATATTTTTAATACGAACGTTTTTTTTTTTCAAATGAATTTTGTTACGTATACGAAGCTCTGATCTCTATGGATAGGCTCTGCTGTACATTTATTTGTGGTTTGTGCCAATGAGCAGTTTTCCAAAGCATGGTCAGTTTAGTTCTTCCATCGTCAAGAGATGGCGCTCGCGTAACTTTTGGTATTTACTCAACTGATCGTAGTAATCGAAAGCGTAGGAAGTAAAAACAGCGTTTTACCGTAAATTACACAAACCACGAGCGAAATAAACGAAAGACAAGTAGTTTGTGTAGGGAAATTTGTAATTTGTTTTTTTTTATTATGACTTTGGCAGTTTTTACAAATTCAGATTTAATTTACCCCTGTATTAAAGCAGATAAATTAAATGTATATATAACAATCCATTTTCTTTGTATCATTAGCTGTAATTTATAATATAGAATATCAAGAAGGTAGAAAATACTACCAATAAATATTATAAGTAATGAATTTGTTACAAAACCGACGCACAACTTGCCATAAACATGGGAACGCAGAATTTCATACCCGCCGGTAAGCGTAATTCAAAATCTTTGGTCATACCCAAGGAAGTTCTATGTACTTATAGAACTTCTTTGGTCATACCAAACTACAGTACTGTTTTAGTGGTTTAGGTTGGTATGTAAAATATAAGTTAGTTAATTCACTGCACAACAGTTTATTGCCACTAATATGTAGTAGAAGGAGATTATCACAAAACTTAAATATCAAAAACAATAGACGCGTGTTATCCGATTGACAAACAATATGGAACTCTGGCGCTTCTGCCGGCGCGCAGGCGAACTTGTTTCCTCCGTAACTATGGAAAAATGTGCGTCGCCATGGCTACGCCACACCGTGCATATTCAAATCATAATTAAATGAGTGACATGCTAAAGAATACAATATTATAGATTTATCATTAATGCGAGAGCCAATATATGAATGTATTTGAATCTAAGTACCTATATAATAAATTTAAGAATAGAACAATTACTTATTCCGGTAATTACAATACAATATTATACATTTATAATAATAACTAAATAGGTACATAGTATTGAAATAGGCAAGTACGCCACACTGTTACCAAAACTTTCACCAACGCCATCTAGCGAGAGATAAATAATGTTAAAATGACACATGGAAAACCGCTCATTCAAAGCGCCCCATCGAGTGACTAACTGTACAAATACGTTAGTTCCGTGGACGCTCATTGTTGCCAAAGTACTGCTATCAGCGCCAACAGCGCCAAAATGGTGATAATTAAATGCCTTCATTGCGAAGTTCGTCAACAGCCCGTTTAATGGCTGGTTCCTTTATCTTAAAACGAACTGTTTTCGCTTACTTTCCGTCAGCTTTTGACATAAACAAAAAACGTCAAAAAGTAACGAGGCATTGGAAAAATGACTCGTTTCATTTATTTATGTAACTCTCCATTCCTATAACCTCAGAGAATTTTCTAACTAAAACTAATTACTCTGAGCCTATAACAATGAAACGAGTCGTTTTTCCGACGTGTCGTTACTTTTTGACGTTTTTTAGTATGACGTTTATGTCAAAAGCTGACGGAAAGTAAGCTAAAATGGTTCGTTGTATGATATAGGAACCGGATGGCTAAATGCCATTAGTCAATTTTTACAATCGAACAATCCCTATGATCATTCGAATTTTCGAATGTATCATTCAATTAACATCACATTCATTCGTCCTATCGCCCATCTCTACTTCCATCCAGCCATACGCAATTTCACGCATTGCGCGTGATAGCAGTCCGGCGCAACACAAATAAATTCTCAAATTTGTCTCAAATGTATGGACTTTGGCAGAACAGTGAAATTCATATATTTTTCAGATCCCAATGAACGAACCAAAAAGAACGAACTATAGAGTCCAAACATGATAATATTACTATAGTCTATGGTTCATTGAAATTTGTCAAGAAAAATTGAAAGTATGTTCTGCGAATTTTTAATTTTATTTATATTATTGTTATTAGCGAACTGTTTTGTGTTTTCTTTGAAGAATCATCAGTTTATAGTGTTAAACCAGTTTATATGATAATTTTAAAATGCCACCAACTTTAGAAAGCTACAGCAGATGTGTTTTATGTGGAGTTCGCGCCAATCGCGATAACCAGAACTAAAAGGAAATTTATGGCATGATTTCCTATTGATCAGCCCCGGTAAGCATTAATATGATATTGCCACCTCCCATCAACGTGACTATAAATTATAATTTATATGATTTTCATTTTGTATTTTCATATTGTTTTTACACTAGGGATGAGCAATTTCAAAGAACTATTAACAGTCGATAAAGCTGTCATAGGCTAGGTCAGGCTGTCCATATCTTATTTTTTTATCAATATTCAACATGTTTATTTCCAGATGCAGAAAATGAGGATCTAGCATACATTCCTATAGAGACCAGTCGTAACATACACTTATGAGTGTGAGTGCGTGAGATAAAGGTAGAGTAGGTACATCGCAAGGTCTCAATTCAGAGTGAAGCACTAGTAGGTAAGCTTACCTATGTTTGCAAAATCCATTTTCGTATTTACATTGTAAAAAAGTATTATAAATAAAATGTTCAGGTTGTTCAAAAGTGTTTTATTTCTATGTTTTTTATTACATGGCTCCACAGTTACCTGTTGCAATGGGTATTCAATAAGCCCAACGTTGTTGCATTGTGAGAAAACAACGTTGGGCTTATTGGAACCGTCTTTCATGAATATGAAACCTTGACGAGGGCATGCATGTTTTATCGATATCGATAAAACCAAGAATATGTGCAAGCAAGCACTACTCTATCCTTTAGGTTGGTATCATTGTCAAGATAGGCTAACGTCTGACCTTTAATGTTAGTAATGTTGGATTCATTGATGCCAATAAATTTCTGTCAAATTGGTTTCATTGGCTAGTAGGGAGGTCCCGCCTCTTATAACGTAGTGATTATTGTCTTGGCGTGATAGGCTGACTAACTGATAGGTTTCGTTTCGTTTTTATTTTTAGTGTACGTCTTAGTTTTTCAGCTCGGCTCGGCCGGCTGTATTAAAGAGTAAAATTATAAACTGGGGCTGTACTGTAGGTAGATTACAACTCTCTCTCGTGTTCTTTTACCATTTGTGAAATAAAATATTGTAACAGTGTGAATTGTGAAGTTCTACTTAAATCGGTGAGTTAATTAATATTTTTTCTGTTACCAATTAGAATCATTCTATGGAGAATGAAAATAAACTGTTGCGTTTAATTTACGCTAGTGATTATATGATTCGATAGGTACTTTGCTTCCGGCTAGTTAACTCACATTTGGAGACATGTAAGTGTATCTACTACTCAACAATTTATACCTTTGGAGTAGAAAGAAAGACATATCGTCGTTTACAAGTCATAACATCGTTGTTTACAAGTTACAAGGAAAAACCGGAGATATCAGTGCAAGCCGCATTTTAGGATTAATTAACCCATAATAGTGTTAACATACTTGTTACCTACATTAAAGATATGTGTGAAGTAAATCTAACACAGGTTCATTGATAAGTGGATACCAAAGATTAAAAAATACGGGTATCTTGTAGTGTTTATTGAAAAGATGTTGTTTTGGTACCCTATCATAAAAAGAGAGTATGTCCGGGTTACCCTCTGCATAATCCCGTATGATGTTAGTGTGGAATGTTTGACTATTTTGATCCCAGAGATTGAGTGCTTTGAGTCTGTAAACAGACGCAGCAGCCTCCTGCTGGATGTGCAACTGCAATGGTGCCATACCCAGCAGTGCCTCTAGTACAGCAGTGGGTGCTGTTCTCATGCAACCAGTCACTGCTACACAGGCCAGCCTCTGGAAGGAATGTAGTTTATTTATGGTAGATACCTGTTTAGTCCTTGGCCACCAAACAAGTGAACCATATGTTAAAGAAGGCCTAATCACAGTATTGTATAACCAAAGTGCTATTTTTGGACTTTGGAGGGGAGGAGAGATCTAGCCCTCCCACTCTCAGGGGGGTTTTACCCCCTCCCCCCTCCAACATCCCCCCCACCATCACCCCCCCCTTCTCCATCACCCCCCCCCCCCCTAAA
This sequence comes from Alsophila aescularia, assembly GCA_946251855.1. NCBI lineage: Eukaryota > Metazoa > Arthropoda > Insecta > Lepidoptera > Geometridae > Alsophila > Alsophila aescularia. Next base: position 13,719,432 of record OX276381.1, read on the forward strand.
ATCGTGGGCCAAGCTTGTACAGTGGTCCCAAACATGCTTGCCTCAGCCGGGAATCAAACCATCAAAAAGGTAAAAAAATGTATTCAGAAATGTTATGCCATCAATCAACAGTGTCAATGTTGGATCAAATGCCTGTATGAAATATTGTATCCTATATTAAAGCAAGACTGAAATCTAACATTTTATCAATTCAATGGGATATCTTATCTTATTAAATCTATACTATTATACAGGCTGTTTAGCACAACATATTATACCATATGGTAAGGGGATGTAGGTAGGACTGTGTGCAATATCGTGGTGATCTTTATAACCCTCAACAGCCTTATGGCTATTTTTCATATTTTTTTGAAGAGTTCCGGGTGCTTGATTTCTTGACTTTTCTTGTGATATTACTTTTGTTTACAATAGGTAACAGCTTAAATATATTTTTAATTTGTTTCTTTAATGTTTGTATGTACTACTCAAATCAATATATAAGTTAGATAATGAGTAATGGAGCAACTACGAGCTAACAATATGTTGACAAGCAAAAATAATAATCAATTAGAACAAAAAAAAAAAAGAAGGGACTCAGATCTTCCGAGCCTCTGGTTCATGCCCATTCCAACGGTATGCCACATGTAAAAAAAATAAATATAAAATACATAAAATAACATACATTAAAAAAAGGCACATTCAAGAAATTGAAAATGACTTACTTTTGTCTGATACTCGTATTGTAATTGTTTCCCCAGATTATATAAAAGTGGGAATATGACCCAATTTATGTTAAAAAAAATTGAAATGTTAAGAACCAATGAAAAATAATAATTTTATGATGTGTTTGTGATCATTTTAGTTTTAAATTTTAAACCATATACATGGACAACTGCACATTACTCCATACTCTAGACATGCTGTTGACAAACGTTGCAATGAGTCGCGTCGCGTTGAGTGCATTTGATTATCGGCATTTTGGTGCTGATAGCAGTAGTTTGGCAGTAGTGAGCGTCCACGGAACTATGTGTGTATGTGTTATTTACTCTGTGACTAACGTTAGGAGATGAAACAATGTGAATTTTAGTTCCATGGACACTTGGTCAGCACAAACAAAATTAAGACACAGCAAATCCATAGAGTTCAGTATATCCATAGTTATGTATATCCCATTGAATTGATAAAATGTTAGATTTCATAGTCTTCCTCTAATTTATGACATGACACAATCTGGCGATACATCAAATAATGAACAAAGTGGGAATATGACCCAGGTTACATCAAGCCAATCTGGTCATATCATATGGCTAAGCAGTGTTCGATTATATTTGAATCAAATTTGTGTCATAAACTATTACTAGTGGCTCTGTGAGCTGTTGACCTCGCGAGCATAAACTTTTTTGCAAACAATCAAAAAGTTTTTATTTAACATGCAATGTTTGTATGTATGTTTAGGTCAAATCTTGCAAGCTGAATTAGAACCACTTCCTCTTATCCTACGGAGTAGATTTTTTACATGTTGGCTTATTCCGATGACAATGCGTTTTTATGGTAAGCATGACCTGAATTGACATCAAGGATTAGCTCCAGAGAAAGGAAGAGTTCCTTTCTCTGGATTTAGGAATTTTGTGCTAGTCCATTCTAAGTTTCACTATGACATGGCTACTGCATAAAATATTTTTTTAACATATTTTATTTAAATTATTTGATACTAGCTGTACCCGCGGCTTCGCACGCGTGGTCATTTCTCTAGGGTAAAAGTACTCTTATGTGCTATTCCTAGACCTAAAATACCAATATACCAAAAAGCCATGAGAAAAAGTTCTTATTGTAAAATGAGTATTATAGCCGATATTCTGCTCGGAAGGCGGTTAAAACAACAATTTCGAACTTTTTAGGGAAAATGGCCAATGTTTGAAGTAATCGTACTGCATTGCAGGTTTTAAAAAAAATAACAGATACATGGTTAAGCTCAAATTATAGAAAAATTTGTCTTCTTTATAAGTGTAATAAATATATTTTCCGTGTTAAACACCTTTTAGAAGTCATAAGCCAATATCTGAAAAAAGACTGGATGTTTTTCGAGCACCATGAAGTTAGCTCAGACCATTTGAATCTGCTAATTTAGTTTAACACTACTGTTATCTATCCTAGCAACATCCCAAAAAAACAGGACTGTACAGTTTTTGCGACCTAACGCGATTTTTGTGTATACGGTGACCGGCTTATATCTATTAATCCTATATGAAAATCACAAATTAAAAAATTATATTACCCCCGACGCCCACCCCCCATTATAGCTAAGAAGCATCTCGATCACATGAGTTTTCAAACATAAAAACCACATCCTAATCGGTCCATTTGTTTGGGAGCTACGATCCTCACCCCCATTCCCCCCTCCCCATTATAGCTAAGAACCATCTCGTTTACCTCAGATTTCAAACATAAAAAACCGCAGCTAAATCGGTCCAGTCGTTTGGAAGCTACGATTCTCACCCCCCTTTTCTGAACTCCCCCCTCCCCCTTTTCTGAACTCCCCCTCCCCCCTTTTCTGAACTCCCCCTCCCCCTTTTCTGAACTCCCCCTCCCCCTTTTCTGAACTCCCCCTTCCCCTTTTCTGAACTCCCCCCTCCCCCCTTTTCTGAACTCCCCCCTCCACCCCTCTCCCCGTATAGCTAAGAACCATCTTGATCACATCAGCTTACAAACAGTAAAAACCGCATCAGAATCAGTCCATTCGTTTGGGAGCTAGGATGTCACAGACAGACACCCACAAACACACATTTTTTAAATAACTTTCATCCTCTCTCCCAAGGGAACCATGCTAAATATCGGGATGAAAAGTATCCAACGAGGTATGACCCTCGTAGTATGAACTCAAATCTTACCAAGTTTCAATTGAATTCATTTAGTAGTTTTCGCGTGATGCGCAGTCAAGATACAAACAGAAAGACAAAAATGAAAAAAAAATAACAGTTTTGGCTTCAGTATCGATATAGAGTACCCTCAAAAAAAAAACTTATTACTTCAAACTTAACATAACTTTGGACCCCTATCCCGCAGGAACCCTTTATTTTTTCGGGATATAAAGTATCCTCAATTTTAACCCATTATATAAACTATAAATGTGCTAAGTTGCATCAAAATTCGTCAAGTAGTTTCAGCGTGGTACGTAATCTTATAGCTAGTCGGTGATCGGGTGGCGATATATCGCCAATACGTCTCACTGCGCGTGCGCACGCGGCTAGGTAGTAGGTTTACTTTCAACCCTTATCCTGCGGGAGCCCATTAATTTTTCGGAATGAAAAGTATCCTATGTCCTACCTCGTAGTATGAACTCAAATCATACCAAGTTTCATTTGAATTCATTGAGTAGTTTCGGCGTGATGCGCGGCCAAGATACGGACAGACAGACAAACGGTTTTGGCTTCATTATCGAATTTTAAAGAGTATACTCCAAAAAAATATTTCAAAATTTCTTCAATGTACAGAAATGGACCTGTTACAGTTTTATTATAAGTAGGTATAGATTTATAAAAACATTAAATCCCATCTATTATTTTTATTTACGATGTATTTACGATGTGTTTTTTTTTTGCTATAGTAAAAAGTAGGTAAATGCAATTATGCAAATTTGCAAGAGACAGGTGTGTAATTTCAACACCATTGCTAGGTACGTTGAAGTTGACCTACTTAGTTAGAGTTACGAACAAAGTACACTTACCTACCAGGTAATTTGGAATAAGACAATATAAATGTATTATTTATTTAATGTGTTGTGTTTGTTTGATATTATTCTATTAGCTGCATATCCATGCATTAGCCTAAAACTACTGGACCGATTGCGATGCGGTTTACTACTATTGGACTACGTTTTATACTACTGTTGGATAGCTTAGGGTTTTACTTAAAAACTGGGGTACTGGGTATCTCAATCCAATGAGTAGAAGCCGAGCAATCGATAAAAAACTTGACGGCAGAAGGAATTTTGATTAAATGTTAGTATATTGGTATTTGAGGTCTAGGAATAGCACATAGAGTACTTTTAACCTAGATAAATAACCACGCGTGCGAAGCCGCGGGCACACCTAGTCTATGCATAACGTATTTTCACACCACCGCCTTTAAATTTCACGCTGTATGACAGCAATTGAATCCTACCACATACCTTCATTCTCTTGATTTTGGCATTGACCATAACCTCAAGGACACGTATTTCACACATATGACATGACATGTTGGTGGACACGTAGGACATCCACCAACCAGCACTGGGCCTGCATGATGTATTATGGCTCAAAGCTCTTTCATTGTTTGTTTGTCGTATGAGGTAGTGCTGGCCTCTGGTGTCAGAGTTTGTCAAGCTGCCCGAGGGCCTCTCACATGGCTGCTGTTAATCAAAAACAGCCGGGACCGACGGCCCTCCTAAGCACGGAGCGATGGAAAATCGCACATAACTTAGAAAAGTCATTGGTGCGAAGCCTAGGATAGAACCCGGTATCATTGGATTCTAAGTTGCACTATTGAACCGTTAGGCTATCATCGCTGAGCTCTTTCACTAAGAGAATATAATACATAGTATGTAAACTATTATTACAAACAAATGCAAAAGCATGTGTGTATTTAAGTACCTAAGAGCACACTTAACTCGGTAAAGGTTTAGACATACTTTGGGTCCAGGAATAAGAACTAAATTAATGGGTTCTTTTTGTCATTGAGAGGTGCAGCCGTGGGTCACAGCTTGTTTAAAAAATTGATACAAAAGTGCAATTCTATCATGCTACATTTTTAGATCTGGGCCAAAGATCACAGTGTCATATGTAGGTCCCTACATTGTATTGATTTAACTTTTACAACACACACAATGTATTATTTACATACATTAGTTTGTAAACAAAGGATTAGACGTTACGTTACAACAGCTGTTACTTAAAATTGCTTCAAAATAAAGTAGGTGTGGAAGTAACAAATTTTACTTGATGTCTGAGCTAGTAATATTTTAATGTTATTGAACTCGGGCAATGTTGAAATTTAAGCTGTCATTAATCAAAAACCACGTCAAAATCCGTCTAGTAGCTATGTTGTGAGTAATTTATTTGAAAATAAAATATTTAGTAGGTAACAGAAACAACAAAGAAAATAAAAGAAAAAAGTACTTGACATGGTCCCAGGGGAATGTAATGTTTTGTTGAGTGGAAAACTCAAGTGTAAGACTTTACCATAATGGACAAGGACCTGCAGTCTCGACATAGATAGTGATTTCTTTACCAACGAAATCGGTTCATATACAGATGACAATCGTTAGCTTTTACAGTTATTGTTAAAAGCTATCGACTGTCATCGGTATCTGTACTAACTTTGATCATGATTGACATACTACCAAATATCGTTATAATCGGAATTTGTGACCGATTTCGGTTGCAAAGCAATCTCTATCGAAGTCGAGAATGCAGGTCCAGCACTATATAAATGGGTTGTCTACTGCTGTATGACTCCTGATCCTGATAACTGCATTTTCTCCTGCTACTGCTTTGAGTTCATCTACTGAGATTTTATATTTCATAATAAATTGTATTTCATAATAAATTGAAATCATTCATTTTGCAGGTAAACAACAGCAGTTAGAATGGGCGTGTTCAAGACTGCGTTGTCGCTGGCAAATCGTGGGAAAGTCGGCCTGAAGAGTAATGGGAAATATGTAAGTTATGACATGGACGCTTCAGGAAGGCAGTAAACAAAACCTAGTCGCAGAAAGATCCATGGAGTGCGCCATGCTTGGCATCTCTCTACGTGATCGAGTACATAATACGGAGGTTTGGAGAGGCCCAGGATATCTGATGCCGTATTGCGGAATTCAAATGGCGGTGGGCAGGACATATTGCCATATGTTGACGATAGGCGGACAAGGTTCTGATGGAGTGGTGGCGGCCTAAAAAAGGCAAACATAGTACTAGCAGACCGGCGGCAAGATGGGTAGATGATATAGAGACGGTGGCAGAAAAGGCCTGCATGAGAGTGGCTAAAAGTAGATCAGAGTGGCATAAGGGGCAGGAGGCTTATACCCAGCAGTGGGCTATTACGAGCTGACCATGCATGATGATTATGAGGTAGTGTGGATAAGATCACACTATAGTTTCAACTCCAGTTAGGTAGATACAATTTCGAGAAGGAAGCCGATAGGCAGGTTCAGGTCTTCTCGTCGCCCATCCCACATTGCCTGAAGACAAAGTCATGATCATGATGACATACGGAGCAGAAACTTGGACACTGACTGTGAGGCTGGTCCACAAATTCAAGGGTGCTATGGTACGCGCTATGCTCGGAGTTTCTCTAAGGGATTGCATCCGAAATGAGGTGATCCGGCACAGAACGACAATTACCGATATAGCTAAAAAAATAAGCAGGCTGAAGTGGCAATGGGCCGGTCACATATGTCGAAGAACCAATAACCGATGGGGTAGGCGAGTTCTTGAGTGGATACCAGGTGAAGGCAAACGTAGTGTAGGACGCCCTCCGGCTAGATGGGGCGACGACCTGCGTAAAGTAGCATAGATAAATTACATGAGACGAGCTGAAGATTGGGCCCAATGGCGCGCATTAGGAGAGGCCTATGTCCAGCAGTGGATGAGTACAGGCTGATGATGTGGAATTGTGGATTAGATAGCTCTACTGTATTTTTTGAAATCATAGGATCTGCTCTATTTTGGAAGTCATTAGCCTAAACTTGAGTTTAGAGAAAATAGACTAGCTAGATCTATTTTCTCCCTTCGTTATGGCACACTGCCTAAACCCGAAATAAAAGCGAAACCTCGTTTGAATCAGGCGGTTTCTTAGTGTTTGGGTTTTGGTTATCAATCAAAGTTCTTTGGAACAATTGCAGAAAAGCAAGGCGGCCTTCTCGACGTAATGAATATTCTGTAGGTATAAATGCTCCAATAGCCAGTGGGTTTGGTTGGATAGGATGTTTCATGTTGCAGACTCCAGGAGGTACAATTTAAGTCATTTTCTTACGTAATATTCTTAGTGCACCCAGCACCATTTGGTCGATAAGGGATACGTACCGAAACCGAGCAATGTGCAGTCAACGCTTTCCTTAAACAAAATTGGCCTTGACTTTTAATTCCAACCTAATCGCTTAATCTAAAGCTTATCACTGCTTATCATTACGCAACTGCTGCACTTGGCGATTATGCGCGATGAAATGCACCAGCTGTTCACGTGATCGTATATCAGACACGATCGGACGGTTTCTATAAGGACGCGTTGTTACCATGCCATTTGTGTTGGAGTGTTCAAGCTTATAGGTTTACATCTACTAGGCAAGCGTAATACACCACATCGCCTTCCATTTAGTGAGATAGTGGTCTAACGATTGCCTATATATTAGTATACTTCATAAAAAATGTCTAGCCAAAGCATTTTTCTAGTTAAGTTCTGAAGAAATTCATATAGGAACAGCACAGGAGGTCAAGCCATTCAAATAGAATAAGCTAATTTAAAAAAAAGAAGGAATTATGAGTTTTATGATGTGTTTTTCTTGTTTTTTTAATGTTTAGTCACTTTTAAATTTTAAAGTTTTTTTTTATTTATTTGTGAGCTACCCTGAAAGCTTCAGCAGGATAGCTAATCGGGAAGTGCTCGAAATTTGAATTGCAAGATTCCAGGATAGACAGAAATACATACAAGTGAAGTTAAATAAAAGTTTTTATATATAAGGAACATAAAAATCGCTTCAGAAATGTCGAAGATATCAGTGGCTGTGAAAGATACAGTCGAATGAGAGAAAAGGTGAGAAAGTAAGGGCCGTATTAATAAACCGACCTCAACTCTAAGAGCGCTTTTGAGAGCGATCTCAAGATTCTAATCTAATTAATAAACATATCTTAAGTTGTTGATAGAGATGCCGTAATCAGCTGAGTTAGTGTTTAATAATAAATCAATCTCGACTCTCACGAGCGCTCTTGCGATGTGCTTTGAGATGCAGAATGTTGAGTGCAGTCGATCCGTGACTTGAGAGCGAGATTGCCAGTTGCTAGAATCAAGGATTTCGAAAATATTATGTCAGTAGTTGATAATTATTTATTTATTAAGTTTTTGTTGGAAAACTTAATAAATAAATAAATAAATAATAGATAAGATTGACTTAACACAGTAAATTAAATATAAACATGAACAAAAACATAGTGAAAGTCCACTAAAAGGAAAACACATCATGCAAAAAATTAAAATGCAAAAACGCCACAAAGCGACGTGTCCACGCATATCCGCTCAACACAATACAAGGTAGGTACAAAAAGGGCCAGGATATAAACTGATTAGTATTTTAGAGAAGTAACAAGTAAAATAAAATAAATATACAATTTAACAATAAATATAAAACAAAAATAACTTACACAAGGATCACACAAAATGGTGATCCCTATAACCTCTTAAACTTATACATTAGATACATTATAATTATATTAACCATCATACTAAGAATATTTTTCCTTTGGAAATAAACACATTTATTTGGCATGATTGCGAAAAGATCCGAAGATTTGGTAGATATCAGAACCTGGTGAGGACTCGCTGAAGTCTAAAAAGATCCGAACTCGTAACCAAAGGATACGCGCTGGAAATACTGGCTAGCCATGCCAAATAAATCCATCAACGATTTTTATTTTCATAAATTATAGTTATTTGTTGATGAATTGCGTTAAGTTCTTTAATAGATAGTGTAACTTTGAAAATATAGACAAATATTATGGCTTACATCCTTTCTAAAAAAAACTAAAGTAAGGTTATGATAATTATGTAGAAAATAAACATTACGATTAATATAATCGCATTTAATTTAATTCAACTACATCGAAGTAATAAATTTTAATCTTACTCTATATCTTATTTGAGCAAAAACCGAACTTTCACTAAAGAAAATAAATCGTTCTTTCGTAGTTCATTCAATCTTGCTCTCAAGTTCTGGTTCGTGACATAGCATCTTGAGATGCGGCTCTTGAAAGCGACATGATCTGAGATGCTCTTGAAATGTCTTTATTAATCAGCGACGATCTTAAGATGCTGATCACAACTTGAGAGCGTATCAGTTGATATCGCACTTGAGAGCTCAACCAAGAGCGATTTATTAATACGGGCCTAAGAGTCTAGGTTGTCGATAAAAATAAATTTATTTAGTCTGGGATGGATGGATTATCCGCTTTGTTCTAGTCCCCACTGTCCCCACACTAATTATTTTATGCAATTCCAATATGTCGAACATATTTGTCCTATCTTCTGAAAAGTTAACGACTATAAAGAATTTACTAAACGTAATTAGATGGAGCGCCTGATTTGCCTTCGAATTCTAACCAGAAAAATTTACAAATCGATTGTATGGCAGAAAGTTCCACTACGCATACGAGTACAATAGTTGATTCCGCAATATTGCACGCTCGGTCTCACCCAACAAAACACACATAGTCCACATATCTGACATACATCACTATTTTGTGATATCTATCTCCACGCTATAAATACTTCTACTATAATAGAACATACGGATGTACCTATAGATAACGTGCGCCAATTGCCTAGTTAATGAGGCGGATAAATATAAATACAGTTCTAGAATATTGTATACTAGCTGCGCCGCGGTTTAAATCACGTGGATTTATTTCCAGAGAAAAAGTTTAAAAAAAACTGCCTCCCTTAGGTAAATAATAAGGCAGTAAGTAACAAAAGTCTGTACAATGAAGACAATTTAAAAATAATGGTCTATGGGACTTAAAATAAGCTACTGAACAATAATATACGAGAAAAATGGTCTGTTTGTTCCCGCATCACGTAAAAACTGCTGTAATTGGTATCTCAGTTCGACGAGTAGAAGCCGAGCAATCGACAAAGATCTATTTGACGGTTAACGAATTTTGATGAAATGTAGTATTGTACTTTATGGTCCTGGAATCCATACCAAATTATAAAACTGAAACGTTGTCTGTTTGTTTGGGGAGCTTTCATGCGATAACAGCTTGACGGGTTTTCATGAAATTTGGAATGGAGATAGCTTATACCCTAGAATAAAACATAGGATACTTTTTATCCCGGAAATTTTTAGTTTTCACCGGATAACTGGAAAATGTTGATTACTCGCTGTAAGGAACGGTTGCAATGGAAACGAAATAACAAATGTTGATTACTCGCTGTAAGGAGCGGTTGCCATGGAAACGAAGTACAATTAAGTCTGTCAATAAACATCAAGAGCGTTGGTGCTATACCTACTTTTGCATTGGTTTTTAATTTCCTAGAAGAAAATAGGATGCTTTTTTTCGTGATAAACAGTAGTCTGACTTCGTAGGTACCCCTACGAAGCTAGAAAATAGGATGCTTTTTTTCGTGATAAACAGTAGTCTGACTTCGTAGGTACCCCTACGAAGTCAGACTACTGTTTATCACGAAAAAAAGCATCCTATTTTCTTCTAGGAAATTAAAAACCAATGCAAAAGTAAAAACTAGCGGGCGGGAAAACTAGTAACACATAAAAGAACACGCGGACATTGCCGCGGGCACAGCTAGAGCACACTATTACCTTGTCAATTTTCATCAAAATCGGTTCAGCCGATTAGTCGTGAATAGGCAATATCTTAGCTAATGCGACACCACGAATAGCGCGAAATTTATAACTACCAGTTCTTGTCATTGATAGGATTAGGCGCGTCCTACAGCCTAAACAGCTTGAGGAATTTTGATAAATGAGGTATCATTGGATTCGTCTTGATCACGAGAGTGCTTCAGGATATATGAAGTGTCAAGAAAACTAATATGGCGACTCATAGCAGCCATATTGTATTTCTGACGGAACAAAAAATTACAAAAACCTATCGAGTGAGGTATCATAATGAAGTTCTAAAAAGACCATTTCAAAAATATATAGTTCGTATAACTAAACAGTAGCAATTGTATTTTAAGATGCTTACAAAATTTAAAAAATTATATGTTAATATAAATACTACAGTCTAATGTTGCAATTGCAACAATTAAAGTAAAGTTAAAACATAAAAAACAAAAAAGGAACATTAAATTTATATAAATAATTAATAGCTGCGCCCCGCGGTTTCACACGCGTACTTCCGGAACCGTGCATGTTCCGGGATAAAAAGCAGCAGGGTGTAAGCTACCTCCATATGAAATTTTATTCAAATCTGTTTAGCCGTTTAAGCATGAAGAAGTAACAAAAACACCCTTACATACATACAAACTTTCGCTTAGAGAATATTAGTGTGATTATTTTTGCGGTCGGTCAGCTCGTGTTCAATAATTTTGTTCACAGTCGGGTTTTTGTGTTTTTATAATAATTTTACTTGTTTAATGTATAGCACTGGAAATTAATACATGAACTTTGATCAAAGTAATACATGAACTTTGATCACCGATACGGGTACACTTAGATAAGCTAATTCCCTCATGGCCACGCGCCGGTGCCGTGCGTTGACTCGATATTCCGATGACATTGAACTTGAGTTTTTACTGTACTCTTTCAACTCAATCTACTCGCGTGGCGTGATTGTCCGTCTGTTGGTCGAAGTTTTTTTCTAGTTTGCTAAGTATCCATTTTGAAATAAGTAAGTTTTGATTGAAACTGAGTTGATACATTATTCTTTGCATACAAATAATAATTATTAATAATATTGATTTATTATTAATATTGTGTACCTATCGAAATAGGACATTTTCGATTTTGCAGTTTTCCAAGTTTATCTAGTTAGGTAGGTATGTGAGGAAGAATCCAAAATTGCAGTACTGAATTGAAGTTTCTGTTTCTATTCTTAAAATAATAGCTTTTAAATAAATGCATATGAAAGTATATAGGGTAATTATATTTTTTTTCTTTTTTATAATTTTTAACTGTCTGTTTGTTCAGTTTAATCTCCGAAACAGCTTTACCGATTTTGACGGGACTTTCATTGGCAGATAACTGATGTTATAAGAAGTAACAGGCAAATTTTATTTTTGATAACGTATTATGGATCCCCGCAAAAAACCCCATGAATATGACCACGCGGGCAAAGTTACGGGCACAAATAATTACCTACCTATAAAAATATTGCCATTGCAGTATGTTGGTCTCCAAGTTGACTTGTCACTTTCAAAGATAACACACGTATACTATGCATTAAATCAACAATCAAGAATGCAAAGTCCAGTTAAATGGCGTAAGGATAGTTGCATTGTTGATAGCGAAAACAAAACAAATAAAAATAAATAATTAAAAAACACGACTGCCCTGCCAAAAACGAATTAAAATGTAAAAAAACAAGAGATAAATAATATTGACATTACTGTCGGTGTCGGGGAACCGCGCTGTGGAACACTTTTAATCTCATTTATTTGTCTTGTTTTTTACTTTTTAGTATGTTTTTGGCAGGGCAGCCGTGTTTTTTCATGTTTTTGGTAGGGAATTCGTGTTTTTTCATGTTTTTGGTAGGGAATTCGTGTTTTTTAATGTTATTAATCATTTATTTTTATTAAATACTTTTTAGTGGCAAGTTTTGAGTTATACCAATAAATTATATATTGTTGTAATGTGCTCATCAATGTCTTTAATTTGATACCCTTATTGTAAAATTCTCTTTTTATACGCTTTATATTAGCTTCACTTGTATGTTTGTATGTTTGTAACCGACTCCTTTGGACGCTATTTTGACACACTTTAAACGGTCAGATTCCATTCAAATTTTGCACACCTGTCAAAGACCGATGACAAAGCAATAATTCGAATAAAAAAAAAGTAGAAAATAAATAATAGTTTAAAAAACACGCTTTATATAGAAAACCAAACTAAAAAATAGAAAATAAATTTTAATAGTGTAAGAGAAATAGAATAGATAAGAGAATAAGAAAAAAAAAATATTTAAAAAAAAGCGTGGGGTGCTTCTCATATCTGTCAATGAAATATGTATAACTATTGACCCATGCACCCCACGATTTTTTTGAAATAAAACTTTTTTTTCTTATATACACTATTAAAATTTATTTTCTATTTAATACTTTGGTTTTTTTATATATAAAGCGTGTTTTTTAAACTATTATTTATTTTTTCTGAATATCTTTTCTATACTGCCGCCATATTGTTTTTTTTTATCTTTTTTCTATATTGCTTTTCTATTCTGCCGCCATATTGAATAAAACAAATTATAGCCTTGTTACTCGGGATGATGATTCCAACGATACCCCATATATCCAAATCTGTTCAGGCAAAGTTATGTTGGAATAACGAAACTGACATACATATAAAATAAACATACATACAAACATACATGAATCCTAAAAACATTACACTCCTTTTTTTTGGGCAGTCGTGTAATTGGTCAGACGACGACGCAGTATTCGCCTTTGGTCTAGGAAGGTCCTTCGATTGCTCCAAGAATATGTTCCGCTCATATGCTCCGTTTCATGTCCAATGTTGGTCTACCTACGGCCATGGTCTCAATTGACTGTAATCGACGCTGTTCCTGATAGCTTATAGTGCACGCTACTTCACGCCTTCTGAAGTCACGAGACATGTTCTTCTAACTACCAAATAGCTGTTGGCGTTGTCCCTGTAAAACTAAGATATATATCACACTAGCTTTCCCGCCCGCGACTTCGTCCGCGCGGACTACAGTTTATCGCGAAAAAAGTATCCTAAGTTCTTCTAGGATATTAAAAACCAATGCAAAAGTAAGATAAAAACGGTCTTGATGTTTTTTGACATACTTGTTATTTCGTTTCCTTGGCAACCGTTCCTTGCAACGAATAATCAACATTTTCCAGTATTCCCGTGGAAACTAACAATTTTTCGGGATAAAAGTATCTTATGTTATATTCCCGGGTATAAGCTATCTCCATTCCAAGTTTCATCAAAATCTGTGCAGCTGTTATCACGTGAAAGCTCCCCAAAGAAACAAACAGACAACGGTTCACTTTTATACATTGTTATGGATTAATTATCTATTTAGCTCTAATTAGAAACTGTAAGAACTCTTTGGATTGTATGTATGTTTGTACGTTTCTTAGGCGCGTCCTACAGCCTAAACGGCTTGATGGAGTTTGATAAATGAGGTATCATTGGACTCGTCTTGATCACTATATTTTGTTTCTATGATACCGTGTTTGGTATCAAACGAAAGGGCTTAATTTTCACATTTCGAAATACTTAATATAACCCCAAAATAAATTAAATAAAAAGATAAGTTCAAAAACTAAAAGTCGACTACGGTTCTATTGAACAAACAAGAATATTCAAATGTTTCAGAAATTTAAAACTTTAGAGCCGGGGAAAGCGCTTGGTTAAATAAATACTGATACATTTATATCGCACTCCTGCCCAACGGCCCTATAGTTTTAAATTTCTAAAACTTTTGAATATTCTTGTTTTGTGATTGTCCACTAAGGCCGTAGTCGGGTTTTAGTTTTTAAACTTATATTTTTTATTGCACGATTTCCCAAAAAAGGAGTGTTATGTTTTCAGGGTTCATGTGTGTATGTTTTTATGTGAGTTTATTTGTTCCACCATAACTTTTACATGAACAGGTTTGGATGTATGGGTTATCGTTAGAATAGAATCCTTGCATCACCCCGAGTAATATAAGATATAAAATTTTAAAAGTTCGTTTTTTGGCAATGCAGTCATGTTTTTTAACCTACTTCGAAAAAAGAAGGTTCTCAAGTTGTTGTGTATGTATTTCATATTATTGAAAATGCGTAATATTCATGTATGTTGGTCTATTATGAGTAATCTGAACAAATATATAAAATTTCGCGAATGTATGTATGTTTGTCCACGTATTTTTCGGTAAATCCGATACTTTCAGTATCTTTTTTCTTAGGGCGAACAAGTTCAAGTTTTATCAAAATCCGTTCAGTAGTTTAGAAGATATCGACTGTTAACTGTTTCCAGTACGGAATTTTTATTGTATAAGTATTTAATTTTCTTTCTTAGGCCTACTTTAAGAAAATTAAATACTTTGGGGCGGCGGGGGGTGCCATAGTCACCACTCTTGGCAGGCGGATTGGTGACCGGACTGTTACAAATATGTACTCGGAGGACGCTGCTTCCTATCTTCCGGTGTGTATTCCGGTCTACTTCCATACCAATATATAAAAATGAAACGTTGTCTGTTTCCCCGCTTTCACGCGATAACGGCTGGATGGATTTTGATGAAATTTGGAATGGAGATACCTTATCTCCTGGAATAAAATATAGGAAACTTTTTATCCCGGAAAATTGTAAGTTTCCACGGGAAAACTGGAAAATGTTGATTACTCGCTGTAAGCAACGGTTGCCATGGAAACAAAATACAAGTCTGTCAAAAAACTTCAAGAACATTGGTGCTATACCTACTTTTGCATTGTTTTTTAATATTTTAGAAGAACATAGGATGCTTTTTTTCGCGATATACAGTAGTCCGCGCGGGCTTATTCCATAAAACCCCTTAGACAATCCCCTGCGAAGGGGATTTTTGGTCTTTTTGTCCAGAAATCCCCTTTGCGTCTTCTTTGCCCGGTGGAAGGGGTGGAAGGGGATTATTGGACAAAAAGTACAGAAATCCCCTTAACCATATACTATTAATATTAAATATTTTTATAATCCCCTGCGAAGGGGAGTTTTGTAACTTTAGTCCAGAAATCCCCTTTGCGTCCCGTTTGCGTGCCGGAAGGACATTAATGGACATAAAGTCCAGAAATCCCTTTAACCATATTTTTATTCTTCCACATTGTATGTCACCTTCTTTGTTATATGTTTAGGATCAATCACAAACTAATTAGGTAATTACACTAATTACAAAGTCTTTATCTTTTCAAACATAACTTATCGATATCAATGTACTATAACAATTTTCACCGTTGTAGACATACAATCTCTCATACATTTACAATAATAAAAAAGTTAAAATATCACAGAATGACACATTTTACTGTAATCTTCCTACAAAATTAAATATGTTCCATAATCACAGATGAATTATACCAAATTATTGTTTTTTTATACAAACGAATTATGTCAAATAACTATACTAGGGGTATCACAGAAAAATCACTTTATTACAATAAATATTAAATATTTGTCTAATTGTAAACTGTCTGTCAAAGTTCAACACCTCAAATATGAAATTTGGTCAGAAACTCCGTACTAATAACAAAAAATGGCAAAATCTAAAAACGCCCAATAAACACAGCCCAATACAACTACTCACTGCGTTGAAGATGCATCGTTTTACAATGTTCGCGCCACTCTATTTACAGATATCGGGAAAGGTATAACAGCGATCGCAAGAGAGCATTGATCATGATCAATACATACAGGAAGTCTTAATGGAGTTCATTAACGGTGACATAACGATTGGGCATTACTAAACATCGTTGATTTATTGTTTCTGCAATGTACTATGCCATTTTTTTACATTTCATATTTTAGGTTTGTAATTTTGACAGACATTATATAGTCAGACAAATATGTAATCTTCATCATCATCATGTCAGCCTTTAGAAGTCCACTGCTGAATATAGGCCTCCCTTAAAGAGCACCATGACGAAGTATATTGTGCCACCTCCATCACTTCCTGCGATGGCTACAATGTCGCCGGTCCATCGTGTGTGGGGAGGGGGGGGGTTGTCTCTCTCTACCCTTCACTTGCTTCTTCGTGGTCGCCATTTGATAACCTTTATTCCCGAGTGATTGTCGGTTCTACGAACTATTTGATTGCCTGCTATTTGCCACTTCAACTTCCAAATTCTGAGAGCTATGCCAGTAATATTGGTTATTCTACGGATTTCCTCGTTTCTGATTCTAACACGTAGTGAAACACCTAGCATAGCTCTCTCCATTGCACGCTGCGTGACTTTGAGCTTGTGTATGAGACCAATAGTTAGCCAATAGTTAGTTAATAGTTAGACCAATTGTTTAAGTACCTACATTGATATTGACTAGGTATGTTTGAAAAAATAAAGAGTGTGTAATTACATAATTAGTTTGTCAACTTAAAAAAACAGTGACCAACAATTTCGCAATGTGTCTTTTTGTGCAATAATGTCCTTCCGGTACGCAAACGGGACACAAAGGGGATTTCTGAACAAAAAGTACAAAAATCCCCTTTGTAGGGGATTCTTAAAATTTATTTCATATTAATAATAAATGATTAAGGGGATTTCTGGTCTTTTAGTCCAATAATCCCCTTCCAGCAAACAAAGAAGACCCGAAGGGGATTTCTGGACAAAAATTCCTAAAATCTCCTTCGCAGGGGATAGTCGAAGGGGATTTATGGAATAAGCCGTCCGCGCGGACGAAGTCGCGGGCGGGAAAACTAGTACATACTATAGTCGGTTTGGGCGTAGCAAAAGACCTCAAAAAATTGGAATTATTTATTTCTTCTAAGTTTTATACGACTTGAGTCGGTTTAACTTTTTTTAAATTAGTTTTTCTCTTACTTTGATGATGTAATCAAACAATAATTTCAATTCTCACGCTTGCAAAGTTCTTGTATAAGCTGGGTGTAGGCGACATAAAACTGCATTTTATGCTCTAGTGTATAAAAGTTTTTTACTTCTCTTATTCTCTATGGTTTCTGACCCGAGCCTAAGTTTCACGTATAACAGAAAAGTTAAAAAAAAAAGTCGGGATAGTAACTCACGACTTCTCTTAGCCGTTTTTAAATAACATATCACTGTTTAATTTCCTCGCAATCGAAGTCAAAAGCAGAGTATGTGACTCGTTTAAAAAACAAGGCATTTATCATCGACTTCAATATCTACCCTCGCTTTCGGCTCGGGCGGATAAATATCTCGGGTAAATGGGTTTGTTTTATGCACTTGTTGTACAATATACTATCTATACTTACAATAAAGCAAAAAGTACCAAAAAGTCTGTACAAAGAAGATCATTAAAAAAAAGGTCTAGGGTACTTAAAATAAGCTACTGACAAGAATATAACATTTTTTTAAATCGTGTGTGTTTGTATGATTGTTCGCGCATCACGTAAAAACTACTGGACCGATTGCGATGCTGTTGGATATCCTAGGGTTTGACTTAAAAACTGGGGTACAGGTCGCGAGGCGTAAGCTGAGCTTTGCATTTGTGTGAGTGTACATAGATAGTGTACGTGTGATAACCGGACTGAGGCGCGGTGCATCCTTTGCTTGGTTTAAACCGGTTTAAACTGTTTTTTGGCAACCGGCCTGAGGAGCGGTGCTTCCCTCGCGCGAATTAAGTACTGTATACTCACACAAATGCAAAGCTCAGCTTAGGCCTCGCGGCCTGTACTTGGTATTTCAATCCGATGAGCAGAAGCCGACCAATCGATAAAAAGTTTTTTACCGGCTGAAGGAATTTTGATCAAATGTTGGTATATAGGTATTTCAGGTCTGGGAATAGCACATAGAGTACTTTTAACCTTGAGAAATGACCACGCGTGCGAAGCCGCGAGCACAGCTAGTTAATCATAAAAATAGAGATAAACCCGGCTTGAAATGACGAACATAAATCGTTGTACTGCTATTGATGATAAGTTTATATTACAAACACTACTTTGATATAGAAAGTTAGAAACTCGATTTAAGGCAAATATAAATGTCCATAAAATGTACCATAAACAAAGTATTCCAAACGTTGACATGAATCTAAACTACGGAGTACTAAGTATTATCTTTAGTCCCTCGTTTGGTCAAGTTCGTTATATTCGATGCATAACCTTGAGTTTTTTTGCGGCTCCAACTACAGACCTCAGAAGCGAGTTCTATAGAACTTTTTATTACCATCTCAGTAAATAATAATGATACCTTTTGTACATAGATCTGGTCAAATTAATTAAAGCTATGCTTACGTACGATCCAATATAACCATAAGTTTACCTCAAATAATTAGCCTTTGACGAGTGCAAGGCAAGGTAGAGCTACAATATTTTTAATCGATTTAAAAAAAATAAGACTATCGGAGAATCTTCTTTTTTGAAATCGGTAAAAATAAACTCCAGTTGATGTGTATGCAAATTATGCGAATGTATGTATGTATGTTTGTCCATGTATTTCTCAGAAACTACAAGTCTGATTGCAATTATTATTTTTGTATTAGTTTTAGTATCTTTCTACATAAGGAATAATTCAAGTTTCACCAAAATCGGTTCAGTGGTTTAGTTAGAAGATATGGACTGTTAATTCTTAGTGAACGGATTAATTACTTAGTTTTCTTAGGCCTACTTTAAAGAAACAAAAACACTAAAAAAAAAAACCCGTCTTCAAATCTTGTAAAACTTAGAAGAAAAAAATAATAAAATTAAGATTAGGTCTGTGCCAGGTAAGCGCCTACTTACTTACTTACTGTAGTCGGTTTGGGTGTAGCCCAGAGTTCACTAAAAAAAATAGTTTTTATGGAAATTTCGTATCAACTACTTACGCTGTCCCTGTGAAAAATAATATCCCTTTGTTTCGCATAACTTTTTTAATACTAATAGGCATAACTTTTATGGAAATTATATTAATTTTACATAAACAGTATTTGGCATACTGTTAAGGTAGGCATAATGATCTTTGGGCTATATTATTTTGGACTACTATGGAGCCGCATAAAATATAATGTAGATACTATACTGTTGCCCTTGGGCCATCCGTAAGCCGCGAACATGTTTGTTTTACACAAATAGGTACGTAAAATAATTTTGTTTAAAGTTATTTCACACTCGGTGAATAATGTTTTTTTATGCTACTAAATAAAATGCTTGTTTATCGTTATGTCAGGGCGGTCGCACTCCGCAACAATTACAAATAAATTCGAGGGCGCAATATTCGGGTCCGTTCAGTCGAGTGTCAAGCGTACGCTCGATGAGTCGCGCGCCTTGTACTTAGCGATAGAGCACCTACTTACGTAAAGTTATTGACAAACTTTATTCGTGTTTTAAAGCTAGAAAGTACTGCATAGCATTCGGCTGTTTGAATAGTGATAGAAATGACGAATTGTCATTCTTTACGCTTCCAAAGGATATTGAAAGGTAATAAATTGTAATACCTATAATAATAGGTCCTAGTTATGTAGTTAGATATTGATATTTTTTTATTACGTAGGTTTCTATAGTTTTATGTTATTTCATTTGTGTTCCATACCGAAGCTACGCATATTTAAGGTTTTTCCGCGCAGAAATAAAGTCGTTTATTAAATCGATCAACGTAATTTTATAATTGATTATAGTAGGTATTGTTGATCGGAAAATGAATTACTGTGCTGACTTAGTATGTAGCCTACAACTAATTAGGAATTTACCTATCATGAAATAAATCAAACGAGTGATATAGTCTGAGAGCTGACGTAAAATTATTCTGAAAAAGAGATAAAAAAAAATAATGACAAATAGTAAAAATGAGGTAGTCGGTCTATTCTGATAAGAATGTCATTGTATGTAATAGAACTATTTTAATTTATAATAATAAGTAATAACATAATACATTATTACTTATTTATTCTGTTACAATATCTAAGTCATAACATATCACAGAATAATTAGTAGTACAACTACCTAGTCATATCTTAATACAACCCTACCAAACGAAAAAGGGACAGAGCGATTCTGAAACGGCAATGATAGAGCAATGGAAGTTCTTGCGCGTTGTGATACGGTGCATTCTAGCCTGCACGCGGTGGGCGAGCGCCTTCTAGGTAAATATAATTGAAAGCTCGCAGCGCCGTGCGAGTTTAATTGCACTTTATAGCGTTGTAGCGAGAGTCGCTATTTATTTAAATGATTTTACTCAGTTAGCCTTCTGTACTGGTACTATTATTTATTCTGTGGTTATGCTAACTTTAGATATGGTAAACACGAATATGCCTAAAAAATTATGCGTAATTATTATTATGCTTGCACATTATTAGGATAAGTAAAATTATGCCACACTAAATTATGACATTTTATTTTATGCGTATCGATAGAGAATTAGATTTTATGGATCTTGTACGTGTGAATTTCCTCTGTGTTGTACTTTACTGTTTAAGTAACCTTATGTATAGGATACATATGTAATTAATTCGGGTTTGCTATATATTTAAATTCGCACGTATAGTTTTTTTAATGAAAAAAAAAGAACAGTTATAGGATCACACGTGTGTCTTTCTGACTGTCCAAACGTCACATCAAATTTGCTCCAAATCTACTGGACCGATTCAGTTAACATATGAATTTATGTGTCGTAAAGATGGACATGCAACGTAAATAAATGAATTGTGAATATGGAGGTCACTTTTATTTTGAGAAAATTCAAAATTAAGTATTGTAATCTGTGCAAATTCAAATGAAAGGGGCTACAAAGGATCTCAATTTTTTTGTAATGTTTATCGTAAATAGTTTTAAAGTTATTTAAGAAAAAAATGATGAAAATTGTCCATTTGAAATCTTCGAATATCTTCGAAATAACTGATGATACAATTTTGAAAAAAATACTTAAAATAGTTGTTTACATCTATACTTATAATAAAGTAATACGAATGAAAAAGTCTGTACAAAAAGATAATTTAAAAAAAAAGGTCTAGCGTACTTAAAATAAGCTACTGAACAAGAATATAATTATGTTATTTTTAAATCGTATGTGTTTGGCTGTATGTTTGTTCGCGCATCACGTAAAAACTACTGGACTGATTGCGATGCTTTTTCCACTGTAGAGTTTGACTTAAAAACTGGGATGATATCTTAATCCGATGATTAGATAGCGAGCAATCGATAAAAAACTATTTGACGGATGAACAAATTTTAAAGAAATGTAGTTTTTGGTCCTGGAATAACACGTATGGGCTACTTTTAAATGAAATGACTATGCGGGCAAAACCGCGGGCATAGTTAGTACTTATATAAGCAGCCTTTGGTCTTAAAATAACATGCCCAAACCTAACAAGTATATAATTGATAGATTCAGGCGTTACTTTGCGGAAATCCATATTTAAAATGAACAAAATAAAAATATGTAGCTTACTTCCGCCAAAACAAACTTTTGGCGGAAGTAAGCTACATATTTTTATTTTGTTCTTTTTTTTTTTTCTAACAAGTATAAATCTCTCAATCTTGTGTGTGATTTATTATATTCATCGTATCGCACCTCGCGCTTGTCCGGCTTTATGTTCATACGTTGTATAGTATTGAAGTGCTGTATGTACTTACTGTCTTTAAATAATTTAATAGGAATTAATAGAATAGTTCTTATCGATATCTCGAGCTATATATTAGTATGAAATGAACACGTGTGTCTTCTTTTCCAGTCGCCCTTCCGGCCGCTGTTGTCGTGCGCGCCGGTCGCGATGGTGGGCTTCGACCGCAACGCCCACTCCCAGGACATCACCAAGAACATGCAGTACATTAGCAACGACAAGGTCAAGTTGAAAGCTGATCCCGAAACCATGAAGTAAGTTCAATTAATTGAAGACTTTTGACTAGCCTGGTCCACGCTTGGCTAGTCTTTGTCCGAGCTTGGCTAGCCATTGGTCGGACTTGACTTGCCCTTCGTCTGGACTTGATTTTACCTTGATCCGATCTTGATTAACCCTTGCTCCGGACGTGACTAGCACTTAGTCCGAATTTGGCTATCCCTTCATACGATCTTGACTAGCCTTGGCCTAAAATGGACTGTTCCTTGATCCACCCGCGCTTGACTAAATTTTGATCCTTTCTGTGCAATGTTAAGTTTACATAAAAGTATTAAAGAATGTGGACAAATAATTAGTTTCCGTTAACATATTGAAAAACTTGGCGCTTGACTTACTTTTAAATGATGCTTGACAACTTTCGTTTTTTTTTACGTAAACACAGATTACCTAATAGCCCTGACGTCGATATGTGTCAACCGCTGATCTGATAAGAAACCTTCAATTCTCATGGTTAATATTTTTTACAATACGTCTAAGTACCTACATTTTTTAAAGCAAAGTCACAAATTGCGGCTGCCCGTCTTATCGTACTTATTTCAGAAACTATTGAGCCCATTTTGATTTGGTTTTCATCTCAACGTAAGTTTTATTAACCTACAACCTATACTTAAAAAAACATCAACTTTTTAGTCACGCTAACAGACGATCTTAATACATATATGCATAAGTCGTATTCCAGTAGAACGTAATGCGTCGATTCATTGTTCCTTACATAAACAGGTCTCAATTTGCTAATCAGGTTGTTGTGCTACCTAAACTTAACGCTTGATGGGTATTTTATGAACAACTAGTTTCACCCGCGACATGAACCGTGAGGACTACAGGTTATCGCGATAAAAGCATCGGATGTCCTTGTTCAGGGTTCAAACTATCCCTACCGAATTTTATCAGGATCTGTTTAGTCGTTAGCAGGTAACAAACAGACACATAGAGAGTCAGTTACTTTAAATAGTAGTATGGATTCCTATTCCCAGTCTTCTATTATGAATAATTCAAAGAATTGTCAAGAGATGGAGTTTACGTCCCCGTAAGATGGAGGTACTATTATTTATTCTATGGTATGCCAGCTAATAAGAAACTAGAACGATTTGGAGCGACGCGAGGTAGTGATTACGGCATAGGCAGAGGCACGGATGGCTGAAAAACCTACTTCCCACCAGGTTGGACAAGCGCGTGGACCGTCCCCTGTGCGTGATGATCAACTGGCTGCTGGCACGACAGAAGCACGTTATGAAGTACGCCACATTGTACCTGGAGCAAGGGTTCGACGTGCTCAGCGTATCCTGCACGCCGTGGCAGCTCATGTGGCCCATGAAGGGCACGCAGGTAGGACCGTCACTGACCACAGGATCGAGGAAACTTAGTTTCAAAGGACGGCAGTTTATTAGGAAGGATTTTGCTGTTGGTCTCTATCCGACATCTACAGGGCGCAAAGTTTAAATCTTGGTGACCAGCTCAAGTGCACCCAGGGGGTACGAACCTTGACTTGGGTGGCCGCCTGGATTAAGGAGATCGGATTCAATACCCCTGGGTCGCAAGTGTGTGTGTGTGTGTGGTCCTGGGTGCAAGTAGTGATCCAGGGGGCATGACTAAATGGCTAAGAGCCCTTAGACTAATTAAACTTGACCACTGACTCGGAATACAACCTTCGAGAAGAATTCTGCAAGAAACTTGAACGCGAATAACTGATTAATTAATAACGAGACCTTCGACCTCGCTGGCGAGGTCGGTTACTGTGTCTAATTGTGAGATCCCTTGGCTGGTTGTCAGAAGAGGTAGGATTGGAAGAGGCCATCGCCGCCAGCACTCTGTTAATTTTGTCACTGCTCCTGCCTTATTTCGTGGTGCACGTCATGAAGAACTAAGAACTGTGAGTTAATGAGCACCTTATTAATGTAGCAGTAGGGTTCAATATAAGATGGGCGTTCCCTGGTAGTCGTTCTGCGAAGTCATGATGTCTTACATGCCATTGCAGTTTTCCACTCCAAAGGCCGCCCTATTTTTACCGGAATAAGTGTCTTAATCATCTGCAGCCTTATTGTCTAACTCTGGTGATAATGAAACTGACGTTCATTTACACCATTATGAACATGAATCTCCCAATTCGAATTGTCTAACTATCCACCGGTGATCTCCTCGGTGATCTTCACCGAGTCCCCACTATCAGCTGTTTTTAAGCGAAATGAATGAACGAAACATCATATTTTGACATATATTGGTATTGTCTAAATTTTCATCGCCACCGAGACATGTCAAATGAAAAAGGTTGCTCTGTCCTAACCTTTCGTATTAACTGGCTTTGAGTTTGTGACGAAATTATAGTTTTATTGAATTAATAGTTGACTGTTTGCGTAAGTTCAAAGGGAAGGGCTAATCTAGGTATCATAATTAATTGCGGTTTATTAATTTCAGGCATTAATTCTCCGAAAATTCGACTTCCAAACTTGCGAAAGTCAAACAGAAAATTCACTGGTTTTTTGTGATATATATATAGTTCGATACAAAGAGAATATTTCGATATTCACTTCTACTACCACTTATTTCAGTTTAACATATCTAATTTATTCGATTACAGGCACTATAAGTACCTAATCTACAAAAACATAAAATGAAGAATATTTTGATGGGCGAATTTGAAGCCAACTGCAGAAAAACAACATCTCCAAACTAATGGACAGGCTCTCAAGCCCCTAATATTGGTGCTGACCATGTGGCTATTATAATATCTGTGGATGTTCAATGTTTAACAACAAATATCAACAAAATATACCAATAAATTATTATCTCTATGCACTTCAAATCAGAAAAGTTTTGATAACAAGGTGGACAGTGGAAACTAAATATTTCCCAAGTAACACCCAGGTGGACAAAGGTAAGCTATTGTAAAAAAAAAACTTTCCACGGTTCACCCAGGTGGTTGTAAGAGATGGATTGGCTAGTGCCCTAACTGAGAGTCAACAAATGATTGCAAGTTCGAATCTCGCAAGGGTCATTGATGTAATATTGGTTTATATCTATGTATGGTTTATTTATAGAATATTTTTGATGAGAGAATTTGTAGCCAGCTGCAGAAGAAAAACATCTCCAGAAGGTTTTGAGGAACAATCACAGGCCTATTTACACCCTAGACCATTCATTATGAAAGAATTTGCAAAAATAACAGTCAAAATGTATTAAAAGTATCGACAAAAGATACCAAGTCATATTAACAATTAAAACAAAATAAGTAAATTTCATCGGGAACTGCCTACTTTCAACCCATATCTAATGCACCTTTTTTTTATTACATTTTATGCAATTGTTTGACCATGATCTCACCTGATGGAAAGCGATGATGTGGTCGAAAGTGTAGCACCCTTGCCTAGTAGATACCTATTCACTCTTGACTTGAACACACCTGGATTCATTATATTTTGCCAGAAACTGACGAGGGCAGGGCATTCCACTCTTTTGCAGATCTTACAATGAATGAAGAAGTGTAACGCTTCGTGCTTGTGTGTGGTATTTCTATCATAAAAAGGTGCCGCATTGCCAATATTCTAGTTTGTACGGTGATAAGGGAATCAGATTGTGCAGTTCTTATGCTCACTCTCCGTAGTGCAATCTGATAACTTGAATTTTGCACATTGTCATATTTGTCGTTCAAAAAGGAGGTGAAAAATTCATTTTGTCATTTACATTCAGTGCCACTACATTTGACAACCAGTTGGCCGAGTGGCTAGTGACCCTGAGTGAAAGTCAACCAATGGATGCGGGTTCGAATCCCGCAAGGTGCAATCATTTGTGTGATGAGCAGAAGTATTTGTTACCGAGATATGAATGTAATATTCATATCTTTGTATATTATATATTTAGTGCATTCAGTATATGTCAGTGTACAATACATACAAAGTTTTATAAATTTTTCTTATTTGTTTCAGATTGAGTGACATGAATAATACTGGCATTTACTCTGGTTTAGAGATTGCTGTAAACTATAAGACTGCCGATTGTGTTACCGCTACTTCTATATTATATTATGTACAATGTACGATTTACTTCTAAGTATATACAATAAAGAGTTATCTATCTATCTATGTTTTGTTGTTATTTTTTAACTACAAATTATTATGTAAGTAGAACTGATAATTCACTATCAAAAATAACTATTAAAATATGTATGTTGTTGATGATCAGTTGGTAGGTATGTCACAAGCGACATACCTACCAACTGATTCACAGACAACACACAGCCTAAACCGGTGGACCTAGAGATTTGCAATTTGGAGGAAATATTTCTTTAAATTTCAAACGAGGCTGGCAATGTTTGCACAAGAGCAAAGCCTCGGCATGCAGCTAGTTTTAGCATAAATACAGACTGAGTATGGATAGAGAAACAGAAAACTAAACAAATTTTATTACATAGCATTTTTATTTTATTGTAAAAACCTTTCTAAAAAAAATATAACGGGCAAGTGTCTTTATTAAATAAGGACTATACATAAAACATTCTAAAAACTTACTAGCCATTACTGGCTCACTGGTAGCCCACTAATTACAATGTAATTATATAGTAATTCACAACAACAAAGTAAATATTTCCAATACACCATTTTATTCAAATGGTATAAAAAAGTGCAGTAACTAGGTATATACCTACATATTATAATACAAATATAACAAGTAGATTGGAGAAGCAGCATCCTTTTGCATTTTATGGACATGCTATGAATCTCTTCCCGCTGCAATCCGACTTGAAATGATCCTGTTTACTGTGATAGACAGGTACTGAACTGAATCTGAAAATAAAGATATAGCTATGATCATTTGTCATTATCTACATAACAAGTACTACATAGTCAATATTGTAATATGCAGTATTACTTTTGTAGAGTTAGATCAAATTTATAAACAATTCAAAAGAGAGGTTAATTTGTTGTATGTCTACCTACAGCTACTTTGTGATAGCTGGAAATGTTCATACTGAGGTGCAAGCTGCAGCCCATCTCCTGAACCCCGGCTGGTGCTCAAAGCAAACAATCGGTTATGTTTTGTTGACACAAAACATAACCGATTATGTATGCATTGAAATGAGGTAAAAATCCATTAAAATATGTATGTTGTTGATGAGCATTTGTGAAAATGCATATACCTAGTATATGTCTATGTACCTAGTAGGTAAATTAAACTAGACTCGAATATTCATTAGTCCACCAAAATTCCTGTATAGCCAAGCCAAAGACTGTTAGAACTTGCGATATATTTGTTCAAAGTTTCGATCTAACTCGATGACCAATTGTAGGTCTACGCAAAGACCACTTTATCAGATGACATTCTGAAATACAATATGGTACATAGGTACGTATTTGTTGCTAAATCAAGGCATATTTGTCAATTTTATATCCGAAAACGAACATAACGTCGACATACATTACATCTCACAAAGCAATTCCACTTTTAGTTTATCCACGTTTCGCACAAACTCACACAAATCTTGTGACTATAACATACCTATTTAATATTTAGTTTATTTCCATTTGATTTTCATTTCATTATTATTCAATAAAGTAAACAAACAAACACATACTTTAGTAGTAGTTATGGTACAGAATAAATAATAACTTGCAAACCAACGTTTCGTTCTACGCAACGTCAGGCTATAATATACTTGAATATTATTTTTTGAAGAATATCCATTTATTACACAGCATAACTAATAAAAATTAGATTATAATAAACAAATAAAACACTACACATGTTTATATGGCTAAATTAACATTTTACAACCATTAGTTCAAAAAAGCACTAAAAAGTGCTCAAAGCTGTTCTTTATGAAATGGAACGCAAGAGCATATGTTTTTGGTGTTATGTAGTTTGTGGAAAGAGCGAAATGGCTTTCGCTTTTTCAAGACGATTACCACCGAAAATATTAGACAATTCCCCTGGACGGCGAACTGGAACCGCCAATGGTAATGGTAATGGATTTGATTGCCATTACCACCAGAGTTAGACAATAAGGCTGCTGGTCTTGTACAATCTTCATGTGCATGTAAGGTTAAAAAGGCTTGACAGTTGGCAATGGGCGTTTTGGGGATCCGGCATCTCTTGGCCTAGTGTTTAGGAAGAGCGTTTCGGGCAACATTAACCCAAAGAATGTGCTTTAGCATACCACAAGTTATAATAATGTTCTTAAAGTTGTTTACTGTTATTTTCAGCTGGTGACAGCGGACCTGCTCAAATTCATGTCTTCCAACGAAAACGAGCATCCCCTGGTCATCCACGGGTTCTCAGTGGCCGGATACATGTGGGGCGAGTTGTGCGTGAACGTCATGAAGGACAAGGAACTGTAAGATCATGCGCACCTTCTCACTTTAGCAGTAGGGTTCAATATAAAACGAGTATGCCCTGCTCATCCAAGCGTTCTCTGTGGCCGGAATCATTTTAACGTGCACGTCATAAGTACGAACAAGGAACTATGAGTTGATATCCAGCAGTACTGTAGCAGTAGTGTTCAATATAAAACGAGTATACCCTGGTCATCCAAGGGTTCTCTGTGGCCGGTTACATTTGGGGCGAGTTGTGCGATGGTTAATATTACACACAAGCTGAGAATAAATATACTCTAAGCTTTTGCCCGGGACTTTGTGGCGTGGACAATTTATCGCGATAAAAAGTATCAATGTCTTCTCAAGGTTCAAACTATCTCCATACCAAATTTCATCAAGATCAGTTCAGCCGTTTAGTCGTGAAAATTTAATAAACAGACAGACAGAGAGACAGAGTTACTTTCGCTTTTATATTTTGTTATGTATTCTTGCATATATATTTTATGGGACTGGGCCTTAGCGTTTGCTGACTGACCTATTTGTGACAACACACAGCATTAATTTTTATTTTTTCCTTTTTTACCACGTTTTTATTAATTCATTTTCTTATTTCTCTGTCTGTCTGTCGCTCTGGGTAGAATGTTGCAATTCCTAATTTCGAGCACTTCCTGATTAGCTATCCGGCTGAAACTTTCAGGGCAGCTCGCAACTCGACGACAATGCATTAAAAAAAACCGTGGTTTTTAGTTTAATCTATACTTGCTGCTTGTTTCGTTTTTGATTATGTTTAACCCTTCAATGCCCGAGCGTGTCTGCAGACACAAAACAAGAGTTGTGTGTTGTCAGAAATAAATATATTTTCTTTCTTTCATTTTGTTTACTAATGTCCAGGTACCAGCCGGTAATGGACCGCGTGGTGGCGCAGGTGTGGGACTCGGCGGCCGACATCAGCGAGATCACCATCGGCGTGCCCGCCGCCGTCTTCCCCAACAACCAGCTCATGCAGAAGACCCTCAGGGCCTACATGGAGTGAGTGCATCCGCTTTAAATCCATAGGACTATTTAGTTTCCGCTAGGCGCATGCGTGATCACAAATATTTCAAATAGTGTTTGAGAAAAGTTTGGATCTCGGACGGGATTCGAACCCGCATCATCCAAGTCTCTGTGCGGCACATGCCTTTAACCATTTTGGCTACCGTGATCAATATATCATCATCCAATTTTTTCCCTCAGTTTCTAAATCCATCTTAAGGGGACGGTAATGCCATCTAACAGTATTCTGAACTAACCAAACGTAAAAAAACCTGACCAAACGTAGCTTGTAACTGCCTTATAATGCCTTATAACAAATTTGCAAATTAAGCCACCGTAACACTACCTCACACACCAAATTCTTATAGTTGATAGATTCAGGCGTTACTTTGCGGAACTCCATATTTAAAATGAACAAAATAAATATGTAGCTTACTTCCGCCAAAACTGTAAGTCAGACAAATGATAAATGAAAATAAAATAAAATTATAACAAAAGTAAAACCCCACGCTAAACAGGGTCTGTTTAGCATGCCCAAATTGAACTATTGTAAAATATAATTGAAGTGAAAGCTAAGGCCTGGAGCCCAGAAAAAAACACATATATTTATATACATATAATATATATAAATATATATATACACAATAAAAAACCCCACGCTAAAGAAAAACCCTACCCAAATACAAGTATCGTATCCTCGATCTCGATCACGATCCTCGATCGTGATGTGTCCAGCACTCGACGAGTCAACATCACCCGAAGATGCCTCGTGCAGAGGCGAAACACGTGTCGTATTGATGTCAGACGTTTGGTATTTGGATCGAGGTATGTTTTTTATTGTGTATTTATATTATATGTATATAAATATATGTGTTACGATACTTGTATTTGGGGTAGGGTTTTGTTTAGCGTGGGGTTTTACTTTTGTTAATTTTTACCATTTATCATTTGTCTGACTTACAGTTTTGGCGGAAGTAAGCTACATTTTTTTTTTAAATTTCTTTTTACCAAATTGTTCCTTCAGTATCTATCATCCATCTTATGGAGCCGGTAACGCCATTTTGGATAATTACTGAATAAAACAATCAAACATACTACAACAAACGAGTTCTAACTGGTAAATATTCACTAATAATTTATCTCCGGTTACCTAATAGTACCTTGCAGTCCCGTCAAAACATTGACTCACGACTACGCGACGCACCCAAAGATAACGGTCACGTAAGGCCTTCAAACAACTTTATTCCTGATTAAACGTCGACATAGTTAGGGTTCCATGAATCGAGTAAAGGAAACTGTCTAGATGCACTAAGTGACGTATTACGTATGTGACCTATCAGGGATAGCGACGAAATAGATAATGTGACGAATGGTCATCGTAATCGGCTATTCAAACGTTTAAAAACTCCACTAACAATATTTTGAAAAGTGGTTTTAGTTAAATATTGGTTAACCTGGAAAATATAAGGTTATTTTAATACTAAAGGTTGGTCACGATGTACACATAATTTATGGTTATTTTAATTAAAAAAAAGGTCGGTGACGATGTACAATGTGATGTGTACAAAAAATATGCCCATTTTAATACTAAAGGTCGGTCACGATTTACACATAATATATGGCCATTTTAATACTAAAAGTTCATCGCGATGTACACATAATATATGGCCATTTTAATACTAAAGGTCGCTCACGATGTACACATAATATCATCATCATCATCATTTCAGCCTTTAGCAGTCCCCTGCTGAACATAGGCCTTCCCCAAAGAGCGCCACGACGAACGGTCTTGTGCCGCCTCCATCCACCGACTCCCTGCGATGGCTACAATGTCGTCCGTCCATCGTGTGGGGGTCTCCCTACACTTCGCTTTCTTTTTCGTGGTCGCCATTCCAGAACCTTTATTCCCCAGCGGTTGTCGGCTCTGCCAACTATATGGCCTGCCCATTGCCAAATCAACTTGCAAATTCTGAGAGCTATGTCGATAACATTGGTTCTTCTACGGTTTTCCTCGATACGGATCTTATCACGTAGTGAAACTCCAAGCATAGCACTCTTAATTGCACGCTGCGTGACTTTGAGCTTATGTATGAGACCAATAGTTAGCGACGACGTCTCAGTGCCGTATGTCATCACTGGCAACACACACTGATTATAAACATTCGTCTTGAGGCACTGCGGTATCTGTGACGAGAAGATATGGCGTAATTTCCCGAACGCTTCCCATCCGAGTTGGATTCGTCGGTTGACCTCTTTTTCGAAGTTGGATCGTCTGACCCAAGTAGACATAGTGATCAACAGCTTCGATTATATCGTTTCCAACATAGACCGGCATGGGTGTGTGAGATTTATAAACATATCTATAATAATTATACGTACTGTAAGATTATTAAAACCTAAGTTTTGTAATGTTAGCCTTCAGTGGGTCATGTTTGTCGAGTAGGAGATAAAACTTATCTGCACCTAGTATTAAAAGCAAGTTACTATATACTATTGTTGGTATCTATAGTACCTAGTAGCTACAGCTACAGAATAAATAACTTAAGGA
Organism: Alsophila aescularia; assembly: GCA_946251855.1. Classification (NCBI taxonomy): domain Eukaryota; kingdom Metazoa; phylum Arthropoda; class Insecta; order Lepidoptera; family Geometridae; genus Alsophila; species Alsophila aescularia. Next base: position 13,751,704 of record OX276381.1, read on the forward strand.
ATATTTATTAAAAACAAGGAAATAGGTTTGCCATTCTGTATATTGTTTACTCATTTTAACACCGGATTCGGAATACACCACTATAGAAAGAAATTGGCAAGACACCACGTGGCGAATATGTTTTGTAATATTATTAAACCAATCACTTTTTAGATACATAGTTATTAACAATTTAAATGTGATAATTGGTCACAAACAAACATTTATATTTGCCTTAGTTACACTAGGCATAATAACTTCGGAAAACACAATCAAATGGATGATAATCCCGTTAACTATAATCTTATAGATTATTTCATCACCCCACAATGAAGTGATACACAATAACAAATACACAGTAATAATTACACGGTAATTATTTTTCGCAGCAGGCGAGGGCGCAAAAAGAAACCGAAATATGATAAAGTATTTATTTCAAAGTTACAATTTAACTAAAGTAATAGTTAGTTTTAAATAAGTCCAGTGTTGGAATGGCCGTGTGAGTCATCATTGTCTCGTCTTCGTTTAGGAGCTAATACATAACACCTCCCTCCCGAAGATCTGCGACTATTGGCGAGCAAGGCTTGAAAATATCGCTGATACTCCAACTTGTCCAGGATCATGTAAATCTTCTTTAACTTCGGCTAATTTAGTAGCAGTAATTCTCTCTATTTCTTCATTATTAATTCTCTAATTCTTCATTATTAATTCTGGCTTGTTGCATTCGCTTTCTGAGGCGTTTTATTATAATGATCCAAATACTTAGTGCGGTTGCACTCAATAGCAGAGTATATAAAGGTATTACAGTGCCATTTATTTCAGTCTGTGATATTGTTAATGGTGCTTCCATCCTGATCTCGGTATTGGTGGCATGAAGTTTTCGAAGATCGATTGAGTTGAACTTTATTTTTCTTTCTTCAAGGTTAAATTTTGATTAATCAATGGCTGTCAGTTTCATTATATTCATTATTTGTCCTCTAATGCGGTCCTCGTTGTTTGTTATCGTGAATTCGGTAGTTTGAAGTAGACATCCTTTAGGTATCTCAGCTAGGAAACTTCCTTGAATGATGTTATATTGATCTTGAGTGCATGATAGGCGAATTTTTGTAGGCGTAGGGAAGATCAGCACGAAGTGACGGTCGTCTAGTTGTTCTACCGCGTCGGTTTCAAGAGTGATTGAAGTAAAATGACATGACTCGTCGATCTGCTGCGTGGTGATAAGTTGATAAATACAATCAGCATTGCTCCATGGTAGTTTAGCTTGTCTTCACATAGGTACCCCAGGGCTAGACTTCGGGCATTCAGCCTCCATATACATAGAATCTTTGTCGTGAATTGCCAGGAAGGGATGAGAAGGGATTAATATTTTATTATCTATATTAGGGACTATGGAAAGTTTATATAAATCGTAATTATCGGAGCGGACTACCGGGAACTTTAATACTAGTACTACATTTCTACTGTTATAATAATAACCTACTTTTACTAGGTCGAAATATTCTCTATAACTAACTTGCGGTATTGCTCTCTGCTATAGAGGCCATTTAGCCGATTTAACATATCCTTAAGTGTATCTATATTAAACATAAGATGGTGCGTACTTTTAGCACGAATAAAATCTAACAAATTTCCTAATCTAAGTAATTCATATGATAAATCTTCCACGTTGTCTGCTAAAATAATTAGATGTTGCGCCAGATGAGCATATTTAACCATGTCATTCTCGCGCCTTATATCATCCGTCATGTCATTCACCGCGATCTCAATTTTAAGTTGATTTCGAACCAAATTAGTCAATACATCAGAATTTTGTGACGTCCAATTTTTACTAAGACTTATGTGGTTGTTAATTTCTGTGACCATTTTATTCTCATTTTCTTGTAAAATTTTAATCGCATTATCATATTTAATAGCATCAGTATAATCAAGGTTCCCTGAAATACTTTTGATGACAGAGCCCAAACCGTCTATGAGACCTCTCTTCGCACGATTGGGTTCGAATGTCTCTAGTTGGCTAGACAATTTTTCTATTTTATTACGCAGGTGCTCGATGTGAGGTTGGTAAAGCGAAAGGGTTTTATTTCGAAACTAGTTGGTGCGCGGTGCACGGGCCGCGAGCGGCCCGCGTGTTGTCGTAAGGCGTTCGACTTTGCCTTTGACTTTAACTTTGACTTTGACTTGTAAAAAGAGGTCTAAAACTATGATAGGAGCTTGACTTTACTTTAATTTGATTTTGAAAATAAAAAAAGGGTTTAAATTGAGTGTGACTTTAACTTTGATTTGACTTTGAGTTTGATTTGACTTTGACTGTTATTTAGCTTTGACTTACACTTTGGAATTTACTTTGAACTTGTATGATGAGTTTGACTGTAGGTATATCTTTGATTTTATTACGAAATCAACTTAAACTTTAAATTGATTTTGACTTTCTGTGACTTTAGCTTTGACTTTCACTTTGACTTTGGGTTTGACTTTGAACTTGACGATGAATGTGACATAAACTTCTTATTAGACTTTGAAGCCTGGTTAAAATATGTTGATGCTCGGCTTGAGGCCTCGCATAGGCTGTAGCTCAGCCTTCGGCCTCGCTACAGCGCCTTTTTTTGTGCTCTGGAACTAATTGTTTGAAGCTCGGCCTACGGCCTCGCAGTAGAATGAGCTCAGCCTTCGGCTTCGCAGAACATAAGCTCGGCCTTCGGCCTCGCTACAGCATCAATTTAAAATACCGAGGACTTTGAATTAGAGTTTCTCATTGTCTTTGACTTTGAACTCAACTATGACTTTGATATAAACTTCTTCATTGACTTTGAAACTTTTGGCTCAAAGATGTTGATGCTCGGCCTCCGGCCTCGCATAGGCAGTAGCTCGGCCTTCGGCCTCGCTACAGTATCAATTTTAAATACCTAGGACTTTGAATTAGACTTTCTCATTGTCTTTGACTTTAAACTCAACTATGACTTTGATATAAACTTCTTAATTGCCTTTGAAACCGGGATCAAAGATGTTGATGCTCGGCCTCCGGCCTCGCATAGACAGTAGCTCGGCCTTCGGCCTCGCTACAGCGTTATTTTGAGTACCCCCGAACTAATTCTTTGAAGCTCGGCCTGCGGCCTCGCAATAGAATGAGCTCAGCCTTCGGCTTCGCAGGACATTAGAACATTTTCCAATATTAGTCTGAAATTATTTTAAATTTTTCATGTTTTTGGGGAAAATCTCGAAAATTTACCCTAAAAGTGGGGGAAAAAAATATACCTAGCAATAGCTCCTATATTGATACACAATCTCTTCATACAAGTCATATCGCTACAGTGTTGCCAACTGCCCTAAAAGTTGATTCTAATATAGAAAATATGTATAATTTTTACAAAATGGCCGCCACATTGTCCGCCATTTTGAAATAAAAAAAACTAAATATGCAGTTTAAATCTACATCATATAAGCTATCGTTTGACATATCAAGTGTTGCCATGTGAATACTTACGTAGAACAAAGTCGATCGCCAAAGTCGAGTGGACCTACCCATAAAAAGTTTGATTTTTTGGGGTTGCCATATTTAAAAAAAAGTTTATATTAGCAAAAAAAAAAAACATTCGTTTGCTCCTATAATATGAAACCTCATCAAAATTTAATCTAAAATATCATTATTTTGAGTTTTCATGTTTTTGGGGTAAATCTCGAAAACTACCCTAAAAATGGGGAAAAAAATACACATGGCAATACTACTCTCGACAACACACAAGTGCTTGATACAAGTCAAATCGCTCAAGTGTTGCCAAGTGCCCTAAAAATTGAATTGAAAATTTGTAAAATTTCGTCATTTTAGAAAAATGCCAACCATGGCGTCCCTAATAATAATATTTCATCTAGCACACTTTTCCTGAAAACTACATCATATAACCTATCGTTTGACATCAAAAGTGTTGCCAAGTCATGACTTTGGTAGAACAAAGTTTATCGTTTTAGCGAGGTCGAAAAAGCTTCTTTTTTTAATAACTCAAATTTTTTCCGTCTCTTCATAGGTACCAACCGTTAAAACGATCAAAATAAGTAGAGAATTTCCGAATATTTCTTTCTTTTTTTTTTTTTTTTTGCATTTTCAGACTTTTTCCCAGAGCGGGGCTTGAAAACCACCAGAGCTGCTCCACAGGTGATGATCCTCGATTTTAGATGATCTTCAATCCTAGGAGGCGGCTCTCTAGGATCTTACCACGACTGCGCCAATTATGTCTCGCAGCAGGCGAGGGCGCAAAAAGAAACCGAAATATGATAAAGTATTTATTTCAAAGTTACAATTTAACTAAAGTTAACTTAAATAAGTCACAATCAGTCGATGTTAGAACAGAAAGTGTCGCGAATCATTCTTATAATAATCGTCCCGATGTCAGTTACTTCTAATTCCGTGAACTGCAGGCGCAATGTCAGCGATCTGCAGTTCCAGTGTTGGAATGGCCGTGTGAGTCCTCATTGTGTCGTCTTCGTTTAGGAGCTAATACATAACACGGTTACAAATAAGCAGCATAACAGTGTGTAAGAAAAGCACTTAACTTGCCAAGGTCCTCTTGGTGCGGCGGCCACAAGAACATTAAACATTGCCAATTTTTTAGAAAGGATATGTGCTGTTGGTCTATAACTGACCTCTACAGCGTCACCGGACTACGTGGGTCACATTGCCAAGTCGAGAGAGCCTTTTTTATATAACATTTTCGAACATCCGACGCTGTCAGAAGTCATCCGAGACGAAGACTACCGACATCGTCCGAGCTATTTGAGTCGTTTGAAAACAGATCAACGAATATCTACCATTTACTTTATTAATTACATTAGTCATGTCTGATAGTTGTATTGGAATACATTATAATAATTATGGCATAATAATACAGATGTTTCATAGTGATGGATGACATACATCGTAAGTTTACACGTGGTACTTTACTTTTCTTTAAAGTAGTCAATACTTCGTTTCAGAACGAATACTTCGTTCTGAAAGCTGGATACGTAACATTTACATGTACCAAGTATTATTTTTATACATTTCTATATTTACAATAAGTAGTAAACTAACAGGTGCGATATGGGCATTTGACATGATGTTCGTCCTACCCATGTTCATTTTAAGACCCACATGTTGAGAAACAATATTGAGGTCACTCAGGTTACTTGTGCTTAGGTCTTCCAGGGTTTCTGCCATGATGACTATATCATCAGCAAATCGAAGGTGAGTGATGTATTCGCCATTGATGTTAATAATGCTACCTTATCCGTTCCAGTTCAGAAGCTTGAATATATCTTCCAGTGCAGAGATGAACAGTTTCGGAGAAATTACGTCTCCCTGTCTCACCCCTTTTTCCAGCTGGATAGAATTAGTGCTCCGATCCTGAAGAGGACAGTCATGGAGGCCTTGCTGTACAAACACTTAAACACTTCGATGTACCGGTAGTCAATCTGGCACCGCTGTAATGACTGTAGCACTGCCCAGGTATCTACTGAATCTAGCGTTTCTACACATAGTGCTAGACATAGTGGCCGATTATACTCTTCGGTCTTTTGTATAATCTGCCGGAGAGGATGGATGTGGTGGGTACGTTGCTAAAGCCCTTCCGGAATCCAGCTTGTCCGGGAGGCTGAAACTCGTCGAACCTATGAGCCAGACGGGTTGTAACTACTCTCGAAAACAGCTTATAGACGTGGCTCAGCAGCGAGATGGGCCTATAATTCTTTTCAAGAGGGTGTTATCACCTTTCTTGAAGAACAATACCACTACGCTCCTGTGCCACGCCTCTGGCGTAGTACCCTCGAGGATGACCGAGTTAAACAGCCTCTGAAGGACTTTAAATACCGATGTTCCACCCGCTTTCAGTTGCTCTGTCTTTATTCCGTCCTCCCCTGGTGCCTTATTGCTCTTAAGCTGTTTGAGAACCATTCTGATCTCGTATAGGCGGACGTCCGGGATATTCTTCGGTATAATGTCGGGTCAAACGGGCTCTTGCATCGCTAGTCGTGCTAGGAGGACTACGCGATGAGGTGTATAATTGTCCATAGAACTTCTCGAGCTAACTCAAAATCTCTGCTTTGACGAAACGATGCTGCCACTGTCGGTTTTCAGCTTCGTCAACAGGCTTTGCCCAATAGACTGATCTCTTGCGAACACTTTGGAGCCCTTGTTCCGCTCTATTGCGTTCTTAATACAAGTAGTATTATAGGAACGCAAATCGTGTCGCATCGACTTGGAGATCTGTATATTAAGCTATCTGTAACTCGACATATCCATTGAAGACTGCAGCCTCATTTCGCCTCGTTCTGGCATAAGTTTGAGTGTATGCTAAGAGAGTTTCTGTGTTCTAATTTTGCGGTGGTTCTTAAAGAACTCCGACCCGACTGCTTGAACAATTTCCACCAGCCCGTTGTTTAGTTGGTCCACTGTATCGAATTCGGTAAGGATTTGGAAGCGATTTTGGAGCTCCAACTGAAAGCTCTCGGGGTTTTGAATTAGGGCAGGACTTAGGCAAAGAGTAGATCTCATCAAACGAGACCTCTCCAGCTTTATGTTGACATTCAATGAGCCTCTTACCATGCGGTGATCACTGCTGGTCTTAATCCTGTTGATCACAGAGACATCATTGAATATAAGCCGATTTAACGCTATAGAATTAGTGCTCCTAATTTTTGTTTGTGTGAATTAGTCTATAGTTAGCCGGTCGTCAAAATGTCAGTTCATCGCCATACCTCATGCCCAGCCGTGCGTTGAAGTCCCCCATCACCACTGTGAAGTGTGTTTTCGGGGCATGTATGGCATTAGAAATGTCGTCATACATAGCCTCCACTTCATCGTCCGGGCGTTTTGAGTGTGGGGCGTACACCTGTATGACCTTAAACGAATACCGTTCGGTAATTCTGAGCATAAGGTATGCCACCATGCTCGAAACGCTTTCGATCTTCACACGTTGTTGACGAGTGACTTGTGGATGAGAAACCCGATAGTGTGTTGGGATTGCTGGTGGCCCTTCCGGTAGTAAAGTAAGTTGCCGGGATTCAGGATCATCGTATCCTCTCACTCTCTTCGGACTTCTGATAACCCTATAATATCCCAGCGCAACTTACTACTTCTTCTTCTATCAACTTCTCATCGGTCTTCAAGGTGCGTGCGGTGGGCCGTCTTTTTGGTGTGTCTATCATATGGGGAGGGGGGAGGGGGTCATAGTCACCACGCTTGCCAGGTGGATTGGTGACCGTAGTGTAACAAATATGTACTCGGAAGACGCTGCTGACCACCTTCCGGTGTGTATTCCCTTAGTCGCCTCTTACTACATCCACGGGAGGATTGGGAGGGTTCTTATTCTAAGCCGAGACCGCCATGGCCCACATAATACATGGGCATTTTAATACTAAAGGTCGCTTACGATGTACACATTATATATGTCTATTTTAATACTAAAGGTCGGTCACGATGTATAAATAATATATGTACACATTTGCGAGCGATAGAGGGGTAATAAGGGGACATTGTACAAAATTCTCTGTACATCGTGACGGCCTTTACTATTGTTTACCCAGCTTACACATCATATTGGTGTCTGTTTATTTTTTCATACAAACGTGATCATTTAATAACTACAAGGCAGATCGAAACAAATCCTATGTTTATTCCTGTTATATTTGGATGAAAATGAAATTGTTCGTTGTTATGTATTCACTATGAATATGCAAAACTTTAGTAAAATCGTTTCCTTTATCACGTCACGACAGTTTTGTGATCTAAACCGTTTGGCTGTGACAAAGAAACATATTGACATTTATTGTTCTTACAAAAATTCCACAACAGAACCCTAATTTTAACCACCGCTAATTTTATTTTTATTTAACATTAGTTGGTTATGATTTTGAATTGTTCATATAATAATGTTAGAGTAGCTTATCATTTAATCCAATATCTACATATAAACGTTATCGCTATCAAACATCGCCTATTTCTGGTCAAGTAGATTAGTTTTTATTTTGATAACATTATCCTCAATACCGTATATGTTGGTTTAGAAAACATGACGGTGTTGGACGGTACATCAAATGGAAGGAATAAAACATGACCAAAACCTATCCAGTGAGGTTTTGGTTATTTTTTGTCCCGTCTGAAATACAATATAGCATCTTTAACGGTTACTTTTCTTGACTCTTCATATATCCTATGTCAAACTCGTGAAAGACGAATCCAATGATACCTCAATTATCAAAATCAATCCAGCCGTTTAGGCTGTAGGACGCGCCAAAGGAACATACAAACATACATGCATACATCGAAAACATTTCAGAACGCTTAATTTCGTCTACAAATTTCCAAACCGAACGCCAAAGGTGATCATATTTAGCGTGTTTAACTGTTATTTTTGGTATTTGCTTCAAAACGAACGGCCTATAGGAATTCGGGTTTGTTGTTTATTAGCATTAAAATATGTCAAAATCCATACAAAAATAACGAATTAATGCTAGTTAAAAGTTAATTTACGTCTACGGGTGCGGCAGTATCTCATCGAATCTTTGCGAACGCTTCAAATATTTTTATGCTATGGGCTAGTTCGATAATAGTTTAATTGGGACGGATAAAAGTCAAATCAGTTCAGTAAAAACCCCTACACTCATAGCGAAGTCTGTGCGTACACTTGACTTTTGTATATTGTGATAAATTACTGTTAAAGTGTTATTGGATTTAGTGACACATTATCTTACCGGCTGATTTGTATGATCAATGACGGCGAAGTCCAAGATTATGTTATTATTATCCTTATCACTATTTAAAACAAAATAAGGTCTTTAATCTAACATGTCCAAAGTACAATAAAAATACAATAATACTCGCCTATGCTTATGAGCGAGCAGGTTTTCTTCGATCTCGGAAAACTCGGTGTAAATACATCGAAAAAAAAAGATCACGCATTGAAAACTTCTTCCTTTTTGAAGTCTTAACCCACATCCATTGCTCCAGATACCACATGAAGACGTTCCATGATGCGGCCACGATACATTACATCCGCTCATCTCAGCTGTTCCACACGAACCTGTGCCGCGCGCCGGCGCTGTTCCTGCTCTCGCAGAGCGACCCTGTGGGCGCCGAGCGCAGCAACCGCAGCGTACACGACAGCTGGTGCGAGATGGGCATCAAGGTATCTGTTTATCTCAGCTGTTCCACACGCACCTGTGCTGCGCGCCGGCGCTGTTCCTGCCCTCGCAGAGCGACCCTGTGGGCGCCGAGCGCAGCAACCGCAGCGTACACGACAGCTGGTGCGAGATGGGCATCAAGGTATCCGCTCATCTCTGCTGTTCCACAGGGACCTGTGCCGCGCACCGGTGCTGTTCCTGCTCTCGCACAGTGACCCTGTGGGCGCCGAGCGCAGCAACCGCAGCGTACACGACAGCTGGTGCGAGATGGGCATCAAGGTATCTGTTCATCTCAGCTGTTCCAACGGACCTGTGCCGCGCGCCGGCGCTGGTCCTGCTCTCGCAGAGCAACCCTATGGGCGCCGAGCGCAGCAACAGCAACTCTCCCACTCCTCTCTACACTCTGCCACCCGCTACCCGCAACAAGAACTAAAGTGCCTGCGTAACAAGATTAAATATCGCGAGCGCTGTTTGAGCAGACAATTTAGCTCGGAACCAAATGACGTAAGTCTCTAAAGTTACTTATTTTATTGGCAGGCTAATATGTTACTTAGGTAAATTTTGTCTTGGCAGTGGATAATAAACTATAAGTTTTTGCTGTGAGATTTATTTTAGAAATAAAACGTAAGCCGTTGAGTAGAAAAATTAAAATAATACTGAAAATAGCGTAATTTTTTATTAGAAAACGTTTAGAATGAAATTCTGTTAAACACGTTTTAGACTTGATCACGGAGAGATAAAGATCTCAAAAACATATATGTTAAGTTTCACATTTATTTTTAGGTTTGTGGTTGACCAGCATATTTATGGAAAAAACCCTTAAAAAGTGGAGCCTTAAGTCATGTCAAAAGCCCGTGTGCAGCCTGACTTACTCTGACACCAAATGTCGGCACTCAGAAATGATTCATATATTTTCATAAAGCTCTTACTACTACTTTAGTCTGGCTATAAAATATTATTTTGATTCCAGTGCACATGGAAGTGTTGGGACAAGTCTCCGCACGTGCAGCACTACATCCGCCACCCCAAGGAGTACCTGGCGGCGCTCTACAAGCACCTCGACGACAATGGACTCGTCTCCCAACCAGAGAAGATGAGAATGAGGCTCTGAGCGCTAGCAAGTACTGTGGAACAGAAGTCGTGCGGCTGAACCTCGCATCTTATACACCACCCTGGATATAGGCCAGCTCGGAATCTTAGCGCCCGAGCTCTGCCGGTTTACTAGAGCTGTTTGAGCAAGATAAACGATTAATGCATACGAGAAAATCCAGCAATGAGATGGTGCGCTACACGGAGATAAACAAATTATATATTTTTATGATTTTTAGCTTAGCGTATATGTCTAATAATTTTGTAAAGTTTTTTGTTGGATCACGGACGTGATTCGAACCCGCATCATCCATGTCTATGAGTGGAATATGCCCTTAACCAATTCGCCTACCGTGACCACTGCATCATCATCCAATTTTTCCCTCAGTTTCTAAATATTTCTTACTCCATCTATTGATAGTTTGCTGAACTGACCAACCGAATACGGCTAATTTTGATTAACTTCGTGTCGGAAAGATTATTTTTCCTCCCAAATTCTTTTTTATATTTTTTATTTAGCCTATCTATCTAATAATGTTCTAAAGAAAAATTTAATCAATATTAGACGTGTTCGGTTGGTCAGTTCAGAATACTAACAATAGATGGCGTTACCGTCCCCGAAAGTCGGTTTGAGAAAACTAAGGGAGACATTTGGATGATGATGCAGTGGTCACGGTAGCCGGTGGTTAGAGGCATGTGCCGCGCAGAGGCATGGATGTGTGCGGGTTTTAATCCCGTCCGTGATCCAAACTTCTCTTTTAGAAAATTATTAAATTATATGTTAGGAACTATAAAGCCAAGTCGGCGATGTTAATCAGTAGATTAACGCCGCCGACATTTGGCTTGGCCCGAACCAATTATAACGTAGTGTTTATATTCTCTTTGGTACCAAGTAGCAAATAAGAACTAATCTCACTGCTGTTAAATTATGATCAACGCCATCTTGCGGCTTGTCATGACGTTTTGAACTGTCTTAGGCTCTCAGTAGAGAGTAGATAAATTCTTTGGCCGTCTTTGGAGGTCGTCTGCTACTGTTCTATAGTATTTAGTCTTTGACTATATTTATATTCCGGAGGGTGCAAGTCACTTTTTAGGGATCTGTAATAAAACGGCAAAAAACGGAACCCTTTCCTCATAGACTTCTTATCCACTGGTGGATAGGTAATTAGGTAGCGTCACCTTTTTGAACTTTTATTACTACAATATGGCGGATTCAAGTCTAGAATAAAAGGTGTGTGAATGTACTCATATTAATTTTTTGACTTTGAAGTTTGGTAAAATCGGGTATTGTCGACTAAAATCATTGAATTACATTACAATGTACTTTGTACTAGAGGAGACACAGCACTTTATTACGCTATCCTATTGCTTGTTTGTCGTATGAGGTAGTGCTGGCCTCTGTCAGTTTGTCAGGCTGCCCGAGGGCCTTCGTCGTGGCTTAATGACTGCTACTAACCAACAGCCGCGAGACTGACCGGCTTAACGTGTCCTCCGATCCGAAGCACGGAGGATGGAAATCCGCAACTAACATAAATTAATTGGTGCGGAGTCGAGGACCGAACCCGGTATCGTTGGGTTCTAACGCGCTCTAGTAAACTACTCCGCCACCATCGCTGTCCCATTCAATAGCGTCGATATCGACGCACTTCATAGTAGTGTGGTTTTCAGAAAAATGAAATAAAGGAGTTCAAATAATAAACATAATGAAGGAATTAGGTATAAAAGAAAAGAAAGAATAACAACAAGCACTAAATAAAGCGGAAATTCAGCTACAGCCCAGAGGCCTAGATAATGCGTTAAGGCAAATAAAAATGAAGCTTTTAAGCTTGTGTGCTCGTAAAAGCGCTCGCGGCTATGTGTGGGTGAGTCGGAGAGCGCGGTAGTTGCGCGGGGCGCGCGGTGTGCGGTACAGGCGCGTAGAACGCGCCTAAGATACAATTAAAGCTAACTCGCCGAAACAAGGTCATTGGGCGCGCGCTCTCACACGTACAGGGCAGTGTCACCGGATTTACTAATCTACCGCTTACATTTTACTAAATGTCGCATTTGTTCTAATCTCTCACCCGCCCGCGCTTGTCCTCCCCGCGTGTTGCGCGTGACGATTTCGTGTCGCCTCTAGTACGTACATACATAGTAGACATAGTGGCATAGTAGTCCGTCTAGTCTGAAGTCCCCCCACCCCCATTCCCCTTCTCCCCCTCACCTCCCTTTTTGTGCGTATCTACACACAAATTCCAAACAACCGGCAGTACAAGGGTGCGCAGTTTTAGTTCAGGCGGACTCTACCTCACTCAATGATATAATTTATAAAAAAAACTGGGCGCTTGAAACTAATGAATGATAAAAATGAATCAAATGTTTATAATATATTAGTGAAATTAAGACTCTTTGGTTCCTTTGTTGTGAATGTTCTATCTGAAGAACAAATTCTTCTGGCTAAATTTATTACCTATAATAAGTTTTAGTAGAATTTTTAGTAAGTTATAGGTTATTTTGTTAAAAACATAGAACTTTTAGGAATATCTCAAACATAAGTGTTTTTGTGGCAGCCTGAATTATGAATTTTACTCTTAAATGTATGTATGAGAAATGTAAGGAGCAGTGTAGTAGGAATATATTGTAAGGAGCAGTGTAAGGAGCAATGTAAGGAACAGTGTAGTAGGAATATATTGTAAGGAGCAGTGTAGTAGGAATATATTGAATTTTATGTTATTACAAACACTTTTAAAAATCTAATGTTATGTCGTTGATGTGATGTATTAACAATTGAACATTATTTATGAATATACAGTTACGTGTTTTTAAACTATGTAGATGTATATATACATAAAATGAAGCAGTAAGTAACAAAATGTCTGTACAATGAAGATAATTACAATAAACTTAATATAAGCGACTGAACAAGATTTTATATATTTATTTTATTTTTGTTTCTCTGTCTGTTTGTTCGCGCATCACGTAACAACTGGACCTATTGCGATGCGATTTTCACTGTTGGATAGCTTAGGTTTTGAATTAAAAACTAGGATACTTTTTATCTTAATCCGACGATTAGAAGCCGAGCAATCGATAAAAAAAATGAATTGACGACTGAACTGAATTTGGTATTTTGTACTTTATGGGTACTTTTTCATCTGTGCGTGTTGCCAGTGATGACATACGGCACAGAGACGTGGTCGCTAACTATTGGTCTCATACATAAGCTCAAAGTAGCTCAGCTTGCAATGGAGAGAGCTATGCTCGGAATTTCACTATGTGATAAAATCCGAAACGTGGAAATTCGTAGAAGAACCAAGGTTACCGACATAGCTCTCAGAGTTAGCAAATTGAAGTGGCAAGTTATGGGCAGGCCGTATAGTTCGCAGAACCGATAACCGCTGGGGAATAAAGGTTCTCGAATGGCGACCACGAACAAGCAAGCGAAGTGTAGGAAGGGGGACACGATGGACCGACGACATTGTAGCCATCGCAAGTCGGTGGATGGAGGTGGCACAAGATCGCTCGTCATGGCGCTCTTTGGGTCAGGCCTATGTTCAGCAGTGGACTTCTAGAGTCTGACATGATGATGATGATAATAATGTACTTTTGGTCCTGGAATAACAAACACATAGGTTACTTTAATCCAGAGAAATAAACACGCGGGCCAAGCCGCGGGCACTGCTACTTCAGAAATACAGCACTTTACAAGGAAAAAAGTAAAAACCATACAACCCCTCGCGATTTTACCTACATTTTTGAAAAGATAAGTCTAAATACCTACCTATAAAATTTCTAAGTGTCGACACTTCACTTGTACCTACATTTTAAAGAGCGCGCTCGCTTTTTTCCTGGCTTTGTATTTTACTTACATTTTAAACTAGCTGCGCCCCGCGGTGTCACCCGCGTGTATTATGATGATGGTTCCAGGATATAAGCTATCCTGGTACTAAATTTCATCCAAATCCGTCCAGCCGTTTGAGCGTGAAGGAGTAACAAACACACCCATAAACACTTCTAAAGATGATGGCGCTAATCGGTTTTTATGCTTTTAATAACTTTTTGTATGGACTGTCAGTTCTAATGTATGGAATTCTGCATCGCGCATACGAATTTTTCCGTTCGTTAAGAGAGTTTCATTTTTAAAACTCTAAGCTCTGATTGGCCTGTTTACGACAGTGGCTACACTTGTCTGATCCATACCAATATATAAAAGTGAAACGTCTGTTTGTTTGTTTGGGGAGCTTTCACGCGATAACGGCTTTAGTGATTTTGATGAAATTTGAAATGGAAATAGCTTATACCCTGGAATAAAACATAGGATACTTTTTATCCCGGAAAATTGTAAGCTTCCATGGGAAAATTGGAAAAATGTTGATTACTCGTTGTAAGAAACGGGAAAGGAATCGAAATAACAAGTCTTTCAAAAAACATCAAGAAGAGCATTGGTTTTTAATATCCTAGAAGAACATAGGAAGCTTTTTTTCGCGATAAACAGTAGTCCGCGCGGACGAAGTCGCGGGTGGGAAAACTAGTATATAATATTAGTGTGACTAATCACAAAACTGGTTAATAAAACGTAGTCTGTTTAGTTACAGACGCCAAACTTCCATAAAAACTTGTTCAAATACCAAAGAAAAATGAGGTATTGTTTGAGTCAAATTATTTAAAATAAATTTGCATTCGTGTCGGGTTACACAATTTAGAATGGCCTTGTATTTCTTGAACGTTTCTTTCTACACTGTGATACGAAAACCAATTGGCACGAAATCACTATAAAATATTCTATGTTGCTACTTGATTTTACTAGTTTATAAGTCTTTTTATATGTGTCGTTATAGTTTATTTATGTAAGCAATATTCCCTGTAGTAAAATTTGAAAATAAAACAGTTTTAATTTATAAGTTGGGTTTTGTTACAATATTACCTACATTTAATCGTCGGTTTCCACCTTCTGATAAAATGATATTGGCCTTTAAAACTTAGTACCATACTTTTAATGTCTGTCTGTTCGCAAATCACGCAAAAACTACTGGACCGATTGCGATACGATTTTCACTGTTGCTTAGGGTAGGGTTTGACTTAACAACTGGTATACTTGATATCTCAATCCGATGAGTAGGAGGCAAGCAAAATAATAAAAAACAATTTTAAAAGTGTGGTACTACGTTTTTAAGGCTAGTTTATAAATAATTGTACTCATATCTAGAATCCCTGTTGTCTTAGTGTGTGTGGGTGTGTATGTTCTGTGTATAGAGAACTACTAAATATATGCTATAATAGAAAAAAATAACTTTCACATTAACCATTTTTTAAATGAACTGTAAAAAACGAAGTAAAACTATGTAGCTTGCTTCCGCCAAGCAAGCCAAGTAAAGTATTTTCTTCGTGTTATTTAAATATGGATTTCCGTAAAGTAACGTCTGATTCTATCAACTATGTGTAAACATTTAAAGTAGAAAGTTATTATTGTATCAAAAAGTATTATTAATATTTGTGGAAGGCATCTATTTTCGTAGATATTAGTGAGGAGAAAAGCCATACATTGATAATTTTTCCCTTTCTCCCCACTAGTTGGACAAAGCTGGTGGGGAGAAAGGGAATAACCGTAATTATTGATAACCATCAAATACATCCTCTCTTTTATTTTTTTTCGTCGTTAAATTGTTTTACACAAAGGCTCCGAGTCGTGTATCCAGCCAGACACATTGCATATCTTGCAAGTGTAACTTATTAGTCCTCTATCCGTGCTTGAATACCATTATATGAATTGTTTCTCAAATAGTATTACTGTGAGAAGAGGAAAAATAGCATAGTAAATTATTAATGTATTTAGGTAAGTACGTACCATACTTGTACTATTATTTATATATCAGCTAGTTGAGTAACCGCGCTTTTAGGTACTCCAAGAATAAAGAGTACCTACTAGGTAGGTAGGTACCTTCCTACGTAATGTACAAGGTGCTCTATGCGAGTGTATCGGAGCCCTAAATTTATTTCAGACATACTGACAGTTTCTCAACCTGTTTGTATCCAATTGTGGTGTATATTAATACATAGATGGACAATGGAAAGAAATATTTGACCCTGGTAGACCTAGTTATCTTGAGTTGGACCATGGGAATAAAACATTGCCACTGGTACAGCCAGGTAACCTATGTTGGTGGACCACGGGCAGGGAGCGAGCGGTGCAAGTAGGTATTTTTAGGTATATCTTGAATATACCTTCTGCCGTTTCCTGTTAAGCTGGTAGTCTTGAAAATAAGATACTATCTAGGTAATGCTTCAAGTAGAATGTTTTGTCGTAGTGGGGAAAATGGTAAAAATGTTATTTTGCTTATTCCTGTAATCCCCACAGTGATTATAGTGGGGATTTCGGAAAAACTGTTTTAGCTTTTTCCTGAAATCCCCATTGGTGGGGACGGACTTGTGGGGATTTCGGGAATAATCCTTATTTATTCTGTGACAGTATTGCCAATAAAAAATCTGTCTTAGCGTTTTTGTTGTTGTCTCGAACTACTAAACCAAATACTAAATTAAACAGTTTGTATAATTGGGCGTACCTACTTACCTGTCTAGGTAATTTTCATTGAGGTCGCATAATGTTTTCATTCAGGTAGGTACAAGTCGAAAATTATCATGAAGTTGGTGAAACGCGAAGTCTCTAAATAATCGCACTCAGAATGTGCAGCTAATTCTCGTTCGTGTAGATGTGAAAATTTCATCATCATCATCATCATCACCATATCAGGCTATAGTTCACTGCTGGACGTAGTCCTCTCCCAATGAACACCACTGAGCCCAATCTTCGGCTCGCTGCCAGCTGTCTTTCGCAAGTCGTCTCTCCACCTGGCCGGCGGGCGTCCCACACTACAGCTTACTTCAGATGTGAAAATTTAAGCAGTAAAAAAAAATTAACCCTATTTCGGCAATCGGGTATAAATACAAGTTACAATTAATACTAATTTACAAGGTACGTTCCTACGGATGATACTTTACTCCATTAGCGTTCTGTAAATAGTTTATATTGTGACAAAATCAGCTGTCCCGGTTGGTATAAATGTATACCATTAGAGCTATTAACCAGTTTTTTTTTAATACGTACTAGCAATCTTTTGACCGCGATCTCACCTGATGGAAAGCGATGATGTGGTCGACGGTGTAGCACCCTTGCCTAGCAGATAGATCCTATTCACTCTTGTCTTGAACACACCTGGGTAAAAATAATGAAAATAATCTATCTATACTTAGAATAAAGCAATATGAATGTAAAAGTCTGTACAAAGAAGATAATTAAAAAAGAAATGGTCTAGGTCTAGGTACATAAAATAAGCTACTGAACAAGAATATAACATTTTAAAAATTCGTATTTGTCTGTCTGTATGTTTGTTCGCGCATCACGTAAAAACTACTGGACCGATTGCGATGCGGTTTTTGCATGCGGACTGTTGGATAGCTTATGTTTTGACTTAAAAACTG
Source organism: Alsophila aescularia (assembly GCA_946251855.1). NCBI lineage: Eukaryota > Metazoa > Arthropoda > Insecta > Lepidoptera > Geometridae > Alsophila > Alsophila aescularia. Next base: position 13,769,374 of record OX276381.1, read on the forward strand.
GAGTACTTCATATCTCAATCCGATGAGAAGAAGCCGAGCAATCGATAAAAATATTCTTGACAGTGAAGGAATTTTGATCAAGTGTTGGTATATTGCTATTTTAGGTCCTGAAATGACCACGCTTGCGAAGCCGCGGGCATCAGCTAGTGTATGATATAACTATTCTCGTATCAAAGTTCGAGATATGTTATTTCGGAAAGCTCGTAATAGACGACGTCTTTCAGGAACGAACAAATCGTGCTCGGTAATATTTTTCACTTTAGGCATAGTCATATTTGTATACTCTTTGGGCTAGGTAAAAAACAAAAAATCAGGCTGCGAACAAAACTAAAAAGAGGCAAACGAGCTTTAGATTCTTGATTTTGAAATATAAGGAACTTGCAGTCGTTTTCGCATCGTTTGGGCTTTAAGGTATTTTATGTTTTTTTGAAGAATGTGATGTAAGAACCTTATATTTCAAAATCAAGAATCTAAAGCTCGTTTGCCTCATTTTAGTTTTGTTCGCAGTCGGGTTTTTTGTTTTTTTTTTATAATATCTTAATTTTATTTTATTTAAACCTTTTAGTTTAAAATAAATAATACATTTTTGGAATGGTTCCTTCATTTTGATACCTAGTAAGGCATCGAGTGCGATAGGTTTTGATAACTTTTTGTTCCAACGGTAATACAATATGGCAGCCTTACTTTTCTTGACACTTCATATATTTTAAAGCATACTCGTGATTAAGACAAATCTAATGATACATAATTTATCAAAATCCATCAAGCCGTTTAGTCTGTAGGACGAGCCAAAGAAACGTACAAACTAACATACATACCTCCGAAACACATAACCGTCCGTAGTCGGGTAAAAAGTCCGGGACCGACATTATACCTAATTTGTGAGCCCAAAACATACGTTTCTCATGATCGAACCAACCATGATTTTTCAATTTAATTTTCTAGATCTTTGTGCTGAATTGTTTTAATCGTCATAAATTTCAATATCCAGTATTCAAAGTAGGTACCTAGCACAGAATAAACTAATAGTACTCGTTGACGTTGTTGTTATATAGTATCGTATAGTATAGTAGTTCTTATGACGATGCTTTGACTGACCCGTGTCTTTTCAAAATTAATATTAACTATATATTAGTAGGTAGTATCATTAGCAGCACATAATAAAACTGGCTAACGATGATAGACGTTGCTACAACAACCAAACTATAGAAATCACGTGCACGGGCACACCACAATGCTTTTTGCCTCTTTTGTAAAATTGGAAAAATAATACGCTAATGACTTATCATTCTCTCATGCACCGAAACAAAGCAATGGATAAATAAAAAATATACCTAAAGTAAAAACTGCACAATCGCCTTAGATACAAAAAGTATTTCGTAGCGATTATTTGCGAAACGCAAAAGATAGGCGTGAACCTCAAGAAGATTACGGAGACCACGACACCAAAGAAACGAGTGGAGCAAATGGCGTCTGCGTATGTGTGCGTCAGTTGTTGTTGTGGTGTTTTGTAGTTGATACATAATTTCATCACAAAAGACTGCATTGTACCTGATTTTTCGTTAGAACTTAACAGAATGAACACTACAAATAAGGTCGAGATCTTTCTACAATGTGGCGGCATATCGGCATAACATAGAGTGTGTGTGTGTGTGTGTGTGTGAGGCTTGTGTGTACGAGCGGATCGTCATATCTCGGGTGCTTGACTTTCGATTACGCGGTGTGGTTTCCATCTTTTTTTAACATTCTTGTGTGTACATGTCTAGTCTACCTAGTTTGAGATAGGACTTCAGTCTCGCGAGGCTTGCCGGCGCGATGGCTGGCTTCAGGGTGCCTAGAGTGGTGTCTCTTGTTGTGGATTGTGAACGCGGGCTTAGACGAATTGGAAATGTAAGCTTTCTGAATTAAATTTACGCTTTCAGACATAAATAGACAGAACGGTTACCGAGTCCGTTATCCTTAATCGTAAAGGTCGTGAACATCCTTCAAAAACTTCCTAGAGAAATCAGTATCCCTAGTACGAGTTTTTATAGTTTTCGAAAACGAAGTGTAGTTTCGTTTAGTTCCATACATTTTCTTTAATTCCTGCATGTTTCCGATAAAGGCGCTGCCAGTAAATGTTTGGAACATTGACCTTATCGGTATGGAATTAAACCAAATTTCTTTTCGTTTTCAAAAACTATAAAATCTCGTACTAGGGGTACAATTGAATAGTTCCTCTTTTGGTCACGTGAAGTATGGTACCTACCTATATCCATTTGCGAGGTTGAAAAGGAAATGTCCTTTTATGTTTTGAGCCAAGGAATCTTTCGTGTTGTACATAATATTATTGTTATATTAATATCATCATCATCATCATCATTATCATCATGAGCCTTTAGAAGTCCACTGCTGAACATAGGCCTCCCCCAAAGAGCGCCATGACGAGCGATCTTGTGCCACCTCCATCCACCGACATCCTGCGATGGCTACAATGTCGTGTGGGAGGTCTCCCTACACTTGGCTTGCTTGTTCGTGGTCGCCATTCGAGAACCTTTATTTTTACCTTTATTTACTAAAAAAAACCCTTTATTTCCTTTATTCAAATTATATTAATATTATTAATTCATATTAAGCATTGTTATTATTTTCTGTGGTTTATGTTTCGGCAGTTTCCACACAGTTACTCGGCGCCTGAATTACAATAATAAGTAGTTAGCTCGGTCACAGAATAAATAATAGTACAATCGGGAAGAGATCGCTTTCAGCGATAAGCCCGCCCATTCTTCTACTTTATTTTTGTTATTTTTTGTGGTGTTTACAATAAAGCGTTTATCTATCTATCTATCTATCTTTGTAAGGAAATCTTACTGATTCATTTATTTTCGTATCGAGTTCAAACTTTGCAAACTTATACGATACAATAACACTTTATTGACACCCAGCTAAGAACATAACAAAAATATAAATTACATAAACAATAGGTACAATGGACGGTCTAATCGATCATAGCGATCTCTTCCTTACAACCTTAGAATGGAAAGAAGTAAACTGCTAAAACAAGACGGTGGTGTGGCGGATCAAATTAATAATATACAAATGTAATTAAAATGTAAATAAATAAAATATACAATAAACTGTACAAAAATAGTAAGTATATTAAAAATATACACCTTTAATTATAAACATTCATACTTATAGGTAAATATATAATAACACTAAGTACATTTATCAAATCAGTGCTGAGAAACAGTTAGTCGGTGAGGAGCTGTAGAAGTAAAAATGTTTCACTTGGACTTTAGAACTATCAATAAAATTGATTGTGCACTTATGCAATATTGATGATTCTCAATGTTTTGTCCTGCTCGTTCAGCAGGGGCGGCCCTAGCAAACATTTTAGGTAGTGCGAGATCTCAAAGTGGCCAAACCTTAGTTTATACTATGCAGTTGCTTTTCCGTGATTTTAAAAAGTATTAGATAGACCTCCCAAATCTCTAATGTATAATCTGTCGCACGCGACGTGACAAGAAATGTTGCCTATACCTTCGACCAATATATATTGTATACCTTCGACTTTTTTTTTGCTATTTTAAAGGTCTATACCGCTCACACTACTCTGTTGCGCTCGACAACGCCACTGTGCTTGCCGTCTTGCCCTGCTGAGGTAAGGTCTATACAGTTCACACTACTCTGTTGCGCTCGACAACGCCACTGTGCTTGCCCTCTTGCCCTGCTGAGGTAAGGTCTATACCGCTCACACTACTCTGTTGCGCTCAACAACGCCACTGTGCTTGCCCTCTTGCCCTGCTGAGGTGAACTTGTACTGATGAGAAATAACAACAGTCAATAATTTTGTTTGACAACTTTTATTTACACTGTTATGCTACAGACAGTCTTAAAAAAGATAAAAGAACTACTAACAATGTAGACACATTACAGAGAGCGGCATTACATACAGAAAAGCGACAGCAAGTGAGTACAGACAAAAAATGTATTGGGTCATTGGTTATTCGTATTCGTATTCTTATAGTGAAATATTTCGCAAATATCGCAAATATAAACTATGCAAGCGAAAAATTTGGAATATGCATCGGTACGTTTACCTACGCCAAATTAAATTAACCGGGCTGATCCCGGCCCCATCCTTTATTTACATCTCTAATTGCTGAACGCTTACGATTAGAATATTTTTAGTTACCGTTCTAGAAAGCTATTGAAATTAACGATGAGGATAAATGAAAATAATATCATATAAATAGTTATTTTATTAACTACGGCTCAAGGCCGTAGCCAGGAAATCATTTCGGGGGAGGGGGGGGGGGGGGGGGGGAGGGTCAAGCTTTGGACCACAGTTTTTTTACCCCAGTACGCCGAAGCAAGGGAAGGGTAATGAGTTTAACAGTTTAACAGTTTATGTATGTATGTATGTATGTATGTGGGTATATAGATGTCAAAGGCTATTTTTTTAACTCAACTCAACTACGACGAAACTAAGGAAGGGTTATGTATTCAAACAAAAAACAGTCCGATTTTGACAAGCGAGGTATCAATCAATTCGTCTTCATTTATGGCACTTGTTCCGGTTTTTTCAAAAAAAACTAGACTAAGAGAGCGATTTTCGGGTATCCTTAATCTACAATTTTGTATAGGAAACCAAATTTATCTACAATTTTGAGCTCAACTTGAACTCTGATCCATTGCTTGTGGAGACACAGCCAGTCGAAGAGGAGCAAATTTTTCCAAGAAAAAAGTATTATTATCGGTTTGTTTATTTCCAAGATAAGTAAGTACTGGCTAAACTTTTTTAATAGAAAAGTCATGAGAGAGGAATTTGTAGAGAAATTAATTAGCTTCAATTTCATTCAATTAGCTTCCTCAAAAACTAAAAGTAAAGATAAGTACCCGAAAACGCTTCCCTAAAGTAGTTTTTCGAAAAAAAAAGGAACAAGTGCCAGAATTTCAAGCACCACAGTACCTAGTAGCTCAGTGTTGCAAACTTGGATATAAACTACTCTCGCTCGTGGTTCCTAACAATATATAAAAACTACATACATTACATTGCGATGTTTGGTGGTTTTAATGACTGGTGTTATTCATATAGACATTAGTTTTAATTGAAAAGATGATTTCGTAAATACTTAATTTTACTTTCTCTCTTAGTAAACTCACCAAACACAAATTAATATAATAAAATTGCTATTTTGTTTCCAGTTTACATTAAAAAACTGAAATTTTTACTGCACTTTTACCTATAGTAAAAATTCATTATAAATTGAGCTTTCAGTCTTTCCGTGTATAAAACGTTGGGTGCTTTACAAAGGAATTTGGGGGGGGGGGGGGGGGGGTTTGAACCCCCAAACCCCCCCTGCCTACGGCCTTGCTACAGCTGTACTTACAATTCGAAAAAAAACTTGAAAAACTATTATTTTTGCAAGTTAACTATTAAACAAACACTTTTTTCTTTTATTTACATCCTCGGGTACTCTATAATATTTCCTTTCTAAAATAAATAAAAAAACATTTATGCACTCTTTATAGGTAACAATTGTAAAATCAGCACCCAAAGAAATTGGCGGGAACTCGCCGAGCGCGCGATATTTCCCGCGCGTTGAAACTTATTTTTTGTGAAGTGCAGAATAAATAACATAATGTGTTACACTATTTTATAGATAAAACTATAAAGAACCAAGAAACAATACTAAATAGTAATAAACAATGAAAAATATATTTACGAAAACGTTTTCCCGACTAATACGGCTCCGCTCGCCTCTGTTTGATTTAACTAACTTTTGTTTTAACAAATCCCATATTTTTGCTATCATAAAATTATTATAAATATTTCCTTATAGTATTTTTAGACGTAGTAACATGAAATACAAGCACTGAAAGCCTAAACACAACACAAAACATAACCACAAAACTCACTTCGCGGTCGATGACCTCGCGAGTGTGTACTTCGACTTCGAACTGTAATTAGTCTCATAAAATGTACTGAGACCGAATCAGTTGATCGACCAATCAAATCCCTCGGTTTAAGCGGTGTTCATGCATTACATTACACTAATAGGAAACTCTACTCTAATGTCATATAAATAAGGTCGGAACTCCGCTGTAGCAAAAGTCAGTCGTGGTTCTTGAGGCACCGCGCGCGCTTTGACTTTTGTCACTCGTGGTCTTGGGTGATTACATGTCGGTTGATTTTGGCGCCCCCCTCATGACGGCGCCCGGTGCGGTCGCACCGCTCGCACCGCCCTAGGGCCGCCCCTGTCGTTCAGGTGCAAATTGATCGGGAGAGGTGATGCAACTCGGGAGCAGATTTTAGATAAATTGAATGATTTTGGACGACATACGGGAATATTGAAAAATCACTGGCGAGAATCAACTTAAAAACAATCAAAAGATAGTTCAATTTCCTTTGTATAAATTTAAGCAGTTGTTGCTCTAGTGCAGTGCACCCACTGCACTAGAGTGCAGGTGGAGGGTAAACGTGAGTTACCCATCCACCCACCAGTAGGAAAGCCCAGTGGGTGGACGGGTCACGAATTGTGACCCGTAAAAACCAGGTCGATAGTCAAAATATTTTTTCATTTATTTCGCTTTAAAGACCGAACAATAGTAAAGTTTAAAAAAATAATTGAATATAAAGCGTAGGTAATCGAGTTGTCCTCATGTGAAATTTAGATAAAAGACTACAAAAACACATAAAAATATAAGCGTTGTGACTTGATTAGAATATTATTATTTATTGTGTGGTACTCGATACAATTTTTAATTGCAAAAATAGGGTTTTTTGCTACTCACAGCGCCATAAGTATAAAATCTGACGATGGAGCAGGAAGATTACGCATTGGCTTCTTACGAGTCTGAACTCTGAACTCATTTCATTTGTTTTGACGATTCTTTTGTTCTACGGTCTAAGGGTGACGATGGAGTCGGAGAGTGGTCATGGGAACGTTTTTTAAGTTAGTTTATGTCTGTCGAGGACGTAGCTATAAGTGGTACCACAGACTTTAGTATTCATAATTTAGCACAAAATAAGTAAATAATTAGTAGCAAAAGTTATATTACCATAGAAAAGATGACTAGAATTTTGATTGCAAAATGTGAAATCTACGTTGCGTGACCTGCGACCTGCGCGACATTGTGTTGTGTCCTATGTTTTGCCGCTGATTACGTCTTTGTCAGTGTCGTTAGACCACAGAATAAATAACAGTAAACAAGGTAAGACAAAGACCATTACGCTTAGCTTTTTTCTATTTGCATTGGCAAAAAACAACCGAATGGTCCTGGACAGAACCAATTAGGCACACCGAACCACTATCTTACGAATGTCACCTTCGCTCTCAATTTTTGTGCTGGATATTTCTGGGTCTAGGTAGGTACTTACTCAATTAATAAGTATCTAGGTATGTGTGTAGGTGTTAAATACCCTTATCCTAAGAACCTAAAAGTTTCGGACCCATAGAATTAATTATACGAAGTAAATATATAATATGTCTATGTTCGGACTGGGCCTGCAGTCTCGACAAAGATAACGAGGCTACAGATCGCTAAATATTAACGAAAACAATTGATTAATTTACAATAAATCATATAAATAAAGTCTCTACAACTGAGGTACCGAGCAAAATCGTCTATTATATATTAGTGTCACCGTGGGCGCCGGGAGGACGGGTGCAAGGGGATGCAGTTGCACCCCCCTGGCTTTACATATTTTAATTATTGTTTTATTACACATAGGTACATTATATACCTATCTTATGTAAACATGGTTAGGTTGTGGGAAAAAAGCATTGAATGAATAAAAAATTGAGGTCTGGTTTGTTGTCCAAAATGGATAATTGTCGATAGATATTAGTGTCTTCCTTTAGCCTTCCAGTTCCTTTCCCTGTAAACACTGAGCATGCACAGATCGTTCAGCCTCGTATAATATCTTTTAATTTCCTAAAATGATAGAAATAAATAACATCAACTATTTGCTTATTTATTTGCTTCGATTGCGCATATTTAGTTGTATACATTAGAATATTCATTATGATTTAAAATTATATTTTACTTTTACGCTTACATAAATATATTGTGCATAATGTATGCACCCCCCTGAAAATAATCCTACTTGCGCCCATGGTGATTATGGGCTGAGTGAATACAAATAGGAACTATTTTCATGGGTACCAATTTTTCAAAAAAGTTTTAATTTAAATCCTACAACGATACTAGTCAAAGATGTTGAATTACGCTTTCTGTCGTAAAAGTACAACGAGGTTAAATAACACTTACTTACTAAAGTAATTCAACCTCTTTGAGTATTAGACGTCAGTCTACCGAAAACTTTGCGGGCTGTCACAAATGGACGCAAAGTTCATCGCAAACACTAATATAATTGTAAATTTTGTTATAAAGTTCGTTATGTTATCGATAAGAATTGATATCTTTGACAGTAGCTGGCAGTCTCGACACAGATAGCTATGCTATCGCAAGCTACCGATTGCTATGTCAACACGGATAACGACAATACAGTATGGGTATGGTAGCTTTTGACAGAAGCTATCGATTTTCATCGGTACCTGTACTTTACGAACGATTTTGGTTGTAAATTTATTGCTACCGATGTCGAGACTGCAGCCCGAAATTATTGAGGTAGGTACAATGCAAAACTGACGCAAGTAGGTACCTATGACAAGAAGAACAAATGGAATTACCTACATAAATGTTGCCCTACATGATTACTATTATTTATTCTGTACCTACAGTGAGATACTCTCTGTATTAGATTTATTATCTACTTTATCACTTTTCTACACTGCATAATATTTATCACTTTTCTTCTTTTAATTCGGCTTCCAAGAAGGAGGAGAGGTTCTCAAGTTATCTATCTGACTGAGTGTACGAGTATGATCGTTGGTTTTGTATGATATACTCGTACGTCGTCTGATGCTTCATGTATGTGGATGTGTTTTTTAGTTATACTTACTTATATTTTATTAAAATTGCCTCAGTCGTCATCATCATCATCATCAGCCTATATCTGTCCACTGCTGGACGTAGGCCTCTCCTGATGCACGCCACTCAGCTCGGTCTTCAGCTCTCCTCATCCATTTTCTTCCAGACACTTTTCGCAGGTCATCACTCCACCTGGCACAGGGCGTCCTACACTACGTTTGCCTAAACGTGGTGTCCACTCGAGAACTCGTCTACCCCAACGGTTATCGGTTCTTCGGGAAATGTGACCAGCTCACTGCCACTTAAGCTTGCTTATCCCTAGAGCTATGTCGGTTACCTTGGTCCTCTGTCGGATATCTTCATTACGAATCTTGTCCTTCAGAGAAACTCCAATCGTAACTGATCTCTCCATAGCTCGCTGAGCGACCTTAAATTTGTGGACTATAGTCCGACCGTGAGTGTCCACGTTTCGGCTCTAAGTCAACACTGGTAGGACGCACTGATTGAAGACTTCTGTCTTCAGGCACTGTGGTATGGACGTCGAGAAAACTTGTCGAAGCTTGCCGAATGCTGTCCAACCCAGCTGAATTCTGCTGTTGGCTTCCTTCTCAAAGTTGTTCTTACCTAATTGCAATATTGCACACGAAATCCATCCGATGGTATCTATTATTTTTAAGTAGTAAGTACTTTTACCACAGCATAAACTTAACTTCTTTTTGTGTCAAAACAGGTTCAAATTCGGAGAATACAGCTAGCAAAGTTTGCTTTGAGGGTGCCTGCTCGCAGCGTCCACACACATCCCATCACAAACAACATCAGCTACATCACCAACGACAAGCTGCAGCTGAACACGGATATCAGAACCTTGAAGTAAGTAGCCTAGCTCGCGACGTTCACACACATCCCATCACAAATAACATCAGCTACATCAGCAATGACAAGCTGCAGCTGAACACGAATATCAGAACCTTGTAGCCTAGCTCGCGACGTCCACACACATCCCATCACAAATAACATCAGCTACATCAGCAACGACAAGCTGCAGCTGAACACGAATATCAGAACCTTGAAGTAAGTAGCCTAGCTCGCGACGTCCACACACATCCCATCACAAATAACATCAGCTACATCAGCAACGACAAGCTGCAGCTGAACACGAATATCAGAACCTTGAAGTAAGTAGCCTAGCTCGCGACGTTCACACACATCCCATCACAAATAACATCAGCTACATCAGCAACGACAAGCTGCAGCTGAATACGAATATCAGAACCTTGAAGTAAGTAGCCTAGCTCGCGACGTCCACACACATCCCATCACAAATAACATCAGCTACATCAGCAACGACAAGCTGCAGCTGAACACGAATATCAGAACCTTGAAGTAAGTAGCCTAGCTCGCGACGTTCACACACATCCCATCACAAATAACATCAGCTACATCAGCAACGACAAGCTGCAGCTGAACACGAATATCAGAACCTTGTAGCCTAGCTCGCGACGTCCACACACATCCCATCACAAATAACATCAGCTACATCAGCAACGACAAGCTGCAGCTGAACACGAATATCAGAACCTTGAAGTAAGTAGCCTAGCTCGCGACGTTCACACACATCCCATCACAAATAACATCAGCTACATCAGCAACGACAAGCTGCAGCTGAACACGAATATCAGAACCTTGAAGTAAGTAGCCTAGCTCGCGGCGTTCACACACATCCCATCACAAATAACATCAGCTACATCAGCAACGACAAGCTGCAGCTGAACACGAATATCAGAACCTTGAAGTAAGTAGCCTAGCTCGCGACGTTCACACACATCCCATCACAAATAACATCAGCTACATCAGCAACGACAAGCTGCAGCTGAACACGAATATCAGAACCTTGAAGTAAGTAGCCTAGCTCGCGACGTCCACACACATCCCATCACAAATAACATCAGCTACATCAGCAACGACAAGCTGCAGCTGAACACGAATATCAGAACCTTGTAGCCTAGCTCGCGACGTCCACACACATCCCATCACAAATAACATCAGCTACATCAGCAACGACAAGCTGCAGCTGAACACGAATATCAGAACCTTGAAGTAAGTAGCCTAGCTCGCGACGTCCACACACATCCCATCACAAATAACATCAGCTACATCAGCAACGACAAGCTGCAGCTGAACACGAATATCAGAACCTTGAAGTAAGTAGCCTAGCTCGCGACGTTCACACACATCCCATCACAAATAACATCAGCTACATCAGCAATGACAAGCTGCAGCTGAACACGAATATCAGAACCTTGAAGTAAGTAGCCTAGCTCGCGACGTTCACACACATCCCATCACAAATAACATCAGCTACATCAGCAATGACAAGCTGCAGCTGAACACGAATATCAGAACCTTGAAGTAAGTAGCCTAGCTCGCGGCGTTCACACATCACATCACATATAACATCAGCTACATCAGCAACGACAAGCTACAACTGAAAACGGATATCAGAACCTTGAAAAAGTAGTTGTTTTTTTTTTCATATCGCAGAAAGATAGCATCTAGCCACAAAAATATAGCTGTCGATCCGGGCGTGTCATACATTTTGATAAATTGTAGGTAGGTAAGTAATCATACAAATGCAACTATATGATAATGAGTCATTCACACAGACTTGTTTCTTTGTAATTTGTGCTGGTTCCGCGATCACTCGTCAGACGGCTGATCGTGTACGTTACTACACGTGCTACACGGGCGGGTGTAGTTCTGCGATCACTCGTCAGACTGCTGATCGTCTAAGAAAGTTTACAGGGGTGTACGAGGAGGAGGGGGTCAACTAAAAATATTATATTCCTTGTCCTTTTCAAGAGTAAACGGCTGAACCTGTCTTAATGAAATTTGGTATGGAGATAGTTTGAATGCTAAGAAAGAACATAGGATTTATCACGATAAATTGTAAACCACGTGAAGTCCGGGCTAGTTAGTAGAGACATAAACAATGGTATGAATGTTTTTAATTCTACTGTTTTTTTGTTACTTATATCCGGGATTTCTGAAACGATTTTAATGGTAGCAAACCCCGATATATTCCCAACTGCCCCATTAACGTCCCCATCAATGGGGCCGATGGGAATTTAAATTCCCACCTGCCCCATTATCCAAGCTAATACTTACTTTTGAACATACATTTCTACATTTTTGATACATTTGATATACTTTTGACATACCTTTGACATACTTTTGAAATACATTTGACATACCTTTAACATACTTTTGACATACATTTGCTTTAACCTACTTTTTTAATTATTTTCACATACTTTTGACGTCCTTTTGACATACTTTAGAAATACATTGATATAGTTTTGTAATTCTTTTTACATACTTCCGGCATACTTTATACATACTTTTGACATACCTTTGACATACATTTTACATACTTTTGACATACTTTGACATACATTTTTAATTCTTTTCACATACTTTCAGCGTACTTTTCACGTACTTTTGAAATACTTTTGAAAAACTTTTGACATATATTTGCTTTAACTTACTTTTTTAATTCTTTTCACACACTTTTGGAATATTTTTGACATACTTTTCACATATTTTCGACATAGTTTTGACGTCCTTTTGACATACTTTAGACATACATTGAAATAGTTTTGTAATTCTTTTTACAAACTTTCGGCATACTTTCGATATTATTTTAAAATACTTTTGACATATTTTTGACACATTTACGTACTTTTGACATATATTTTTTTCTCCTTTTTGCATACATATTCCCAACTGCCCCATTGGCGTGAAAATTCTCAATAACCCCATTTTCTTTTTGAAAATTGGGTCGCATTAGTGTTTTTTGTTGTATTCCAAACTTTCTGACTGTGTATTTACACTAAAAATGAGTGTTAGTAGGAACAGAAAGAAATAAAAGAACAACTAATTCGAGCAAATCAAATACTGATTTATTGACAATAACACTTTTCATTAAAAAATCACTAAGTAGACAAATTGGACGGAGCCGAGATTTTAATAAAATAAACAAAAAATTAAATTTGAAGTTAATTTTATTGGTCTTACTTTTGACCGTACAATTCAAGCGAAGATAAAATAATGACAATTTGTACTTAGTAACTTCCTTATATAACCTTTATAAATGCGTAGGCTATTTCTAGTACATTCTTCATTTGCAATAACAACTAAGTAGTTACATTTCTCATACTTTAACGAGAAAAACATCTAAGTACATAAATGCTTATTCAGCTATGCGCAATTAAAATCAAGTCACCATCTAGAGTACCTCTACTGCGCATTATTCATAGAAAAACAACATAAGTTCAAAAAGTGCTTAATTGGTACTTTCACAATCGAAGGAAGTACCTACTTGTATGATTAAATATGTCGCAATTGGAGTTCGGTAAACAACGGTGGGTTTGTGGTACATATAACTTCTCCACCCTGAGATTGAAAATTATCTGAAAGTTCATTTTCTGAAGTCAGATTATTTTTTTATTTTTCATTTGATATTGTGTTTGGAAATTCACCTCTTCCATCACAACACTTAGAGCTTGTTCTAAAGTAACGCAACTTTTCAAACGCACAAATCGAAGTAAATCTTCAGATAAATTGTACATAAATACATTTAATGCAGTGCTATTATAAATTATAGCCTTGGCTGTTCTAATTCCCGAGTCTTCAATTAAATTCACTTTTGCAATCAAAGAACTTCTCACATTTTGAATACGGTGACAGAAATCGATGTAGGATTCGTCATTTTTAATTTTAAGACTTTCAAGTTCAATAGCAATACATTGTTCTGACCTTGGGTCGCCAAAATGTTGAGTAAAAAGATTTTTCAATTGTATCCATGTTGTAATATCGCTACGTTCACTTAATAATGAGGCTGCTCTGCCTATAAGTCTACTTGAAATAACATGAAATAAATATAACTCTTGTGCTGCAGTAATTTCAGTTCCACTTAAGCTACGCACATATTCACATTTTGAAATAAATAAATTTAATAATTTTTCATTCCCATCAAATTTAGGAATCAATTTCACAATTTCATTCATTATAATCCTCATAGGTTCCATTTTAAATTATTATTTAAAATCAATTCAAATTATTAAAATTGAGTATGCGTTTGTACAATATAACACGTATAACACACAAAAATTCAAAATATAATTAAATAAAGGCACATAAACGTTCAATAAAAGCACAAAAAATCAATAAAGACACATTAAAATCAATAAATTCACATAAAAATCAATTATGACGCATAAAAATCAATAAATTCACATAAACATCAATTATGATGCATAAATATCAATACATTCACATAAAAATCGATAAAGACATATAAAATCAATAAATTCACATACAATTCAATAAAAACGCATAAAACGTCAATAAATTCACATTAAAATCAATAAAAACACATAAAACGTAAAAAAAACACATAAAAATCATAAATTCGCATACAATAAATCAAAAATAACAAGTGTATTGGCAATGTTTGTCCAAAAACACTAAGGGTCGAATAGCAGGGCAAGAATACGGAAAGTGAATGATTTTCGACTCACTTAAAACCGCTCGATCCCATGCCTCGGTGATTATTCCACTCGCTGAATTGTTTCTCAACTCCTTTTTCCAATACAGTCGTATTTGTTTGGTTCTAGTATTTTTTCCGTGGATTTGTCAGGAACACACCGAAGTTATTCAGGACAGCTGCACCAAATATGTAGGTTGCGCCAGACAAATTATATTTCACAATTTTTGAAGTAAGCGCCGGACAAATTAAATTTCCACGACTTTAAAAAAAATACAACCGGCTGCGCCAGACAAATTGGACGGAGCCGAGATTTTAATAAAATAAACAACAAATTAAATTTGAAGTTAGTTTTATTGGTCTTACTTTTGACCGTACAATTCAAGCGAAGATAAAATAATGACAATTTGTACTTAGTAACTTCCTTATATAACCTTTATAAATATCTAGTACTCTCTATTCCTAGTACATTCTTCATTTGCAATAACAACTAAGTAGTTACATTTCTCATACTTTAACGAGAAAAACATCTAAGTACATAAATGCTTATTCAGCTATGCGCAATTAAAATCAAGTCAACATCTAGAGTACCTCTACTGCGTATTATTCATAGAAAAACAACATAAGTACAAAAAGTGCTTAATTGGTACTTTCACAATCGAAGGCAGTACCTACTTGTATGATTAAATATGTCTCAATTGGACTTCGGTAAACAACGGTGGGTTTGTGGTACATATAACTAGGTATGCAGGTATTTTTATTTAACAATATTTATAAACGGTCATATCTTTAGGTACTACAATAAAACAAAATTAATCAGAACCATATCTTACAATTATTTTTCTTACAGATAATATCAAGCTATTTTTTATCACAGTAATCATCATATTTTTACAATAATTCTTTTGATAGGAACTAATATTATATAATATTTAGTTAAACTTCTTGTTCCTTAGTTTCTTAGTTTCTATCGTAGTTTCTTAGTTTTTACTATCGCAACAATCATAGCATATTTTACAATTATTTTTCGAACGAATAATATCTAAAGTACAACATGAAATGAAATATTATTTAACTAATTACGTGCTTCATTAAATAGTATTAAACAACAGTATACCACCTTTAATTTTTATAAAGGGAATTATTGTACAAATTTGATGATCACTGTGATATAAAAGCCTTTCATGTTGTACTTTAGGTATTATTTATTTTATTCGTTAGAAAAATAATTGCAAAATATGCTGTGATTGTTGCGATATTATATTATTTAGTTAAACTTCTTGTACCTTAGTTTATAACAAAAGAATTATTGTAAAAATGTGATGATAAGTGTGATAATAAATACCTAGATATTATCTGTAAAAAAAATATTAGTAAAATATGGCTGTGATTAATGTTGTTTTATTGTAGTACCTAAAGATATGACAGTTTATAAATATTATTAATTTAAATACCTGCATAGTGAATTTTTAATGAAAAGTCTTATTGTCAATAAATCAGTATTTGAATTGCTCGAACTAGTTGGCCTTTTATTTCTTTCTGTTCCTACTAACACTTAATTTTAGTGTAAATACACATTCAAAAAGTTTAGAATTTAAATATACAACAAAAAACACTAATGCGACTTTTCACGACAATGGGGCAGTAGGGAACAGGTAGATAAAAAGTAAAAAAAGCTATATTATAAAACATGACAAAAAAACGTCAAATTTGTCAAAAATATGTCGAAAGAATGTCAAAAGTATGTCAAAGGTATGTTGAAAGTATGTCAAAAGAAATATGTCAAAAATTTGTCAAAGATATGTCAAAGTAATGTCAAAAATGTAGAGTTTCTTGGTGCTCTCTTCTCTAACGAGCGTATTTCCGAAGCACCGGTAGCGTGAGAAGGGTATTTCCTTTTCCAGTGTGAGATTTAACTCTGTTGGCACATGAAAGGGAAATTTCCTTTTCAAACTCAAAGAATACTTAGTTTATCTAAATTTGGATTGATTTGATCTATTTATGATATTTTATGTATATCTCTTTATTTAGGAGATGTTAATTTTGACTTGTAAAAGTGCTATTATTTTTGCCCATTTACAATAAAATACATTGACTTTGACTTTAAAAAGTATTACAAAAGCATGTCAAAAATATGCCGAAAGTATGTAAAAATAATTACAAAAGTATCTCAAAAGCACGTCAAAAGTATGTCAAAAGTTCTCTTCTTTCTGAAAATTGGGTCGCATTAGTGTTTTTTGTTGTATTCCAAACTTTCTGACTGTGTATTTACACTAAAAATGAGTGTTAGTAGGAACAGAAAGAAATAAAAGGCCAACTAATTCGAGCAAATCTAATACTGATTTATTGACAATAACACTTTTCATTAAAAAATCACTAGGTATGCAGGTATTTTTATTTAACAATATTTATAAACGGTCATATCTTTAGGTACTACAATAAAACAAAATTAATCAGAACCATATCTTACAATTATTTTTCTTACAAATAATATCAAGCTATTTTTTATCACAGTAATTATCACATTTTTACAATAATTCTTATGATAGAAACTAAGGAACAAGAATTTTAACTAAATATTATATAAGTTTAACTAAATATTATATAATATTTAGTTAAAAAGGAAATGAGAAAGGATAATGCGCAAATTTCATAGAAAACTGCCCCAACTCCGGCGCTGATAGAACTTATGTCAGATTTTTATACATTTTAAATATATAAAAAAAAATGTATTTGATCTCCCTAACCAGTGGCTAACACTGAAAAATATTGCCCAGATGATTTTTTCCGGGGCAAGGAATTGTAAGGCAAAAAAATAAATAATTTATAATATGTAGATTAAAAAATCCCGGACGTCAGCCTATACCAGATCAGAATGGCTCTCAAACAGCTTAAGAGCAACAAGGAACCAGTGGAAGACGGAATAACAACGGAGCTACTGAAAACGGGTGGAACACCGGTACTTAAAGTCCTTCAGAAGCTGTTTAACTCCGTCATCCTCGAGGGTACTACGCCAGAGGCGTGGCACAGGAGCGTAGTGGTTTTGTTCTTTAAGAAAGGTGATAAAACCCTCTTGTAGAATTATAGGCAGTCCAGTCCAGTCCAGCAGTCCCAACACGGTATCGGGTTTCTCGTCCACAAGTCCGTTGTCAATAACATTGTGAAGATCGAAAGCGTTTCGAGCAGGGTGGCATATCTTATACTCAGAATTACCGAACGGTATTCGTTGAAGGTCATACAGGTGTACGCCCAACACTCGAAACGCCAGGACGATGAAGTGGAGGCTATGAATGACGACATTTCTAATACCATACATGCCCCGAAAACACACTTCACAGTGGTGATGGGGGACTTCAACGCACGGCTGGGTATAAGGAATGGCGATGAGAGTGGGGCAGTTTGGATTTGGAAAGCGGAACCAAAGGGGTCAGCGATTGGCCGGCTTCATGGAGAAGGAGGGACTCTTTATGATGAACTCCTTTTTCAAGAAGCGTCTCTCCAGGAAATGGACGTGGTTGCACCCCAGCGGTCATAAGCACGAGATAGATTTAATTTTGACGACCAATCGGCATATATTCAATGATGTCTCTGTGATCAACAGGGTTAAGACCGGCAGTGATCATCGCATGGTAAGAGGCTCATTGAATATCAACGTAAAGCTAAAGAGGTCTCGTTTGATGGGATCTGCTCTTCGCCCAAGTCCTGTCCAAATCTAAAACCCCAAGAGCTTTCAGTTGGAGCTCCAAAATCGATTCCAAATCCTTACCGAATGCGATACAGTGGACGAATTAAACAACGGGCTGGTGGAAATTGTTCACGCGGTTGGGTCGGAGTCCTTTAAGACCCCCCCGCAAAAATAGAACACAGAAACTCTCTGAGCATACACTCAAACTTATGGCAGAACAAGGCGAGATGAGGCTGCAGTCTTCAGTGGATATGTCAAGTTAAAGCTTGCTTAATAAACAGATCTCAAAGTCAATGCGTCACGATTTGCGTTCGCATAATACTACTTGTATTAAGAACGCAATAAAGTGCAACAAGGGCTCCAAAGTGTTTGCAAGAGATCTGTCAATTGGGCAAAGCCTGTTGACGCAGCTGAAAACCGACAGAGGCAGCATCAATTCGTCGAAGTCAGAGATTTTGAGTACATTATACCGAAGATATCCCGGACGTCAGCCTATACGAGATCAGAATGGCTGTCAAACAGCTTAAGAGCAACAAGGCACCAGGGGAGGACGGAATAACGACAGAGCTACTGAAAGCGGGTGGAACACCGGTACTTAGAGTCCTTGAGAAGCTGTTTAACTCCGTCATCCTCGAGGGTACTACGCCAGAGGCGTGGCACAGGAGCGTAGTGGTTTTGTTCTTTAAGAAAGGGTAATCAAACCCTCTTGAAGAATTATTCCATCCAGGCCCATTTCGCTGCTGAGCCACGTCTATAAGCTGTTTTGGAGAGCCGTCACGCTCGTCTCAAAAAAAACCGTCTAGTTGTTTATGTATACGTGTTCTTTTAAATAACTTTCAACGCCTATCCTGCAGGAACCCTTTAATTTTTCGGGATTAAAAGTATCCTATGTCCTACCTCGTTGTATGAACTCAAATCATACCAAGTTTCATTTAAATTCATTCAGTAGTTTCGGCGTGATGCCTAGCCAAGATACCTGTCTGTGATATCTGTCTGTCTAGACAAAAATGAAAAAAATATCGTAATAAGTATATAGTAATATAGTAAGTAATAGTTTTGGCTTCAGTATTGAATATAGAGTACCCTCCAAAAGAAAATTTCAAAATATCTTCAATGTACAGAATTGGACCCGTTACAGTTTTATTATAAGTATAGATATTTCATACATTGCGTAAACGCCCCAGATATTAGGGACTATTTCATAAATTCCTTAGATGGTGGGAGCACCCACGGGATTCTCATCGCGCGGGTGCTCCCTGTGCTCTGCTGTGTCCCACAGGTGACAGCACCCACGGTGAGAGGAGAGGTGACGCAGCATGAGAGAAGTTTTTTTATATATCCCTTTGTTTTGAACGACATACGAGATGTGTCGAAAAATCGCTAGGCAAGAATTTATATCAACTCAAAAATAGGTAAAAAAAAGAAGAAGCTCATAGGTATTTGGTATTTCGCTTTATAAGATCGAAAAAGAGTAAAGCATATAAAAAAAATTGATCGAGAAAATATAGTGTAATCGTAGGTAAAACTATAGCCATCCGGTACCGACGTTGATGGGAGAGGGAGGGGGAAGGCCCCCTCGACCACCCCCTGTCCAGAAAATGTATAGTTTTTGAGTAATGTATATTTAGTAAAATAAGTTGTATATAAAAAAAAACTGCTTTAGGCGGCCAAACAGCCGTAACAGTTATTAAAAATCAGCTGTTTGGTTGCTGAAGTAAACGATGTGTAGTCGTGTTCAAACCTAACCTACCATAGTCTTTGGGGCCATACATAACGTCTTCAAGTTACTTTCTGGCGAAAGGCCGAAAGCAGAGGAAAAAACACATTCTACTAATTAATAACTTTATTTACAGTGACCAAACAGCCGATTTTTAATAAACTTAAAACTGCAATATTTTTTAAACTTAGCCTCTCCGCGGGGGGGAGAGGTACTAGGGGGTAGCCCTTCACCACCCCCACCACCCTCCCCTCAACTCCTTCCCCTCGATTCTATAGTCAACCCTATCTCATAAACTAAGTGTGTCCTTGAAAGGGGGAGGGGATCGTGGGGGACTTCCGCCCTTCCCCTTCCATTCTATCCCACTCCCCTCCCTCAACACCGGTACCGGATGTCTATAGCCAACCCTAATCGTATTTTCCTCAGGTGAAAATCTAGAGAAATATACTAGAAAATACAAGATATATAACTAAAGAAATACACATAAAAATATTAGCCTTGTGACTTAATAATTAGTTAAATTTTTCATTCCAAATAGAGAGGGTTTTTGCTGTTCACAGCGCCTTATCTAAAATTTAGTTTAACGACCATTGTAAAAAAGGTGCGTTGTGTAACCAAGTATGTACTCGTAACTACGTTTTAACCCACACAAAAACTATTGTTGCATCTAAGTTGGTAAGATTTATAATGTATCTACATTTAAATGTACCTAGAGTATGTACTCGCAGCGATCTTTGTTTGTGAAATTAGACTCTGTGAAAGATTGCGCAACAGTGTGACCTACTTCAAATCAGAGATCCTGCCCCACTTCTGACAAATCCTGCCAAACTCCTATGCAAAAAAGGCCGAAATAATGCCTTTTGTTTTTTTATTGTCAGCTGTTAGTGTCCCACTGCTGGGTAAATGCCTCCCCCACTCGTTCTAGACTATCCTATCTTGAGCTATACTTCTCCAGTTTTCGAGGAACTGGTCAAGCCTTGGTCTAGTTCATGCTGCCCTCTTCGTTTTAGTCTGCCACGAATTGGGACTGCTTACTTGCTGGGTCAATATTAATATCTAATATTAATAAGGTAATGATTACTATCAGAGAAATAGTTTTAAGATGAAAAAGAAATAGACACATTTTTTTTGTAGTTTTATTTAGCTTTGCCGCCCGCGACTTTATCCACGCGGATACAGTTTATCGCGAAAAAAAAGCATCTTATATTCTTCTAGGATATTAAAAACTAAGGCAAAAGTACCAACGCTCTTGATGTTTATCGACAGACTTGTTATTTCTTTTCCATAGAAACCGTTCCTTACAGCGAGTAATCAACAATTCCCATTTTACCAATTTTCAAATATAGCTATTTGTGAAACGAAATCCCGAATTCTTTAGTACACTAGCAATGACTAGCTCGAGAGAACATAGAACAGTTCACGCAAATAAAATCCGTTTACCAAATTGCTTACTGGCACTATACTGAAAAAACACTTATGTAATGGCTGTAAAGATATTTAACAAATTACCGATGACGAATTACGAATGAAATGTTGATGATGATGAATTACGGATTTACTTTTGAATAAGTTTAAAACAATAATCCTTAAATGGTTATTATCGTATAATTTATATTCCGTTAATGAGTTTTTTAACATGAACACAAAAAAACGCGATCAATTTTGAAAAATGTATCATAGTTATAACGACATTTAATATTATTTTTCTTTGTGTGACATCTTTACTAATCATTTAACATTGACATAATATTTAATTAACCGATATGTATTTGAAATGTATAAATTTGTAGCAATATTTGCACACCAGCAATGGTAAAATATGTTGAAACTTTACTATACCTATCACCTTAATACTGTACACATATTTACAGCAAATAAATGACATTCATTCATTCATTCATTCAAAGTTAAGTAAATTACACATTCGTATTAGCATCATATTCTTCTTCAATTTCATCAGTAAAGAACCTAGTGTTGGACAAAACCCCAGTGATGGACAAAAAATAAAACAAATTACATTAATAAGGTCGAAAATTAAAATTTCGCGCACTTCCGATACTTGCCCATAGACTACAACTATCTAGCTTCCTTAACATGACATTTCATTGCATTCGGCCATATTGTTTGCAAATAACGAAGAGGAATGTGAGCTCAGGCGGCGCCATCAATAAAAATCCCGTTTTACTGTAGCCATCGCTTAGACAGTGAGTACCAAATATTTGAATTTGCTAGTATTTGCTTTGCTCAAATGAAATAATACATTATTTCAGGGTATTGTAGGTGAATTTACGAGATGTGTTGTGTTATCAGATTAATGTATCTGTTTAAATTTTACATGTGCGCGTAAGATGTTCATTACTGGATTTTAAATTTGTCATTCTCTAATAATGGACAAATGTCGAAATTTATATTATTTTTCCCTTCTGTATTGAATAATATATAATTCTTATTTTCTATTAAAAGATTTCGTACCAGTAATGGATAAGTAATGGATAAGGTCCATTACTGGGTATTTCATACAATCCAATTATGGACTCTATAATTTATTTATTAAAATTAAATATTGTTTAACTGCAGAAATGGCTTTAAAAAAATATACCCCAGAACAAATGAAGAATGCAGTGGATGTGGACCAGAAAGGGGAAAAAGTGGCAAAAGCTGCCTTAAAATTTTGGGTGCCACGTGTAACAATGCTTAATAAAATAACAGAGATAAGTCCGTCTGCTCCATGGGCCCATCAACCTATCTAAAAAAGGAAGATGAAACAATTCTTGAAAAATTGATAATTGACATTAATAATAAGCACATTCCAATAACAAAAGACGAACTACTGGAAAGTGTACAACGCATAATTACAGATAAAAAACAAGATTCTCGTTTCAACAACAGGCGCGGCAAGAAGTGGTACAATTTATTTTTAAAACAAAATCCTTCCATCTCGGAAATAACAGTGTAGAATTTTACTACGGCTCGTGATGGCTGATATCTCAGAAGAAGATATAGAAAGGTGGTTCAAGGAAGTTGAAGATTTACGAGATAAAGATTTTTTGTCCGTTTTAGAAGAACTTGAACGGGTATTTAATACCGACGAAAGTGCGTTCTTTTTATTGCCAAAGCTAGGGAGGGTATTGGCTCAAAAACGAGAAAAGCATGTTTATAGTTCTTCAGGCAATGAAAAAGACAATTTTACTGTAATGATAACAGGCAATGCAGCGGGCCAACTGGCACCACAAATCTTTTTTTCATTGCATTTGTCCAATTTATGTGTAAAACATGGAATAGAAGTCAATTTGAACCCCAATAGTAATCATGCAGCCAATGGACTTTGCCGGTTTCAGATCTTTAAAAGCTCCGTGGAAAAAGGCAGTAACAAATTGGAAGATGCGTAACCTTGCACAAAATTTCAAAAAGGGTCATTATGCTCCGGTTTTGAAAACTGCCCTTGAAACACTGACAGAAGATACAATTAGAAATGGGTTCCGTGGCGCTGGTTTATGTCCTTTTGGGCCAAGCTACGTTGATTTAACAAACATCAAATTTCACCGTTCACGACATCCTAAAACTTTAGAGAGTTCCCAAAGTAATTGCCTTTAGCACCTAGAAAAATAAATAACCCTACTGTTTCGGCACGAAAAGCTAGATCTGTTCAAGCAGCTTTATTACAAAAACTTAAACGAATTGTTTGATCCCTTACCAGCAGAGGACACATTTCTGTACGTACTATGGACTTATATGAAAAATTATGTTGCTGCGTAAAACGAAACCAACAACACATCTGTGATAACTCTGAAATGGCTGAAATTTAATTAAATTAATTGAATTAATTGTAAAATTGCACCTCCTGTTATGAACTTCGAAATTGATGATATTGCATTGCTTGAAGAAATTACAGCCGCTGATGATGAAGCTCCTGCTCCAACGCTGAAGTAGCCTGAAACCATTAATATAAGTACACCGGGGACTTCACATGGCAAGATAGACGACATAATTATAATACCTATTGTGGAAATAACGCCTCGCAAAGAACTAGAATCAAACTCTCCAAGTATAGAAGCATTGAAAAACACGAATATCACAATTGACTCATTGCAAGAAATCTCTGTGAAAATGATCATACCATCTTCATTTAAAAGATATTCATTTTGGCCAGAAGAAGACGAAATACAAAATGGGAAGAAACCCAAACTAAGATAAAAATTACCTTCAGTTGTAATGAGTTAGTCGTGGATTAAGTACCATGAAAACAAAAAAGAAAGCTACAATTAGAATAGAAGGAGAGAAGAGCAAAATAGGGCAGATAAGAAAATAATAGAGGTGACTCTAAAAAAACTAAAGCAAAGAAAAGTAAAAGTACAAGGAAAGAGCCTGATGGTACTTCTTCAGAACAGACTTATACTGAAATTCAATATGCTGAGAGCGATTATTCAGACGAGACTTATTTGGCTAACATCAGGTACCCTCAACTTAGGCATGATTCCACTTCCAGCACTGAATCCGAGAATTAACCTCTAAGAAAATTACCATTAACTGACAAGCTTTCTAAGAGTTTTAGTAATTATAACATATGAGAAGGAAAATTTTCCAGGCGTGATCGAAATGTAGCTAAAGAGTCCTATGAAATATGTACCATGTTTTTTTACGGGAAATTCATAAAGGTGGCTTTATTATAATTTATAAATATACGAGTAAAGGTAGGTAGGTACATCTTATTTATGATATTAATGACAATGTCATAAAGTTTCTATTTATTTTTGATAATAATATATCTACTAAAATTACATACAAGACATTGTTTAAGATTAAAATGTGTGTGATAAAATAGAACTACGAGTATACCTCTCCATTTCTTTCACTATTGTCTTATAATTTTTAGTAGATAATATGTATGGAACATATAGATTAATAAAGACTAAAAATAAATCTACATTGGGGTCGATTCTTGGTGCACCAATTAAACCTAAAACTAAATTTGACAGTTCTAAAATTTAGAGCTATCAAATTTAGTTTTAGTTTTAATTGGTGCACTCAGAATCGACACCAATGTTTTCATTATTTAAATTGCTAGATTTCTATGTCCATTATTAGGCGTCTAACATTGGAGACTGTCCATTATTAGGTGTCCAACATTGGGGACTGTCCATAAATGGTTGTCCATCATTAGATTTTCTTTGTACATTACTGGATCAAAAAATTACGTTTTTGATTTGTCAATATCTAATTATTTTATTGAATTAACATCATTTTTGAGTCATATTCATATGAAATAAACATACGACCTTCACCTATTTCGTACTATTCGTCATAAACTTCATTACATTGTCAGAAACGGCCATAAAGACAAAATTTTGTCCTTATACTGTCCATAATTGGGGTCTTTACCTTAATAATATATCGCTTTTGTCATTTGTTTAAATCATTTCTTTAGTTGGCTGGAATGAAACGATAAGTGTCTTATTTTAATTTTCGATTATTGAACGACACCTAGCGTTAAATAATGGTATTAAGTGTACCTAATTTTGCCACTCACTGCTAGTCATCATATTATTTTAGTGATCATGTCTTATTTTGTGACATACGTTCTTGATCATAGCAGAAACGTATGTGGCGCAGTGATGCTGTAACCTGTAGGCTATGCTATGTATGGCAGAATTGACAGCAATTCTGCCAGCTTTTAGTGCTATCCTGCCAAATACTGCCAGATTTCGAAAACGTCAAGCACACCTGCCAGGGACTAAAATAAAGGGCTAAAACTGGCAAAAAAGGCAGGATGCTGCCACATATGGTCACACTGTTGCGCAGGTACTGCTGTGAGGATAAAACAGCATAAAGAGCGAGATAGAATATGCGAAAAACATAAGCCAGTGCGCGAGGCATTATTACCTATAATGCTGTCTTCACCTTCAACATTGGGATTGCGCCCATTTGATTACATTCCCGGTATGTTAATATACTCTTTGATTGCGCCTGAAAAATAGCAGCTTGCGCAGCGACTTGCAGACAACTTCCGAGACACATACTTCAGCTGGCGAATACTGTATGAGGAGTTTCAAAAAAATGATACAACCCGCATTTTGGAGTGTCCCTTAAATTAATATATTTTTTAAAAGAAGTAGTTCTTAAATAGGCATGTTAATTTGACAGTAACTAAAAGTACAGGTTTTAAACTTTATTTCGTTTTAAATTACCTTTTGATAAACTAGAAACTGTAATTATAAAGATTTTATTTCAATAACAACACACATAATTTTGGTCTGTCCCCAGTGTATATGAAAAACTTCAGGTTGAATTATTAGTGTTTTTTTTCTTGACCCCTTGGTGAATTCTGTTGTTAATACCGAAAAAAAACCTAGTTATTTACGTCTATGATTGAATTTATGGCCTTAAATAACTTTAGACCATTAAAAATTACAGTTAATTGTTGCCCCATTTTTTTTCATTTCGGACATGTCAGTTTTGTAGTCACAATTTCTTACGAAATAATTGTACCAAATATATTTTTTATTATGCAAATGCCAGCACCTAAACTCTATGAGATAAGCGTTCATTTTTAAACTAGTGTCAGGTCATTCAATTTCCCGGAGTGAGGCGACGTGTTTTTGGCTGGAAACAGAACAAAAATTAGCTGTCAGGTTTGTAACAGTGCAATCATTACTTTACCACAAATGTTTTTACTGGTTCGATTGTAAAAAAACACCAGGTTTTTTACGAATAATTTGGTGTAATCTAGTTGTAATCTATAAAAAAACTGAATTGATATATATTTTTTAATGTAAGGTAGGCACAAATGTTACCTCGATTTTGTTACCAAAGCTATGGTAACATATAGACTGACTGTCAAAGTAACAAAGCTGACAGGCTAAAGATTGGTTTACATAGCACTTTTATCTGATAAATTAGACTGATATAGTCTACCTTAAAAATTTGAATAGAAGCGTGCATTGTTTCTTTTTTCATTTTGTTTTTTTCTTATGTAGGCAAAGTGTGGTTACTAAAAATGTTAAAGTGGAAGCTGCTTTAAATGTATGTAAATCATATATTAACATTTTTTATCTAAGTACCTATAATATTATGTGGATAATTTACTCAACCACCTTTTTTAAATAATGTAAAGGTATAAAACGACTAGTTGGTACGGTTAGTTGGATTGGTTGTTTTACATTATGAATCACGCTGACGTTAGTTTCTCTAGTAATTTACTACCTCTTTATATAAAATACTTATTTATATAAATAACAGTATTGTGGGTTTTCCAATTATCCGGATAGGCAGAGACAGAGGTTGTAGATTGTGTGAATAAATGCAAAGTGCAAGTAAAAGTAAAGCGATCTGGTAAATCAGTTTATGCACTATTTAGTGTACAACTTTTACTAGAAGATTAACTCTGGAAGTTCGAAAAATAATCAGCAGTTCCATAGAAATAATAAATATCAACCGCGTAAAATACAGGAAACAACTGTTTTTTTTCAGTTTTCAGAATAGGTCCCATGGTAAAAAATTGTTCGTATATGTATATGTATAAGAATATTTAAATGTTTAACGGATCGCAGTGTTAACTGCTAACACTCTGTATAGAAAGAACTAGAGACGTAGGAATTAATGACTGACTTTACTACTTTTATTTTTATATGTCAAAAGCTAACTAATTTTCAGAACTATGCCACTAACACCCAAAGAAAAAATGCGTAGATATAGAGAAAGGTTGAAAAATGTAAATCCTGATAAGTATGAAGAAAAACAAAAAAAAAATGGGTTGAATACTACTTAGCACATAAATGAGAAACCATTGATTATTTTGTAGTTAAAATGTTTAAAGAAGATGACTGGTTTTAGTACTATAACCTTCATTAAAAGAACGAGCGTGTTCATTCAGAAGTCTCATCTTCAAATTTTATATGTATAAGTTTTTAAGAAGACACTTAAGAATAATTTGCTATTAAAATGTATATGTTTACTGCTTTTGTTGATAAATCTTTTGTCCGCAAATGTTCCACCATGTAAACCAAGTCTTACAATTTTGTTACCGTCGGTTTTGTTACTGTCCCAAAAAAAAAGAGTTTTGAAGATTATGTCGTAAAAAAAACTATACTTTTACAAAGATGCTGAGTTAAGCTGAACATATAAAATATTTCATGTTTTCTCATTGAGCTCTTGGCATGTTTTTGTTTATTATTTCAATATTAAATGAAAAGTTACTGTAGTTTCGGAAACTATGGTAACAAAACCGAGAGAATATTGAGTTTTTTTACCTGTTTCAATATTTTATATTTCTTACTGATTTTATCATGTAATAAAAATACATGTAACTAATCAAAAATTAATTTGGATTGGTAGAAATCATCATAGTTTTATTTTTATTTCATTTTAATTATAGTAGCAAAACTGACACCAATTCACTACTTGCTCTCATATTTTTCAATTTTATTCCGAAAATAGTATTTTAATTCGAAAGAAGTACTAATTTTCAGAATTTAGATATTTTAAGTTATCAAATCAATAAAGTTCATCAAAATACCCTACAGAATAGTGGACTTTTTAAAATATTTTTTCAATAGTTATGCTATTTTTTTGAAACTTCTCGTTTGTGTCTTAATATATTCTCAAGTTTCGATTGAACGACCCGATAGGCAACAACAAAGTTTCTACTTCTAGGTACCTACGAGTACACAGTACTTAGTATCGGTGACATACTCGTACCTAACTAAGCAGGCACTATATTTCCAGATTTGATCGTGCTCTGGCCAGGCCACTATGCGTGATGATGAGCTGGTTGTTGCCCAAGTCGCGGCACACGCTGAAGTACGCGGGCATTTACCTAGACCTTGGATTCGACGTGATCAGGGTCACCTGCTCGCCGTTGCAACTGATGTTGCCGGCCAGGGGCTCACAGGTACATCTATGATTTTATTGCTATTTATTTACGGCAATGTTTACACCTTCAAACTGAGCTCAGCTCGAACTGCTGAAAAACCGAACAAAACTTTGGGGTATAAAAACCACAAAAAAATTAGACAGGTATACTTACATAACTCCCTTCAAAATTGAATCTGTCTCCATTCCCAGTAAAATCCGCTCAGTCGTTTGTGAGTGAAGTATGATGATGATGATGATGATTATGAAAAGTATCGTAAATGAACAAAATAAAAATATTTAACTTACTTCCGCCAAAACTGTAAATCAGACGAATGATAAATGGTAAAATTAAATTATAACAAAAGTAAAACCCCACGCTAAACAAACCCTACCGAAAATTGAACTATTGTAAAATATAAATGAAAGATAAGGCCTGGAGGCCAGAAAAAAAACAGTTATATATTTATATACATATAATATATATAAATATATATATATATACACAATAAAAAACCCCACGCTAAACAACCCCTACCCAAATTTTCAACTATCGTAAAATATAAATGAAAAAAAATGCATCCACTACCTCCTTCTCCAAATTATTCCTATATATATATATATTAATATATTAGTTGGTATTTGGATCGAGGTATATGTTTTTTATTGGGTGTATGTATATAATATATATATATGTGTATAACATATATATATATATATACATACATACATATATATATTATATACATACACCCAATAAAAAAAACATATATATATATATACATACATATATATATATATATATATACATACATATATATATTATATAGATACACCCAATAAAAAACATATACCTCGATCCAATTACCAAAAACAAAAAAATCTAATTATTCCAGGGTACCTATTAAGCTATCTCCAATCAAAATTTCATCGAAATCCGTCCAGCTGTTTGGTGATGAAAAGTATCCTATGTGTTATTCTAGGGTATAAGCTATCTCCATTCCAAATTTCATCAAAATCCGTCCAGTCGTTATCACCAGCGTTAAACAAAGATGAGTTATCCAGGCGTTAAAACTTCCCAAACAAAACAACAAACAGACAACGTTTCACTTTTATATATTGATGTGGATTTGTAAAAGAACTAGGTAAGGTATTATATTAATCAATATTAGCCGTGTTTGGTTGGTAGTTCGTAATACGACCAATAGATAGCGTTACCGTCCCCATAAGACGGGTTCAAAGAAGCTAGTGGAAAGATTTGGTTGACGACGCATAGGTCTCGGTAGCCGAATTGGTAAAGGCATGTGCTGCGCCGAGGCTCAGTATGCGAGTTCGAATCTCGTCCGTGACCCAAATTTTTCTTTAGAAAATTATTATATATATTTACGCTAAGCAGGCGTTAACTGCTATAAAAAAACCCATAAAATATAGGTATTATATTCTTATAATTCTTCCTTTGGATTGGATTTGGGTTTGATACATGGCATTCCGACCCGTAAACATATTTTGTTAAGGAATAATTTGGAGAAGGAGGTAGTGGATGTCAAGCCGCGCGAGGCATGAAGGCCGCGAGGCCTGCGAGTTCGAATCATGTCCGTGAATTCCATGACTCAAATTTTTCCTACGGAAAAATTATAAGATCTATCTATACTTATAATAAAGCAATAAGGACGAAAGAGTCTGTATAAACAAGATAATAAAAAAAATATGGTCTAGTTTAGGGTACACTACTAAACAGGAATAGAACATTTTTAAAAATCGTGTGTATCCGTTTGTCTGTACGTTAGTTCGCGCATCACATAAAATCTACAGGACCGATTGCGATGCAGTTTTCACTGTAGGATAGCTTAGGGTTTGACTTAAAAACTGGGTTACTTGGTATCCCAATCCGATGAGTAGAATCGATAAAAATAATTATGACGGCTGAAGGAATTTTGATTAAATGGTATATTGGTATTTTAGATCTTGGAATAAATAGCACATAGAGTACTTTTAACCTAGAGAAATGACCACCCGTGCAAAGCCGCGGGCATCAGCTAGTACCTAATAAATTAAAATGTTTATATTGGTTCCAGATGATTGCAGCTGACCTCTTGAAGATCCTAGAGGTAAATGAAGACTACAGCCCTCTGATTGTCCACGGGTTCTCCGTCGGAGCTTACGTTTGGGCAGAACTGTTGGTTCAGGCTTTAAAAAATTTAGAAAGGTAACTATTAGAAAGCGCGCAAGTTTAAGAAAAAAAAAATATAATTGCTTTCTTTGTGCTCATGTAGTACAGAGGTCGCATTGCAGATCTTCCACTCACTTGAAATTCCCTTCGAGTGCGAATCCTTTTTATACGCTTTATATTAGCTTCACTTATATGTTTGTATGCAAGCGCGGATCCACAGTTGTGGGCAAGGTGGGTATGCCCACAACCCTAA
The DNA here is from genome assembly GCA_946251855.1 of Alsophila aescularia. Lineage (NCBI taxonomy): Eukaryota > Metazoa > Arthropoda > Insecta > Lepidoptera > Geometridae > Alsophila > Alsophila aescularia. Next base: position 13,800,513 of record OX276381.1, read on the forward strand.
TAGACTTGTGACCTCACACTTTCACGGTCTAATGCGAAATCGGCAGAAGAGTACTTTCGGAAATCAATTTACATACCTCTATTATATTCCGTTATTAATGTTTTTCGCCCAATCATTGTCTCCGGAAGTACTCCTACATATTTCAGTTGCGAGTTTTTCTACCTAAACCACAGAATAAATAATAGTACAACCTAAACTAAATGTTAGTGTCAGGGACTGGGATATCGATATCGAGACAGTGAACAAAGTGGTCCAGATGTACCAGACAATCGACTGTAATAAATGAATACCGACTCTGATGGAAAAAGAGAAATTGAATACAATTCCGTCATACAGAGTCGGTACCTAGCTCATTTCATTGAAGCATGCGACCAATATTTAAAGCCTAACATAAAAAAAACTTTAAAAAACTGTCAGCATAGCTACCGCAGAGATATCGTTTTCTACTCTTCGCAGAGTAAACACTTGGTTGCGTGCCTCAATGGCACAGGAGAGATTATCTGGGCAAGCTCTCCTAAATATCGTCGTTGACGAGCGAGAAGTCATTAGTAGTGCAAACAGGTAGTTTGTAGATAATCGCGTTAAAGTTTTATGTGCTTATAATCGGCATAACTCATCAACGCTTATGGTAACAAAAATGGTTTCTATGAACAAAATATTGATATTTTTACTTTGCAGCCTAATAATGAATAAATTATTTAAATATTTGTAACGTTATTGAGATATAAAATAAAAAGTATGATAGTTAAATCTATAATTTACAAAAACAAAAACTTGAGTTGCGTTTTGCTTTAATTAATAAACTTTAGTTCAATTTTGGAGAATGTAAAGTAAAGACTGAAAAACTTGCGGTTACCTTCATATACTTAAATTACTTAAGATCTGTTGGTGACTTTTACCGAAATAAATAAGAGTCATTACCTAATAGCGCAGTGCTGCCCAATATTTGATAAAACGTTAGTAAAACGATTGACATAATTTACTCAAGTACCGTTAGTTAATTTTGACAGACTGATTTTTTTGCTTGACAAGTAGTTATGTACTTCTGACATTGTTGTATTATCGGAAATACTAAAAAACAGCTCTTATTATCATTCCTTAAGGTAGATAATGGGTTTAAAAACACTTTTACATCATTAACTCATTTTTCCTAAAAATGACACGTGAATTCTCGCTCGCCAACGACGATGTACACAAAGATGTTAACCTGGTTATCGATGAAATTATCACCTTTTTGCGAGAAAGAAACGTAAGCTTGAATTTGTAATTTATGTAAGCACCTTAATAAAAATATTTAATTGAAAATGTATACTAGCGTTTAATTTAATTAGATATCCTTTGAATTTGTATAAATTTCATCAAAATCGGGTTAGTAGTTTAAAGTCTAATTGTGACAATGTGATGTGCAAACAAATACACATTTACTTTTGATAATTTCGTGAGCGAACAAACTAACATTTTACGATTTTAGTAACTTACTAGTGTTCGCCCCACGGCTTTGCCCACGTAGCTATACAAAACGTTGGTCAGGGCGTCATATATTTTGTAAACATCTCCTTTGTAGGAATGCACTGTACCTACTATATCGATCATAAGCGCGTTCATACTCCGACTCGCACTTGGCCGATTTTCAGCTAAAAAAACTCGCTTTTAATAGAAAAGCAAACTAAAAAATATAAAATAAATTTTAATAGTGTAAATAAGAAAAAAATGATTTATTTTAAAAAAAGCGTGGGGTGCTTCTCATATCTGTCAATGAAATATTTATAACTATTGACCCATGCACCCCACGATTTTTTACTTATAATAAAACTGTAACAGGTCCAATTCTGTATATTGAAGATATTTAGTTTTTTTTTTGGGGGGGCTGTTCTATATTTGATACTGAAGCCAAAACTGTATTTTTTTTCATTTTTGTCTGTCTGCCTATCTGTATTTTGGTTAGGCATCACGCTGAAACTACTGAATGAATTCAAATGAAACTTGGCATAATTTAAGCACATACTACGAGGTAGGACATAGGATACTTTTCATCCCGAAAAGTTAAAGGGTTCCCGCAGGAAAGGGGTTGAAAGATTTTTATAAGAACACGTATCACGTTGAAACTACTGAACGGATTTTGATGCAACTTGGCACAGTTATAGTTTATATGATGATTGAAAATTAAGGCTACTTTTTATCCCGAAAATATAAAGAGTTCCTGTGGGATAGGGGTCCAAATTCTGTAAATAAAAGAAAATTAGTAATTTTATTAGGAGTCTATTTTATATTAGGTACTGAAGCCAAATCTGTTTTATTTTTCTTTTTTTCTGTCGGTCTGTCTGTATCTTGGCATAGCATCACGCCGAAACTACTCAATGAATTCATATGAAACTTGGTATGATTTGAGTTCATACTTCGAGGTAGGAAAGGAAGGACATTGGTTTTTTTTCATCCCGAAAAATTTAAGGGTTCCCGCAGGATAGGGGTGGAAAGGTATTTAAAAGAACACGTATCACGCTGAAACTAGTGTACGGATTTTGATGTAAGTTGGCACAGTCATAGTTTATATGATGGGTGAAAATTAAAGATACTTTTTATCCCAAAAATATAAAGGGTTCCTGCTGGATAGGGGTCCCAATTCTTGAAATTCCAATTGAAGAAATTATGTTTTTTTAAAGTCTGTTTTATATTCGATACTGAAGCCAAAACTGTTTATTTTTCATTTTTGACTCTCTGTCTGTGTGTCCTTCTGTCTGTCTGAATCTTGGCAGCGCATCATGCCGAAACTACACAATGAATTCAAATAAAACTTGGTACGATTTGAGTTCATACTTTGAGGTAGGACATTGGATAATTTTAATCCCGAAAAATTAAAGGGTTCCCGCAGGATATGGGTTGTTAGTTATTTAAAAGAAAACGTATCACGCTGAAACTACTGGACGGATTTTGATGCAACTTGGCACAGTCATAGTTTATATGATGGGTGAAAATTAAGGATACATTTTAATCCGAAAAAAATGGGGTTCCTTCGGGATATGAATTCAAATTCTGTACATAGAAGACATTTGTTTTTTTTTTATGTTTCCCAGTATTCTATATTGAAACCAAAACTGTTATTGATTTCATTTTTGTCTCTCTCTCTGTCTGTATCTTGGCACCGCATCAGGCCGCTGGAACTACTGAATAATTTAAATGAAACTTGATATGATTTGAGTTGATACTACGAGGTAGGACATAGACAAAAAACATAGGAAATAGTAAAAATTAAAGTGGTTCCGCAGGATAGGGGTAGAAAGTTATTTGAAAGAACACGTATCACGCTGTTACTACTGGACGGATTTTGATGCCACTTGGCACAGTCATCTATCTATACTTATTATAAAGCAATAGGTACGAAAAAGACTGTACAAAAGAAGTCAAATTAAAAGAATGGTCTAGGGTACCCTAAAATAAGCTACAGAACATTTTTTTTTTAATTCGCGTCTTTCTGTCTGTTTGTCTGTATTTTTGTGCATCACGTAAAAACTACTGGACCGATTGCTATGTGGTTTTCAATGTAGGATAGCTTAGAGTTTGACTTAAAAACTGGTGCAATTGGTATTTGGCGATTAGAAGCCGAGCAATTAATAAAAATATTTTTGACGTCTGAAGAAGTTTTGATCAAATGTTGGTATATTGGTATTTTAGGTCCTGGAATAGCTCATTTTGGTACTTTTAATCTAAAGAAATGACCACGCGTGCGAAGCAGCGCGTACAGCTAGTTTACACTATTAAAATTTATTGTACTATTTTTTAGTTTGCTTTTCTATATAAAGCGTGTTTTTTAGTTTTTTATACTATTATTTATTTATCACTGGTCTAAGAAACCTCAAAAAACTAGTAGGTATAACTACGATTGAGAATATCGAGTTACATCTATCTATACACATAGACAAACCAATGCTACAGCACGGATCTATGGAGTAGGTATAGGACCTATATGTACCTACAAAAACTATCCTGGTGTAAGTCTCCATGGAAGATGTGAACGAATGACAATTTTTAATATTAACGCTTCTAGTGTGGTTGTGCCAAATATTTGTCTGGCTTTGGAAGCATTATTGAAAATAATAACGAAAGGGTAATCGGCAACGATGCACGTTAGTTGAATTGAAGCTAAGACGCCAGACCTGAACATCGGCGCAAAGTTACCAGTCCAGGATACATTTTGGAAAGTCTGCGTTGGAATTATCTCATTTCCATTCCATAATAGGACGAGTAGACGCACATGTTCGCATCCCTCCTGGGCCCCAACTCTGTTAACTATGGAACCGCTATAACGCAAATCGATTGTATGATTTTTTCTCCTTTAGCTTTTTATTCGATTTTTTGATTTTCTTTAAAAAAAATGAAAAAAGTTTCACGGTTCAATAGCTAACAGAATTGGAGCCCTGGCACGCAAAACGCTAGGTTTTGCTTCAATGTTTGTTTTGTTTGTCGTATTAGGTAGTTCTGGATTCTGGTGTCAGAGTTTGTTAAGCCGCCCGAGGGCCTCTGACATGGCTTAACGACTGCTATTAATCAATAACAACCGGGACCATGACAGCTTAACGTGCCCTCCGAAGCACGGAGCGATGGAAAACCGCACATAACTCCGAAAAGTCATTGGTGCGGAGCCTAGGTTTTGAACCCGTTATCGTTGGATTCTAAATTGCACTATAGAACTGTTAGGCCACCATCGCTCTCACAATCACCATATCGACGCCAAAAATATTTTTTGAATATTCTGCCTGTGTCTATGTTTCTCATCGAGCAACTACCCAGATGTTTCCCTACAAGTATAATTCGGGAGTTTTCAAGACAAGAGGTTCCTCAATAGCGGTCAAACGTGTGCTACTAGGTACTATCTATCTAACTTACCTATAATAATCACATCACACTTCACACTAATATTATAAATCATAGAAGTTTAGCCACTGTAGTAAACAGGCCAATAAGATATTAGAATTTTAAAAATGAATACCCTCATATCGAGCGTAAAATTTCGTATTCGGTGTGCAGAACTCCATACATTAGAACTAACAGTCAATACAAAACGTCATAAAATGCATTAAAAAAAAAACGATTAGAGCCATCGATCTTTAGAAAACCCCGAGAGCTATCAGTTGGAACTCCAAAATCGCTTTCAAATCCTTACCGAATGTGATACAGTGGACAAACTAAACAACGGGCTGGTGGAAATTGTTCACGCGGTCGACTCGGAGTTCTTTAAGACCTACCGCAAAAATAGAATACAGAAATTCTCTGAGCATACACTCAAACTTATGGCAGAACGAGACGAGATGAGGCTGCAGCACACTACATATATAGTCTTTACAGACTGCAGACTCAGTGGATATGTCGAGTTACAGCTTGCTTAATAAACAGATCTCCAAGTCGATGCGACACGATTTGCGTTCTTATAATACTAATTGTATTATGAACGCAATAGAGCGGAACAAGGGCTCCAAAGTGTTCGCAAGAGATCTGTCTATTGGGCAAAGCTTGTTGACGAAGCTGAAGACCGACAGTGGCACCATCGTTTCGTCAAAGCCAGCGATTTTGAGAGAGCTCGAGAAGTTCTATGAATAATTAAACACCTCATCACATAGTCCTCCTGGCATGACTAGCGATGCAAGAGCCCGTTTGACCCGACATTATACCGAAGATATCCCGGACGTCAGCCTATCAGAAATCAGAATGGCTCTCAAACAGCAACAAGGCATCAGGGAAGGACGGAATAACGACAGAGTAAAAAGCGGAAGAGAAAGCGGGTGGAACACCGGTTCTTAATGTCCTTCAGAGGCTGTTTAACTCAGTCATTCTCGAGGGTACTACGCCAGAGGCGTGCCATAGGAGCGTAGTGGTGTTGTTCTTCAAGAAAGGTGATAATAATATTATATTCGGGACTATTCCACACCAAATACCTAGCCCCAAGCTAGGATACTATGGGCACTAGATAACGGATAAACATACATAGATACCAATAATTACATCCATGACTCGGAAACAAACATTTCTGCTCATCACACAAATGATTGCACCTTGCAGGATTCGAACCACCCACACCCTCATGAAGAATTATAGGCCCATTATGCTGCTGAGCCACGTCTATAAGCTTCTTTCGAGAGACAAACCGTCTCGCTCGTAGGTTAGACGATTTTCAGCCTCCCGAACAAACTGGATTCCGGAAGTGCTTTAGCACCGTAGGCCACATCCATACGCTCCGGCAGATTATACAGAAGACCGAAGCTACGAATAGATAATAAGTCTTATTATTACTTAACTTATTACTTATTCGTAGGACCGAAGAGTATAACCGGCCAATATGTCTAGCGTTTGTGGACTACAAGAAAGCCCTTTGATACAGTCGCTAAGACTGTCCGTCTCCAAGATCAGAGCACGAATAATTCTATCAAATTGAAAAAGGGGTGAGACAGGGAGACGTTATTTCTCCGAAACTGTTCACCTCTGCACTCTGTTTGTCGAAGAACGGATAACCGATGGGATAAACGGGTTCTTGAGTGGAGACCGCGGCTTGGCAAACGTAGTGTAGGACGCCCACCGGCCAGGTGCGACCCCCCCCCACCTGCGAAAGGCGGCCGGCAGAAACTGGATGAAAAGAGCCGAAGACCGGGCTCTGTGGCGTTCATTGGGAGAGGCCTATATCCAGCAGTGGACGGATACAGGCTGATGATGATGATGATGATGATGATGTTCACCGCTGCGCTGGAAGATATAATATTCAAGCTTCTGAACTGGAACGTATATGGTATTAACATCAATGGCAAATGCATCACTCACCTTCGATTTGCTGATGATGTAGTCATCATGGCAGAAACCCTGGAAGACCTAAGCACGATGCTCAGTGACCTCAATATTGTTTCTCAACAGGTGGGTCTTAAAATGAAAATGGTTAAGACGATCATCATGTCAAATGCCCATTTCGTACCCATGGCAGTCATTGTTGGGAACGATATTATTATCGAAGCTGTTGATCACTATGTCTACTTAGGTCAGACGATCCAACTGGGTAGATCCAACTTCGACAAAGAGGACGAATCTAACTCGGATGGGCAGCGTTCGGGAAATTCCGCCATATCTTTTCGTGGCAGATGCCACAGAGCCTCAAAAGGAAAGTTTATAATCAGTGCGTGTTGCCAGTGATGACATACGGAACTGAGACGTGGTTGCTAACTATTGGTCTCATACATAAGCTCAAAGTCGCGCAGCGTGCAATGGAGAGAGCTATGCTCGGAGAAGCTAATCCGTAGAGTTACCAAGGTTATCGACATAGCTCTCAGAATTTGCAAGTTGAAGTGGCAATGGGCAGGCCATATAGTTCGCAGAGCCGACAACCGCTGGGGAATAAAGGTTATCGAATGGCTAGCTACCACGAACAAGCAAGCGAAGTGTAGGGAGACCCCCGCACGATGGACGGACGACATTGTAGCCATCGCAGGGAGTCGGTGGATGGAGGCGGCACAAGACCGTGGCGCTCTTTGGGGGAGGCCTATGTTCAGCAGTCGACTGCTAAAGGCTGAAATGATGATGATGTTGATCTTTAGAAGTGTGCGTGAGCGTGCATTTGTGTGTGTGTGTGTGTGTGTGTGTGTGTGTACGTTTGTTACTCCTTCACGCTCAAACGGCTGAACGGATTTGGATGAAATTTGGTAACAGGATAGCTTATATCCTGGTTTAACACTGAGGCTACTTTTCGTCATCATCCATCGTCATAAGCTATGCAGGTGCAACCGCGGGGCGCAGCTAGTAATACTTATAATAAAGCAGCACATAATAAAAAGTCTGTTCAATAAAGATAATAAATAAAAAATGGTCTAAGGGAATTCAAATAAGCTACTAAACAAGTTTTTTTTTTAATTGTGTCTGTCTGTCTGTTTTTACGTGATGCGCAACATCACGTAAAAACTACTGGACCAATTGCGATATGGTTTTCACTGTTAGATAGCTTAGGATTTGACTTAAAAACTGGTGTACTTGGTATCTTATTCCGACGAGTACAAGTCGAGCAATCGATAAAAACAAACCAAAAAAAAATACCAAATTGGAAACTTGTCTCATTTAATTTGTTTTTCATTATCGTATTTTTTTTTCTTCTTTCACTCACAACTATTGTATATTTCCACGTTTTAAAATAGATTATTTACCCTCACTTTCACATTGTAAGAATCACAGTAATGAGCACAGTTTGAGTGCATCCTTGTAATGTTAAAATTAGTCTTTGCATTTTTTAAGTTCATTTATTTATTTACTTTTTATATTTATTATTGTTTTGCTGAGTGTGTCCGTGCCGTGATGTCACCGTAAGGCCCCAATGGAAGACCAGCGTTGGTTGTTTTACAAACAACATTATGCTGAGTTGATCACCTTTTTGCTGCAATTATCTTTTAAGCTTTATTATTTTATTTTTTCTTATAAATATTTATGTTTGTTATTGTAGCAAATAAACTTATTTCTTCTTCTTCTTCTTTATAAAAACCATTTGACGTGTGAACGAAGTTTTTTGATATTGGCACTTTTGGTTCTGGAATAACACATAGGATCCTTATATCCCAGAAAAAATATCATGCGGGCAAAGCCGCGGGCACAGCTAGTCTATAATAATACAAAAATCCCTTACCTTACGCTCTCTCAGATACCAGCCGGTACTGGAGCGCGTGGCCGCGCAGGTGTGGGACTCGCCAGCAGACGTGGAGGAGCTGCCGTTAGGCCTGCCGCATGCACTGTTCCCGAACAACAAGCCTTTACAGAAAGCGATCGCACTATACGCAAGGTAAGGTAGAACAATTACCATCATAAACATTCAATTCAAAAGAACAAATATATAAGTACTTACAGTAGTAGCAGCGGAAGTTTGTGTCTCGGAAGTTGTCTGCAAGTCGCTGCGCAAGCTGCTATTTTTCAGGCGCAATCCCAATGTTGAAGGTGAAGACAGCATTGTATAACTGCCTCGCTCACTCGCTTACGTTTTTCGCATATTCTATCTCGCTTTTTATGCTGTTATCCCCACTGCAGTACCTGCGCAATCGTTTACAGAGCCTAACTTCACAAACATATAGATTGGCTGCGACTACTGTACCTACTTATGTATATGTATCTGCTAAATCTGCGCACTCCGCCCTTGACCAGACAGCCACTTCGTCGATAATCAGGAGATAAGGTTGGTCAAATAAAATAAATCTTTTTTTCTTCATCAACTGCACCTCGCTCATCAGCCAAACACATAATAGCAATGTACAGAACTGCGATCAATTTGAGCTGTTCATTGTATCCATTGAGCCAGTTGATCCTTGGCGATTGTTAATCTTGCTCAAAAGCATTCAATGATCAAAACAGATTGAGCATCCTTTGAGAGCACGTCTCGGTTTACGCAGCTCGGAACGAGACGCACAATTTGAGCAAACACGTACGGTACAGTTTGCACGTAGCCAGACATTGGTTTGTTACCAAAATATTTATTCGCACATACTTGTCAGGTCGGGTTATACGGCGAATCAAGGGAAGGGTAATGAGTTTAACAGTCTATGTATGTATATGTATTCCGGTTCGGATGTTCCACCATAGCGTTGCCCCTATTGGTCCAATTTTGACAAGCGAGGTGTCAATCGATTCGGTATCTTACGTAGTATTTATATACTCTTTGTTCGGTATTAGAGTGTCATACCACAGAATAAATAATAGTTGGTAATAGGCTGTTTTTTTGACACGACTTTATCGAAGCATGAAAGGTTATGTGTTCAAACTAAAATCTTGGTCCAGGTTTAACAAGCGAGGTATCTTAATTTATAGTTTCATAGTTAGGCAATTTTTTGCCCGACTACGGCGAAGCAAAGGAAGGGTTATGTGTTCAAACTATAAACTAGGTCATAGTTTGAACTTTTTTATTCGACTTCATCGCAAGAGTGTCATAGGCTTTCAGTATCATAGCAATTTTTTTATCCGACTGTAGTCGGGTTTTACTTTTTGAACACGTCATGTATCCAGGGCCCTCTTTAACCTTTTGGAGGCCCTGGGCACATTAGGATAATGGGGCCCCTGTGACCTTAACAGAGCACATATGACCTTAACAGAGCACATATAATATATATTAAATCAAATTAATTAATTCAAATTTGGCGCGAGTCACTACCGTACCTAACTCTTGATGAAAGGCATAAAAAATATTACATGAAAAACTAGTTCAATGATTATTTTTCTTCAAAACAGTGTACTTAGTATATAATTAAATTGTATTTTATATATTTAAATTTATCTAAACCGTGCTCAAATCGGAAAGCCTGATTTTCGGACGAGAATAGAGGTAGGCTAGGTATAGCGTGTGCAAAAGCTAATAAGCAAAGTAGGTATTATAGTCAGTCATTAACATTTCTTTAGAAATAATAATTTAAAAAGTTAAGTTTTCAGCGCGATTAAGTCCCGTTTAAATATACAACTGTGTTCAAATCGCGAAAGTTTAAAAGTTACAATCAATTGTTTTTTTCGAAATTAATGTTTTTCAGGGGCCCCTATCGTTCGCGGGGCCATGGGCACGTGCCCAGAGTGCTCAATGGGAAAGAGTGCTCAATGCTTGTATCTTTTCGTATGGTTGTGTTTCGTCCGAATCCTTTGGTAGAGTCAGATAACGTTCTCGAGTGCCCTCTTGGAACCTCATGCGATTGTTATTTTATGAATTCACACCTTTTTTTAGAACCCACCTGAATTTGTTCTACAACGTAGCGACGCGGCACTACCTGGCGGCGACGGCCGCGTACCACAACACGCCGTGTCGCGCGCCGTCACTGTTCCTGCTGTCACGCACAGACCCGATCGGCGCCGAGAAACGAAGCCGCAAGGCACATGAGATGATGACCGCTGCTGGGATCAAGGTACATCGTCATAAAAGTAACGTAATTTGTTCTCTAAAGAAGTTGTTACTTTAAGGAATTGCAGACCAGCAGGTCGATCGCGGATGAGCGATCGTTATGGTTTTATTTACGTTTACGTTTACCATTGACGATTACTATCGAATAAAAATTGGTACCGCGATGAGTAATAGTATTGTAATGGTTTATTCACAGACTAGCAGGGCGACCGCGGATACGCAAAGTTAACGTAAACGTTTTCAATTTGACATTTTAAAACAATAAACCATTAATTTAGTACCGCCAAACTATCGCGTTCACCATTGAAAAACGATTACGAAAAAAACTTTTGGTGGAAAACTATTGAACGAATGATTTCCTACGAAATGACAGTTGTTACAAAAAAAGGGTACCGCGAACGCCTTCGCGGCTTTGAAAACGATCGTAATGGTGATTGTTGAAAACGGTGCCTAATGAGCAACCTTTTATGCTACATACTATCAAGTTAATACTTTGAATATACACATTGATTGTGATTTATATTCGAAGTCAATGTTTTCATTTTAGATTATGTTATTGGTTTTAGATTATGTTAAGTCTAAACATAGACCCAGTTATTAAATAAAGTACCTAGTAGTATTAGTATCTACTACCTAAATGAAAAGTGATCTATAAATCAATTTTAGTTCTTTATAAGTGGCGGCAAGAGCCTATTTGCTTGGGGCTGCAGAGGAGGAGCGTCAGAAGGCATCTCATAGAAAGAGGCGTGTATGTCTTACGTGATCTCAACAACCCATCGTAACTGCCGAAAGAACATTATAGGGCCAATTACAGACTTAGCAAGGGTTTATTTCAATGGTTGTTCGAGAAAATAATTCCCCAACTGCTACCGGCGACAGTTTGGCGGTACTAAATTATTATTGTATATTTATTATTTGGTTCTGCACGACCAGTGCATTTAGCCAGTGCCAGGTAAAGAGATATAGCAAATTGTATGTTTTTTTCAACAGTTTTTCAAAATGTCTCGTCTCAGTCAGTCAGATAGTCAAAAGTCTAGTCATGTCACGATTCAGTAAAGTGGTGGAGCTTTACTAAAACTTCCTGGGGAGTTCCGGAAAGAACACGAAATGGCACGCTTGTATCATTTACCTACACTAGTGCACGTTACCGAATACCTTACGGTTAATATTCCACCAATATTACACATTAACACTCGAAGATACACAAGTTTAGAAAATAATAAAAAGTTAAACACCCGTTTCGATTTCGTTTACCGCCGAAAGTAGGTACTACTTAATGTTATAAACTTTCTTGGTTATTGCCTTGCTAATGGTATAATCGTTTAATAATTTGTGGTTTTAAAATGACAAATTGAAAACGTTTACGTTTACTTTGCTTATCCGCTGTCGCCTGTCGCCCTGCAGTTTGAGAAATAAAACAAAGCAAAACACCGGGGGTTTTTTGCAAAAATTCAAAATGTTGTGTTGTAAAGTTTGATTTTATTCTTAATCTTATGTTTCTTCGAGTATTGATGTGTAATATTGGTGGAATATTAACCATTAGATGTTCGTTAACGTGCACGAGTGTAGGCAAAAGAATCAAACGCAGATATAAATGGCATTTTGTGATTTTTCCAAATCTCCTACGGAAGTTTTAGTAAATGTCCACCATTTTACTGATTCGTGACTTTGACTTGACAATTAATGACTGTGACGTGACATTAATATAAACTATTAAACTTGACATTGGCGAAATTGCTAGTAGGCTAGTGCCTCCGCAGAAGCCATCAAATAAAAAAAGAAGAAGAAAGCAAAACACCCGTTTCGATTTCGTTTCCTGCCGAAAGTCAGTACTAATATAGAGGTTTAGTTTTAAAATGACAAATTGAAAACGTTTACGTTTACTTTGGTTTCTCGCCGAAAGTCAGTACTAATATAGAGGTTTATGGTTTTAAAATGACAAATTGATAACGTTTACGTTACTTTGCGTATCGGCGGTCGCCCTGCAGACGATTGAAAACTATTCATTCGTTCAATAAACCATTACAATACGATTACTCATCGTGGTACCAATTTTTATTCGATAGTAATCGTCAATGGTAAACGTAAACGTAAATAAAACCATAACGATCGCTCATCCGCGGTCGACCTGCTGGTAGAGATACTACGTATGGTTTATTGAACGAATGAATAGTTTTCAATCGTCTGCAGGGCGACCGTCGATACGCAAAGTAAACGTAAAACCTATACTCTTTGCTTAAAACTTTATCAATTTGTCATTTTAAAACCATAAACCTCTATATTAGTACTGACTTTCGGTGGGAAACGAAATCGAAATGGGTCTTTTGCTTTGTTTTATTTCTCAAACTGCAGGGCGACAGCGGATACGCAAAGTAAACGTAAACGTTTTCAATTTGTCATTTTAAAACCACAAATTATTAAACGATTATACCATTACCAAGAAAGTATATAACATTAAATAGTACCTACTTTCGGCGGGAAAAGAAATCGAAACGGGTGTTTAACTTATTATTTTCTAAACTTGTGTATCTTCGAGTGTTAATGTGTAATATTGGTGGAATATTTACCGTTTTACGTGCACTAGTGAAGGTATTTGATACAAGCGTGCCATTTCGTGTTCTTTCCGGAACTCCCTAGGAAGTTTTAGTAAATCTCCACCACTTTACTGAATCGTGACATGACTAGACTTTTGACTATCTGACTGACTGACTGACTGACTGACTGTTTACTGACTGAGACTAGACATTTTGAAAATCTTTTGAAAAAAATATACAATTTGCTATATCTCTTTACCTGGCACTGGCTAAATGCACTGGTCGTGCAGAACCAAATAATAAATATACAATAATAATTTAGTACCGCCAAACTGTCGCCGGTAGCAGTTGGGGAATTATTTTCTCGAACAACCATTGAAATAAACCCTTGCTCAGTCTTTAATTGGCCCTATAATGTTCTTTCGGCAGTTACAATGGGTTGTTGAGATCACGTAAGACATACACGCCTCTTTCTATGAGCTGCCTTCTGACGCTCCTCTTCTGCAGCCCCAAGCAAATAGGCTCTTGCCGCCACTTACGTAGGTAGATGAACTAAAATTGATTTATAGATCACTTTTCATTTAGGTAGTAGATAGATATATTATTAGATATAGTAGGTATTAGATACTAATACTACTTACTAGGTACTTTATTTAATAACTAGACCCAGTTATGTTTAGACTTAACATAATCTAAAACCAATAACATAATCTAAAATAAAACATTGACTTAGAATATAAATCACAATCAATATGTATATTCAAAGTATTAACTTGATAGTATGTAGCATAAAAGGTTGCTCATTAGTCACCGTTTTCAACAATCACCAATAAGATCGTTTCCAAAGCCGCGAATGCGTTCGAGGTACCCTTTTTTTGTAACAACTGTCATTTCGTAGGAAATCATTCGTTCAATAGTTTTCCACCAAAAGTTTTTTTCGTAATCGTTTTTCAATGGTAAACGCGACAGTTTGGCGGTACTATATTAATGGTTTATCGTTTTAAAATGTCAAGTTGAAAACGTTTACGTTAACTTTGCGTATCCGCGGTCGCCCTGCTGAGTATTTAATATTAATTTCAACTAGATACCTCCACATTTTCCTGTGAAAAGGGGTCTTGACAGACAGGCGGACAATGAAGTGATCGGTACGGAACCATAAAAGACAAGTTTCTCGTTCTGCAGTGTAACTGGAAGTGCTGGGAGTCGTCCCCGCACGTGCAGCACTACAGCCGTCACCCCGAGGAGTACCTCGCGGCGCTGTACTCACACCTGAAGGAGTGCGGCCTGCTGCAGCCTGCGAAAATGCGGATGACGACGTGACGCAACATAATATAATCACCTACGTGACAGACACGCCTAGCCCGTCACGCTGACAAAGTGCCGCGGCGACTAGAGGTTGAATAGAAACTAGCGTTGCGTCTGTGCGACAGTATCATTGCAAAAGGAATGAACTTTCCACGTCAGGCTACGAACTAAATCTAAATACTTACCACAGATATCTCTATAATATGTACTCGTAGTATAGGGACGACTATGATACTTACACCTAAGGAAGTTGTATGTAGGTACTACGTTTTTTTTCTAGTACCTACATAAAAATACCTTGCTTACGCATCATATCTGTAAATAAATCTATGTTGCGTAAACCTACCACGATAAAGAAACAAAATTGTTAATTGAATCGAAAAATCGACCACAAATTTATTTTAAAAACTGCTGAACCAATTTTGATGAATTGTATTTGGAACAGAGAACTACACTAAAAATATAACAATTGAATTGACAACCTCAAAGGAAGTCAATAAAACAAGAAAAAAGTTCAAAAAAAAAACCGTCTACGGTCGGGTAAGAATAGCCTATGACACTTGCGTTGAAGATGAATCGATTGATACCTCGCTTGTCAAAATCGGATCAAGTTTTTAGTTTGATTGAACACATAACCCTTCCTTTGCTTCGCCGTTGTCGCGTTATTTTTGGTTGGCCTAAGACACTATGCCTGAAAACGAATTGATTGACACCTCGTTTGTCAAAATCGGACCCATATGGGCGACACTTATTGAAACAGAAACATCCACATATACCCACAAACATACAAATACATGCATGCATACATACATACTGTTAAACTCATTACCCTTCCCTTGCTTCGCCGTAGTCGTGTAAAAATCATCCACTCTTGTATTTCTTATTGCAAAGTATGGCTGATATTGTACCTAGCTTGTTCTTGTTTCTATTTTTTGGTTTAGGAATTAAGTACTTAATTAGTTTTTGACTGTATGGAGGACATATTTTGTTTATAATTTTTAACCTTATTTTTTTGGAAGTAACAAAAAGCGTAAATGATTTTAATTACAGAAATACATGTCCTGATGTCTCCAAGATCCATGATCACTTCTATGTTTATTTTAAGTGAATAAAATGTTCAAAGTACTTTGTGAGATGTCTCATGATACGATGTCAATTTGTTTTATACAACATAATTAGTTATTTTTTTCCCTGTTTGATGATTGTGGGAAGCATTGTGACTTTTATCTTTTATATTTGTACTTTTAATAATAATAATTGGTAGCGGAAGGCGACCGAACACCTGATTTTTAAAACCCGTTAAGGCTATTTGGTCGCCTAAAACTGAAAAATTATACCTAGGTATATACTACTATTTTACTAAAAAAAAACATAACTTTAAAAGTATACATCTCCTGGGCAGGGGGTGGTCGAGGGGCACTTCCCAACCCTTCTCTCCTCGCCCCCTCTACGCCAGTACCGGATGTCTATAGTATTACCCTAAAATTTATTGATTTGATCTATTTATAATATTATATGTATTTCTCCTTGTTCATAAGATGGTAATTTTTATTTGTAAAAGTGCTATTATTTTGCCTATTTACAAAAATACTTTATATTTTTGTTAATTATTTTAAGGATTTTTATGTTTTTTTTGTTTTCTTTCATAATGTAATGTTTCTGAGTGGCGGCTGTTGTGAAGAGACGCCGAAATTCACATTATTGCCCGTACCGTGTTAATAATGCACGCCCAATACTGTACAGCCAATAATTGGATGCGGAATATCAGCTCATTACGATTTTATACGACCAGTAATTCACAAACGATAATCCGCGGCCAACCATAGACAACAATTATTTTTTATTACTGTACAATATTTCGCTCGAATTCGAAACTACCCAAAACGCTCTTATGGCAATCCGAATGTAGCATTGATAATGTAGAACCAAGTATTTATACACACTGATAATCTGAGGCCAGTCCGTGGCTCAGTGGGCCCGTCCATGGAATTTTGGTCGCGAATTATTGGCCGCACAGTATGGACCAGAAATAACCATATATCTGGCTTGCTGTGTATGAGGTAGGTAGAGCAGGCCTTTGGTGTAAGAGTATGTCAAGCCTTCAGAGGCTGACAAAAGCTACTATTTTTGTACTCTTTAAGTTATTTAATGTTTATTTAAACTGTAATCACCAATTACAGGCTCCATTTTGCTACAATCGTCTAGATCTAGAACACTGTTGCCAGGAATTTAAATAAAATAAAATATGATAACCTAATTTCCATGTTTTATTTCATAACATTTACTTCACAATTAAAAATTAATAAGTTTTGAAATAAAAAATACATTATGTACATACTTTTAATTAACACAATAACTTATTGGTTGCCTTTATCAAACTTCTTTTTATTCCTTCTAGACTCTGCGGCCTTATCTTTGTTTACTGACTGTTTCGGTTGCTTTATCCTCTCTTTTGCGGCCTTCTTCAGCCTCCACGCGCGCTTGCTGTTCTTTTTATCCCGTTTGACAGTTTCTTTATGGATTTGAGCTTGTGCTCGAAGCTTATGGTTGTTCCGCATTTTGTGCAAAGCACCTTCCTTAGCCGTTAAGCCCGTGAATTCTCGCTCTTCCTCATTTGGCCTCCTCACGAACTTACCTATTTGTTCTCTCCTGTCGAATGATCCCGCTTCTGATGTCCGTCTATTATTGAACTTGCCAGAGTTATTGAACTTTCCAGAGTTCTTGTTAACGTCTTTGTTGAATCGCCCCTTCTTTACGTAACTTTCGTCTGGCGGCATTTGCGACTTCCGTTTCCTGTTGTTATAGCTGGCATTGGCCGAGTTGTCGGCGCTGTAAGGTATGTCTTCGTTTTGTTGTTTTTGTGTGTTTGTTAGAGGGTTGTTTGCGATGGACTTTTCAAGTCTTTTCTTGCGGGCGTTTAGCGCGGTGCGGTCTTCTATCGAGAACGATACGACGGGCCTCTGTAAATGTGGTTGAGATTAATGAGCTTTTATTCTACATAGCTTGAGTTGATGTATGATGGGAAAAATGTACCAAGCATGAGTGAACGTATAAGGGAAGACATACTACACAGTATTCATTAAGGCAAAGGGTCGAATTTGATACTTTTCTACTGCATATAGCAGAGCGTAGAGATGTGCAGGCCGTTCGCCTCATAGTAAACACCACGTCTGCGCATAACAGCTGCATTGCCACCCATTTAACTTAGCTTTGAATGCCCCATGCCCCCATGCCCCAGTACCAAACAGGAACATAGCAATGTGTATTGCATTTCAGGCACTTCCCGGAGCTTAGTGCACCCCTATGTTCAAAATTTCAAATCTCTTGGTCCACCGGTTTAGGCTGCGCGTTGTCTGTCAGTCAGTCAGTCAGTAGGTATAATACCGAACTGTTTTATAAGTACTAACGTTGTTTTTGTCGAAGATATCCGGGTTGTTGTTCAGTTTCCTGAGACACGCCAGCGCGTCTTCGTGTCTCGTGAATGTGACGAACCCGTAGCCTTTCGATCTGCAAATAAAACGATGATAAGTTAGACACAGGTAGCGCAAACTTATGGGTCTGTGAAATGCGCTGCGAGCGCAGTTAGGCCGATTACACAAGGCCGCTGCGGTGGCGGCGAGGGAGTTGTTTTTTTTCCTGCTAGCAGAGCATGTAACTTCCTTTTTTATGATCTGTTTGTAGGTATGTAGGTACCATTTTTTCAGCTTGCCATTTTAAAACGTAAAATTCCGTGAATCATATTTAAACGTGTATAAACTGGAAGAAAAAAAAAACAAGAATAACGAACAATACCAAAACAATGACAAAACTACTGCATCTTACATTTCATTTACGAGCTTTGCCAATAAATTATATACTGCCTTCAATTTGATACCAATATTGTAAAATTCGAAGAAAAATTGTTTTATTCGAATTTGAAAATCTAGCCATATTGCCGCCATATTGAATGTTTTCAAAAAAATATATAGGCTATACTCGGGGGGATGTATGAATTGTAACGATACCCCATACGTCTAAATCTGTTCAGGCATTTAAAAGTTCTGCAGTGCGAGCATGGATCTTATCGATCGATAAAATTCGATAAATTTATCGATCGGTAAACAGTTCTTTTTTATCAAAATGCGGTAGCATGGATCTAGCCTCTCGGTAAATTTTATTGATTCGATAACACGTCGTGAGTTTATCGATTTAAAAAATGGCAACTCGTGGACTATACCATTATCAGATAGACGACTAATAGTCTAAAAAATATTTTTTGACACAATTTGCCAGATTTTTATTATTTTGAGTAGTTACGCAGAAACTTCTGTCATTTGGAATTCTACCTAACTACCATAAAGTAGTATATTCCTTGAACCTAACCTACAGTATAACTAGCCATAACTCGTTGCACAATTGCTTGAGACACCTCCCTGACAAGTCTGACAGTGCACTGTCCTAGTGCTATATTATATTCCTGGCCGATGCATCGTTGGTGCAACTGCCCTCGGTGAAAAAGCGTACAGCTGATAGAACCTACAACAATGATTATACAGGTAGTTTTTTAGACTGAGTACCTACTAGTACCACAATAATTAGAGCATTAGACACAATCACAACAAAAGATAATTTCTGGAAATAGGAAAAACGTAACTAAGTATTTTGGTATTATTATGTAAAGTAGATACTACAACATGCGCAGGCAGTCCATTAGATCGACTCCTTCTCAAACGCCCTCAACATCTTGAATGAGAGTGAGGGCAATTTCCTTATAAATTCTAAATAGAATCTTAAAATGCTGTTCTTCCAGATCGAAAGGATCATTGGCATCCCTGAAACTTGCTTCACGATCATCTGACACCTCCACGTTTTGGCTTATAATCCGAAAAGGAATTTACAAAGAAAAAGTTGTGGAAAGCCGATAAAATTCGATAAATTCGGTAAAATTACCGACATTATATCGACAACAATTGTCAAAAATAAGATTTATGCTTCCTTTTGTCGATATAAATATATATATCATATGATTTATCGAATTTATGTCGTTGTCGATAAAGTATGTTCCGTGCTACCGAACTCGTATATTTTTTGGGCAGTCGTGTAAAAAGCGGACGGACGCTATGCGATCTGACCGCCTGCAAAAAAAATAGTAATGTTTCTTTTTTCCTTACTTGAATATACGTACTAGTTGAAATTGCAACACTACATAACGTACATAACGTGAATATTCTAAAATTTAATATAATTTTAATTGTGTGGAGTTAAAATAATGCAGTTGCCTATGGGTAGTCGTAGAGGTTACGCCAAAGCGTAATTCAAAATCTTTGCCATCACAGAGTATCATCATGTTCGGTGCAAACTATGATCGGCAAACTAGGGCCGTATTCAGCTAGAAAACCTACCCAGTACAGAGAAAAAAAACTGGGGAAATAATGAGGGGATAAATATTTGTGGGGAAGTGAGGGAAGGTGGGGGAAAGTGAGGGGAAGTGTACGAATGGTGCGGATTTCGGGGAAGGGTGCGGGAAGTGGGGCAGATGGTGCAAAGTGGGGGAAGACTGAAAGGAAGGGTGGGGAAAGAGTGAAACACAGAGAGACATGACACAGAGTGTATGTTTGTATGTATGTGGTTCAGAAAGGGGGAATGCCCCTTCTCTCCCATTCCCACTTTCCCCCACCTTCTCTCACTTCCCCAAACCTTCCCCCACATTTCCCCAGTTTTTTTATTTTTTCTTTGTATTGCCACACCGAAAGGTAACGATCAGCAGTGCAGGTTAGGTTTGTCAGCTGCATACGGAGGCTGAGCGTGGCAACGGCGCTATAGGAACTAAAACGCCTACGTATACTCACGTGTGCTTCCCACTGGGCCCAGTAGGCGCCCTGAGGTCCCTCATGACCCGCGCCTCTGTCACGAGCGCATTGCGGCCGCTGGCCTCCGCACACACCCTCCTCAGCTTCCCGTCCTCGCACCACTGCGGCAGGTTGGACACGACCAACCGATAGCGAGACACGAAGCGGTTTAAGTTCTTGAGCATCTGAGTCTTGCTCCGTTCGAGGGCGAGGCGCTTCGTCATGTCGGACGACGACACGCCCTCGGCTGCTTTAGTGCCGGCTACGATTACTGAAAGAGAAATGTAAATGATCAAATGACTTGCAAAGGTTTAGCCAATATGCTTATTTATTGGCTTGCGCACGTGGTCATTTCTTAGGGTTAAAAGCACAATAGTCGCAACAAATCTTTGTAGTAGTGAAGTTAGGCTCTCTCTGTGAACGATTGCGCAGGTACAGCTGTGAGGATAAAACAGCATGAAGTAAGAGCGAGATAGATGATGCGAAGAACGTAAGCGAGTGAGCGGGCAGGTGTACAATGCTCAGTTGTGAAGATAAAGTAAGCGAGATAAATGATGCGAAAAACGTAACGTAACGTAAACTGTCTTCACCGTCAACATTGGGATTGCGCCTGAAAAATAGCAGTTAGCGCAGCGACTAGCATACAACTTCCGAGCCACAAGGATACGTTGTGCCTACTGTATTTATGTTGTTCCATGACAGAAAGTACCTATAAAGAACAATATAACAAATTTCGTTAAGACGTCTATTAGTTTTTTATAGATTGCTGGGCATCTACGCGTCGGATTGAGATAACAAGTGCACCAGTTTTTAAATCAAACCCGAAGCTTTTGAGCAGTGGAAACTGCTCAAAAGCTTCGGGTTTGATTTTTTTAAATCTTTTTTTTTCATTTGCTTATTTTGGTCTAGTGACCCTAGGAACAAAATCAAACGGTCGCGGGTTCGAATCCTGCAAGGTGCAATCATTTGTGTGATGAGCAGAAATGTTTGTTTCCGAGTCATGAATGTTGATATTCGTATTTATGTATGTTTATCCGTTATGGGGCTAGGTAATTGGTGTGGAAATGTCCCGAATATATTTATATTTATTTATTTATTTAAGTCCCCTAAACTAGACCATTTTTTAAATTATCTTCTTTGTACAAAATTTTTGTTACTTACTGCTTTATTTTATGTATATATTCTTACTTTTGATCTTTATTTGCAGTTGTATTGAACTTAAATGTGAAGGTATTTATATTATTTTCAATGTTGCTAGATATTGAGTTGGATTATGGATTTATGTTAGACGTTCTTTTTTCGAAAATACAGAATCCTTAAGAATTCAGTATTTTCGATTATCAAATGTAATTTTTTAATGCGGATACCAGGACAGCCGCCCTAATGTATTACGATGGTTTGCGAGCAGCGCTGCTGCCGCTGAACTCCTGTCAAACTTGTCATTTTGCATTGCGAAATTAGAAATTTGATACGAGTTCAGCGGAAGCAGCGCTGCTCGCAAGCCATCGTAATAGGCCCCCTGGTCTGTTTCTTTGAAGACGCCAAAATATGACACATGTTTAATTTGTTTATCACCGTCTACTCATTTTCAATTTGATTACCGCGGTCTACTCATTTTCAATCTTGTTTAGTTCATCCAAAGGTTGTCTGTATTGTACTTGTCCGATTCTGAAAATTCTTTCACTGATATAAAGCTACACTATTTCAGATAGACAAAATATACCCGGGAAAATGCAAAGTTTCCGTCGGACAACGGGAAAACTCCGCCCGTAGTTTTCCCGCTGTAGGGCAGGGCAGCTATATTATTTATTTGAACACAAATTCCTAATTACCTCCTTCTTTAACTAAGTAAAGGTTCCTATTGTCCTTGGCTTCCTTCTTTTTGTCCTTCTGCAGGTTCTCCCTCTTCAGCGCCGGCTTCGCCAGCATCACCTGCCCTTCCAGCTTCAACTGGTCTGCGGACAGGGCCAGGAACTTGTCTGTATCTTCTTTGTTCTGGGGAAAATTGTTATGATTTTAACACGTTTTTATTAAGTCTCTTTCTTGTCTATCTGACTGTCCGGGTGGAATCATGCTTAAATTTCGAGCCCTTCTGATTAGCTATCCGACTGAAACACAGGGTAGCTCACAACTGGATGACAATGCAATATATAAACTCTGTGAGCTGTAGACCTCGCGCGTACACACTTTTTTGCAAACAATCTAGCGGTGCACAGTACCGCCATCTAGTTACCTTATTGTAACACTAATATTAATAACCAAGGTGCTTCATCAATCCCTACCTAGTAGGTAAAGGGCTGATTCCACTGGTAGAAACTTAAAAGTGAGGAATTTACTGCATTTTGAGGAGCTATTCTGATCATCACGCCGAAGATCCTCTAAGCTTTCAAATAAAAAAAGAACCATCGAAATCGGATCTAATAAGGCTGAGATATTCAGTAACCCCTTTTTTGCCCCTTTTAAAAATATTTCTAAATATTTGTTTAACCTGTATACCAAGTTTAGTCTAGATCGGTTGAGAAATACGACCTGTAGAGAACAGAGATCCGGACGGACAGACATCCAGACATACGAAAGCATTTTTGCCCAAGCTGAAAATGAGACGCTTCGCGCTCGCTCGGTCAGAAACATGGTTTTAAGATTAGTTTTTTAATCTACATTTGCTGCTTGAAATTAACAAATCACTAGCATCTATCATTGATTGGTTACAAAGTAACAACCTCAAAATAAATCTTGACAAAACACATTTAATGACATTTCAAAATAAAAATTCTAAATTTGACATCCTTAATATTAATTACCTAGACAAACAAATAAAAGAAATACAATGTACAACATTTTTAGGTATTCACATTGATGCAAAGCTATCATGGAAACCACACGTACAGCATGTGTGTAGTAAGCTTAACCAGTTTTCTTATGCTCTATACATGCTGGGGAAAGTAGCCAATGACGATGCGCTATTAACAGCTTATCATGCATATGTGGGCTCCGCACTGAAATATGGAATTTTATTTTGGGCAAACTCCACAGATAAGGAATTAGCATTCAAAGCACAAAAAAAATGTATACGGTCAATGTGCAAAATCCAACAGATGGATTCCTGCAAGCCATATTTTCAAAAACTTAAAATTTTAACTCTTCCTTCGATGTATATCTATGAATCGGCTATATTATTGAAAAAGAACCTCAATAAATATGAGACGCTGAACAGTAAGCGACATAAAAATAGATTAAGATTAGCAAAGTGTAAAACGACCATGTTCAGCAAAAGCACTTTCTCTATGGGAGCTAAAATCTATAATAAAATACCTGAGTGCCTCAAAAAAATTGAATGTCTTAACATTTTTTAAAATAAATTAAAAAGGTTCCTTATCGAAAAGGCATACTATTCTATTATTGAATTTATTAATGATAAGACATAATATAATATGAATATATTTAATTATTTAATCATGTATAATTTATAATAATATTGACTGACATTTTCTCTTTATGTTTTTAAGTTTCTTTTGACGTTTTTATATGTACATGTAGTGTTTAGTTTTTATGAAGTAATTTTGAAAATAATAACCAAAGGAAATGTAACCTAGATTTAATAATTTATGTACGAGTATATGTAATTTTGCACACCTAACGGTTCAAATGTGGCGTTCTATAAAATTAAAGTAACATCTCATGTACCCATATTTATGCAAATAAAAGTAATTTGAATTTGAATTTGCTTATCACACTTGGTTTTTGGCCAAGCTGAAAAGGACACGCTTCGCGCTCGCTCGGTCAGAAACATGATTTAAGATTAGTTTTTTAATCTACATTTGCTGCTTATCACACTTGGTTTTTGCCCAAGCTGAAAAGGACACGCTTCGCGCTCGCTCGGTCAGAAACATGGTTTTAAGATTAGTTTTTTAATCTACATTTGCTGCTTATCACACTTGGTTTTTGCCCAAGCTGAAAAGGACACGCTTCGCGCTCGCTCGGTCAGAAACATGGTTTTAAGATTAGTTTTTAAATCTACATTTGCTGCTTATCACACTTGGTTTTTGCCCAAGCTGAAAAGGACACGCTTCGCGCTCGCTCGGTCAGAAACATGGTTTTAAGATTAGTTTTTTAATCTACATTTGCTGCTTATCACACTTGGTTTTTGCCCAAGCTGAAAAGGACACGCTTCGCGCTCGCTCGGTCAGAAACATGGTTTTAAGATTAGTTTTTTAATCTACATTTGCTGCTTATCACACTTGGTTTTTGCCCAAGCTGAAAAGGAGACGCTTCGCGCTCGCTCGGTCAGAAACATGGTTTTAAGATTAGTTTTTTAATCTACATTTGCTGCTTATCACACTTGGTTTTTGCCCAAGCTGAAAAGGACACGCTTCGCGCTCGCTCGGTCGGAAACATGGTTTTAAGATTAGTTTTTTAATCTACATTAGCTGCTTATCACACTTGGTTTTTGCCCAAGCTGAAAAGGACACGCTTCGCGCTCGCACGGTCAGAAACATGGTTTTAAGATTAGTTTTTTAATTTACATTTGCTGCTTATCACACTTGGTTTTTGCCCAAGCTGAAAAGGACACGCTTCGCGCTCGCTCGGTCAGAAACATGGTTTTAAGATTAGTTTTTTAATCTACATTTGCTGCTTATCACACTTGGTTTTTGCCCAAGCTGAAAAGGACACGCTTCGCGCTCGCTCGGTCAGAAACATGGTTTTAAGATTAGTTTTTTAATCTACATTTGCTGCTTATCACACTTGGTTTTTGCCCAAGCTGAAAAGGACACGCTTCGCGCTCGCTCGGTCAGAAACATGGTTTTAAGATTAGTTTTTTAATCTACATTTGCTGCTTATCACACTTGGTTTTTGCCCAAGCTGAAAAGGACACGCTTCGCGCTCGCTCGGTCAGAAACATGGTTCTAAGATTAGTTTTTTAATCTACATTTGCTGCTTATCACACTTGGTTTTTGCCCAAGCTGAAAAGGACACGCTTCGCGCTCGCTCGGTCCGAAACATGGTTTTAAGATTAGTTTTTTAATCTACATTTGCTGCTTATCACACTTGGTTTTTGCCCAAGCTGAAAAGGACACGCTTCGCGCTCGCTCGGTCAGAAACATGGTTTTAAGATTAGTTTTTTAATCTACATTTGCTGCTTATCACACTTGGTTTTTGCCCAAGCTGAAAAGGACACGCTTCGCGCTCGCTCGGTCAGAAACATGGTTTTAAGATTAGTTTTTTAATCTACATTTGCTGCTTATCACACTTGGTTTTTGCCCAAGCTGAAAAGGACACGCTTCGCGCTCGCTCGGTCAGAAACATGGTTTTAAGATTAGTTTTTTAATCTACATTTGCTGCTTATCACACTTGGTTTTTGCCCAAGCTGAAAAGGACACGCTTCGCGCTCGCTCGGTCAGAAACATGGTTTTAAGATTAGTTTTTTAATCTACATTTGCTGCTTATCACACTTGGTTTTTGCCCAAGCTGAAAAGGACACGCTTCGCGCTCGCTCGGTCAGAAACATGGTTTTAAGATTAGTTTTTTAATCTACATTTGCTGCTTATCACACTTGGTTTTTGCCCAAGCTGAAAAGGACACGCTTCGCGCTCGCTCGGTCAGAAACATGGTTTTAAGATTAGTTTTTTAATCTACATTTGCTTCTTATCACACTTGGTTTTTTTAAATGTCAATTTGGTCGATATGCTAAATGAGTTTTGGTCGGAAACCGAAATTGTAATGATTTTGTATTTTTAACCTTCAAACGCAAAAAGAGAGGGGTGTTATAAGCTTATAAGTTTAGGGTGTATATGTGAGTTTGTCTCATCGTAGCTCCCAAACGAATGAAACGATAATGACGCGGTTTTTTTGTGTTTGAAAGCTCATCTGATAGAGATGGTTCTTAGCTATAATGGGGAGGCTGGGGTACTATAAATTTTTAATTTGCCCTGTTTCTCAAACTTGTGTTTCTTCGAATTTAAAGAGTTTGTTAAAGTGCATGAGTGCAAGCAAATGATCAAACGCAAAAACGTGCCGTTCTCTGTTCTCTCCTAAGTTATTGAAATATGTAACAGCTAAAAACGCATAATTAAGAATAATATACACAAATGGTGTCTGTCTGTCTGTGTGTTCTCATATCACGTAAAAAATATTGGAGTGATTAAAATGCAGTTTTCACTGTTAGATAGCTTAACATTTGACCTTTACATCTGGTGTATTGTCTTTGTATGACAATGCGATAAGTAAAAGGAATCAATACAAAACTATTTGACAACTGAATTATTTGTACGAAGTTTTGTATTCTAGGTAGGAAATAGGATACTTTAATCCCAGAAAACACTACCACACGGGCAAAGCTGCGGAGCGAAGCTAGTGCAGAATAACAATACAGTACTAACCTCAAACTTCACAAATCCAGACCCCTTGGAATGCTCCGTCATCCTGTCCATACATATCAAAGCATACTTGACGCGGCCCGAGATCTCCGCAAAGTCTCTCAGCTGGTCATTGTCTACGCTGAACGGTATGTTGGTCAGGAACACTGTGCACCCATCCTCAGCATCATTCAGTTTTATTCTGTCAATTTGAATATTGCAACATCTTTACTTATAATAAAGCAGTAGGTAACTAAATGTCTGTACAAAAATAATTATAAACTACTTTTTTTTTTTAATGGTGTCTCTTTAGTTCATGTCGTAAAAACGACTGGACTGATTCAAATGAGGTTTTCACTGTTAGATAGCTTAGGTTTTGACTAAAAAAATAGTGAACTTTGTATCTCAGGGCAAGTAGAATTCGATTAATAGATAAAAACAATTTCACGGTTGAATGAAATGTGATGTTTTTTTGTTAAGTATTATTTTATTAAATATTATTTTAATTTTTTATTTTTCTGATATAATTATTACTTTTTAAGTTGTTTAAGTTACCACCGTCCAATCTTTTTTAGTTCATCCAAAGGTTGTCTGTAAGAGATTGCTGTAAGCGATAAGACCGACGCGACGGTTGTGTTACCGCTATTTCTATATCTTAGGTTATATTATGTACAATGTACAATTTACTTGTAAGTGCAATAAAAATGTATTTATCTATCTATCTACTTACTGTTGTCCATACCATATTGGACTGAGGCTGACATTTGGCTGGCTGAAGGATTACCATATTTTTTTTACACTTTTGTTTGAAATGTTAAATACATATACATAATTATAAGTTTCTATAATACAGTTATTTCTTTTATTTCCTAAACCATTACCTATTAAAAAAATACGATATTAATAAAGCAATTCCCTGAAAATATTATTAGTTCAAAATATTAAATATCTTAAGTCAAAATTATGCGTTATTGACCCATCCCCACGTCCGTGAAGTAATATACCACCCGTATGACGCCGGGGTTAAGATTATATGACCAGAAAAATAACCTACCGTTTTCTTTCTTGTGGATCTACTTGACTCTCTTGTTCTTCCATATCTTCGTCTTGTTCTTCCATATCTTCGTCTTGTTCACCATCTGATTCATCATCTTTTTCATCATCGCTGTCTTCTTCCTCCTCATCATCATCATCATCATCACTTTCAGATTTTACATCAACGCTTTCGGAATCACTGCCTTCCTTTTCTGATTCCTCATCCGATTCACCTGTGAATCCCAAAATTGATTAGATATACTCTCCAAGAGTAGAGCCCAAAACTACAATACCAAAATATATCCATACTAATATTTAAGTATGTCTGTCTGTCCCTCTGTCTTATCATCATAATCATAATGTCTGTTTTTTAACTTTTCACAACTAAAAGAATGATACGATGAAATTTGGTATTGAGATAATTTGAACCCTGGGATATAGTTATTAAGCTTTGGGGAAGGACCTAGGATGCTTTTAATCGCGATAACTGTAGTTCGCGCGGACGAAGTCGCGGGCGAAAGCAAGTAAAAACATAATTCTTCTTTTGGCATCACGGTCCGGCTAAAATAGGCATCTAAAAATCCGCGTTAATAAGTTAGTTATCAAAAATATTGTTGCTAACATCATTGGCACCAACTTACCTAAAGCCTTGCGCTAAAACTAAATTTGAACACTCAAAAGAGACAACAAATCGTTTGACTAGTTTGAAACATTTTTAACTAGTGGCTCTGTGAGCTGTAGACCTTGCAAGCACAAACTTTTTTGTAACAATCTAGCGGTGCACAGTAGCGCCATCTAGTTATCTTATTGTACAACTAACATTAATAACCAAGGTGCTCCATCAATCCCTACCAAGTAGGTAAAGGATCAGCCCTTTACCTACTGGTATAAACCAAAAGTGAGCAATTTACTGATTTTTAGGAGCTATACTGCTCATCACGCCGAAGATCCTTATCAGATCTTTACCAAATTTTTATGAGACCAACTTAAAGTTACTACATTTCAAATAAAAGAGCCATCGAAATCGGATCTAATAAGGCGGAGATATTCAGTAGCCCTCTTTTTGCCCCCTTTTGGGGGAAGTAGCCCCCCAATAAAAAAATCCCAACAACTAAAAAATTTGTTAAACCTATATACCAAGTTTCGTCAAGATCGGTTGAGAAATGCGACCTGTAGAGGAGGACAGCTGGACAGACATCCGCACATAAGGAAGAATTTTTGCCGAAGCTGAAATGGAGACGTTTCATGCTCGCTCGGTTAATAATACAAAGGGGAACTAATCATGTGTAGAAACGTCCTTAAGCATTCTGCTCTCACCTTGAAGAGGACCACAAACTATAGTTGGAACAGTCCGGCTTTTATTTATAAGTCATTCCCGTTTGTGATATTCAAAATGAATCAAAATCATTTTAGTTTAACCTATTGAGTCAGATATGTGTTAGATATCGCATAATTGTTCTAATCAAACTCGTAAACAATGATCTTAAGAAGTTTAGACTACAAACTTAAAAAATATAATTTACTCCAAAATTGTTTGTAATTTTTCAATAGTGTTATTGACATAAACTCACTTTTAATTTCATCATTAAGCGCCTCATTACTCGTGTTCAGTTTTACATCATCCACATCACTGTCCGAGTCCTCCGTCTTCACCTTTTCGTGCATGTCCAGCTCTTGGTTTACAATGTGCTGCATGTATTTATTCTTTGCCACAGCCCAATCTACGGATATTGGACGACCTGGAATGAACAAAATAAGTTATAGACTCACATTTACCCTTTCTTATTCTTTTTCGAGATGTGGGCAGTAAGACTTGCATAGATGTCTCTCTTGAGTAGGGCTGCCATCATCTATATTGCTGAAACCGGACATTTAGTCCAAATCGTTTTTTTTTCCCTGGATGCCCTTGAAACTATTTAAAAATATTAATATTTATTTAATATAATAACTCTAGCCTCCTTGGAAATTCTTAGCATAAACACAGGTACACATTTATTTATTTATATCTTATATAACTCAAATAGCAGAATTAAGTTCTATAATATCCAACTCTACTAAAAAATATATTTAATAAATCCATACCAATATATAAAAGTGAAACATCTGTTTGTTTGTCAGCTTGGGGAGCTTTCACGCGATAACGCCTGGACGGATTTTGATGAAATTTGGAACGGAGATAGCTTATACCCTGGAATAAAACATAGGAAAAGTTTTCACAGGATAACTGGAAAAATGTTGATTACTCGCGGTAAGAAACTGTTGCCATGGAAACGAAATAACAAGTCTATCAAAAAACATCAAGAGCATTGGTGCTATACCTACTTTTGCATTGGATTTTAATATCCTAGAAGAACATAGGGTGTTTTTTTTCGCGACAAACAGGTAGTCCGCGCGGGTGGGAAGCTAGTTACTTAGAAGATAAAATCACCTTAACATGTTATTAATTAACAATGTTAAACGACGCACGCTTCAGTAAAAGTTTCGAATTGAAATAAGAATGAATACTGAAAATGTGATTGCGCAACATGTGATCTTTTTAGCTTGCATGGAAGTTTTTTATTGTTCCTGCTCTGCTTATTCTACCAAAGATTGTGTTGATGGTGTCCACATTAAATGTTATGCACAATTGTGTCAGATGAGAGGCTAGATAGCTAATTATTGGAATAGAATACAAACAAAACTGCCAACATGACGAGGGTCATGAGAAACCCCCCCGGACGCCCTTCCAAACTATGATAAATCTGGGGAAACCCGGACGGATGGCAGCCCTACTCAAGAGGTGTATTGTGCATTTGCCTTTCCAATCTCTACACAAGCCATCTCAACTCCTCAATGCAGCTCCAGTGACAATAGTGGCAGTGGTAGAAGGGTGGATTGAAAAGTACTCGGCCTAACCTAACACAGATCCATTAAATTCTAAAATTCAAATCTACGCAAATTATTTAGTTCAGTTTAGACTAGTTAATTGTGTGAAGTTCGAAACGTGTGCGATAATTAGTTGTGATTTTATAAATTTATTAACGAAGCAATCGGACATAATTTCCGCGAATGGAGCAAATTGAGCAGCGTGCCGTCATCAAGTACCTCCATAAGAAGGGGCTATCATCAAAAGCCATCTATGATGATATGGTCAGTACAACACACACGGACTACACATGCTTTACAGATTCTGCTCTGTCATATTCATCTGTCAAAAAATGGATAGCAGAATTTAAGCGTGCTAGAGAGAGTGTGAAAGATGAACCTCACTCTGGAAGGCCTTCGACGTCCACAACTGACGAAAATATTAAAAAAGTATTATAAAGGACTTTTAGCCGCATTATTCGCAGCTATGCCAGTTCCATTGGTAAATTCACTAACTATACATCACTTGGGTTAAGGACTTTTTTAGCCGCATTATTCGCAGCTATGCCAGTCCCATTGGTAAATTCACTAACTATATACATCACTTGGGTTAAGGACTTTATGACACAAATTGTAGAATGTTTTAGCAATGCCAGATGTTGGCTCTGCTAAGACACTGCAATATACCTACATCTTCATAATTTAGGCCCAAATCTTTTAACTTACATCTAATTGATTCACTACGGGCACATTCCATCAAAAAGTGTTGAGTATCTTCTACAGTGCCGCAAACTTCACAATTTGGTGAATCAGCTCTCCTCATTAGATGTTTAAAGCGATTGAGTGGAATATGCCCGGAGCGAAGCCTACACGCTATTACAATCACCTGTCTTTTTAATTTTGTCATAAGGAACCACGGTAAATGAGGGGGTTCATGTTGTATGGTCCTGTACCAGATCCCTTTGTCTAGTGAAACTCTTTCAACATTATTTTTCCATTTGTTATATATTTGAATCTTACTTCTGTATATTCTGGAACTAAATATGTATCTGATCCCATGGTAATTGCATATCTGGCCAACTTGTCAACCTCCTCATTACCGAGGATACCCACATGAGAAGGGATCCATTGCAATCTCAGAGACATGTCCTTAGCATTGAATTTTAGAATTTTCTCTAAAATCGCATAAGCTATCGAAGCACCTCTGATTCCAGAGGCGCACCGAGCTATATGCTGCAAAGCACTTTTGCTGTCAGTCAGAATGACTACATTCTTATAACCAATTGTTTCAATATACGACACTGCTTCTGAGATTGCAAACAGTTCAATCATCATAATACAATTTACATCAGAAATGATTTTGTAACATTCCTTCACATTGTGATTGTAGTAGGCTGCACCAATACCGTCACAGCCTTTAGATCCATCTGTGTATACTTTAAGGCATCTTGCATATTTATTGTGTATCATGTGTAATGTATTATATTTTAGTACTCTTGTGTCATAGTGGCTTTTAGCATGAATTATCTGGCCTACCTCAGTTTCGATAAAATTGGTATTTATGTTAGATACCCATGTGGGTAAGGTGAACATCTTAAGTGGATTACTAGATTGAATACATTCCAACTGAACATCTGCATACACAGATACCAAGAGGTATGTTTTTATGTTGCCAATAATTCCGATTACAAAGGTTTGCTAGTTGTTTCAGTAAATTAACCGTCAAATTATTAGACCACGATATAGCTTTCAGACAATATTTTGTTGCCAAATATTATCGTCTTAACTCAAGAGGAGGGATGCACAATTCGCACTCTATCACATGAATGGGTGTGGTTTTTATGAATCCTCCTATAATTCTTAATGCTATATTCTGGATCCTATCTAATTTTATCACATGTGTTTTTGCTGCATTGTTGTACAAAAAGCTTCCAAAGTCAATTCTACTTCGAATTAGTATAAACAAATATTAGTAATATGTATAAACTCCGGAGATGTTTGGGGTGTAAACCCCAATTGGAGCCTGCTAAAACTTTAAGTAAATTTATCATCTTCATAGTTTTTATGCGAGTCTCGTTAATATGCCTATTCCACAATAGGGACTTGTCCAACCAAATTCCTAAATATCTAATGCAATTGACAGGCGTAACATTGTTACCATTAACCCTCAATGTGATTTGATCTCTCTTTCTCCCCCTACTGAAAATACAGAACTGTGTCTTTTCTGGTGAAATTTCCAAGCCAATTTGTTTTAGGATTTCTACGACTAAGTCTATAGTATTCTGCAAGATTTTAGTACCAACTGTCAGATTTTCACTTTGAGTGTAAAGAACAAAATCATCCGCATATTGCAAAATATCAATGTTGTTAAATGTAGTGCAGATCTTGGATGTCGCAATATTAAAAAGGAGTGGAGAGATCGGGTCTCCTTGAGCCAAACCTCTGTTTGTCCATCTCTCAAGGGTGTTATCATCATTGATATCCTGTATTTTCAAGTATCGCATAGATAGAAATGACCATATATATTTGCAAAATTGAGTGCCTACATTTAGCTTATCTAGTGTCAAAGCTAGCTGATCTACTACCACATTATTATAAGCACTCTCTATATCCAGGAAACAGGCTAAAGTAGGGATGTTCTTCGAGAACCCGATTTGTATCTTTGACGTTAGTCTGGCGACACAATCTAAACATGATTGACTTCTACGGAAACCCGAAACTGTCGGCGCAAGCATGCCCTTTTGCTCAACAAACCATTCCAGTCTCTTGGCGAGCATTACGTGAAAAATCTTGCACAAACAAGACATCAACGAGATAGGTCTAAATTTAGGTGTAGAGTTAGGATCAGTATTTGGCTTAGGTATAGGTACAATTTTGATACAACGCCATTGTTCAGGTACACATGCATGTCTGTAAATTAGGTTGTAGATTTTTATCAATAATGACTTATAGTTACTGGCGCAGTGTCTTTCTTTTTCAAGCAGTTGATTAATTCTTGTAAAGTAAACTCACCTTCTATCAATGGATTTAATGAAGTAAACACAGGTACTGGAGATTCTACAAAATCTGGAGCCAAAGAAGATAAAAGTTACTTTTTAGTATCCTCAGGGGCTAGAGCGGACCCTCCTCTTAACCCTTTCATCCAGCGCATTTTGCGCCACATATCTGGCGTATTGGTTGTTTCGTTCACTTCATTACAACGAGTATGCCAACTCTTTATCCGGGCTTTAGCTATAGCACGTTTTGCTTCATTGATTTTAATATTAAGTTTATTTAAATTATCAGGTATAGGATTGCGTCTAAAGTTTTTAAGCGCCAGACGACGTTGAGCTATGATTTCTGATAACGATGAACTCCAATAGGGTGTTGGTTCGAAAGATGAAGTGGGTTTAGTGCATATTTTAGTATAGGGTATACTCGTGTCCGCAGCATTATATATATTTTTAACTAAATTACTGTACATTGTTTGAATATCATCATTATTAACTATGTCTCTGAAATCAGACCTTAACGTGTCACGGTATAGTGGCCAGTCAGCTTGTTTGAAGTTACGGCGTACATACATTTATACATTTCCTCAAACTCAAGTGAAAATTTGACAGCTAAGTGATCGCTACCTAAACTTTCATTTGTTACCCACCACTTAAAATATACTGCAATATCTGAAGTAACAAAGGTCACGTCCGGTGAGGATTTTTGCAGATTGCCATTGACTAATGTGTGTTCTTGTGTGTTCATCACTATTCAAGTAAACACAGTTGCTATCTAAAGACGCATCTAGTATCTGTAAGCCCCTAGCGTTTGTTTTAGTAGACCAATTCGTGTGGTGTCCGTTAAAGTCACCTGCAACTGTAGACTTACGTTGGAAAATAAACAGTCCCAGTCACTTTGTGAGGTGGCTACAGCAGGTGGGCAATATACAGATACAATATATTCTAGGTTCTTACAATTTAATATTTTTATACAAACAAGTTCAATTCCTGTACTGTTTAAATTGTACTTGTGTTCTAATAGATTTATGAATTATTTGTGCAACACCACCAAATGAGTCTGTCCTATCATTTCTAAAAACATTATAATTACTTATTCTATACATTATGCTAGGTTCCAACCATGTTTCACTAATTAAACAAATACTTATTTTTTCCTGGTTTAGTAGAAGTTCAAATTCTTGACGCTTCGGCATCAAGCTTTGTGAGTTCCACTGCATAATATTTAAAGCGGTTTTCATTAAGGGTGTACTAACCATTATGAAAAAGTTTAATGATGTTTTTAATTAACCCCCCATTACTTACAGACTAAATTATTAAAGACATAACTTCTTCAATACATAATTGCAACACTTGTGTAATTTTTTCTTCCAAATTTTTTTTTCTGAACTTAATACTATGTTCTTAGATTTTCGCAAAAAGTCTCTAAGATGTTGCTGCCTCTCAACGTTTTCATATACCCGTGGTGTAGGTAAGGTCTGCTCGTGGGATTTTGCATAGCTCAGTATTATTTGTTCTGATGTTTCATCACGGAATTTTGTTTTCCTCTTCTTCTTCTTCTTCCCCTTAGCTTTCGGAAGTTCGTGGTTTGTACTTGGTTTGACCGCAGATAAAAATATTTGCGAGACAGCCGAGATTATAGGCATCTCTTATGAAAGAATTCAAAACATCATAGTGGTTTTCCAATAGGTGTCAGCGAGGTGGGTTCCTCAACTGCTTTCAGTTGAACAAAAAAGAACGAGATTGACTATTTTACACAACTGCTTGGAGTTATTTGAAGCCGATACTGATGATTTTTTGAATCGTTTTGTTATTATGGGCGAAACATGGGTTCATTACTGTACACCGGAAACAAAACAACAATCAAAACAGTGGAGAAGACTTGGTTCACCACCCCCTAAAAAGGCTAAGTTGATTTTGTCGGCAACTAAGGTGATGGCTTCAGTATTCTGGGACTCGAAAGGTGTGATTATGATTGATTACCTTGAAAGGGGTCAGACTATAAACTCTGATTACTGCACCTTACTACGTCGTTTACGAGAGGAAATAAAAGTAAACATCAAGGAATGTTCAGAAGAAAATTCCTGTTTCATAAAGATAACTCCCGTGTTCACACGTCTATGCAGTCAATGGCTTAAATCCATAACTGTGGCTTTGAACTATTACTGCATCCATCTTATTCACCTGATCTGGCACTATCAGACTTCTTTCTGTTCCCTAACTTAAAAAAGCACTTGGGAGGTCAAAGATTTTCGACAAACGATGAGATCAAAGCAGCAGTAGACGCATATTTTGACTATAACCAGTTGATCATTGGGTGGCCATATATCTAACATTGCGCAGTACTGAGCGCAAACTGCGCGTGCGCTTCGCGGTAAGAATCATTTTTTTCAACAGTCTAATTGCTTGGTGCCAAAAGTGCATTGAACTTGATGGTGATTATGTAGAAAAATAAAAATATAACTGATTTAGTATTTGTTTGTTTTCTTGGTTAGTACGACTAGTTTTCAATCCACCCTCGTAAATCAAGATGACGAAAATGGTATTAATGAGTGGTCAGTCAAGCACCACTTGTCATCACGCAAAAGAAGGCCAATAATCTAACCTAATGCCAGAAACAACATGTAAACAGGTAGGTTGTTGAGACTAATCATGCAATCCACTGGTTCTGATCTCATCTGAGGCTGTGCAAAAGCACATGCTCGAGTCTTATTCTCTCCATTATCTATTTTACTATGTGCAAACAACAATTTTCTGTATCTTTACATTAAAACCACAGGATTGGCAATAGCTTGAACACAGAACAGTAGCCAGTAAAATAACTAATGAAATATGACTAAAAACTAGATCTAGAGATAAAATTACTAAATACAAAAAATCTAATTGGCTGTATTGAAAAAACAACTGAACCTATTTGAAGAAAATCTAAATGAGACCACACTGGAGGTGTTTCGGTTCAGAAATCTCAGAAATATGTCTGAAAAATAATAATAGACTTGATTGGACTACTTGGTGCTCTTCATCCTTTCTTACTTTACTGACTTTCCTCTTTACTGACTAGCTGTGCCCATCATTTTTATTAGAGAGTTTTTGCTACTTATTTCTTGATTATAAGTATAGATTACACATAATTTGATTCTGGTACTCCCCCTCAGCCTACTCCCTACTACCTCCACAAATACCATAAATCAAGCAGTGAATTCATGAGCTGTTCCTGTGTATCAAAGTCATAGTTAGTATACAACTGAAGTAATAAAGAAATAAATATAAGTTCTCATAGTACTTACCCAAAAAAGGTTTCATATTTGTATTCAACAAAGCTTTCTTTGCCATGGGAACATTCTTGAAATGCACAAAGGCACATCCAACTAGCTTCCCGTCAGGTTTCTTTAGCAGTTTCACCTCTAAGATGTCTCCATAAGCCTTGAAGTGTTCCTGTAGAGATTCTTCTGTGGCTTTGAAAGACACGTTACGGATGATCAGTCTGGCATTGCGGTTCACTCGTGCCTTCTTTTCTTGTTTAATCTCGGCACTCTCTTCTGGAAAACAAAGCAATTAATGAACATATTATTTTAAACATGCTAAGAATCTCAGGTATGTATACCAGAGTATTTATTTCACAGTATTTCTTCCCAGGCCAGTCAGTGCATTGTCACTAGGCGTTCCCCCAAGGGTGGTCACCAGATCAAGGGGATGACTCACAGCTCTCAGCTGACAAAAATGAAGTACAGAAACGAGGAGGAAACTGTAAAATCCCTTTTATTTGTAACCAATTATTTTTAATTAGTGTAGGCAGGCTGCAGGAATACATTTAATCAAAATCAATTTATCATGTCTATATGCACATAATAACATTTTCATATCTTCTGTTATTTAGACAATTGATTAAATTTCGGCTTTTATCAATTTATTGATTATTCTTGTCAGACGTGAGACAATAATTAATAAATATTTAAAATACTTTTCATAGGTGAATTCATGATAATCCGGATCACATAAAAAATTGAATTTAAGAAAATCTTTAGACAGGTGATAAAATATGACATGAGATTTTAATGAAAATTCAAAAATGATGACTATGTCAGCATATTACTGAACATAAATGAATTACTTTTTTCTGTTGATCCATTATCTTCTGATGTTGCACTGTCTGTCTGTTTTTTCACATTATTGCCCAGTATTTGTTCTGCATACTTTCGCTTTTGGACTGCCCATGTTACATTTATGGGTCTATCTGTAATTGAGATAAATAACTTATTAAATGATTGAATATCCAGATCAATGGGTTTGTAATATCATGAAAATTACACTTCTATGGGATAAACAATCCTGACACATGTTTTGTTACAGTTTGTGCTTGCAGTTGTAATAGCAAATAATAATATATAATTATTTTTTGACTAAATGTGAACAACCAACCTCAAACACAAACTTCGCAATTTATTGGAGCTAGTTAAAAAATTAATGACTCGATTTTGATAAAATGTCTATGGGACCAATCTGAAAATATATCCGCGCAAACAAAAAAATAATTTTCAAAATCGGTACACAAATCACGGAGGTCAGAGGTAACAAAAAAAATAACAAAAAAATGGTTGTATTGAGAACCTCCTTCTTTTTTTTAAGTCGGTTGACAATATAGTTCTGAGAGTTATAAAGTTGATGTACACATGAGATATTTCTAAAGGTCAGTTCAATGTTTATTTCCTGAATAGATTACAAGTAATAAGAATATTTCATAATTCAATATATTAATATAAAAAAATACTAACCAACATCATATGAAATTACTAAAAGAGTACCAAACCAATTTTCATAAAATGTATATGGGATTGACACAAAGAATTTCTCTATCAAATAAAAATAGAACAATCCAAATCGGCCCAGAAATATCAGAGAAACATGCAACAAAAGATCATCGGGTGGCGCTATATCTAACATTGCACAGTACTGAATACATACATGCGCGTGTGAGCGCAGCAAGCAACTGGAAGGAAAGGAAGAACCAATATCCATAAAACAGATATTGTTTTCATTGTTGAAGTCAGCATAGAAGGCATCATCATCATGTAATAGACTGTTGACAAATTCATTGTTCTTGCAATGTATTGAACCCTTCAAGCTCCGCTCACTCAATATCGCACATTAAAATAATGTGTGCTAGCATGCGTGGTGCCTGAAGGATTAGGTACTATGTTAATACACATTACACACACACACACACACACACTCACACACACACACACACACACACAAAACAAACATTAATAAATTATATTTGCTTACCAAGGAAAGGTTTCTTGTTTGTAGCAATCATTGCCTTGTTGGCCATTGGCACATGAGTGAAATGCACAAATCCACATCCCACCAGCTTTCCATCGGGCCTCTTCAACAGTTTCACCTCTTCAACCGTGCCATACTTCGAGAAATGCTCTCGTAACGCGTCTTCAGTCGCTTTGAACGAAATATTTCTAACCATCAACCTGGCATTTCTATTCACCCCGTCTTTGAACTTCGTGTTATCTTCTACTTGGTGTTTATTGCTTTCTATTTGAGTCATGTTGCTAGTTCAAACTAAGTGAAGAAATAAGTAAACTCACGTGGATTTCATCAAAAGTTAACCTCACTAGATTTAATGCGCTCTGAATATAAGTATTTGTTTCACTAATTTCACTTACTCCAATAAGTAGGAAAAGTGATCACTGATGCACACTGATTGATTACTTGGTTTTCTGCTATTTTACATTATAAATAGCAAAATTAAAATATCTACATGTACATACATATTATTTCTTTTCTGGCCACAGTTTTGGATGTTGATAGTTGACAGTTTTGGGCTGTGTTCACTTACACCCTCGAATCATCCGTGCGACTAGTGAACGCACAGAGTGAACGACTTTGGTTGGACGTCCACATAGAACTGACAACTGTCAAGTGTCAGTTTCATACTATTCCTCCCCTCCCCTACAGGTGCATTCCGAGACGCGCAAATATCGATAAAAAATAATATTATCGCGCTAAAACGCGTACCGAGTCATCGTGAGCGCAACAACGATATCCCTTGTGACGTCATGGATTACGTCATTACATCCGCCATTTTGCGATTACACCGACCATGCCCCAAACCGATATCACCGTGAGCGCTACTGTCAAGGTGACAGACTGACGGTTGTTTACAAAGAAAACTGTTGTTTGAATTCAGTTGTGTGTGATTTTCTTACAGTTTTCCAAATATTACTACAGACAATTGACCAATTTTTAGACAGACTACTTTGCCCACGAGTAATACTTTGTATTTTGAGCAAATTTTGAGGTTATGTTGTTGTTATCTTGTAATCAAGCTCACGAGCGTTCCGAATCAACTGCAGCACTCAACTGCCGTGAGCGCGATATCTGAATCGGAACGCAAATTAGCACTGTGATCGCTCACAGCGATATTATCGTGAATCGGAATGCACCCTATTTTCCGGATGACCCAGGCGTACGTCCGACGACGCCATGAACGATTTCGAGCGATCGCGCGGATGATCCGTGCGTGCGTCCAAAGATAATTCAATACTACGGTGCGTCCTCGAACGTGTAAGTGAACACGCCCTTGTTGGATGTTGATGTTGACTGAACAGTGGCCCTATTACAGAACTTGGCTACAATCGGATTATCACTTTTTTCATAGCAAATTCGATTCTATCGCAAGGCATTAGTGGTTGCGATACTGAGAATTCGATTGAAGCCAAGTTATAGAATCGGGCTACTGGGGCCCGACCGCAGAACTTGGCTGCAATCAGATTGTCACTTTTTTCATAGCAAAATCGACTCTATCGCAAAGCATTATTGAATTTTACGGCTTGAAACCGTCATGATCAACATTACGTAATCGCACTGCTAACCGACCTGCGGCCCGATTACAGGGGTGCGTTTAAGTCAATTATCCAGTATAAAATTTAAACTGAATAAACGTCAAACACCCCGTTCAAGCACACTGCGAGGCGAAAAATTAACCTGACTAAAATTTAATCTGCCCCGTTCACGGGCGTCCGCTGGTATAAGTTTACGCCTGGCTAGGATAAATTTTAGCGAGCTTTTGAGTTCGCTAAATTTTAGTCTGCCGTCAGAATGACAGCTGTTTGTCATGCGATTCGTGGTTAGATTCAATTGGTTGATTGTTTTAATCGGGGTTTTTTGCAAAAAAACAAAATGTTGTGTTGTAGAGTTTGATTTTATTCTCAATCTTGTGTTTCTTCGAGTGTTGATGTGTAATATTGGTGGAATATTAACCATTAGGTGTTCGTTAACGTGCACGAGTGTAGGCAAAATAATCAAACGCAGATATAAATGGCATTTTGTGATTTTTCCAAATCTCCTACGGAAGTTTTAGTAAATGTCCACCATTTTACTGATTCGTGACTTTGACTTGACAATGAATGACTGTGACGTGACATTACTATACACTATTAAACTTGACATTGGCGAAATTGCTAGTAGGCTAGTGCCTCCGCAGAAGCCATCTAATAAAAAAAGAAGAAGATTGTTTTATTCGTAAATACTATCTATATTTATAATAATGCAGTAACATAAATTCTGTACAACTGTAATATAATATAAAAATGATTTGGGACATAAATTATGATAATGAACATAAATTTGACACGTTGACATTTGAATTTGACAGATAAACCTATGACTCCGTTCAGCGAACCCTCGCTAGTTAATTTTTATCCGGTGAAAATTTCGCCGTCTAACTTAAACGCACCCAACTTGGTTACAATCGGATTACCACTTTTTTCATAGCAATTTCGATGATGATAACGATACTGACAATCCGATTGAAGCTAAGTTATGTGGTCGGGCCTACGGTCGGGCCCCTGACAATGACACGTCTAGCCCTGTGGATGACACGTTGATTGA
Source organism: Alsophila aescularia (assembly GCA_946251855.1). Lineage (NCBI taxonomy): Eukaryota > Metazoa > Arthropoda > Insecta > Lepidoptera > Geometridae > Alsophila > Alsophila aescularia. Next base: position 13,842,189 of record OX276381.1, read on the forward strand.
TAGGGCGTTCGTTTTGAAACAAATGGCAAAATAGCAGTTACCCTGTGTTCGGATTGAATTTAAAACAGTATATTATATTTTTCAACTCTTGCAATTTTTAACATTTTTACCATTAAAGATCCTTCCCATACCGAACGAGAAAAGTTACTTTTCCGATGTCAAATTTTACTGTCATACGTCCGTCCTATCATTTAACCATGCAAAACGTACGGCAATCGAAAACATTTCAAAACGCTAATTTTACCCATAAATTTCCAAACCGAACGCCAAAGGTGATTTTTGATCATTTGCTTAGAAACGGACTGCCCCCTAAAATCGCTAAATAATTATGATCACCAATGTAGTTTGGTTTGGATTTTTTTTCGATCGATCGTCGTTCATTTTAGAGATGAATTAGATTAGGTAAATTTGAGATTCGTTCCACCTAATCTTAATCCCTACAAATACATAATCCAAATACCTAATCCATTGAATCCACTATTTCCAAGGACTCGGCACCAAGATCTCAGGGGTTATATTCTCTTTGCCGAGATCGTGGAATAGGAGGATTCGATGGAGTGGCGGCGTGAAGTCCAGTCCTCAGATACGGAGCGGACGGTTGCTAGTATCTTTCGTACCTCTAACTTAATCTATGGATCACGATGGTTTTTTTCTACCAGCTAGCCAGCGACTATGGCTTGTCTACTTTCAATATACCTACTAATAGTTTCCCCACATATAAATTTACGATACAATAAAAAACTTTCCTTCATACTTTGGTAAGTATCAAGGTAAGGTAAATTGTAAACTTGTTCATAATTTTTTTCATTCCAATAACTGTAGATAAGCAGATTCCATTTTTTTTACTACGCTGGAAGTTCCTCACTAATTTCAACTTTGATAATACATTCTCACTTGCAATAAGTTTATTTATACCAACTGATAATTAAAGGTTCGCTATTTATTCTGAGGGGCGGGCGGCGGCGCGCGGCGCTTCTATAGGAGCGCGCACACATACCTACCATACATGTGTGTATGTGTCGTGGGGTTCTACTCTAAAATAAAGTTGGGCCTACTACGATTTATCAATAAAATATTTAATTAAAAAAAACACCTCCAGTTAAATGTAGGAATTAAATAGTATTGTTAGTTGATTAAGGTATACCTATTACAATCGACTCTGCGAATATGGCGGGGATGGAAAACTACAGTCTGTATAACATCATTGGCCATACCTACAATGTCATGCAATGAGATTATAATATCATCAAACAACAACCTCTTTTCATCAACAGTCTTGAAAGAAGATGAACTATGAAAATAGATCGGAAGTTTTGGATAAATAGACGTTTTTTTTCCTCTTTTCCCATAAGTTTTTTTAGACAAAACCGATAAATGTCCGTTGATTTACATCTTCAACGTCATTTTCAAATGTCATTATATTGTCTGTGTGTCATTGTCATAATCAGCTGTTCATGTGTTTTGTCGCAGAGCCGCAGAGGTTAAAAATTAATAACCAATATCACTGATTCAACTTAACTAGAACTAAATAATAACCCAGAATGCATTCTCGATCTGTATTTAGAATGTGCAACAAAGTGATTTTGAATCAAGCAATGACTAGAGCGTATGGATACAAAGTTGTACAACGACCCGACAAAAAAACTTTGAAAATGCCGTCACCTGCCTCCGCACCCAGACTGATGGAGATTATGAAGGAGAAGATACGGCTAAATGGGCCTATGACTATCGCTGAGTATATGCACATAGTTATCACGAACCCTACAGAAGGATATTACATGAAAAAAGAAACGATAGGCGAATCTGGAGACTTTGTTACTTCTCCTGAAATAAGTCAGTTATTTGGTGAAATTCTAGCGATATGGTTTTACGCAGAGAGCCAGAAAATGGGGGCTGGAAAACCTTTGCAAATCGTTGAACTTGGACCTGGGAAAGGCACCTTATTAGTGGATATGCTAAGGGTATTCTAATCATTATAATTTAAGTAATTATTATGTTGTTTATGTTACATGATCTTGAGAAAGATCTTAATTATTCATGCATACTTTCAGGTCCTGCACCGTGCTGGATACAAAGGCAAAGATCTAAGCCTCCACCTGGTTGAGATCTCGGAGACAATGCAGTCGGTTCAGGCCAACCGATTGTGCATGACACACAGGGCTGTTGACATTGATAAGCCACATAATTTAGAAGTAGGTATACCACATCTCCATAGCTAATGAAACTAGCATGAAAGCCCTCATCCCATCTCATTACCACCCTTGTTTAAAATCAATTTGCTAACTTTGTAAACATGAAATATACTTAGATTTATTAAAGGTAAATAAATTAAGTTGTAAATTCACGTACCTAATAGGTGTTTCTAGTATACTTTGCTAATTAGTATGTTTTTTATATCTTTGATTTATCAGTTTGTTCAAATTTTCATAGAAGATCTCTCTGGAAAATAGACACTGATCGAATTTTGTTTCACTGTATAATCTCCTTTGATTAACAGTTTATCTTACCATATGACATTGGCTAAATTGTGGTGCCTCCTCCACAAAAACCACTAAACAAGAATTGAATTGGATATAAATGATTCTTAATAAAGATGCTGACATTAAAATCTTGTTAAAATTTATATTTCATACACCTCAGATAGAATTTCATGATGAACTCTTTATGGAGGTTTTGTGACTGAGGTGTATTTGCTTTTATACCCCTCAGTAGGGATAATGGTAAAGTTACACTAGCATCTAAGTTTTCTAACTTATATTTTCAGGGTGAAACAGTGAGTGGCATCAAAGTATACTGGTACAATGATCTGAAGAAAGTACCAAAGGCTTTCTCTTGGTACATCGCTCATGAGTTTTTCGATGTGCTGCCCATCCATAAGTTTGAAGTAAGTAAGTAGTCAAAATAGTATATACTTAAATTTATTTTGTTTTATTGACTGAGAAATAATGTATTTGCCAACTATAAACTTATAGTAACAGAATTACTATTATCCTTTTAAATTGATCAGAATAAAAAAACAGACAATAGTAAATCTAACTTATTCATGCATATATTTTCCATATAGTAAGAAAATACAATTTGCAGAAAACAGAAAATGGTTGGCGTGAAATCCTTGTAGACATTGACGAAGCAGGAAAACTGTTCTACAGGATAGCAGTGAATGAAACTAACCCTGTCAAGATGCTGATCAGGCCTCCACTGAGTGACAGTAGCCGGACGGGGCTGGAGATCAGTGCCAGGGGGTTGGGAATAGCAAGGCAGCTGGCACAGAGGGTGGATGAGCACGGAGGCATAGCGCTCATTGCAGATTATGGACATGAGGGTGAAAAGAATGACACATTCAGGGTTTGTATATTTCATTTTGAGGTTGTAAAAATAGTAGTAGTCAAAAATATAACTATTTATGAGATAATATCAAATAATTTTCTAAAGGAAAAGTTTGTGTCACGGACGGGGCTCGAACCATCATAACATGCATATGCACATGATTTCACATGAAAGTCATGTGCTAATTCAGCTACTGTGACCAGTACATCATCATCCAAATTTTTCATGTAGTTTATAAATTGCTGGGACGGTAATGCCATCTATTGGCAGTATTCTGAACTGTCCAACCGAACAATGATGTTAAAATTGGCACCAAGTCTTTATGCACGGTGTTATAAAACTATTAGAAATTAATTCAAAAAAAGGATTTGTACTTTTCAGGCATTTCACAAACACAAAGTAGTAGACCCTCTGGAGAACCCTGGCACTGCAGACCTCACAGCTGACGTGGACTTCTCCCAGCTGAGGATAGCAGCCTCCATGACTCCTGGAGCACTGAACTATGCGCTAGTTCTGGGGCCTGTTAAACAGAAGGACTTTTTGGAACGTTCACAGGCTGAACTCAGATTGCAGGTATAGTTATTCTGTGATAACATACACACTGCTCCAAAAAATAAATCACATTACATCGTTAGCCTAAAGAGTTAGCCTATGTTCAGCACATAGGCCTCTCCCAGGCATAAGGGGGTCCATGTTTGGGCATAATAATAGGTCCACCCGTACTCATCCCTGGGTGCTCTGAGAAAAAAAACATTTTAAAATAGTGGCTCTGTGAGCTGTATACCTTGCGAGTGCAAACTTTTTTGCAAACAATTTTGCGGTGCACAGTAGCGCCTTCTACCTTACATTAATAACCAAGGTGCTCCATCAATCCCTATCTAGTAGGTAAAGGTTCCACTGGTAGAAACCTAAAAGTGACCAATTTGCTGCATTTTGACGAGCTATTCTGCTCATCACGCTGAAGATTCAGATTTTCACCAAATTTTTATAAGACCTACTTAAAGTTACTACCTTTCTAATAAAAATGAGCCATCGAAATCGGAGATATTCAGTAGCTTCCTTTTTGCCCTTTTTGGGGGATGTACCAATCAAAAATCCCCAACGACTAAAAATTCAAAAAATTTGTTTAACTTGTATACCAAATTTCGTCTAGATCGGTTGAGAAATGCGACCTGTAAAGGAGAACAGCCGAAGATCAGGACAGCGCGCGGGCTGACATACGAAAGCATTTTTGCCTAAGATGAAATGGATACGCTTCGCACTCGCTTGGTCAATCAACCTGATTTAAATTAGCCAACCCTGCGGGACAAGACACCCAACCAGGGACTATATTTTGAGCTTTGTGTTGCAAAGTATCTGACAATAGTCTTAATTTACTTTTCTTGGGCCCTGTACTTAATTACCTCCTCATTTATTTTTCAGGTACTAATGGACAATGCAACATCAGATGAAGACAGAGAAAAGATTAAAAGCGCATATGAAATGCTAGTCGATCCTAAGAAAATGGGAGAGAGGTTCAAGTTTATGGCATTTTATCCATCGTCCGTCAGTTCTATCATAGAGAAATATCCGCCACTCGGCTTTTCGAAACCACAGGAATATAAGCCAGAATCATAGTTTTATGAATTTTAGAATATGTATTTACTTTAGCAATTAAATTATTTCCTCCACCTTTTGCCTCTCAATCTTTAATCAAAACTACCTTGTTTGTTGTAGCATTGTTTGAGAAAGGATGCTCAGTGATACTTTTAGCGCTAGTATTTCCGTGTCACGTTTGGCGTGTTGATGCAAGGACACTCAGCTGGCAGAGCACTACACCATCGCCTCCAAGCCAGTCAGTCAGTGTCGTCCAAGACTCAATCAAATAATTTATTCACTTAAGTTTCGGGTACTTGTCCAGGATATTATGGACAGGGAAAGAAACATAAATTGTATTGTTACATTAAAACCCAGACCAAACATATTTTATAACCGTCTTGTAATGTTTGGCGTATGTTTGGCTCCATTTCTTGTCAATTCTCTCTATGCCACTGAATCCCTCCACTATATGGTACTCATCATCAGCCTTATGCCCTCGAAAGACCAAGGCTTCTAATTTATTACACCCTCAGAGTAAATATTACTACCAAAGAGCATATTATAATCACTACATATACTAAATTTTAATTACTACGGTATATCAACAGTCAATGAAATGTGTATATTGCAGTACATACTCGCGTCTACAGTATATTGTAATATCTACTATGACATTACACCCCTCTTTTTGAGTAGGTAGGGGTTTTCTTAAAAATAATATAGCTGGATGTATTATAGCTATTAGTGTCATCTAGAGTAAATAAAAGAAACAGGGATAGCTGAGGCAATTTTAACATAATGTCAGCTACCCGCCAATAGGTGGCGCTTTGTAGAATGGTATACGAAGAGGTAAAGGTTATCCTATCCTCACTTGAAAGTATACAGATAATGCAAACGAATCTCTGTTTATTTTACCGGTAAACCGTACGCTCGATCTATTTTACTAATATTTGTTTCCATCACTAGCTTTCTGTCGGTCATCGTTCATCGATGGACGTTCTTTCGTATTTATTTTCAATAAAAAATCCTAATTTATGTTTTTGTCTGGTGTAATTACTGAATATACTGAATTTTAATTAATTTTGTTTTACTCCGGTCATATTGTGTCTTAATTAGTCACAGTTCCGCTGACTTGTTATATGTTTGATTGCGTTGTGATGAAATGTCAAAATTTTCGTGGATTGGTGCCAATGATCCAATATTTTTTTTAGAGTGAAAATCTGTGATGAAAGTGAATTATAACTTTTCACAATCAAGGAAGTAGAACTTCATCCGTTTCAGTAATAAGTTGATTGTAGGTGTCTCGTGACGGTGCATGATTTGACGCATTTCGCGAAAGTGAAGGTAAGCCGATTTCTTTTGTTGTGATTACACGCCCGCTAGTCGCGCGTGCTAATCGTCGTTTTTCCAGATCAGCATTACGTACGATTTCACTTCTCACGTTTCATCAATGTAATATCTAATAGGGGAGTACCTCATGTCTGAACATACTTGATGTTTGTTCATCGAGATTACTCCATAATTTTCTTGCAAAAGATATTATGTACAACCCCTTTTGGTCAGGAAATTTAGTTTTTAAAACAGAAATTATTCCAATAAGCATTTCTTAGTCATTTATATAAAACTCAAGATATAGGTATGCCTCAGTACAGTATGTAAGCGATTGCTGTAAAGTGTATGTACACCATCAAAAAGAAAACTGATAAAGAATCACATATGAAGGAAGATATAGTAAGAAGAAAGAAAGAAAATACATTTATTCAACACAAACAAAAATAAAAGATACAAATAATTAGAAAAATTAAGTAGGAACAATAGAAAAGAAAAACAAAGAAAAGGTAAAAGTAGATAATTAAAGTGGTGATGAATGGGCCTTAACTCAGCATTAGGCTGTTTGCCGAAGGCACGCAGCGCTGGTATTCAGCTAAAGCCCAGAGGGAGCGGAAAAAATAAACATAAGAGTATAAAAAATGAAATTAAATATGAATACATTTATAAATATACACACACATATATATATATATATAATAATTATTATTATTATTACATATAAGTAATTTAAATAAACATAGATAAATAAATAAATAAATAAAAAAGTATATATAAAATATAGCAACGACAAAGAAATAAAATAATGTAGTCTCTGAATGGTGTCAAATAACTGACGAAGAAAGTGTCGTCAAAATTGCGTAAGAGTACCGCTGACTATTAAGAATACCACACACGTGGGTAGCAGCGAAATAACCTCTACTATTACGTGCAACTAATAAGTGAGAAGAATTTCAAGGAAAAATAATAATAATAATAATAAGTATATATATATATATCACAAAAACGATATGTCTATATTAATATTGCCATGCTGCCTCTGCTCATCAATTAAATATAGCCTGAGTTTACGCCTAAAAGAGTATAAATTTCTTAGCCCCTGGATTGGTGGCGGCAGATTATTCCAACACTTTGTCGCAACATAGCGGAAGCAACCTTTGAAAGACGTAGTACGGTGCTGTGGTATTGACAACTGTTGAGAGCCATGCCTACTAGAATATTTCTTGCTATCAGATAACCACTTTATCTTGTCGTACAAATATGAGGGATCCTGGTAACTTACGACACCAAAAAGCAGGCATGCCAGGTGAAACTTGCGACGAGATTTCATTTTCAAAATGTAATGCCGATTTAAAAAAGGAGTAACGTGACTTCGCGGTGGTATTGAAAAACAAAATCTCGCACAGGCGTTCTGTACACGCTGAACTAAACGCTCAGTTTGTGATAGCAGACGGGGACCATACACTGTGTCAGCATAATTCAACTTGGACAGCACGAGGGATTTGATAAGTTGTATGCGAAGTTCTTCAGAGAGGTATGGTCTTAGCTTGTATATTGTCTTAAGCCTATAGAAACAATTTTGGACGGATTCAGCTATATGATTTTCGAACCTTAGTTCAGCATCAACATTCAAACCCAGGTTACGCGCCTCTTAGACCCGATCTATTTTTTCACCCATCAGTGATAAGTTAACGTTCGTTGATAATGAAGCTAACTGATGTTTACTACCCAAAATCATAAATTTTGTTTTATTAGGATTGAGCAAAAGGCAGTTATTTTCAGACCACGTGGCCAGCCTATGCAGGTCTTCGTTAAGATCATGTATGGCACCATCAATGTCCTTTGGATGAAAAGGTATATACACCTGTATATCATCTGCGTAAATGTGATATTTACATTTTTGTAAGCATTTGATGATATCGGCACTGTATAAAATGAAAAGAATTGGGCCTAGAATTGAACCTTGAGGAACGCCTCTCTTTACGGCTGTGAGGGAAGAGGATAGCGACACACCTGAATTTACATGAATTTCTACGTACTGGTGACGGTTAGAAAGATAGCTATCAAACCACTTAAGCGCAGCGGAGTCGAACCCATATAAACTAAGCTTAGAAAGAAGTAGCGCGGTGTTAATAGCGTCGAAAGCGCGAGAAAAGTCTAACAACACTAACAATGTGCACATACCCTCATCCTGATATGCCAAGATATTATCGGTGACGTCCAACAAAGCAGTAGACGTACTTTTACCCTTCCTGAATCCAGACTGGACCTCGGGGAGAATTTTATTGTCCTCAATGAATTCTGTTAATTGCTTGCAAACGACTTTCTCTACAATTTTAGAAATGCATGGAAGAATACTAATGGGCCTGAGGTCTTTAACAAGTATTGGGTTATTAATCTTAGGCAAAGGACGAACTATTGCTATTTTCCATTGATCTGGAAATATTGAAGTGGCAATTGAGGTATTCACTATCGCAGTCAAAGCCTCTAAAGCATGAGGCAAGGTCATCAATAACATATGCAGTGATATATGAACAAAGCCTTCCGCATTAGACTTAAGATCTTTGATTATTTTAAAAATGTTATTAGAACTAGTAGCTTTTATAGTGAAAACGACGTTACTATTAAATTAACTGAACTCAAAATAAGTGAGCTGCGATAACGTTACCTCCGTTTTACCCGGGACATTCAAAAAATGGTTGTTTGAGATATGTGGCTCAAGAGTGTTTGTTTATGTCTGTGTTGCCCAAAACAGGTAAAAAACAATAACATCACAAACCTGCTATGCCAGTGTACTAATTAAATAAAACCCCTAACTTTAAGGAAAACTTCCTTGCCATTTTTTTAATCTTTCTGTAGGTATTTGATATTCAGTTAGGTATAGACATTAATGACTTGCGGAAATGTTAGTAAAACCATGCCATTTACTTATTTCATATCTGACATGTTGGTGTGGGATAGGGTTAGGGTGTTATTATTATCTACATAACAATATGTTTAGGGGCTTTATAATCATGCCTTGCTAAGTAATTTGTATCTAAGAATGCAAAACCTTTGTTATTATTATCTTCAATAACTGAAGGATGCATTTTTTAGGTAGGAATGTACATTACAGCCCATCGGTTTTAGGGGGGACGGGTAGAACACAACCCTTATGAAGAATAAGGCAGGAGCTTTCTTTGCTCTCGCCTAACCCTTTTAACCTACCAAAGCCAAGTCAGACCCACCCTGTATTAATTTTAGGGACTGTATTTCTACACAAAAAAAACAATGACTAACCTACCACTAGCCTTCTAATCTACCACGGCCAAGTCGGACCCATATATATATGGACTATATATATGGGGGATATTTCTAGGTAAGTTGGATAGCCCCTGAATTAGCACTCAGTTTAATTTAAAGATGCAACATAGTATGGGGGTGTTTAACCCCTCCCCCTATCCTCCCTAAGGGGGGTCCGCAACTTTCTGACGGGGTGTGGGTGTTTGCTACCCACCCCAACCCCCTCCCCCCCCCCAGAATCGATGGGCGACAACTTAGCTAAATAGATAGCTAAATAGATGCAAAATTGATTACATCAAATCTTAACATAATATAAACAAACTATTTATAGAAAAATTCAAGGTTTAATTTGAAGGTGAAATTTGTTTCTGATATTCAACAATGAGAAACATGCCAAAAATAGAATCAGATATTAAGAATTAGTAATAATTATTATTGTTATATATTTTTGTGGGCCGGTCACATTTCCTGAAGAACCAATAACGAGTTAAACAAGCTCTGTAGTGAAGAACGCATTTAATCAAACGTAGTGTAGGAAGCCCTGTGGCCAGGTGGAGTGACAACTTGTGAAAAGCGGCTGGCAGAAACTGGATGTGGAGAGCTGAAGACCGAGCTCACTGGCATAGGTTAGGAAAGCCATACATCCAGTAGTGGACATGTATAGGCTGAACATAAGCATGATGACCAGAATAAAGTTTACCCATGTTAACAATAGGCTATTTGACTTATTCTAGAAAATCAATTACTTAGTTATTACAAGTACCTAATACACATTATATTTTTATTTTCTCGTAAACTGCCATAACTTCAGTAAAAAAAAAAACATTTTTTTTTTTTAAATTACTTCCACTAAAACACTCATTCTGTCATGGCGGTGGTCATGACATCACATGCAAGTAAACAACAAGGGGTTGCTACGGGTTACTCTAGTAAAATAGATTGTGTTTTCAGGAAGTGAAACAAAAATTACGTCACGAGGCCTACAGTTAAATATTAGTTTATTATTTACTCAAAGTAATAATAAACTAATATATAATTAGACATACTTTTAGGATGACAGCAATCCCGGATATATTTACTAACACTCAAATTTGTGTCATATATATGTACAAAGATCCACATATTTTAGTATTATCAAGAACTATAAAGCCTACCTAACTACATATGAATAGGTCTTACTTGCATTATTCTTTGAATGGTTGTTATTGAAGACTTATCCAGTCCATTGTTTCAAGTATGTATTGTTTGGAGGACCAAAGATTAGGCAATCAGTCATTACCTAAAGTGGTAACTTACCTACCAGCAGATGAATAATGCCCTAAGGCATGTTTTTAGGCCATACTGGCAGGTCGCTCGCCTGATGGTAAGTGTCACACCTATAACAGTTGCATTGCCACCCACAACTTTGGTTGCAAAATCTTGCATGTCACTGCACTTGTCACCCTGAGACATTGTGTTTTAAGTCTCATTGTTACACTACACTATTTAATGACTACTGAAATTTCCAGACACAAACTTCTATGAATAAAAAGTCCATACAGGGTTGGCCAAAAAATGGGACACGTCTGGACCAATACCATTCAAATGGTATAACCCTACATGGGGAAGGCCTTGGCCCAGCTGTGGGATAGGATAGGCATAAAAAAAAATAAAAATAATTGTGAACTATTATGTTTACTTACAATCATACACACACACACACACACACACATTTATCAACATACCACAACTATTGACTACCTGTTAAGCTTTTGTTATGAGTCTGAATTATAAGATAAGATCAAGAAACATGACCTTCCTCAATACCTCATCGGCAGATTAATACAACCACAAAGAAATTAATGACAATGAAATGCCAATGAAGGACTGTACAGTTTTATTTCAAAAATTACTCACAAAACTAATACACACAAACATTTGCACATGAACCCGGTGTTATTGGATTGCAAAGCGCACATAATATTACCACAGAAAAAATAAAAGTACTCCATGATATTACCTACTGCTTGTCCATCATCTCTGGCATTGCTCATACATACCTACTGGTCGCACATGTTACAACAAGTTAAAACCGGAACCAGACAGATATCCTTAAATCTGACCTCCACAGTACTATTACTTATTCTGTGCCTCTGTATCTGATAAAAGCATGCCGTCACCAATAGGTGACGGCATGCTTTTATCAGATACGAATACGGATACGGATGCAAAATTAAAACCTAGTATGACAACATGAGAGAGGTCTACGGCCAGCAGTGGACTGATATAGGCTGATTATGATGACAACATGATGCAGCGACGCAGAAAGAGAGTTCTGCAGCCTGCAGAATCCAAATGACATAAAGCATCGCATTCACTAGGCGACAAATGGCCCGCGAGATATGTCGCTAGACATCTTACCTCGCGTCATTTTTCGCCCAAAAGAGCGTGAGGCAAGATGTCAGTCGACATTGCCCGACTCCGCCCGACATCTCTACACTAGCGACACGTGTCGAGGGACATTTGTCGCCTAGTGAATACGATCCTTACAAGCTCTCATCGAATTGTTGTATACAGTGGAAAATTGGTACTGGCTCTGAAGGGAAAGTACCTACCCTCAATTTAAACCTAGCAAAGTTTACTCAAAAGAGTCATTGTTCATTTTTAAGTAAGTAAATTACAAACAATCATTTTGTAAAGTTGCTTACCTCAGCCGGGAATAGAATCGGCCCAAATGCTAAATAATAACATCCCGTATTTTTATGGCACCAATCGATAGAATCGATCATAACGATCATCATCAGCCTATATCTCTCCACTGGTGGATGTAAGCCTCTCCTAATACACGCCACTGAGCTCGGTCTTCAGCTTCAGCATAAGGATCAACTCTAACCACCTGCGCATACAACTACACAAAAGTAACGTACCTAGCTACTACTGGAATACCGGTTAATACCTCTTTTTATGCTCAAGTAAACAAACATTAAAAACAAACATCATCATCAATGGTCATTAACATTAGTAAGTAGACATTGCATCTTAAAGTAAGGGTTGGTCGTAAAATATAACAAAAAAATATTAATTCAATGGGCCAAAGGCCCTAGGGGTCTATTATTGGAGTCTAGCTGACTCCAGACAAAGTCTAAGTATTAATTATTACCATCAAATCGATTGTTGATGGTAATAATTAATACTGTTCTACTATGATTAAGATCCGCGCACGTGTTGTGATAACATGCTCAATAATTTCGCTTGAAACAGTGCAGACAAAGATGCGTGAGAAATTTCTGAGCATGGCTTTCACAGTACCATAATAGGTACTTATTTGGAAAAGCAGTAGCAGTGGACTATTGCGTATTGCACAAGAGCTTCATTGCCTGGTGACTTCAAAAAACACTGATTAGGTAGGTACTCCTCTAAGGAAACAAAAAAGTTTATTGTCATAAACCCCAAAGTAGTGTGGTAAGCAACAGGCTCGAAATGGTGTCCGAGCCTGAGTTACCTTTGTTTCAATCAACTATCGAGACACATCATTATTATTATATCGATCGGATAAAGACTGTCCTATCAATTTCCGCCACTTGATTAATTACTCCCACTGGCTCTAAATTGAAGAGATAAAGTATTGAAACACATATTATGCAATTCTCGCATCATTTGTGTTTCAAATCATTTGTACAAGTTTTGAACAAATAAATGATGCCTTATGATGTCCAGTGCAAATTCACTGAAACCAAGGTAGAGGAATTGTCATCATTAATTCAAATTAAAAATAAGGATATAAATTAGATATCTACTTTTACTTTTGTAAATGTAGTGGTTTAAATTCGATTGTTCACGCTCTGCCAAGTAGTCTGCTGACTTGTGGACCGTAACTTACTTACGTAAACTTCTCACACATGCTCCTGGCTTTTATATTATGAAATTGAGGTGACGAATTTGTCATTCTACTTTCCAGAGAATAGTTTTTTATATGACAGAGCCTGCAGATCTTTGTTTTATTTAACAAGGCACCAAGTGGTAAAAAAGGAGAGTAACAACGATAACGTGTATTGAGAACGATAAACCTATGAGTGTTCCCCACCAAACCATATTTTAAACTATTGGTGGAGAAAACAAGAGAACTGTTTTTTTAATTCTCATAATCTTGTGGGTAGGGTAACAATAATTATCCCTTCAAATAATAATCTCTTATTATTGTTATTACTTGGTGGTTCACGAAATAGAAAAAAGAAGTGGAGGAGCAAATTGTGCGGGTGACCTGTGCCACAGTTGTGCACAGGAAATCATAACTTGCGTACTAATATTTCGTAGGTATAAATAAAATGAACTCTATGTAGCAGTCGTTAACTCGTTATTACACGTATTCCCAAAAAAAGGACTGTAATGTTTTTAGGATTCATGTATGTTTGTTTGTATGTATGTGAGTTTCTTTATTTCACCATAACTTTTTAATGTCTGAACAGATTTAGACAAATGGGGTATCGTTAGAATCCTTACAACAGTTTTCTTTTAATTTCAATTTGTTGGCAAGGCAGTATGGCTCCAAAATCAAATGAGAAAAAAATGTGTTTTCATGAATACAATATTGGTATCAAATTGAAGGCCTTGATGAGCCCATTCCAACAATATATAACTTATTGGCAGGGTACGCGTGTTTTTTTAGCTTTTAAGCAAATTATTTTCAAATTTGATTCATAATCTTAAATTATCTCAGTAACACACTCCCAATTACAAGAAGGGTTTGTTAGTAGTGCAGAATGCAGAATAGGACTAAAGATTTATTTGCGTAAGTTTGGCGACAGCAGTTCCAATGTACGTGGTGTATAGTGTACCACTTCCACTTGTTTTTTCTATTTCGTGGGTGGGTAAATATTCTTTATCTCTAATTACGCCCTAGCATCCCTGGTTTGTTTACTGAGTTTCCCTTGTTTCAGGGTATATGACCGGAGATGAGTTCGCCGCCGCCGGTGCAGTTGGAGGTGGAAGTAGTAGATGAGCCCATGGAGGAAGATGCCACGGAGATGAAGCCGACTGACAGGTGAGCTTCCTTCATTAGTTCATTTTTTTGTAGATTCCAAAATTCCTCAATCAAAACAAACCTTAACCAATAGAGTAGGAGAGTTTTGTTAAGTTAAACTACGAAAAGTACAGAATCGAACATTGAAGTAATATAGGTACATAGTACGTTTAAAATAATAACCCTCTTTTGCCGTAGGGGCTAGCTACGGCAAAAGAGGGTTATTGTTTTAAACGTACTAACAACTAACGTACAAGGGTAACAAAAAAAAGTGTAATGTTTTTAGGATTCATGTATGTTTGTTTGTATGGATGTATGTTTGTATGTGAGTTTCTTTAATCTACCATAACTTTTAAATGCCTGAACAGATTAAGACGTATGGGGTATCGTTAGAATCCTTACATCACCCCGAATAACATAGGCTATATCTATATTTTTTAAAGTACATTGTATCAATATCGCACCATTTTCAAAGGCGAAAAAACTTAGTATTTACAATATGGGTATCAAATTGAAGGCCTTGATAAGCACATTCCAACAGTGTATAATTTATTGGAATAAGTTATTTTTTGGCAGGGCAGGCGTGTTTTTTTAGCTTTTAAGATAGTTATTACGTATCAATGTGTATGTTTAATCGTGCGTCTACGTCACCCTTCGCATTTCTCCAGTCTGATAAGTTAATTTTAGACATAATTTAAAAACCCCGAACAAACAGTTAAAACCATCTTGTAATGTTGAAAGCTTAATTTCAAAGTTGCTCGATGTCACAGATCTCCTCGGTTCAGATCTTCATATACTACTCATCTTTATCATCATCATCAGCCCGTATTCGTCCACTGCTGGACGTGGGCCTATCCTTGTGAACGCCACTGAGCTCGATCTTCGGCTCTCCTCATCCAATCGCTGCCAGCCGCCTTTCGGCGCCCTACTGTCTAAACGTGGTCTACACTCTAGAACTCGTTTTCCCCAAAGGTTGTCGGTTCTTCAACCTATGTGACTGGCCCATTGCCACTTCAGCTTGCAAATTCTTTGAGCTATGTTGGTTACCTTGGTTCTCTGCCGGATCTCCCGTTTTGGATGCGATCCCTTAGAGCTTAGAGAAACTCCAAGAATAGCTCTCTCCATGGCTCGCTGAGTAACTTCAAACTTGTGAACCAATCGCACTGTGAGTGTCCACATTTCGGCTCCGTACGTCATAAGGTCACACACATCCTCATATATTATGCAAAAGAATGCTTTAAAAACAGAACATTCGAGCGAAAACTCAATGTTTCTAGCTCCGAGATGCCTGCTGCTAAAGAAAGAGTGATCACAGATGAATATCTTGGAAACGGCTGCACCGATTTGTTCTGTACAAAGCTAAACCATCCCTACCAACAACCCTTGCGCCGTCTCATTTTTTAGGACCTAAAAGTTGAGACGACAAGGGTTTCACGAAAATAACATTCAATGTAAGATTGATAAGAAAATTCGGCAAATCGGTTAGAATTTTGTTTACCCCGAAAACTAGACTTTTACATTTATATGCGGAATCTGTGCCTGGCAGACTATCAAGCCGCATAGTTTATGCACAAAGTTCATCCACCTCTAAGAAATAGCAAAACATTAATCTATGCGGAAAATAGTTTAATATCTGATTAGCATCACAATATTGTTAACATTGTTTATGTATTTCTAGTGACATGCAGTTATGTTATCAATTGTTTGGCAACATTATCTTTGGGAATTTAATGTTTCATCGTTATTTTTTAAGAAACTACGAAGTACATGCTTTATCTTGATTATTGTAAGGCAACACACGGCGTCGTCGTTCGCATTTTTTGCTGCGAGATTTTTATTTTCGGTTTATAAAAACTGGTTTATTAAAAGCGTTATCTGTGCCCGCGGCTTTGCCCGCATGGTCATTTTTCTGGGATCTAAGGAACCTGTGTTATTTCAGAACCAAAAGTACCAGTATCATCACTCAAACATCAGTATCAAACTTCGTTCAGAAGTAAAATGGTTTTTATCGATTGCTCAACGTCACGTAAAAACTACTGGGCTGATTGCGATGCGGTTTTCACTGATAGATAGCTTAGGATTTGACTTAAAAACTGGGGTACTTGGTATTTTAATCCGATGATTAGATGCCAGGCAACGGCACGGCTGAACGAATTTTGAAGAAATTTAGTATATGGTACTTTATAGGTACTTTTGGTTCTGGAATAACACGTTGGTCTACTTTTAAATGAAATGACCACGCGGGCAAAGCCGCGAGCACAGCTAGTTTTCAGAATAAGAGATATTGCGTATAGGTCCAATGTCGACTATATCTTTTTATATATAAGTCACTAGCTGTGCCCGCGGCTTCGCACGCGTGGTCAAGAAGTTACTCTATGTGCTATTCTAAGACCTAAAATACCAGTATACCAACATTTGATCAAAATTCCTTCAGCCGTCAAAAAGTTCTTTATCGATTGCTCGGCTTCTAATCATCAGATTGAGATACCAAGTACCCCAGTTTTTAAGTCAAACCCTAAGCTATCTAACAGTGAAAACCGCATCGCAATCGGTCCAGTCGTTTTTACGTGATGCTCGAACAAACATGCAGACAAACAAACAGACACGATTTTTAACTTATCTTATTCTTGTTCAGTAGCTTATTTTAAGTAACCTAGACCATTTTTTTTAATTATCTTCATTGTACAGACTTTTTCGTTCTTATTGCTTTATTATAAGTATAGATAGATAGATTATAAGTATAGATAGATAGATTATAAGTATAGATTATGAATTTCAAAGATAATAACATTGATTTACCACACTGGCATTGGGGGGGTATAACCATTAAGAATAGATCATCTGATGTTATCTATACTTATAATAAAACTGTCACGGGTCCCATTCTGTACATTGAAGATATTTTGAAATTTTCTTTTGGAGGGTACTCTATATTCAATACTGAAGCCAAAACTGTATATTATTTCATTTTTGTCTGTCTGTCTGTCTGTCTGTCTGTACCTTGGCTAGGCATCACGCCGAAACTACTGAATGAATTCTAATGAAACTTTGTATGATTTGAGTTCATACTACGAGGTAAGACGTTGGATACATTTTATCCTGACAAATAAAAGGGTTTCCGCAATATAGGGGTTGAAAGTTATTTAAAAGAACACGTATCACGCTGAAACTACTAGACGGTTTTTTATGCAAATTGACACAGTCATATATATATATATATACTTATAATAAAGCAATAGGTACGAAAAAGGCTGTAAAAAGAAGATAAATAAAAAAATGCTCTTGGGTGCTTAAAAAGGGTATTGCACACTTTTTTTTTAATCGTGTCGCTCTGTCTGTTTGTCTGTATGTTTGTTTGTTCACGCATCACGTAAAAACTATTGGACCGATTGCAATGCGGTTTTCATTGTTAGGGTTTGAATTAAAAACTGCTGTAAATGGTATCTCAATCTGGTGAGTTAGAAGCCAAGCAATTGATAAAAGTATTTTTGACGGCTAAATAAATTTTGATCAAATGTTGGTCCTGGAATAGCATATTATAGTACTTTGAACCTAAAGAAAAGACCACGCGTGCGAAGCCCGGGTACAGCTAGTCTATAATATAAGCCAATAACCCGGTTGTTAATCTATAGCATTATTATCTCTATTTTTCTCTATAAACTCTTATCAAAAGTGAGCAATCGGAAAAATGTTTTTCAGTTATTGATTTACGACAAGTCGAAAAGTACGCGTCACAATTCTCTCTTCATTTTGAATCTCGATTTTTTAAGAGCAATTTTTATTATACAAAAAAATTGGATGTGTTAATTTTTTACTGCGAAATAAAAAAAAGTGTTTTTTTTTGTGTTTTTATAAAACCAAGTACACAATAGCACATAGAGGACAGGACAATTTTTTTATTTTTTTTTAATAAAATAAAGTAAAAAAATAAAAAAATAGGGACTTAAGATTTACACCATTATAAATTTGTGAAAATGTTGCTAACTGAAATACTGAGAGTGTTTTGTTGTAACCAAGATGAGGAGAAGAAGAAAAGTTCAAGATATGAAATGGATTTGGCTGCTGTGGAGCACATAAAGTAAGAGTTACACATGTTTGTTGCTTTATAACCCCTTACCGTAAAAGAGGGGGTGTTATAAGTTTAACTTGTGTATCTATTTGTGTGTCTGTCTGTGGCATCGTAGCTCCCAAACGAATGGACCGATTATGATGCGTTTTTTTCTGTTTGAAAGCTGATTTGATCGAGATTGTTCTTAGCTATAATTTTTGCCAAATTTTAATATAACTTGTTCAAATGATTTTGAGACGCTAGAGTTCAGATTTGGAAGATTATAATGTCATGAGCTTATTGGAGCTTTCATAAAACTTTCTTTAATAGTTTTGTTAAGCTTGAATTCTTGGCAAATAATGAAACTAAGGTATATACATTCGACAGCCTATATCTGTCCACTGCTAGACGTAGGCCTCTCTTAATGCACGACACTGAGCTCGGTCTTCAGCTCCCCTCATCCATTCTGTTCCAGCCGCTTTTCGCAGGTCGTCACTCCACCTGGCCACAGGACTTCCAACACTACGTTTGCTTAAACGTTGTCTCCACTCCAAAACTCGTCTACCCCAACGGTTATCGGCTCTTCTGAAAATGTAACCAGCCCACTGACACTTAAGCTTGCTTATCCTAAGAGCTATGTCGGTCACCTTGGTTCTCAGTCGGATATCTCATCGAACTTCACGATACATTAATTTTTAGTTCAACTATAGAATAACGCAGGTGCAGTTAAGAATAGTTGTCTGTCTGCAGTTATATTCTGACCGAGACTGAAAGAAATGAGAGCAGCATGTGTTCCTAACGCGTGAACGACGAAAATAATATTTTTGAAACACAAATATCTCTGAAAGTATTATATTTTTTATTTCTTTATAGAACCATTTTTGTTTCTTATTTTATTTCCTATCGATTGACAATAGTTTCAAGTATGGCCATAAAAACGTTATTTTTTTTTCAAACTTAGGTTTGCCAATAAAACATGCTCTATGGAATTCGTTTGAAAACTGTTACGAGTTTATTCCACTTCCTACAAATGTAAAAGTTTGTGTTCTTAATAACTGCACCAACGAACGAAAATTTGTATTATTCCGATACTCGTAACATGGTTTTTGACAGCTAAAATGGCCTTTGTATCGCAAGCGTTTATGTATGTTTGTTATAGCAACGAAACAGAATTTAGTTGAAAATTGGTTTTGATCCCGGAAAATTGTACAAGCCTATTTAAAAATATACTATGTATGTCCAATTCTCTTGCCACAAAAGGGACATTGCGTGACGGCAGTGAACTGAAATCCACAATTCAACATTGAACCTTGACCTTCAAGTCTCGGCTCACTGTAGGCACATTACAAGCAGTAGGTATCATAAATTTTGCTAAATTAAGATTGTAGGTAATAAAATCTACAATCGATTAAACTTTAATACAGACCATTAAAATTAACTTATTATATATTTCGCGCATAAACATTTATTTCGCGTAACATTGTGTTTTATCAAAATCAGCCTATTACGTTCCCAAAGCTGGGCCGTCTCTCAGAGACTATAGCTCTCTCTGAAGGAAGTCGGATTAAGAGAATAATTATCCAATAATGTCCATGCGGTGTAAGACCACCCGTTCTCAACCCGAGGGTATGCGAGATTTTGACTGTGAGAACCAGCTAAGAAGAACTGACTGTAGCGGGACTGAGAGTAACGGCTGCTAGCACATGCTACACAAACGTCCCTCCGATAGTGACTAAGGCCACATAAGGCCAATTGTGTGCGTTGCACCTAATTTATGCGGTGCACGCCAGAGTAACTGGTACCTAATCTACCCACTTTGAATTAGATCTATGCTCGTACCGTTTTTTGTATGCTTCTCCAATCCCCTTTAGTTATATTATCAGAAGCAACAACCAGTTCAAGCCCTTTAAAGATTAGCGGCATGTAGAGGGCGAGTGTTAAATACGCACAATTTAATTATATATCAATTAACTTAAATGAGACTATGTTGGTTACAATACAATGTTATCATAATGAATACAATAAACGTATCTCATCTTATAAATGCCTACTAACAATTCCATTGTTATTATTTGAATAACCATAATGGGCTAGTTACATCTCTCGAAGAACCGACAAGACAACCGTTGTGGTATAACGTATACGTAGTGTAGGGCGCCCGCCGCATTATGGGTAACTCAAAAATCGGTACTTAACTGTTTAGTACCTTAATATTTTATTCTGAAACTAGCTGATGCCCGTGGATTCGCACGTGTGGTCATTTCTGTAGGTTAAAAGTACTCTTTGTGCTATTCCAAGACCTAAAATACCAACATACCAACATTTGATCAAAATTTAATCAGCCGTCAAAAATATTTTTATCGATTGCTCGGCTTCTACTCATCGGATTGAGATATAAAGTACCCCAGTTTTTAAGTCAAAACATAAGCTATCCAACAGTGAAAACCGGTCCAGTAGTTTTTATGTACCCTAGACCAGTTTTTTTTTAAATTATCTTCTTTGTACAGACTTTTTCGTTCCTATTGCTTTATTATAAGTATAGATATTGCAAAAATCAAGTTCAATGTAGCTTGTTAAAATACAAAACAAAATTTAAAAAAAAACATGATTTTCGTATTTTTTTGGTTTTTTATTCTGAAAAAAATATTTAAAAAAGTATTTTTCGCCATAATCACAATTGGTTTAAATATGCGCAACTTTTTATTTTCCCCTTGTACAAAGGACTATATAATATAAGGTATCCAATTCAATAAAAATCTCAACTTCGGGAGACACCGATAACATAAAAACCTCTCATTCAAAACAGAAGTTATGAAAAAAGTGTTGCCGTTAAAAAATGCGTATTTTTGTCTATTTGGATTAATTATTAAAGATATAATGGAACTAAAAAATTGCAAATTTACACGCTTTTCAAAATGTATAACATCTATACACTTTAATTACAATTAATAAAAAGAATTGACATCCAATTTAAAAAAGCACTATCGTGAAAAAAGTTATGTTAATGAGTTAAGTTTCAATATATTTCTTTACAATCATGAAAAATACGAATAAATGTATTATATACAAAAGCCTGTTTATTCAACTGCATAAATATGGACTTTAATCAAAAATCCGCACTTTATTGGGCGGCCAGCTACTCCAGTGAGCAACTGAGCGCAGCAACTGGCTAACAGAACGTGCAAAAAAATAATGAGAAGTAGCTCGCCACGTTCTAGCTCATCCCGTCAACGGAGAAATGAAATGCATGATGCCTCCGACTGCATCTTATATTTCAAAATCAATAATATAAAAGCTTGTTCGACTCTTTTAGTTTTGTTCGTAGTCGCACTGTAGTTACATTTTTTAAATCTTTTTAGTTTCAAATCTTATCTCGAATGTTTTGATGTTAATAATCCTGATATTCTACTAATATTATAAATGCGCAAGTCTTTGTTCGTTTGTTTGTTACGCTTTCACGCCACGACTACTCAACCGATCATTATGAAATTTCGTACACATGTCGGGTACAGAAAATCTAGATCCCGATATCGGAGTTTTTTTTATCGATAATAACTAATTTATTATTTTTTGCCACTTCGTTGTCTAAGTGGCTGATGTCAAAGTAACAGATGTCAACCCTAGCCCAAGGTTACAAGGAAGGATTTTAAGAAATTTCCTTTATAAAGGAGTGACGAAGTGGCAAAAATGTACGCGGGCGAAGCTAAGGGTCACAGCTCGTTTATTTATATTTTCCAACAATATTGATACATCAGTTCTAATCTAATTGATCTAAGGATATTGACTGCATTCGACTGTTTATCCGTATCAAACAAAAGATTCAGTAATGCCAAGGTCTATATTATCGGGCAAACCGTGTTCGACTTCGGGAAAACGTTCATATCCACACTAAATGCTACCGACCGGTAGTTCGGCGCAAGTCTGTCGTAAAATTGACAACTCGTTTTTTTTTTGGTTTTGTGACTCGGATCTTAATTGGCTCCATACATAGTTTTGAATGAACTTTAACAATCTCGTTACTACAATATATTTAAATTTAGAGCACTTCTCGATTAGCTATCCTGTTGAAACTTTCATTGTAGCTCACAAGTCAACGACAATGCAAAAAAAAAACTTTTGTTTTATTTTTATTTAATTTCGAATTACCATTTAGGATCTATAACGATTTAAAGTTAGCAATCGAATTTATTAATTATGCGTAAATTTTCTTGTTACGTCTCTACTTGTGTTATGTCGTCATCATATTAAGTACTGAACTAAAACCGTAATTTTCACGAAATCGCGAGACCTAATCCGCGCTTTGGTAAAAATACGTTTTTCCTATAAGCGTATTGTCCGGAAACCTCTCGTGATTCGCGAAAAAGTGGGTTACGCGATAAAAGTATTTTATTGTAAATAGGCAAAATAATAGCACTTTTAGGAGTCAAAATTAACATCTCATGAACAAGGAGAAATACATATAATATTATAAAAAGGTCAAATCAATAAAAATTTAGGTAAATTAGGTATTCTTTGAGTTTGAAAAGGAAATTTCCCTTTTTGGCACAAAGTGTGGCCAAGCGAGTAAAGTTTGTCGCGACAATATCCTTTGAAAAATCACGAATATTGCCGAATAAAATCGGTATCGGTGAATGTGGCTTTAATACGGAAACTTGAAAGGAATCGGAACCTTTTCCCAGCAGCAGCTGTGGGCCTGTTTCAGTCATTGCAAGTTAAATAATAGAGTATTCTACTGTTTGTTTGTCTTATGAGGTAGTGCTGGCCTCGGTATCAGAGTTTGTCAGGCCGCCCGAGGGCCCCTGACGTGGCTTAACGACTGCTATTAATCAAAAACAACCGGGACCGACAGCATAACGTGCCATTCGAAGCACGGAACGATGGAATATTATTCTACTGATGATCACAAACAAGACAAATATATAAATATTTTTAATATTTCATGGTTTTAATAAAACTGTACTGAGGAGTTAAATCCCTGAGTTGAACGACAAAGTCTCTGCTTGATATCCACAATATTAATTTAAAATATGCTGATGCCCAAGACTCATGATTTAGATCAGGGCAGTAATAAGTACCCTTGCAGCATCATACTTATAAGATCGAAGGTTGAAATTATCAATATTTCATGAAGACTGAATTCGTGTGCGATGTCTCAAGAAGTTGTTGAAAAATCTATCGCAAGATTTGAAGCAAAGAAGTTTACAATAAAGTGAATCTCTATAAATCTGCTTACAAAAACACAACTGGATGATTACGGAGACGTGACTGATTACACGCGGATTTTATCGGCGCGTTGCGCGTACGCAGTACTGGTGACCCCACTAATGGAACTGTTGTGACTTCAGAAATGATTCCTACTAGTGCAGCTGATAGGTGGATAGCTTTTATAGTAATCAATTTGCCGGTGGGAGATGGTACTTTCCGGTGATATCATTCTGTAAGTCTTATTTGTTTAATTTAATGTAACATTTTTGTATTGAGAAGATCAGCTATTACATCAAGCATTGCCCCCGCGAAGTCGAGCTGGTCATCCTTTTCTCGTAACAACTTAAGCTTTGTTATACCTAGCGGCACGTAAGTCTAGCGGTGAACGAAACGTGTCGGGGATCTTGGCACAGTCAAAGTTTATATAATGTGTTAAAAAGTTTAATACTTTTTATCCCGAAAACTGACTGTGCCAAGATCCCCGCCACGTTTCGTTCACCGCTAGACTTACGTGCCGCTAGCTATACTGATGATAGCAAAACAAAAAAAGAAATGACGAGTGCGACTTGAACTCGCGTGGAGAGGGTTCCATACGATTAATATATTATCTTACAATATTGAGAGATTTACATGACTGCCTAAAAAGGAGTGTATTGTTATGTATGTATGTTTGTATGTGAGTTTCTTTATTCCACAATAACTTTTAAATGCCTGAACAGATTTAGACGTATGGTATGGGGTTAAAATCCTTAAATCCCCTGAGTAAAATAGTTTTTTTTTTGATAACATTCAATGTGGCGACAGTATGGCACTACAATCAAATTCGTATTTTTTTCTCAATTTACAATACGGGGTATCAAATTGAAG
The DNA here is from genome assembly GCA_946251855.1 of Alsophila aescularia. Lineage (NCBI taxonomy): Eukaryota > Metazoa > Arthropoda > Insecta > Lepidoptera > Geometridae > Alsophila > Alsophila aescularia. The sequence goes on from OX276381.1 coordinate 13,866,824, forward strand.
GCCTTGATAAGCACATTCCAACAGTATTTAATTCATTGGCTAAAGCTCTTGTTTGGCAGGGCAGGCGTATTTTTTTTAGCTTTTAAGCTAGTTATTTTAAGACCATAATAATATACTTCTGATAGGTTTTCCTAAAATCAATAATTATATTATTTTCAAAAAAAAAAAACTTCTGTTTATGTCCGCATCAAATAAACTCCGGTTTATGGGGTCAATTTTCATCTGTTTTTTTAAATAACTATAAAACTATTTATATTAAAATTATAAAAAAACTATATATTTGAGACCCTCAGAAAATGCTCTTTCTTTTGATATGTACAGTTTGCAATATTTTTTTATTTGCCCCCCTGCATGTGAACACCTTACTAAACATTTTTTTTTTTTACGTTTCATTTCCGTGTTTGGCACATAGAAATTGATATGGGTACCAAATTTCAACTTAATCAGTTCAGTAGATTTGGAGCAGATTGGCTGTGACCGACTTACAGACGGCAGACAGACACACGAGTGATCCAATAACCTATAAGGTTTCCTTTTTTCATTCGGACATACGGAACCCTACAAACGGCCAAGTGCGTATCGAACACGCATAGAGTACGCCTTCCGTAGCCAGGATCCTAAGTTATCCAACTATGAAAACCGCATTGCAATCGGTACAGTAGTTTTTACGTGATATGCTAACGCAGTTGGTCTAAGTTGGTCAACTATATCTCGTAAATGAGTAAATTATAAATAGCAGTGATATTTTGTTACTAATTTCGTATTAAGGCCAGGCTCCAAGGTTACATTTTCCCACTCCCCACTCTCCTGCCACCTCCCCTATACTCTGCCACCCGCTACCCGCAATAAGCACTGAAGTGCAAGCGTAACAAGGTTGATTGAATATCGCGAGCGCTGTTTGAACACACAATTTAGCTCGGAACTAAATGACGTATGTCTCAAAAGTTATTTATTTTATTGGCAGGCTAATAATTTAGTTATGTAAATTTTGTCTAAGCATTAGATAATAAAGTATATTTTCTTGCTGTGAGAATTATTTTACAGATAAAACTTGAAACATTGAGTACAAAAATTAAAATATTTCCGAAAATAACGTAACTTTTGATAAGTAAATGTATCGAATAAAAATTCTGTTTATCATGTTTTGTCTTAGTCTTAGAGAGACAAAAATCTGAAAAACATACATGTTAAGTTTCACATTTATCAGGTTTGTGGTTGACCCAGCATATTTGTGTAAAAGTCCTTAAAAAGCAGAGCCTGGTCTTAAGCGCTTGTACACTTAAATTTAGGCAAGGAAGTATTTGACAGCAGCTCTTGAACCTGGGACCTCAGGAATGCCGTTCCGTCGCTCTCACAATTTGCCCAGATCAAACGCTAACGCTTAGGAGTAATAAAGTTGAAAATCGTGTGGTGCCTTTAGAAACATCAAACTTTAATGCAAAAGTCAGCTTTGCTTTGAAGCTACGAGTGTTTACGTATAAGTTTGTTACGCAAACCGCTAGATGGCGGCACTGTCGCTTCCACGCTCGGCTGAATCGCGCAAGCGTTTGGTTACTGACATACGAGCAGGCGGCGGCAACATTTCAAATATATGGGAATTCTGTGCAAACCATTGTTGGTTCTTATTTTACCTACCTATACCTATAGGAGTGCTTAAATACAGTCCACGATTATACATGGTCATTCGGAGCCGGATTTTTGGCGAGAATTTGACCACTGGTTTGCGGTTTTTTGAGAGATCCCGGTGCTAGACGGAGAATCGCCGTTGAGGATCTCTGGCTCCTGGCAACAGGAAAGAGACACTACCACGGGAGCTAGAGTGAACACATCGCGCTACAGAGAGTGGACGCGAGCATCGACGAGTGAAGAACATCGCGCTGCAGTGAACGGGTGAACGGGTCAAATACGGCGAGTTACGACCCAACCGGAGGATCGATCAAGAGGACGGAGATCACCGCAAACAAAGGGAAGTTACAGTGATTGTTGAAGTTGTAAACTGGATTATAAACTGTGAGTACTTTAACTTTGAAATTATTAGCTAGGGAATGTGTTGGTAAAAAAGTGAACTTGTAAATTCGTTAAAGTGATAGCTAGGACTTGGAATAGTTTGCATAAAAAGTGACTGACGGGGAACCTATCGCCGATTATCTACCGGTTTATTTAATCCGAAACACTTGTAAAATTATCAGAAATCTATGCTATTGACTTAGAAAATTTTCGCTACAAAATTTTGAACTTTTATTTCTTCGAAAATGGAACTTGTCAAGGTACAAAATGACATCATACAACAAGTACAAAAGGCAAAAATTAACTTCAAGAAATGTCCTAAAGAAAGATTAACTAAGCAATACATAAATACACGGATACAAATTTTAGACAAGAAATGGGAAGAATTTACAAAGAATCACTATGAAATAGTCAAAAGCGAGGATTCGGAAAGTTGTAAATATTTAGAAAATGATCAATACAACGAGACGGAAGAGTTGTACTTACTTTTTAAAGCGGAACTACAAGAGATAGTCGACAGGCAACAAACACAACCTTCAACCAACGAGTATAGCAACGGGTCGGCACTGTCTGAGGATCATAAATCTTTCATCAAGCTTCCGAAGATTTCGATTCCGGTATTTTCCGGTCTGTACACTGACTGGATTAGTTTTAGGGACTTGTTTGTATCGCTCGTACACGATAATTGTTCTATTGCGGATGTACAAAAACTACATTATTTAAAGGGCCACCTTAGTGGAGAAGCTGAACAACTGATTGTACATATTCCCATAACTAATGACAATTACAAGCAGTGTTGGGCTTTGTTGGAACATCGGTATGACAATAAACAGTATTTGGCTAATTCTATATTAAAGCAGTTCTTTAGTCTCAAAGGTGTTTCAGCTGAGTCTTCCACTGCCATTAAGCAATTGTTAGACGGAACTACTAGTATGTTACAATGCCTTAGTAATATGGGAATTGACACGAAATCTTGGGATGTCATTGTTATATATATTGTAAGTGGGAAATTGGACAATGAATCGAGGAAGCAATGGGAAGCAAAAGTCAGCGAGTTGACTGTTCATTCAAACGAATTGCCCAACTTCCAACAATTTAAAGATTTTCTCGAGAAACGATTCCACTCCTTGAAGTTTTTGGATCCAAAATGTTCTAATTATAAAGGTAAACCTACATATCCCAGTACCAGCAATGTAAAGTCAGCAAATGTTGTTCAAGCCTTACATGTGTCGCAAAGTGCATGTACTTATTGTAAACGCGACCACAGAATAAGTAGCTGTAAAGAATTCATAAACCTAGATAGTTATAACAAGCGTAACTTTGTCCAACAGAACAAGCTTTGTTTCAACTGCTTAGCAAATAACCATTTAGCAAGTCACTGTCGTACCACAACTTCTTGCCAAATCTGCAAAAGGCGTCACCATTCATTACTCCACGCAACCAGCTCTCCTCAGCCAACAGTTAACAAGGATACACAGGATACTTCTACCACACTACCATTGAAGAATACCGCCGCAGCACACGTATCTCAGGTATCCTTCGAAAACCAGGAAGATGAATTACCAGCGAAGAGTAGTTTTGTATCACGGGGTTTAAGTCACTACTCTTTGTTACCTACAGCATTAGTAGATGCTAGGTCTGAAGTTGGATCGATACATCAGTTGCGAGCACTCATCGATCCAGCATCGCATCTCTCCTTTGTCACAGAGTCAACAGTTCAGTTGCTTAATCTGAAAAAGAAAGCAATTCGGGAAAACTTGTCAGGATTGGGTGGAGAACCGACTTTGGTAGCTAAATCAAAGGTCAATATTACACTGCATTCAACTCACAATCCCGATAAAGCAATCAATGTAGAGGCATACATTTTAGAAAAACTAACGGGACTATTACCACCACGAGCAGTATTCGTCGAGCCATGGCCCATTTTGGACGAAATCGAGTTGGCTGATCCGGAATTCAATGTTCCCAATAAAATCGATATTTTACTGGGATCCGATATATACGGCCATCTTCTGAAAGAAGGTTTGAGGAAATGTCCTTCTGGGTCACTGGTAGCTCAAGACACAGTATTTGGATGGGTTTTGACAGGCCGTAACAAATCTGGAGTTACACCAGGTAATACGGTTTCCATGCACGTTCGAGCGGACGACCTTCTCAAGTCGTTCTGGGAAATTGAAGATGAACCTAGAGCTATATCAAAGATCATGTCTGAAGAAGAGCAACGATGTGAGGAAATATTTGCAGCAACCACCAAACGGGATGAAAGTGGTCGGTACATCGTCAAACTGCCTTTTAAAAGCGAAGATCCAGCCTGTAAAAAGGGGCAATCACGGGATGTAGCGTTGAAGAGGTTCTTGTCTCTGGAGCGGAGACTGGAAAAAGGTCCAAGCCTGAAATCAGAATACAAGAAAACCTTTGATGAATATTTAGAGCTCAATCATATGCAACCAGTCACCGAAGAAAATAAGAATATAGGGGCTTACTTACCGTTTCATGCTGTCATTCGCGAGGATAAAACTACTACGAAAGTCCGTATTGTTTTTGATGCATCCTGTAAGGGTTCAAATGGAGTAAGTCTAAATGATGACTTAATGGTAGGACCGACCTTACAAGCGGAACTCCGGCATATCATAATGCGCTGGCGGCAACATCCTATCTGCTTCACCGCCGACATAGTCAAAATGTATCGGCAGGTACTCGTAGATGAAGACGACGCAGATTATCAACGAATTTTATGGCGTGAAAATATGACCGATGAAATTCGTGAATACAAATTGCTGCGAGTAACTTTTGGCACCTCTTCAGCGCCATATTTAGCTGTGAAATCATTAATACAGTTAGCTATAGATGATGGAGATAACTATCCACTGGCGGCTGAAAAGGTAAAAAGGGATTTTTACATGGATGACCTGATGTCAGGATGCCAAAATGAAGAAACAGCAATTGAAACTTACAAGCAGATGAAAGGATTACTAAAACAAGGCGGTTTTACTCTACAAAAATGGTATACCAATAATGAAAGGGTAGCAAACATAATAAGGGAAGAAGAAACAGAAGAGAAACCAGAAGCGAAAAAGCTTATCGAAAAGCAAGATACCAACAATAAAATATTAGGACTCAACTGGAATCGGGAACACGATGAATTCGAATATGCTGTGCAGCTACCACCGATGACACCACCTGCAACTAAAAGGAAAATAATATCAGATATAGCACGGTTGTATGATCCATTAGGTTGGATAGCACCAAGCATAATTAAAGCAAAAACATTCATTCAAAAATTGTGGTTAAGTGGCGTAGAATGGGACGAAGAAATATCAGAGGAATTATTAACAGAATGGATAAATTACCGAGAAGATTTAGAACAACTTACCAATTTTAGAATACCTAGATGGATGATGTGTAGAGGAGAGGATCAGTTAGAACTGCATGGCTATTGTGATGCGTCCAATGCGGCATTTTCGGCAGTGGTATATCTACGGGTCATAGACTCAAACGGAAAGGTGCATGTGAGTTTGGTTACGGCGAAAACTAGAGTAGCCCCAGTTAAACAAATTTCGATACCAAGATTAGAATTATGCGGAGGGGTACTATTGGCAAAACTATTGACTGAAGTATCAGTGGTGTTGAACATCCCTAAGTCGAATTTGCATGCCTGGACTGACTCGGAAGTCGTTCTAGCCTGGTTGAGCAGTCATCCCAACCGATGGAAGACGTTCATTGGTAATCGAGTGGCAGAAATTATATCACATCTAGATCGTAATCAATGGTCTCACGTAAAGTCACAACACAACCCAGCGGATTGCGCTTCACGCGGACTCAAACCATCCCATCTTTCAACGCACCAACTGTGGTTAAATGGCCCAGATTGGCTGAAAAATGAAGTAATACACTACGCAACTCTGAAGAACAATCGAACCAACCTTGAAGAAAAGTCAGCTTCAGTAAATGTGGCCACTGTAGATTCTAATGGCAGCGATATTTGGTCAAAGTTCTCATCGTTGACGAAACTGCTTCGGGTTGTAGCATACTGTAGACGATTTCTGAAAGGTAAAGAAAATCCTCAGCATACTTACCTCCTGAAAAATGAAATAAATGAAGCGTTAAATATCATGATAAAAAAGAATCAGAGAATCGCGTTTAGTGAAGAAATAGAAAGCATAAAAAAGAAAAAAGAAATAAATAACAAATCTAAACTTACCTCGTTATCTCCATTCGTAGATCAACTTGAAATTATTCGAGTAGGAGGACGATTACGTCACGCACAAGTCGATGAAAATCGAAAGCATCCTATTCTTATTCCACACGACTCGTATTTGGCAAAACTTCTAGTCGCAGACGCACACATTCGGACACTGCATGGGGGCCCTCTACTTATGCTCAATTTTTTGCGATCGAAATATTGGATTATCGGGGCCAAAAACTTGGTTAAATTTCATGTTCGAAATTGTGTTACGTGCGCTCGATACAAAACCAAAGTTAATATCCCACTGATGGGAGAATTACCACCAGAAAGGGTTACAGCTACTCGCGCCTTTCTGTTAAGCGGAGTAGATTATGCTGGACCAATCAACATAAGAGTTTCAAAAGGTCGGGGGAACAAGTCGTACAAGGGATATATATGTCTTTTTGTATGTATGTCCACAAAGGCGATACATTTGGAAGCAGTGAGTGATATGTCCTCAGAAGGGTTCTTATCAGCCTTTAAAAGGTTCGTGGCGAGACGCGGTCATTGTAGTGACGTATACAGTGACAATGGATCCAATTTTTTGGGTGCTTCGAGAGACTTGAAAGAGTTGTTTGAAGATCAGAACAGCTTTTTGCCCGAAATATCAGACTGGTTAGCAACAAACGGTACTCAGTGGCATTTCATCCCTCCACACGCACCCAACTTCGGTGGATTATGGGAGGCGGGAATAAAATCGACCAAGGGACATCTGAATAAGATAGTAGGCACATCCACTCTTACCTTTGAAGAAATGACGACGCTATTGGCTCAAATTGAGGCTTGCCTCAATTCGAGACCAATATCGTACATTCAAGAACAAGGTGAAGCAATGCCGTTAACACCTGGGCACTTCCTTGTGGGATAATCTCTTGTATTGCCTCCTGATCTTAGGTATGAGCAGCAGGTTCCAATCAGCACGTTAAGGAGGTGGCAAATGTGTCAGAAACATCCTGGCGTGGACAAAGTAACGCGAGTTGTAACCTTAAAATGTAAAAATTCACTCGTTAAGAGGCCGGTATCGAAAATTTGTATTTTGCCTATTACCGATTGATGCCAAGTCAAATCCTATTAGTTGTTTAGTTAGATTTATTTAATTTTAATACTTAGTTAAAAACTGTCGTTCTTGGCGGGCAGTTATGTTTACGTATAAGTTTGTTACGCAAACCGCTAGATGGCGGCACTGTCGCTTCCACGCTCGGCTGAATCGCGCAAGCGTTTGGTTACTGAGATACGAGCAGGCGGCGGCAACATTTCAAATATATGGGAATTCTGTGCAAACCATTGTTGGTTCTTATTTTACCTACCTATACCTATAGGAGTGCTTAAATACAGTCCACGATTATACAACGAGTATGCACAATAACCGGGAAATATTAGGCAAACGTACTGTTAGTTGTTATGTGAATGATTAGTTAATATGTTATTAAACCTTGAACTCGCCGTTTTATTCATAAAACTACTCTGCCCACGGCTTTGCACGCGTGGTCATTTCTCCAGGTAAAAAAAGGTGCTATTCCAAGACCTAAAATACCTATATACCAACATTTGATCAAAATTCCTTCAGCCCTCAAAAAGCTTTTTTTCTTTTGCTCGGCTTCTACTCATCGGATGGAGATACCAAGTGCCCCAATTTTTAAGTCTAACCATAAGCTATACAACAATGAAAACCGCATCGCAATAGGTCCAGTAGTTTATACGTGATGCGTGAACATACAGACAAACAAAAAAACAAACAGAGACATGATTTAAAAAAATATTCTTTTTCAGTAGCTTATTATAAGTACCCTATACCAATTTTTTTATTTATCTTCTTTGTACAGACTTTTTTGTACTTATTGCTTTATTATAAGTATAGATATAATGCTTTAGTGTTGGCAAATTGCAAAACATAAATATGTGATTCACATCTTATCTATCAATCCTGCTATATCTATATTTCTACTTATAATATAGCAGTAAGTACCAACAAATCGTTTGTCTGTATGTTTGTTCGCGCATCACGTAAAAACTACTGCACCGATTGCGATGCGGGATCAGTGTTGGATAGCTTAGGGTTTGACTAAAAAACTCGGGTACTTGGTATCTTAATCCAATGATTACTTGCCGAGCAATCGATAAAGAACTATTTGACGGCTGAACGAATTTTGAAGAAATATAGTATATTGTACTTTGTAGGTACTTTTGGTCCTGGAATAACACGAATGGGCTACTTTTAAATGATATGACCACGCAGGCAAAGCCGCGGGTACGGCTGGTTTATTCGTGAATGTCATATTGCACAACATCATAAATATGTAAGATTCAAATCTTATCTATAAATCCTGTTATATAAATAAGTATAAAGGAGATCCTCACAAAAAAAATAATGCATTTTTATTTACATGTATATAAAAATGATAACTACAACATTAATGTAAAATATTTTTTACTCAGGTTTACTCAAACATGTACAGCAATGCAATCTATTTTATTACCTCCAACGGCGCAAAATAGGAACGTAGAATCGCTCGTTTATTTACGGAAACAACATGAAATCATGCTTTTATTTTTACCCGACGGCGCTATGGAAAGGAGAGTAATGTATTGCTGGCTAGGAGATTCAAATTAAACTTATTTATAAAAACAAAACAATTTTACGCGATCATTGCTCCGAGCTAAGCTTATCTTTTACTCGACTGCGCCAAGAAATGTAGGTAATGTGTTTCTACCAAGTCTATTTTCTCAAACGATGCAATCATACATATATTTTTACCCAACATCGCCGCCGCGGAAAGCGGAGTAATGTGTTTTTAAATCGGAAGAACTATTAAAAAAGAGGATAACACGTAGAATCAGAAACGTCGGGTTTATTTTGTGTTAAAAACTTATGATGCCGTGAAAATAACATCTAATGGGTTTAGCGGCCTCCTTTACAAATAGAGATTGGACCGCCCACATCAAAGCATTGCTCACAAAACAATCACTGAGGCTCCAGATTCTTCCTTTGCTTCGCCGCACTCGGGTAAAAAACCTATGACACTCTGTACCTGAAAACGAATCAATTGACATCTCGCTTGTCAAAATCGAACAAATAGGGGCGACGCTATGCGGGAACATGCACATACCCACATAATAATTTTCTAATGGAAAAATTTGGGTCACGGACGACATACGAACTCGCACACTATGCCTCAGCGCAGCACATGCCTTTACCAATTCGGCCACCGAGACCCATGCGTCGTCATCCAAATCTTTCCACTAGGTTCTTTCAACCCGTCTTATGGGGACGGTAACGCTATCTATTGGTCGTATTACGAACAACCAACCAAACACGGCTAATATTGATTAACTTCGTGTCTGAAAGATAACGCCTCCCAAATCTATATTTTTATGTTTTTATAGCAGTTAACGCCTGCTTAGCGTAAATATATATAATAAAATAGCCAATTATTAGCCGTGTTTGGTTGGTTGTTCGTAATACGACCAATAGATAGCGTTACCGTCCCCATAAGACGGGTTGAAAGAACCTAGTGGAAAGATTTGGATGACGACGCATAGGTCTCGGTGGCCGAATTGGTAAAGGCATGTGCTGCGCTGAGGCACAGTGTGCGAGTTCGTATCTCGTCCGTGACTCAAATTTTTCCATTAGAAAATTATTATATATATTTACGCTAAGCCGGCGTTAACTGCTATAAAAACATAAAAATACCCACATAGGTACATAGACTGTTAAACTCATTACTACCCTTCCCTTGCTTCACCGTAGACGGGAAGAAAAAGTAAGATTGGCTACCACGAATTTAGGTTCAAAATGTCCCTTTCCCAGGATCTCTTTTTTACCAAAATGTCCCCAGAATATTCATTTTCAAAAATGTCCTTTATGCTCCATCTTTGGCATCATAGCCCCCAAATTAAAGTTTTTCTCTATTAAAGCTGATTTTATTATTAGAGGTGATTCTTAGCTACAGTAAAAATAAATATATTCGGGACAGTTCACACCCATTACCTAGCCTCAAACTAGGATACACTGTACTATGGGCACGAGATACAAATATTACATCCATGACTCGGAAACAAACATTTCTGCTCATTACAAATAGCACCTTGCGGGATTCGAACCCTCAACTGTTTGATTTCTTAGTTAGAGTCACTAGACCAACCTGTCATTGAACAAACAAGTGTTATTTTTTAAATTATCATTAAATTATTAAAAATAGTCCAAATATCAAGTAAGTAAAATTCACAGATGAATTTTAGTCAATATTTTCAAATAAACTTATTATAACTCAATAACAGTAAGCATAAACTCAATGTTTCTGCAGAAGCAAAGACTGATCAGAGATGAATGTCATGGAAACGGCTGAACCAACCGTGATCAGAGATGAATGCCATAGAAACGGATGAACCAACCGTGATCAGAGATGAATGCCACAGAAACGGATGAACCAAGGATGATGAGAGATGCCATGGAAACGGCTGAACCAATAGTGATCAGAGATGAATGCCATGGAAACGGCTGAACCAATTTCTTCCAAATAAAGAACTAGGGATGTAACGATACACAATTTTGTCGATACGATACCGATTATAGCAGTATATAATCGGCGATACGATCGAACCGGCGATATAATGATTTCTTTCCTTACCTACACATTTTTATCTGCCAGAGGGTAATTTTTATCAGAAACCCACCTCGAAAGGAGAAATAAGAATGTCAAATCAACATTAAAGTTTATTTTTCAAAAAATTATTATACTAGCCAAGTAGGTAGCTAAGTAAGCACTCACCATCAAACAAAACATCTTCAACGTTTTATTTGAAATTGTTTCCATAAAGAACTCGTATGTTTTGAAGGATTAGCAATTTTAGTTTTAAAAAAATTGTTTAACTGTCGCCACTAAAAAAATAAACAAAATCACGCACGAATATCATGATAAACAGTTCACTATACTATCAATTTAGTTAACAACGGCGAAGCGAAGCTTCTAACTAGCAGCACTTGCGAAGTGCGAACTCAGGCTCTACTGACAAAACAGACAAGCGCAGCGAAGTTGTAAGGCAGATTAAGATAGAGTGATTGGTTTATTACTGAGTGAGATGTACGAGGGTTGTTTGATAAGTCCTTTTAAAAACTATTTATAAAACCTTTTTTCTGGTAAATGACATTAACACTGGCAAGCACAATCTTTCAAATGAAGACTGTCTAAAATTCAGCAAAAAAAAAAACAGTTTTTGACAGTTTAACCATTGTTTAACTATGATCACTCGTAAATTTTCAATAACTATGGAAAAATCTGAATTTCGTGCCGTTATAAAACATTTTTTTGCTCCAGGAAGATTTTGCAGTGCTGCGACAATAAAAACTGAACTTGATTCTGTTCATGGCACTAACGCACCAACGTTGCAGACTGTTTATAACTGGATAAATGATTTTAAATGTGGTCGGTCAAGCACATCTGATGCTCCACGCTCTGGTCGCCCAATCGAAGTCACTACTGAGGATGTTGTTGAAGAAGTCCATAATATTGTACTCGACGACCGCCGAGTGAAGGTGCTTGAAATAGCTGAGAACACAGGCATCTCCACTGAGCGAGTACATAAAATCCTGCATGAAGATTTGGGTATGACAAAGCTGTCTGCACGATGGTGCCACGCTTGTTGACAATCAAGACAATCGGACACGTCAGCTATTGCAATGGCCAAAATCCACGAGTTGGGCTTCGAGCTGGTTCCGCATGCTCCGTATTCGCCGGACCTAAGCGATTATTACCTATTCCCAAATCTGAAAAGATGTCTTGGAGGGCAAACATTTTTGACAAATGAGGACTGCATCGCAGGTGTAAACGGCTATTTTGAAGACCTAGGCAAAACGTATTTTTTGGAGGGGATAAAAAAAATATTGTAAACTCGCTGGAACAAGTGTTTGGCCCTCAAAGGAGACTATGTTGAGAAATAAATGTAAATTGTTTAAAAAAAATATATTTTTTTACTTTTTAAAACGACTTATCAAACAGCCCTCGTATATGTGTCGCGCGCGGCTCGCAAACGCGGAAAAGTCGCTTCCACGTGCAGCTCTATCGCTATCCCGCCTGCGCGTGCTTTTATAACCGGCGCTTAAATAATCGGTGATTCTGATGCATCGGCCTGCCGATTATATCTGCTGATTATCGGCATCGGTATCGTTACACCCCTACTAAGAACCATCTCGCCAATTAGGTACGCTTAAAAAACTGCGTTGAAATGGATCCATCCGTTTAGTAGCTACGATATGTGCTACGGCTACGATGCCACATAATTTGGAGCGTCGGGGTTTAAAATACGGAATGTTTAAAATCAATTAGGATGGTATGACGGAACAGAATTATCGCTATGTTGACTCGACTTCCCCCTACATTCGGTTCTTTGTTTGTGCACAAATATTATCACGTGATTGGATTCGATTGAATCTGTGCACGACGAGCATTGAGAAATGCCACGAATGTGACGCGTTTTATTGGTAAAGGGGACAGTATCCATTTGTATTTTCGCCTTTCTAGGATAATATATAATCGTGTGTAAAAATGAACATGGTAAGACGAACATCATGTCAAATGCCCATGTCGTACCCATGCCGGTTTATGTTGGGAACGATATTATCGAAGCTGTTGATCACTATGTCTACTTAGGTCAAACGATCGAACTTCGACAAAGAGGTCAATCGACGAATCCAACTCGGATGGGCAGCGTTCGCGAAATTACGCCATATCTTCTCGTTGCAGATACCGCAGAGCCTCAAGGCGAAAGTTTATAATCAGTACGTGTTACCAGTGATGACATACGGCACTAAGACATGGTCGCTAACTATTGGTCTCATACACAAGCTCAGAGTTGCGCAGCGTGCAATGGAGAGAGCTATGCTCGGTGTTTCACTACGTGATAGAATCCGAAATGAGGAAATCCGTAGAAGAACCAAGGTTACCGACATAGCTCTCAGAGTTTGCAATTTGAAGTGGCAATGGGCAGGTCATATAGTTCGCAGAACCGATAACTGCTGGGGAATAAAGGTTCTCGAAGGGCAACCACGAATAAGCAAGCAAAGTGTAGGGAGACCCCCCCCCCACACGCCGCCCCCCTATCCTGCGGGAACCGTTTATTTTTTGGGATGAAAAGTCCTACCTTGTAGTATGAACTCAAATCATACCAAATTTCATTTAAATTCATTCAATAGTTGCGGCGTGATGCCTAGCCAAGATACAGACAGACAGACAAAAAAAAAAAAGTTTTGGCTTTAGTATGGAATACAGCACAGCCTCCAAAAATATCTTGCATGTACAGAATTGGACCTGTTACAGTTTTATTATTAGTATAGATAAATGATAGGTATAGTACAAACTTGTTATTACTAGAAAATAATGATGTGATATGACCATTCGTTACACTAAGATGGCGACAAAAAAAAACAAAATAATAACAATTGAACTTTAAAAAAATGGATAGAAATAAGTTTGATGTTTTTTTGCCTTACTGTACATTGATAAAATGCGTCGGACGAGTTGGGAAAGAGTTAAAATAAAGCATGATTTCGACTCTTTCCCAACTAGATCTGATTAGATGCACAAAGTGACGTATTATGAATGTGACCTATCAGGGATAGCGACAAAATAGTTAATGTGATGAATGGTCATCGCATCCATTATATATATAAATATATATATATACGCTCTTTAAACATGCAGTACGGGCACGTATTGTGACATACCCTTTGGCTTTGATCATCTTTATAAACTAAAATAATAAAAAGAAAAAAAAAGATGATCTTGTGCTTTCCACTTTATTCCTTTGAATAAAATGGAAGGAATAAAGTGGAAGCACAAAAATCATATTATCTGAAGGTCAAAATACTACGACACGTTTTTCACATGCATCTCCACAGACGAAAGTTTATAATCAGTGTGTGTTGCCAGTGATGACGTATATCATGAGACGTGGTCGCTAACTATTGGTCTTATACACAAGCTCAGAGTTGCGCAGCGTGCAATGGAGAGAGCTATGCTCGGTGTTTCACTACGTGATAGAATCAAAAATGAGGAAATCCGTAGAAGAACGAAGGTTACCGACATAGCTCTCAGAGTTTGCAAGTTGAAGTGGCAATGGGTAGACCGTATAGTTCGCAGAACCGACAACCGCTGGGGAATAAAGGTTCTCGAATGGCGACCACGATCAAGCAAGCGAATTGTGGGGAGACCCCCCACACGATGGACCGACGACATTGTAGCCATCGCAGGAAGTCGGTGGATGGAGGTGGCACAAGATCGCTCGTCATGGCGCTCTTTGGGGGAAGCCTATGTTCAGCAGTGGACTTCTAAAGGCTGACATGATGAGGTACTTTTGGTCCTGGCTACTTTTAAATGAAATGAACACGCGGCACAGCTATTAATATATAATAAAAATATTACTAGTGGCTCTATGAGCTGTAGTCCTCGCGTGCACAAACTTTTTTGCAAACAATCTAGCGGTGTGCACAGTAGCGCCATCTAGTTACCTTAATGTAAAACTAACATTAATAACCAAGGTGCTCCATCAATCCCTACATAGAGTAGGTAAAGGGCTGATTGCACTGGTAGAAACCTAAAAGTGAGAAATTTATTGCATTTCGAGGAGCTACTCTGCTCATCACGCCGAAGATCCTCATCAGATCTTCACCAAATTTTTATGAGACCTATTTAAAGTTACTACCTTTGAAATAAAAAAAGAACCATCGAAATCAGATCTAATAAGGCGGAGATATTCAGTAGCCCCCCTTTTTGCCTCTTTTTAAATTTGT
This sequence comes from Alsophila aescularia, assembly GCA_946251855.1. Lineage (NCBI taxonomy): Eukaryota > Metazoa > Arthropoda > Insecta > Lepidoptera > Geometridae > Alsophila > Alsophila aescularia. Next base: position 13,881,841 of record OX276381.1, read on the forward strand.
TTAACCTGTATACCAAGTTTCGTCTAGATCGGTTGAGAAATGCGATCTGTAGAATAGAACAAAGATCCGGACTGACATTCGGAAGGACATACGAAAGCATTTTTGCCCAAGCTGAAACGGAGACGCTTCACGCTCGCTTGGTCAATTACTGCAGTTCTATCTACATATAGCTGTAAGGCCCCCCCCCCCCCCCAAATATAATAAAATATAATACATATGTAAATTCACAGAAATAGCGAGGAAAGTAATTCCGGAGCAGAAGGCCTGTTAGTGATAATATTGGCCTTGTAAACAAGAAGCTGTATCATCTTCACCATTATGATTTAGTTTATTCATAAGTTTGCAAACTTGTATTTAGTAATTGAAAGCATTAAAAAGAAAAACTAGATTTACATATCCAGTAATGTTACTGGCATTAAACCAAAAGGTTAATCACGCAAAAAACTGAAATGAGCAAGCCTTTCAAAGTCTCCGTTTTTTTATTACGAATTTGTTTCCCATATAAAAACCGTTTAAGCGTAACTATTTGTTATTCTATGCTTATACAGTGTGTATGGACACAAGACTTTAACAGTACACACAGAACAATTCAGTAACAGTATGTAGCTTTATCGGCGAAAAAAATAAAAGAGGAGGGTGCATCCCTACCCCCTATTAATGGCAACTAAAGTAAGTGTTAAAATATTTGATTAATATCTAGATCTACGGAAGAGATTCCAGCCGTAAAAATATACTCTAGTGAAAATACTCATAAATATAATAATAACTTTAAAAAATATAAAGTGCCCGCGGCTTCCCACGTGTGGTCATTTCTATAGGTTAAAAGTACTCTTTGTGCTATTCCAGGACCTAAAATACCAATATACCAACATCTGATCAAAATTCCTTCAGCCGTCAAAAATATTTTTATTGATTGCTCGGCTTCTTCTCATCGGAATGAGATATAAAGTACCCCAGTTTTTAAGTCAAAACATAAGCTATACAACAGTGAAAACCGCATCGTTATCGGTTCAGTAGTTTTTACGGGATGCGCGAACAAACATACAGACAGACAAACAGACAGACACGAATTTTTTAAATGTTATATTTTTGTTCACTAGCTTATTGTATGTACCCTAGACCATTTCTTTTTTAATTATCTTCTTTGTACAGACTTTTTCGTTCCTATTGCTTTATTATAAGTATAAATAGATATAGATAAATAGATTTACACATAATTATAAAGTTTCAGAATATTAGTATAGGAGCTATATTTAACCTACTTAACAAAAGGAGAAGGTTTTCAAGTTGTCTGTTATATTTTTTTGTGTGTTTGTGTGTGAGGGTGTGTGTATGTTACCTCATATATCCGGTATTTATGAACCGAGATCATTGTTTTATTCGAATGAATAAGTATTCAGTATAGTCTCATTTTTTATTTATAATAGTTTTTTGCTGTTTTTTATTAATGAATCCATTTTTATACGACTGCGCAAAAAAAACGAATGTAATTTTTTTAGGGTTCATGTAAGTATGTGAGTTTCTTTATTCCACCATAACTTTTAATTACCTGAACAGATTTGGATGTATGGGGTATCGTTAGAATACTTACATCATCCCGAGTAACAGGCTATTTTCTTTTTGAAAAGTTATTTTTTGGCATGGCCTTTGTTCTTTTTTTCTCTTTCTTGACGTTTTGCTTTTTAGGAACTCAATATGCTATTTTATTTATGTTCCTTCATAACGCCGGGATGTCTTATGTTTTTTTTTTACTCTTTAAAAGGTATATTTTTATGTCTGGAACGCATCTATTTCCGTAGAATGATTGATTAAAGACAATCAAACATTTTTTACACTTAAAATAGCTACGTCATAGGGGATGGAGTTGCACCACTTTTTTTACATCAATATAATTAAGCTCAGAGTCATGCTTGGCTTGAAGGCTTGATATTGAAACACATATTGACCATAATTGTCTTACCTGATGTTAAACGATGATGCAGTTTTGAATGTAGCACACTCGCCTGAGAGCCTAAAAAAACAAAGCCAAGCCCGACCGGCTCTCAGTACTCAATCAACAGAAACACTTGTGATAATTTTTCCTTCCCAACAAATGGCATTTGGTGGATATTTAGAATACTTACTGTTAAAAAAAAGAATGAAGGTTTTATGCAGTAGTCATGTAATGGCACGCTCATCAAGCCTTTTCATTTGATACCCATATCATAAGGGTTACTATGGAAATTATAAATAAAGAAAGAAAGAAAAAACATTTATTTGACAAAAATTTACAAAAAAAAAACAAGAATAATAACAAATAAAAAGCAAAAAGTTAAGTACGGTGCCAAAAAGGCCGCGCCTCAGCATAACACCGAGAGTCTATGATAATCAGCGCTGGTATTCTGGCACGACCCAGAGGGGGCGATTTGGAGGAAAATTAATAATTAAAAACAGAGAAAAATAAAATTACTCATGAATAACAAGACTAATGTATAATGTAATATATAATATAACCAAAACAATAAATACAAATTATAAATCTACATATGCGTGATATATAATATAATGTAAGTGTATGTATGTATGTGTGTGTATGTAAATCGGCATTTTGTGATGTCCACCGCATTGGATTTAGAATGACGTCACTTTACTTATTGTGTTTAGCTCATCAAGCCCTTTCATTTGATACCCAAATCATAGAAGTTGCTGTGGAAATGATAAATCGCAATTTTGTAACGTCCGCCATATTGGATTACAAATGGCGGCATATAAGTAATCGTGCATTGTCACGAGAACCAAACGTGTGTGCGGAGTATCAGACCGATAGCTTCAGTGGAAGTGGGTGAAATATTGAATGCAAAATTCCAGGACATACATACATACAAATAACGTTAAATAAAATCTTTTAAAAAACTTGGGACCGTGCTAGAATCATGTGTCTACTTACTTAAATAGGCCCAAATCGCATGCCAAAAAAAATACATACATTAAAATAAACTTCGGAATTGAGAACCTTCGCCTTCGCTCTCCGAAGTTAGATCCAGTCCAGTATCCATGTTTTTATACAAAGAGTTATCAATAGTAGCGTATATCTACGACTCTACGTCCGTGGCGGTTTGCCAAATTCTAGTTTAGTCTATTGTTTACCTTCGAACCGTGAACTTGTGTGAAACATATGAGCTAAATTTTGAATTTTTCTCTTCGCGGTAACCGTGCGGGAAGTGTCAAATGATAGACGGAGAAGAGTGAGTTGCGGTTTTAAGTGTTTATTTTAAGCACGCTTCGCAGCATCAGTGTGCGTCGCTTCTCTGAATTTCCAGAATGGTGTGTTTGTGTTCGTGAGAAGTGGCAGACTTTTGGTGTTTATTTTTTCATAATTCAGTCTGTTTCTTGCAAAGTTGTGTGGGGAGCAAATGTCTGGGAGATTCGATATTAATGCGAGACGGTATGGCCGCTCATAATAAATTAATTGTAACATATTTCTTAACGTAGTTCAAAAATATACCAGGAAGACATTGGGCGTGTGAAAAGTTATAAATGTGATCATTTAAACATACGTCACTGATAATCTAAATATATCTATACTTATAATAAAGCAATAAGTACGAAAAAGTAGAAAAAAGAAAAAAAAAAGAAAGTTCTACGGTACTTAAAATAAACTTCTAAACAAGACTAGAGCATTTTTTTTTAAATCGTATCTGTCTGTTTTTTAGTTTGTTTATATAAATGTATATACATATATTTTGTCTCTTCTTCTGGTCTTGTCTTTTTATTTTACGAGAGTTTCATTTTTGGTAAGGGTTGGTTAGTAGGGGTTTTTATATATTATATTTTTATTTTTCCATTTATCATTTGTCTGACAACTTTGGCGGAAGTAAGCTACATAATTTTGCTTCGTTCATTTTAAATATGGATTTCCGCAAAGTAACGCCTGCATCTATCAACTATAGAAATGTATATTGTACGTTATAGGTACTTTTGGTCCTGGAATAACACGTATGGGCTACTTTTAAATGAAATGACCACGCGGGCAAAGCCGCGGGTACAGCTAGCTAGTTATAATTTTGGTGTTCTTACGAGATGTCAATGCGCTGCCTAGACCTTCCGGCGGCATTTCAACCAAATAGGTCTGGTATTTGTGTATCGTTGCCAATATATCTGTCAGAAGGTCAGCATTCATTGCTAATTGTCATCCGTAACAGCGTTTATTTTATTAATTACTCTAACTAGGTCATTTTGTTTTTAAACGCCTAAATAAAGATTATACATTATGAATTATTACATTATTAGTAAAGATCTTTTTATATGCTGTATATTAGCTTCACTTGTATGTTTGTAACCGACTCCTTTGGACGCTACTTTGACCCACTTTAAACGGTCAGATTTCATTCAAATTTTGCACACCTGTCAAAGACCGATGACAAAGCAATAATTCGAAAAAAAAAGTAGAAAATAAATAATAGTTTAAAAAAACTAAAAAACACGCTTTATATAGAAAAGCAAACTAAAAAATAGAAAATAAATTTTAATTGTGTAAATAAGAAAAAATGTTTTATTTAAAAAAAAAAGCGTGGGGTGCTTCTCATATCTGTCAATGAAATATTTATAACTATTGACCCATGCACCCCACGATTTTTCTGAAATAAAACATTTTTTTCTTATTTACACTTTTAAAATTTATTTTCTATTTTTTAGTTTGGTTTTCTATATAAAGCGTGTTTTTTTAGTTTTTTTAAACTTTTTTTTTTCTATTTTCTAAGTTTTTTAATTACGGGCTAAGGAATTGCTTGACCACGATCTCACCTGATGGAAATCGATGATGTGGTCGAAGGTGTAGCACGCTTGCCTAGTAGATATCTATTCACTCTACACTTGAACACATGTTATACTTTACCGGAAACACTGACGAGGGCAGAGCATTCCACTCCTTTGAAGTTTTTATAATATTATAGTAAATTTCCCCTGACGTGGCTTAACGACTGCTATTAATCTATAACAGCCAGGACCGACAGTTTAACGTGCCCTCCGAAGCACGGAGCGATGGAAAACCGCAGGCCCTTTGGGCGGCCTGACAAACTCTGACATCAGAGGCCAGCACTACCTCATACGACAAACAAACAAACAAACAAACAAACAAACAATTTCCTTCGGACCTGTGCTTGACAAAGATTCAAAAGCTGCCGCCTACAGATGACATAATTTAAACTTGTCTGGTTGGAGTAAAAACGTTTTAGTCACACTTATAAATATTCATAATGGTCTAGAAATTGTAGTACATAATAACTATACTTATAATAAAGCAATAAATACGAAAAAGTCTGTACAAAGAAGACAATAAAAAATATGACAATTTGTGCTGAAAATAAGCTACTGAACCAGAACATAACATTTTATTTAAATCGTGTCTGTCTGTTTGTTTGTCCGTTTGTCCGTATGTTTGTTCGCGCATCACGTAAAAATTAATGAACCGATTACGATGTGGTTTTCACTGTTGGATAGCTTAAGGTTTGACTTTATAAACAGCTGAATGAGTTTTTAAGAAATGTAGTACCTATATTGTACTTTATAGGTACTTTTAGTCCTTAAGACGTACCTATGGCCTACTTTTAAATGAATTGACCACGCGGGCAAGGCCGCGGGTACAGCTAGTAAAGCAATAAGAACGACAAAGTCTAGAACGAAAAAGTCTGAACAAATGAGATAATTTAAAAAAATGGTTCTAGGTTACTTAAAATAAGCTACTGAACAAGAATCTAACATTATAAAAAATCGTGTCTGTTTGTCGGTTTTTTCTGTATGTTTGTTCGAGAAGCACTTAAAAACTACTGGACCGATTGCAAACCGGTTTTCACTGTTGGATAGATTAGGGTTAGACTTAAAAACTAATACTTGGTATCTCAACCCAATGAGTAGAAGCCGAGCAATAGATAAATAACTTTTTGACGTCTGTAGGAATTTTGATCAAATGTTAGTATATTGGTATTTTAGGTCATGGAATAGTACATAGACTACTTCTAACCTAGAGAAATTACCACGCGTGCGAAGCCGCGGGCACAGCTAGTTTTAAATACGATCGTAAAATGATTTTATTATAATTTAATTACACTCCGACACATATTTAGAGGAACGCAACAAAAAATAGTTGTTATATTAGCATAAAAACAGTTGTATGCTTATAGAGCTTTTAAAAATGGTTGATTAATAAAATTAGAAACTTACAAAATGTCTGGTATCGGTATGGCATGGCCCATTCTATAAACTATAACTAGTACAAAATTTGATTTTGATTAGGATCGAGTTTTTGAAATTCGAAGTAACTACGTTTGTATGCCACAGGACGTCCTACGCTACGTTTGCTTAGACGTGGTCTCCATTCGAGAACTCTTCTACTCCAACGGTCATGAACTCTCAAAATATTAACTTCACAATAATTCCATGTTACAGATACACGTTGCCAGCGCGCGCTGACGCCGTGGTAGAGCTATGGAGGACGAAGATGGCGGAGGGAGTTCTCTCCCCGACGCACTTCCAGGATCACTGGCGAGTCGTGGTCCCCAGGATATATTCGCCGCAGCCAAACAGGACCTGTTTAGGTAACTATCTTTAATGTGGACTCTAATGACAGGGCGTTGGTTTCTCAGAAAGCGTTGATGAATCGACCAACGTCAGTAAGCTACAGTGATGTTATAACTGCTTCTTCTTCATCGTTCCCTCACTGACTGACCACGTGTATAACCTCTCCTTTATGCTATTTAATCATCGCACCGGCATTCAACCTAGGCAGCCTTCCCTGCATTTGACCAACAATCGACAGTTTCTCCAAGTCATGCCTCCACAACTAAGAGACAAAACACACGCACATTGTTCCTAGATGATGGCATCACCTTAGGAAACCCTAGATTAAATCGTGACTGGTCTCTTTACTCATGGCTTAACCCCGATGCTACCTCGAGCTGTCTTTGGTCCTTCGAGCCGTGGAGCAACCATGGAAGATCCTTTGGGAGCCCTGGAACAGAATATCTCGGCATTGGACACCTCTGCATCGTGGAGGTTGTTTTCACTGCAAGCGTCTGGAATAATTTTTGATTGTTGGTTGATCACATACTTTCAGTTCTGAGTGGTTCTAGTTTGAATTAGTTTAGAAAGAAAACAAGCTTCTTGTAACAGAGCGAGAGGTATTCCTTAAAATTCTCGGGCCAATTAAAAGAGTTGGAGGGTGAGAACAGAGATATCTCGTCGAAACGAAATCTCACAGACATCGATGGCTCGGACACTTAGAGGAAACGGAAGAGGATCGGGGGTAAAGAGGCCCTACTTGGGGTGGCCGATAAGAGCTGTTCTCGTGTTGATTGTAAACAAGCGCGTATAGTAGTCGCAGCGAATCTTTCTCTGTGTGAAGTTAGGCTCTGTGAACGATTGCGCAGGTACTACTTTGAGGATAAAACAGCATTAAGTAAGACCGAGATAGAATATGCGAAAAACTTAAGCGAATGAACGAGGCAGCTATACAATGCTGTCTTCACATTCAACATTGGATTTGCGCCTGAAAAATAGCAGTTTGTGCAGCGACTAGCAGACAACTTCCGAGCCACAAACTTCCGCTGCGACTACTGTACATCTGCAATAATTATGAAGACGCTGATGTGGCCTACCCTTAAGGCTCATTTTACTTCTTTTAAAGAACTGAAGTATCTAATGTCGTCTCAGGTTTTCTTTTTCTTATTTTTTAGGAACAGCTAGCGTTCACTTCATAATCAGCTTGTATTCGACCATTGGTGAACATAACCAACGATCTGAGAATAGTATCATATTTTGAAGCTGTTAATCTTCGCTTGACAGTTTCCTTTCGCTCTTGACTTAATCCATACCAATATATAAAAGTGAAACGTTGTCCGTTTGTTTGTTTGTTTGTTTGTTTGTTTGGGGAGCTTTAACGTGATAACGGCTGGACGGATTTTGATGAAATTTGAAATGGAGATAGCTTATACCTTAGAATAAAACAAAGGATACCTTTTATCCGGGAAATTTTTAAAGTTTTCAAGGGAAAACTGGAAAAATTGGAAAAATGTCGATTACTCGCCGTAAGAAACGGTTGCCATGAAATCGAAATAACAAGTATGTCAAAAATCATCAAGATCGTTGGTACTATACCTACTTTTGCATTGGTTTTTAATACCCTAGAAGAACATAGGATGCTTTTTTTTCGCGATAAACTGTAGTCCGTGCGGACGAAGTCGCGGGCGGGAAAGCTAATATATATATTTGCTACCACAGGTATTTACATCGTTGTCCCTTTACTTACCTTGACTGACTTGTCTCATTGAATACATAAGTCTCCTCATTAACCATTATTTACCTTTCCAGATTGGTCATTCGACGAGCAACTAGCCTCGAAGCTCCTGATCGAGCCGTTGGAACAGTTCGTATGGGGCTCGAGTAGTGGGGCTCCGCCGCCGGCACCGCGGCGCTCCACGCTCTGCGGCCGCGTGTTCAAACAGGGCGAGCCAGCGTACAGCTGCAGAGAGTGTGGTAAGTACCTTGAATTTCCCTTAAATTCAGCTGCTTTTCTTACTACTGGACATGTTTATTTTAGAACCTCATCCAGCTACTTTTCCAACCATTGAACCAGTTTATTTGTGATCCACACCTCAACTGGTTTTCCTACCACTTAAGTTGTTCGTATAGGGCCCTCATTCAGCTGCTGCCTAACCACCGTACCAGATGGTTTATGGTCCAGCTGTTTTTATTACCATTGAAATAGTTCGCTTAGGGCTTCCAATGGCATAACGCTTCCAACTGCTAGATATAGACCAAGTGAAAGAATTGTCAGCGACAAGCGACGGTAGTATCATCAATACTGAACAGTTTTTTCATTGAACTCTTATAACAGGAATATAATTCAAGATGGATCATGCTTTTCTAAAAGCACTTTTGAATAAAAATAATTACAACTACAATAATGTTGTTTGTACAAAAACGTACCCTCCCATTTCAGGCATGGACAACACATGCGTACTCTGCGTAGAGTGCTTCAAGGTGTCGCCTCACAGGCACCACAAGTACAAGATGGGTCAGTCCGGCGGCGGCGGTTGCTGCGACTGCGGCGACACGGAGGCGTGGAAACGGGACCCCTTCTGTGAACTGCACGCGGTACGTGGCCCATGATTTTCAATACTAGTTTCACTTATGTTAGGAATGCTTCAAGGTGTCGTTCAGAAAACAATAGTTTTCCATATATTTGAAGGCACGTTTGTACAAATTGTAGTATTGATGCGATAAATTTAGTAAAAAGTTGATTTGTTTACATTATTATATGCTCAATTGACTATTTCCGAGGCATTGAGAGGACAAGCCGAAGTCCGCCGAACGTTGACAAACGAAGCCGGCGTTGGTGGTGTGCTTGCGCGCAGGAAGTCGAGCTCCCAATTCTCTGACGGGTTGTAAGAGGAGGTATCCTCTTACAACCCGTCAGAGAATCACACAATTAGACACAGACACCGACCTCGCCGGCTAGGCAAGGTCCCGTTATTAATTAATCAGTTATCCACCTTTGAGTTTCTTGCCGAATTCTTCTCAAAGGATTTTCCTCGAAGCTTTTTCCGAATCGGTGGTCAAGTTTAATTAGTAAAAGTAGCCATTTTGTTAGGTTCCCCTGGAAGTGATCCGGGGGGACCTGACCACTATCTAACACTAACGGTGAAGGGTACTGAATCCGATCCCCGTAATTTAGGCAACCGCCCAAGCCGAGGTTCGACACCCTGGGTGCTCTTGAGCTGGTGTCTAAAATGTATACTTGCGTGCGCCTTCTGCGTCATATAATTGCGGCGGAGCGCTTTTGCGCCCGCGCCCCAATCCGGTGACGCTGTAAAGGTCGGATAGAGACCAACAGCAAGATCCTTAACTAAAAGTAATAAGTCAAGCTCAATCTTTACTCGGTCGCCGCGTTGTGCGCACGCTCGCAAATCCACGTATCTCCGTCAATTATTCAGCATCCTGTTACCCATATCACATATAAGGGAATGAACGCAATCATCATGTTTATGTTAGCAAAGACAAAAACCAAATGTTGAATTTCATCATATTTTATTTTCACATTTTGTAATTGTTTTCTTAAGACAAAACAATTAGTAATAAATAAATAGTAAAATCACTAAACCCAAACTCTGTAAAGATATCACAACAGCAATCTTATAACTCAAGTATTTGATGATTAGGCTAGCAAAGAGGCGGAGTCTGGCGACGCGACCGTCGGCGCCGACGTGGTGGAGCGCATGAAGATCGTCGCGACCGTCTGCCTCACCTACTGTCTGCGGCTACTGACGCACGACCACGCGCCCGGCCTGCCTAATGATCTCAGGTACAAATAATAACTGGCCAAGCTGCGACGGAATCTTTTTCCAATAACAGTTATAATCTTTGTATTTTTTTCTATCGAGCGAATTAATTCAAATCATGTTTATATATTCACACAGCTCCAAATTAAATGGTTAATTTTCATACGGTACATGTCATTAGATATAACCATCCAAATATGACCACAAATTCCGCCGGGAAAACGCCGCCATAAGACATTGTAATGTAATTTCCCCTTTGCGGTTTTTTTTCAGGTTAAAAGATGCAGAGAGAGATTTGCAGCAGATATTGGACCAGCCGGACTGTTACTGCACAGTGCTATATAATGACGAGACGCACACATTTGAACAGGTAAATGTATTCTTTCTTTTAGAAAATTATTAAATATGTTCTCGCTAAGCTGGCATTAATGTTAAATCATAAATACATTAGATTTAGGAGGCGTTATCTTTACAACACGCAGTATTGCAATATTAGCCGTGTTCTGTTGGTCAGTTTACTAAACTACCAATAGATGGCGTTACCGTCCCAGTAAGACTGATTTAGAAACAGGGAAAATTTTGGATGTGATGTAGTGGTCCCGGTAGCCGAATTGGTTAAAGGCATCTGAAGTGCAGAGGCATGGATGATGCGGGTTCGAATCCCGTCCGTAAAACAAACGTAAACGTAATTTATTCTGTTATTAATAATAATAATCAAAAAATACCAGATTTATTGGATTTGGTTATGGTTACGTAGGTAGAAACTTTTTCTCCCAAAACGCAAATTTCACGGAAAAAGTATGACAAAACCTGTAGAAGCCGCGTGAGTGCCCTTCAGTCTTAAGACGCTATGGGAGCCAAAATTGTTGTCCTGCTCTTCAAGGTGCAGATTAAGCAGGACAGGTGATGCATCTCAGGTGCCGATTTTAGTTAATATTTTCAAAGTAATTTTACTTTTTTAATTTGACAGAAGTATTTGAATGTTTATTGGGATAACACACATGTTTTTTTGTAAAATTATCTTTGATAGATACTGAATGAAGTTGATTCATTCCATCGATGGGAACGTAAAAACGGGTGTTTTTTAGTAAACTTTATGTTTTTTTTCTATAAAGCCAAACTTATTTAATCGTGTTTCGGTGTGGTCACCGAAACACGATTATATATATATATATATATATATTTTATGTATTTTATCCAGATCTGGTGATCTGGATAAAGTACATAAAAAAATAAAGTCAATTAAGTGTCACTGTCTATGTAGGCGTAGCTTCATAGACGCTTCAAAATACGCCAAACAGCTTGAGCAGCCCAGCGTACTGATCCACGAGGCGTATTACACGCGTATGACGCGTACGTTTTCAATCATTTGACACTGCCGTCGGACGTTTTTCGGAGAAGACGTTATTTTGGCATATTACTACATTCAAAATTGCGGAAGGCGACGATTATATAGGATGCATAAGAAAATAGAAAAAAAACGACTGTACATTGTTCGTAGCGGCATGAGAAGCAGCCTTTTCAGTTATATATTTCTAGCATATTCAGCGAGATTATTGTTGTACAAACACGAATATTTTTCTAATATCTGAACAAATTTCGCAGCCGTTCCCGCCATTTTTACAAAAATAAACAGTGCTTTCGCTCGATGTACGCCCCGGTGTATGGCATGCGGTACGGCAGGTGTCATGAAGTCTGCATGCAGCGACGCGAGAGCGACGTTGACGCTCCGTCGACAGAGTTTCATAGTTTTGTATGTAAGCTGTGAGCAGGCGTACACCAAGCGTATAATGACGAATACGCGTGTATGAAGCTACCCGTCCGTGGACAGTAGGCCAAACCGTTTTCTAAAGGTCTAGTTTTAAATATTCGTGAGGAAGAATCGTCAAATTTGGGTACCATTTCGCCTTAAAGCACGCGCGCGCCTTCGAAAACTTTCAGTTAATTGAACAACAGTATTGAATATTGTTAATTTGAATTAAAGAAAATAAATGGAAAATAAAATAATTAAGTTAACCCCAATATTAGTTTACTAACTATACACGATTTATAGCTTCAATATTGCTCCTTATATCTGTCAATATCGCTATTCTCTGACACATCTCTAAAAACCCAGGTTATTGGCACCCTCACTCGAGTGATGAAGGCCAACCACCGTGACGCAGTAGAACTCGTGACGCTCATAGACCGCGAGGGTCGCGCCCTCGTCAAGTGCAACCTGTTCCAAGTGTGCGACAAACTGAAGACGGATATCGAGGTGTAAGTATGCTGATGTAGTTCATGTTCATTCACATTTCAATCACACATTATGGACTAGTAACAGTTTAGAAGTATAAACATAAGAAACGGGATATTTACCATAGATACTATGTGTAAGAAAGAGGGTAGACCATTTTGTCTGTCCTTAAAAACTATTCCACCCGCAGTTACTTCAGTTATCGGTGATCATGGCGCTTGCAACAATGCCGAAATATCGGGAACTCAATACAAATAGTATCCATGGTAAATATCCCGTTTCTTATGTTTATACATCTAGTGTTTGGGACCATGTCAGTTTAAAAAAGTATAGTAAAAGTTTATTTATAGGAAAACACTAGACGGAAATGTGCGCAGAATGCTGGCTGAACACAATACTGATTTTTAACCTCCGAACAAAGAGACTGGTGTTATAGGTTTAGGCTGTGGATCTCTGTGTGTCTGTCTGTGGCATCGTAGCTCCCAAACGAATGGACCGATTTTTTATGTATGATAGCTGATGTGATGGAGATAGTTTTTAGCTATAATGGGGGGTGGGGTAGTATAGATGTTGCTTGAGTGTTTCCATCAAAGTAACATCTATACTATATTGCCTCGTCAAAGCTACATTATCCTCACCTTTCTTACAATGGCTGTTTGCTTATAGTTCGTAGTAAAAAATCGTCCAAATCGTTACATCTAATACTGTATTCTCATCTAAGTAATACGGTATTGTCCCCGACAGTGTTACATTAACCCGTCGAACGTGTTGTTTACGCAAATCTTTTGTTGTTAATTGGTCGCGCTGTAGGAGTCAATACTGTCTACGATTGTCTAGTATTGTCCCCGTCAAAGTTACACTGTTAGAACATTATAGTCTTATTATAGTATTATTATGTCTGCATCACAGTTAAAAATAAGAACAAAAACGTCAGAACATAAAAAACAAACAATTTAAAAAAAGATAAAAATAACACTAATATTATAAATCAGAGAAGTGTAGCTATTGTCGTAAACAGGCCAATCAGAGCTTAGAGTTTTAAAAATGAATTCTCTCTTATCGAGCGGAAAACTTCGTACGCGCGATGCAGAACTCTATAGAACTGACAGTCCATACAAAACGTCATTAAATTCATAAAACGTGATTAGCGCCAGCTATTTTTTATCTTTAGAAGTGTGTGTGTGTGTGTGTGTATGTTTGTTACTCCTTCACGCTCAAACGGTTGAACGTATTTGGAAGAAAATTGGGACCAGGATAGCTTATATCCTGGATTAACACATAGGCTTCTTTTCATCATCATCAATCATAATCCACGCGTGTGAAACCACGAGGCGCAAGTAGCTTTAAACAAGTCCGTAGTTCCCCAACAAACTTGCATGATGGTGTGTGTGTGATTAACCATTGTACTCAGCCGCACGGCGATGTTCGAAAGGTATACGTCGCGGCACGGGCCCAGCCTCAAGGTGCTCGTCATGCACGCGCACGTCATCGCGCACCAACACTACGCGATGAAGCTACTGGCTTGGTGAGTATACCTTTTAAACCGTTTCTTTGTTGTGCGTTTAATACTTTAATTCAATATGAGAAAATAGCAAGTGAATAGGTTCGAATTGCATCAATCTTAGACAATAGCAAAAGAATAAGTTCGATTTGTGTCAATCTGTGAAAATAGCAAGCGAATAGGTTAGAGTTGCATCAGTCTTGGATAATAGCAAGAGAATAAGTTCGATTTGTGTCAATCTGTGAAGATAGCAAGCGAATAGGTTCGATTTGTGTCAATCTGTGACAATAGCAAGCGAATAGGCCTAAGATACTCTCTTTCTTTGTTGTGCGTTTAATACTTTAATTTTCAATATGAGAAAATAGCAAGTGAATAGGTTCGAGTTGCATCAATCTTAGACAATAGCTAGCGAATAGATTCGAGTTGCATAATCTGAGACAATAGCAAGCGAATAGGCCTAAGATTGTTTCTTTGTCTTGCGTTTAATACTTTTATTTTTTACCAATTGCCCGGCGTGCAATGCCTCTTTCATATATTTTTTCAAATTTTTGGACATTAATTTTCTTTCTGTATTTTTTTGTCACTGACACGACTATCATTGGTCAAATAAAGCTTATTACCAATTTGATCCCCCAGGCTACAGAACTTCGTAGCCCAAGAGCAATCACTCCGGCTAGCCGTCAGTCAAGTAGCTCTCGGCATCGACGCCTGGGGCTCCGCTAACTCAGTGAGCGGAGGCGGGGGCGTGGCCGCGGCCGTCATGCAGAACGACTCCAGGATGTGGAAGGCGGCCCGCGCGGCCTGGCACCGGCTACTCATCGCCACCACGCTCATGGACTATACCACCAAGCGGGCTATGGCGATACTGTTCACTAAGAACTATGGTGAGTAACATTTTATGAAAATAAGTATAATTTAATAGTAGTTTATGAAACGGTTGCATAATGAGGGGAGTTAAAACATGAGAGTGAGTTTTTTAATAGTATCACTCGAGTGTTTTAATACCTAGTTATGTGCCGTTTCATACACTACTTTATCTACACTCATGCAATAGGAACTTACTTTTAATGAATGTCGTAATTTTTTCTTGATTTTGCAATTAATAAAAGTTAAAAGCACGTTCGTCATGTTCCGTGATGTCAGGTGGAGTCAAATGCTGATCACGAACACTGTTTTTACAAACTTAACACTGGTTTTGTCACATTTTTAATCAATATAAAACATTTGGTCTGCTTAAAAAAAACACATTAAATTGGTTAGGTACTAATGTAAAGTAAATTATGGTGTCAAAATCCAGTCCACAGCGAATTCGCGTGCATACGGTCTAATGCCACGCGCCGATATGGCGGCGCGCGGCGCGTGGACGTCAAACATATTAGATTAGATAATAAATGGCAAAACCCTCGTATTGCGGAGCCAAACCGGTGCTTTTAGGGAAACAATATATACATTAAAATTGTTTATTTAAAAAAAACAGTGCTATAATATTTTTTTCTTATTCAGATTTTACAAAATATAAAAAAGCTTTCATGCGAAACCATGTAATGTCGCTCATCAAGCCCTTTCAATTATTGATACCCATATCATAGGAGTTACTATAGAAATTATAAATTACTATTTAATGACGTCCGCCATATTAGATTTAGAATGACGTCACTTTACTTATTGTGTTTCGCTCATCAAGCCCTTTCATTTGATACTCATATCATAGGGGTTGCTGTGGAAATGATAAATCGCCATTTTGTAACGTCAATGGTGGCATATAAGTAATCGTGCACTGTCACTAGAACCAAACATGTTTGCCAGATTTCAGCCCGATAGTTTTAGGACATACATACATACATCATACAAGTGAAGTTAAATAAAAGCTAACAACAAGCACAAGTAATAAAATAGTATAACCCCGCCACCCCCTATTATAGCTAAGAATCATCTCGATCACATCAGCTTTCAAACATAAAAAAACGCATCAAAATCGGTCCATTCGTCTGGGAGCTACGATCGTCGTCCCCCCCCCCCCCTTCCCCCCTATCACAGCTAAGAACTATCTCGATTATATCAGTTTTCCAAAAAAGAAAAAACGCATCAAAGTAGGGTCCGTTCGTTTGGGAGCTACGATTTCACAGACAGACACGGATACAGTCTTACATACATACACACCCTAAACTTATAACACCACTTTCTGTGGATTTGGGGGGTTAAAAAATACCAGATGAAATAAAATATTAGATTAGGAAGGCGTTACCTTCACGACACGAAGCTAATTGCAATGTGAGCCGTGTTCGGTTGGATAGTACAGAATATTGCCAAGGGGTGGCGTTACCGTCCGACCGATTTTGATGCGTTGGCTCATATAGAAACAGAGCGAAAAATTTGAATAATCCAAATTTTTCTCCAAATTTTTGCTCAGTTTCAGTTGATGGAATTTGTTCACTTTCCAGGAACAATCTTGAAGGACTTCATCCGCGACGACCACGACCACTCGTTCTCTATCTCGTCGCTGTCGGTGCAGCTGTACACGACGCCGACGCTCGCGCACCACCTGGTCGCGCAGCACGACGCGCTGTTCGTCGTCATGAACACGTTCGTCAGCGAGTGCATCCGACGGTGTAACAACGTGAGTAAACTTCGGCCTTGTCAACACGACCGTTCTCGATCTCGTCGCTGTCGGTGCAGCTATGCACGACGCCGACGCTCGCGTACCACCTGGTCACTACCACTATATTTTTTAATTGTGTTAAGAACCGCTGGACCGATTAAAATGCGAACTTCACTATTGGGTGACTTATAATTTGAATAAAAATCTGTTGTACTTTGCATCTTAATGCTAAGAGTAGAGCCATCCATGAAATAAATATTAGACGGTTGACTTCATGAATTGTATTTCTCTAGGGTCGGCTGGAATTCGATCGCAGCCACGTCCCCATGGGCTTCAAGCGCGCACAGTTCGTTCTGTACGACGTGAAGTACCTCCTGGGCTCAGTGCCCTCCTCGTTCGACGAGGACCTGCGCCGCGGGTTCCTGCACGGCCTCTCGCTTATGATGAACCTGCTCTGCATGATGCAGGGCATGGACTCCATCGTCAGACAGGTGAGCGACCGACACTACTCTGTAATTTACACTTGGGGATATCTATCTAATAAGACAATCAGTATGTTGAAAGCAATACAAGAAAAAAAAATGTCTCATTTTTCACTTTTTACGTTTTTTTTTCTTTTTTTTATTGTTTTTTCATCGATTTGTGAGCGACCCTGAAAGTTTCAGCCGGATAGCTAATCGGGAAGTGTTCGAAATTTAAGTTGCAAGATTCCAGGACAAAATACATAGATACATCGATACATACAGACGTACATGTGAAGTTAAATAAAAGTTATAAAAAAAATATGTTTTATTTATTGGAAAAATGTAACAGAGCTTTGGATGTTTTAATAGTATTTTTTTATAGAATTTATAGCCTGATACACTTTTGGGAATATAAAAATCAAAACAAAGATACAGTCGATTACTATTGTCAAAGAAAATTGGTTGACTATTAAAAAAAGTTTACAAAATGAAAGAAACACGTAAATCAGCGTAGTAAGAAAAAAAACCTGAATATCCTGCCAAAAAATGAAACTAAAAATAGTGTGTCGTGGGTCGTTAGGCGACCCACGACACACAGGTAGATAGGTATATCACAAGTCGTGGGAATAAAAAACTGTGTTACAGCAACACAACTTTTATTTAAGGTCCCTAAACGTCACACAGCCGCCCAGTCCCCGCACTCCCCTAATATTCTGTATCACTCAATTACTGGCCTTAACACCCGCGATCACGCACGCAGCTGTTCTCTTTCAATACTCTTTTTATAGTAGTAGGTAGTGCAGTCTGATGCTGGTACAACTCGTTGTTGGTACGGCCAGGTTCCCAAAGATGGAACGATGTCCTTACTGTCGGTACAGCGGTCGTAGGACCGGTGATGACAAGACAGGAGATGTCTTTCCCGTAGGAAAATCCTAGAACAAGGAACAGCATTAGGCTCATCTTTTAGACGAGCTGTCTGCCAAGCCGCGGTGGTAACGAACGCGTCAAATGCTCAAGGTTCAGTAATTCGAGTGAATGATTAGAAATAACCGCAGTTAGCTTGTTAAAATGCGACGCAGAACAGCTTAGAGTGAGACATTATAAGAATATGGTAGGCAGTGTGTAATTAAGTAATGGTAACTCACCCTAGAGGGATTCCGATTACAATTAAATAATCTTTAGTCGCTCTCTAGTACTGTCGAATGCGTCGTGGCCCTGCGCGAGTTCAAGTCTTGAGAACAGGTTTTTCGTTAGCGTTCCGTATCAGCGCTGTGGTACATTGCGGAGCCATTTTGCAATGTGTTATATATTTCAATGGTTCCGTAGTTAATTATTATATTATTGTTAAGTATTTTGTTTGATAGATTTATTATTTTAGTATGATTATAGGATTATAAGATTTTGGAACTAGTTTTGGTTAGCGTAGTACATATAAAAATTATAATTTTGATCGTTTATATTTTAGACTTAAGTTTTACTTATTAAGGTTTTAGTACTAAGATCTTATTATTTGTTAGAAAGATAAACGCAACGTTACAATAGATTGGGTTTTTATTTGTTCAAGTTAGTCTGTCTCCCGGTTGATTGCTGCTCCCTAATCAACTCTTCACTCCATCCAAGAGTAGGCACTTATGCAACGCCCTCTTGAGAGTTACGGTACGCTATAATATATCAAACTCCATATTTACCCACAGGTGGGCCAGCACATGGAGTACGAACCGGAGTGGGAGTCGGCATTCAACTTGCACGTGAAGCTAGCTCACAGCATTACACTGACGATCGACTGGGCGTCAGCTGAGAAGTCGATAGCCGCCTCTGCGTATTGGATGGCGCTGCGACGATTCGCCGATACTTACCCACAACTACCAAGAGTCGTCAAAGGTAACCTGATACTTTCCCACAACTGCCAAGAGTCGTCAAAGGTAACCTGATACTTTCCCACAACTGCCAAGAGTCGTCAAAGGTAACCTGATACTTACCCACAACTGCAACTAGTCTTCAAAGGCAACCTGATACCTACCCACAACTGCCACTAGTCTTCAAAGGTAACCTGATACTTACCCACAACCGCCACTAGTCTTCAAAGGTAACCTGATACTAACCTACAACTGCCAAAAGTCATTAAAGGTATAGGTCTGATACTGATTAGTTATTGATTGTTGCGGGTTCGGTTATAGGCTCCGCACCAATGACTTTTCTAATTTATGTGCGGTTTACTATACCTTGATGCTTCGGATGGCACGTTAAGCTGTTGGTCCCGGCTGTTATTGATTAATAGTAGTCGTTAAGCCATGTCAGAGCCGCTTGGGCAGCTTGACAAATTCTGACACCAGAGGCCAGCACTACCTCATACGACAAACAAACAAACATTAGTTATTGATTAAAAGCAGTCGTTAAGCTCTCGGACGGCCTGAAAAATTGACACCAGCACTCCCGTTTACGACAAGCAGCAAGAAATTTGTGACCAAGACGTGTTTTTTCTCCAGAACTAGGCAACAAAAGTGCGTCAGTGATCCAGTACGACGTGTCGACGCAGCCCGTGTCCATCCACCGGCCTCTGTCGCGCTTCATCGCGGGGCTTCACCTGCAGCTGCACCGCCACGGCCTCTCCTACCACGGGCCGGAGTTCGACCGCCCGGACAAGCCCAAACCGGAGCCCGAGGAACTGATGGGTGAGTATCCAGAACGACGTGTCGACGCAGCCCATGTCAGGCTTTTTGTATGCAGCCACATTGGAGATTTGCGTACATACAAAAAAATGTGCTGTCGCGAGACTCCTGGCAGATATGTAAACATCGAATATGGCCGAGCTGAGGTAGAAAGAGCCGACGAGCCACGAGCGGCGTGGCGACGCGTAGCCGCGCGCTCCCGTCGCTGTATTAAGAACTTCCTTATTTAAGAAATGGACTAATGTGAGTAATTAAATAGGTGGCGATGCATTTAGTCCACTGCTCGACATAGGTCTCTCCCAAGGCGCGCCACTGAGCTCGATCTTCTTTGATCTTGTGTAGGCTAGAAAGTTCAGCTAAGTGCTCGCATTTTTCCAAAAACATAACATGTACCATGTATGTCATTGCAGAGCCGGTGCTACAGACAATGGCGATGATTGCTCAAGTCCACGCCGGCATGTGGCGACGGAACGGATTCGCGCTTCTGAATCAGCTTTACTTCTACCACAACGTCAAGTGTCGTGCCGAGATGTTGGACCGCGACATCGTCATGTTGCAGGTATGTGGTATTGTTCTACTCTAGTTCAGTATGAATGAAGATCATTTGTAAGTACGGACAAAGTTGTTTTGCTACAACCATTATTTATTTTGAGCCTGTAGGATCCCACTGCAGTGCAAAGGCCTCCATTCCTTCCTTCCACTACTCGTATGTTTTGTGCTACAATCTTCGATAAATGAAGAAAATAAGGATTCCCTAAGTTCGCCCGATTCGTGTTCCGCCAAAACTCCGCGCAATTTAAAAACTCCGCGCAAGGCCCGCTTATAGTGAAGACCGCTTCTTTAGGACCAGGCTCTGCTTTTTAAGGGGTTTTCCTTAAATATGCTGGGTCAACCACAATCCTAATAAATGTGAAACTTAACGTTATATGTTTTTGAGATTTTATATCTCTCTGATTAAGACAAAAACGTAATTACCAGAAATTCATTCGATACATTTTCTTATCAAAAATTACGTTATTTTCAGTAATATTTCTATTTTTCTACTCAAGCTAAGGCTAAAGTTTTTTCTCTAAAATAAATCTCACAGCAAGAAAATATCGTTTATTATCTACTGTTAAAACAAAATTTACCTAACTAAATAATTAGTCTGCCAATAAAATAAATAACTTTTTAGACTTACGTCATTTAGTTCCGAGCTAAATTGTGTGTCCAAACAGCGCTTACGATATTCAACCTTGTTACACAGGCACTTCAGTGCTTATTGCGGGTACTGGGTGGCAGACTGTAGGGGAGGTGGCAGGGGATTGGGGAGTGGGGAAATGTAATAAGTAACAAAAAGTCTGTAAAACGAAGATAATTAATAAAAAATGGCCTAGGTTATTTAAAATAAGAAAGATAGATAGATAGATAAACGCTTTATTGCACACCAAATAAATCATACACAAGAATAAACATTTAACTTAAATAGAGTACAATGGGCGGTCTTATCGCTTAAAGCTTTATAAGGTTCTGAACAAGAATATAAATAACATTTTTTGAAATCGTTTCTTTCTGTCTGTTTGTTCGCGCATCACGTAAAATCTACTGGACCGATTGCGATACGGTTTTCACAGTTAGGTTAGCTTAGTGTGTCTTAGTAACGAAACCCTAAGTACATGCGTGTCTGACACACACACACTTGGCTGGTTATTTTAAACTAGGTTTTGCCTGCGACTTCGTCCGCGCGGACTACAGTTTATCGCAAAAAATAATAATCTTACGAGTATGTTCTTCTAGGATATTAAAAACCAATACAAAAGTATAGCAAAAGGCTATTATTGCAGGGTATATGCTATCTGCTATCCAAATTTCATCAAAATCTATCGTCCGTTATCGCGTGAAAGCTCCCCAAACAAACATACAACGTAATTAGGTAGGGATTGATGGAGCACCTTGGTTATTAATGTTAGTTTTACAATAAGGTAACTAGATGGCGCTACTGTGCACTGCTAGATCGTTTGCAAAAAAGTTGGTACGCGCGAGGTCTACAGCTCACAGAAGTCACAAAGCCACTAGTATATTGGTGTGGCGTGGTGGATTACCGGGCATTATGTGAAATTGAATCATGACATGAAACTTTCTTTCTTGTGCAGTAAAATAAAATGTCTGTGAAATTTAAATCTTTTGCCTCCTTAGAGTATAGCATAGACTACTGCACATTTTTGTTTAGCATATAATCGCTGACATTTGCGATTTAAGTATATGATGTCTAAAAAAATGCTATTCATTACGATATCAACGTAGGGGCAGGGTTAATAAAACATGCTTCTAACCTCCATGAGAAAGCGCGAATCTCGTCACCACGAGCTAACTTGCATGCTAACACCATCTAGTTCAGTAAGTGGCCAAACATAGGCATCCCTGGTTCTTGTATGTTTGCTGCTACTCAGCTCCGTAACAGCTATACGTCTCGGGTTTTTTTTTCACGGTACCTAATAGGTAATGAACAGATTTATAATTTTACAGGTTATAACATTTTATACAATGCTAATAATAACTTCCCTTCATACTTTAACAGGCTTAGGACTGTCAGCTTTATATAAAAGTGAAACGTTGTCTGTTTATTTGTTTGGGGAGCTTTCACCCGATAACGGCTGGACGGATTTTGATGAAATTTGGCAAAACATAGGATACTTTTTATCCCGGAAAATTGAAAGTTTTCACGGGAAAACTGGAAAATGTTGATAACTCGCTGTAAGGAACGGAAGCCATGGCAACGAAATAACAAGTCTGTCAAAAAACTTCAAGAGCATTGGTGCTATACCTACTTAAGCAATAGTTTTTTATATCCTAGAAGAACATAGTAAGTTTTTTTCGCGATAAACAGCAGTCCGCACCTACGAATAAATAATAAGTCAGGAACTCTAATTCAGAACAAATGTCACAATAAAAGTGCCCCTACTTCAAACCAAAACGACGTAAGATTCAAAGTACGAATCACTTCCGAGGTTACAAATAGACATGCTTGGTGATTGGTTTAAATTCAGAACGAAAGCAGGGATTGGTTCACGCGCGTAATGCAATGTCTGCTATGACAGCTGAGTCATAGCGGCGTGGACGATGTTATGCAATAAGTGGACCGGACCAAGTCAGTAATAAAACAACATTACTGTACAATGTTTTTTTTTGGCTCACTTTTTACAATTCATTAAATTCTTTGTCCCACGAAATATAATTAATTTATTAAGTTTTTGTCCAGAAGACATTAAAAGAGAATCTTTCTTCGCAATGTAGTGAAGACGGATTCTGAGAAATTTAAAACGGAATGTCCTCCTGTCAGCCTGTGAATTTAGAGCCGAGGTTCAAGTTCAGTAAATTATTTTTATATATTTCCATAAACTGTCAGGCGTTTGGGTTATTGTTGCAACGGCCGTGGTTGCGGATCACTCCAAAAACAACTCAATATGATCTTGGCTTAATATGGTTAAATAAATTTATATATTTGTAACTCTACTAGCCGTGCAAAAAGTAATTTAAAACTTGAAATACATATGAGGAGTCCTAGAAGTCCAGTTTTGGACTGAGTTTTGGTCACTGGTTTCAAAGAGTTAGTATATACTGTTACTCTTTGTCCATTTACGACAAAATGTGTTCGAGTTTTTTTTGACTGCACATTGATTTAGAGACCTTTAATATATTTTTCGCTTTGATCCAAAACGTCATGTAGTTTTTCTTTTTCTACCACTGAAAAAGGGTGTTTAAACCCGTATCGGTCGGTCTTGAATTTAGTATGTCGAAAAGGTTGTTAAATGTTTCTAACAAGCTAACAGTTGCATCTGTTTCTTGAAAATCAGGCATGTTTAACTGTTGCGAACCAAACTTAATCGCATCAGCTACACTTTGACTTAAGGTTTGAATCGCTAGTTTCACGTTCATGATATTATTTCGGAAGTATAGATGCCGATTTGACAATTTATTCCCAAAATGCAATCCAACGATATCTTGAACATTTTTCAGTTTCTGCAAATGTGCCCACTCATTTTTTTTTTTCTTGCAAATGTGCCCACTCAATTTTTTTTCTTGTCAAATAGTGAAATCTTACAAGTTTTTGTGCCTTATTCCTTGAGGGTTTGCATTATTTGTTTTTTGAGCAACTCAGGTAAATCAAACACTTCAAAATTTCCAGAAGGTGAATTTTCATTAGCCTGAAAAATTAAACGTGCTTTTCAATCAAACTATGAACTGTTTTTTTAATGCTATTGTTATTCCCATGAGTCGAAAAAGCCGAACCTATATTACATACCAACTGTAATCGTTCATTATTGTTTATTTGCTCATTTTGTTTAGTATTCTCCTAAATATGTTGACGTTTCTTAGGTATGAATCATCTGCGTGAAAAAAATAACAGCTTAGTTTCAAAATTTCATCGAGTAGAAATTAAACTTTAGTGCAAAAATTTACTGACTTCATTTTGCATAGTATTGACCATCGCGGTTTGATAATGTATTTGAACGTCTTTGAATATAATTATAATTTTGCAACTACTACTAGTGAAAAGTGATCCCTGGACATTTTAATCTTGTATGGCTCCTGCACCACTTCACAACACATGCTGGCATGATGATTCACAGCTGTAGTTCACAATGATAAAATTAAAACGTACGCGAAGATATGACGTGTGCTCGCTTGCATGAAAAATGTACGACTGATGACGCGCTGGACACGACTTTTAAGCCCCACCTACTTGGGCACGACTTTTGTTGGGTTATTTTATTAACGCTGTTACGTTTCCTGACTTATTACTTATTCGTAGGTCCGCACAGATGTAGTCGCGTGCGGAAAAGATAGTTTAATATAAAGATAAAAATGCTTAAAACGATTAACTCTATATTCTGTAAACAGGGTGGGATAATTGATTTGTCAAATACTATCATAAAGGCTTTTTAGCATTCAATAATAATATATTATATTTGTGCCTCGGCCGACCGTTAATGACATGAAGGCAAATTAAAATCAACTCTAAAACCGTGCTCTAAAACTTAAGGTACTACATATACGAAATCAAACTTAACAAAGCAGCGGGACTAACTGATCGAGTATATCTCTCACACATGTATCGAACGCGTCTCTGCGAGTATTTAGCTTTTATTTAGTGATGCAACGAATACGAATTAACGAAATCGTATTCGCCGAATAGTAGACATTTACCGAATATTCGTATTCGGCGAATACTAATACGAATATTTAAAAACTAATATTTTACGTACAAACGCAACTCTAATTACTGGCAGACTTGAAAAACGCGCGTGTAAAAATACGCACGTGTGCAGAGGGCCTTAACCGCAACGACGACGCAACGGGGGACTCCCCGGCCATAGTTTGTACAGTACCGCAGCTCCGGGAGTTTCCCTATCATTACAATTACGAACCATTGATTGATTGATTCATTCCTTTCACTTCATTTGTTAGTCGAAAGCAGAAGTCAAGCAAGAGAGTATTGTTTTATTTATTTTCTGAGGTTGCTGCGAAGTAAAAGAAGTTAAAGTTGAATTGAAAATTTCTTCTCGTAAACGAGATCAAAGTGACATATGGAAACACTTCGATAAATTACCGAGTAAGTAGTTATATGGTCTGTATTTCTTTGGTAAGTAAGTAACTTAGACGAACGTTGGTAGTTAATGGCTGCGTCAATGTAGTACTAGACTTTGCCCGCGACTTCGTCCGCGCAGACATCGGTTTTACTTTCACATGTAATATTATAGTGGGATAGGATTTTAAATTGTGTTGTTTTTATTTTAGACAATGAAAGCAAAGCTAGATGCAGATATTGTGCTTGTGAATTGTCTCGGGGAGGGAAAAATGCATAAAAAAATGAAAAAAATATATTAAAGGATTTACTACGACCGCACTGTGGACTCATGTGAAGAGATTTCACGAAAATGAGCTTGCTGCCAATATAAGTACTGTAGACGAAACAAGCACTGAAGTTGAAGTAACTCCAGCGAAGAAACAAGCGTCCTTAAAGGAAATATGGGAAAAGCGAACTACGTATGAAACGGGTGATCCTCGGGCTGTCAAAATCACATATTTGATTGCTGAACAAGTTTGTCTAGACATGGAGCCCCTGAATTTGGTAAATAAACAGGGATACCGTCGTTTGCTCAGTGAACTAGCTCCAAGGTTTGTTTGCTTTTATTAAAATGCTATACATTTGTTCATTCATACATATCAGTGGGGTTTTCTTTCAACTTTCACAAAACCCTTTTTAATTCCTGACTAATTTTTTTTACGGATATAATATTATATCTAGAACCCACCTTACAGAAAAAAAACTGCCGGATATTAATGATCGTGTTAAAATAAAATTGAAGGAGCAGTTAACAAAGACCCCATATCTCTCTGTCACAACAGACATGTGGACCAGTGACGCTTCCTCACAAGTCAATGATTTTATAAGTCTTACTGGACATGGTGTCAATGAAGATTTCCAGCTCAAATCTTATTGTCTGGAAGTGTTTCCCTTTGAAGGTGACTCACATTCAGGAGAAAATATTGCCCACAATATGCATATGATGTTTCTGGAATGGCAGCTATTGGGTAAAGTTGCAGCAGTTGTAACGGACAACGCACGGAATATGGTTAAAGCAAATGATGAGCTTGATCTTAGTATTAAACATATTTCTTGTTTGGTACACAGCATTCAATTAGCGCTGAAAAAAAGTTTATTTGGTCAAGAACGCTTGACCGAAATGTTAACCACATGCAGGGGAGTTATTACTCATTTTAATCACTCAACCTCCGCACTCAAACAACTGAAAGATTCTCAACAAGCTAACAATATACCGAAACATGTTTTGTTTCAAGATGTTGAAACTAGATGGGACTCAACATATCAGATGTTGAAGAGATTACATGAACAACGCATAGCGATTCAAGATGTTTTACCATCTCTACCAAATTGTTGTCATGAAATCACAGCAAGGCAATGGGCTCTTATGAGCCAAATCTTTGATATTCTGGCCAATTTTGAAGAAGCTACTAAAGAGCTAAGCAAAGAATCAACGACGTTATCTCAAGCAATCCCAATAATACGAAGTCTAAAATCTTGCCTCAATAAAATTTCAAATGATCCTTCTTCTCATCCTGATGTAAATGATCTGGCAAACTCCCTATTCAGTGGACTTTCGAATAGATTTGCCTTTATGGAAAGTGACGAAACTTATCTATTAGCAACGATCCTTGACCCACGGTTCAAAACAAGGATTTTCAGCTCAACAGTGGTCGTCAGTGGTAGTCAGTGGTCTGAAACCGCTCGATCAGTTCTTAACGCTGCTTTTGATGGCAGAGAGGCCGTAAGACCGACAAGACCTCCAGAAGAACCTCAACCGTCGACAAGTAGAGGAATTTGGCAAGTATGCCAAGAAATAATTGAAGAGGCTGAAATGGAAGAGCCAATTTCAATATTTTCTGGTGAGTTTGAAAAAAGTTAGAAAAGTTATTAATAGGTAATAGGTACTCTTTGTCATCTACATAGTATACAAAAATTTAAATTTAATTTCAAAATGTCTTTTTACAGGGGATTCGCAAACTAAAAACGAAATAGATGCTTATCTAAAGCTTCCAAATTTATCGCCGACTGCTGATCCACTGGCCTTTTGGCGAGAAGATGTCCATTTTCCAAGTCTGAAAAAACTTGGCCAAAAATATTTTTCACTGAAGCCATGTACAGTCGCCTCAGAAAGACTTTTTTCAACAGCTGGGAACATTCAGACTGAAAAAAGAAATCGCCTTAAACCAAAAAATCTACAAATTTTATGTTTTTTAAATAATAATTTGCCTGTTGTAAATTTTAATTATTAGAAGAATAGAAATTTATCAAATAAATTAGTCTTTTATTACCGTGGCGAGATATTCGTATTCGTATTCGTATTCGCCGAATAGTAGGTTTGATATCCGTATTCGTATTCGTAAAAGTACTATTCGTTGCATCACTACTTTTATTGTCCAACTCACTCATACATCGAACGCGTCCGGAGACCGCGTCTGCTCCAAGCGTTACGTTTAGCATCCCACGCATACATCGAACGCGTCCTTCACTTTGTGCACGTTGAGCTGACTTGCGAGTCTTGCGACGCTCTACAAAATTGCAGCTCTTTCGATCGCGAATGAGAAACCTAGTCTTTAGACGTCCAGTCTAAAACCTAATCCATAAACCAATTCCGGTATATACTCACCTCTACATCAGTTCATCAACCCTTGCGTAGACGTGTGTAACTGTGTATATTTGTCCACTGCTGGACGTAGGCCTCTCCTAATGCACGCCACTGAGCTCGGTCTTCAGCTCTCCTAATCCATTTTCTTACGTCCGCTTTCCGTCACTCCACCTGGCCACAGGGCGTGCTACACTACGTTTGCCTAAACGTGGTCTTCATTCGAGAACACGTGTACCCCAATAGTTATCGGCTCTTCGGGAAATGTGACCAGCCCACTGACACTTTAACATGCTTATCCTTAGCGCTATGTCGGTTACCTTGGTTGTCTGTCGGACTTCATTTTGAATCTTGTCCTTCAGAGAAACTCCAAGTATAGCTCGCTGAGCGAACTTAAATTCGTTGAGCATTATGTCCAATTCTTGAGCAGAAGAGGAGGAAAAGGATGATGTCATCGCTGAATGGAGGTTAGTTAACGTTTTTCCTCCGATGACGATGTCTCTCTTCTCCCAGCTGGCTGCCAAGTTCCTGAAAACCTCTTCTAATAATAAACCATAATAAATAATAATAATAATATTTATTGACAGTATAAAAAAGATTCCAAAAAATACATTTGAGCAATAGGCACTAGGATTCCCTGTCTCGGGGGGTCTATTTCTCTTCCAAACTTAATTACAAATCGAGAACTTTGATTCTGTCATGTGGGAATCTTGGACAAATGTAGGCATAATAAAGAGAGCGCTAAAGTATTAATCAAACGTGGGCAAAGTACTGGTGCGAGCGAAGGGAGCGTAAACATTTATAGACTTCCCACATTATGTAGAGATGTGCGAGCAAAGCGAGTTAAAAAAACATATTAGAGGTATATAAGCGAAGCGAGCGCAAATAAGTGTGCGTTGAAAAAAGTATCAGATCACAGTACCAATATTTTTGATTGAATCAGATGGGCGCCTCGCTGATTGAGAACAACGAGTTCATCATCCACGTGCTGAACAAGTACAAGCTGCTAGAGTGGGCGCACCCCGAATTCGAGGCGCGCAGCATCGAGGAGGACACGCTGCGGCACACCATCGCCATGCTCGAGGAGTTCCTCGGCCTGCTGATCACTAGTGAGTACCGTGCTCACTGGCACCTTTCTAACATACAGGCTGTGCCAACTGTGTTAAATAATTATTTTATTTATGTTCGGGTGGCTTACAGCTACCTTAGCTAAGTAAACACAAAATAAAACTAAAAAGCCAATAACAGCCTCCACTAGTTTCTAGCCTTTACCAAACTGTAGAGGAAAGGATTGAGTAATATAGCAATACCCGAATTATGAACCGTTGTGTGTATCACTCCTACAAGTAACTTAGGTGGTTCCACCTAAGTTACTTGTAGGAGTGATACACACATTCACACGTTTCCATTCGAGGATCACTCCTACAAGTAACTTAGGTGGAACCGTTTCCATTCGAGGATCACTCCTACAAGTAACTTAGGTGGAACCGTTTCCATTCGAGGATCACTCCTACAAGTAACTTAGGTGGAACCGTTTCCATTCGAGGATCACTCCTACAAGTAACTTAGGTGGAACCGTTTCCATTCGAGGATCACTTCTAGAAGTAACTTAGGTGGAACCGTTTCCATTCGAGGATCACTCCTACAAGTAACTTAGGTGGAACCGTTTCCATTCGATGATCACTCCTACAAGTAACTTAGGTGGAACCGTTTCCATTCGAGGATCACTCCTACAAGTAACTTAGGTGGAACTGTTTCCATTCGAGGATGGCTCCTACAATTATCTTAGGTGGAACCGTTTTAGGTGGAACCATTTCCATTCGAGGATCACTCCTAAAAGTAACTTAGATGGAACCGTTTTCATTCGAGGATCACTCCTACAAGTATCTTAGGTGGAACCGTTTCCATTTGAGGTTCACTCCTACAGGAGCAGTCTGAATAGAGTATTCTATTATGTGAAGATACTTTATTATTTCGCCAGCGGCTTTATTAACATCCAACGGAATAAGACGAATACGTATTATTTCGCTATCGGGCCGGTTTCAACACTCAATGGATTTGTTTAAATAACTTGTGAAACCTGTGCCAGGATTTGAAACTTCGATGCTAACAAATAATGTTCTGTTGTACAGTAATCGGGTCGCGCTACGTGCCCGGAGTCGGCGAAGTGACCAACGAAGACAGAACTAAGAAGGAGATCATACAGATGCTTTGCGTGAAAGCGATGCCGCACTCTGAACTAAACAGGTACGCCTCTCGATTAGGGTCTCCATCTCCAATAGGGTAGTTGACATTAAACGAATAAAATAAAACGATTTATTTTATTAATAGATTATTATATCTTTAGGACACCGAATATAATTCATTAAAAGTGAAGAAAAAATCTAATAAAAACGCTGCCCAGTTCGCGTGACGTCACTGCTTCTAAATTCGCGGTTGTATTGTTCATGTGTGGCTTGCGTTTTTGTACAACTGTGAGCAATAGTGACGTCATACAGTCGCCATGACAGCTATGTTCGTTTTGGCATGATTCGATTTAACAGCTCTAAAATATGCCACCCGCAACCCCTCCCCCGTACCTCCCGTGACCTACTTACATCCCCCACGCACTCCCCCACCCACTTCACCTACCCGCGCACTTCACCTCCCCGCGCACATCCCCACCCGCTTCACCTCCCCCGTAACCCACTATCTTTATCTATAAAAAAACCTCTGTCTTTCATTAATAAATGCGTCGAGCCCCCTCACTGTTAACGTAATAGAGTGATGATCCTTTTCCCCCAGATCTCTCCCCGAAGACCAACTCCACGAGACAGGCCTCGAGGCCGTCATCCACGAGGTGGCAGACTTCGTGAAGCCTTCCAGCAGCAACGTCCGCGGAGTCTACAAGCTGAAGCCGCACCTCTATGACGAATACGACACCTTCTTCTACCACTACACCCGCGAGGATCTGTCCAGGAGTGAGGAGGAGCAGCGGAACAGGAGGCGGGCGGCAGGTAACTTGATGATAGTTTAATTTTTAGACGTTGGCATCATATACAAACACTTACGTTCTTCCACACATACACACACCCTCACGCTTACCCGCACACTCTCAAATATACCCTCCCTTTCCCACACTCAAATATACCCTCGAGCACACAAAGAAATCCCTACCCTCGCACACACACACACACACACACACACACACACACACACGCTCCTACCCTAACAATCACTTACAACATAACCACCTCCGCATACATGCGTAAATATCTAGTGATAATGTATATAACTAACACATTCTCGCTTACATGCACACACAAATCTTCAGTCGAACGGCACAATAACATACATGGTCTGACAACTACACAATCATCTCGAATATCCTTGTCAATAGATGGTGCTATTTAAAATGATTCTTACAACATTCGTGCATAGGACACAACTCTCGCTCACATTTACACACAAATCTTTACTCAAACGACACACAAACAGTCACGGTCTGACAACTATACAGACATCTCGAATATCCTGTGTAATTTTGCCCATGTCAATAGAGGGAGCTATTTAAAATGATTCTCACAATGTTCGTACATAGGACACAACTCTCGCTCACATTTACACACAAATCTTTACGCGAACGACACACAAAGAGTCACGGTCTGACAACTACACAGACATCGCGTACATTTTGTGTAATTTTGCCCTTGTCCATAGATGGCGCTATTCAAAATGTTTCTTACAACGTTCATGCATAGTTAGTCTAACTGACTGACAATAACAGTTCCAACTTGCTCCTAGGTCTACCAGAATGCTGTCCACCTCCGTCTCTGCCGAAGCTGGCTCCCCCATTCAGCATCCTCGCCAACATGTTGCAGTGTGACGCAGCGCTACACGTCCTCAAGTGCGTGTTGGAACGCGCGGTAGACCTTCGCGCCAGGTCCTTCTCGGAGACGCAATTCCATAAGGTAATTGGTAGTAATAAGCTCGGCGTCCATGATAGGTGGACAACCTTTCTAATTAATAAATCTAACTAAATCTAATTAGACA
The DNA here is from genome assembly GCA_946251855.1 of Alsophila aescularia. Taxonomy (NCBI): domain Eukaryota; kingdom Metazoa; phylum Arthropoda; class Insecta; order Lepidoptera; family Geometridae; genus Alsophila; species Alsophila aescularia. The sequence continues at coordinate 13,913,844 of OX276381.1, forward strand.
ACCTTCCTTGGTGGACAACAATGTTAGATGGTCAACTTTCTTAGCTAGACGACCCTCCTAGATGGTCAACTTCTTGTCCTAGGTAGACCATCCTTCCTACATAGGAATAAAAAGAATAGTATTCCATCTTTTGAATATTTTCCATCTGGGAAGATTATTAGATGGAATAATATACATAAATGAAAAATTACATCCCCGTAGAGTATTTTGTTGCTGTATTCCCTAACTGGCATATTTCCTAAGCACCGCGACTGCCGGAGTAAGAAAGGCATTGCTTCTTACTTAGTAATCATATTGACCATATTTTTTAAAGCGAAGGCAAATAAAACCATCTTATTACTACATTAAACAGTTGGGCAAACATGTGGGCATTACAAGCTTATAGGTAGTCGAAATGTTCAATCCCAGTACCAGTTGGCAGCATACCCAACCTTCCTTGGCAACGTGCTGGTGGCATTGCCCCGCTGAATCATAACTCTAATTATATAATATTAGTGTGAATAATGTTATTACAGGCTCTCCACCTTATCGGCTACGCGTTAAGAGATGAAGAGAGCGGCCACTACGAGTTCCTGGCGTTCGCTGAAAGCGCGGCGCGCGCTGGCCTATACGAGCTGCTGCAGAAACTCGCCACCAGCCCGAGGGTGGAGGCTCACCGCTCTCTCGCCAAATGGGTACTCGCGAAGATGAAGTACGTATTCTTGGATCACTTGGACTCAGGCCGCTGTGATAGTTAAAGACCAACAACCAGATATTAAAGAACAGAAGCGATAAGGCTAGATTTGCCGAAATTAGTTGACGGACGATCCTATCGACTCCTCCAATATAACAGGACTATATTATATTACAGACCTATTTCACTCTTGAGCCTCGTCTATAAATTGTTTTCAAGGGGCATCTCTTCCAACCTCCTCAGCAGGCCGTGTTTCGTGGAGGATTCAGCACCATAGACCACATATAGTCAGGCAGGTTATACAGAAGTCTGAAGAGTATAACCAGTCCCTGTGTCTTGCTTTTGTGGACTATGAGTAGGCCTTTAATTCCGTTGAAACCTGGGCTGTTCTGGAGTCTTTGCAGCGTTGTCAAGTGGACCGGCGATACATCAAAGTGCTCAGGTTTCTGTATGACGCTGCGACTATGAGTGTCAAAGTACAAAACCAGCAGTCTCAAAATATCCAACTGCGCAGGGAAGTGAGACAGGGAGATGTTATATTCCCGAAAATGCCTTGGAAGATATGTTTAATACGCTGGATTGGAAAGGATTGGGCATTAATATCAATGGCGAGAACATCTCATACTTACGATTTTCCGATGGCATAGTCCTAATGGTGGAGTCGCTGCAAGACTTGCAAAGTGGGCTGACCAACCTAGAGTTGATGCTTCTCGACGGGTCGGTCTCGGAATAAACATAGATAAGACCAAGATTATGTTTAACGATCTTGTTGACCCGGAACCGATTGCATTCAATGGTATAACTCTTGAAGTTGTCCGAAAGTTTTTGACAAAGAAGCCAACAGAAGAATTCAGCTGGGTTGGGCAGCATTCGGCAAGCTTTTTAAATCTTCTCCTCGTCCATACCAGAGTGCCTGAAGACAAAAGTCTTGAATCAGTGCGTCCTACCAGTCATGACCTACGGTGCCGAAACGTGGACACTCACGGTCAAACTAGTTTACAATTTAAGGTCGCTCAGCGAGCTATGGAGAGAGCTATGCTTGGTGTTTCTCTGAAGGACAGATTCGTAATGAAGATATCCGACAGAGAACCAAAGTAACCAACATAGCTCTAAGGATAAGCAAGCTGAAGTGGCAGTGGGCTGGTCACATTTCCCGAAGAACCGATAACCGTTGGGGTACACGAGTTCTCGAGTTGAGACCACGTTTCGGCAAACGTAGTGTAGGACGCTCTGTGGCCAGGTGAAGTTACGACCTGCGAAAAACGGCTGGAAGTAAATGGATGAGGAGAGCTGAAGACCGAGCTCATTAGGCTCATTAGCCTACGTCCAGAAGTGGACAAATATAAGCTGATGATGATGACACTGGCGCTCACTTTCATTCTAATCTTTCGTTGTGCTAGTTGACTGTAGTGAAAAAGTATCTGGGATAATTGTAGCAGATTCTTAATACAAAATTGGCTGTATTTTTGGCGGGATGTTGTAGATTTAGCATTACTAACTTAATTTTCTTTGAATGTTCTGTGAAAGTTAACATGCAAGAGAGTAGGTAAACGAAATGGACGCAAAAAAAACATATTTTTTTGGTTGTCTTCCAAAATACAAGGAAGTTTCAGTAAAGCGTCCACCACTTTACGTCTTCTTCTAGCGTGTCAATGGTTTGAATTGTCACTTATTGTATTGGACCAGAAAGTTGTCATCTCGATTGCTGTTATCTGTAGCCTATATTAGGCATTCCTAATGAAGACCACTTTACTGAATCGTGACTTTTAATTGGCTAGACTTTTGACTACCTGTTTGACTAGGACTCGACATTGTGATTATTAATTTTAATAATATACATCTTCTTATATCTCTATACCTGACACTGGACAAACGCGTGCAGAGTCAAAAAAAGTTGTGTGCTCAATTATTATTATTGTTTACTAGCTTTCGCCCGCGACTTCGTCCGCGCGGACTACAGTTGATCGCGAAAAAAATCATCCTATGTTCAACTAGGATATTAAAAACCAATGCAAAAGTATAGCACCAACGCTCTTGATGCTTTTTGACAGACTTGTTATTATTTCGTTTCCACGGCAACATGTTCCGTTCCTTACTGCGAGTTATCGTTTTCCCGTGGCAACTTGCTATTTTCCGGTTTCATCAAAATCGGATCAGCTGTTTTGGCGTGAAAGCTCCCCAAACAAACAAACAGACATAGTTTCACTTTTCAATATTGGTGTGGATTCGCAGGTCTCTCCTAGGCCACGCGGACGCCGGGACCGGCGCAGGCGACGGCATGGAGACCGACCAACAAGAGAAGCCGGCCAGCGAGACGGCGGAGGCTGAAAAGTCGCGGCGCGCCAAGCTGGCCGCAGAGAGGCGCGCCAAACTCATGGCTCAGATGAAAACGCAGATGAATAAGTTCATATCCAACAACGCGACGCTCTTCGAGGAAACCAACACAGAGGTAGCTAATCAACCTATCTATCTAATCTATCTTCCATCCATTCCAATAGTAAAAAGCAAAAATAACTGTTTGTTATCTTTTCACGATTAACGTCTGAACATGATGATAATATTAGGATGATATTAGGTGAGGAGGAGATAGTTTAACCCTGGCAACGCTCTTCGAAGAAACCAAAACAGAGGTAGCTAATTATCCTATCTATCTAATCCATGCTTCCATGCATTTCAATATTAAAAAGCAAAAATAACTGTTTGTTATCTTTTCACGATTAACGTCTGAACATGATGATAATATTAGGATGATATCTATATTCCTAATATGATATGTGGAGGAGATAGTTTGAACCCTGGCGGAGCTCTTCGAGGAAACCAACACAGAGGCAGCTAATCAACCTATCTATCTAATCCATGCTTCCATACATTCCAATATTAAAAAGCAAAAATAACGGTTTGTTATCTTTTCACGGTTAACGTCTGAACATGATGATAATATTAGGATGATCTTTCTTTTTTTTTTTTATTACGGACCAGGCAATCGATTGACCATGATCTCACCTGATGGAAAGCGATGACGTGGTCGAAGGTGTAACACGCTTGCCTAGTAGATACCTATTCACTCTTGACTTGAACACACCAGGGTTATAATTTACCGGAACACTGACGAGGGCAGGGCATTCCACTCCTTTGCAGTTCTTATAATAAATGAAGCATCGTAACGCTTCGTTCTTGTGCGAGGTATTTCAACCATGAATGGGTGGCGCTTTGCTGATCGTCTAGTCGTACGGTGATGGAAAGGTGATGGGGGAATCAGGTTGTGCAGTTCTTGTGCACACTCCATAGTGCAATCTGTAGAATACCGCCAGGCTTGCTACCTCACGTCGATGCGCCAGACTTTGAAGCTTACTCTTTACCAGAGTGTCATCCCCAATGAGCCTGATAGCACGTCTCTCAATTGAATCCAAAGACTCGAGCTGATACTTGGCAGAACCGTCCCAGAGGTGTCAGCAGTACTCCATACAAGATCGGACCTGTGCTTGATAAAGATTCAAAAGCTGTCCCGGTGTGAAGTACCGCCTAACTTTAGACAAAATACCAAGTGTTTTTGCAGCTACCTTGGCTTTGAATTTAATATAAGACCCAGAATTCAGGTTTGATGTGAGTTCGACACCCAAAAGCTCCAAATCGCCTATTGGTATTGTTACACTTTGGAAAGACGGAGATCGGTGTAGAGGACTCTTTTAAGCAGAAAATAAACACGCTTGCGTTTTAGTAGCATTAAACTTAACCAGGTTAGCATCGCCCCAATCGGACACGGCTTCTAAGGCTAAATTTAAACGGTCTACCATAGCCTCTCTCTGAAACTGGACATCGTCACAGCTGGCTTGAGCATTGGAAGTGTATCTCTCAACTACAGTACTGTCATCAGCATACCCAAAGGTACCGGGCTTCAGAAGGTCATTTATGTGCAGTAAAAACAGTGTAGCCGAGAGAACCGATCCCTGAGGTACGCCGGCATTGATAGCCATTTGATCAGATGAGCAGCCCTCTAAGACTACTCGAATAGATCGTCCCCTCAAAAAATCAACTATCCAATTGCATAAGCCAACAGGTAAACCATATGAGGGAAGCTTGTTTAAAAGGCCATCGTGCCAGACCCGATCAAATGCCTTCGATATGTCAAGGGAGACGGCAAGCGCCTCACCATGCATCTCTATGGCTTCGCTCAGTACGTGAGTGGCATACGCGAGAAGATCCCCAGTAGACCGGTTTCGGCGAAATCCGTATTGCCGGTCACTGAGAAGATCATTGTCTTCAAGGTATGCCAAGAGCCTAATGTTTATGACACGCTCCATACACTTACAGAGTAAGGAGGTTTTCGAGATGGGACGATAATTGGCCGGATCAGCACGACTACCCTTTTTTGGTACTTGTTGTACATTGGCAAGCTTCCAGCTCTTCGGAACTTTACCTGAGTGAAGAGAGAGGCGGTACAACCGCGTTAAGATGGGAGACAATTCGGGCGCACAGTTTTTCAACACAATCGCTGGAATACCATCAGGACCACTGGCCTTGTTCACATCTAGAGCTCGAAGCGTTCTGAGAACCTCCTTCTGGCGAATGCGAATTTCGGGCATAAAAACCCCGCAATGAGGAAGGAGGAAGGTGTCTTGCCAGAAGCATCTAGATGCGAGGCTTCTGCAAAAAGAGAAGCAAATAAATTCACTTTGTCTCCAGCAGTGTGAGCTAGTGTTCCATCAGGTTTCAGCAAAGGTGGCAGTGAGGGGCGGCAGAAGTTTTCTTCGACCGACTTGGCCAGGGACCAAAAAGCTTTGCTACCAGCGGGGCATGAAGCCAGTTTTGCCCCAATTCGATTTACGTGATCAAAATGGGCCTTCCTAAGTATCTTCTTGCAGGTCTTAGCGGCAACGTTAAATTTTCTTTTCTTAACCCGAATATCAGAAGACTTGCGCTTTCGAGCATCAGCCCAGTCCAGATATGCCGCACGCTTTAGAGCCACAACATGACCACAGCTGGATCCAAACCAAGGCTGAGCTTTACTGGAAAGAGTCTTGTCACTGAATGGAATGAAATATTCCATTGCCTTACATATTACCTCTGTAACAGCAGACGCGTAAGTCAACGGGTCCTGGGAGGGTAAACATGTTTGCCGCCAAGGGTACGATGCAAGGAATTGCCGCATCTCGTCCCAATCTGCTGAGTTGTATCTCCACACGCGCCTATTTCCCTTAAGGCTAGGATCAGGTGGGGAATACACTGAGACGGACTTAACCAGGCAGCGATCAGAGCTACCAAGAGGTGGGGATACTGATACGGAGTATCGGTCTGGTTCAGTCGTCATCAACAGTTCGAGACATTTGGCAGTGTCACCGTCACGGTCAGGCACCCGTGTCGGCTCCTGCACCAGCTGAGAGAGATCTAACGCCTGAGCAAGCTTCCGCGTCTCTGTACCACCGTGGTCGGTTTTTTGGTATGGGACAAGCCACTCCTTGTGGTGGGCGTTAAAATCCCCCAAAAACACCAATTGAGCAGACGGGTAACGCTGTTGGGCCACACTTGCCGCCTCACCTAGATAGTCTACCAATAAAGTCGCCCCCCGATCTCCGCTGTGTGAGCGGTACACACAAGCATACACAATTTTCTCTATGCCCGTGTCCACCAACACCCAAATCACCGAGAAGTTAGGTTGCTCAAGATTTCGGAGACGCAGACAGCAAATGTCATCACGGGCGTATACACAAACGCCGGCATTTGGGATAAATAGATGCTCCAAGATATAGCCTGGGTAATCCAAGTATGCCGTATCAGCTGGACATCCTATCTGCGTCTCCGACAAGAAGAACAAGTGGGGCTTAGAGGTCTCCAGATGATAATGGACCGGTTGGAGATTGGAGTGAATCCCTCGAATATTCGCAAGATCCACTTTAAGTGTGAGGACGTGCATCTGCCGTTTTAACTTATATCTTCTTTGGACTTTTTTCATGATGAGTAGTTGTGAATAGGTTGGACGAGTAATAGCAAACGAGATGTCGGAATGGCTAACCCACGGAAGTCAAGGCATAACTACGCCATTGAAGAACTTGCGTGGAGACTGCTGGGACGCCCGAACCCCCCTGAAATAATTCATCAGTTCCTCACATCCGGTCGCCAGCCGGCCCAATGGATCATTTCAGGATTTTTCACAAGCGGCGGGGCAGCCTTTCGTATCTGGCTAAACTACTACTTGGGCCCCCTACAACTTGCGGTCGGCCAGCAGAGAACACCGTGCTTCGGATCCCGCTACCCTCCAAAGCAAGGCCTCCGACGCAGAAACACCATGATTTCGATCACGGTCCACCGTTCCAACACAACTGCATCCTACAACTCATCCGGACGGCTTCCCTGAACATCATGATGGAACACGACAAATCTTTTGGCATGAAGACTTTGTCCAGAGGGTGGTAATATAAAAAAGCCGGCGGCCAAAGCCTACCACCAGGTGATTCAGTTGCTCTTTTGGCACCACCAGAGGGTCACGTGTAGGACATCGAGGGCTGAATCCTATGGACGCGAACAAACAACAAACCCTCAAAAGAGAGGTCCTTAGGTGAGGTGGAGATAGTTTGAACCCTGGCAACGCTCTTTGAGAAACCAACACAGAGGTAGCTAATCAACCTATCTATCTTCCATCCATTCCATTATTAAAAAGCAAAAATAACTGTTTGTTAACTCTTCACGATTAACGTCTGAACATGATGATAATATTAGCATGATATCTATATTCCTAATATGATATGTGGAGGAGATAGTTTGAACCCTGGCAACGCTCTTCGAGGAAACCAACACAGAGGTTGCTAACCAACCTATCTATCTAATCCATGATTCCATCCATGCCAATATTAAAAAAGCAAAAATAACTGTTTGTTATCTTTTCACGATTAACGTCTGAACTGATCATGATGATATTAGGTGTGGAGGAGATAGTTTGAACCCTGGGAAGGACATAAGATACTTTTAACCGCGATAAAGTTTATAGTCTGCGCGGATGAAGTCGCGGACAAAAGCTAGTATTTATAATAAAGCAGTGAGTAACAAAAAGTCTACCAAGAAAAATTGGTCTAGACGACTTAATCCTTGGTGCACCGCGCCTGCTAGCGCACATGACGTTAATGTGCGATATCGAGTTAGCGGTGCTGAAGAGTTATAATAAACTACTAAAAAACATTTAAAAAATGGTATATTTCGCGGCACGTAAGTTGAACTATGCGCGGTAACACATTTTCGGGTCTCAATCGAAGTGCGGTATGAGGTGCAGCGTGAGGGACCGTGCGTAACCATAGCAACGCGATGACGCTAGCCCTCACGCAGTCGCACTCCGCTCCCCGCTGACCGCGCAAACTCCGCGTGGCCCTGGAGCACAATCGCGCACGAAGTTTTCAGTTCTTTGACATTTATATTTCTATCAAATGTGTGATCATTTAATTTCAATAAAATGACTCCACCACAATCAACTTTAAGGAGACAGGGGGAGTAGAATGGTATTTGATGTTTATAACTATTTTTTTAAAGAAAATAATAGAACTAATTCTCTGAATAAAACTGCGGAAGCTAGGAAATGTCTGTATCCACAGCTATTAGTTCAGAATTTATAGTTACATTTAGGACCCCGGGTAAAAAGAGACAACGAATAAAACCAGTCACAGGCATAGACGATTTTGACAAGGGGGTAATAAAACGATGCATTCACAATTTTCATATTACCGAGAACGAATTACCGACCCTTGGTAAACTTCGTGCAAAATTACGATCTGATATAAATTTTGAAGGTTGTGTAAAAAGTCTTCGCCGCATCATTAAGGAACTCGAATTTAAATGGAAAGCCACCGAAAATAAAAGGAAAGTTTTAATAGAAACATCAGCCATCAGATTATTAAGAATAAATTACTTACAAAAACTAAGACAGCATCGAAAACAGACCAATTATATACACAGATGAGTCATATGTTCACGCTACTTACACAACACCGAAAGGTTCGACAGAAGGGTCCACTAAGGGATTAAAAAACTTTTGTTGCATTAAATTTTTATCAATATTCCTTTTAACTGTCCTATTTAATAATACCACTTCCCACACTACTGTTGTTCGAAAACTACAATATTTTGAAAGACCATCCGAGATTATTTTTATGAATTTGAGTTTCCGCTTAACTTGCGTTTAAGCTTTCCTTAAAGATGTTTGATTTTTTGTGCAACTACGGAGCATGCGTCTAACACTTTCGTCCATAATTATACCTGCGCGGATGACCGCCATTTTAGTTCAACTTACGTGCCGAGAACTATACATGTCTGTTTTCATATCACGTAAAAACTGCACCGGCTGAAATGAGATTTCCACTGTTGGATAACTTACGATTTGACTTAAAATCACACGTAATTTGAATATCAATTGCCACGAGTAAAAGACGAGAAAACAATTTAAAAAAACGCCTCGCAATCTGCCCAGTAGTTCCACAACAAACAGACACGATTTAAAAAAATGTTATATTCTAGTTCGTAATATAAAGTCATTATCATTATCAGCCTATATTTCGTTCACTGCTGGACGTAGGTCTCTCCCAATGCTCGCCACTGAGCGTAGGGTATTTTAAGTACGTTAGTGTTTTATGTATTATGTACAGTCTTTTTGGTACATAATTATATAGTTTTGGACTCAAATAGCATTTGTTGACTGTCGCAGGTGACAGCAGAGGAACAGGAAATCCGTCCTCTGTACTGCGGCGCCGCGCTCGGCGTGTGGGGCGGCGGCGTGCCGGAGCCGTCGCGCGTCTGCATCATGTGTCAGGAAGAGGTACAGTACTAGAGCCGGATCTTGGATGCGCTGATAACACGCTCTCCGAACATTCTTCTTGTATTTTTTAGGGTTCCATATTTTAAAAGAAAAAAGGAACCCTTGTAGGATCACTACTTTTTCTCAGGAACGCGCGGAGGTATGAAGTTGAAATTAATATCAAATTCTGAGGTCTGCAATCCCTTAGAGCTGTGAATAAACAAATTTCTACGTCAATGTAATCAAAAGATACGGCCGTTTATGCCGTATATTTTGACACTCGCAAGGGAATCAAAACCTATAGGGTACTTCCCGTTGACCTAGAGTCATGAAATTTGGGAAGAAGCAATGTCTTATAGCACAAATAAAGGAAAAAATTTGAAAACCGTAAAAAAATAGTTGAGTTGAGTTTGTACGGAACTCTTGGTGCGCGTGCTATTAGTTTTACTGTACAGTGTCAGACAGAGTCATCAAAGTAGGTAAAAAAAACAGGTGCCCAAAAAAAATAAAAATATATAACTAAAAAGCATTCATAGACCCCAGCAAACTATCATTAATAATAACAAAGGGTCTTCAAAGGCAAAAACGGGAGTAGCTCGCGTATATTAATTGAATTATTCCAACTATAGTTTCAAGTAAAACTGAAAAATACCACGTATAGTACCACCTTTTAAAATGTATAAATACCACGTTAGTTTACGTAATAATATAGCAAAGGGGTCCTTACATTTTTACAATGGAATCTGCAATAGCTACAATATAAAGAACCGAAAAATCGCGGCCACTAAACCTTAATAAATCGTAAAGATAGATAGCATATGTATTTTTTTATTTCCGCTTCTTAGAGCCTCTCAATAAAAAGCAGTATTAAAAATACTTTCTTTACTTGTTTTTTTTTATTAATTTACTAAAAAATCTGATGCATTTATCGTTTCTACCCATCCGCTCTCCCCCTCTTTCTTATAACACCAAGACAGAAGAACAACAAGTAAAATTATTATAAAAATAAAACTGACTGCAAACAAAATTATTGAATACGAGGTGACTGACTGCAAAAATAATTATACTGATATTATAAAGTTTTAAAGTTTGTATGTATTTAAGGGTGTGTACGTCTGTTACTTCTTCAAGCTTAAACGGCTGAACGGATTTGGATGAAATTTTGTAGCTTTTACTCTGGATTAACACATAGGTTACTTTTTATTCTAAAAAAAAATATAGTTGCTGAGGGACGCGAGATGAGTTATAAGAATTATATATTTTTGAAATGGTCCTGTATTTTGATACAAAAAATTACCAAAACCTATTGAGTGAGGTTTTGGTAATATTTTGTTTTTTGGAAATACAATATGGCAGCTGTAAGCCGCCATATTAGTTTTCTTAACATTTCATATATCTCAGTTGAGTTCTCGTGATCAAGACAAATCCAGTGATACCTCATTTATCAAAATCCATCAAGCCGTTTAGGCTGTAGGAGTCTAAGAAACGTACAAACAAACATACATACAACCCAAACACCTCCCTCCTCAGTCGGGTAAAAGGAATCTAAAAAAATTCGATGTGCTTTCGATTAAGAATAAGAAAAGAGAATAAAAGAAATGAAATTAAAAAAAAATTATGCCGTACATGGCATGGTGAAACTTAGAAGTGCCTAGTCAGGAGATCAGGACCCAACCCTGAGTGCAGATACCACGTCATGTTAATACTTAAAACCGGCTATTATAATAAAATGTGTACACAAAATTTCGTGTCTGTGCTGTTGATTGTTGAAGCGTTCCTTTTCTGGAGCTAATCCTGGATGTCAATTCAGGGCCCTGTTTCATAAAGCGACAAATCATAACAAAACTACAAATGTCAGTCGAATACGCCAAACCTGCGTTTCATTTAACAAACAAACACGACGGGACTGATGATTGTCAGTCATATTGCATTTCACAATGCCAGTCATACCACAGTCAGAGTAAAAAATACCCTCACTATTTTGATTGACCGACCAGTGACGGGTAAAGCTTCGGCAGTCACAATTGTCACGACAATTCTACAAATTGTGGTAATTTGTAAGCAACCGCCGTTTCATAAAACGTTTCTCTCTTGACATCTATACACTACTACACTAATATTATAAAGAGGAAAGATTTGATTGTTTGTTTGTTTGTAATGGATAAACTTAAAAAATACAGACCCGATTTTATAAATCTTTCACATAAAGTAAGCTAAATTATCAGCGAGTAACACTTTTCAAAAAATTGGAGTTCTCTTCGAAAATTGCAATAATGAAATCTGAGGTAGTAAGTTTTGCAAACAATCTCGATTACTTTGTATCACAAACCAAAGAGAACTGAACCAACTTTTAAAAATACATTTCAGGCGCGAGTAGACATCAAATCCCCGCCCCCGGTCCTCGTTGCATTCGCACAACTGTCCACCGTGCTGAACCGCGCCCGGGAGGGCGGCAACGGGCTGCTGCCCGAAGGGTGGCGCGAGGCCTACCTGCCGACCGGCGTGGGCGCGCAGTCCCACGTGTCCAGCTGTGGGCACGTGCTGCACGCCGACTGCTGGAAGAGGTACTACGACAACGTGCTGGACAAGGAGAACAAGCGGTGAGTTGAACGAGGTTGTCGGTAGAGATGTCGCAGCCAACTAGCTTTATTAGCTGTTCATTCAACCGCCGTTCAACTAGCGGCCTGAAATAGAATTGCGGCTAAAAAACTAGGCAGGTTAGTTAGGTTGAGCATGAATTCTATCAAACAGACAAATGTTTATAAACAGTTTTCATAACCTACCTGTTTATTTAGGCGCAATTATCTTTCAAGCCGCTAGTTGAACGGCGCTGTTTAGTAAAAGGCTAGGCTTTTAACTGAACGGCAAATTACGCTACTTGGTTATGACATAGATACAACATAACAGAAAGGTATGAGCATTAACATGTATAGTAACAGATTTTCTATTATAAATAAACATAATATAATATAATATTCCATAAATAAGAGAACGAAATTCTGTTCAAAATAAAGTGATTATCCAATTGTATCAATAAGATACATTTTGCATCACGTTTTGTTGGTAAATATGTTGGTAAAACTTTTGAAAGAACCTGAGCACATATTTTTGCAAAATATACCTAACATTTTTTTTTATTTTTTTTACTTTTATTGTTCGTGACTGACTGTACATTTTTCCCATAATAACTAGTGTATGCTTTTAAATTATACCTTAACTAGCTGTTCCCGCGGCTTTGCCCGCGTGGTCAAAGTAATCTAGGTGTTTAATTCCAGGACTAAAAGTACCTTTATATAACCTATTTTTTTATTTTTTTTTATTACGGACTAGGCAATCGTTTGACCACGATCTCACCTGATGGAAAGCGATGATGTGGTCGAAGGTGTAGCACGCTTGCCTAGTAGATAGATACCTATTCACTCTTGACTTTAACACATCTGGGTTATAATTTACCGGATACACTGACGAGGGCAGGGCATTCCACTCCTTTGCAGTTCTTATAATAAATGAAGAAGCTAAACGCTTCGTTCTTGTGCGAGGTATTTCAACCATAAAAGGGTGGCGCTTTGCCGATCGTCTAGTCGTACGGTGATGAAAAGGTGATGGGGGAATCAGGTTGTGCAGTTCTTGTGCACACTCTCCATAGTAAATACTTAATTTCGTTTAGCCTTCAAATATTTTTTATCGATTGCTCGGCTTCTATTCATCTGATTGAGATACCAAGTACACCAGTTTTTAAGTGAAAATCTAAGCTATCCAACACTGAAAACCGCATTGTAATCGGTCCAGTAGTTTTAACGTGTTGAGCGAACTGACATAAACCATTTAGTTATTTTGTGCCTTAAAGATAGCATATGACGTACATCAACCTAGATCTGCTATCTTGAGTACGTAGTACTATAATTTATTCTGTGATTTGACCTCCAATATCCCAGAAAAGCGACAATATTGCTGTTATTATTGGATACTAGTGAAATATATCATTTTTTATTTGTATTAATTGTGTTGAAGTTTTTGACAGACTTGTTATTATTTCGTTTCCACAGCAACCATTCCTTACATCGATTAATCAACATTTTCCAGTTTTCCGTGGAAACTTACCATTTTCTGGGACAAAAAATATCCTGTGTTTTATTCCAGGGTATAAACTATCTCCATTCCAAATTTTATCAAAATCCGTCCAGCTGTTATCGCTTGAAAGCTCCCCAAACAAACAAACAAACAAACAAACAAAAAGACAACGTTTCACTTTTATATATTGGTGTGGATGGCGGTTGTTGTTAAAACGTGTAATGCCAGTTAAATGTGAGGAGTCATTGAGACAGTTTTACTTCCGCCCTCGTTGGTCGCGGCTATGCCTGCTTATTTAAAGGGCAGCCAACATTCCAGGCCGTACCGCGTGCGGCAGCCGGCCGCGTTCGACGTGGAGAAGCGCGAGTACCTCTGCCCGCTGTGCGAGCGGCTCTGCAACACGGCATTGCCGCTGCTGCCCGCACCGGCACTGCCGCTCGGCTCGCCGCCGCCGCTCTCGGAGGAACTGTACGCGGAGTCTGTGCACCAGATCCTGGAGCTGAAGCACCAGGTCAGCGAAGAAGCGGTCCATGTTTGCACGGAGACTTGCGAAGATATGCTCTGTCAGGTATGTTTTGGTGATTAAAGTAGGTTTCGATAAGCGACTTAGTAAGCGTAGGCGATGCAAACAGCGCGTGTTCAATTGGCTTCATTATTATGCATCGCTCTTGTCAGCCTTCTTCTAGCTATCATTAGATATCTCTCTTATCTTAGGAAGGAATTTTAATAAATCTTTCCTCCCCTAAGGTATTCTAGGAATACTTCATCCAAATTTCAAATCTCTCGGTCCACCGACTTGGATGTGCGTTACCAGTCACAGAATGCTGGCTGCAAACTATACGTATAAAATGCTGGCTTCTTGAAAGTGAGACTGAAAAACTAAACAAGGAACAGTCATCGAAGTGGGAAATGATCGAAAGGTTGCAAACCAAATTTTGCATGATACCCAGTGTTACCAGTTTGCATATTCGAACGACCGGAAGGTCGTATATGACGCATTAAATGTACAAAAACAATATAATTCTCCTATTCGTCCCGTTTATTACTAGTTTTGAAACCTATAAACACCATCTTATAAGAATATACTTTATTGGTTATAATACGGATGTTTTCCCTACGCGCTTTTTTTTAACGCTTTTACGAATGTTCCTAGCGATTTGACAAGAACATGTACATTGAGACGTATAGTCGCGGCGCGCCTGTCACACTAACGTAGTCATTCAACGATAAACAAATATACTCTATGGGCTGAGTTAGGTGTGAGCCGCCTACGTCTACATCTTCTGTACCGTCCCTTTTATTCTCAATATAAAAATTATATTATATTCGAAATATCACTTAATTACCCTGTTTGTTTCCCGAAAAGAAAATATGTAAGGGCGTTCATTGAGAGATCGAATACAGACTGATGAATATGATTAAGTTGATGCTTAAAATTATATTAATTTACAGGCACGAGCCCGCAGCGTGGGTGCCATGTCGTCCGACATGGAGGAAGAGGCGTCAGACGAGCGCGAGGTGTACGTGTCGACGCACGCGGAGAACATCCTGGCGCCTGCCTTCCTGGCACACTTCGAGGGTGACGTGCCGCCGTACAACGACCTCACCAAGACTCTCATCGAGGACTTCGCGAAGGTGAGTCACTAGTAGTTCATAGCGCAGGTCGTTTATAACAAGCTAACCGAGACTCTAATCGAGGACTTTGCGAGGGTGAGTCACTAGCAGGTCATAGCGCAGGTCAAACACAACTGGACCGATTGCTATGCTGTTTTTATAATTGTGATCTTTGTCGATGACATTGATACTTTTGTTTTTCAGGTGCTGCCTGTATACGGCGACTTGCATGCTAGCGCCGCCCTCTACCGCGCCACCGCCTACACCATCCTAAGCTCTAACTCGGTCCTACAAGCCGAGAACCGGCCTCTACTCGGCGACCTGCCAGCGAGGCACCGCGACGCGCTGCAGGCGCTCATCCGGCTGGCGGCAGCGATGCCCGCCATATGGTCGTCGCCCAAATACTTGGCGCATCACGCACTGAGCTGCCTCAATGTGCTGGAGAAGACGTCGCCGCTGAATCACGAGGCCTTCGGCACTCTAGTGCCTTTGGTTTTGACGGCGCCGAGTTTGTTCTGCAAGGTGAGCATTTGATTATCCTCATCATTAGTTTACCTTCTTTGTGTAAAGTTATCTAAGAACTCGAAGCTGAATTTAAATCCGCAACACTGGATACTGTATATAACTAATAGAAAACCTGTTTCTTTACCATATAATTATTTTGTTTCGAGTTTCTCATTAATCGGCATCGTTGCTAGCGCCATGACACGGGTCAACTGAAATAATATTGGTTGGGTGTTTTTTTCCAAGCAAAAATTTCTAGACTCGTTATAATGTCACTTCGAACTCGATTAAATATCGCTACACTCTAAACCTCACTGTATCCGCTTGCACCATCTTCTCCACTCATTTTCTGCACTTGTTGCACAATCGCACAACTTGACGAACGCGACAGTTAAAACATGTCATTGTCCACCCGCGTTTACTTCAGTTTGTTCGTATTCATGGCGCTAGCAACAGTGCCGAACTATCGGTAACTCGGAGCAAAATACATTATAAGGTAAATATCTCGTTTCTAATATTGACAAGAGACTACTTGTTTCCTTCCATTTTATTTGCGTCTTACATGGACACTACTCCTCATATTAAAAATACAAGTCCAATAAAAGCTTAGTATTTCATTTCCGTGTGTATAGGGGTTGTGTATTATGATTTTCATTTCCTATGTTTCGGGTTCGTGAAATATGAAGATTGTCTTCCAAAAACAAACCTGTATCCCATTGATGCAGGTCGCGGGTCCAGCGCGGCCTACACACCTCGCGCGGCAGATCACCTTGCAGTGCCTGCGCGCACTCATCACCAAGCTGCTCATCACCGCCCACCTGTGCGACTGCCGCAGCGAACCCATGGATGACGACGACGCTCGCGCGAGGGCGGACGTCAAGGCACTGCCGGAAGTACTGGCTCTACTTCGGCGAGGCTTTGACTCTTCAGGTATGTCAAAAAATATTTAAATTGTAATAACTGCATGATATGGGGGTTTTTTTATTAACAGTTCGAAGCGAGGTTACCTAATCAGCAAATATCTGAGAAGATGATATCACCCAAAATTGAATAATCTGGAATTTGAAGAAGGTTCACTTGTTTGGTTACATAATCCAGTGCGCTGTAAAGAAAAGTCTCCAAAGTTGCAAGCAAAATGAGATGGACCATACCGCGTTGTAACCAAAATCTATTTCGTTATTTACCGGATATAAAAGAGCAATAGAAGAGCTCCTAAAATTGTTCATGTTGATCGACTGGCGCAATATTACGGGACTAACACTGCTCGAGACGAGCATGTCTTATAGCCCTGCCACACTTTGCTCCTCGCGCTGCTCATCGCTCTGCTCCTCGCGCTGCTCGATTTTGCCCTCTCTACCCCACACTGCTCTACTCGCGCAATGAATCATGACTCCGCACTAGGTCGCTCGCCTTTGCAACACGTGGTATGTTGAAACTGGCAGCGTAAACGCTATGCAATTATTGTTTAGCTAATTATATGCAGCTAATTGTAATTATATCGCGCGGACATAGTCCGCATCGAGCGCTCGTTATGTATGCATAACACGCGTCAATTGTTAACATGTTTTTTTACTGTCTTTTTTTTCATCCACCATCTCCGTTGACAAGGAAGACAACGATGTATATTTATTTTAATGACATTGATATAATTAGCCATACCATAAATGCATAGCACGCACGCTGCTACAGTTTCAACATCCATCGTGTTGCAAAGGCACGTCGTGAATAATTGCGCGAGTAGAGCAGTGTGTGGGCAGAGAGAGCAGCATCGCGTCAGCGCGAGGAGCAGAGCAATGAGCAGCGCGAGGAGCAAAGTGTGGCAGGGCTATTAGGAGGGGGAATTGTTACGCCGGTCGATTCTTAGAAAAACAGTAGGTCAATGGGAGCTTCTAGAAGAATCGAACTAAAATGTTCGCGAAGCCTAATTATCCGATTCATCAAGTTAATTGGGTAGGATCAACTTTGACGAATTGACGTTGCATTGTTCGATGATTATTTTTCGAATCTGTGAACCGATCTTCATGTAGTTAATAATAAAAGATTTTTCAAGTTAGTATATCAGCTAAATCGGTCGCGGGTTATTCATATGAGGTAGTGTTGGTCTGTGGTGTCGGAGTTAGTCAGGCTGCTCAAGGGCGTCTGCCCTGGCTTGATGACTGCTATTAATCAATTACAGCCGGGCGGAACCGACAGCTTAACGTGTCTTCGGAACCGAAGCACGGAACGATGAAAATCCGCAAATGACTTATTGGTGCTCAGTCGAGGATCAAACCCCGTATCATCGGATTCTAACGCACATTAGTATACCGCTCGGATACGGGAACGGGAGATTCTCTTAAAGACTGTAATACTGTCACATTGTTATCTTTGCACTTTTCCACGTTTCCAGTACTGAACCCAGTAGAAGTATGGGAGAAGGTGAAGAGCCAATGCTTAACGTTCCTCCGCTGCTGCTGCTTGCTGTTCCACTTCCTGAGCGACATCAGCCCGCCGGCCGAGCTCACGGTGTTCCAGGGGGACTCTTGGGACACCATGTGCGGGTACCTGGGCCTGCCCTCCACCTTCAAGGAGCTCATCGACACGCCCGTAGCGAGGAGCAAGGTAATCTTGGTGAATCTACTTCCTTTTAACCTCATGTAAATCTAACTATCTAACCAACTCTTTTTTATACCTACTTTTAAAAAAGTACTCTACTTCTGTTTTAGCACTAAGGTGCCACAGACTAACTGAGATTTCAAACAAAGGAACCTTTTGCCATTTTTTTCTTAAGCCTTACAGAATAAAAATGGTCATCTTTGTACTTCTCATAGATAGACAGTTTTACCATAAAGTCAACTGTGGAGGAATTATGAAAAAAAAAAACAAAAAAAAACTGTTATCTTTGTACTTCTCATAGATAGACACTTTTATCATAAAGTCAACTGTGGAGGCATTAACAAAAGAAACAAAAAATTGTGTGAAAAAAAGAAGTGTCTATCTATGAGAAGTCATCTTTGTACTTCTCATAGATAGACACTTTTATCATAAAATCAACTGTGTAAACATTACCAAAAGAAAAAAATACTGTCATCTTTGTTCTTCTCATAGATAGACACTTTTACCATAAAGTCAACTGTGGAGGCATTATAAAAAAAAAAACATAAAGTTCAAGATGGCGAGTAACGCTCCCAGCCCCACCCCTCGAGGTCGAAAATGTAGATTGTTATTTGCAGCATAAAGTAAGCGAGATAGATGATGCGAAAAACTTAAGCGAGTGATCGAGGTAGTTATACAATGCTCATTTTTGCACAGGACGAGCAAGAAATTTAACAATCTCTGTGAATATAACCAATCAGTTGACTTATTCTGTACCAGAGTAAACTCGGCGAGGCGGCTGCTGAGCATTCAATTGTGTGTGTTACTTAGCTTAGGTATAACTTGTTACTATTATAATGGTAGTAGATAAGGTGTAAGGTGTGGGTCGAAGCAAAACTATTGTTTTGATTTAACATCTCATTAGTATAAAGTGTATGCTCATGTATTTTGTTTTAAATATGTTTCTGGCTTTCTGACGCGTATAATAAAATTTCGACTATTTTATTTAAGATGTTGGTCTTCCTACGAATAAATAAATAAATGCTGTCTTCACCTTCAACATTGCGATTGCGCCTGAAAAATAGCAGCTTGCGAAGCAACTAACAGACAACTTCCGAGACGCAAAGATTCTTTGTTCCTACTGTACTTAGTTAGAATTTTTTGTTTATTTTTCCCTGTTTGATGATTGTGGGACATCACAATCCCCAATCACCTTGTCACTTTTATCTTTTATACTTTAAATATGTTTGGTAATAATTTCTACAATTAAAAATTATAAAGATTTACCAAATATGGAAAAAATGACATCCGTGTAGAGTTTCTTGGTGCTCTCTTCTCTAACAAGCGTATTTCCGAAGCACCGGTAGAGTCAGAAGGGTATTTCCTTTTCCAGGGTGAGATTAACTCTGATGGCACATGAAAGGGAAATTTCCTTTTCAAACTCAAACCATACTTAGCATGCCCTGCCCTCGTCAGTGCAGGGCATGCTAACTATGCTTCCTTAGTCAGTTCCGATAAAATATACCCTGGTGTGTTCAAGTCATGAGTGAATAGGTATCTACTAGGCAAGCGTGCTACACCTTCAACCACATCATCGCTTTCCATCAGGTGAGATCGTGGTAAAATGATTGCCTAGACAGTAATAAATACTTACTTAGTTTGTCAAAATTTTATTGATTTGAACTATTTATAATATTTTATGTATTTCTCCTTGTTCATGAGATATTAATTTTGACTTGAAAAAGTGCTATTATTTTGCCTATTTATAATAAAATACTTGGACTAAGGGTGTTAAAAATAAACTGTTGTATTACAGGTAGCAGAGTGGGCATCCCTGTCCGGCGCGTGGTACGCCGGCGAAGTGCCGGCAGCCGCGGTGGCGGAGCCCTGCGGTCCCCCGCGCCTCGTGCCGCTGCCCGACGACTTCTCCGAGCTCATGAACCGCGTGTCCGAGTTCTCGTGCCCCAACTCCGAGCGCGAGGACACGAAGAACCCCACAATGTGCCTCGCGTGCGGGCAGATCCTGTGCTCGCAGTCCTACTGCTGCCAGGAGGAGATACCCAAGGTGAGTGCATGTGTGAAAAGAAAAGAAATGAAAAGTAGTCTATTTGTAATCCAGGATATAAGCTATCCTGGTTACCAAATTTCATCCAAGTCGGCTCAGCCGATTGAGCGTGAAGGAATACATACAAACTTTCGCCTTTATATTAGTGTGATTCTATTCGTTTATAACAGGTCGCGACTTTTTCCGCCCGGTCTACAGCTTATCCTGACAGAAAGTATCCTAAGTCTTTCCCCAGGGTTCAAACTATATCCATACCAAATTATCGGTTCATCCGTTTATTAGTGAAAGGGATATCTACTTTTGCTTTTATAATATTAGTGTGGATGGATTTCCTAAGTAGATTTATATCAGTGTAATATTCCATTCGTTCATAACAGAGGGGCTGTGCCACTATAATACTTTATGAATGGGTGGTTTAAAATGTTTTTTTAGCTTAAGAAACTACATGCATAGATATCCATCACTTGGTACAAATATGTAGGTAGGTAATTTTACAGTGTAAATGAAGCACTCAATAGCTAGCGTAATAGGTACGTTTATTATTAATATTTCAATAATCTATAGTACATAGAAAACTATTCACACGCGGTAAAACGGGAAGGGAGACGAGTCGAGTAACGAGTAATGGCCGCTGACATCTATGTAATAGTGATGTGCCTAGTTGTGACCGGGCACGCCGCTAGTGAGGAGACCATGCCCGCATGTCACAAAGTAAGTTTACCTGTTGTTATAGTAGCAGAAACGAAACGTAAAATAGCGCCACTATAGTAGTTTGTGAATGGGTTGTTTTAAAATGATTTTTTAGCTTAAGAAACTACATGCGTAGGTATCACTTAGCTACAAATATGTAGGTAGGTAATTTTACGAAGTTAGTTTACCTGTTGTTAAAGTAGCAGAAACGAAACGTAAAATAACTTGGCTCATAATCACATGGATGAGCACTATGAGCACTAACTCCTTACTAGGTTAGCCTGTGTTTAGTTCCCATAAACGTAATAATTGTGCAATGCATCGCTTGAGCGGTGTTGTCACTGTATCGCCAAACCAAGTACTGCTAAAATGGTTATAACGGTAACCTTCGCGCTAGCACTTAAGTTTAGTTAGGAATAATGTGGTTGCTGCTAAATATGATTAGATAGTTACTACGCGATGTTTTTAATTTATTTTATGAGGAACGGACAAGAGTTGCAAGTATTAGGTTCTTTATATATCTACTAATCGTCATAAGTTTTTGTTCACACATAGAAGATATAGGTTAGTTAAGTACGTACGTATTTTTGGAATATTAAATGATAAGGTTCATCACAAGAAACAACGTCACTGATTTTTACCTTTTCATAAATTCCACTTGAAGACTACAATAATCATACACAATGCCACAGAATATAAAATAATATAAGATAATACTCGTATACGACTTAATTACACAGCTAAACTGTTATAATGAGTTTTACTGTTGCTCGTTTATATTTTGAGGAATTTTAGAATAGTATAGTACGAGCGAAGCGAGCGCGAATAATAATTAAAGCCGCTAGATATTGTCATGAAAGAGATATGTTATATATAATTAGTACAGTTTTTAAACGTAAAACGTTTATTATCTTCATTATTAGCTTCACTTGTATGTTTGACTTTAAGTACCGGTGTTCCACCCGCTTTCAGTAGCTCTGTCGTTATTCCGACCTCCCCTGGTGCCTTGTTGCTCTTAAGCTGTTTGAGAGCAATTCTGATCTCGTATAGGCTGACGTCCGGGATATCTTCGGTATAATGTCGGGTCAAACGGGCTCTTGCATCGCTAGTCCTGCTAGGAGGACTACGCGATGAGGTGTATAATTTTCCATAGAACTTCTCGAGCTCAATGAGCTGTTTGTAACAGACGCTATTTTGACCCACTTTAAACGGTCAGATTTCATTCAAATTTTGCACACCTGTCAAAGACCGATGACAATGCAATAATACGAAAAAAAAAACAAAGTAGAAAATAAATAATAGTTTAAAAAATTAAAAAACACGTTTTATATAGAAAACGAAACTAAAAAAATAGAAAATAAATTTTAATAGTGTAAATAAGCAAAAAAAAAATATAAAAAAAAACGTGGGGTGCATGGGTCAATAGTTATAAATATTTCATTGACAGATATGAGAAGAAGTATTATCATTTCGATAATATCTTAAAAAGCACCCCACGCTTTTTTTTTAGTAAAACTTTGTTTTCTTGTTTACATTATTAAAATTTATTTTCAATTTTTTAGTTTGGTTTTCTATATAAAGCGTGTTTTTTAGTTTTTTTAAACTATTATTTATTTGTATGTAAAAAGACGCTATCGTAACAAATACGAAATGTAAACCTAATATGAGCATATAGCAAAATGAAAATGAACTATCTCGACGATATAGTAGAATGATTTGAGCGAAGCGAGCTTTCAAATTTGAACAAATGGCATTACAAGAGGTGCAAGTGCAGTGAGCATGAAAATGTTACCCTGGTCGATGAATTATATCGATCGAGCACATATTGAGTTGTTTCCTCGTGCCCGTGCAGGGTCGCGGCGGCGGCATGGAGCACGTGGGTGCGGGTGTGGCGCACGCGGCGCGATGCGGCGCCGGCGCGGGCGTGTTCATGCGCGTGCGTGACTGCGAGCTGCTGCTGTTGGCGGCGCCCGCGCGCGGCGCCAAGCTGCCCGCGCCCTACCTCGACTCGTACGGCGAAACCGACCAGGTAACTGCACATTCCACGCGCACACACCCACACCCACACACACACCCACACACACACACACACACACACACACACACCTACACACAAACACACACACGCACACACACACACACACACACATTGTTCCCTGGCTGCGTGCTCACGGCTCTCTGTCGCAGGGCCTGCGGCGCGGCAACCCCCTGATGCTGTGCGCGGAGCGGTACGAGGCACTGCGCATGCTGTGGCTGTCGCACGGCGTGCAGGAGCGCATCGCGCGCGCGTCCGACTCACACTTGCTCGTCACCACCACCTGGCAGAACTTGTGATTGGCGACGCGCCCCGGTTAGTACCACTACTGTAAACTACTGTGCAGCTAATTTAAATTGTACTTTATCGCGGTGAAAACATATTTATTTCTTCTTTTCTTGGGCTCTGTTTGTGAATTCAACCAATGTTGCCGATTCTCTTGTTACCAACTAGACTAAAACTTAAGTTCAGTCCTGTCAGACCAATTCTCTTGTTACCAACTAGACTAAAACTTAAGTTCAGTCCTGTCAGACCAATTCTCTTGTTACCAACTAGACTAAAACTTAAGTTCAGTCCTGTCAGACCAATTCTCTTGTTACCAACTAGACTAAAACTTAAGTTCAGTCCTGTCAGACCAATTCTCTTGTTACCAACTGGACTAAAACTTAAGTTCAGTCCTGTCAGACCAATTCTCTTGATACCAACTAGACTAAAACTTAAGTTCAGTCCTGTCAGACCGATTCTTTGACGACTGGTTGGTCTAGTGGCTAGTAACCCTAGGAACGAAATCAAACGGTCGCAGGTTCGAATCCTGCAAGGTGCAATCATTTGTGTGATGAGCAGAAATGTTTGTTTCCGAGTCATGGATGTGATATTCGTATTTATGTGATATCCGTTATCTAGTGCCCATAGCACAGGGTATCCTAGTTTGGGGCTAGGTAATTGGTGTTGAATAGTCCGGAATATATTTATTTATTTATATAATGTGTGTGTACCAACTAGACTAAAACTTAAGTTCAGTCCTGTCAGAGCAATTCTCTTGTTACCAACTAGACTAAAACTTAAGTTCAGTCCTGTCAGACCAATAATTCTCTTGTTACCAACTAGACTAAAACTTAAGTTCAGTCCTTTCAGACCAATTCTCTAGTAACAGACTAGACTAAACTATACTCAAGTTCAGATTTCGAGATCAAAAAGGTAAACAAAGGGATTAACAGGAAAAAAAAACTGAGATCCATAATATGATAATAGAAATTTGTATTACTTTTTCTTTATAGAATAATATGATACACTTGAATTATTGAATTTATTCTTTTACTTTTGCATAATAGTTATTTGAAACAAATTTAAACAAAGCGAAAGTTTTTTGTGCAATCATTTTTCTTAAACTGGGAACATTGCAGAGACTCAAAACATTTCGTGCAATCACTCGAATGTGTTTCTCGCTGTTATTGAAGTTTTTGTTTGTTTCAGTTATTGTTTACCTTGTTTTTGTTAAGTTTGATACATTTGTTGTTATTCTCGTTAAATGGAGTCGGGTCCCTGAACATCAAAACACAATTTGTCGGCGGTATTAATCGCAAAATTATGAGTGTATCGGGAAAAGTGATGATGATGATGGAATGCACACCTATGAATGCAACTATTGCCAGTACCTTTTACAACAGGTATATAAAATAATTTTGAACATTTTGTCATTTTTCCGGCGATAAAATGGACAATGGTGCCAATTCGGTTGGCACGAACTAGACTAAACTACGCTAAAATTAAGTTTAGTCCTATTCCAAGCCGATAGCAATGCACTAAACTAAATTTTAGTTTGACACACCTAAATTGATTTTAATTTCTCAGTTTAGTTTAGTGGTATTTTTCTATTCTGTTGTACGTCAGTTTACGTATAAAGGTGCCTCCACACAACCCTCGTGCCGAAAACTCTCAGCAAGAAATGAAAACCATAGACAAAAAGCGTGGTGTGTGTCAGAGTGCACGGCCGCTTGTTTGTCGTAAAACGTCTACTCCGCCTACAAATCGCGAGTTATACCGAATTAAACATCACAAAAACTGATTATGAGCGGAACACCCGCTGCTTTGCCCGCGTGGTCATTTCTCTGGGTTAAAAGTAGCGTATGTGTTATTTTAGGATCAAAAGTACCTACTCGTATAAGGTATAAAATACCAAATTTCACTCATCCGTCAAATATGTTTTATCAATTGCTCGGCTTCTATTCACGGTATTGAAATACAAAGTACACCAAAACCTTTTTTAATTCGAAAACCTTGTTTTTACGTGATGCGCGAACAAAATACAGATATGATTTTGAAAAATGTTAAGTATATTATCTTATCTAAAGTTCATTGGCTTATTTAAAGTCCACTAGACCATTTTTATTATTATTTTCTTTGTACAGACCTTTTGTTATTCACTGCTTTATTATAAAATATTTATTACCTCCGAACTTGAAAAGAGAGGGGGGGGGGGTTATAAGTTTAGGGTGTGTCTGTATGTCTGTGAGTATGTATATATCCGTGTAGCTGTATGTGGCATCGTAGCTCGCAAACGAAAGGACAAAATTTTGATGCGGTTTTTCGGTTTGAAAGCTGATGTGATCGAGATGCGCATGCGTGACCGTTAAAGTAAACGTGTATTCATGAATGTCACACTCCGAAGATTAAAATAGAACTTTCAACAGCCCTAATGCGTGACCGTCGTAACATAACCAGATTTCCGTTTGATAAATGTACTAGTTTCTTTGAAAAACCGGATGGCTGTGTTGGGCGCATGACCGTTTGTTTGGCGTGAAACGTCAACGCCACGAACAATTTGA
Organism: Alsophila aescularia; assembly: GCA_946251855.1. NCBI lineage: Eukaryota > Metazoa > Arthropoda > Insecta > Lepidoptera > Geometridae > Alsophila > Alsophila aescularia. Next base: position 13,939,668 of record OX276381.1, read on the forward strand.
TCCGGTCCTGAAACCCTCTCGTTTGCTCTGTGCTGTAGATCAAAATGTGTATAATCTTTATTTTAGTACAGACTTTCCGGTTGCTGCAGCCACTTTTGTAATTACACCCCTTTTTAAAATTTGTTAGTATTTAGTAGAGTTTTTGCAAATGTTTTCAAATCGAGTTGTTTTTTTTCTCAACGAGATCTTTACCAAAACACCGGAATCAATATGCTACCCTTATTAAATCGCGAGTTATACCGAATTAAAAATCACAAAAACATAAATTTCGCTGATTTTGCTCTGTGAGTCCTGCCTCTCCCCGTAATGTTTAATTTATGTCTTTGGACAAAAGTTAACATTACATCATCGAGCCGACAATAAAGGCCATTTTTTTTTAATAATTACTTGTTTTGACGAGATGGTCAAGTGGCTCGCCTGATGGTATGCGTCACGTAAAACGATGCAAGACGATGTAGCCCTTTTCGTGATGGTCTACTTTTAAAACCTGGTACCCCTATTTTCGGAGTGATTTTAATGATGTTTAATTTCAAAACTCCCACACTGTTCGAAACATTCGATTGCGCATGCGCATAGCCGTTTATGAAAAATTCTATACAAACGTCTAACTAACACAGATAATAAACAACAATTTATGATTACATTCATTCATTATTTAAATGTGGGCAACACTAGCAATTAAATTTAGTCGTTGTCAAAATCAAATTAGTCCTGTCACAATGATGTCTTAGTTTAGTTGAATTAACAACAGATAAAATTTTAGGAATTACTAAAATAAAATAAATTTAGCTTTAGCTTAGTTTAGTTTAGTGAGTTGCTCAACAGAATTGGCGTCAATACCTCTGAAATGTCACTTAGGGTGATTCCCATTTGTCCCATGGAACATGACGTCATCGGACAAAATGAGTCTATTTTTTACTGTTTTGTTCTATAGAACTATATACTAGCATTTCTTCCGACTTCACTTCTCAGTGACGTCATGGAACTAAATAAGAATCTTGTTTATCCCAAATTGTTCCATTTGTTCCATCTTGCATTATATGAAAAAATCTTCATTTGGCGTGAGGCCAAAGACGTGAGTAAATTTAGTATTTTGAGTAAATTAAAAAAATAAAATAAAATTTCGGCAAAAATGCTAAATGTGTTTGGAAGAATTTAGGAAAAGGAAAATAGAGTTACTCTGTGATGACATCACAAACCAGGAAGGTTTTAATGTTAGTTTTTTAGAACAGTTTAGGGAAAAGAAGTTTCAATTGTTCTATGGAACAAATAAGTAAGAAATAGACTCATTTTGTCCGATGACGTCAAGTTCCATGGAACAAATGGGAAGCACCCGTCACTTTAATGAGATATTTTGACATTTCTTTGTTTACCTTTTTAATCTCGAATTTTGAGCTCGAGAGTATATACTAAACTAGCTATCGCCCGCGACTTCATCCGCGCGGACTACAGTTTATCGCGCAAAAACGCATCCTACGTTCTTTTAGGATATTAAAAAACCAATGCAAAAGTATAGCAACAACGCTCTTTATGTTTTTTGACAGACTTGTTATTATTTTGTTTCCATGGCAATCGTTCATTACAGCGAGTAATCAACATTTTCCAGTTTTACCCTGGAAACTTACAATTTTCCGGGATAAAAAGTATCCTGAGTTTTATTCCAGGGTATAAAGCTATCTCCATTCCAAATTTCACCAAAATCCGTCTAACCGCTATCGCGTGAAAGCTCCTCAAACAAACAAACAGACGTCTCACTTTTATATATTGGTGTGGATTCAAGTTCGGAGCCTATGTTCACACTTGGAGAGAAGGTGTAAGGGTTGAGGGGGTTGTGTTGTGTACAATTAGTTCCCCAACCCTCCCGGTTGGGGAACTAAATGTAGTTAGAATAGAATGAACAACATAATAGCTTTTATGAATCTCTAACCTACATCAAAAGCTGTTTTAGGTTTTACAGGTTGTCCCTTACTCGTTTGTTTATTTCCGCAGGTGCTCGGCACTTCTAAGGGCGCCCCAACTCTACTCCAAGCGGAGTGACCCGCGGCCGCGGCACCGACCCACGAGAGGTCGTTTCAATTCTGTACACTCGCACAAATTGTAACATGCGCGTGATTAGTGTATGTTGGCAAATGCGCCTAACTTCGGTTGGACGATCGAGCTGCAGCTTAGGCTACTAGTTAGTATTGAATTTGTCAAGTGTGAAAGATGCGAGGAGAATCTTCTGTTTTGGTTCCTACGTGCCCGTACGTTGTGACATAGACATTAGTACCAAAAACTGCCCCGATTGAAATGGGAAATTTTATGGATAATCATGAAAGCAAATGGCTCTACTAGACACAATGTTTGCTCTGTGTCAACGATGCAGTGCCCTTAGCGTTAAATATTCGACACTACACGGTTATCTGAACTCAGCCTGAATTGTTAAAATTGTGAGAATTAAGGCTGGCCTGACGTTCGTCTTTTTAGCTTAATGGATTCGACGCTTTTTTTATTTTACCAAAAGAAATTATATTAGTAAGAATTATTGATATTAATAAGTCCTCACCAGCATACATGCTGGGAGGACTCATACTTTCTCAATAAGAGAAATATGAGTTATAAATTATGACCCCCTTGGTCACTGGACTCATGAACTACTGGCTCTATTTTTGCTAGTTGATCGTAATATTATTTGACCTGATTGGCGTACAACTAATGACTTGATCCTATTAAATTATTGTGATAACAGTAAATTATTGTGATAACAGTAAATTTCTTGTCAATTTTAGAAAATAATTTTAATTAGTTTGGAATATTCACTATTGTATTTAACTACGATTTGTAAAAAAAGATAAGAATATAAAGAGTCATTTAATTATTTTAATTTCAATGTTCGCGCCAAAATGTCTGGTCTTGCTAGACATACCAGTATCTCCATTATTTTAAGGCATCGACACGGATCTTGAGCGATTCACTTAAATCGACGTCGTCTCCGGTTAATAATAATAAAAAATAGAAGAAAAACTGTGTTCCATTTATTTTGTCAGAAGTGTATGATGCGCGAACCTGTGGCGAAAGAGTGGGTTCTCTTTCGAGTTCTCTTTTTTCTTCCGAGCGCTCTAGATCCGACTTCAATGACCTCACTCAACCATAGACAAAACTTTCTTTAGTCTTTTAAGGCGCTATGGGCTCCAAATTTTTGTCCTGCTCGTCATGGTGCAGGGTAAGCAGGAAAGGTGATACTTCCCGGGAGCCGATTTTAGTTAATATTTTCAATTTTATTTAACTTTGTTTTGATAATCTCACGATTTTTCAAAAAACTATTTCCACAGAAGTATTTGAATGTTTGTTAGGATTACACACATATGGTTTTTGTAAAAATATCTTCGATAGCAACTGAATGAAGTTGCTTCATTTCATCGACGGGAACGTCAAAACGGGTGATATTTAGGAAACTACGTTTTTTTTCCATTGATCCAAATTTATTTAATCGTGTTTCAGTGACCACAGCCGGATAGAATATTTTGTGAACAGTAAAACACATAAAAAAACAAAGTAAATTAACCGTTTTCAAAGGTCTAGTTTTAATATTCGTGATGAAGAATCGTCAAATTTGGGAACCATTTCGCCTTAGAGCACGCGCGCGCCTTCGAAAACTTTCAGTTAATTGAACAACAGTATTGAATATTGTTAAATTGAATTAAAGAAAATAAATGGTAAATAAATTAATTAATTTAACCCCAATATTAGTTTACTAACTATACACGATGTATAGCTTCAATATTGCTCCTTTTATCTGTCATTATCGCGATTCTGGCTTATTACGAACATATTAGGCCAGCCTTAAAGTAAGTAGTGTGACCAGCTCTTAGAAATAAATGTTTTCAATATAACACGTAACTCCATAATATAGCTGTTGAAAAATAAGATTGGACATCTGCTCAAGTTGAACTTGGACAAAGATAAATTTAAGCGGATGATTGCCGACCTTCAGTAGTGGAGAGGCACTTGAAGAAGAAAAAATAACTAAACATTACCATAGTTTACATAACATTGTATAAACCGCACCAATAAACGAAACTATTGGCAGCTGCGTCATTGTATATCGCATGATGTCTAATTCTATTAACACGACTAACAAGGTCGAGCTCTTGCTGCGATGTGGCGGCGTTTGGCATATATTGTAAGTGTGTGCGTGAGGCTTGTGCGTACAAGCGGATCGGCATGTGTTTGACTTTCGAATAGGCGGTGTGGAATCTGTATTTTTTTAAATATTCTTGAGGACAAATGAAACGTTTCTAGCTGCAATAGTGCCCGAGATCTCTTTAAATAAAGTGATTTCTGCTGATTTCTTCCAATTTCTTCTAAAGAAAGCTAGGAACCGTCTCCCCAGCGCCAGCTTTATAATTAAAAAAAACGATTGAAATCGGTCCATACGTTCGGGAGCGTCGATGCCACAGACAGACAATGACTATAGATTACTACGCACTTACGGGGCGGGTAGGGAGGAGGGAATTCAAGGTTTCCCTTATAATAATAGATTCCTAATTTTCGGATTATTAGTTGTTTTTTTTTACGTAGGTACCTACCAGCCCCAGAATTAAGATGATTATACCAAATATGTCTAACATCTTCTTCTACGTATTTCTTACATGTTCAGTTACAGTAATTTATTGTTACTATTGGTTACTATTGTTTGGAATATTGTTTTTGAGAAGTTTACGAGAAATGGCTGTGGTTCTTATTCGAATATTTCTCGTGTAGATTAAATTACCAACACTTTTGCACTTCGTAAGTAGGTGATACTTTCTTCCGTCTCATTACTGAAATGTCACATAATTATATTGACAAGGTACAAAAGTGTTGATGCGTCGTATAGTTGGCTGTAGAACAGTAATACTGTTTAATATTCAAGTCGAATATTTTGTATCGAGTATTATTTGGTCTTATTGTTTATCTGTTGATTGAATGAGCTTGCGTGCTCTTTATAATTTTGTGCAATCATTGTAAGTAACGCCAGTTCCTCGGACGTGCGTCTTTTTTCTAATATTTTCTTAGATATAATATTAAATTAATAAAATATATAACATAAATATAAAGTACTAGTTGTTATTTAGTATTGCAATATAGACTTTGTTTTTTTTTCTATATGTTATTAGTTATTAATTACTTAATAGTTTTATTTTATATATTATTAAAACCGTAAAGATAGACCAAAAATAATCCACTATATTATATTGTTTATAAATATCTATACGACACGACATAATTATTATGTGATTAGATAGAGTTTTTTTTAATATATAAGTTAATATACCTTGCCAGCTGTTTATCGCTTGTACATATCTAATAATATATTATACTTAACGCTGAAGTACCAACGTAAAATAAAAAAGCTTGAGAATACGTTATAATATATGTTCCCTTTACAAAATGAACTACCCGTACGCAGTGCGGAAACGTTTAGTATCAACAAGCGAACATAATGTAAGTATTCAAAATATAAATTTCTTACAAAGTTTTTACATGTTGACAATAAACGTTTTCGTAACCGGCAATAGATTACGTACTACATGTGTGTTCAATATCGATAACTGAAAATAGTATAAATAATGTACGTTCGTTTTGCTTTTGAATAATATATTTAATAAAATAATTCAAGCAAAAGTTAAATAGTTGCTACAAAAACGAGATTTAACGCCATTCGCGACTTGTAACGAGATTAGTAACCACTCGATAAAACTACTAACTGTAAAATGTAATGCGCAATGCCCGAGTGGCCTTATTATGTTCGCTAGATAGATGATGAACAACTATAAAATTACTACCATAGGCTACGTTCGGATTGGCAGGGCGTTTTGGGCAGTTTCAAAATGTATTTTAACAAGCCGTTTGGTTTGATTTCAACACTTGCAATTTTTGCCACTAACGATCATTCCCAAACCGAACGACAAACGACCCTATTCTCTACGGTACTTATTGGCATTTCCGGTGTAATTTTTAACTGTCATGTCATTTTGCCATGCAAAGCGACACAAAACGCTCATCGTAAACATTTCAAAATTCCAAACCTCAATATTTAGCGTTTTTAATTGTTATTTTTGGCGTTTGACTCAAAACGAACGCCCGAATAAAGGTCATAAAGCTTATGAAGACGATGCAATTCTGATGTGTTTTGCTAGGTAATGTACGGTCAGAGATATACGTAGTAACAGAACTGTACCGATTGCTTACTTTATGTCCAATTTCATGCCTTTGTGAACGCTTCTGCCTACAGTACCTGCAACAGTGTTGAATTATATAGTATAACGTTTCGTATAGATAGATTCATCTCATTATAACGGTGATATTTTCACAATGATGGTTATACCTACTTTGGTCTTACTGTCGTGTTCGATTTAAAGTGATTAAATGAATAAATGATTGAAAATGTATTTTGAACTTTCTTTTCTGTGTATAATTTAGTGTACAAAAAAGGCATTCATATAAATATATTGCCTAAGTATTATGTATTCTGTCAAGGGCGTCGCCAAGGGGGGGGGGGGGGCAGCTGCCCCGCCCCCTAGTGATCCAAAAAAAGGTAGCCATATACAGAGAAGTCAGTGTATGTCCTATAAGCTAGTCGTTTGACCGATTATTTTCCATTTGACTTTCATCCCATTCCAAGTGCCATCCGCACGGCTACAATCTATTGTTAAACCCTTGCAAGTCTGCTAGTCCAAGCCTACGCGCGCCTAAAACGTTCGAGGTCCTAGGGTTAGCGGTAATGTTTTGAGTTTCTGTTCTAGAAAGCCATTGAAACTATCAATCAGGGTAAGTGAAAATAATATCACTTAAATAATCATTTTATTAACTTAGTACAGCTGATTGATACGAAAAAAAACCTTGAAAAACCTGTGTTTTATTTTTAGATAAATGACCTTTAATTTAAATAAACACTTTTTTCCAAAAAAAAATTATATCTTCGGTTTCTTTACATTTCCTCTCTAAAATAAGTGAAAAAAATATATGTACCTAATCATTATAATAATTCTAATATCAGCACTCAAAGATATTGGCGGGAAATCTGCAACAGAACTTATTGTTGGTGAATAGCTTATTACACTAAATTACATAATATATTATACCATTATAGATAAAACAATGATGAACCTCGAAAAAATACTAAAATAAAACATCTAAAAACATACTCACGAACTTAAACATTTTCCCGCCAAAACGCCGCATTTTGTATTCAAGTTTTTGTTGTCAAGAGCTTTATTTGGGAATTTAAAAAATAGCTCGTCTTTTTAGCACTTTTTGAATATCTATGCAGGTATTAGTAGCTCAGCATTTTCGCTCAGTTATTCTCTATCACCTATTATAGATTTTTTCATTATTTTCCTATGCTTAGACATTGTTTCGTTTTGAACGTTGAAAGAAAATAATTCAAAAAAAATCGCGCGCTCGCACTTTCCAGTGTATATATATTTATTGGAATCGGAACTATATTTTATATGAAATATTGATAGAAATAACTCAAATTTCACGCTGGCTTCGCTCGTTCGCGCCTTTTGTGCTTGTCCATACAATGAATTTTATATGATTCTGGTTATTATCAATTAACTTAGCATTGATAGAAATAGCTCAAAAATTTCGCGCTCGCTTCGCTCGCGTTTCTTTTGGTTTTACAATATGATTAAATATTATATTTTCCACACTAAGAAAAATAGCTCTGCTCAACATTTTTGCGGTCGCTCTGCTCGCGTCTTTTAATAATTTCGATGTATAAATAGATTTGAAATTAAAGAAAATAGGTGGTGGCAAATTCCGGTTCGGCTCCGGGCGGCATAAACTCACGCTACTCACCTGTAAAGTATGAGTACCATCAAGTATCATGTGTTCTTGACTGTGTACCTACAATTCATACTTTTCCGTCCTCCATATAATATCAACTTGCCCCCCCCCCCCCCCCCCCCCCTAGGCCAAGGGCTGGCGACGCCCTTGTATTCTGTATGTGTAACTGCAGCATAAAGCTTTCGATAAATTACAAATACCAGTACCTAGCTTGCATGCTAAAAACATTTATAGGGCATATCATTAATAAAAAAAGAAGGAAAAAAATATACTGACACTACACTCATAGACATATATGTTTACTTCGATATGTCGATTGTATGACCACGATTTAGCTTTTGAGCTATTGGAATGTGTATTCTTGTCAAAGATTTTTAATTACGCTTATTCTAGGCTTATAATTATTGAGGACTGTCTGAACAAAAACCAATAATTCCATTTACAAAAAACTAAAAACTATTATTTCTGATTATGACGAAAATATTGAAAATTTTCGAATACTTCATTCGGTTTGTTTCAAAATCAATATTTATATAGTAAAAGCCCTTTCGAAAATCTAATTCGGATCAAAAGCCAATAATTTCTCTACTTGTGCAGTGCTTTTTTTGAAAAACAACTAGAATGGAAAGATTGGTGAAGCAAAGCTATGTGCGGAGGAGATTGATCATAAATTATTATTTGTGTAGATGCAACATTCCAAAAAGTTGTGTATGACCCCGACGTGATTTGAACACGCAACCTTCTGATCTGGAGTCAGACGCGCTACCGTTGCGCCACGGAGTCATTGCGAAAGCGTTTCAAAATGCATTATTGATGAATACAATTTCACTAACTGATTGATAACCAAAATCCATGATAAGTTGTATCTATGTCAGCGATTCCTAAAGTGGGTACCGTGGAATAGTCACCAGGGTTCCGCGAAATTATTAAATTTTGGCTGTTAAATAATTCTACAATTACAAATATTATTTTGAAATAGCAAAATTGTTTTCAAAATATGTGATAAGAAGAACCCATTACTGATAAGTAGGTAGGTAGCGAGAATCCAGCCTATACTTACTTTCCGGATAGTGATATTGATATCGAATGGGTACAGAATCCATTTATCATCAGAAGTCAACCTGCGATGCTAACTGTCCTGGATTACGAATCTTCAGAGGTCATCCATTGACATTTGATTTTCATCCACACATTAACAACACACATTTAAGTCTGTGTCTCTGAAAGAGTTTTGGATTGATATTGGGAGTGAATACCCTGAAATAGCGGAAAAAACGATCTTAATTTTGCTCCCTTTTGTCACAACGTATCGTTATGAAACAGGCTTTTTAGCTTAGGACGGACGTGAGTGTGAACTGTCGGAAATAATACCGTACTATAAAGCAATTATCAATAAAACAGTGAAACAATTTAATTCTTCACATTAAAAGCTATAGTGTGAAAGAAACTTTGTTCTTATTAATCGACTTCACAAAAGGAGACGGTTAAATGTTCGGCTGTACGTATGTTTTTTTTTTTAAATTGCAGTGTCTTTCATATGTAATCATTTTGATGAGGGATACGTACGTAAGTCAACTCCGAATGCCGATATTGCGAAGGTCTATTGCTCGAAGTCTATTCATCGAATGCTTACATACTCGAAGGGTCGTTTCTGCGAATGATCAAAATTGCGAAGGTACGTTTTCTCGAATGGTCAGTACTGCTAAAGTTTATTGCTGCCATTAGCCAGTCATTTTGCATGACTATAATATATATGTTCGCTCCACTTAGCCGTAGGGCGCCGCGAATCATTTAAGAAATAGCAGGTAAAGTTTGTTGGTTCGGCTTTACCTGCTCCTTAGCTGGATCACCTATTATGCAATTTCTGCTTAGTCCAAGTATTATCAACAGGACGTCTTTTCGCATTGAGCCCAGCTGATTGCAGCAAGCAGTTCTTGTCAGGGCCATCTTTAACCTATTGGAGACCCTGGGCATATTAGGATAATGGGGCCCATATCACCTTGACAGAGCACTGTTTTGTTAGAATAGACAAAGAAAGTAGATAAGCGAAGTTCTAGATTTATTTTTATTTCTTTACAGTCACATTAAATGAATAGATAATATGATATAACCCACAAAAGTAACCTTTTAGCATTCACAGGGTAGTTCTTAAATTCTATGTTACTTGAAGGGGTACCCTTCTGGATTTGAGATGCGCAAAATCGTTAATCACTTCTTCAAAATTTATGTTTTTGAGCATACCACATTCTATGGACATCAGCACAAAACTGGTTAATCTCTCTTGAAGCATGTTACTTCTTAATAAATCCTTTTAAATTTTAACTTAAACTAGGTACCATCATGCCTAAAAAGTTTCCGAAAGGGATTGCGCACAGACTGTCGCACAGTCCGATTGCCACTTCTTTTTATACATTTAGCATCTTGTCAATAGCCACAGTACATAATATATAGTCCCGTAAGGATTATAATGTCAGAAGGAAGAAAACTGACACAAATGCCACCATGACGAGAAATTATCTATTTTGCCAACATAATCCACTTAATTATTTCAGGAATAATTATTGGAATATTACGTGGTTTTTATGTAAATTTTATGTTACAGTAATCTAATACGTAATATTTTACAACTAAACTCTTCTGATGATATTCCAAACAACTTAAGAGACATATTAATTTTAAAAATACACTAATCCAAGTAAATTTTTCTGTATTTAATTATATGGGTTATGGTACGGGGTACCCTATGGTGTAGGGTACCATCTCGTCTGAGTTGATCAGTCGCGTCCATAATTTACGATATTTTTAATAGGAACTTTAGTATGAAAATTTAGTTTAGTTGCCAAACAAAAAATACAGAGCCTCCATATCCATAAACTGTATCTTTATAAATACACTGTGCATGTGACGACGTGAAAATAGGACAGGTCTACTGTAATTACAGTGTATCTGGCAACGCAGGTACAGGGGAATTCCCGATCGTCGAGTCGGTTTATTTAAGTCGGTCGATCACGTTCAGTATTACGTCGCTATAGGGATCCTGCGAGTAGATCTTAGCGCCATCTCTTGTCGAAAACTAGACCTCAGTTAGTTATCAATTTATTCCGTTTTTTTTTTGTTTTGTGCATTAGATATTGCACAAATTCTAATATTAACAATCGGTGTAGTAAAGTATATTATATATTATATAATTAAATGTTGTATATATTTTTAAGGTTTTTTTTGTACAAAACATGCGAATAATCGATGAATAATACACATTTTGAATATTGTTTTGTGTACATTCTCAATTAAATTGGTTAATTCAAACTTGGCGCTTCACGCTTCGCTTCGTTCATATTTGCCGCGAGTCACTACGGTCACCGATGATTTTTCTATAAAGAGGTTACTTATATACCATTTAATTTTATTTATATATTTAAAATTATATAATTTTGCTGAAATCGGAAAGCCTAATTTTCGGGAGAGAGTAGAGTAGCTTCGCGCTATAACTGTCCACTGCTGGACGTAGGCTCCTAATTCACGCCCCACTGAGCTCGGTCTTCAGCTATCCTCATCCATTTTCTTCCAGCCGCTTATCGCAGGTCGTCAGGCAAACGTAGCGTAGGACGCCCTGTGGCCAAGTGGAGTGCCACCACATACGTTTGCCTAAACGTGGTCTCAGCTCGAGAATTCGTCTATCCCAACGGTTATCGGTTCTTCGGGAAATGTGACCAGCCCACTGCCACTTCAGCTTGCTTATCTTTAGAGCTATGTCGGTCACCTTTGTTCTCTGTCGGATATCTTCATTACGAATCTTTTCCTTCAGAGAAACTCCAAGCATAGCTCTCTCCTTAGCTCGCTGAGCGGCCTCAAATTTGTGGACTAGTTTGACCGTGAGTGTCCACGTTTCGGCTCTGTAGGGCATGACTCGTAGGACGCACTGATTGAAGACTTATGACTTTAGGCACTGTGGTATGGACGACGAGAAGACCTCACGAAGCTTGCCGATAGCTGCCCAACCCAGCTGAATTCTTCTATTGGCTTCCTTGTCAAAGTTATTCTTACCTAATTGCAATATTTGCCTTAGTAAACATACCTACATTTGGACAACTTCAAGAGTAACACCATTGACTGCTGTTGGTTTTGGGTCAACAAGATCGTCAAACATGATCTTGGTCTTATCTATGTTCATTCTGAGACCGATGCGTCAAAAAGCATAATTTACGTTGGTCAGAATATTTTGCAAGTCTTGTAGCGACTCCGCCATTAGGACTATGTCATCGGCAAATCATCGACAATAAGGTTAAGATGTTCTCGCCATTGATATTAATGCCCATTCCTTTTCAATCCAGCGTCTTAAATATATCTTCCAAGGCATTAGTGAACAGTTTCGGGTATATAACATCCCCTTGTCTCACTCCCCTGCGCAGCTGGATATGTTTAGACTGCTGGTTTTGTACTTGGATACTCATAGTCGCAGCGTCATACAGAAACCTCAGCTCTTAGATGTATCACCAGTCCACTTGACAACGCTGCAAAGACTCCAGAACCGCCCAGGTTTCAATGGAGTCATAGACCTTCTCATAGTACATAAAAGCAAGACACAGGGGCTGGTTATACTCTTCAGACTTCTGTATAACCTGCCTCACTGTGTGTATGTGGTCTATGGTGCTAAATCCTCCGCGAAACCCGGCTTGTTCAGGAGGCTGGAATTCGTCAAGTCTTCATTGTAGTCCAGTCATTAATTTGTTTTTTTACGAAATTAATATGTTTTTCGATAATAAATATGTGTTATCTTTTGGTGATCTGGCAGGAACTAGAGGGCCCCTATCCATCGCGGGGCCCTGGGCACAGTGCCCAGTGGGAAAGAGGGGCCTGGTTCTTGTAGATAATGAGCTGGCTATCAATCTACCGGTAAGCAAGATTACAAGTCCCCGTCGACCGAGGTGACAAAGAGATGCCCCCGCAGTACTCTGGCCGGAGTTATTTGCGCCAGGCGCTTCGACTCTGGAAGCGGCTGAGCGACGATGTCGTTACATCTCTACTACGTTAAAGTCGGCACTACTGAGGACTAGGTAAGTGTACGAGTTTGCGAAGTCGCGGTCTCCACTCAAAAAAGGTCATTAAAAAATTAAAGAAATATATTATCTTTTGTTGTCCTCGAGTCCAAGTTACTCTAATTCCCCAATTATTACTTTAATTTATTTTTGTTGTTTTTGTTAATATAATCTAAAAACTAGCATGTAAGAACAGCTAAAAAATATAATCAGGAGTAAAATATTCAGACATTATAATATTATAATTACATTATAATATTATATTATTAACTTGTTTATTAGAAAAAAAATAGAATGTTCGAGCAAACGATCATTCGCAGAAACGCCCGTTTTGGATGTAACCATTCAATGAAATTTCGTACGTCGTGTATCCCATTTGGTGTGGGGTTCCACAAAATAGAAGGGAATTAATGAGTGTCCCGTTACCTTAAAAGTTTAGGAACCCCAGATCTATGTAATTCCGCATCCCGAGGCGATGAGAGGTACTAAGTTTGAACGGCTATTAAATGTTCACTGACGAATTTATACTAGGAGCAGCTATAATAGCTATAAAACACTGTTATACTGTTCCTTTCTTGTCGCTTTCCTGAAGAGGAAATAGTGTTATGTTTAAGGATGATCCACGCTAGACGTATTATTAGGTGTTCTGTTCCATTAAATTGTAAATAATACTGGAAACATAATGAAAAACAGTGTTTATCAGAATAATATATTTTAATTATACAATTTATATATTGATGTTGAATTGAACCATACATTAAACGTAAAATAAATAGCTATTTATAATTATTTTGTAAATGAAACCCATTGCTTAACAGAATAATAAATTTAGACCTCATAACTAAGTAATACAAATCAAAACATCATCTACACCACCATTTGTAGGGCAAAGCTTTATATTTTCCCCCAATGATCGGCCTAAGTTATAAATAGTGACATTGAATTCGATATTTTTCTTAAAAGTATGTACTCAGTCCATCCAACAGAATGAATCTGTAGCACTAAATATAAAAATTAAATTAACTAATAAAACATTATTAATTTAGTCAACATTCAAACTTGTTATCCCTGCGACATGAGAAAACCAATAAGTGACGATCGCGCGCCTGGCGGAGCACCCGCGCCGCGGCCGTGTAGCGTGTTTAGTAAAATAGACATTTCAGCTTGCAGCTTTTGGCCAGTTACTTTTTTATTGAATGCTAGAATGCTATTGAACGATTCTCAATAATGGACTGAATACATGCTTTTAAGATTAATATCGAACTCGAACTCAATGTCACGGTGTATATTATTTATTATAATGTTACTGAGTAGATGGGAAGTAGCCCGCCTATTGGCACGTTCACACATTGTGAAGTAGTCAGTATTTAATATGCCCGAGAAGTAAGATGATCGTCTCGATTCTCCTTCTCACCTGCACTTGGCACTCTCATTAAACCACTCACGTGTGAACGCAACTTGGTTTAAAGCGCGGCGCGCGGTCACAGAGTAAGTAGAGCTACGTTGAACTTTGAAAATCAAAGCTATGGGTGGTATCGGTTGATTTGATAAAGCGTGTAATATTTTCACCATACTAATATTATAAATGCGAAAGTGAGTTTGTTAAATACGCTTTCACGCCTTAAGGGGTTTGATATATAACCATAGTAACTATTTAGTAATCTGTGTCAAGGCGCCATACATTTAAGCCTGACCGCGCGCCCGGGGCGCTTGCTATATCATAGCCCTAACTACTCAACTGATCATCATGAAATTTTGCACACACGTTGTCAGGGTACAGAAAAAAACTAAATTGTTAATTTTGCCACTTCGATGGCAAAGTGACAGGTGTCAAAGAGACAGATGTCAAATTGACAGGTGTCAACCCTAGGTGCACCCCTAAGGAGGGTTTTCAAAAAAAAACTTTCCTAGATATGTGACGGGGGCGACAAAGTTTGCACGCGGGCGATGCTGCGGGGCGCAGCTAGTATAAATAACAAATAAATGCCATGTAAATGCTCATTTATTGGACAGATTTCATACCACGTTAACAATATGGTATTCAAACAATAATATGAAAAATAAAAACGTCCAAATAAGATTTCAATACGATTTTAATAAAGATGGTAATTTGACTAATTTTGTACTTAATTTTCATTGGCACATTTTCATAATGTTTATTTAGCACGTAATATATTTTTCCTTACACACTAATATTATACAAAAATACTATTCTCCCATAAAAATAAATAATTTAATTTGTATAGTTTGAATACAAATCGAATGGCAAGCTGGAGTACACAATAAGCATCAAGTTGCGAGTTCATGTTGCAAACCATCGCACCACTAATTAATGTTCGCTGCTTCCTCGCTCATTGTTGCAAATTAAGCCGCGTAATATGGTCCACTACTTTGTTTCCCAATTATTTAGAAACATTGATGTAAAAGATGTTTTTGAATACATAAAAATGTATACTCACTAAAATAACAAAGCTAAAAATAGCAAATAGCTATAAAAATACTAATTAGGATTCCGTTAATACGAAGTAGGTGC
Organism: Alsophila aescularia; assembly: GCA_946251855.1. Lineage (NCBI taxonomy): Eukaryota > Metazoa > Arthropoda > Insecta > Lepidoptera > Geometridae > Alsophila > Alsophila aescularia. The sequence continues at coordinate 13,955,052 of OX276381.1, forward strand.
GCCATTAAGAGAAGGGTCCAATATTTAATGTTTTTTCCGCAAATATGCTGGGTCAACCACAAACCTGATAAATGTGAAACTTAACTTATAAGTTTTTGAGAACTTTATCTCTCCGTGATCAAGACAAAAACGTAATTAACAGAATTTCATTCGATACATTTTCTTATCAAAAATTACGTTATTTTCAGTAATATTGTCATTTTTCTAATCAATGGCTTAAGTTTTATATCTAAAATAAATCTCACAGCAAGAAAATTTAGTTTATTATCCGCTGTCAAGACAAAATTTACTTTAACTAAATTATTAGTCTGCCAATAAAATAAATAGCTTTTGAGACTTACGTCATTTAGTTCAAAGCTAAATTTTGTGTTCAAACAACGCTCGCGATATTCAACCTTGTTACGCAGTCACTTCAGTGCTTTTTGCGGGTCCGCTACCCGCACCCGTGGCAGAGTGTAGAGGGGAGAGGGAAAAAGTATTAATGGAGTCTGATCTTAAATATGGAAGTGTCTAGTCGGTAACAGTTACAGTTTAGTAACAAAAAAAGCTGTCGCTAGTGGCAGTTTAATATCGTGAATTATCCTTACGTAAGTATACAATACAATGTATGAAATATTTTTTTAAAACGAGGGCCCTGTTATATTGAGGTGCGTTCGTTGCAGATTGAGGTGCGTTCGTTGCACTGCTCGGGCACCCTTGGGACGCAGTGCAGTACAACGAACGAACGCAGAACGGGCTATGTATGATATAGGAAGCAGCCAAGGAGCGCGCCCGGATTCTCGCCCATTAAACCTATTTAGTCATCTGTGTCAAGGGGCCATACATTTTAGCCCGGCCGCGCGCCCGAGGCGCTTGCTATATCGTTCTTAGGTAGGCTACAGTAAGGTAGGTAGGTAGACTTAGTAGGCTTTTTAAATATAATGTTTATTAATTAACTTAAACATGTAACGTTATGATTCTAATTAATCATTTTTTTTGTTTACTGTCAAGTACCCTACTACACACTACACGACTGCCCAAAAAAAAAGAGTGTTATGTTTTAGCATTCATGTATGTTTGTATGTGAGTTTCTTTATTCCACCATAACTTTAAATGCCTCAACAGATTTAGATGTATGGATAATTTACAGCTATGCTCGATTTGATGCGATTTAATTTAATAACTCGCAGAAGTGCAAAATTACAATGATTTTAATTTGATTTCTTCATCTATCTATCTATCTATCTATGTATCTATACTTATTATAAAGCAAAACAGCATATAATAAAAAAAAACTGTACAATGAAGATATTAATAAAAAAACTAGCTAGGGTACTTAAAATAGACTACTGAACAATAATATTTTAATAATTTTTAATTGTCTGTATGATTGTCCGCGCATCACGTAAAATTAATGGCTGATAGCGATGCGGTTTGCCCTGTTCGATAGCTTAAGGTTTGACTTAAAAACAGGGATACTTGGTATCTTAAGCCAATGATTAGATGCAGAGCAATCGATAAAATACTATTTGAAAGCTGAACTAATTTTGAAGAAATGTAAGTATATTGTACTTTAAAGGTACTTTTGGTCCTGGAATAACACGTATGGGCTACTTTTAAATGAAATGACCACGCGGGCACAGCCGCGGACACAGCGAGCAAATAATATAATGTTTTTGCTAAAATAGAAGCTTCTTCATCCTGTCGATTAGTTTACGAAAAAAATAATATAATGTTTTTGCTAAAATAGAAGCTTCTTCATCCTGTCGATTAGTTTACGAAAATTAGTCAAGTACATATACAACAGAGAATTGTTAGAGTACAATCGGCGGCCTTATCGCTAAGCTCTCTTCCAGGCACGGCAACTGGCACGCTGGTTTTAATCACTGACCTTCATAATATGCGCATTTGCATTATGGAGGTTTTGTTGCTTTAGGTTTTACTTGTTTGGTTTTAAAACCGGAGGGAGTATTATGGACAAAACAGTCTTGTTTATCTATGGTCTAACTGCAGCCGCATCTGTCGTTGCCAGCGGTCGTTGTAGGCCTCCTTTGACGAGGGAGCGTCACTACTCCGTGTGAACCTTCACCCTGAAACAAAAAGTACATCAATATTATTGTTACTCCAGTCGATACTAGATGGCGCCACTAGTAGTGTTACGCCGGTCGATTCTTAGACGCTTACCATACCGAGAATGCAACGCCATCTACCGACGAGTAGCATAACTTTTACAAAGGAGTTAGCAGCCAATCGATACTAGATGGCGCTACTAGTACTGTTACGCCAGTCGATTCTTAGACGCTTACCATACCGAGAATGCAACGCCATCTACCGACGAGTAGCATAACTTTTACAAAGGAGTTAGCAGCCAATCGATACTAGATGGCGCTACTAGTAGTGTTACGCCAGTCGATTCTTAGACGCTTACCATACCGAGAATGCGACGCCATCTACCGACGAGTAGCGTAACTTTTACATAGGAGTTAGTAGCCACTCTGTACTAGATGGCGCTACTAGTAGTGTTACGCCGGTCGATTCTTAGGCGCCTACCGATACCGAGAATGTAACGCCATGTACCGACGAGTAGCATAACTTTTACATAGGAGTTAGTAGCCACTCCATACTAGATGGCGCCACTAGTAGTGTTACGCCAGTCGATTCTTAGACGCTTACCATACCGAGAATGCAACGCCATCTACCGACGAGTAGCATAACTTTTATAGCCCCATTTTCTGAATCAAATGAGTTTATTTGTTTGTCTTATGAGGTAGTGCTGGCTTCTGGTCTCAGAGATTGTCAAGCCGCCCGAGGGGCCATGGCTAACTACTGCTATTATTCAATAACAGCCGAAACTGACAGCATAACGTTCCTTCCGAAGCACGGAGTGATGGAAAAGCGCGTATATCTTAGAAAAGTAATTGGTGCGAAGCCTAGGACCAAATCCGGTATCGTTGGATTCTAAGTTGCATTATTGAACCGTTAGACTTCAATGGTCTTATGTCGGAGTAAAACAACGTGTCACCTCGACGGCAGCGACCCGCAGCGGCTGCCTAGAGTACAGCTTGTGCGCCAGCGTCATGAATATCGCCTCCACGTTGTTGCATTCTGAGTCCAGCAGCGCAGACGTCTCGAACAACTGCGAACAGTGCGATACACTCTATAAACGTAGCCGTCGTATACAGGATAGAATTTAAAGGCGGTGGAGGGAAAGTACCTTAAATATTGAAGATAGCGAGTTATTCTCAAAGAAAACATTCCTTTATTTTGAAAACTTGCTTGGATCAGCTGGGAATTAGACAAAAAATCCTAATCGCTTAGGCCCGGGTCAAAATTGAATATCGACGATTTTACGTGCTTAATTATAATCATCATTCATCACTAAGAAATTAATTTAATTACATCAAACATGTTTACTGCATGTATTTATACGTAATATATGCTAAAGTTGAGTATTTTTTTACGTTCATTTGGATAGTTTTTGATAAGTAAATCAAACGTTAAATACCCCTCTCTCGCGCCGTGCAGCTTTTAGAGCTATGTTCGCGCTCAACGTTAAAGAGTCTATAAAGAATATATTAAAAATTGTATTCAGCGCATAAGTAACACGAAATTCTCTTCTTGAATATGCGCTGAATAGTTTTTCAAAACTTTAGATTTGTCTTAATTTTGAAGCCACAATAATGTAAATTTTCACAGTTTTTAAACTGATTTTATGTTGATATTAAGTCAGCGTGTTGAGGTAATCAATTGAATATCATAAATATCAAGTATTACATGACTGAATTATATGAATAGTATGTATACAGAAGTATATTAAAAATAATTATTACAATCCATAAATAATGCATTTTTATACAAAAATTACCGACAAAATTTCTCAGTGACCGCCCAGCGCAAAGAGTATACAAATACTTTGCTCAGCGGTCGAAGCGTTCGAACGTGTGCTTCGTGTCAATTTTTCGCGATCCTCTCGCTCTATTATAGTACATGCCTCCGCTCTGACCGAATAACGAAAGTTGCTCTACTTAATTTGTTTATGTATATTTTTTTAATCTCAAATAGTTGTAGTGTAGGTGACTTGCATGTTAAAATAGTTTTAATCGATAACAACGTGTCATGAAAACGATGTTAATCTCGTATTTAGGATGTATGATTTTGTGCATCAATATTTTGTAAACAAATTTAAATATATGTCTACTTTATCCAGATTTTAAAATGGTGTATGTGATGTATATTTTTACCCGAGTACGGCAAAGCAAGCGATGGGTTATGAGTTTAACAGTCTATGTATATATGTGGGTATGTGGATGTTCCACTATAGCGTCAACCCTATTGGTCCAATTTTGACAAACGAGGTTTCAATCGATTCATCTTCTAGTATAGAGAGTCACAGACTTTTTTTTTACCCGAATACGGCAAAGCAAAAGAATGGTTATGTGTTCAAACTTAAAACTTTTTCCAATTTTGACCAGCAAGGTATCAATCGATTTGTCTTCATTTACACAGTGTCATAGGCAATTTTTTTTTTTTGTATCTCATATAGTCGCACTTGTTGCCGACGAGCACGCGACGCGTGCGTCATTCCATGCGACTCCACTTCAGACATCCAGCAAGCTAATGCATTAGTCAGTAGAGTACTGACCGGCATGCCGTGCTTGTCCGCGAACCGCTGTGCGTACGCAGTGGCGAGCCGCGACTCAGCCGTGCCGCAGTCGCACTTGTTGCCGACGAACACGCGCGGCGCGCGCGTCAGTCCGAGCGACTCCACTTCAGAAATCCAACACGCTATGCAGTAGTTACCCAGTAGAGTACTGACCGGCATGCCGTGCTTGTCCGCGAGCCGCTTTGCGTACGCAGTGGCGAGCCGCGACTCACCCGTGCCGCAGTCGCACTTGTTGCCGACGAGCACGCGCGGCGCGCGCGTCAGTCCGTGCGACTCCACTTCAGACATCCCGCTCGCTATTGTATTAGTTACCCAGTAGAGTACTGATCGGCATGCCGTGCTTGTCCGCGAGCCGCTGTGCGTATGCGGTGGCGAGCCGCGACTCACCCGTGCCGCAGTCGCACTTGTTGCCGACGAGCACGCGCGGCGCGCGCGTCAGTCCGAGCGACTCCACTTCAGACATCCAGCACGCTATGCAGTAGTTACCCAGTAGAGTACTGACCGGCATGCCGTTTGTCCGCGAGCCGCTGTGCGTACGCGGTGGCGAGCCGCGACTCAACCGTGCCGCAGTCGCACTTGTTGCCGACGAGCACGCGCGGCGCGCGCGTCAGTCCGTGCGACTCCACTTCAGACATCCAGCTCGCTATTGTATTAGTTACCCAGTAGAGTACTGACCGGCATGCCGTGCTTGTCCGCGAGCCGCTGTGCGTACGCGGTGGCGAGCCGCGACTCAGCCGTGCCGCAGTCGCACTTGTTGCCGACGAGCACGCGCGGCGCGCGCGTCAGTCTGAGCGACTCCACTTCAGACATACAGCTCGCTATTGTATTAGTTACCCAGTAGAGTACTGACCGGCATGCCGTGCTTGTCCGCGAGCCGCTGTGCGTATGCGGTGGCGAGCCGCGACTCAGCCGTGCTGCAGTCGCACTTGTTGCCGATTAGAACGCGCGGCGCGCGCGTCATTCCGTACGACTCCACTTCAGACATCCAGCTCGCTATTGTATTAGTTACCCAGTAGAGTACTGACCGGCATGCCGTGCTTGTCTGCGAGCCGCTGTGCGTACGCGGTGGCGAGCCGCGACTCAGCCGTGCCGCAGTCGCACTTGTTGCCAACGAGCACGCGCGGCGCGCGCGTCATTCCGAGCGACTCCACTTCAGACATCCAGCTCGCTATGCAGTAGTTACCCAGTAGAGTACTGACCGGCATGCCGTGCTTGTCCGCGAGCCGCTGTGCGTACGCAGTGGCGAGCCGCGACTCAGCCGTGCCGCAGTCGCATTTGTTGCCGACGAGCACGCGCGGCGCGCGCGTCAGTCCGTGCGACTCCACTTCAGACATCCAGCTCGCTATTGACTGGAATACAAATAATTTAGTTATACTATTTAAATGAAAGAACTGCCAGCGAAAATTGGTTGAGTAGTTTAGAGAATGCATTTAAAAAAATCTATAAGTACTTCAACAGTAATGAAAGAAATAAATTTAATAAATTTTAAAAGGACCTCCTCCTTTTGAAAAAACAAGAAAGAATTTCAAAAGGAGGAGGAAACAATTAATTTATATAATTACAACTATATAGTTTTTTTTTCCGACAGATTAGAATGGTTATTTTTTATTTGAAAGGTTACATAACAAACAGATATCCTCCAGTGTGGTTCCATATAAAAAAAATAACATGAAAATAGGTTTAGAAATTTTTGATGTAAGATGTAAGCCTATAACGTTTGATGTCACCTTGCTCACCGCGCATCACTGTAACGTTCGATGTCACCTTGCTTACCGCGCATCACAGTAACGTTTGATGTCACCTTGCTCACTGCGCATCACTGTTACGTTTGATGTCACTTTACTCACCGCGCATCACTGTTACGTTTGATGTCACCTTGCTCATCACGCATCACTGTAACGTTTGATGTCACCTTGCTCACCGCGCATCACTGTAACGACCGGTGTCGAATACATGAACGCTGAAGCAGCAATTGTGTCCTATATGCAAAATTCCATACATTAAAAATAAAAATGGTGTCAAATTGTGTTCCATATATTTGTAATCCCCGTAATTTTAAGCGAACTTCGGTATCTAACATCGGGCCGAATGTACGCATTTTTAGGTTAAGATTTTGCCATGTAATACTGTAATAATATACCTTTTTTTATAAGTAATTTTGGGATTCTTTGCATCCTCCGGCTGCGGGATCCGTAATTAGCCCATTTGAAGTGAACTTCTTGGTCGAAGATTTATTATTTAGTAACTGTACCCGCGGCTTCGCACGCGTGGTCATTCTCCAGGTTAAAAGTACTCGTACTTACTAATAGTTTTCCCGCCCGCGACTTCGTACGCGCGGACTACTGATTATCGCGAAAAAAGCATCCTATGTTCTTCTAGGATATTAAAAACCAATGCAAAAGTAGGTATAGTACTAATGCTCTTGATGTTTTGTTGACAGGCTTGTTATTTCGTTTCCATGGCAACCACATCTGCGACCATTCTGTGATGCCAACCGTTTTTTACAGTGAGTAATCAACATTTTCTAGTTTTCCCGTAGAAACTTACAATTTTCCGGGATAAAAAGTATCCTATGTTTTATTCCAGATCTAAATCCGTCTAGCCGTTATCGCGTGAAAGCTCCCCACTTTTACATATTGGTATGGATTTTTCTTTTAACATTATATGCAAATAGTGACTTGGAGACGGGTAGCGCTCACACCGCGTCATTTTTCTTTTAACATTATATGCAAATAGTGACTCAGAGACGGGTAGCGCTCACACCGCGTCATTTTTCTTTTAACATTATATGCAAATAGTGACTCAGAGACGGGTAGCGCTCACACCGCGTCATTTTTCTTTTAACATTATATGCAAATAGTGACTCAGAGACGGGTAGCGCTCACACCGCGTCATTTTTCTTTTAACATTATATGCAAATAGTGACTCAGAGACGGGTAGTGCTCACACCGCGTCATTTTTCTTACTTTTAGCATTTTTATACCTGTCGTAACTTATAAATGAAATACAATACGCCAGTAAGCGTAATTCGAAATCTTTGGCAGCAACGATCGTGGTATTTTTGACCAACTGCATTATTACTCACGTACTTGGTAGACTTGTTATTATTTCGTTTCCATGGCAACGTCATTCCGTTCTATATTTTTGATACCTTGGGTTACATTAATGCAATTTTCGTAAAGATCTCTAATTTTGTAAAAAAAAAAAAACTGCCCATGTTACTCGCTGATAATGTAGGTTTCTATAAGTGAAACTTTTTTTTTTTGATTTTGCTTTGGCGGTCTCGGCTTAGAATAAGACTCCTGCCAATCCTCCCTGGATGTCGTAAGAGGCGACTAAGGGATTACACACCGGAAGATGGGCAGCAGCGTCCTCCGAGTACATATTTGTTACACTGCGGTCACCAATCCGCCTGCCAAGCGTGGTGACTTGACTTTTGTGGTGGGTTGACGTAGTGGGCAAACCACCCCCCAATATGATAGACACATCGCAAAGCCGGCCTCCAGTCCCCGGCGGCTCCGTTATTCCTGGCACCGGTAGCAGCCATGGTAACGGCGGAGCAGGGGGTGCTACCAACCCCCACGATCTCTGGACCTGACAACATATAACGCACGTACCTTGAGGACCGATGAGAAGTTGATAGAGCTGGAAGAAGTAGTAAGGAAGTTACGCTGGGATATTATAGGGTTATCAGAAGTCCAAAGAGAGGGAGAGGATACGAGGACCCTCAATTCCGGCAACTTAGTCTATTACCGGGAGGGCGACCAGCAGTCCCAACACGGTATCGGGTTTCTCGTCCACAAGTCCCTCGTCAACAACGTTGTGAAGAGCGTTTCGAGCAGGGTGGCATACCTTATACTCAGAATACCGAACGGTATTCGTTGAAGGTCATACATGTATACGCCCCACACTCGAAACGCCCCGACGATGAAGAGGAGGCTATGTATGACGACATTTCTAATGCCATACATGCCCCGAAAACACACTTCACAGTGGTGAGTGGTTCAACGCACAGCTGGGCATGAGGAATGGCGATGAACTGAGAGTGGGGCAGTTTGGATTTGGACAGCGGAACCAAAGGGTTCAGCGATTGGCTGACTTCATGGAGAAGGAGGGACTCTTTAATATGAGCTCCTTTTTCAAGAATCACCCCTCCAGGAAACGGACGTGGCTGCACCACAGCGGTCGAGTACGAGATAGATTTCATTTTTGCGACCAATCGGCATATATTCTATGATGACTCTGTGATCAACAGGGTTAAGACCAGCAGTGATCACCACATGGTAAGAGGCTCATTGAATATCAACGTAAAGCTGAAGAGGTATCGTTTGATGAGTTCTACTCTTCGCCCAAGTCCTGCCCAACAGACCTAATAAACAGATCTCCAAGTCGATGCGACACGATTTGCGTTCCTATAATACTACTTGTATTAAGAACGCAATAGAGCAAAACCAGGGCTTCAAAGTGTTCGCAAGAGATCTGTCTATTGGGCAAAGCCTGTTGAAAACCGACAGTGGCAGCATCGTTTCGTCGAAGCCAGATATTTTGAGTGAGCTCGAGAAGTTCTATGGACAATTATTATACACCTCGCCTAGTCCTCCTAGCACGACTAGCGATGCAACAGCCCGTTTGACCCTATATTATACCGAAGATATCCCGGACGTCAGCCTATACGAGATCAGAATGGCTCACAAACAGCTTAAGAGTAACAAGGCACCAGGGAAGGACGGAATAACAACAGAGCTACTGAAAGCGGGTGAAACACCGGTACTTAGTCCTACAGAGGCTGTTTAATCCGTCATCCTCGAGGGTACTACGCCAAAGGCATGGCACAGGAGCGTCGTGGTGTTAATCTTTAAGAAAGGTGATAACACCCTCTTGAAAAATTATAGGCCCATTTCGCTGCTGAGTCACGTCTATAAGCTGTTTTCGAGAGAAGCGCCGTAGACCACATCCATACGCTCCGGCAGATTATACAAAAGACAGAAGAGTATAATCGGCTACTATGTCTAGCGTGTGTAGATTACGAAAAAGCCTTTGATTCAGTCGAGACCTGGGCAGTACTACAGTCATTACAGCGGAGCCAGATTGACTATCGGTATATCAAGTGAAGTGTTTGTACAGCAAGGCCACCACGACTGTCCGTCTTCAAAATCGGAGCACGAATTCTATCGACTTGCAAAAATGGGTGAGACAGCGAGATGTAATAACTGAAACCTCTGCACTGGAAGATATATTCAAGCTTCTGAACTGGAACGGATATGGTATTAACATCAATGGCGAATGCATCACTCACCTTCGATTTGCAGATCATATAGTCATCATGGCAGAAACCCTGGAAGACCTAAGCGCAATGCTCAGTGACCTCAATATTGTTTCCCAACTGGTGGTTCTTAAAATGAACATGAGTAAGACGAACATCATGTCAAATGCCCATGTCGGTTTATGTTGGGAACGATATTATCGTCATGTCACTATGTCACTATGTATGATCACTATGTCTACTTGGGTCAGACGATCCAACTGGGAAGATCCAACTTCGACAAAGAGGTCAACCGACGAATCCCACTCGGATGGGCAGCGTTCGGGAAATTGCGCCATATCTTATCGTCGCAGATACCGCAGAGCTTCAAGACGAAAGTTTGTAATCAGTGCGTGTTGCCAGTGATGACAAAAAGCACTGAGACGTGGTCGCTAACTATTGGTCTCATACAAAAGCTCAAAGTCGCTTAGCGTGCAATAGAGAGAGCTATGCTCGGTGTTTCACTACGTGATAAAATCCGAAAGGTGGAAATTCGTAGAAGAATGAAGGTTACCGACATAGCTCTCAGAGTTTGCAAGTTGAAGTGGCAATGGGCAGGCCATATAGTTCGCAGAACCAACCACCGCTGGGGAATCAAGGTTCTCGAATGGCGACCACGAACAAGCCAGCGAAGTGTACGGAGACCCCCCACACGATGGACCGACGACATTGAAGCCATCGCAGGAAGTCGATGGATGGAGGTGGCACAAGATCGCTCGTCATGGCGCTCTTTGGGGAAGAGCTATGTTCAGCAGTGGACTTCTAAAAGCTGACAAGATGATGATGAGATAACCAAAAGGGTCAGAGTAAAAGCTGCAAAATGATAACAACAAAAGAAATGGGTCGTGTCGCGTGAGTCAATTGTAATTAAATACAATTACCTATAATCCGCCAGATAAACACGTCGTGATAACTCGCCTCAGATATCAGACAAACTATTTATCAACTGTAGTACCTACCTACCATACCTAATTAATACGTTTTCATGTAAATAAATTTGTCCTAATCCTACTAATATCTTGTACTATTATTTATTCTGTGCTAATATTAAAAATGCGAATGTGAGTTTGTTTGTTTGCTACGCTTTCACGCCTTAACTACTCAACCGATCATTATGAAATTTTGTACACACGTTGTCAGGGGCGCAGATAAGGACATAGGGTTTTTCATCACGATTGGATCAAAGTGACAGGTGTTAAAGTTACATTATCAAAGTGAAAGGCGGGCAAAAGATAGTAAAACTATATTTCAAAATTCATTACATAGATTCGTCTGAACTTTTAGACATTAGAGATTAGAGGTGGACATAGGCACAGAACAAATAATAGTAGAGCTCTCCCAAAGCACGCCACTGAGCCCGATCTTCGCTTCCAAATGAAAGACAACTGACACTGCTAGCCACTTTGCGTATATCATCGCTCAGCCTAGCTGTAGGGCGCCCTACACTAACAAAAGTATACATATAATGAACAAAATACCAAATTTTGTTCAGCCATCAGATAGTTTTTTATTGATTTCTCGGCTTCTAATCATCGGATTAAAATACCAGCTACCCCAGATTATAAATCAAACCTAAGCTATCCAACTAGGAAAACCGCATCGCAATTGGTCCAATAGTTTTTACATGTATATAATAATTACTTTTTTTATCGATTGCTCGGCTTCTAATCATCGATTTAAGATACCAAGTACCCCATATTTTAGTTAAACCTAAGCTATCTAACAGTAAATACTGCATCGCAATTGGTCCAGTATTTTTACGTGAAACTAGTCACGATTTAAAAAATTATATATTCTTGTTCAGTAGCTTATTTTAAGTAGCCTAGTTTTTTTATTTTTAAATTATATTATTTGTACAGACTTTTTGTTACTTAATGCTTTATTATAAGTATATTACTTAGATAGATAAACTGGCTATAGACTATCTACAGAAAAGCTTACATGGAAGGTCTCTGGCTTGGTGACGTCATATACGATGACGACGGCGTGCACGTTCCTGTAGTAATGCTGCACCATCGACTTCCCACAGTATATACTTAGATAGATAAACTGGCTATAGACTACCTACAGAAGCTCATGACAGTCGTCTTACATGGAAGGTCTCTGGCTTAGTGACGTCATACACGATGACGACGGCGTCCACGTTCCTGTAGTAATGCTGCACCATCGACTTCCCACAGTATATACTTAGATAGGTAAACTGGCTATAGACTACCTACAGAAGCTCATGACAGTCGTCTTACATGGAAGATCTCTGGCTTAGTGACGTCATACACGATGAAGACGGCGTGCACGTTCCTGTAGTAATGCTGCACCATCGACTTCCCACAGTATATACTTAGATAGATAAACTGGCTATAGACTACCTACAGAAGCTCATGACAGTCGTCTTACATGGAAGGTCTCTGGCTTAGTGACGTCATACACGATGACGACGGCGTGCACGTTCCTATAGTAATGCTGCACCATCGACTTCCGGAACCGCTCCTGGCCAGCAGTGTCCCACAGCTGGAGCTGAAATTAAAGCTTATTCCATCTTTGTGTCTCAAAAACCAAAAAAAAAAAACCTTAAAATGTAAAAAGAGAAAATGAACCAAAAAATATTTGAAAAAAGACATTAAAGAAAAAGGTCGTGAAAGGTTTTTTTTTAAATTATTTTTATTGTACTAGAAAGCCGTAAAAGTTATGTAAATAGATACGCCCTTCATTTAATCATAGAGACATCTGAAAGGGAGGAGACTTGAGGGCGGGACGCATCAATACATTGTATATAGCAAAGTCACTTTCCACCGTCTGTCTGTAATCTTTTAAACTACGCAACGGATTTTAATGCGGTTTTCACCATCAGTTAAATTATTTTTCACGGAAGTTTTGTACATATGCTGCACCTGCGGCTTTGCCCGCGTACTCAATTTCATGCTTTTATGCCGCGTCTCCCCCGATGTTTCAATAAACGATAAGTTGAAATATCCTCAATCAAAAAGAAATCCGTAATAAGTTTAGTAATTGTAATTATTTAATCAACAAAAACATGTTGACTGCGTTCTTTCATATATTTTTCAAGCGAAATAAGTAATTTTTTTAATAGAGGCAAAGTTGTTTGTATGTTAGTGTGCACTGTGCATCACGCACGCCCAAACGGCTGAACCAGCTGTGGTGAAGTTTATAAATTATAATGGTGTAGTACTTAAACTGTTATATACCAACAAACAGTAAAGGAGAAGTTATTAGTTTAGCTAGTTTCTATTAAAAGTATAGATACGATATTTTTAGCGCAGTAGTGTTGGCTGAACTGATACTGTGTAGACTAGATTAGAGGTATGATAGGGAATTAATTTATTGCTTTGCAACAGATTTCTATTTTCGCCACCATTTGCAACGACTCCGTGGCGCAACGGTAGCGCGTCTGACTCCAGATCAGAAGGTTGCGTGTTCAAATCACGTCGGGGTCAATGCATAAATTACTTTTTGAACAAAAAAACCTAGAATCTTTGAGTAGTTTTGCAAAAGTTTCGAATTAAATTGTAATTGATAGAGAAAATTAAGAGGTTTATGTTTTTTTAATGTGATTTTTCTGATCTAAAATGACAGGAAAATGATGCAATTAATCCATAAAGATTAGATTTTGTTTCTGGCGATATGAACAGATGGTGGAATATGGCTGAATTAAAATGAAATTTATTAGATACACCTGCAGCAGCGTAGTGTCCGAGTAATCGGTGTACATTGTACCTACTTACCAATACCTACATAGGTCAGCAAAAAACTATCGAATAGAGAACTTATTTTTTAGGGTTTCATAGTCTGTCTGTAAAGTGGTGAAGGAATCATTGTGGTGTGGCACCGCGCCACCACGTGCCGCATCGCAACATTTCATGTGGCTTCGCATTTGCTTTCATTAATATTAGGTCGAAAATGCTTCAGCATACTGGATATTTGAAAGACAAGTGACAGAAGAGTGGTGGTTCAGAACAAGAAAACGGTCAGCAACTAGACTAGACAGGTGTGCCATACATATCCATCATGGACCATATAGCTAAAGAACAGTTAGGCACGCTAAAGATGAGGCTATTTCCAACAAAAACATTACCACGTTAATCCAAATGGGATTAACAAATTACAAATTCTTATTAAAATGGGCATATCATCGTAAGGAAACCGAAAAACCGTGAAAGTACCGCTAAATTCAAGGACTCGTGACATGCACCAATACACACTGGGCCAATCTGGTGGATTATAGCCCACCCTTTCTTGCTGAGAAAAGGCCTGTGTAAAGTTATTACTTATTCTTATGGTATTTTTATTATAATCATCATCAGCCCGTGTCAGTCCACTGCTGGACATAGGCCTCTCCCAAAGCACGCCACTGAAACCGATCTTCGGCTCTTCTCTTCCAACTGCTACCAGCCACTTTGCGTATATCGTCGCTGCACCTAGCTGTGGGGCGCCCTACACTACGTTTACCGTGCCGCGGTCTCCACTCAAGAACAAGTCAACCCCAACGGTTATCAGTCCTTCGACAAATATGACCAGCCCACTGCCACTTCAGCTTACTAATCCTAAGGGCTATGTCGACAACTTTGGTTCTCTGCCGGATCACCTCATTCCGGATACGATCTTTCAGAGAAACTCCAAGCATAGCCCTTTCCATAGCCCACTGTGCGACCTTAAATTGGTGGACTAGTCGTACCGTGAGTGTCCACGACTCGGCTCCGTATATCATAACAGGTAGGACACACCGATTGATGACTTTCGTCTTAATAACGTTGTTTTTACCTAGTTGCAAAGTTTGCCCCAGATAAACATACTCCTGAACAACTTTGAGAGCAGTTCCGTTCACAGCAATTGGTTCCGGAATAACATGTTCGTTGAACATAACCTTTGTTTTGTCCAAGTTCATCTGGAGTGCTCTCAGAAGAATCAGCTAGGCTGTCCAACATCTGTTGCAAGTCCTGCAACGTTTCTGTCACAATGACGACGTCATCTGCGAATCTCAAGTGTGAGATGTAGTCACCGTTAGTGTTAATGCCACATCCTTTCCAGTTCAGAGTCTTAAACATATCCTCCAATGCATTTGAGAACAATTTCGGAGAAATAACGTCCCCTTGTCTCACACCTCGATGCAGGGGGATATGCTTAGTCTGCTGGTTCTGTACTTGGACGGTCATTGTTGCGGCGTCATGCAGACATCTCAACACTTGGATATACCGCCAGTCGACTTGGCATCGTTGCAGGAACTCCAAAACAGACCAAGTCTCGATAGAGTCAAAGGCTTTCTTTCTCATAGTTCACAAACGCCAGGCACAGGGGCTGATTATACTCTTCTGTCTTATGTATAATCTGCCGCGCTGTATGGATGTGGTCTATGGTGCCGTATCCTCCCCGAAACCCAGCCTGCTCTATTGGCTGGAATTCGTCAAATCTCTGCGCAAGAAGATTCGTGATGACTCTCGAAAACAGCTTGTAGACATGGCTCAGGAGGGAAATGGGCCGATAGTTTTTCAAAAGGGTCATGTCACACTTTTTGAAAAATAGGACGACCGCACTCTTGTTCCATGCATTTGGAGTTCTCCCAGCGAAGAGAATAGAATTAAACAAACGCTGAAGTTCTTTAAGCGTGGGAGTACCTCCTGCCTTCACGAGCTCCTTTGTAATTCCGTGCTCACTCGGGGCCTTTCCATTTTTGAGCTGTTTGAGAGCCATCTCGATTTTGTCAAGGCTGACTTCTGGCAGCTCTTCAGTATAATGGCGGGTTAGAGTGGCCCTGGAATCCTCCGTATCGGGTTCGGGTTGCGACGCGTGTGAGACGTAAAGTTGGTCATAAAAATCTTCAACTTCCGCGAGAATCTCCGGCTTAGAAACGACAACTTTCCCGCTTGATGTGGTCAACTTCGTCAGATGGCTTCGACCAAGCTGTTGTACGAAGACTTTTGACCCCCGATTTTGCTCTATCGCTTCTTCTATAGCACTTGTATCGGAGCGTCGGAGGTCTCGCCTTACCAGCTTGGTTATTTGCTTATTCAAAGCCCGCTGTCCTGACGAAGTGACTGCTGGAACTTCGCGTCGATTCTCAATGAGCTGCAGAGATTCCACCGAAAGTTTTGATTTCCTGCCTGTACGCCGCATCTCGCAGAACTTCGTTCCCTCTTCCCTCAGGATTCCTACCATTTGGTCAAGTTGACAAGGGTCAATGTCAACGTCAATTGTGCTTTCCAAGGCAGCGAATCGGTTCTCCAGTTTCAACTGAAATGTTTCAACAACGGTTTGGGGCAGGTTAAGTCGGAGCGTGGACTTCATCAAACGGAGACGTTCAAGCTTGCAATCAATATCTAGAGTGCCTCGGACAAGTCGGTGATCACTCTCGGTTTTAAACCTAGTGATCACAGAGACATGTCTGAATATGCGCTTTTAGTCCGCTATGATGAAGTCGATCTCATTTTTCGTCACACCATCGGGACTTTGCCAAGTCCACTTCCGTTGGGGCTGCTTTTTAAAGAATGAGTTCATTAAAAACAGCCCTTCTTTCTCGAGGAAGTTGACTAGCATTTGCCCCCTATGATTTCTGCTGCCAAATCAGTGTTGTCCCACTACCAACTCGCTGCATGTCTGTACTCCCACTTTAGCGTTGAAATCTCCCATGACAACATTGAAGTGAGCCTTGGAGGTGTTGTGCAAGGGTTTCGTTATGTCTTCGTACATATACTCTACTTCATCATCCAAGTGTTTCGAAGTTGGTGCGTATACCTGAATAACCTTAGCTATAGGCTATACCTCTCCGTTAATTTCATTACGAGGTACGCAACCCTATTCTAAAAACTGGAGATTTCTACAATGTTGTCAGAGAGGACCTTATTGACAAGAAACCCGACACCGTCTTGGGATCGCTGGTCTCCTTCCCTGAAATACATAAGATGGCCCGACTCTTATTTTGACTCTTTATTTGTATTAGAATAGGCATATACAAGAACAGTTGACATGCATCAACTCACACTGGGCTAGTCTGGTGGAATATAGCCCACCCTTTCTGAGAAAAAGCCTTTGTAATAGCATAAGAAAAAAGTTATTACTTATTGTTATGGTATTCTTATTAGAATGTACCAACACACAGTGTGGATTATAATAGCCCACCCTCTCATTCTGAGAAAAGACCTTTGTAATAGCATAAGTAACGGGTGTTTTTTTAGAGGTATAGGACTTTGAAATGGAATAAAACAAAGATGATTTTTTAAATTGACATGATATTTACTGTATTCGAAAGATAATCTTCTGGCATTATAATTTAAATATGACTTCTGGCGTATGACCGCCACGGCTGGCTCGGACGTAGTCCAATCTGGAGGTCCAATTTTCGATGACCTTTTCTAACATTTGTGGCCGTATATCGGCAATAACGCGGCGAATGTTGTCCTCCAAGTGGTCAATCGTTTCGGGCTTATCGGCGTATTCTAGCGACTTTACATATCCCCACAGAAAATAGTCAAGCAGTGTTAAATCGCAGGATCCTGGAGGCCAATTCACGGGTCCGAAACGTGAAACTATGCGGTTACCAAACGTTTCCTTCAATAAATCAATTGTGGCACGAGCTATATGACATGTTGCCCCGTCTTGTTGAAACCACAGCTCCTGCACATCATGATTGTTCAATTGATGAACGAAAAAGTCACTAATCATGGCTCTATAGCGATCACCATTGACTGTGACGTTCTGGCCAGCATCATTTTTAAAGAAGTACGGACCAACTATTCCACCAGCCCATAAAGCACACCAAACAGTCAGTTTTTCAGGATGTAACGGTGTCTCAACATAAGCTTAAGGATTATCATCACTCCAAATACGGCAGCTTTGTTTATTGACGTATCCATTTAACCAAAAGTGAGCTTCATCGCTAAACAAAATTCGCTTATGATAATCGGAATCAACGGCAATTTGGTTTTGCGCCCATTCACCGAATCTACGCCTTGCTAAGTGATCGTGTGGCTTCAATTCTTGCACGAGTTGAATTTTGTAAGCACGCAAACCAAGATCTTTCCGCAAAATCTTCCATAAAGTGGATGGACACATGTCCACTCCTGTGCACGATGGCGGATAGACTGATGCGGGTCTTCCTCTACGCTACGCTCTACAGCAGCAATGACTTCTTCTGTACGCACTGTACGACGTCTCTGTGGATGCGTATTATCATTTAGAGTAAACGTGGTTCGAAAACGTTCCATAGTTAATCGAATTAATTGCTCTGATGGACGATTATGTTGACCGTAAAATGGACGTAGTGCGCGATATGTATTTCGAACAGAACCATGACTTTCAAAATAAATTAGCACAATTTGGAAGCATTGTTCAGGCGTCAGTCTATTCATGTTGAAATGCCAAACCAAACTAAACATAAATCACTTGACAGCTGACAAAATGGCCGCCAGTTAAAAAAGTGTTGCCAACTTAAAGTTCTGTACCTTTAAAAAACAGCCTTTATAAAGTTATTACTTATTCCTATGGTATTCTGATTAGAATGGGCATATCCAATAACATTTGACATGCACCAACACACACTGGGACCAACTCCACCAATCTGGTGGATTATAGCCCACCCTCTCTTTCTGAGAAAAGACCTTTGTAATAGCATAAGAATAAAGTTATTACTTATTCTCATGGTATTCTTATTAGCAACATACACAGGGCTAGTCTGGTGGATTATAGTAGCCCACCCTCTCTTTCTGAAAAAAAGGCCTGTGTATACTATAAGAATTAAGTTATTACTTATTCTTATGGTATTTTTATTAGAATAGGCATATACAAGAACATTTGACATGCACTGTAACACAATGGGCCAGTCTGGTAAATAACAGCCCACCCTCTCCTCTGAGAAAAGGCCTCTAACAGCATAAGAATAAAGTTATTACTTATTGTTATGGTATTTTTATTAGAATAGGCATATCCAAGAACATGTGACATGCACTAACACACACTGGGCCAGTCTGGTGAATTATATATATATATCCCACCCTTTCCTCTGAGAAAAGGCCTGTGTAATAGCATAAGAATAAAGTAATAAATATAAGAATAAATAATATGCTGATGATGGATGAAAGGTGATTTGAATGGGCACAGAAAGAGCACTCATATGGCATCAAGGTTAGAACTAACGCCATATCCAGTTTACAAAATATCTAATCAATAAATAACAAATATTACAGAGGAATTATAGGCATAATCCATCCATACTAATATTGTGACAGGAAAGTAACTCCTGTCTGTGACTTTATCATAACTAAAAGGCTAAAAAAACTTGATTAAATTATGTATGGAGATAGTTTGAACACTGGAGAAGGACATTATATGTTTATTCCTTATTTTTTCTTTTTTATCAGCAAAATGTTTTTGACCATCCTGACAAAGTCGTGGGCTAAAAAGTTCGCCCCCCTCCCTCTCAACCCACCTACGCCCCCCTTCCGCTTAAACCACCTTCACCCTCCCCCATCCTCGCCTCATACACTCCTCGCGCACATCGCACATCGCCCACCCCCCCTCACCCCTTTCCCCGCCCTCAGTCGTGCACAACACTACATCCCCTCCCCCTCCAAGTTAGAGAGAATTGACAACAATGTAATATTATGGCACTTATGACTGATGATGCAGTCAGGTGCGACAGTGCGCACGGGAACTCCTCATCATTAAAATAATGACAGTCAATATGCTATTTATTATTTTACTTTTTTACCCATTTACAGAAACACATACTAATGTGTCCCAGAAGTGGGAATATAATAGGCTGATAATGATGACACAATACCACAGAAGAAGAAATAGTACTACGTACATAAAGATTTAATTAAAAAGCGGCTCTTGCCGCGACGCAATAATAGGTGGAAACTAAGTGGTGATCTCTATTGGCAAGTAGCGAGCTTCTTAGTGTTGCTATTAAAAATTGACGTTCCAGGAATATTTCGGGCTCTGAATAACTTTGGAAGAGGAACGGCTTGTTTAAAAATCCAGAATAGGTCGCATCTTTAAGTTGGCTAACAAATAATAATTACAGAATGCAGCGTTTGATATGTCGAAAATAATTTAAATCTAGAAATCGCTTGCGATGGTCACACCATGGAAGGTTTTGACATAATGTCTAAATCGCATCAAAGTTCCAGAGAGATTCTTTTTTTAGTATGGACTTGTTCAAGTAAACACCGGATGCTGGCTGGTATGTACCAAATCTGGCTGGAGGACAGTGACCAGTATTACTGGGCCGACAAGGTCTACTTTACGAAGCAAATGGCAGAGTTAGTTCTGGACTTTTCGAGATAACCGGAAGTTCAAGATCGCAGTAGAATGCTACTCGAAGTTGCAAAACAAAGATAGTATATATACAAGAGAGAAGCCTGTGGATTGGATTTTGATTTCGGACGTAAAACTGAATTTTGCATACATAGTTGGCACGTGATAGATTCGGCGCAGGCGGCAGAAAAATACGCAGTTTCTCTTGTGTGAACAAAACGACCGAGGCACGCTGTCCAGAACGAAGCTGCCCTGTTACAGGCGAAATAAGTATACGAGTGCAAAAGCCAGGTTAGTGTGATTTCCCGTGACTTCAGTTTTGATCCAACGAAATATCTGTTTTGTTTTTGCACCGCGTCTATCTAAAGCGGGCATCTCGAGACACATTTGAACACGAAGGAACGTGGGTTTCAGGTTATATCGTGCATCTACGGTCGGCTATTGTCGTCACCACTGCGAGCTGCTGTGCGCGATCACCCGGAGCTCACCACCGTTCGTGGAAGAAGCCGGTCTACGAGGGACTCCAGAAGGACTCCAACGCACCACCTGTCCAGTAGAAGATATCACCACCGTTCGTGGTCAAGCAGTAGGAGCTGATCGAGTGGAGTAAGGAGGCGTTCCGCGGTGGTACGCGAGACGACGATACGGCGTCCCAGGAAGCTTCCAGGTTGGTCCACTCCAAATCATTTTGAGTCAGCGAGCTACAGTGTTGAGGGAAGCCTTCGCCTACTTGTGGGTTAATATATTGTTGAAAGATACTTTCTGTTATTATCTAGATATTTTCTGTTTATTTCCTATATACTTTCTGTTACTTTCTATATACTTTCTGTCTATTTTCTGTTTATTTTCTGTTACTTTCTATATACTTTCTGTTATTATCAAGATTACTTTCTGTTATTATCTAGATACTTTCTGTTTATTTTCTGTTTTACTTCTGTTTACTTTCTATTTTAGAGTTTGATTTCCCTCTGGGAAACACAATCATACACACACACACTCTGTTTGCACTAAATCTCTTTTAATTTAAAACATTCTATGGCAAAGACAAGAATATTCCGTTGCGTTGTGACCAATACATGTTAATCTGCTGAGCACAGACTCCCTAAGTTTATTGGCCTAGGATTCTCCAGATAGTACTAGTACACTGGACAGTACTGGTAAATTCATAACATACAGGCCAAAGTTAAGTACTAGAATATATATGTTTGAGGAAATTGTAATCACATTTGAGAATTTTGAGTTTTGAGTATTAAGTTAGTAATATTTCCTATTATAAGGTCTTGCTGTTTATAATTATTTTGATGCAGAACAAACTAAATTAAGTGTAAAATATTTCTTTTTGAATTCCTCAGTAAAGGGGAGAGTACCATTATTCGATGACTCATGTGTGCTTTTTCTATTTTTTTTGTAATAAAGCCCTTTGTTATTGAATTTACCATCTTGTTTTAGTTCCTCGCCTTTACCTGAGAAGGAGGTCCGTTTCTTTAGCCGGGCAACGGCCCTTTCAGAATGTGTCTCTCTTTCTAATGCGTAAGTCTATCTCACCTGACCCCCGTGTCAGTGCAACTTTAGGGTTGTCCATTTTATATTGAAAAGAATTACCTATACCTATTTACGGAAGTGTTACTACTATTTTACATAAGGCACAAAATAAAAGAAACATAAGAACCTCTTTGTTTAATCTTTAGATATTTTTTATTTGTTTTAAGTTGGCTTGAGGAACACTTATGGATTTTTTGTTTGTGAATAGTTATACAGTTAGTTACTCAGGCTATTGCAATTGGCTAATTCTTAGATTAGGTACCAACTTACAGGCAATTGTAATTTGTTTAAAGAAGGGTCTAAAGCGTTTACCTTTAGGTATTCAAAACGGTATTCAATCAAAAAGGAATCGAATTTGATTTGTGAACAATACGAAAATCTATTAAATACCGAATTAATAGTATTTCACACAACAATTCATTTTTTAGTCACCCTAAGACGTATAACAATCTCGATCTTATTATGCACTTACTACAGTTACAGAGTGTTTATGAGATGGTTTAAATATAACAAAATAGCTGGTAAATGTTTTTCCTCCCCTCCCCTCCCGCCCCTACACCGGCACCAGATATCTACAGTTGTGGGTTTTTTTACTAAAAAAACAACTCAAAAACTATACATCTCCTAAACATGGGTAGGGTCGCGGGGAACATCCCTCCTCAACCACTTTACACACGTAGGTTAGAGCAGGTCTGATAGATGAGATCGCTCCTTGCACCAGGTATATATTTATTGTGATACTTTAGCCAGGCTCATAAAAGCAAGGCTCTCTCATCAGTAAGGGTCCGACCTTAGTCAGTGGACCTTTTATGCCTGATTTTGAACGGTAGGAAGATTTCGACAACTATAGAGTTTGAGAACAAAGGAAAATTGCAGGGATTGGCTAAAAATCCTACGCAGAAATCAGGCAGCCTATGAGAGAGGCATTCTTGGTTGACGAAATTTTTATAAATTCCAGTTAGCTGGGAAACAAGTGTGCAGTATCCAGTAACCAGTCCAACAAAGCAGTCATAAGGAACAAGTTCTCAATCAAGCTAGTGACCACAGAATAGGGCAACAGCGCTCAATACCTGGTAGCTTTGATATCCAGAGATTGTAACCGCATCATAGACATTGTAATAGTTACTGAGAAGAATAAACAGTTGTATGTGTTACCCAAACCACCATGTTTCTCTTCAGCTCTAACATCAAGTCTCATTTTCTCTCAATTGGAACCCCACACCTACGCGAGAGTCCGCAACACAAAGATTAAGACAATATTATCTTCATGAGGTTTCTAAAAACATTTTCAAAGGTTTCCAATCAAAAAAAAACCAACCAATCCAATTCAAGATAGCATCTATTCTTATAATATAACTGTAACAGGTCCAATTCATACAATACATTAAAGATATTTTGTATATAGATATTTTTTGGATGCTGTTCTGTATTTCATTATGAAGCCAAAATCGACGGTACTGTAGTTGCTACAGTTTAGCCATAATCTACATGGATTGTTGGTGTAATCCTAGTAAATTATTACTATCTTACTACATACTTTTACCTTTATGTCCTCGTTATTAATTTTTATATTTCTTTCTCTGAAGTCGACACCAATAGTAGCTTCCGACTTGTCTAGAAACTGATTTTCGCAGAACCTGTATGTAAGACAAGTTTTGCCCACACCGGAATCCCCCAAAACAATAATTTTAAACACTTTTCTCTGTTTCAACCCAGGTATTTGTTGGTTACTGTCCGACATTATTACATACAAAGATAATTTAGTAAGGTACTGTGTGTATTATTACGCGGAAACTGAAATTGAATAAATTGGAATGTACATTGAATAGATCTTTGAATAACATTTATCAACAACCCAAAGAGAATATAAATACGGGGGACAAAAACCAACAACATCGACCGACTGTTCAAAGAGTATAATAATATACGCAAGAGGGCCTAGAGGTGAAGCGTATATACTAGAAGTGGCCCAATTCCATAACTTGGCTACAATCGGATTATCACTTTTTTCATAGCAAATTCGACTCTATCGCAAGGCATTAGTGGTTGCGATACTGAGAATTCGATTGAAGCCAAGTTATGGAATCGGGCTGCTGGTGCAGAGATCACGTATATTTTAATGCTAGGCCGCATCAGGGTTGCCAGATACCAGCTAACTCAATTTGCCTAATTTTGACGACCGAGTAGCCTAAATCGTCTATTATTATTTTTTGTCAAGTAGGTAGCCTAATTCGCCTAACATTTTGAGCTAAGTAGCCTAAATTTAGCCAATATAAAGAACATTAAAAAATATAACGTAAAGCAAAAAATATACAATAAATTTTCAAAGATGAGCTTAGATCACGTTGTTATTTATTTAATCGTTTTTTTTCCTTACAAATCCTCTTCTAATAAGAGAATAACTTGCAGAAGTTCACCATCGTTATTTTCAGAGGGAGAATCTTTATTTCCACTACAAGTGGTGTCGGAAATAGATGGCCCAGCCGCGTCAATTGGTCTTCTTTAGTACAAAATTTACAATAACATACTTTTCTTTTGATGATAACAACTTATGAAAGAAACATACATTAGAAAAGTTGTGAAGTTGTGTTTCGCTTTTTTATTTTGAGTTTGAACACTGTCATATCAGCGAATTAGAATGAGTTAGAAATATTGTTTTCTCGTTGTCATACGCGTTTGTCTATATCACACCTACAAATAGTGGACGCAATGTAGCGAAAGCAGCACAAAATAACTGCAGACACGCATATTACGTTAAGTTACACGCATTTTAAGGAATTATCAAGGAATTATTCATTAAATTTGGGGTAATCCTGAGATAGCCTAAATCACCCGTAATTTTTTTCCTAGATAGCCTAAATAGCTACTGGTAGCCGATTGGATTTTTCGGTCGCCATTTGTCCCCCTGAGGTAGCCTAAATGGCGATAATTCGCCTAATCTGGCACCCCTGGGCCGCACCTAGTCCCATAGACCTAGTCCACCTAGTACCACGAACCGCGCGATCTTGCGGTGAAGTACGTACGAAATACGAAGTTTGTAGTGTACAAGTGAGCGAGATAGCACTCGCCATAATCGGAAGTCCCTCTCGCGGCCGCCGCATGCGGACTGTCAGTCGTGGATATTCGGCAACTATCGTCGTTTTGAAACTCATAAAAGAGAAGCTATTTTTCTCTAACACGCTAATACTGGCAATCTGTCTATCTAAACACTGCTTCGATACTTTTGTAAAATACTTTGTAGATTAGGTACGGTACGCGATGGACTTCATGGACTTTGTAGATTAGGTACGATACGGTACGTGATGGACTTTATGGACTAGGTGCATGCATGATCCTGTCAAACAGCCGAGTACAGGTGATCGTGGCCGTCGCGTACGCTTTGCTTCACTTGATACCTCGATACTCGATGCCGATACGTAACGTCAACTTAAACTGTGTGATGGAAACATAGCTTCAAAAGTGATTATTTAATTTTAAATAACAGTAAATAAATAAAATCACACTAATATTGTAAAGGCGAAACTTTTATGTGTGTTATATGTGTGGAGGGTATGTGCGTGTGTGTATGTTTGTTACTCCTTCACGCTCAAACAACAGATTTCTATGTAATTTAAAATGAAGATAGATTATACCTTGGAATAGCACATAGAATAACTTTTATCATCATCATCATCATCCATGCAGGTGAAACTGCGGTGCGCAGCTAGTATAACATAACTATAATTTTAAAGAGATGAAATACAAAAACAAATAAAAATTAAAAAATGTTATGCGTATATACAAACTATCTATAGATGTAAATAAAATGAATATTATTATTTTAAACAGAACCAAAAATACAATAAAAAAAACTAGCATACAAACAATTAAAAAAAATGTCTTTGTAGTTATTTTCTTATATAATTTTCTTTTCACTTCCACTAAGAAAGAAGAGACATGAGAAAAGTACAGTTAATATAACACAGACATGCCCCACGTACCTTGATTTGAAGTTTGAAACCCGAGACTTCATTCATACTAGGTGGACTAGGTAGAACAGGTATTTTGATCAAGTATCTGAATGGACTAGGAACAGGTGCACCTAGTCTTAAATTTGCCTAGTACAACTCATCTCTAATATATGCGACTGTCCCTGCATTCGAGATGATTTCAGATGATGAAGTGGCGTTTTGGGCTGTTTCGATTGCCATTTTTGACACTAATGGTCCTTTCCAAACCGAATGAAAAACGACCCTAACTCATAGTATTTAAAGTCGCTTTTCTGATGTCAAATTTAACTGTCATGTCCAAAGGGAACGCTGATCGAAACTTATTTAGCGTTTTTAACTGTTATTTTCGATTGTTTACCATCAAAACGAACGGCCCCATTTGGAACTTTGGATTTGACATTGACATAACAAAATATTAATAATCCTACCGATTCACACTCATAGAGCGTTCGTTTTAAGCCAAATGGCAAAAATAGCATTTAAAAACGCTAACTATTCCCTGCATTCGAATTGAGGCAGTGGCGTTTTGAACAGTTTACCCTGCGTTCGAGATGATGAGATGGCGTTGTGGGCAGTTTCGAAATGTACATTTTTATAAAATCGATTAACCTATGTCAACACATCATCGAAAAATGCAAAACGAACGGTGATCGAAAACGTTCAGATCGCTAATTTCACCCAGTCTGGCGAAGGTAGCCTTGAAACAAAAACTCTATTACAGTTGAGCAAAAATACAAAGTGTCATTTTTTATCTCATTTTTGTCATAGTTCTAGGCATCTTTCTCTTTTTTATTTAGAATTTGACGTTTGACTTCGCTAAGATTCAAATATGTCATTTTGGTTGAAGACATATTTAATATATAAAATGGCTTAAAATAGCATGAACATTGCAAAAAAATAAGTAAATTGATATAATAAATTCAAAGATATAATCAATATTATAGTTTTCGTCCTAATTTTGTGCACCTAGATGATGTTTTACAAAAGATGTGTAGTTTGCGATATCAGGTCCGTCTGCATTAACAATGAAAGACGGCTTTTATGGCTATATTTCCTATAAATGAAGAAAGGAAAGTACCTAGTTTGGCTATAAGCTCTTTGAATTAAAGATTATCTATTCAATATATTCATTTTATATTATGAGGATTATTTTTTACAAGACTGCCCAAAAAAGAGAGCGTAATCTTTTTAAGGTTCATCTATGTATGCATTTATGTGAGTTTGTTCTACCATAACTTCTAAATCCCTGAACAGATTTGGTATCCTTAGAATCTTTACGCAAAAAAATAATTATTCAACTTCAATTTTTGAATAATATAAAAAAAAAAACAATTTTTGCAGGGTAGTCTTATTTTTTCCCTGGACTTTGATGATCTACTTGTTTTTCGATTTGATATGACTTGGCAAAAAGTTGAACAGACATAATCTAATCTAATAAATATTATTAATGTGAAAGTTTGTGTGTATGAATGTATATTTCTTAATATTCATCGAATTTCATCTTAGTGAGTTCAGTCGTCTCAGGCTGAACTCACTAAGATGAAATTTGATATTAATCCATACTAGTATTATAGTGCGAAAATATTTGTTTTTTTTTTGTTTTCTTTTTTGTTTGTGTGTAATGGATAATCTCAAAAATTACTCAACTGATTTAAAAATATATTTCACTGATAGAAATCGTCAGTATTCTACATGGTCACAGGCAATTTTTGTACATATTTTTTAAATCCAAAGTATTACTCGTATAACTGGTAAACTACGAGCGCAGCAGTAAGATAGTAATAAATACAAGAAAATATGTCGTGGTTTTCAGGTGCAGACAATGGGTAAAAAACGAACGAAGCTGTGGGAATAGAGGACTTATATGTGCCAACTGAAAAGCTATATGCGCAAAAATTGAAAATGAAAGAAGAATGATAATCACCAACATAGCTCAAAGAATGGGAATACAAACGTATAACGATCAACACAACAGAGCAAAACCCAAGAAGGCCCGAACGGAAAAATCTGCGCGGGAAATTCACCACAATTCAGCCGAGTACTTTTGCTGAGATGAAGGCATCAGTGAGTCCATAACATGGAGAGTGACTTCAAGGACTCCATATAAAAATGGTTTTTTAAATGTGTGGTATATTATAAATTTTACGATTTATGGTTTTATTTATATTTCACACAAAGTTCATTACCTGAAATATATGATAGTGAAACATACTTTTGAATTAATTTATTATTCATTCATTGTGAATCAAAATTTTATTCGAGTTAAGGCATACTACTACACATCCTAAGCTGTTCATTTATCGATATTCCTACTATTGAAAGTTACAACACTAATATTTTCATTATGTTGGCATTATGCCACTTGACAGATTGACATGAGTTTTTAACTTTTATAACTATGGATGTGGATAGTATTTTTTTGGTACCCTAAAAAAGACTATCCACATCCATTTAATTAAGGATTATTACCGAAATCTCCACCAGACCGTCCCCACCAGTAACTTTGTTTTTTTTTTATGAAACCCCCGCCTCTTCTTACGTAGTATTTTTATCGTAGTATTTGTATACTCTTTCATTTCACCTATAAATGTCCAAAGCAAACGCCAAATGTGCAAATATTTAGCGTTTTTAACAGTTATTTGCGCCATTTGCAACAAAACGAATTAGTACCATAGGAGTTTTCTCTCGCCCGTGACACTACTGATAGTGACATGGTAAAAATTGCTTTTCCCGTGACACTACTCTTAATACACGTAGACTTAATTATGTGCTCTTTAGCTGCACCCACTGCTTTACCCTTTCATCTAAAAGTAGCCCATACGTGTTATTCCAGGACCAAAAGTACTTATAAAGTACAATATACCTTCTACATTTCTTCAAAATTCGTTCAGCAGTCAAATAGTTTTTTATCAATTGCTCGGCACCTAATCATCGTATTATGATACCAATGAACACAAATGAATATCATTAAACTTCGTTCAGACGTAAATTGCTTTTTAACGATTGCACGACTTCTACTCATCAGCTTGAGATACTAAGTACACCAGTTTTTATGCCAAACCGTAAGCTATCCAACAGTGATAACCGCATTTCCATCGGTCCAGTAGTTTTTACGTTATGCGTGAACAAACATACAGAAAAGCAAACAAATAAACTTAAAAGATTTAAAAAAAATATGTTCGGTAGCTTATTTTAAGTAACTTAGACCTAAGGAAGTTGTATACTAATGTAACTGGAACGATCACTGGTACAAGAAACGCGGTCCGACAGAGACTAACTGTTAAGGAACTGTGTCTCGTTCTAAAAGCGCGATAATTTATGAACTAAACCGGACAACAGACTTTAGGTTTTAACCTCTCGTTAGAAAGTCTTCATCATTGAAATGTAAGCTGCATAACAAAGAGGGATTAATCCCGAAATCCCCACTAGACCATCCCCATCAGTGGGGATTAACAGCATTTAGTGGGTTTCTTTTTGGTGTTCTTGCTGATTATATTTCGGAAAAAAAAGCTAAAAAAGTTTCCCGAAATCCCCACTAGTTGTCAGGAATGGGGATTTCGGTAAAAACAAAATCTTTTTACCTCATTCCCCACCACGGCTAGAGATGGGCGTTCTCGTAAATTTTTGGCATCGATGCGCATCATTATTTCCCATACACCAACCGATGCCGGCATCGTTGTTTACGGCATCGATGCCGGCCGAGACGTGATAAATTTACCGCCTGGTGGTGCGCGAGCCTCGGGCTCGCGCAACGGAACTTTTGTAAGAAGATGGTGCCTGATAATAACATAACTTTGTAGTTACCTTTTTACCTAGAGTTTTGTTTATAGTTGCGACCAAAAACATATTTAGTTATACTCGTATTCCAGTAAAGTCAAGATGAAATGAGAAAAAACAAGAACTATTTTTTTCAAAAAATAAGAAAGTTTTCAAATATATGTTTTTTTCTAATAAGGAGTTGGAAAGGCGCATCCTTCGTTAATTGAGAATATACCCGGCTATGGAGAATATCCGTTCACAGGGTACAGAGTTTATAAAAATATTACATCTTCACGGTATATTTCAAAGTCGGGTATATTTTAGAATGACGAAACCACGAAGTCGAAGACCATAAGTGTCTCGTCGTCGTCTTATTTTTTTATAGAGTATAAGTTATTTTAATATTTACTAATTCCGATAGTATTGTCTTTTTTGTCAAAGTGGTCTCAAAAAGAATTTGCTGCTCTTTGCCGTCTCAACATGATCAAAAACTACAACTGGTTTAAACAAATGAATGCGTGCGTAATGCGTATATTTTACAAATAATCCGTTACATGGTCATAAAAAAGTCAATTGAAAACAAATAGACAACTCAAAACACAAACAAAGGTCTCTATCCTGTTCGTTAACTTTCTAACCAGATGCAAAATCCCATGGTCGTGGGAATTGGTCGCAATAATTGTAAGGAGCGGTCTCGAAATAGGTGATATCATGAGCAATGATATTTTATACTCATGCAACCTTAAATTCTTTATTCCTAAAAGGCTAAAGGTTCATTAATTCCTCAAGTAAAACCTAGCTCTAACTTAATTATATAAACTTAAATAGTTTATAGGCTTATGTCACAGCTGCATGCATATGGATTTATCATATTATTTATTAGAGATTATACCTAACTTAGGGTGTGAATTATTGTGACTTAACTCAATAATAAATACTATAGCTATATTTACAGGCTATATTATCTCCTAATCAGCTCTCAGAATTGAGACACATGGCTCGATGGAGTGTTCTTTCCTATAACAGCCCTTGGATCCTTGTCATAAACGACTTTCTAACAATAGTTAAAAAGGCTTTTCATTATTTTATGATCATTATTATGAATTACTCTTTGTATTACGGCAACCAAACACTCGCAGCACGCACCGGCTTAATCTAGGTATAAAAATACGTTGTCGTTCTCGTTGGTCGTCTTGCTCGCACAGTCACGGGTGCAACCGAGAGCGAGTGAGCAAGACTATAATGTTCAGTTGGTCGGCACCGTGCGCTCGGTGGCATCTGTGATGTTTTGTGTTCACGTTTCTCAGAATCGGATGTTGAGAGCATCCGTTTTACATTATATCGGCATCGGATGCAAGCATCATTCACTAGCATCGATGACCAACATCGTTTTTTCTGAAACGGCCATCTGTAACTACGGCTACTATAGAACCTTTGGGGGCTCCATGGGAAAAATACTTTTTAACCTAATACTAATTTTTAACCTAATACTTTTAACTTAATACTCAAGTTGTTGTGCCAATGACACGTAAGAAGAAGACCTAATACTCCTTTACAGAAGTGCTAGATCTCATCGATATCTTCGTTTTGAATGACTATGCATATACTTGGATGACTCTGTAACATAACTCCTCCATCATTAGACGCAAGATTATCGGATAAATTAGAAACAGGATGATTTTGCGTACAACGTTTTAGTTTTACGTTTTGTTTTTTTTTTGCTACAATACTTATGGATATGAAGGTATATAAAACTATCGTTGCTATGCTAACACTTCGTAGTTGGGCAACATTATTTTCCGAATTTTCACCATCATTTTCTAGATTTTTCACACTAAGCACGTACGATAACCATTTCAGTTCGTCAAAGTTGATCTCCTTCATGTTCATTGTAGTATTTCCTACAGTATTAATGGGTTCTATAACAGGTAATTCAGGAATCAGGTTTCTCGTATACTTGATATCATTTCCATAAATGCATCGATGTTTTAGGTGATATTTAGGAAAATCTCGCAATTCTCTTCAATATCGGCTATAAACGAACCATGTAGCGAAAGACGAGAGACATCATTTTCGCATTTTTCTGTTATTATGATGTCGTTCCTTATGTAGAGTATCCAGGTGTTAAATTTAATACGCTGGATTTTTACGCCTTTATCAACAGGGAAAGGGATGCATTCGTTAGGATCGTCATGAATTTGCATTAGTTGCTCTACGCATGATTCTTCTGATTGTAGAAGGATATTGTCTTCGGTGCACAGGTACTGGTCGGCGTCAATTTGTTCGCAGGGGTGAGTGACTGACAGGTACTTCAGC
This sequence comes from Alsophila aescularia, assembly GCA_946251855.1. Taxonomy (NCBI): domain Eukaryota; kingdom Metazoa; phylum Arthropoda; class Insecta; order Lepidoptera; family Geometridae; genus Alsophila; species Alsophila aescularia. Next base: position 13,986,868 of record OX276381.1, read on the forward strand.
GCATTCACCATTAGGTAAGGATATTTAGGAATTATGGCAACTGTCTTATTCAGGGATTTGTTTATTACAGGTAATGAATAAAGTTTATAAGAGTTATTATCAGTTAAGGGAACCTTCAATATTGTTACGAGCTGGGGTTCGGATAAAATAATTGTACGCTAATTACACCAAAAATTAACACCTTTATTCGAAAACCACAAAAAGAAATTAAACCAACAAATAATGCTCAAACACTCTTTAACTTGACTGTACACTCTTATCAATTATCACTGAATACTCGCTTCGAATCACTTCGATCGTTTCGTTACGTCAGCCAAATCAGTAATGTCCCAGGCAGTCGATGTGCGCCCTATTTATACCGCGACGTAAGTTTCCAGAATGAACTCATAACTACTCGTATGTACTAGTGGTAGTCAGTAGGTCTTTGAACTTTCAAGGTCGGCGGCGCCTTTGAGTTGCCGCGCCGCGCCGCGCCTGTAGGTACTTAAGGCCGGCGGCACCTTTGATGTCGCTGCGCCCGTAGGTACCTACCGCGCGCTCTGGAAACTTCTGTCCCGTCAATACATTAATAATATCTTCCATTGCCTGTAATCTTCTATCAACAATTTTAGAATTTTCATATAGATTTTCCGTGCTATTAATTAAACCATTTAACATTTTATAGACGATAGTAATTTTACTATCGGTTAAAGTTTCTTTATTTTTCATCTGTGCAATCAAGGTATATCGGTTAGCATCTTCGTAGTCTAAATTTCCTGTAATAATTTTGATCAAGGAACCGAGAGGATTCAGAATTCCTTGTTTCACCCTTATGGATGGTATTAATTGATTGAATTTATCGATTGTCATATTACACCAATACTCGGCTTGTTCAACTATGCTTAGGAATTCAGTAGAGTTTGGATAGTTAGCCATTAGTTTAGTTTAGCTTTATTTTTATTTTCTGTCATTTTGTTTGCTACGTGTTGGTATTTCGAGCGTTTTGCATAGTCTTTTAATAGTTGTTGGGTATAAACTTTCTCAAAATTGGCGTCAAACTTTCTACTGGAGTGAAAACTAAAGACTAAAGACTACATCAAAAGGTGTCAGAACTGTACTAGAGTGTATGGTATTGTTGTATGCTACGATACAATAGGTCATCACCGAGGCCGCGTCTGTACACTTTTAGTCGTATCTAGTAGACGGTGTATCTCTATAATTGTTGAATGGAAACGTTCATTTATGCCTGTGGAGTTAGGGTTGTTGGGCGTATAGATATGAAGATTTTATACATAGAGGCCATTTCTTGCATTAATTCATTGTTAAATTCACTACTGGGATCGCAACTATTTTCCTGGGTATGCCATAAAATGAGAAATACTTAATTAGGGCTCTGATTACCTCTCCAGTTGATCTGTTGCTTATTTCTACTGCTTGGACGACTTTACTAAACAGTTGTTAAGTAATACACTTAATTAGTTTAATACAATTCTATGATAAAAAGATCTATAAACACCTCTTGGAAGAGGTCATCCTGTGTCTGGGTTAATTGAATGGCTATTGATAGGCTTTATGGGTTTTCTATCGTATTTCATTTTTTGGCAGGGTTTGCATGAATTTATCACTGCTGTTACTGTTTCCTGTAAGTTATTCCAATAGTAATTCCTTTTAATTCTGAGTACTGTTTCTTTCGCGCCTCTATGACATGTCTTTCCATCATGGTGCTTTAAAATAATGGCTTTTTGTTCATTTTCGTCTGCCGCTTGCTGCAAATAGAAATCTATCATGCCTTGTTTAAATAAATTAATGACTATTTTAGAGAATAATTTCCTATGTTCTGGATTTTCGAAGTAGACGAAATACTTCAATTTGGGCTTTAGGTACTCTTTCGTGTTTTTTTTCTCTAAATCTTCGTTATTAATTGTCAGGAAAACTTCCATAACTTTCTGCTTATCCCGCGATAAATTTCTCAATGGCATACCATTAATTGACATGCATATTTTTTTATACCATTTAAAAACAAGGATCTGGTTGGGTTTCATGTCAATAGCTTCATGAAGAACAGGCATGCCTTTAGATTCTAAGTCAAGGACTGAGTGAACCGTATCCATATTATCTGACCTTAGGAGATATTCATTCTGTTCGTATCTATCAACATCTACTGTAGCGGAAAAGTCAGAAATTGAAATTGTGTCAGAGTTGTAATTACATGTCTTCTGTTCCTCAGTCAATGGGGTCCATGATGTCTTTTGTAACTTGGCTTAAGTATTTGCGTAATTTTTGTTCCTTTTCATCTACATTTACTGCCATGGAAGCAGTCTCATCGTCAGATGTCAAAGTATAGATTTTGATTCTGGACAGGACATTCGTGTTTTGTTTGTCATTTTTATAGATTATTACGTCATACTCCTGAAGACGCGACCTCCAACGGGTAAGCTTACTGTTGGGCTCTTTTAAGGAGTATAGCCATGCTAAAGGTAGGTGATCGGTATATATATTACAAATTTTCGTCCGTAAAGATAGGGTCACCGCCCAGTTAATAGCCAAAAGTTCACGCTCGATTGTACTATACCTCATTTCAGTATCGCTCAATGTCCTAATTGCGTAAACTATTGGCTTGTCGGTACCTACGTTACCTTGGGAGAGTATATAGAGTACTTGAGAGATTTTGGGGAAAGCCAAAATTTAACTTTGGTGGCGGTAGGTTTGGCCTAAAACCAGTAGGTTGCAAGGGCTTATTTGGAGCACTACATTTAAAGGTATTGTTCGTACTGGGGGTCAACTGAGGCCTATTTAATTTGTTGCGTTGTGAGTACTGTTCATATTACAATATTTACGAATTATGGATACTATTTTTCTCAACAAAAAAAAGCATTACCATTAGTGCCATTTCGCTATAGCATCGATAAGTATCATTGTCTGATCCTAATAAAGTTGTCTTAATTGTATTGTACTCTGGGCCTCATAAACACACACATGGTTCACATAAACGTTAGAGGACGCACGGATGACCCGCGCGTACACTCGAAATCGTTCACGGCGTCGTCCGGGCGTTCGCCTGGGTCATCCGAAAAATAGTAGTGGAGGGGAGGAATGGTATGAAACTGACACTTGACAGTTGTCAGTTGTATGTGGACGTCCAAAGTCGTTCACGATCTCCGGATGATCGATCGATAATCACACGGATGATTCGAGCGTGTAAGTGAACACAGCCTCTGTGTTACTGGGATTAGGTGGAATCCATGAAACGATAATATGATATTTTTGGATTAGGTGCGGCCTAATCTCACGAAATATCTAATCCCTGGAACTAATCCGATATTTATGCCTCACGGTCATCAATGTAGGAAACAAATAAGGATCCACTAATTTCGCCCGATTCGTGTTACACATGTTGGAACACATTATATTTAAGACAGCTTCTTTAATTGGCAAATGTAGATAACTAAACTTAATCGTATAATTTAAAGTAAAAAGCCGCTTTCCTTCAATCAAACCTACCCTACATTCCATTCCATTCTTACCCTACCTACGAATATTATAGTACCCTACCCTATATTTCATCGCAGCCGGTATCCATAGTTTCGAGCCGGGGCAGCACACATAACTTATCTAATCAACTACACACATGTACCACGCGAGTACACCACAAATAGTCGCGTGGTCGCATTTTGAATAATAGTAAGTAGGTAACAAGTAGGTTCTTGATCTCTATTTGTATATGTAACGGTGTGAAATGTGAATTCTACGGCTGCTGGATACTTAACTTTTTTTATGCGAATTGATAGATATTTAATAATGGTTGTGGCAACACGGTAAAGTATATTTCTGTCTGACAGCTCAACGGTAGAATTGGTAGATTTTCCTGAAATGTCGGACGAGCCATCGAAGGGTTAGGACGACTGTGACGAAAGATTTGCTAATTATTAAAAACCGTTTAAATTCGGCCGTGTTATTACCATTTACAAAATTTCGACGATTTTAATTATAGAGACGTCGTTTGCAATAACGGAGACGCGGTAAATTTCCGCTTTAATGAGAAAGTCATAACCTTCACTTCTGGCCAATCTTTATTTCTTGCGAATCAAAAATTCTACAGATCGCGCTAAAAGAAAGTGTTGTTTTCATTTCGGAGTACACGAATTGGTAGTGTTGTTCGCTTACTAACAATCAACCAGTGTATGTGTACGTGAATAAAAATGTGGAAGTCCGTTAATTTCTGTGTAAAATGTATGTGAGTGCATAATTTAATTAAAAAAGTGATTTTGTGGTGTATGTGATCGAATGCTGACCTAGGATTGCCATGTCCAGACTCGTGGACTACTTTGTGATAGTGGGATTCGACCACGAGAAGGAAAGTAAGTACAATTTGTAAATTAATTATTATTTGAAAATGATCCCACAAGTGATAAACAACAGTTTGAAACTGGTGCTAGATAGAGCTCAACGCTAATGGGTTTTATAATTTGTTGCTTTAAACTTACCTACCAGACAGGCTTTCACTATTATGTATTAAATAATTTCTAGAAAAATAACATTTACTGTCTGGAAATGAAAAAGAAAAAAACATTATTCAACACACACAGTAAAACTTAATGTATAATGATCTACTTGAACAATCTTTATGCCATTGTTAATCCTAGATAGATAACCACTGATATTTCACTGAACTCTAATAACCATACATCGATTCAACATGCGCATGTTTGAGTAGGCATATTGTGGGTTTTGCTTAAAATAGGTTTTTGATAGTGTTACTAGGCTTAATATATGTCATTGTATTGTGTGTAAATAAAGCATTATGGTTTATTTATATTTTTATTAGGAAATAATAATAATAAAAGAACAAAACATTGTATTTTTCACTCAACAAAAATTTACATTTCTAAATCTCTCCGTCAGGTTTATAATTTACTGTATAAACCTTTTAAAATCATTTATTGTAATCTCTTTAATATAAAACAACCTTAGGTAAATATCACTTTTTATTCATTTGGGCTCAAAGGCACTTAGAACAAGCGTTCCATTTGGCTCTCCACAAAGGGTGTTTTCAAGGATTTCAGGATAAATTCAGACACATTTTCATCAACACCTACCTACACATTACTATATATTCACATTTACACATTTCACATATATATATGTGGTATTTTCACATTTTTACCCAAGAGGTTTTCCACTGGTGTGACACTGGCCTCATAGTCTTTGGCATCTCTCTATTTCTTTTATATGTCTATATAATACATTTTCTTCACTTTCAATCACTTATGCTTGTTTCATGCAATAACCGACTGATTTATGCATTGTCTACACAAATTTGTGACAACATTAAGTTGTTTTAGGTGCCTATAACAAATAAAAAAACGAATATAAATATGTAACTACATTTATTGCCGCAAAAATGCATTTTCACTAATGTTGAAAAACTGACACTAAAGATACCATACGTTACTTTGACGTACGGTAGATAAGTATAGACAAAAGAGATACTACTGTTTTAAGAAGTGATATGGCCAAGAAACTAAAATGATTTATGTAAAAAATAAACAATGAAACAATGCCTGTGGCTGCTGCATCTGCAGGGCAAAAATTAATAAATTGTCTAGGAGGTCTTTTTTCATTTTTTAACAAAAATAAACAATGAGATGCAGATTTTAGGCTTATTTCTAACCCTGCATTCAAGATGATGAGATGGTGTTGTGGGGAGTTTCGAAATTTACAGTTTTCTTTGTAAATTTTCAACACTTTTGCCATTTTTGCAACTTTTGACACTAACAATCCTTTCCAAACCAAAAAAAAATGACCTTATCGTAGACAGAATAAAGTCGATTTTCTTATGTCAACATGTCATCAAAAGAAACGGTGATCGAAAACGTTCAGGCCGCTAATTTCGCCCAAAAATGTCCAAGGAGAATGCCAAATGTCTTCATATTTAGAGTTATTAATAGTTATTTTCGCCATTTGCTACAAAACGAACGGCCCCTAAAAGATAGAAAGATCTGGGACCATGGTGACCATTTTCGACATATTTATATGTGTAGCTCTGTAATTATCACTTTTTGCATAATGTAAAAATACAGAAATGTAGTTAAATACTTGTGTATGGATATCATCTAGTAAGATACATGCATTTTGGTATGTTAAGGTGTTATATACCTTCTTGAAAAAGCTCAGCGTACGGGACAGGCAGACGCCCACCCTTTCCAGATTGATGCACACAACTATGAAATTCAGCCCCTCTAGACGTACTATCGATGCCTGGATAGTTGTTCTAAAGAACAAGACAAAATTCAGTAATTTCTAAAATACATGTCACAAGATAGTTTTTTTTTAAAAGTGCGGCATACACATTTTTAGCCGTCTACAAGACTGTACTAAAACCAATATGGACATATGGCATCGTGTTGTGGGGCTCGGCATGCACCTCAAACATAAATATAATACAGTGCTTCCAAAATAGTCTGTTAAAAACCATCTCAAATGCACCATGGTTCATTCGAAACAGTGAACTATATGAAACCATAAAGATGAGCACTGTATTCAAGGAGATTGAGAATACTACCATGAAATATAAACAAAAATTGGAGAGGCATCCAAATACTTTAGCAGCCCAATTAACATCAAGCTACACTCCTAGACTCAAGAGAAAACACGTCTTGCCCCTTGAAAAGGGAACAGTGCAAAATGAGTAGATGTTCTCTGTGGAGAACTCACTTAATAAATTAATCACTACAACAAGAGTACCCAAATCATGACATTTTACAAAGTATTTTAATGGTTTTATTGATCAAGCAACCTAAGTACTTATTTAACAAAAAACAATATTATAAAAGCACAACATAAAAGTCTTTATATAGACCAAAGGACGGTCCTGAAAAAAACTGAAATTAAAATTAGGTACTACTAGCTGTGCCCGCGGCTTTGCCCGCGCGGTAATTTTTCAAGATCATCTAACTTCGTTCATACGTGTAATGGTTTTTATCAATTTCTTAAATTCTACTCATCAGATTGAGATTCCAAGTACCCCAGTTTTTAAGTCAAACCCTATGCTATCCAACAGTGAAAAAAGCAATGCAATCGGTCCAGTAGTTTTTACGTGATGTGCGAACAAATAAACATACAGACAAATAGACAGACAGACACGATTTTCAATATGATTGAGTCTTGTTCAGTAGCTTATTTTAAGTACAAGAAAAACCTTTTTTTTAATTGTCTTCTTTGTGCAGACTTTTTCGTACTTATTGTTTTAAAAGAAATGTTCTTAGAGAAATTAAGATTTTTAACTTCTTGTTCGGACAATTCTTTAGATTGTACCATTGATTTTTATTAACTGACTAGCTGCGCCCCGCAGCTTCGCCCGCGGTCAAACTTTGCCACTCCCACAAGTTTAGTTAATTAATCTTAAAAATTCCCTCCTTTTTGCATCTATATTTATTATCTATTCGGGACGGATACAAATTCAAAAAATCAAAGATAATAAAAATCTGTCCAGCAGTTCTTGAGTTATAAATAGTGTAAGTAACACGAATTTCTGACTTTCTGTTATATATATATATATATATAGATGTTATATCTCCAAATTCTTAAATGTTTCTGCTCTCCTGATTCTTAGTTTTTTTTTAAATATAATCACACCATTTCATGTTCTTGGGGAGATAAGTATACTCACTTTTAATAACTATAATTGACAATTTAGTATCTCCAATTTTTTAAGTTTTTCTGCTCTCCTAGTACTTAGAAATACATTTTTTAAATACAATCACACTACTTATTTAATGTTCATGGGGAGGTATTCTCACTTTTAATAACTTTATTTGGCAATGTCATATCTCCAACTTCAGGTGTTTCTACTCTCCTGGTACATAGAAATGCTTTTTTTAATATACGAGCCCCGATGCAAAATAGTTCGTCTAGTATGGAAAGTAGTGCAAAGCGTAAAATATAGAAAGTAAATATTGGTAAAATAATTAAGAACGTTTAATAACAAGTAAACCACAATTTGAGGAACATTTTAAAGTTTATTTTAACATAACTGAAATTCTTTCATGACTTTACTCGTACATAACTTTTTTTTTTTTTAATATTCTAAAAAACAACGCAAAAGTATTCGTCTACCCTTGTCACTCACGCAAAATAGTTCGTCTACCACTTAGTTGTGTCGCCTTTGCTCTCAATGACAGCTTTAATACGAAGAGGCATGGTTGCAACCAACGCTGCACACTCCTCAGGCGTAATTGACTCCCAGATAGCCAAGAGTTTAGCCTTTAAGTCGCTCTTCGATCTTGATGGATTTTTACGGATAACTTTTTTCATTTTCCACCATAGGGTTTCGATCGGCGACAAGTCCGGGCTGTTAGATGGCCATTCGATTGTAGGGATGCTTTTCGCCAGTAGCCACGTCTTTGTTGTCCTTGCAGTATGGCAGGAAGCACCATCCTGTTGAAAAATGAAGGAATCTTGATGCTTAAGTGACGGAATAGAGGGCAGTAAATTCTCTTCCAAAAGGTTTTGATACCTTGCAGCATTGATAGAACCATCCACAAACTGCATACCACCAACACCTTGTGCAAACATGCAGCACCATATCATAAGAGACGCCGGAAACTTCACTTTGCGTTTGAGACAATCAGTATGAAATGCCTCATTTTTGTTCCGAATCACTTTTTTTCCTTTCATCGCCGACTGTCACTTCAAATTTGGACTCGTCACTCCAAATAATACTACGCCATTGATCGGAAGTCCAATTTAAATGATCACGAGCAAACTTCAACCTCTTTTTCTTTTGTGTAGCAGTCAACAGTGGTTTCTCCTTAGCGGTGTAAAATCCGTTACCCATTTTTTTAGGACTCTTGCAAGTATCAACTGAGACGTCTTTGTGAATCATGTCCTTCCGTTGCACCGTGAGTTCTCCAGCTCGAACACGACGATTATATTTGATAATTTTCTTCAGGATTCTGTTTTCTACTGCACTTGTGATGCGTGGTCGACCAGTTTTCTTCAAACAAGAAGTCGTTCTATTCTTTTTATAGTGCTGAATGATAGATTGGACTGTAGACCTGGGAAGTATCAAGTCTTTAGATATTTGGTAACTTGATTTGCCAGCATCGACCCCACAAACTATTCGCTTTCGAAGCTCTTCAGACACGGGTTTGTCACGACCCAATGTTATTTGAAAACTAATGAAAAAAACTGAAATTTTCAGAATGTATACTGTCTTACTTGACAACTGACACAGAATTACTTTTACAAATTTAAATTATGCAACATAATTGTACAAAGAAGGAATAATCTTATTTAACTCACCGATAGACGAACTCTTTTGCATCGATTAACAATTAGACGAACTATTTTGCTTATAACTTCTTCGAATTTAAAACAGGATATGTATAAATTTAAAAAGCTAAAATAGTTTATTGGTTCATAATTAAAAAATGGCATAAGTAACGCGCCATGTGATAGTAGAACAGCTTAATATTTTATATAGCTCGTACAAAAATAATGAAGTCAGAAAAAACTTACAGACAAAATTTCACACTAGACGAACTCTTTTGCATTGGGGCTCGTAATAATTACACCATTTAATATTCATGGGGAGGTAAACTCACTTTAAATAACTTTATTTGTCAATTTCATATCTCCAACTTCTTATGTGTTTCTGCTCTCCTTGTACTTAGAAATACTTTTTTAAAATATAATCACACCATTTAATGTTCATGGGGAGGTATAATCACTTTTAATAACACACTATTTGACTCTTTTGTATCTCCAACTTATTAAGGTTTCTGCTCTCCTGGTACTTAGAAATACTTTTGTTATATATAATCACACCATTTAAAGTTCATGGGGAGGTATACTCACTTTTAATAACTTTATTTTTTACTGTTACATCTCCAACATCCTAAGTGATTCTGTTCTCCTGGTACTTAGCAATACTTTTTAAATATAGTCCACCATTTAATGTTCATGGGGAGGTTATACTCACTTTTAATAACTTTATTTGTCAATGTCATATCTCCAACTTCTTATGTGTTTCTGATCTCCTGGTACTTAGAAATAAATTTTTTGTTTTGTTTTTTTTTTCAAATCTTAATGATAACGATACTACTTTTTCCCCTATTTCGGGATCAAAAGTAGCCTATGTGTTAATCCGAGATATTATAAGCTATCGTGGTACCACATTTCATCCAAATCCGTTCAGCTGTTCGAGCGTGAAGGAGCAACAGTTTGACTTAAGTTTTTCTGCTCTCCTGGTACTTACAAATACATTTATAAAATATAATTATACTATTTAATGTTCATGGCGAGGTAAACTCACTTTTAATAAATAACCTTATTTATTTGTCAATGTCATATCTCCAACTTCTTAGGCGTTTCTGCTCTCCTGGTACTTTGAAATACTTAAAAAAATATAATAACACTATTTAATGTTCATGGGGAGGTATACTCACTTTTAATAGCTTTATTTGTCAATGTCATATATCCAACTTCAGGTGTTTCTTTTCTCCTGGTACTTAGAAAAACTTTTTTTAATTTAATCATACCATTTAATCTTCATGGGGAGGAATACTCACTTATATAACTTTATATTTCAATATTATAAAGTTATTATGACTCCAACATCTTAAGTGTTTCTGTTCTCCTGGTACTCAGAAATACTTATTTTAGTATCATCACACCATTTAATGTTCATTGGGAGCTAAGTGTATACTCACTTTTAATAACTTTATTTGTCAATTTTATATCTCCAACTTCTTAAGTGCTTATGCTCTCCTGGTACTTGAAATATTTTTTTTCATTATTTTTTTCGTTTTTTTTTTAAGTTTTATAGAAAACGATAATATTTTTTTCTCCTATTTCGAGATAAAAAGTAGCCTATGTGTTAATCCAGGATATAAGCTATCCTGGTACCAAATTTTATCTAAATCCGTCCAGCCATTCGAGCGTGAAGGAGCAACAAACACACACACACACACACACACACACACACACACACACACACACACACACACACACAAACATACAAACTTTCGCATTTATAATATTAGTGTTGTGATGTACTTATTTTATGTATGTAAAATATATATTTGCAAATACATCGAACTAATGCTCAATTGGACTTACATAATGCCTAAAAACTTGCTTTGTGAATTTTTAATACTTCATCTTATACATCATGTATTGCGGCGGTCGGGACCCAAACTTGTGACCCACAAAATCTTCTAATGATCACATTGCTACTAATAAATAATACTAAAGAATAGCCCCCGAGTCCCTGCTTACTTCTGCAAGTTATTTACATTACAGGTCTAATTCTTATAGCTTAGAACAACTAAATGTCAATTTTTCCACAGCGGTCGGGACATTAAACATACCTTACCTTGATGTTTCATAAGTAAGTAGGTAATTTGTTTACAAATTTAAATTTTCTGATCGCCAGGTTACAGAATAAATCCTTCTGTAAACTCTAGCTAAACAAAACACACCATGTCAAAAACAAAACGGACGCAAACAGTGCTGAATCTATCGGCAAAAATCATACCACGTGGACAATATTAGAAGTCAGTGTTCTTGGTTCGAAAATATAGTAGAAAATGGTTGTATTTTAATGTGTTTTTTGTTAATTCATTAAATATGGGGCTTATACTCCATGTTATGATTTAAATTAAGTGTATTTATTGAACTTGTTTTTCAGTCTTTCTTTGTTTCAATTAGCATGGAATTACCCATCTCTAGAAATTTAAATGTCCAAAAACCTTATAATGACAACTAATTACATTTAATATTACAAAATAATTGTTTGTAAAATACTTGGCCGGCTTAATTACCGAAATAAAATAAACAATTTTAAGATTGTGTTGTACTTGTCTTATATTCGTATTCTATATCTCGCGAGAATATATCTAACGCCGAATATTCGGCTGCCGAATGTTCGGCATTAGACATTTTCGCGTGAGACATACATTTTTGAGTAAAATGTGTCTTTTTTTCATGATTTGGTATTCGGTATTTGGCCAAATACCAAATATTAAAAAAGTGACACGTCACCATTCATACTTCTAGCTAGTTTACAGTGTCTTCTTAAAGTACTGGTTAACTTTTCATTGGACAGTCATGAAGTTCACAACAAACACCAAAATCATCTTAGCAACAGGCATTTTATCTGTGACAGCAGACAGACACGTCACAATTCATACTTCTAGATAGTTTAATGTGTTAAAGTGTCTTCTGTAAATGCATTCTGGTTATCTTTTCATTGGACAGTCATGAAGTTCACAACACACACCAAAATCATCTTAGCAACAGGCAATATATCTGTGACAGACACTTACCATTCATACTTCTAGCTAGTTTAAAGTGTCTTCTGTAAATGGATTCTGGTTATCTTTTCATTGGACAGTCATGAAGTTCACAACACACACCAAAATTATCAAAATAATCTTAGTAACAGGCAATATATATCTGTGACAGACACTCACCATTCGTAGTTCTAGCTAGTTTAACGTGTAATGCATTCTGGTTATCTTTACATTGGACAGTCATGAAGTTCACAACACACACCAAAATTATCAAAATAATCTTAGTAACAGGCAATATATATCTATGACAGACACTCACCATTCATAGTTCTAGCTAGTTTAAAGTGTAATGCATTCTGGTTATCTTTACATTGGACAGTCATAAAGTGCACAACACACACCAAAATCATCTTAGCAACAGGCAACAGTCCTGCGTCTCGCTAAATTGATACCTAACATATTCAGCCTTGCGCCCCACAATGAATGCTAAACAACCGTACCAGAACTGATGAGTTGTACAGATTCGTTTGTTCTATTTAGGTTTTTGTGGTCATGTGCGCTAATATTTCACAGATACCAAAGCCTGTAAAAAAACAGTTTAATTATTAACTCGGAAACGAGCTTGGTTTTTGGCAATTGCTATCGCAATTGTACAGATAGCGCAATATATTATGCTGTCACAGAAGGTGTAAGGTTCCATTTAGTACTAACACAGAGTGTACCCCAACCTACAAGATTTAAAAAAAGACGGAGTGCACACTGCCAAACAAACGAGTGAAGCATTAGCAAATGGCGGCTGCTTGTGTGTGCGTGAGTGGATAATTTGTGGTTGATACACAATTTAATCACAAACGACTTTATTGTTTTTGATTTTTCGTGAGAACTTGAAAGAGTTAACACGACTAACAAGGTCTTGCTGCAATGTGGCGGCCGATCAGCATAACATGGTCTAAGTGCGTACGAGCGGATCGGCATTCCTTCGGTCTTCACTTTCGATTTGGCGGTATGGAATCCGTATTTTTTAAAACATTCTTGACTCCAACACTGTTGCTCTATGTTGCAGTAGCATTGTGGTTAAATAATTTCCATAAAAAATGGTCTGTTTCCGAGGATCTGCAGATGGTTACTTGGGTAAAATGATTATCACAAAGTGAGCCATTCCCATTGTAGGCTTGCCATTCCTCATCTCACAAACCATTAAGCCATAAATTTTACCTTGACAAGTCTCCATGTTTGTTTCCCTAATCAAAACAACGGAATTCAAATGTCCCACAAGTAGACTTTAATAGCCAATATGTTTCCTTACTTTGAGGGCTTTCGATACAAAAATAGTTTACCTAAAACGCAGAACAGCTAATAGTCGCTAGCTGGATAGGGAGAGCCTAGGAACTAATAATCAATCTGTGGCTGTGAATTGATGTGATTGACCTATTTTGGGAGCGCGTGCCGGCGTCCTAATAGGGACTCGCCCTACGAAGCCAGTATCGAAATCCATTTACCATTCTCAGTGTTAGTTATCGACAAAAGTTCGGAAGCCTCTGAATTGAGTACCTGGATGAAGGTATGAAAGCGTTATTGGATATGGCGGCAAATTTATAATTGAAACTCAATGAAGTTCCGACGTAATGGTTTGTTGCTGAATAAACCGTAATCGACGATCCGCCCAAGGCTTGTAGTTTGCTGTAAAATTAAAGAAACCTTGTTATGATCGAAAGTTCACGACATATAACTTGATCAGTTGGCAGGAAATAGTCCTCTCCGCCGATCGCTCCTAGGACTTGCATCCTTACCAGGAGTTGTTTTTCTTTAGACAGGCCTTAGACTTGGACTGTCACAGAGACGGACTCCACGCCAAAGAATCCTCTACTTATTTTCGTATCTCAACAATTTTTCGGGATACGTATTCAACTCCGAATACCGTTATTGCGATGGTCTATTCATCGAATCCTCGAAGGGCCGATTGTGCGAATATTCAAAATTGCAAAGGTATGTTTGCATTAATGGTTAATGCTGGGAAGGCTTAATGCTGCTCTACTAGAACTTTTTATAGTTTTTGTTCGAATTATCAAAAAACCAAACAGGTAAGAACAGTTAAAAATATGATCAAAAATAAAATATGTGAATTGTATTAAAATATTTGAGCGACCCTTCGCAATTTTGACCATTAGAGCAAACGTACCTTTCGTAATTTAGACCATTCGCAGAAAAGATCCTTCGAGAATGTAAGCACTCAATGAATAGACCTTCATAAAAGCTTCTTCTAAATGTCGTACGAATCCCCATTTTTTCTTTTTACACGACTGCCCAAAAAAAGGAGTAGTAAAGTGTAATGTTTTTAGGATTCATGTATGTTTGTATTTGTGTGAGTTTCTTTATTCCACTATAACTTTAAAATGCCAGAACAGATTTAGACGTATAAGGTATCGTTAAAATCCTTACATCCCCCCAAGTAACACATGCTATATTATTATTTTTTTAAATCTATTTGGCCTTATTATGGCTCCATTTTCAAAGGCGAAAAAAAAAAAAAACAATTTTCCATTATGGTCATGGGTATCAAATTGAAGGTTTTGATAGGCCCATTCCAAAAGTATATAATTTATTGGCATAAGTTCTTAAGGCAAGGCAGGCGTGGTTTTTTACCTTTTAAGCTAGTTTTTAACATTCCTCTCGCCGAATTCAGAACGTTGCAAATCGTAACTGAAAAATAATCATTACGATAGAATAGGAAAGTAGAAAGGTACCAATGTCACCCATATACATCACCAACCAACATAATGATTCACATTGTTATGTTGTTATATTATGAAACTTATGAATTACAATTACATTCAAACAAGTTCGACGATCAATGTTTTCTATTTAGTCACACGCTAACGTGTGCGTGGTGTTTCTGATTGCTTTACTCGATCAACTTTTGTGAGCAAGAAGTTCCTCATTGTTCAGTTTGGACTAGTCGCATCATCCGTATGTTTGTCTAAGTCTGAAATTAGACCACAAGGTCTCGTGATTGTTAGTTGTTGCACAGAATAAATAATAGTACTACGAGTTGTATAATTTTATTGAAATTTATTCCGTTGTTGTTCGTAAATGTTTGATGTATAACATTTTTCCTGTCGCTTTCTTGAAATCTATGGGAGTGATTTTGTGAAAAGTGAAACATGTGTTACAGTGTAACAATTGACCTATAAGTGCGTTGCTAGAGTCAAGATAAAACAGAGCCCAGCGATGTTAAAACAGAGCTTCGAGTGTCCTTCTAGTGTTATTATAAACAGAGCTTTGATGTTACACATCATATGCAGCTGCGTAAGGTTCGCTCGTTTTTTTTTGGTGGTCTTTGTGTCCGATCAGACTCTTTATCCAATTTTAAGTCGACTTCGTAAAAAGAGCAGGTTCTATCTTCGAAAATACTGTTTATTATTTTTATTTTATGAATGCTCACCGATTTCTCCTTCAATTACGGACTGACTTTTGGTCCCATATAAATTGTATCAAAATTGGAGCAGTTTTTTTTAGGTATAAGTTTATTTAATCCATTTGAATTCGATTGTTTGTACCACGCAGTTTGGTACAACACTTGTTTCTCGCTGGTTCCACAGTAAGATAGCTTAAACTTTGATTGGCATTCTCGGAAGGGCCTCTATAACAATCGTAAATATACGATCGCCGTGATTTTAGAATTATTTTCTACAAATCTTGTAATTATTTGAAATAGGATTCTATGTTATTTGCATTTACAGGTTTTCCTAGATTTAACTGAATATATATTCTACTTCAAAGAGCACAACTCCTCAGCCGTTTGCTTGGCGGATGACCCGAATAAACAAGATAACGCGGAAGGTTCCTCATAAATCACCATCCAACTATAATGAACAGATCGCGCGGTTTATCAATACTAACCTGGGAGGGTTTGTTAAAGGGTTTGTTACAAGTCACTCTTACTTGATTGGAATATTATCGTTGTATTGCTCTTCCTAAAATATATAAAAGTGAAACGTTTTTTTTTCTGGTTAGCTTTCACTCCAAAATGGCTGATCCAATTATGATAAAACTTTGTTAATAGGTACTGAACAATATAGAGACCAACATAGGATACTTTTTATCCCGGAAAATGTAGATTACTCGCGAACCGAATGACGTTGCCGTGGAAACGAAATAATAACAAGTCTGTCAAAAAGCATCAAGAGAGTTGGTGCTTTACTTTTGCATTCAAAGTCAAAGAATTTTATTGTAAATTAGCTGTGCCCGCGGCTTTGCCCGCGCGTAAATTTTTCCAAATCATCTAACTTCGTTCATACGTGTAATGGTTTTTATCAATTTCTCAAATTCTACTCATCAGATTGAGATACCAAGTACCCCAGTTTTTAAGTCAAACCCTATGCTATCCAACAGTGAAAAAAGCAACGCAATCGGTCCAGTAGTTTTTACGTGATGCGCGAACAAATAAACATACAGACAAATAGACAGACAGACACGATTTGATATGATTGAGTCTTGTTCAGTAGCTTATTTTAAGTACAAGAGAAACCTTTTTTTTAATTGTCTTCTTTGTGCAGACTTTTTCGTACTTATTGTTTTAAAAGAAATGTTCTTAGAGAAATTAAGATTTTTAACTTCTTGTTCGGACGATTCTTTAGATTGTACCATTGATTTTTATTAACTGATTATAACAAATTAACAATGCAATGTACCTAGGTACATGTACAATATATGAAAATAAATAATTCAATTTCCATTTACCTACTCCAGAAACAACTTACATAAATATATTTTTATTATTATTAATTTTATTATCTACTACTCAATTTTTCGTGATTAGTCCCTCTGGGCCGTGACTGAAAATCAGCGTCAAGTGTCGAAGACGCTTGGCATTATGCTGAGGCATGACCCTTTCAACACTTAGATTTATATGTTTAATTTATATGTTAATTTTACTACATTTTTTATATAAGTGTTGAATAAACGATTTTTCTAACATTTTCTTTTTTTCTTTAAATGTATTAAAAAAACATGGCCTTGATATAAAATCTATCTATACTTATAACTAACTGCACCACGCGGCTTTACACGCGTGAGGCATGATGATGATGATGATGATGAAAAGTATCATATATGTTATTCCATGATATAAGCTATCTCCATTCCAAATTTTATCAAAATCTGTTCAGCCGTTTGAGAGTGACAGGAGTTTTAAATTAAAACTCCCCAAATAAACAGACAACGTTTCACTTTCATATTTTGTTGTGGATTTTCATATATCCGTCGTAACTTCTAAAAAAAAAAACGACAGTAAGCGTAATTCCAAATCATTGGCAGCAGTGTTTCTTGACTATAGACAACTGAATTATTACTCACCTACTTAACAGACGTGTTATTATTTCGTTTCCATGGCAACGTAATTTCCGTTCTTTATTTTTGGTGTAATAAAGTAACCGAAGGTACTTTATTGCAATTTTCGCAGGGATACCTATTTTTTTGCAAAATAAAATACTGCCCATGTTACTCACTCATAATGTAGCTATCTATAGGTGAAAGAATTTTTAAAGTCGGTTCATTATTTTTTGAGTGTATCCATTACAAACAAACAATCAAATCATTCCTCTTTATAATATTAGTGTAGATAAAGCAATAAAAACGAAAAAGTCAATACAAAGAAAATAATTTAAAAAAAGTGGTCTATGGTACTTAAAATAAGCTACTGAACTAGAATACTTAGAACATTTTTTTAAATCGTGTCTGTCTGTTTGTTTGTTAGTTTGTTTATCTGTATGTTTGTTCGCGCATCATGTAAAAACTAATGGACTGATTGCGATGCGGTTTTCACTGTTGGATAGCATAGGGTTTGACTTAAAAACTGGGTTACAGTAGTCGCAGCGGAAGTTTTGTGTCTCGGAAGTTGTCTGTAAGTCGCTGCGCAAACTGCTATTTTTCAGGCACAATCCCAATGTTGAAGGTGAAGACAGCATTGTATAACTGCCTTGCTCACTCGTTTATGTTTTTTGCATATATCCTATCTCGCTGTTACTTTATGCTGTTTTATCTTCAAAGCAGTACCTGCGCAATCACAGAGCCTAACTTCACAACCACAAAGTTTCGCTGCTACTACTGTACTTGGTATCTGATTAGATGCTGAGCAATCGATAAAAAACTATTTGACAGCTGAACGAGTTTTGAAGAAATGTAGTATATTGTACTTTATAGGTATGTTTGGTCCTGGAATAAAACGTATGGGCTACCTTTTAATCAAATGACCACGCGGGAAAAGCCGCGGCCACAGCTAGTTGAATTTATAAAAAATATGAATGCTAAAGTCTCCAATTCGCGCTCGCGAAATTTCAATCATTTTGTATTCATATTTCACACGTAGATCTACGGTTCTTCTTATTTAGTGTCAATGTTTAATTTTTCATGCCATGAAATGGACTCTTTTAATTAAACATGGTGTCAGGACCGACAGCCGTTAGGTAGACTAGTTCTGGAGTGGAGACCGCATTTAGGCAAACGTAGTGTAGGACGTCTGCCGGCCAGTGTGGCATGACAACTCTCTGAAAAGTGGTTGGCAGGAACTAAATGAGAAGAGCCGAAGATAGGGCTCAATGGCGTTCACTAGGAGAGACCTACGTCCAGCTGTGGACGAATATAGGCTCTTATGATGATAATGACAGGACTGACAGGAAGTAACAAGTTAAACTGTAAAACAATAGGGATCGATTAATTAAATCGCGACTCGGGGAGGCTCCTGCCATGATGCCTCACAGATCTACATATATAGCCTATATTTGTCCACTGCTGGACGTAGGCATCTCCTAATGCACGTCACTGAGTTCGGTCTTCAGCTCCATCCATTTTCTTCCAGCCGCTTTTCGCAGGTCGTCACTCCACCTGGCCACTTGTCGTCCTACACTACGTTGCTTGCCTAAGGGTGGTCTCCATTCGAGAACTGGTCTACCCTAATGGCTATCGGTTCTTCGGGAAATGTGACCAGCCCACTGCCACTTTCGCTTATTCTTAGAGCTATGTCGGTTACCTTGGTTCTCCGTCAGATATTATCTCCATTACGAATCTTATCCTTCAGAGAAACTCCAAGCATATCTCTCTCCATAGCTCGCTGAGCGACCTTAAATTTGTGTACTAGTTTGACCGTTAGTGTCCACGTTGAGTAGCACAATCACTAGGAAGCATTTTCCTTATTGCCTACAGGAATTGTTCAGTTAGAGCCTAGTTTCCAGATACTGAAGAAACCGATCGGTCGGCCTTCGAAACCGGTACAGTTACCCGTTAACCTTCCGTTTATCCAACGCCGAAACGTGATCGCACTTTTATTGCTTATCCACACTTGTTGCGCTCAAACGGCCGATGTAATATTTTAACAGTCGTTAGTGGGTAGGTGTTAGGTGCAGCGTGCTTGGTGACGGTCATATTCAAGAAGGTCAAGACCATTTTAGTATTGACGGTTGAAAACTGTTTGAAAAATCTTTAGACCTACTAATAATTTGTAACATATTAGACTTATTAGATTGCATTGTCATAGGTCATAGGGTCTCTCTCTCTCTCTCTCTGTATGTTATACAATTTCAATATGCCTATTTTGAGCTTACAAAATGTGTCTTATAGATACATTCTATTCTAACAACTAATTAAGAAAAGATACCACGCATGCTTTTGCGTTTCAAAATTTCTTAAACAATCCGTGAATCGCTACAAATTGAAAGGAAAATATTACTAAATAATTCACTATAATGAAGGACAGGATAATCCACAACGAGAGCGCCTTAAATTACATCTAATGAGGAACCATTGGACCTTCCCAATTTAGAAGCACAAAACCTCATTAAACGAGAGGTCAATCATCCGAGACACAAAAAGTAGCCGACGGAGTAAACAGGCGGCAGAGAAAAAATATCAAATTCCCTCGGGTATGCCTGAATAATTGGAAATGGGCGACGCGGACGTGCCTGGAAATATGCATGGTGTCTTCGAAACAGTGCTCTGATGAATGCATAATCAGGGAGAGGCGTCAACGGGTTCTGACGGATTCTTTGAATAAACGAAGCACACAGAAGAGTACAGTAGAAGTCTTTGTTGAGGTATCATGATCAATCAATTAACTCTTTGTTGACACACTTTTAAAACAAATTACATAAAATATAAATAACATAAACAACTGGTACAATAGGTGGTTTTATAGTATTGCAATCTCTTCCAGACAAACTTAGGCTGGGAAGAAGTTTATTGCTAAAATAGAGACGGTGTTTTGGCAATAATTATCAACTGAAAAAATATATTTAAAAATCTTAACGCAGTAGCCATATTATGGTGAAACTTAGAACGGGCTATCACAATGAAAGGCTTATATAACATTTCGTGTCTATCTATGCTGTTGACCGTTGAAAAGTTCCTTTATCTGGAGCTTTAATTGGGGATTTTATTTATTTTCCTGGATGTCGATTCAGGTCATGCTTACCGTAAAAATGCATTGTCATCGGAAAAGAACCAACAAGTAAAAATTCAACTCGGTACGATAAGAGGAAGAGATTCTAATTCAGATTGCAAGATTTGACCTAAACAAAAAAACATACATAATAAATACATACATACATATATTATTATGTCATATTTCTGTTTCAATTGTCTAAGTTGCTGTTACTGTTATTTCAGCTCTAGAAAACTATTGAATATGATCATACAGGTTTTTCCTAGTTTCGGATTCAGTGGTCTCTTATCTTTACACATCGTTACAGCCTCATTTTGTTTGACTATAATTTACTTCATAATTTTAAGTAGTTTTAAGCTTTGTGACTTGAAATAAAAAAAAACTATCTTATACATACAAACATTGCAAGTTAAAGAAAAGCTTTGAAATATTGAAATATAATCTGTACTTATAATAAAACCCAAAGTAACAAATAGTCTGTACAAAGAAGATACTAAAAAAAAACTGATTGTGCACATCTGATGGCGACTGGAAGGGCATTCCAGAGACGCCCAGCTTGGACAGTGAACGAGAAGTCATAGAATGATACCTTCATTCTTTCAATGATAATTTTAGGTGAATAAAAATATGTACATTACACCCACTTCTGATGCAAGATTTCGCTCAGTGTTTCACGAAATAATGTATATAAACGTACTACATTAAAATTTACTTACTTCAATGCTTGGCTTGTATTTATGAGCCACGATTAATCTAGCCAGGAATCCACATGCCTTAATTAATTTCATTAGCATAGATAATTACTTCGTTTGCAAGATCACTAAACTAGTTAGCGTTCTGGCCACGTCCTTGATTCCAAAAATGACTCAAAGTGTGATCTATTTGTAACCTCTTCGACTATAATTATAGAGCGGTGGTAGCCTAACGGTTCAATAGTGCAACTAGAATCCAACGATAACGGATTCGGTCCGAAGCTCCAATGTCTTTTCTAAGTTATGTGCGGTTTTCCATCGCTCCGTGCTTATAGGAGGGCTGTAATGTTATTGATTAATAGCAGTCGTTAAGCCAAGTCAGAGGCCCTCGGGCAGCCTGACAAACTCTGACACCAGAGGCCAGTACTACCTCGTACTAGCTTAACGTGCTCTCCGAAACACGGAGCGATGGAAAACCGCACATAACTTAGAAAAGTCATTAGTGCGGAGCCTAGGATCGAACCCCGTGTCGTTGGATTCTAAGTTGCAATATTGAACCGTTATCGCTTTTTTCTATTTTGTGTTTGGTATAGCACTATAAACAAGAACTTAGGGCTTGCTTGAGTGGAGAGCGCGAATCGTAGAACTTCTTGTGCAATAGATTAATAGATTTAATCTCGTTGGATAAAGATCTACTGCGTCCATATACATTTGCCAAAATTTTCAGAAGGGTCCTTAAATTCGAGAGTAGATGATGCAATATTTTCTCCAATTGTTTCTTCACTGCATAAAACGAGCAACATCGAGATATTTAGCGGAGAACAAAGTCTAGCACAAGCTGTTATAACATTGCGAAATTGTTTCGTAAACAGCGGCTCGTGCGATGATGTTGTGGAAAGCTGATTTACGCCTCCGATAATCAAAGGTTGGCAGCCGGTAAATATTGCGTGGCCTTTGTTTGGTTTATTTCAAACCAAACGGACTTTGAGAAACTGTGGGAAAGATGCACATAATGCACGTTTTACGTTCTGCTGCGATTTCCCTAGGTCCTAGATACAAATACGTCTTTCGGTTGTTATTTGTAACCCCCGAACGCGAAAAGAGATAAAAGTGTGATAAGGGCGTTGTAAGTTTAAGGTGTAGTATGTGTGTAAGTCTGTCTGTGGCATCGTAGCTCCCAAACGAATGGACCGATTTTGTGATGCAGTTTTTTCTGTTTGAAAGCTGATATGATCGAGGCGGTTCTTAGCTATAATAAGGGGGGAGGGAAGGGTAAGGTAAGGGTATCTTAGCACCCAAACGAATGGTCCTAATTTGATGCGTTTTTTTTTCTTTTTGTAAGTTGATGTGATCAAGATTGTTCTTAGCTATAATATGGGGTTCGGGGCTGTAGCTCCCAAACGGAATGGACCAATTTTGATGCTATTATTTATCTCTTTTTTCTTCCTGCGTAGCATTTGCGCTGGCTAATGCCAGGACCCGTTTTCTGGTCACTTGTCTTCACGCCATCTTCAGCATCGTCTCGAGTAATGATTGTTGGTTATCATATACTCACTTTGCGAGTCGATGGCAAATCTGTTAAATTTTACCTAACCAGAATTCCGCCACCCGTACCGCGGAATCGCTAGCCTTGTACAGGTCCTCATGGGAACAGGTATCGGGACAAAAGGGGCATTTAGATAGGTGAGCCATGGTCTGAATAGAAAGGATCATATTATGATTTTCATATGATCTTTCTCGACGTCAAGCCTCCACGTTTCGGCCGATTTTTATTCTATTGACCTACTACTAACTATCATTATTTTGTGTAATGTTTCGTAACGTTCACATAATTTGCGATAAAGTGCTCCAAAAGTCTGGTCAGGACAGAATGAAGGCGCATAGCACACCTGCATGGGCGTCGTCACTTGATCTTACAAACATTAGCATTCTAACCAGGGACGACCTTTAAGTTCCCAAGGTCGAAAGGCGTCAGTTTTCCAACAAAGGGAGAACGGGTGCATTATTCCTGATGTCTTGTTCAGTGTTTTGTCAGCACACGGAGAGTTTTGTCCTGCCCGTCGGATGACAATAGGCGTGACAAGTACTATGATAAAGGAGTCTTCAACGGTAACTTTTGCATTTGCATATGGATGAATAGCACGTCCCACATACATTATGGGACTGTCACGCGACAGCTCGGCACGGGCGCGGTAGAGCTCTCATATAATTATCTAAACTTTTTATCCCGAAAAATGGTAAGTTTCCACGGGAAAAGTAGAAAATTTTGATTACTCGCTGTAAAAAACGGTTGCCATGGAAACGAAATATTAACAAGTCTGACAAAAACATCAAGAGCATTGGTGCTATACTTTTGCATTGGTTTTTAATAGCCTAAAACAACATAGGATGCTTTTTTTCGAGATAAAACTGTAGTCCGCGCGGATGAAGTCGCGGGCGAAAGCTATTTTAATTAATATATTTGTTAGATAGGCGATTGGTAATTAATATTTATTACGATTTTAAATTTTAAAACATTTTATTAAGTAATAATTCTTCCTACAATTGTAATTCTGTCCTGCGCATTATCTCCCCTCTTATCGACTGAAAGCTCATGGTCAAAGACCTTCCTCCACAATACTCCACATTGAAAAGACAATGCAGGTAAAAAAAAGTGTTGGAGGCCTAGAAGCATTCATAATATGTATCTATACCTAGTTATACTTAGTTGCTTACATAATATTTCATTAAGGACACTGAGACACATATATTTTTTCGTCTTCCTACATACTTCGTAAGAAACGCAAGAGGAAACTAGTTACGGTGTTTCATAGTTCGTTTATCAAATATTCATTATTAAAATGCTGTTTAGATTAGGTACCAGAATAGCGTTTATCTGTGATTCATTTTCAAATTTATACAAGGAAAATGAGGAAATCCCATTCAAATTACACCTGCCTACATAAAACATATCATCATCAGCCCGTATTCGTCCACTGCTGGACGTGGACCTCTCCTTGTGAACGCCACTGAGCCCGATCTTCGGCTCTAATCCAGTCGCTACCGACCGCCTTGCGTCGCACTCCACCTGGCCGGCGCGATCCCTACACTACGTTTGCCTAAACGCGGTAAAACCTATACCAACCTATTATTCGAACACACAGCACATGTCATGTCGAGTATCAACAATGGAACTACTTCTGTTAGTCGGAACTCCTTTGAATTATTTTATTAAACACGCGCAAATCTTGCACAACTGAACCCGTCCAACTGGTTAAAGTTACATTAAATTATCCATTACGGCACATTAACCCCAGCTGAATAAGCCCGCATAAGCTACTCGTTATCCTTTGCTTATTAAGTCTTCACAAACAACAGTTACTTACTCGAACTTACTACACAAGCCTTACTGTCAAGGCAGGATTACGAGCGAGTTACTTGACAACAATGTACCTTAAATAAGTTAACTGACGGTAGTTTCGCGGATGGCGGAAATTATCCGTTTCTGTGATTTTATACTGTACTAGCTGTGCCCGCGGCTTAGCCCGCACGCGTGGTCATTTCTCTAGATTAAAAGTACTCATGCGCTATTCAAGGACGTAAACTACCATTATAGCAATATTTGATCGAAATTCTTTCGGCCGTCAAATAGTTTAATCGATTGCTCGGCATCTTATCATCGGATAAAGATACCAAGTAGTTTTTAAGTCAATTCCTAAGCTATCCAACTGTGAAAACCGCATCGCAATCGGTTCCAGTAGTTTTTACGTGATGCGCGAACAAACATACAGACAGACAAACAAACAAACAACAGATATACACGATTTAAAGTTCAGTAGCTTAAACCATTTACCGTACCCTAGACCATTTTTTTTTAAATTATCTTCTTTTTACAGACTATTTCGTTCCTATTGCTTTATTATAAATATAGATTTTATTAAGCAGTACATTTTCTATTATCAACATCTGACAGTTTGCTTTTGAAGTAGTTGTAGAGATTTGTAGAGAGCGGCATTTAACCAAGTCATATTTAAAATTAAGCCTGTCAAAATATTGTCACCTTGCTCGGTGTCGGTGTCGTCGTCAGTGTTCACTGTTACTCACATTGACTATTGTTACTGTTCGATCCTGTGACGATCTCATCAATGTCGTCACACTTAAGCTTTCATCGTAAAGGGCCAGCGAAAGACATTAACCCACTAAAACCAGTTCTGAAACTGTCCCCTTTTAGCACTGGCACCTGCAGGTCAAGGCCGGTTCCACTAATTGGATCGCTGAACTAAGCTCGGGCCCCGACCGTTCCCAACCAAGCGTTAAAGTTGCTCTTTTCGATCCAGTGGCAATCTCCTCAATGTAGTCACACCAAAACCTCTTCCTCACAAAAGCCCAGAAAGATATTAACCTACTCAAACCAGTTCCGAAGCTGTCCCCTTTTAACGCTGCCACCTGCGGGTCAAGGCCGGTTCCATTCCACTAACTGGATCACCGAACTATTCGCGGAACCCGCCCGTGCCCAACTACGCGTTAATAATTAGAGTGTTCAGTCCAGTCCAGCCTAATCCTGTGTGGGATGTTCTATCTGACTACCTTTAGTATGTCGGATTGGATAGTGTTGAGAAGTGCCTGAAATAACTTTTGGTACATGGAGGAATGTTTGTTTTGAAGGCGATTGATTCAATGGCTTATCTCAATCCTCAAGTCAGTAGTTTACGTGAAAATAGGTAAATCGTTTTAATTTTTTGGCTTCTGGTTAGATCACTATCATCAAACTAATTGTTATTCTGGTGCCGAACTGCTAAAATTCGCTAAAATTTGGCGCACGAATTCAACTCCTACCTGAATATAAATCAACCACAACATAAATAAATCACAACAGCCAAGAATGGTCATATACAATCCAGTAACAGATTTGATCTGTCGACTAATACCGTGTTTATTGCTTAGACTAGTCTAGTGACTCGTCTCCACCGACTCGCCTTGTTGGGACAGTGTGTTTGTTCCACTTTATGTGGAAAGTTACCCGACAACGAATTGTGCCTATTATGTCAATATGGTAAGTTAGCTCTCTATAGATAGATTCAGATAGCTTTGGAACTCAGTTATGGTATTTTTTACATTTGTATATAATCGGCAAAATTACAGAAATAAGGCAGTAGGAGTTAAACAAGCGGTTTATGAGGCGACAGCCTACATGGCGTAGTTGTTGATGAGACGACAGCGATACGCGAGGCTGCGAGTTCGATTTCGCGCAGGGAACATTTTTGTGTCCATCGCCCTAGTTCCTAGTTCCCTAGATACAAGAAATACTAATTAGGTAGGGGTAAGGTCAGGATCTAAGGAAGAGAGCGTGTCGAGTTTAAAAAAAACAATGTCTGATTCAAATTACAATCGTTGAAAATTTAAGCTAGAACTGAAACCACAGACCCATATCTGTGCTGTGTCTGAAACGCGAGAATTGACGAAATAAGCAAATATTTCGCCTGATGGCAACCCTGAACTTCCACTATTACAATGTCATTAGGCACCCAAAACTTAGCCCTGCCTTTGGGCGCCAAGTTAAGTCATTGTACTCAGTACTGCAAAAACTGAAGTGTCATAGGCCTGGGACGCAACCAGACGTAGACGCGCAGACGGACTCTCCCAAAAGTCAAAAAGGCTTGGCACCCTTCAATATGAAATTACACCCTTCAATATGAAATTAAATCCTTCAATATGAAGTTGTACCCTTCAACATGAAGTTAACCGCTAGCTTGGTAGTACCTACCTACAATGTTATTTTGTATTGTTTCAGGGGGCGGTCTGAACAGCGGCGTTGTCGTACAACGATTCCCAGAAATAAACTGGGAAGATACACCATTTCACGAAGGCATAGGATGGGTAAGAAAGATTTACTTAATTAGCGATAATTTGAGTCTACTGCAAGGGTCCATACTCATCTAGATGTCTTTACATCAGTAATAATTCTCTAAAGGAAAAATTTGGAACACGGACGAGGCTGGAACCTGTATCATTCCGTGCCTCTGTGCGGCACATGCCTTTAACCAATTCAGCTACCGTGACCGCTGACTCATCATCCAAGTTTCTCCTTTAATCTCTAAACTCGTCTTACGGGGACGGTAACGCCATCTATTGGTAGTATTCTGAACTGACCAACCGAACTCTGCTAATATTGAGTAATTTCGTTTCGTAAAGATAACGCCTCCCAAATCTAATGTATTTATGATTTAATTATGTTTTTTCCTTAGAACATTATTAAATATGTTCTCGCTAAGCAGGCGTTAATGCAAAAATCATTAAATGTCTTTACATCAACTTGTAACGTCTCTTGTTCTTCTCAAATTGGGTTGTGTCGATTTCTTCTAAGTAGGTACTCAAAAGCCGATTTTGTATAGAATTATAGAATACTAGAAAGTTAATTTCTCTGGGCTCTGGGTTAAAGTAACCTACCTACTCTACATTTCTTCAAATTCGTTCTACCGACGTTCAATTATTTATTATTGCTCTGCTTCTATTTTTATCGGATTGAGATACAAAGTATACAAGATTTTAAGTCAAGTCCTAATCTATGTGACTGTGGAAACCGCATTTCAATCAGCCCAGGAGCACAGAATAAAGAAGTAACAGGAGCCTGTACTATTTATTCTGTGCCAGTAGTGTTTACGTGATGCGCAAACACGTGATGTGATACGAGTATGATAATACATATAGACACGTTTCTTTTTGAAATGTTACATTCTTGTTCTGTTATTCATTTTAAGCCCCCTAGAACATTTTTAGGGTTCTGTAGTTATACAAGGAACCCTTATAGTTGTTTCGCATAACTTTTTTAATACTATTTTACTTTGGCATAATCAGTAAAGCATAACTATTAATATTAATTTTAAATAAACAGTATTTGGCGTACCATTATGGTAGACACAATGATCTTTTGGGCTATATTATTTTGGACTACTATGGAGTCGCATAAAATATAATCTAGATACTATACTGTGACAGTAGGTTAAGGTGCGGAGGGGTGGCCCTTGGGCCACCCGTAAGCCGCGAACATGTTTGTTTTACATAGGTAGGTACGTAAAATAATTTTGTTTAAAGTTATTTCACTCACGGTGAATAATGTTTTTTTTTATGCTACTAAATAATATGCTTGTTTATCGTTATTCTAACTTTAGATATAGTAAAACGATTATACCTAAACATTTATGCGTAGTTATTAATATGCTTGCACATGATCAGGATAAGTAAAATTATGCCACACAAAATTATGACATTATATTTTATTCCTATCGATAGAGAACCCTTATAGTTTCGCCATATCCGTCTGTCCGTCCATCTGTCTGTATGTCGCTGACATTTTATTCAAAAACTATTAAAAAAAAAAAAAAGAGGCACATGCCAAATACATATTAAACATATTTTTTTTAAACTACTACTACTACTACTTATAGTAGTAGTAGTAGTAGTAGTTAATTGTTAGTTAAGTTAGTTGTTGTTGTTGTTTTTCGTTTTCAAACGAAAAACAACAACAACAACAACTAACAATTGTTTTTTTTTAACAACAAAAAAGTATATATTTTACCCAACCAACTGGGGTGATGTTGAATAGGTATTTTAAAATTATAATGAGGTTTCTTTGATCGTTTTTTTTTTCAAAAATTCTTTTTTTTAAATACTGGGCTCTACAGTGTCATTTTCTTAAGTGCATTTTGTGCAAAAAAACTGAATAGGTTACTAGCGCATAGTACGCATTTAATTTAATAAAATACGGCTATCCAGTAGTGTCCAGGGTCTACTAGTGTACGAGATATATAGCCGACCAAGATAACGCATTTTATGCACTCGTCAACTCTGAACAACTGTCAAAAGAATAAATAATAGTCATCATCTAACCGTAAAAAAAAACTTTTTTGGCGTATAACGTAGAAACTTCTGGACCGATTGCAATGCGGTTTTCACAGCTGGGTGCTTAGGATCCTGGCTACGGAACCTATGTCACCCCATGTATGTACGTACAGTCCCTATGTCTATGCGTGTCCTCATTTGGCTAGTTTATTAATTTATAATAATCTTGTACAGACTTCTTCAGTCTTGTTTCGTTGCACAGACTTTAAGGTCAGCCATTCGCAAGATTATTTAATAAACGGCAGGAGATTAGAAAAGCAATCAGTAACATAACCTATAAGATACCTCTATAAAAATTACGTAGATTCTCATTTGTGGAGTTGCAGCTATATTTAAGGTGCGAAAGAAAGGTGGTGAAGGTGGTTTAGTAAGAAAGTCTTTCGGACCCAATTGAAGTTTTCCGGTCAGGCATCAGCGACCTAGTATAAGTCATAACTCGTATTTGACCGTGATCTGAGATTCGCATGTGTCCTGCGCACCATACCAAAGCCTTTTCAACTTGGGCCACATAAAAATAGTCACACAATGAAATGTACCCACACGAATTATGTCATACAAATACCCACAAATACTACCTACATTTCGACGCGGTAGCATCGCACCGGCGTATTGTGCTGTTCTGGTACTTTAGTAGTTTAGTATTAGTTTTTAATTATATCGATGATATTTAAGAATATTCATGTACATACATACATGTCGAATGAGATAGTGCCCACCTCGTGCCAGAGTTTGTCAGGCCGCCCAAGGGTTAGCAACCGGAACTTGCTCGAAAAAACCGGGTCTGACGACCTTCGTGCATTGTGCTTCGTGCAACCATGTTGGGTAATACTCTGCACTGGCTATAATTTCCGAAAAACTAGCCCGTTTCTGAGGACCTTCAGAGTAATGTATAATCCAGCTCGTAATTCTTAGATAAGTCTGACAAGTCGGGAATATAAATTCAAATCTAAGTTGGCACCATATTACACAGTCCAACGCAAAACTATACAATAGCAATTACAGCCTCATCTCAATTGTATGCTGGTCAAGAGAATTACTGGAGCTGACGTAATTTTCTAATAATAAGAGCTTACTTTAGTCCAACTGGGACGTTATGTCCCTTCATAAATAATCTAGTTGGATAGTATTCATAAGCGGTCGCTTATTAACATAACTTTTACGCTCTACCTAATACGTGTTCATTTTCATTAAAAATATGGGACAATTCTGTGCTCTAAGCTTACAGTAGTAAATTAGAGGTCATAATAATAATAAGGCCCATATTTCCGCGTAGACAAACATATCTACAAGTACAAGTCCCCACTCTGAATAATACTATGAAAGAACCTGTGTGGTTATATCCTGTAACCTCATGGTAGACTGCGGCTGAAGTTTCAAATCAAATGTGAAGTGAAAATCAACTAAACGTACGCTCAAACTCAATTATCTGGTTACTTCTGAGTACATTTTACTCGCTGGAAGAAGGTACTATAAAACATTGATAATTTTGAAGAAGCAAGAGTGAGGACTCTTCATGCGGCTGTTGCAAGGATAGATTGAAAGGGACTTAGCGTGGTGTCCTCTCCACAATTCTCTTGAGGTTAGGTTTAATCAGAGTTCATCATCATCAACAACCTATTATAGTCCACTGCTGGACATAGACCTCTCCCAAGGCGAGCCACTGAGCCCGATCTTCGCCTCTTCTCTTCCAATGACTACCTTGCGACGTCTACGTTTGCCGATTCGCGGTTTCCACTCTAGAACTCGTCTACCCCAACGGTTATCGATCCTACGACAAATGTGACTAGCCCATTGCCACTTCAGGTTGCTTATTCTCTGAGCGATGTCAGAGTTACTACGCCCTAATAACCCAGATGCCTTTTGTTCCAGTTCTGCCAACCACAAGGATGGGCGCTGTCAACGGAGCGCTCGGAGCCCCGGTTCTACGTGTCCGTTCTGACGGACGTGGACGCGAACCGGCATTACTGCGCGTGTCTCTGCTTCAACGAGACCGTCGCCATCACACCCACCAAGCCCGCAGACGAGGTGAGACATACATTCGATTTCTTGGGCACTTTCCTCCATGTCCCTTTGTCCCGTGACCGTGCAGACAAGAAAAGCGTCGAGTTACGATATCTTTGTGGAATTGTTCGTGCATTGTCGTATTGACGTCACACGTTTTCTGCAAGGAATAGCGTTCCGCATAGCGAATAAGCGCCCAGCACGGCTAGTCACAAGAATGGGCGTCGTGTGAACAGGAATTTTACTGTTGCAGTAAAGCATGTAAAAGTTTAGCTCTAATCTTCTGCAGAGATGTGATTTTTGTTTTACCGTCCATTATGATGTCGGATGAAGCGGAGAGCTGTGTCCTAGAGTAAGTAAAACGACACGTGTATCTCCTATATGTTCTGTGGTAAAACATCTGACTGAGTAGTCAGATGTCTCAAACAGAGATTTAAAAATCTAGGAAAGTATTTCGTTGTACAAAACGTTGTATTGACCACCCGTGTCCCGTCCGCTCTCCGCGTCGTTGCACTACGTCACGCGAATAACTAATAGTAACTACGAATGAAGATCGGGTCGACTAGAGTTAATTAAAATCCGCAAAATAAAAACATTAAAAACATTGTCAGATTTTTAAATTATTAGTCAAAAAGGTATGGTAAAAAATACAACATTTACCCCACTGATGAGGAAGACTATTGTGATATTAAATTTGGTACGGATTCATACATTTTAGCAGAAAAATATCTAAAAGTTGACTGCTTCGTCTATTGGAGCTTTTTTCACCCCACCGTTGTATTCAATTGCTGTCTAGCTTTCAGGGCATCTATATTTCTTTAAATGTATAACTATCGGACCTAGAAATTCGTTGCCATTGACACGATTCGACTATGATAAAGGGTTACAATGTTACAATTATGTCCCAGTGGTCCGAATGAGCGAATAACACCCACCAGTTGACGCTGGCCGCATCCGCTGAGATAACCGGGAGGATCAGACCATTTCATACATCATTTGGATTGGAGTCAAGAGCATTATATAACCTTTTCTAACTGTTATGTGGGGAAAGGGATTATGGACAATTTTTTCTGTGATGACGGTCAACCGTTTATGAAGCATCTAGTAATTTGCGAACAACTTTCCAGGGCCCTGATTATGTTAGCTATTAAACTGCGATAACGCAAGTCGATCGCTTGATTTTTTTTGTGAAATTTTCTCTTTTACCACTTAAAAGTGAAACACTTGGAAGCGAAAACTTTGTGAAAATTTACGCGTTTAGTTTTTTTTGTTATTTTTCTCTTCTAGCACTTTGAAGTGTCGAAAAAACGAGAAAATTTCGCAAAAAAAAAACTAGCTGTCGCCTTGCGTTATCGCGATTCAATAGTTAAGAGAATTGGGGCCCTGGTTAATTGTGTGATGGTACTTTTATCATAAAAAATAAGTACCGAATTTAAACTTTTGTTTGGTTAACTCTTTTTACCATGGTCATGGCATTGGTTTTGCCTTACGGATATCTGTTTAGCTCTACTAAATATAAGAATAGATTCTGTAGCATCATTCATGCCATTCTAATTGTGTAATTGGTGTGAATTGTACCGAACATATTATTATTATTTATTTATTATTATTCATGTCCTACAACTTCTTTATCTCCATCTAGTAGCTAAAAAAGTAATTAATTCTGAAGTTTTATTTAATTATAAAGTAATTCAAACAAAAAAAATCTTTATTCACAAGCCCCAGCACTCGACAGGACACTCGATCGACACAGGAAACTCGATGGCATTTTTTTTTACAGATATTCAAAGAAACTAAACATATTATAAATCCATTTTATTGTATGTTCTGGACGTATCCGCTATAAGATAGCCTTGAACGAGGTTCAGGAAACGAGCCGCTATGATTGCTGTCAAGGGCACATGTTATTACACAATATATTGTTTTCCTACACCTAACATTATAAGTTATAAGCCACGAATTATTCTAATATTTTTTCAATACCGTTGTTCGAAAACTGTACTTTCAAGGCCGGTAAACATGTCTTGAAAGTTCATTTTACATTCATTATCGAAATTTCCGCAAGTTCGATAATGTTTACATGTAATTAGGCTTATAATTTATAATATTATATACTTCTAATGAGATCAAAATAATGTCGACTTTAAACAAACAATAATGAACACATAAAATAAAAGTAATGATTTAGTTTACATGTTATTTTATTTGTTAATTATTATATTTTATTTTTGTGCCGTCCTCAATGTAGTTATTATGGTCCATGCTGGTTGAAAAAACGTCGTACGGGCGTAAAGGTTATTAATTACAAACTCTTTGACATTTGAAAAAGCCCTCGCCTTTGGCTCGTGCTTTATACCAAACGTTTGTATTACGAACCTAGTTATCACAATGTACCTGTAGACCTCGCTCGTACAAACTGTTTTGCAAACAATTTAGCGGTGCACAGTAGCGCCATCTAGTTACCTTATTGAAAAACTAACATTAATAACCAAGGTGCTCCATCAATCCCTACCTAATAGGTAAAGGGCTGATTCCACTGGTAGAAACCTAAAAGTGAGAAATGTACTGCATTGTCAGGAGCTTTTCTGCTCATCACGCCGAAGATCCTCATCAGATCTTCACCAAATTTATATGAGACTAACTTAAAGTTACTACCTTTCAAATAAAAAAAAACCGTCGAAATCGGATTTAATAAGGCGGAGATATTCAGTAGCCCCCTTTTTACCCTTGTTTGGTCCCCCAATCAAAAATCCCCGACAGTTAAAACATTCTGAAAATTCGCTTAATCTGTATACCAAGTTTCGTCTAGATCGGTTGAGAAATGCGACCTGTAGAGGAGAACAGAGATCCGGACATTCGGAAGGACATAGGAAAGCATTTTTGCCCTAGCTGAAACGGAGACGCTTCGCGCTCGCTCGGTCAAATACTAGATCTATTAGAGCTGGTTAAAACAAAAGCACTCTAGCTTTCATTTCATGTTGATGTTAGGCGCTAACTGGGAGACTATATGGTCTTTAAGTAAGCTTATCAAGAAAATCAAATTATGCTAAAGGAGGATGCCAGCTTTCGGCTTCCAAGACTTTTAAATGTTAAATGCTGCGGACACGAAATCTATTCACATTACCGGCTATATAAAGTAATTTAATTCATTCTTATTAAAACAATAACAATCGGGAACTGTTATTAAAATAAAAAATATTAATATGAATAGTAATGACCGGAAATAGCTGTGCAAGACTTTTAAAAGTTAAATGCTGCGGACACGAAATGTATCCACACTATTGACCATATAAAATAATGTAATTAATTCTTATTAAAACAATAACTTTCGGGAGCGGTTATTAAAAATAATAGGAATAAAAATGAATAAAAATGACCGGAAATTGCTGTGAACTGATACTAATTACGAATCATAGTGTTCATTAGAACTCGTTATTAGTTCAAATAAACTATTAATAAATAGATAAACAAAATCGATTTAAAAAAATCTAAGGGCTATCTACTATAGGGAATAAACTATTATTCTAATAGAAATCATTTCAGTATATTATTTTATGATATTAGAAATAAACAACAATAAACGCATGCGTATTTTTTATCCTGCTTATACGTTAATTCATTATTTGTTGTATAAACGTTTCAGTAGTTTAGGTACCAAGCTCATGACAAGAGCCGAGAAGGCCCAGGGTTCGATTCTCAGATTGAATACCTAAGTGTCTACTACTATAGCAGGTATAGGTAGGTAAAAATACTTTATAAATGATATTAAACATGATCGTAAAGTGTAGGTACCTACATAATATATCAGTTTAATATTAGATTTCAATAATTATCTTGACTATATTATTCTCTTGACCATAAATAGTGTCATAATCTAACGAAAGTCACATAACCACAAAAGTTAACTTTATTTCCTCATAACTTATTTTTGAATAGTTCTCAGAAAAAACTACTAACACACAAAATATTTTAACATAATGCTTTAAAAATAAAAATACTTTTCAGTTGTGTCCGCAACAATTTTACATCGAGCCTAAGTCACTTTGGAGATCTGGTATAGTCCTTTGGCAACTTCTAGAAATGTTTAATTTAACCATCTTGCTTTGTTGGTATTATTATTACTTTATTACAACTATAATAAAATGAATCATATTAATGTTACGACTAGCTTAACAGTGAACATACCCGCATGTTATTACAAACCATTAACCAGAACTTGGTAACCGATTAAAGTTTATTTAATAATGGTGTAGGCGACTGCGTCTAGAGCTTTATATGGTGATCGCTCTCATTGAATACTTCGTTTGTTGTTATGGCAGCTTCCGGCGTTTGTTGAACAATGCTAGAATTTAGTGTAATACGTAGTACTGAGTGGTGTAATGCACAATTTGATATTTGAAGGGAGCGAGGGGACTTTTAGAAATTATTTTGGCTGATGTTCGCAATGTCTCTTAACATGTTCTTACTATTCGTTTTTTACCCGACTACAGCGTAGTAAGGGAAGGGTAATGAGTTTAACAGTCTATGTATGTATGTATCAATGTATGTGGGTATGTGGATGTTCCACCATAGCGTCGTCCCTATAATAATACAAGCAAGCGTGTCAATAGATTCGTCTTGAGGTATTAGAGTGTTTTAGGCTAAAAAAAACGACTACGGCAAGGCAAGTGAAGGGTTATGTGTTCAAACTAAAAACTTGAAATATCAATCTATTCGTCTTCATCGCAAGAGTGTCATATTCTATTTTCTATCCGACCGTAGTTGGGGTTTAGTTTTTGCACTTATGTCTTGTTTGTTTAAGATAAGGGTACAAGTCCGGTTGTCCGAACAAAATAGGATTATGTTAGCATTGTTTAGGATATAAGTTGCGTACGCGTTCTAATCTTCTATAAGTACCTATATAAAAACTGAACCGCTACGAATAATAATCAGACAATCTAACGAAGGTTTTTACACGAGTGCCCAAAAAAGGAGTGTAATGTTTTCAGGATTCACGTGTGTATGGAAGTTCCTTTATTTCAAAATGTCAGAACAGATTTGGATGAATGGGGTATCGTTAGAATCCTTACATCATCCCGAGTAACATAAGCTTAACATAACATATTTTTTGTTGAAAAAATTTAGTACCTACGTCGGCAGTATGGCTCCATTTTCAAATGCGTTTCTTTTTTCTTCGCCTTTTTCAGCATGGGATATCAAATTGAAGGCCTTGGGTAAGCACATTCCAACGGTATATAATTTATTGGTATAAGTTCTTATTTAGCAGGGCAGGCGTGTTTTTTATGATTTTAGCAGTTAAGCCTGCTTAGAGTAAACATAATATATAACAATTGAGCAAAGTTTATTTTTATTTTTTATTATATTTATTTAGTTTTATGGCTTGTTGAAATTTCATCCCAATGGGGGTGAATGGGGATGGCTTGCAAGCGGGTTTAGCTGCGGGGTGCAACTAGTTAAGTACAAAAAGCAAGCCGTAGCTACACGCCCAAATTTGACATCCACAGTATGGAATAATTACAGTACAGAACAGAATAATTGAATCACAGTACAGAATAATTGCCCTGTACTATTATTTATTCTGTGCCCTAGTGCCTAAATCCAGGGCGGAAATACACAGTCGGTTTATAAGGACAACACGCTCGTATTCTATTATGTTCATTCAAATATGCGATTGCCGAATGAACAGGATAGAAAACTTATAACTTTTATGGGTTGCAGCTGGATTGTTGACCGAGCGAGCGCGATGTTTCAGCTTCGGCAAAAATTCTTACGTATGTCCGGATGTCTGTCCGGATTTCCGGCTGTTCTCCTCTACAGGTCGCATTTCTCAACCGATCAAGTTTTTTTTTCTTTTTATTACGGACTAGGCAATCGTTGAACCACGATCTCACCTGATGGAAAGCGATGATGTGGTCGAAGGTGTAGCACGCTTGCCTAGTAGATACCTATTCACTCTTGACTTGAACATACCGGGGTTATAATTTACCGGAAACACTGACGAGGGCAGGGGCAATCCACTCCTTTGCAGTTCTTATAATAAATGAAGAAGCGTAACGCTTCGTTCTTGTGCGAGGTATTTCAACCATGAAAGGGTGGCGCTTTGCTGATCGTCTAGTCGTACGGTGATGGAAAGGTGATGGGGGAATCAGGTTGTGCAGTTCTTGTGCACACTCTCCATTGTGCAATCTGTAGAATACCGCCAGGCTTGCTACCTCACGTCGATGCGCCAGACTTTGAAGCTTACTCTTTACCAGAGGTCATCCCCAATGAGCCTGATAGCACGTCTCTCAATTGAATCCAAAGACTCGAGCTGATACTTTGCAGAACCGTCCCAGAGGTGGCAGCAGTACTCCATACAAGATCGGAGCTGTGCTTAATAACGATTCAAAAGCTGTCCCGGTGTGAAGTACCGCCTAACCTTAGACAAAATACCAAGTTTTTTGCAGCTACCTTGGCTTTGGATTCAATATAAGACCCGATCAGTCGGATGGAAAGACGGAGATCAGTTTAGAGAACTCTTTTTAGCAGAAAACAAACACGCCTGCGTTTTAGTAGCATTAAACTTAACCAGGTTAGCATCGCCCCAATCGGACACGGCTACTAAAGCTAAATTTAAACGGTCTACCATAGCCTCTCTCTGAAACTGGACAGCGTCACATCTGGCTTGAGCATTGGAAGTGTAACTCTCAACTACAGTACTGTCATCAGCATACCCAAAGGTTCCGGGCTTCAGAAGGTCATTAATGTGCAGTAAAACCAGTGTAGCCGAGAGAACCGATCCCTGAGGTACACCGGCATTGATAGCCATTTGATCAGATGAGCAGCCCTCTAAGACTACTCGAATAGATCGTTCCCTCAAGAAATCAACTATCCAATTGCATGAGCCAATAGGTAAACCATATAGGTAAGCTTATTTAAAAGGCCATCGTGCCAGACCCGATCAAATGCCTTCGATATGTCAAGGGAGACGGCAAGCGCCTCACCATGCATCTCTATGGCTTCGCTCAGTACGTGAGTGGCATACGCGAGAAGATCCCCAGTAGACCGGTTTCGGCGAAATCCGTATTGCCGGTCACTGAGAAGATCATTGTCTTCAAGGTATGCCAAGAGCCTAATGTTTATGACACGCTCCATACACTTACAGAGTAAGGAGGTTTTCGAGATGGGACGATAATTGGCCGGATCAGCACGACTACCCTTTTTTGGTACTGGTTGTACATTGGCAAGCTTCCAGCTCTTCGGAACTTTACCTGAGTGAAGAGAGAGGCAGTACAAACGCGTTAAGATGGGAGACAATTCGGGCGCACAGTTTTTCAACACAATCGCTGGAATACCATCAGGACCACTGGCCTTGTTCACATCTAGAGCTCGAAGCGTACTGAGAACCTCCTTCTGGCGAATGCGAATTTCGCGCATAAAAACCCCGCAATGAGGAAGGCAGGAAGGTGTCTTGCCAGAAGCATCTAGATGCGAGGCTTCTGCAAAAAGAGAAGCAAATAAATTCGCTTTGTCTCCAGCAGTGTAAGCTAGTGATCCATCAGGTTTCAGCAATGGTGGCAGTGAGGGGCGGCAGAAGTTTTCTTCGACCGACTTGGCTAGGGACCAAAAAGGTTTGCTACCCGCGGGGTATGAAGCCAGTTTGGCCCCAATTCGACTTACGTGATCAAAATGGGCCTAAGTATCTTCTTGCAGGTCTTAGCGGCAACGTTAAATTTTCTTTTCTTAGCCCGAATATCAGAAGACTTGCGCTTTCGAGCATCAGCCCAGTCTAGATATGCCGCACGCTTTAAAGCCACAGCACGACCACAGCTGGATCCAAACCAAGGCTGAGCTTTGCTGGAAAGAGTCTTTTCACTGAATGGAATGAAATATTCCAATGCCTGACATATTACCTCTGTAACAGCAGACGCGCAAGTCGACGGGTCCTGGGAGGTGAAACATGTTTGCCGCCAAGGGTACGATGCAAAGAATTGCGCATCTCGTCCCAATCTGCTGAGTTGTATCTCTACACGCGCCTATTACCCTTAAGGCTAGGATCAGGTGGGGAATACACTGAGACGGACTTAACCAGGCAGTGATCAGAGCTACCAAGAGGTGGGGATTCTGATACGGAGTATCGGTCTGGTCCAGTCGTCATCAACAGGTCGAGACAGTTGGCAGGGTCACCGTCACGGTCAGGTACCCGTGTCGGCTCCTGCATCAGCTGAGAGAGATCGCAGATGAAACTTGGTATACATAGGTTAAGCGAATTTTTTGTTTTTTTTTTGTCGTCGTCGTATATAAAGGGTAAAAAGGGGGCTACTGAATATCTCCGCCATATTGAATCCAATTTCGATGGTACTTTTTTCATTTGAAAGGTAGTAACTTTAAGTTGGTCTCCTAAAAATTTGGTGAAGATCTTTAACGTGATGAGCAGAATAGCTCCTCAAAATGCAGTACATGGCTCACTTTTAGGTTTCTACCAGTGGAATCATCCCTTTACCTACAAGGTAGGGATTGATGGAGCACCTTGGTTATTAATTTTAATGTTACAACAAGGTAACTAGATGGCGCTACTGTGCACCGCTAGATTGTTAGCAAAATGTTTGTACGCGCGAGGTCTACAGCTCACAGAGCCACTAGACCCACTAGTTACTTTATAGGTATACAATAAATTATTTTAAGCCCACGCGTGACGTCACATCAAGTACACGACCAGTTCTTCAAATTCCTACGTAATAACGGCTACCTCACACGCATTGTAAAACGTGTAACGACACACCTTCACGCTGGCCTTGCGCTGGCCACATTCAATGACGGACTGCTAGTATGTGGGAATCGGTGTCCGGTTACGCTTGGCAGCGGGTGCGGTTGGCCGGCGTTGTTATTCTATACCTATTAACTACTGGATAAACTGTACTATTCATTATTCGTTATGATACACTTTGCTTTGTACGTGAGCTTAGAATCAGCGGTGAGATATCACTTTGGGATGCAGCATCATATTTCATCATCATCATCAGCCTAAACTTGTCCAGTGCTGGACGTAGGCCTCACCTAATGCACGCCACTGAGCTCGGTCTTCAGCTCTCCTCATCCATGTCGTCAACACCTGGCCGCATGGCGTCCTACACTACGTTTGCCTAAACGTGGTCTCCACTCGAGAACTCGTCTACCGCAGCGGTTATCGGTTCTTCGTGAAATCCAGCCCACTGCCACTTTAGCTTGCTTATCCTTAGAGCTATGTCGGTCACCTTGGTTCTCCGTCGGATATCTTCATTACGAATCTTGTACTTCAGATAAACTCCTAGCATAGCTCCCTCCATTGCTCGCTGAGTGACCTTAAATTTGCTAAATGATTATATGCGGGTATCACCTGCATGAGCTTCGGAGACTGTAACTTCATCTACTAAAAGCGAGGCGTGTGTGGACCATGATTGTTATAACCGGGAATAGAGAACCACTGAATCACGATGAGGATAAAAGATGTACGGCATTGTACTAGAGATTACTCTCTTTATCTGAGGACAGCTTATACTCAGTTCGGACATTTTATCAAGCTAGCTGATACTTGCAAACTTCGAAACTGTGTCCGGATTAAACAATTTTAGATTACTTTTAAAATCACCGCCTTCCTCACTTATAAATCCTTTCACGACTTCGTAGGTGTTGTAATTCTGGTATGTTGTTAACAAGTTGGTCAATAAACACCGGAATCTATTATACTCGAAATAGTTTACGACCAGTGAGGTTTATGAACTGCTAACCGTTAGATGCTTTAACTTTTCGTCTTTATCTAATGGGTGATACTGATTGATATTCTTTGTAAAAAGATGATTTAGGTCAAAACGCGCTTATCCATATATTGTTATACAGATAACTCACCGTATCGACGACACTAAAGTTATCACAGGCAAGCTTTGAGCTTACCATCAGGCTTTAGATATCGTCGATCGTCTCGTTTCTTTGTTGTATAAAATAAACAGCTAAATTCTATTAATAACGAGACATAAGTTCAATAACTAGCTTAAACGCTAAAAAATCACGCCTGCCCTGCCAAAAAAGAACATATGCCAATAAATTTTATACTGTTGGAATGTGCACTATTGTAAAATTGGAAGTTTTATTTTTTCGCCTATTTAAATTGAGCCATACTGCAGTCATATTGGATTAAAAAAAATGTAAGATGTAATGTAAGGATTCTAACGATACCCCATACGTCTAAATCTGTTCAAGTTATGGTGGAATAAATAAACTCACATACATACATACAATCAAACAAACATACATGAATGCTAAAAACATAACACTTGCGATGAAGACGAATCGATTGATACCTCGCTTGCCAAAATTTGACCAATAGGGGCTATGCTACGATGGAACATCCACATACCCTCATATGTACATACCTACATACATAGACTGTTAAACTCATTAACTCCCCTATCCTTGCTTCGCCGTACTCGGATAAAAATAATTATTTTAACCATGAGCTCGACTTCAAATTGCGTAACAAAAATCTATTGAACCCATTAATTAGTGTAATAATATCGAAACACACTCCAGGTCGGCCTTTTAAAATTAAAGACGAATCATCCAAATCAGTTCAGAACTCCCGGAGGCATGAATGAAATAAAATACCGACTCACAAAAAAAAGTCGTATTGAGAATATTCTCCTTTGTGAAGTCTATTAAAAAAGACTTAACAGGACGGTAGTTATAGCAGTAGATATTCTCCTTACAATCACTAAGATTCCTGCTACAGCAATTTGGAGGAAATTATCACGAATCCATCTTCCAAGACAAATACAGTCATTAGGAGTCGTCCCTAATTTGCTTTACTATGTTTTTGCAAAATAGCTTTTATTACTATCTTAGTAAGATTTATAATCGCGAAAAGATATATATGTCTTTACGATTCCCGTTCTCATTATCCTACGGCAAATTACAAACGACTGCGTGAGTTAGATTCTATGACTAGACTGCCTTTATTTACTCCGCACGGTCACTTTTCGTAACAATAGCAAACTCTATTCATTTGAGATGTCGTAAAAACTTTGGGGTCATAACATGAATCAGAATCGGCTTGGACAATGTTCACTTTTGTTGATGATGTCTTACCCAAGATGTATTTAAAGAGTTGATACAATATGGACGTACATAATATTTCGGTTACACTTCATGAATCTGAGATAGTTGACTATGTTTCTACGAGATCTCTGACATCAGAACTAATTATGCAAGACAGGCATCAGAGTTCAGTCCCATCGAAAACATTACTGTAGTAAAAAAAGAAGCCGGTCAATTCACACTAATTACATAGCCCCAAAATAGGATACCCTGTACCTTGGATAGACAACGGATGAACATACATACATAAGAATATTACATC
Source organism: Alsophila aescularia (assembly GCA_946251855.1). Classification (NCBI taxonomy): domain Eukaryota; kingdom Metazoa; phylum Arthropoda; class Insecta; order Lepidoptera; family Geometridae; genus Alsophila; species Alsophila aescularia. Next base: position 14,029,519 of record OX276381.1, read on the forward strand.
CATGTCTCGGAGACAAACATTTCTGCTCATTACACAAATGATTGCACCTTGCGGGATTCGAACCCGCGACCGTTGGTTGACTTCGAAGTCAGGATCACTAACCATTCCGCCAATAGGTCGTCATACCAGTCGGTTATTCTAAAACCCCCGACAAACACAGTTTGTAATAGTGTTTTGTAATGTTCAAACTCCATTACAAAACACACATATTCTTGATGCTTCAGATCCCTCAATTCAGGCTTTCAAATGCTTCTCATCATCAGACCCTCAGACAGATGTGAATGCCATCGAAAGTGAGCATATGTGCTCAAACAGACTCAAAGTTTCGACCCGAGATCTCTTTAACAAAGAGTGTTTAGAGCTGGTCTGATCTCAACACTGTCTAATCACGCGGGGTCTGCCAACACCTCTTGTTTGTTTTCGGCAACTGTCTCCGAACAACGCTACCTTTATACAGTGAGCAGAAATAGCTTCCTCCCTCAATAACCTAACAAATTACAGGATAACAGCTTCCTTTCCAAGTTCTGTAATACAGTAGCCGTTGGAACACGTTCCCTGAACCGATTCACGTCCGTTTCTCGCTCGTAAACTGCCCTATAAATAATACGAACTCCCCGAGGAAGCCGCTTTATGGCCACGCATTTTTGTTTACTTTTACCTCTCCATCATTATATTTCTATCGGGGGCCTGGTCTGCGGAAGGCAGCAATTTTGCGAATACATAATTATCATTATCGGATAATTAACTAAAGGAAAAATTTGGATCACGGGATTCGATCATTCGACCCCGCATAGATCCATGCCATGCCTCTAACCATCTCGGTTATCGTGACCATTTCATCATCAGATCATTACCCAAATTTTTCCCCTTAGTATCCCAACCCGTCTTACGGGGACGGTAACGCCATCTATTGGTAGTATTTTGAATTAACCAATCGGACACAGCTAATATTGATTAACTGTTGGAAATATAATTTTTAAATTGATTTTTGTTATAACGCTAAGCAGGCGTTAACTGCTAAATCATAAAAACATTGTTATCTTGAACGTAGAAACAAGCCGTTTTGTGCCCGGCATAATGACCACACCGTCTGATCCCGCGAGGTGCTATTAGAACTAGCGAAAAGACGACCTGCGATAAACGGCTGGCAGAAAATGGATGAGGAGAGCTGAAGACCGAGCTCAGTGGCTTGCATAAGGAGAGGCCTCCGTCCAGCAGTGCACTAGTAGGTATAGGCTGATGATGATAGGCTTCGAGCAAGGCCGATGTTCAGCATTACCGGCTGATGATGGCGTAGGAACAACCATCAAACGGGCCAGCGTGGTGAATTATGGCCATGGACAATACACTCTCGAGTGTTGTTAAAACTTGTTATCTCATCTGTGTCACTTCTAATAAGAACTTCACATTTCGACTGTTTTTGTTGTGTATGTTCAGTTCACTCTTCTTAACCGTTGACGACCGGAATTGTCTCTCGTAAAATACTCGTAAATGTATTCATTGTTCAGTAGTATATTTAATACTAGCTTTCACGGCCGCGACTTTTTCCGCGCGGCCTACAGTTTATCGCTTAGAAAAACACCTTATGTTCTTCTAGGATATTAAAAAAATAATGCAAAAGTAGGTATAGCTCCAACACTCTTGAAGTTTTTAGTCAGATTTGTTATTTCGTTTCCATGGCAACCGTTCCTTACAGCGAGTAATCAACTATTTCCAGTTTTTCCTTGAAAATTTTCAATTTTCCGGGCTAGAAAATATCCTATGTTTTATTCCAGGGCTTAAGCTATCTCCATTCCAAATTTCTTCAAAATCCATCCAGTCGTTATCGCGTTAAAACTCCCCAAACAAACAGACAACGTTTCACTTTTATATATTGATATGGATTTTCATTTGAACTTCGATATTAGTTTCGTCAAAGAATCTGACAATGTTTAGTAGTTGTCTATTTTTTCCTGACTACGGCGAAGCAAGGGAAGAGTAATGAGTTTAAAGGTCTATGTTTGTATCTATGTATGTGGGTATGTGGATGTACCACCATAGCGTCGCCCCTATTGGTCCGATTTTGACAAGCGAGATGTCAATCGATTCGTCTTCGGGTACATAGTGTCATATCGCATCGACTGCGGCGAAACAAAGATGCGAGAAGAGGTATCAATCGATTTTTCTTCATCGCAAGAGTATCATAGGCTATTTTTTACTTTAGTTTTTAACTTATGTCTTGTTACAAATTGTAATCCGCAAAAAACTTGTTGTGTTTCTGGCGGTAAACTCCACCTGTCGATAATTGTCCCTGTAGCCTGATCTTACATGCACCCGGTACTACATCTACGGCCACTATCTTTGTTATTGTATCAGTCTTTATTTCTTGGCCACTAGTGACTCGCCCCGGCATCGCACGGGTAGCGCTCACACTCGTGGTGCCTTTTTTTTGACAGAATTGTTATTATTTCGTTTCCAGCAACATGTCATTCCGTGGTAATCGTCATTTTCATAGGCAAAAGTTTTTGATACATTGGGTTACATTATTGTAATTTTAGCGATGTAATTTTTTACTTTTTTTGAAAAGTAAAATGTTTGCCCATGTTACTCGCTGATAATATAGCTTTCTATAGGTGTTTTTTTTTTTAAATCGGTTCACAGTCACACTTAGAATAACTTTCTAAGCAGTTCAGTATTTTTTGAGTTTAACCATTACAAACAAACAAACATACGAAAAATGTAATCTTTCCTCTTTAAAATATTTATTGTAGATAGATCGTGATATCACCCACTTCAACCATTAAGTTAAATCACTGCATGACATCACTCTCACGCTGTAACTCTCTAAATGCCAACCGGTTTGCCTTATCAGAGTCATTTAGCCGCTTGCACCTTATGGATTGCCTTTGCACGAATATATTTATTCGTGCTACTATTTCATTTTGACCGTGGACCAAATGAAAATTGAATTATGTAGTACATTTATTTTTGCATTTTATTTTGTGTAAATGTAGCCGTATACGCCTCACCTAGAGATGTCCGACTGTGTACATACATTTTCTTGATTGTGCGTGCATTGAACAGGAATTTGTTCGTGTTGTGCCAGTTGAAAGTACAAAGGGATAGAAAAGTACTCAGCGTCGTATGTTGCCTATTCTATACTTCAGCATTATAAGGTTATAATACAATATCATCTTAATTTGGCACAATTTAATTTGAATGAAGGATCAGTTACGCGTCATAATCATTCTAACCAGCATTTTTGGCCCAATATTGAACAAATGCCTCTTCTAAATCCTTGCCCAGTTTCTTGCTGTTTTTTCGAAAACTCTCATGCAGTCATCGACATAGTTTAGTTCTTGGATTGTACATTTCGCCTCCTTTTATATTTATACCATCTACATACGGTATAATATTCTTTGCTTAAATTTTGGCCCAATATTGAACAAATGCCTCTCCTAAATCCTTGCCCAGTTTCTTGCTGTTTTTTCGAGAACTCTCATGCGGTCATCGACCTAGTTTAGTTCTTGGATTGTACATTTCGCCTCCTTTTATATTTATACCAACTACATACAGTATAATATGCCTTGCTTAATTTTTGGCCCAATATTGAACAAATGCCTCTCCTAAATCCTTGCCCAGTTTCTTGCTATTTTTTCGAAAACTCTCATGCGGTCATCGACCTAGTTTAGTTCTTGGATTATACATTTCGCCTTGTTTTATATTTATACCACCTACATACGGTATAATATTCCTTGCTTAATTTTTGGCCCTATATTGAACAAAGCCTCTCCTACTTCCTTGCACAGTTTCTTGCTGTTTTTTTCGAAAACTCTCATGCGGTCATCGACCTAGTTTAGTTCTTGGATTGTACATTTCGCCTCCTTTTATATTTATACCACCTACATACGGTATAATATTCCTTGCTTAATTTTTGGCCCAATATTGAACAAATGCCTCTCCTACATCCTTGCACAGTTTCTTGCTGTTTTTTCGAAAACTCTCAAGCGGTCATCGACCTAGTTTAGTTCTTGGATTGTACGTTTCGCCTCCTTTTATATTTATACCACCTACATACGGTATAATATTCCTTGCTTAATTTTTGGCCCAATATTGAACAAATGCCTCTCCTACATCCTTGCACAGTTTCTTGCTGTGTTTTCGAAAACTCTCATGCGGTCATCGACCTAGTTTAGTTCTTGGATTGTACATATCGCTTCGTTTTATATTTATACCACCTACATACGGTATAATATTCCTTGCTTAATTCTTGATCAGGTTCTCCCTTTCCCTATGGCGGCAAGTTATTACCGGTCACGCTTCGTGCCCTTATGTGGGGGGACTGTGCAAGGTGCATGCAAGTAAAGGGCGGAAGGGAATAATCAAATCTGACAGGTGGTTATTTCTCTAGTGTACTTTAGGGGAGATTGAACTATGTTTTTTTTAGCGAGCTTGACATGTTTCGTTGCACCATGGGAACGTGGTCATAGAAAAAATATAGTTTAGTTATATTTTTTACTAGTTATGCTCGCGGCTTTGCCTGCGTAATCATTTCATTTAAATGTAGCCCATACGTGTTATTCCAGGACCAAAGGTACCTATTAAGTACAATATACTACATTTCTTCCTAATTCGTTCAGCCGTCTAATAGATTTTTATCGATAACTCTGCTTCTAATCATTGGTTTAAGATACTAAGTACCCCAGTTTTTAAATCAAGCCCTAAGCTATCCAACAATGAAAACCGCATCGCAATCGGTCCAGTAGGTATACAGTTTTTTTTGCTACTTACTGACTTATTATAAGTATAGATTCCGTAGATTATATAGATAACAAAAATGTGGTATTGTTTGTTCTAAAAACGATGGAGAGTCAAATCTAGACCAGTATTTTTTTATATAATTTAGGAATTACTCTTTGTTGTAGTATGATTCAAACTTTCACCATTAGACATTCTATACCATATTTTATAAGCAATAGATTAAATATATTTTTCCCTCAAACTACATTACTCCTGATACTCCCAAAATATTTATGTAAAAATGCTGAATAGTCTGTCAGTGTGTATCAGTACCACCCCCCAGTAATCTACGAACAACGAACAACCACCGATCCACGCAAAATGTACCCACACGAAAACGGTACCTACACAACGACAAATTTATGTATGCCGTCCGTTGCGCCTCCTCGCCTGTACATACTGTTACTTATTCTGTCGTATTTACATACAATTTTGGTTAGTTCTGTAAGCGGCCACGATCCAAGTAAAATTGTCGGGTGTGTAACATTACGTGACTTACCAACGTGAATAAGTATTTGTCGATTACGTTTGAAGGGTTGTGTTGTCGCAAGTTATTTGGAAATGTTTATAAAGGGACTTGATAATAAATATGAGTACGTGCTGTTGAATCTTTGGCGTTGCTATGATAGCGCTTTGTCATGATTTTCTGCTCCCCTGCAACCCTAACCTTTTTTGTTTATTATGTTTGGAGTGAGTTCCATGATACTTTTCCTTACATATTTGTGGACTTGTTGTATAATTTTTCTGGGATCCTAAGTGTATTCCAGAACCAAAAGTACATCAATCATCACATTCAGAAGTCAAATTGTTTTTTATTGGTTGCTCTGCTTCTACTCATTGTATTGAGATACAAAGTACACCAGTTTTTAAGTCAAACCCTAAGCAATCGAACAGTGAAAACCGCATCGCAATCGGTCTAGTAGTTATCGTGATGGGCAAACAAACAGGCACCATTATACTAAAAATGTTATATTCTTGTCCACTAGCTTATTTTAAATCACCAAGACCTTCTATATTTTTTTTGTACCCTCTTTTTGTTTCAGTAATAGAAAGTAATAGATTCTAGATTTTGTAAATCTAGAATGTAAACTAGCGAAATTGTGGTTGCTTCTCCACAAAAGCCACAAATTAAGAGTAAAATTTTGTTGTTATGGAAGCAATTGGCTGTGCAAAAATTTAGTTAAGATTTTAGGATTTATGTTACACCTTACCCATTATTTTGGAAGTATTGAAAGAAATAATGGAAAGAAACTCGACAAACTCATAATTACTGTCAAAGTAGACGGCAAGAAATCTCGGGACCGTAGCCCAAAGCGTTAACCCGATCGGTAGCGCACTCTCGATGATCTCTGCTGCGTTGCCCTTCACAAAAACACGAAAGGAGGAATGAAGGATGACCATCCTTGTCATCCTTCAGAGATGGATAGGGCTCATGCATAATTGTAAGGAAATTCTTAAAGGATTATCTCTCTGTTGCCATGTCAGAGGCCCTCGGGCGGCCTGATAAACTCTGAAACCAGAGGCCAGCACTACCTCGTACTACAAACAAACAAAACCTTTCTGTTCAGGTCGTAATTACCCGACTACAGAAAAGCAAGGGAAGGGTAATGAGTTTAATAGTGTATGTATGTATGTATCTATGTATGTGGATGTTCCACCACAGCGTCGCCCTTATTGGTTAGATTTTGACAAGCGAGGTGTCAATCGATTAGTCTTCTTAAATAGAGAAGGACGGGTTATGTTTTCAAACTAAAAACTTGGTCCGATTTTGATAAGCGAGGTATCGATCGATTCGTTTTCATCGCAAGAGTGTTTTATGCTATTTTTTACCCGACCGTTTAGTCGAGTTTTAGTTTTTGAACTTAAGTCTAGTTTTATTACCACGAAGTTTTAAAAGATTCTAAACCTTGGCGGTAACAAAGGAGTGAAGCATAGCAAATGGCGGCCGCGTATGTGTGCGTGAGTGGATAATTGGTGGTGTTTTGTGGTTGATACACAATTTCATCACAAAAGCCTGCATTTTGATTTTTCGTGAGAACTTGACAGAATTAACACGACTAACAAGGTCGAGATCTTGCTGCGATGTGGCGGCCGATCGGCATAATTTGATGTGTGTGCGTGTGGCTTGTCTTGGGTGCTTCACTTTCGATTTAGCGGTGTAAACTCCGTTTTTTTTAATCCTTCTTTGTAATCACAATAAAAACATTGCTCATGATCCGATCAGCATGCATAAAATCTCAACACATCTGACATCACAATGGAAAACAAACGATTCAGCGTACGACCGCGTAAATACAAGTTTATGTGAACGTACGCCGATTGAAACGGGGCACGGAGCGTATCTCCTGGGGTCCAATTCTTGCGCAAATATAAATGTCGGATTCGAGATTATCTCTAATCTTAAATCTCTACGGATAAAAAAATCGCATTCTCAGTGACTATAGATATTTTTGTTAAAGACTTTTTCGTAGAAATCTGGAAATACGTTCCGTTTTCTCAACATTTTGGATTCAAAAGTAAATAAATAAGCACATGATATATTAAGGAATACTGGATACATTTTATACATAATTGCATCAATGTGTGCAAAGTAGACAGTTTTCAGACCAAGTTTTTTTTTTTAATTCTGTCCTTGAAATGTAGTCGCGTGAAACGAAATGTGTTTTCTACAATGTCAAATTTAAATATTTTTAATCTATGCATGCATGATATGGGATCTTGTTTGTTTATATTGTGGTGGTGAGATATTTATTGTTTTAAAAATGACAAAAATAAGGAAATGTTTTCCTTGTTCGGCGCAGAAGCTAATATTATTAACTTTAATAGAGGCGGACGAGGAGCTGTGGCAAGGAAAGTTAGCCTAGCCCAAGAGGTGAACAGTATACCCGGCTCAAAAAAATAAGGGAAGGAATGGAGTTACTCATTTATTCTGGTTCTTCCAGATGGTTTTTATTGCGGTCTTTACTTGTTTTCTTTTCAAAGTTCAATTTAATTTTCAGATCAATTCTCAACAAAAATACTAAAAGAAAGTATTGACGTTGCTCGAACTCTTTTTTTTTTAAATTAAATTACTTAATTAATATGCATCAACAAATCTTTACTTCTCATTCGACACACAAAAGTCTACTGCAAGTGGACGTTGCATGTCGAGCGCAGGGAGCTCTATCGTGACAGTCTGAGAATACGAAAGTTAGCTTGCCATCGAAATTCGCCATTTTGTTTCGACATATCTCGAATTCGACATGATGTGTATTGCTCGAGAATTGGTGGGCTCCTGTGCATATTATCGCTGTAGTGGTACAGAATAGCTAATAGTTAGTATAGGCGGACAATTCTAAGTACTTGTGCTTGACAGTCGGTCGCAAAACGTTCCCGAGTATTCTGTCCGTTCACTGTTTGAGATAAGGAAGGGTAAGGTTTAAATTGGAACTTTCTTGATAAGAAGGCTGTAAAACCGGTACAAGGATGTCGTAGAGACCCGGGAGTTGAAATGAAAAAGCTGCTGTTAAGTCTGTACAATTTTCAATTATTGAATTGAGGATTCATTTCATTTGACAACAAGCAGGGCTTGAACCTTCTATATATAGTTCACCTTGCTACCAGTTTGGCTATCGTGGTCTAGATAGCCACAAACTCTAATTATTATGAACTTCCTAATTTTAAAAGCGGTGATAGCCTTACGGTTCAATAGTGCAACTTCGATTCAACCGATACCGGGTTCGATTCTAAGCTCCGCACCAATGACTTTTCTAAGTTATGTGCGGTTTTCCATCGGCCCGTGCTTCGGAGGGCACTTTTTGATTGAATGATAGCGGTCGTTAAACCATGTCAGAGGCCCTTGGGCCTTGGGCCTGACAAACTCTGACACCTGAGAGCAGCACTACCTCATACGACAAAGAAACAAAAAAATTAAAATTTAAAGATAAATATATACGCACATGGATATTAGCGTAACCTGAGTAATAGAAATTCGACTCACCACACGATTTTATTTTATTTTTTAGCTTTTAGTAACAAACCTAAACCTTAATATAAACGTTATTTTTTTACTTCTCTTGAACCCAATACTAATTCTTATTCAATGTCAATTTCAATCCAATGTTAACACAATATTGAGAAATCACTGTACCCTTGAAAACAATCCTGTTAACATTGGATTGAAATTGGAATTGCGCTTGTATTAGCGAAGGATTTTGTCAGTACCATGAAGATAGTTGCTTTAAGCTCAGCAATAGGGACGTTCACATCTATCGTAAATCGGTAAAACAACCTAAATACCCTTAAAAAGTCTAAAAACTGAGCTTTTTATTGATAGAAAATAATAAAACATAGTTTAATTCACAAAACTATACATATTTTTCCTTTTCAAGTAAAAAAATAGTAGTTTAATAATAAATTTATGTTTTTATGGCTGAATGGTGCGTGTCCGTTGCCTATGACTAATAGACGTAAAAAAAGTTCAAATCAAAACAAAACATTACAAGAGAAGTGGATAGGTACGGATGGGATTTTGAAGTGGATGGAGCACAAATTATAAACTTATGAAGTATTTTATGCTCCTCGCAACGTCCATAAATCACATACAACACAAGGGTGCGAATGCAATGCGTTTGCAGCGCGTCTTGCGATAAGCGCGCGTTATCAGCGCATGAAAAAGGCATCGTGTGCATAACTCTTATTTCATTTTTAAGTAACAATAATAAATAACTGGATTAGGTTTCATGTACCTATATTAATATCATTACGTAAGACTTGATGTTTTTAAAGACTATACTAGTTGTGCGCAACTTTTACCTTGTTGATTGATTTGATTTTCCTACATTCAGAGATTTATTTGTATCACACTAATAAATGCGAGAGTTTGTGAGTGTGTATGTTTGTTACTTCATCGCGCCCAAACGGAAGAACGGATTTTGATGTATACCTTTGGTCCTAGAACACAAAAGACATAGGTTACTTTTCATCATCATCATCATCAATTTTCATCATTGTTCACGCGGATGAAACCGCGGGGCGGGGCGGGGGGCATCATTCATACAATACTGTTAAGTTTGTATAAAACATATTTATTAGACTGAGGTTTATAAAGACTAAAATGTAACTTCTACCTTGTTGTTAAAATACTTGTTGATTGATTTTATATTCCTTTATTCAGAAATTTACTAGAAGTAATTGTATTTTATAACAGAAGTCTGAGTACTTTAAGTGAAATGCTAAACCTACTTGAAGTATTATGACTGCTTAAGACTTACCTACCTAAAGAGGTATGCGTCTAGGCAATGCTATTTTGTATATGTTGACAAAAAGTTCTCTATTGTAGTTTTGGTAGGTAGCCTAAATATCACGTATAATAATAAATGTAAAATAATTTCAACTTTTTATGTTTATGTGCCATAATACTTTAATACAAAAATAATGAACTAACACTGTTTTATTTTATATATTTTTCAGTTATTTAGGTACTTACATCTAAATCTCCAATAGTACCATGAAGAGGTAATAAACAGATAGACAACAATATGTTCACTCATAGAAAATGCCTTGTCCATATAACGCATCATCCGACGTTCGGTTCGCCTTTGTTGAAATTGTAATGCATGATTTCGACGTAGGATATTGAACGCAAGAGCCAAACGTGCCATTATATTGTCACAAAATGATCTAAAAACGCACAAAACTGAATTTTAATCACGGAAAAGTTACTAATTTGCTATTGTGTTAATTCCGATTTTAACGCAATACCTAACCCAATACGCGGCTTTCCAAACATCGTCAAGAGTGCCGATTTTGCTAAGATCAATTTCAATGCCAATATCAGTTAGTTCTTTCAATATCCGCACAATATTGAATTAATTTGGCGCTAGATTGGCATTCAAGTGTGTTCAAGAGTACGAAATGTGATAATTCCAATACCGACCGATCGGAATTGTGTTCAAGAGTAAGGCCCCTGGTCCTTTGACGTGGTTCTTACCTCATGATAAAAAATGAGCCACTTTTTCTAAGCAATTGCTCATGTAACAAAAACTATTTCTTATTATGAGCTCAATAACTATAGTAGATGGGTAGGTATTAAGTATTCCGTGGCGGCAAAATATGACGTCACCCGAGGAGTTGGAACGCCTAATTACAACTGTTTCTACGATGCGATGCGATGACGATGACCGATGTGTCGGCGGTTGGCTGCATCGCATGTTCAGTAGAGAATCACTGTTCACTGTTATACATTATAGATAGATAGATAAACACTTGACAGCAAACCAACAAAAATACGTTTAGGCGCGATTGGTCCAATTCGCGGTTAGTCCAATGGTAAAAAATATGTCTAATTCGCGATTGGTCCAATTCGCGATTAGTGTTCGCGACGACACTACTACATAATGTTTTAATATGATAATATAAGACCTAGAACATAAGTTAAATAGATTAAGTTTAGCTATAATTTGTACTTATGTTTTTTAAGTTTGCCTACACGTAATAAAGCCGATTTGGGATTGTGTTTGATTGGTAGGGTCCATGAGAGCGAGAAATAGGTAGGTAGGAACAAGATATAGGTAATATAGACAACAAAAACACTAAGAATTAGAAAGGCTAAAATAGGACTATATAGACAGAGAGGGAGCGACGTGCGAGCGAGAGACACCGCTTGCCACTCCCACCGCCCGCGCTGCGGCCGACCGCCGCAAGACGACAGCGCGAATCATCCGTATAAATATAGGAACGATTTAGTCCGAAATTCTCGCCCTCCGTAGACGTCCCCGCGATGTCCTGGACGATCCGGACGACGCCATCGCAGTCAAAGTACTGGCAGCGATGGCCTCGTCCAATTCGACCACCTCTGGCAACCCGCCAGGGGGCATCAACACACTTAGACACAGACACCGACCTCGCCGGCGAGGTCGAAGGTCCCATAACACATAGTCAGATATTATTCGCTTTCGAGTTTCTTGCCGATTCTTCTCGAAGGTGTATTACGAATCGGCGGTCAGTTATAAAAATCAATGAAAGGGCACCTAGCCATTGTTCAGGGCCCCCTCGATCACTACTTAACGGTAGCGATCCAGGGGTGTTTAATTCGTTACCCCCGTAATCAGATGGCCGTCCAAGCCGAGGGCCGTACCCCCTGGGTAACCTCGTGCGGTTCGTCTAAATTTTAACTTTGGCTTGCGCCTTCTGCGTCACGCATTGCGGCGGAGTGCTTGTAAGCGCCCGCCCGCAAGTCCGGCTCAAGCTGTAGAGGCCGATAAGGCCAACAGCATAAGTCAATCCTAAAAAAAAAAAAAAAAAAAGCCCGAAATTCATTCCATCGCCAGCAGCCGTCGAGTAAACATCTCTACTAGAACTCGCTCTCAAGACCTCTCCAGTCAGGAACAACCCAGGGTCGGAACCCTGAACCAAGGCGACTTTTCTTCATCAACCCAGTGCCCGTTCCATCGACCACGGTCGGTCACTTTCCGACTTCCGCCTCAGCTATACAGTCCACTAATCGACTGGTGGCTGACAGAGCGGTGGCGCTCAGGAACATTTAGTTTTATTCGCGGTTAGTCCAATTCGCGTTTAATTCAATTCGCGGTTGGTCCAAATAGCGGTTAGTTTATTTGTCAAAATAAGTAAAGAAGAAATATATTTTTTATTGGACCAACCGCGAATTGGGCTAAACGCGAATTGGACCGACTGCAAATTGGTTTTAAACGGCAATCGGACCAACCACGAATTGGATGAAACGCGAAATGGACCAATCGCGAATAAGGTGAATTGGATCAATCGCACCTAAACGAAAAAAGCACAGTAATGAAAAACGACGATAGTCGCTTGATGAGATCAAGTAGGTATTTATTAAAATGTATTGCCGTCTCCTTCCCTCCCCCCGATTCCTTATCAGCCTTATTAGCGATACAGAGATTTGCTGGTCGTGAGAGTAATAAAGTTTTTGATAGAATTGGTATTTTGGGGCAAAGCACTTTCCATCCTCTAAATTGTGGTGAAATCTTTTGTTATAAGTGTCAATCGCTTGATTAGAATATAATCTACGCTTATACGTTTCATTTTGTAAAAGAAAGCCTTTTCTTTTTGAAAAAGAGCAAATTCAATTTGTCATAGTTTAAGCGCAAAAGCCGCCAGTTAAGGTGCATAAAACATTTAAGTTATTGAAAAATAAGATGTTTTGGGCGTAGTTAAATAATGAAACAACTTTATGCGAAAAATACTCTAGACTCTCTTATTATAAACAGAGTGCAATGGGCAGCCTTATCGCTTAAAGCGATTTCTTCCAGACTGTTGTTCCAGATTGTCAGAATTATTGCTAGCTTTTGGCGATTACTTAGTAGTGTTTTAATTACAGTGAACCTATGGAAATATTCTTTAATAGAACAAATGAGTTGTGCAAAGATTCAAGATGGCAAGTTCCATAATTCGAAAGTACCTGCCTTAGGTACATACATACACAATACTTGCATATTACTTTTTTCGGTACGCGGCTTCGTCATTTTGTCTATACGTGATAATGTTGGTCATCATCAGCCTATACTTGTCCACAGCTGGACGTAGGCTTCTTCTAATACACGCCACTAGGCTCGGTCTTCAATTCGAATACCGGGATCCCGCATACATATTGCGAGGCTAATCTCGGTCGAAATGTTTGCGGGATCCCGCTGGACTGGCGGGATTACAAAGAAGCGTGGTTCTTAAGATGTTTACGAGAATTAAAGGTATGTACCATGTGTCTTTACGTGTTTTTGGTGTTTACATGATTATTTCAATGTCGGTTATATTGACATGAGTCGTGCGACTCGTGCGTGACGCGTGTCACGCGCAATGTGTAATGTTTCTTTTTGTTTTTTTTCTGTTGTTTATATCAATTTATGTTTCTGGTGTTTGAATTACGTGATTATGTCAATGTATGTCTTGCGTGTTACTTACTTATCTTATTCTATGTCAATTTATGACAATCTTTATTTGTAAAAGTATTAATAAACCATTTAAAATGTATCAAAAAGATTGTTTAATTTGTTAAAATTAATACCGTGAAAACAAGGTCTATTAGGTCTTTATTACGATTGATTTCAGAGTTCTAAATTCAACCCGCTGGATCCCGCAAATTCCGGGATCCAGCGGGACTAAGATAGTTCAGTCTCGCAAATACCGGGATCCAGCGGGACTAAGATAGTTCAGTCTCGCAAATACCGGGATCCAGCTGGACTAAGATGGTTCAGTCTCGCAAATACCTGGATTGAAATTATCTTGCGGAATTGCATTTCCTAATTATAATATTTTACTATGATTTTATTAGGTCACTTTCTTGTTTGTCTTTCCGGGTGTAATCTGAATCTTACAACTCAAAATTCAAGCACTTCCCGGTTAGCTATCCAGCTGAAACTTTCAGGGTAGCTCACAAATCGAAAACATAGAATAATTTAAAAAAAACGCTGCTTGTTATTGAAATTAGACTTCAAATTATTGAGCGTTACTAAACGAAGAACTTCTCGTATAATCTTATACAGAATCGTAGCAATAACAATAATGATAGCCACTGTTTACGTGACCGATTATTATCACAGGCAGACACATGCCACATACTTACCTACCACTATTGTATTATAGGTCGACATATCAGTGTCTAGACACAATCGGACAGACGACCCATTTATTTTAGCTATGCATATTGTCTAATCGTGAGTATAGCGGATTGGGTGTGTGTATGTGTAGATATGAGTGATATGACTCATGATAATTAGCAAAGTGGGTAATGTAGGTATGTTGAACTAGATCTATTAAAGACTAGCTGTGCCCGCGGCTTTGCCCGCGTGGTCATTTTTCTGGCATATTTATATATCTACCAAGTACACCAGTTTTTAAGTCAAACCCTAAGTTATCTAAAAGTGAAAACCGCATCGCAATCGGTCCAGTAGTTTTTACGTGATGTGCAAAGAAACGAACAAATACTATTTTTATAAATGTAATATTGTTCAGCAGCTTATTTTAAGTTACCTGGACTTTTTTTTTTAATTATCTTCTTTGTACAGACTTTTTGGTACTTACTGCATTATTATAAGTATAGATAAAGATTTTACATTTCTTGACTGATTTGACTTTTTGATGTAGGTAGGTACACTACCGACCACAGATCCCGCTGACCGGCCGTATTGTTTTGCAAAATAATTCTGCCTTTCCAATGGTTGTCTGAAAGAAGTCGCTCTAAACGATAAGGTTGTCCACTCTATAACCACTGTAAGTCTACGGTGTAAACTGTAATTGCTTTATTATTTTTAACTTATTTTTAGTATTATATTATGTTTGCTAAGGAATGAAAACATCTTACTAGCACTATACTTATTTCATCTTTGATCTGATCAACTCAACAAACAGGGAGTCAATCAATCATTACACTACATACTTCGAAACTGGGGATCTATAGTAACTGTTAATTAATCTATGGCTTCCCATAGCTTCTCTTGAGAGTTGAATATGTGATCAGTTTCAATAGAAAGTATGTGATAACCTGTGGCCCCTTTCAATACTAATATTGAGATTAACTGCGGTCACGCCAAGAATAGTTCAATTAAATGGACGGACAAAAACCCGAGGCTATAATGCGACGTGCGAAGATAATCGGAGAAGGCAAAATTAGAGGCGAGTTGTTTTACATACAAGAACATCCTCTTGATAGTTGTTGGTTAACACCAGGCTCTGCTTTTTAAGGGTTTTTTCCATAAATATGCTGAGTCAACCACAAACTTGATAAATGTGAACCTCAACATATATGTTTTTGAGATCTTTATCTCTCTAAGACTAAGACAAAAACATGATTAACAGAATATCTTTCGATAGATTTTCGTATCAAAAATTACGGTAATATTTACATTTTTCTATTTTATCTCTAAAATAAATCTCACAGCAAAAAATATAGTTGTTATCCAATGCTTAGACAAAATTTACCTAACAAAATTATTAGCCTGCCAGTAAAATAAATAACTTTTGAGACATATTCATTAAATTTAGATCCGAGCTACATTGTGTGTTCAAACAGCGCTCGCTATATTCAACCTTGTTACGCAGGCACTTCAGTGCGTATTGCGGGTAGCGGGTGGCAGAGAGTAAGGGAGGTGGCAGGGGAGTGGGGAGTGGGAAAATGTAACCTTGGAGTCTGCCTTAATAATAATAACGACGTTGATAATAATGACATATGTCATATGTCGTATGTCCGTTGTATATAATGACGTTGATTCGCCGACCGTTTTTTATAAAGGATGTAGACCGAACATTTATCAATAGTCGTAGGATACTATAAATAGATGCCGTTGGCTTGAACATTTTCTAGTACAACTGCAAAAGTAAAAAAAAAGGTGCGATTTCGTATTATCTCAAAAAACTCCGTAGGTAGTTTCAGTAAAGCTTCACAACTTTACTGAATTGATACTTTGATTGTGACTTGGCTAGACTTTTGAATACTTCACTCACATCCACACCAATATATAAGAGTGAAACGGTGTCTGTTTGTTTAGGAAGTTTTAACGCGATAATGGCTAGACGGATTTTGATGAAATTTGGAATGGAGATAGCTTATACCTTGGAATAACACATAGGATACTTTTTATCCCGGAAAATAATAAATTGACATGGCAAAACTGGAAAATATCGATTACTCGCTGTAAGGAACGGTTGCCATGGAACTAGGGTAGGGTACTAAAAATGGTCAACAAGAACATAGCATTTTTTAAATCGTGTATGTCAGTATGTTTGTTCGCGCATCACGTAAAAACTACTGTACCGATTGCGATGTGGTTTTCACTGTTGGATAGCTCAGGGTTTGACTTAAAAACTGGGGGTACTTGGTATCTTAATCCGATGATTAGATGCCAAGCTATTGATAAAAAACTATTTAAAGGCTGAACGCATTTTCAAAAAATGTACTTAGTATATTGTACTTTATA
Source organism: Alsophila aescularia (assembly GCA_946251855.1). NCBI lineage: Eukaryota > Metazoa > Arthropoda > Insecta > Lepidoptera > Geometridae > Alsophila > Alsophila aescularia. The sequence continues at coordinate 14,046,225 of OX276381.1, forward strand.
GGTACTTTTAGTCCTGGAATAACATGTATGGGCTACTTTTAAATGAAAAAAACACTTGGGCACCAGCTAGTAAATAAATAAAATACTAACATCTTCTTCAATCAAAATCTTCCTATAATTCTAAGACTAATATAAAGCTTCTTACTCTATCCATGTCCATCACGCGTTCAGATGCTTATAAATGCCACATCGACATCTTTTCAGCTCAGGACTAGATATTTCCCGAACGATTCCGTGTAAGCAGCCGGGCCGTCGACCCGCATACCGCATCTAAACACATGCATCGGCGTGTTTACCGCATCTGTTGTTTATTGTTTGCTGAACATGTGGGAACACCGGATGAGGCCTGAAGTGTTCAGGATTCTTGAATGAGTATAGTCAATCTTTAAGGATAATTATGTGTGTGTATGTAATGGTGTGGTTGTGTGAGCCAGACTCAAATGACTTCCCAACTTCCAACACGTGAGTCTCGTCATACTTTTATTTAAGTTGAATGTCCACGAGATGTTCTCTGTTCTGTGTTCTGAGCCATTCCTCCCATTCGTTCTGATCTGACCAATGCTTGTAATGGTCATGTTGAAGCTTTAAAACATCTTATTTATCACAAATTTTACTTGATAGTGAGGCAAGAACTAATTATGTATATATTTTATTAAAAAACATGAAGCTTTTACGGGGTTTATTTAATGAACGTCACTTTTTTTGTTGCCTAGTAACTTTTTTTTTTTTCCTTTTCTAACATAAAGGCTTTTTTTTCTTTATCGTCGGTTTCTACCCTGATAGTTTCAGCCGGCATAGTTAATCGGGAAATGCTCGAAATTTGAATTGCAAGATTCCAGGACAGACAAAATACATAGATACATACATAGATACGTATACAAGTAAAGTTAAATAAAAGCTTTTAATTTTAAAATTAAAGCACCGTGAGGAGAGCAGCACTTCTGCTGGTGACCCAATGAGCTGACTAGGGTTCGCAGCTGCGAACTGTTGGCATAAAACTAGTTAACAACATTATGTATAAGAGTATAAAACCTAGTTTCCTCTGTTTATTACCTTAAATATATGTCTATGTGTGTGCACAATATGTTTTATAATGAGCAGCCTTGTGCCACATCACTGAAGTAGACCAATTTCAATCGCTCTCTTTTAATACAATTGCAATTTGCCGCAGTAATAATAACTCGTTATTTATGGAAAGTCTGCGTACAACAACTTCAAGGAACGTGGTTCTAAGCATATCCGTACGTGTATGAATGACGTGCGATCGGTAAAAGCGGTTAAGAATTTTGTATGATTAAAATTGAATAATTTTTAATTATAGTCATGCCAATATCGTTTATCTATATGTTTGCCTTCATTGGAGGCTTCTTCGCCTTTTGAGCTTAAGGCTCGTGAGAATTTCCACCATCCCTGACCAATACTTACCTTATTTACATTGTGCCCCTGCCGCTGCTCCCTCCGCTGCCTGCTATAATTCCCTAAATGCTGCCGAGAGGATCGAGAGAAGTGTGTGTTTACATAATGCCCTAACAGTCACATCGCATTCGACTTTCGCCAATGGCAGACGTCGAAATAATTAGAGCGACGGCGCTGTCTTCTTCATCATCATCATCATCATCAGCCTATATCTGTCCACTGCTGGACGTATGCCTCTCCTAATGCACGCCACTGAGCTCGGTCTTCTCAGTTCTCCTCCTCCATTTTCTACCGTTTCTACATTTTCTAACCGGGCTCCTACACTATACGTGCCTAAACGTGATCTCCACTCGAGAACTCTTCTACCTCAAATTGGTTATCGGTTCTTCTGGAAATGTGACCAGCCCCTTGCCACTTTAGCTTGCTTATCCTTCGAGCTATGTCGGTCACCTTGGTTGTCTTCTTGCAATACACAATTATGTTCATTACTTAATAAGATACCAAATTAAAAAATATATGTGTTCGTTGATGATGGTGGATGACATTTATCCATCGTAATAGAACTCTGTAAGTACCTACACTCATAACTGTTTTTTGTGGGCATATACTTATACTTGGATAGGTAAACGGCATACTAATGTAATGTGCTAGCACCTATGCAACTGTTTTTTTTTCTGTAAATACGGTAAAAACAAGGCGGCACGCACGTACGATTCGTCCAAGCGCTCGGCTAGGTAGGAGTGAGCGACGGAGCTGAATGTAAACACGCACTATATAATTTTAAAAAAAAAAAGCCGCTCGCGCTGCTGGTCTTTTGTCTTCCGCACAAAAAACCGCTCATTAGGGGAGCGCCGGGTAGCGCGAGTAGCAGTGGCATCAGTATGAGAAGTATCGTGTTTACATACTCGTCCTGCCCACTTCCCTGCCTACTTTCCTGCTCACTGCCGTGGAAGTGAGCTGAATGTTATCGGAGTATACAATTTCACATGAATAAGCCCATCACTGGCAGAATTTTTGATATGAAAGTCGGAAGTAAACCTCGTCACTCTCATTATTGTGAGCTTTTTTGCAAACAATCCAGCGGTGCACATTAGCGCCATCAAGTTACCTTATTGTAAAACTAACATTAATAACCAAGGTGCTCCATCAATCCCTACCACTAGGTAGTAGAATAGCTCCTCGAAATGCAGTAAAAAATTGCTCACTTTTAGGTTTCTACCACTGGAAGGGCTGCCACTGGTAGAAACCTAAAAGTGAACAATTTACTGCATTTTGACGTGCTATTATGCTCATCACGCCGAAGATCCTCATCAGATCTTCACCAAATTCCTGTGAGATATTAAAGAACCATCGAAATCGGATCTAATAAGGCGGAGTATATTCAGTAGCCTCCTTTTTGCCCATTTTTGGGAGAAGCACCCCCTATCAAAAATGCCCGACGACAAAAAAGATATAAAAAATCCTTTAACCTGTACCAAGTTTCGTCTAGATCGGTTGAGAAATGCGACCTGTAGAGGAGAACCGGATAGAGATCCGGACATACGAAAGAATTTTTGCCCAAGCTGAAACGGAGACGCGTCGCTCGCGCTTCGCGCTCGCTCTGTCAATGAGCTAGCATATTCATGCATCAGTACTGTCGACACTCGTTATAATGTTTGGTTTGTTCACTAAAAGGAAATTGTTTTATTTCAGCATTTCAGTTTACAGCCGGTGGTTTCCTAAAGCAATTATCGCGGCCATAATTCTGTTTTATTACTCTTTCGAGAGTCTTGTTTAAATTAAAACATCAGAATGCCGATCGGTGTTTAGGTTTGGTGTTTGGTTGGATGAAGTTAGAGCAATCCTACATATAGACGAAAGAATATTTTAAATTAGTTCAGTATTTTTTATTTTATCCATTACAAATAAACATACAAAAAACACGTTTCCTTTATATAATATTAAGGTAGATTACTATAGACGTTCTGTTCTGAGGAATAGAGTCGGAATAACTATAGTGTATAAGGTACGCAATTCGCTTATTAGTTTTTCGCTGATATCTCGATCACCTTTGAGAGTAAAGTTACCAACAATAAAATACAAATAACACATTGCGCTTCTAGTAAAAAAAGGTAGTATTATGTAATTGTGCTCTAGTAAATGTTTGTATAAATAATCGTAACTCTAATCTCAAAGGCTTCCGAGATGAAAGCGAAAATCTAATTATAGGAAAGTCTCGGCTTACCCCGGCTCGCCTCTACCTACACTTGGGGACTTCCTATTATCTGTTTATTAGAACATACTTTTTATCCACGGAAAAATAAACTAAAGGAAGTGTTACACTACACAACGTACATTGGGACCGCTGTCGCCAAACTAAAACAAATCAAATAAAACTCTTAATCTGCACTATTAACAAACCCTTCATATAATTGGGTGTGTTATTGAGAGAAAATAGTGCAAAAATAGTAACTTATTTGATGATTTGTCGATCTGTTTGTATCTAAACCTCGGATTTGGTTCGATCTTTGATCACAGGAAGCCCCACCGGGCTTTCGCCATTTAGGAAACTTTTATAACACCGTCACCTAAGTTTTATCCTTAAGAAGCCTGAGTAGGGCTTAAAATCCTAAGTTTCCTGAAAAAGAGATACTGAAAGTTAGCCCCATTGTACTTTGTGTCATGGTAATAAAGCACAAAATGCAAAATTCTTATTTAATTGAGAATCCCTTGGGGTGTTTTTTGTAACTGTTCTACAGAGAGTGAAGAAACGTGATACTAGATTGACTCCTTGATCAAAATGTGAGATTGACTGCTTGAATTTCCATTTGGGATTTTATTTCAGTGCCTTTTTTATTGAATGGGCTTGCGTTCTGATTTTGACCATAATCTCACTTTTCATGAGATAATGCTATATCGACGACAATACTTGTATTTTATGAATGACTAAATGCTTTTTATACGCTTTATATTAGCTTCACTTGTACGTTTGTAACCGACTCCTTTGGACGCTATTTTGACCCACTTTAAACGGTCTGATTTCATTCAAATTTTGCACACCTGTCAAAGACCGATGACAATGCAATAATACGAAAAAAAAAACAAACTAATAAGTAGAAAATAAATAATAGTTTAAAAAAACTAAAAAAACACGCTTTATATAGAAAACCAAAATAAAAAATAGAAATATTTTTTTTATTGTGTAATTATTTATATCTATTAATTATATTATATAAATATATATAATCTTTGTTTGTTTGTTTGTTTGTGGAGCTTTCACGCTATAACGGCTGGACGGATTTTGATGAAATTTGAATGGAGATAGCTTATACCCTGGAATAAAACATAGGATACTTTTTATCCCGGAAATTTGTAAGTTTCTACTGGAAAACTGGAAAAATTTTGATTACTCGCTGTAAGAAACGGTTGCCATGGAAACGAAATAACAAGTATGTCAAAATATATCAAGAGCATTGGTGCTATACCTACTTTTGCATCGATTTTTTATCCTAGAAGAACATGGATGTTTTATTCGCGATAAACAGTAGTCCGCGCGGACGAACTCGCGGGCGGGAAAGCTAGTAATAATAAAAAAGAATCCGTGATGTGATGACGGTCGCATTTAATTCTTATATCAATACTGCAAAATTAATCTATAAAATCATTAACCAAGTTTCTTTTTCCAGGATTTCCTTTCTTATTTAGATTATAGCATGCATATTTTTATCATTTTTTGTTAACTCAAATGTATGCCCACCTTGGATCGTTTAGCGGCAGTTTTGAAACTAACAAGGCAATTAATTGTTGCATATTTTATAATGCATTATTCATCTCATCAGTCAACGCTGAACGGGTAAACTGGATAAATCAGCAGGCATACATGGTTTCAATTCAAGACCAAGTTGGTTGTTTGTACGACTACTTTTTTGCTTTGAGGTTCCGGACTATTATTTATTCTGTGGCTCCGGCTAAGATTATTTCTAGAGTTCCGTACCCAGAGCTGTGGCAAAGCTCCCTGTTTGTCCGTCCATCTATTTCGGTTACGGGTTTGTAGCTCTTAAACTAGTGTAGATATATATAAGATAGATAATAAAATAATCGTACTAAAAAGGAAAAACATTAAAAAAAAGTATAAGCCATACCAAAATATAAAAGTGATACAATATATCAGCCAACTTAGCAATAGTTACCATTTCCATAGAATAAACAATAGCCATTAATATCAAGTAAGCTAAGTTTTTTAATTCATTTAAGTAAACGACAGATTTTCTATAGAGTTTGTAAGAGTTTGTGAAGTCACAGTATAAATTATATTGACTTTTTGTGGCCTTGCTCTCAAAATTACAACCTAGTACTAACATGAAAGTCATGTAACCAATACCATAAACTTTAATAGATGTCACAAAATTGAATGTACAAATTGAACATGGCATTTTTGTCAACGGTAAACATTTCTATGAGCTCGTATTTTTCGGCCATCCCATCTCCAGGTTTCGACATTCTTGTTTGTAAACTTGGCTCAACTTTCTCTGGAGATAGGAATGGGTTTCTCTCAAGGGCCCTTGTCCTGGCCTTTGCTTTGATATTATCCCCTTTGTTCCCGAGCTAGCCCTATAGAGACTCCGCGTCGGAAGCGCCTGTCATCTGTTCCTGACTTTAGAAATATGCAAGGGTACGGTGGTACGAGCTATGATTGGAAGTGATTAGATTAAGCAACCTTAAATCTATGTAGCTGCAACAATCACCATGACCAATTGTATGGAGGCTCGTCTTAAAACTGACTTGCTCTTATTGATAGTGTAAACAAAGAAGAAAATTTACGAACATAGAAAGAACCCGACTGAGAATGGTTTCTAACCAACTTTAAATCGTTATAGATCTTAAATGGTAATTCGGAATTAATAATGATAACAGAAACCTAAAGATGATTTCCAAGTACCAATTTATGATACCCCACTTAACATAGTTCGTAGTTTTTTTTACAATGTGACGTTTGGTTGTCGCCATATTGAATTTGTCACGTCTTTAGTGACACTCGCAAGATTTAGACAAATCGATTGACGTAAGAATCATCATCGGTCCACGCGTTTGGTCTATCTAGTGCCGCAAAGGAACATACATACATACATAAGCTGATAAACCATACCCTCCGCTCAGTCGGGTAAAGAGAGTCCTTTTATAGTTGATAGATTCAGGCGTTACTTTGCGAAAATCCATATTTAAATCCATATCCATTTTCCAGCTAAGGCCTGGCCTCCACCAGAAAAAACTTTTTTCTGGCCTCCAGGCCTTAGCTTTCATTTCATTTATATTTTACATTAGTTCAATTTGGATAGGGTTTGTTTAGCGTGGGGTTTTACTTGTGTTAATTTTACCATTTATCATTTGTCTGACTTACAGTTTTGGCGGAAGTAAGCTACATATTTTTATTTTGTTCATTTTTTAGAGTCCTTTTATAAAATCAAACAATAATTAAAAGAAACGAATCAAAATAAACTACTACATGCTTTATTATCATTAAAGCTGACAATGGTTCTCTGAACTATTTATTTGCCTACTTCTGAATAAATAGGTAACATTAAAGTTAATATTTGTAGATAGCCGTGTGTGTGTGTGTTCAAATATTTATGAGCTCCACGTGTGGTCTTATTTGTTTAAAGTTTTAAACAGACACTAAATATTTGCGAAGGCGTGCATTTGAAAGGAAATTGTGCACTAGTTTGCAACTAGAGCATATTGTATTAGTCGAGGTGTCTATTCTTCTCATTTTTTTTTTTTTTTTTTTTTTTAATACTAGATGTGCCTGAGGCTTTGCCCGCGCTTTTTTTTCTTGGATATGTTAAGTGTTATTCCAGAACCAAAAGTACAAATATTATCAAACTTCGTTTAGACGTTAAATAGTTTTTTATCGATTGCTCGACTTCTACTCATCGGATTGATATCCCAGTACACCAGTTTTTAAGTCAAACCACAAGCTATCTAAAAGTGAAAATGAATCGCTGTCGTAGTTTTTACGTGAAGCGCAAACAGAGAGGCAAAATTTAAAAAATATATTATACTAGCTTTCGCCCCCGACTTCGTCCGCGTGGACTACAGTTTAGAATAATCAGAATAATCAATTTATTGGTAATAATTATTACAGGTCAATATTGTAAATTAAAAATAAACATAAAAAGTAAAAGAAATATCAAATTATAATAATAACATTTTCTCCAATAATAATAACAATAATAACATTGAATTATCGATATACTGGTATAAATTCCGTTACATCGTAGAATGCCTTCTCAATCAGCCATGCTTTAATTTTGCTTTTAAAGGATCCCAAGCTAGGCGCATCTTTGACCTGATCCGGCAGGCGATTGTAAATAGACGGTCCCAGGACCTGAGCGAGTCTATTAGATTTTGTCAGCCTATGAGAGACCAACGCAAGCTTACCCGCACCACGTGTGTTGTGGCCGTGAGTTTGGTTCTCTCCGCGCGTCCTAAATGTTGTGAGGTTTTGCCTCACATACATTGCATGATTGTTATCGCGAAATAAGCAGCCTATGTTCTTCTAGGGTATTAAAAACCTATGCAAAAGTAGGTATATCACCAACGCTGTTGATGTGTTTTGACAGACTTGTTATTTCGTTTCCATGGCAACCGTTCCTTACAGCGAGTAATCAACATTTTCCATTTTGCCCGTGGAAACTTACCATTTTCCGAGATAAAAAGTATACTATGTTTTATTCCAGGGTATAAACTATCTTCATTCCAGTTTTCATCAAAATCCGTCCAGCCGCTATCGCGGCAAAACTCCCCAAACAAACAAAAGTTTTCACTTTTATATAACGGTGTGGATTCTTGTTCAGTAGCTTATATTTCATCCAAAAAAAACGCTGACCCACTGCTGGGCAAAAAGGCCTTTTCTACAGAGTTTTTGGTACTTACTGTTTTATTATAAGTATAGATCTTGGAAGTATAGAATTGGGCGGTCTTACACGATCTCTTTCATACAAACTTTGGATGGAAAGAATATTTCAACTGAAACAGATATATTGATTTATATAATATGATTATAAAGATCACTGACGATGTAAACATGTCCTATTTCAATCTTGCCGCGAAATCCATTACGACATAGCCTAACTAGTTCGCTTATAAATAAGAATTCTACACTTAAATCTGCTCCAATAATATCTAGATTAGATATTTAAAAACTTACTATGTATTATTTGTTAAGGAACAAGCTGTTATTTTTGGAAATAAATATTTTTTTACTAGCTGATGCCGGCGGCTTCGCAAGCTTTGTCATTTCTGTAGGTTAAAAGAACTCTTTGTGCTATTCCTGGACCTAAAATACCAATATACCAACATTTGATCAAAATTCCTTCAGCCGTCAATAATATTTTTATCGATTGCTCGGCTTCTACTTATCGGATTGAGATATAAAGTACCCCAGTTTTTAAGTCAAAAAATAAGCTATCCAACAGTGAAAACCGCATAGCAATCAGTCCAAATTTTTTTACGTGATGCGCGAACAAACATGCGGACACACGAATTTTGAAAATGTTATCTTGTTCAGTAGCTTATTGTACAGACCATTTCTTTTTTAATTATCTTCTTTGTACAGACTTTTTCGTTCCTATTGCTTTATTATAAGTATAGATAATTTAATAAAGCAGAAAATTCTTTAGTTATTACGTATTGCGTAGTCAAACTGTCGTTGGTGCTAAAGCTTATCATTATTCTTGTAATTGCTTCGCTTCCGAGTCCCCGGCGGAAGCCTGCGATGCTTGATTATGACAGGTCTTTAGCCTCCTAATATTATGGATTTAGGACGCGGCCGGATTTCACCAATCTCAAATTTAACACTTTTAATTATATTTTTTACCCTTGTACAGCGAAGTAAAGGAAGGTTAATGAGTTTAACAGTCTATGTATGTATGTAGGTACGTTTGTGGGTATGTGGATGTTCCACCAAAGCGTTGCCCCTATTGGTCCGATTTTGACAAACGACAATCTATTCTTCTTCAGGAATAAAATGACATAAATTACGAGAAGTGGCCAGTTTTTTACCCGACTACGGTGAAGCAAAAAAAGAGTTATGTACTCAAACTAAAAACGTGGTCCGATTTTGACACAATCGATTCGTCTATCGCAAGAGTGTCATAGACTATTTTTTTACACGACCTGTAGTTGGATTTTAGCTAATGAACTCTCTCTCTCTTTTTTATTCGATGGCTTCTGCGGAGGCACTGGCCTACTAGCAATTTCGCCAATGTCAAGTGTATTTTATAGTTTAAAGTAATGTCACGTCACAGTCAATTATTGTCAAACTCACGAATCAGTAAAATGGTGGACATTTACTGAAACTTCTGAGGGAGATTTAGAAAAATCACAATATGTCATTTATTTCTGCGTTGAACACCTAATGGTTAATATTCCACCAATATTACACAGTAACACTCGAAGAAACACAAAATTGAGAATAAAATCAAACTTTACATCACAACATTTTGTTTTTTTTCAAAAAACCCAGCTAATGAACTTATGTCTTTTTGAATGACAATAATTATTGTGTCACTGTCACACTGAGAAGAGGAAGGTTGTTCAGATTGTACGATTGTCACTCATTTAATTATATTAATATTTGTTTCACTAATTTCAACACCAGTGACCAATACCATGAATTTTCTTTAGTAAGCATAAATACAGCTGTGTATAGCTTACATTACAATCTAAATACAGCTGTGTATAGCTTACATTACAATCTAAATACAGCTGTGTATAGCTTACATTACAATCTAAATACAGCTGTGTATAGCTTACATTACAATCTAAATACAGCTGTGTATAGCTTACATTACAATCTAAATACAGCTGTGTATAGCTTACATTACAATCTAAAACTCAGCACTAAACTTTTTTTTTTGTACTCATACTAAAATTGCATATTATGTAGTGTTTGTTTACTGATTACTGAATCACAATTCACACTAATATGAATACACATACTACATAGCTCTGTCTCTGTTTCTTTTCACTACCAAACGGCTTAATCGAACTTGATGAAATTTGACAAGGGAATAGTGTGCATCATGAGAAAGGTCCATTGGGGTTCCGTTTGAAGGGAATATCCAATGCAACAACTTAGCGTAATTGCGTCGCACAGCCCTCAACAAAAGAATAATTTATTTCGTATAAGTCTGCTGGTGGGGGTGGCTCTCCGCCTGGGCTGTAAGGTGTGTGAGCCTCATATATGCACCTGCGCTTCCATGGTGGAGGCCAATAGCCGTCATGCGATGAGTTGTCGTCGTTGTGCAGGGAGGTTCTCGCGTCCCCACGCCTTGAACGACATAGTCCGTAGGGCCCCTATATCAGCAAACGTCCCCTGCGTACTTGAGCAGATCGGATGGAAAGAGGCCGGACGGGCTGACTTTGGTGCCCTGGAAAAACGGCAAGTGCCTGATTTGGGACGCTACTTGCGTCAGCACTGTAGCCGCCAGCCACCTCAGTCGCACCGTGCACTCTTCATCTGCCGCGGCGGAGAACGCTGGCTGTAATAAAAGGGTGAAGTACGCGTCCTTGGAGCTGCTTTACGAGTTAGTGCCCTTAGCCGTGGAGACCCTGGGTAGCTGGAGCAGTGAGGCTAAGAGTTTCGTTAAGGGTGGGGCTCAAGGATATCACTGGTGACTCCCGCTCCGGGTCGTTTTTGGTGCAAAGGTTAGCCATCGCTATTCAGCGTGGTAATGCAGTGTGATGGGCACCTTTGCACCGGGAGCAAGCAGGGGCGGGTTATTTGATTAGACTTTTAGTAATCGATTGAATTTCTTATTTTTTGACATTCACGAATAGTATATTAATTAGTGTTTTATTTAATTGATTGTTTGAGATTTTTACAATGTTAAACCTAATATTTACTGTTTCTTAGAGTTTTTGTATCCAAAAACTCTAAGGCCCGTATCAATAAATCGCTCTTGGTTGAGCTCTCAAGCGCGATATCAACTGATACGCTCTCAAGTTGTGATCAGCATCTTAAGATCGTCGCTGATTAATAAAGACATTTCAAGAGCATCTCAGATCATGTCGCTTTCAAGAGCCGCATCTCAAGATGCTACGTCACGAACCAGAACTTGAGAGCAAGATTTAATGAGCTATGAATGAACGATTTATTTTCTTTAGTGAAAGTTCGGGTTTCGCTCAAATAAGATATAGCGTAAGTTTAAAATTTATTACTTCGATGTAGTTGAATCAAATTAAATGCGATGATATTAAACGTAATGTTTATTTTCTACATAATTATCATAACCTTACTTTATTTTATTTGTAAAAAGGACGTAAGTCATAATATTTGTCTATATTTTCAAAGTTACACTATCTAATAAAAAACTTAACGCAATTCATCAACAAATAACTATAATCTATGAAAATAAAAATTCGTTGATTAGTCATTTCAGCGCGTATCCTTTGGTTACGATTTCGGATCTTTTTAGACTTCAGCGAGTCCTCGCCAGGTTCTGATATTTACCAAATCTTCGGATCTTTTCACAATCATGCCAAATAAATTTGTTTATTTCCAAAGGAATATAAAAATATTCTTATAATGATGGTTAATATCATTATAATTATCAACTTCTGACATAATATTTTCGAAATCCTTGATTCTAGCAACTGGCAATCACGCTCTCAAGTCACGGATCGACTGCACTCAACATTCTGCATCTCAAAGCACATCGCAAGTGCGCTCTTGAGAGTCGAGATTGATTTATTATTAAACACTAACTTAGCTCATTACGGCATCTCAATCCACAGCTTAAGATATGTTTATTAATTAGATTAGCATCTTGAGATCGCTCTCAACAGCGCTTTCAGAGTTGAGGTCGGTTTATTAATACGGCCCTAAGAAACAGTAAATTAGGTTTATAAATATTTTCAAATCTGTTAGATAAACATTTTCACAGTAAAGTAGTTTTATTTAAATTATTTTATATATTTTTTTTTAGTTTCGTTAAAGTAGGCATAAGAAAATGAAGTACTTTATTCCGTTCGCTAAGAAGAAAGCCATACTGGATATAGTTAACAGTCTATATCTTTTAAACTACTGAACTGATTATGATGAAACTTAAACTATTCCCTAAGTTGAAAGATACTTAAACTATTACAAAAAGAATTATTGCTATCGGACTTGTAGTTTCCGAGAAATACGTGGACAAACATACATACATACATACGCGAAATTTGGAACATTTGTTAGATGCCCACATAGACTAACATATTAAATGAATACTTACGCGTTTTCAACAATATTACATACATCGACAATAGAAACTTTACTTTTTATTAATTATTAATTGGTTTAAAATGGACCTATTTCTTGAAAAATTCTTCGCTAAACGTCTTTTATTTTACAAATACTTCAACAGAAAATTAAAAGGACCGTTATTGCGAAACTCTAACCCGTAAATGTGAGATGAAATGAAATTCCGACCGAGCGGGTGTCCGCGGCAGGGGGGGGGGGGGGTGTGTTATTTTCTACCCCCTAAATGCCTGCGGCAGCAGTGTTGCCAGGACCTAAATAATCTTGCGGAAAATATATAACTCTGTCAGTGTATTTTATTTTCCTAATGTACAGTCGTCCTCAAATCGTCCTTTTATTTTTACAAGCGATTATATAACTTAGTTTTGGACGGATTTATATTTGGGACAAATTTTACAAGTCAGTTTTGAACCACTTAACAACGTCCAATGAAGCTGAAATTTTGCACACTTGTAGTTCTGATGACAAAAGCAATATTATTGTATTAATGGGTCCTGTGCCATTTAATGGGTCTGATGATGGAGCCGGAACCTATCAATCAAATGATGAAACCTCATCGAGTTTGGGCTCATTTGATTTGTCTCGATGAAGTGTCTGATCTTTCAGGTTCTGATGATGGAGCCGAAAGGTACCAATCATACAAATGATGACACCCATTCGAGTTTTAAATTCATTTGAATCGTGTTGATGTGTTGCTCCAATGAAAGAAAACCTGATTTATTTATATTATAGTAATCGTACATCCAAGTAAATAAGCTTGTTATCCTTCTGCACGGAGGGTTATGTGTTTGGGTTGTATGTATGTATGTATGTTTGTTTGTAAGTACGTTTCTTAGCGCGTCCTACAGCCTAAACGGCTTGATAGATTTTGATAAATGAGGTATCATTGGATTCGTCTTGGCCACAAGAGTGTATAGCACTCTCGGATATATGAAGTGGCAAGAAAAATAATATGGCGGCTTGCACCTGCTATATTTTATTTCAGACGGAATAAAAAATGAACAAAACCTTTCGAGTGAGTTATCAACATGACGTTATTTAAAAGAGCATTTCAAAAATATATAATTCTTATAAATAAACAGTAGCATTCTTAAAAAAATACAATTTTAGATTATTCACGCTAATGTAAATACTATAGTCTAATGTTGCAATCGCAACTATTAAAATAAAATATGTAAGTAAATAAGAAGCATTAAATTTGTATAAATGCTAGCTGCGCCCCGTGGTTTCACACGCGTCCCTCAGGAACCGTGAATTTTTCCGGGATTAAAAGTAGCATATGTATGTGTTAATCCAGGGCTTAAGCTACCTCCATACCAAATTTCATTCAAATCTGTTCATTCGTCTAAGCGTGAAGAAGTAACATACACACACGAAGACACACAAACACACACACACACACACACACACACACACACACACACACACACACACACACTCTCTCACTCACTCACTCACTCACTCACTCACTCACTCACTCACTCACATATCCCCTTACAGACATATAAAGTTTCGCAATCGGGTTTTTTGGTATTTATATGATAATTTTACTTGTTTTAAAATCTATTTTTACATATAATTTTACTATTTATCGTTAGATGCATGCATCTCATATATTTACAGCGAGGATATCGTTGAAGACGGAACATTTAGAAATAACTGCCGCACTCAGAAAGGTCAATTAACACCACGTTCAATTAAACTCTGTCAAAATATATACAAAAAGAGCGATTTAATGCTTGATGTTAACTTACGTGAGTGCGGCAGTAAGTGTACTTTCTTAAAATCTGTAAATAATCACAGCTCAGAGCTCCTATCGCTGCCCTACTGCTATCCTACTGCTGTTATCGATCTCTTTCGCTACTATTGATATAATGGCAACATTTCCATATTAACACGAGCTATGGGAATGGACTTGCCCAGGAATCATGCTGTTCACGTTGAAATGATGATGACTTTTGTTATGTCAGCAAATCTCCTGCAGTCTGGCAGCACTGGCGGAAGTTATCAAAAATACGAATTTTCCACTTTAATAACGCGGCAATTTTCTGTTTAATATCCGTGTCGTCGTCAAGTGGCTGCCGTTTACGATCCGCTCGTGTTTCGCGAAGATGAGTTTACATTTGGGAGTCTAATTTGTCGGCGGTTTTCATGCAAAAATGTTGGGTGAATATGCCACGCGAAAAGGCGCTTTTGAAGGTGTACCTAACGAGTCAAGGTGCAAGGCATTCTGTGCTTTAGTTAATCTTATCATCATAATCATCATGTCAGCCTTTAGAAGTCCACTGCCGAACATAGGCCTCCCCCAAAGAGCGTCATGACGAGCGATCTTGTGCCGACTCCTGCGATGGCTACAATGTCGTCCGTCCATCGTGTGGGGGGTCTCGCTACACTTTGCTTGCTTGTTCGTGGTCGCCATTCGAGAACCTTTATTCCCCAGCGGTTGTCGGTTCTGCGAACTATATGATGAACGCAATCGGTCTAGTAGTTTTTACGTGATACGCGAACAAACAAACATACAGACAAAAAACACAGAAGAAAGGATTTAAAAAAATAAATCGGTAGCTTATTTAAAGTACCCTAGACCATTTTTTTTATTAAAAAAAAACTTCATATTTATTTGTACTTATTGCTCTATTATAATTATAGATAGATAAGTACAAGCTTGTCAGCTTACAAATTAAGGGTTAGGGGGCAATGCAGTCGACAACATTTCGCAGGGCCCACAAGATTCAATTAAAAAATTAATGATGATAATTGATTCAATTATTAAATTTAATTTAAAGTGAATATGAACAGAGGAAGATTTTTAGCTAACAGGATTTTTCTCTGTCATTTCAGGACGAGGAGTCCCTGGAGTCTACGAGGCCAGTACCGAACATCACCCACCACAGCATCATGTACGCGCCAAAGTGTCTAGTTATCGTCTCAAGGCAGGACTACATCGATACCTTCAGAGTAAGTGGCATTTTTTTCTCATAAGCTGGTACAAAACCGCCGACGCCGCAGTATAGCTGGATCGTTGATGTCTCTGATAAAACTAGGAAGTTTGAGAGGATATTCTAATGTTGCAATCTTTGTTTTCTTCGTTGTGTTGTACACATTGTATTATCTATTTAGTTATTTGTCTTCAAGATTTAACTTAATTCAGGTAAGAACGTGAGTGACTGCATGTTAAAGATCGCATTCTTCAGAAGTCTATACAACATTTTCGGGAGGATTACCGACTTAGAATTGTTTAGTCCTTGCAAGACCGATCCACCGTCAATATTTACGTGTCGTTGCATATTTCGGCAGTTTTTTTTATACCAGTCACGACCTGCGGATCCGAAACTTAAAAACTCAAGGTCAGACTAGTCCACAAATTTAAAGCCGCTCAGCGAGCTATGAAGAGAGCTATTCTTGGAGTTCATTTAAGGGTCAAGATTCGTAATGAAGTGATCCCACGGAGAGCCAAAGTAAACCGACATAGCATTTGTCGAAGAACAGATGACCATTTGGGTAGACAAGTTCTCGAGTGGAGACACGTGTATGCAATCGTAGTGTAGGACGCCCTGTGGTCAGATGGAGTGACGACCTGTGAAAAGCGTCTGGCAGAAACTGCAGAGCGCTGAAGACCGAGCTCAGTGCATTAGGAGAGGCCTACGCCCAGCGGTGGACAAGTAGAGGCTAACGATGATGTTGCATACTAAGCCAGTTGATGTATACTTAGCCCGTTTGTTGATTACTAATACATCGCTGGTATCCTGTTCCAGAACTGCCTAGGGATAATCTACACGGTGTGGGTGGAGAACCTCGGCGTGCCTCTGGAGACGCTGGTGGGTAACCTAGTTGGCGGCGTGCTGGTGCCGCCGCCCGGTGGACCCATGGTGCGGTTCAGCATCGGCGCGGGGGACCGGCAGGCGCTGCAGCCACCAGCCGCGCCGCCGCTGCCGCTCACGCACAATGCGGTGCACATGCTGCTGAGGCTCTTGGGTGAGTGGACATAGTGACCTGGCAACCCGGTGAGCGTTGCAGTCGTACAGCAAGACCTGCTGCGGACGCTAATGGGTTAGTGGTGACCTAGAGAGCAGCGAGCTCAACTGTCAAGGCTCTTGCATTTAGGACCATTGATGTTCGGCAATTTTGAGTCATCCACTTTTTTGTTCATTACGCCACTGTTGATTTGAGTTAAGGATATTTCTTTAAAGGTCAAGGACAAGCTATTCAGGATGCAGGTGACTGAGCCAACTACTATAACAAAATACCTACAATCTAAAAATAATATTCAGTCCATTTCCTACTGTTTCAGCATTCTGCCTTCAACTAAGATTCAATATTCTTTAGCATTCAAGCAAAACGTGTTGATTCCAGGTATCCACAACTCAGTAACCCTCTGGTGCGCAGTAATGAGCGAACACAAGGTCCTGCTCGTGTCGCTCGCGGCCGCGCGGCTCGCCGCTGCGTGTCGCGCGCTCGCCGCCCTCATGTTCCCCTTCCGATACGCCCACGTATACATACCGCTGCTGCCGGCCGGGTTAGCCGAGGTGCTGGCGACGCCGACGCCGTTTCTCATAGGGGTCCATTCCAGCTTGAAGGAGGAGGTTTCGGAACTGGTGAGTGTTCAGTAACTCGATAGCCGTAGAGTGCGCAGGATTGTATATGATATTTTGGTTCTTCAAGCTTTTAAACTTCGTTCAAAGACTTCACATGATTCCTATCGATTTATCTTAAAGACAAATAACACGTGCCATGCTGACTAGCGAAATAGTGAAAAACTTGCTATCATTATAGTTTTTCAATGTCCTTTACAACCATTAAAGGTTCTGATGACGATATTCTGACATGAACATTTCCAATTCCAGCTGGACGTGATAGTAGCAGATCTCGATGTGGGCTCCCTCCACATCCCTCCCGGAGTAAATATCCCCAGGCCGGAGGGCAAACTCCTCTCCTCACTGCAGGACTCCCTGGCGCTGGTGCTGCAGCCGGAGCTCCGGTCCGCAGACTCGGCCTTCGCCCCGCCCCCGCCGTCTGCCTCGCCTCCGCAGATGCTTGACAAGGAGATCAGGGCAGTGTTCATGAGGACGTTGGCGAAGCTCCTGCAGGGCTACAGGTAATTGAAGTTCACGACAGGGCTATCTCATCTAATGGTAAAACTCGACCATCGCCTCGCCCCTGCCTCGTCTGCCTCACCATCGCACAAGCTAGATGATGAGATCTCTAGTAAAAAAAACCTGAATTTTTCGGCTGCAACCTCTCTGTTTAGAGCGGCCATTCTATCGTCAGAATGGGCTTGATGCTTTCCAATCTTTCTACTACGGACTATTAAAAACAAATATACATTTAGTTTTGAATTTCGGTCATATTTGTTAAGATATCACTACAAAAAAATATACAAATAAAGTGGTATCAAATATATTTTCAGATTTGTACTTCTTGTAGTTCTCGCTCAAAGTGAACTAGTTCAGACTTGTAACGATAAATAGGGTGTAGTAAGACTATAAAACGGTGTAACGGTGATTTCCGAAAGTAAAGGTAACAAAAAATAAATTGGGGCAAGTCGGACCAAAAGTGGGGTGAGTTCTTGCCCCATTCGGTCGCCCTGTACGCGAGGACGCTATACCTTTCCTCAGCATCACTCGAAACTAAAAATACTCGCTATAATTTGGAATTAATAAAATTACCTGGATAAACTTAGACCGGAACGAGCTTCAAGAACTATTGGATCAAGACCGTTCGGTAATGTACTAGCTAGTGGGTACTATAGTGGAA
Source organism: Alsophila aescularia (assembly GCA_946251855.1). Lineage (NCBI taxonomy): Eukaryota > Metazoa > Arthropoda > Insecta > Lepidoptera > Geometridae > Alsophila > Alsophila aescularia. Next base: position 14,064,676 of record OX276381.1, read on the forward strand.
GATAAAACATACAACTCAAATTCACCAATATAATCTTTATTACCTTTGGTTTAATCTTGCTCATGTACTTAAAATCTAAGGAACCGTGCCGTCGGTACGTTGGACGGTCACTCAAGCTAGCATGTAAAGTTGAGGACAAAACATGCAATTTAAATTCACCAATACAACATTTATTATCCTTGGTTTTAATTCTGCTTACTTACTTAAAATCTAAGGAACCGTGCCGTAGGTACGTCGGACGGTCACTCGAGCTAGCATGTAAAGTTGAAGACAAAACATGCAATTTAAATTCTCCAATACAATATTTATTATGCTTGGTTTAATAGAAATACCAGCCAAGAAATACCAAGATCTAAGATTACCCTGCTATAATTAGGGTCGATATAGAATTGACAAAATTAAGTATTTACTCTAACAGAACATTGATGAATTTGCCGGCCGGCAGTACAGTCTACTTATTTACCATTTTCTATAGGGTTTAGCCGTTATGTTGGTGAAGGTAATTCTCCATTCGACGTTTCAGCAATGTCCAATTCGCGTGAGAGGTAGCCAGGCTAGACCCCTCAGGCGTTGCAGGTGTCCGGCAGGTGTCCGGCAGGTCAGTGGGGAACCAAAGTTCAACACTCTGGTTAACGAAATATATGGATTAAATACGATACCGCATCCCAAGTATGTGGCAGGAATCGTTGGGTATAATGTCGGCGTGGCGTGACGGATTGCAACACGGCGCCTTTTTTTACTCAAATCCGGGGAAGCCTCCTTCGTGGGGTGTCTTTAGTCCGGGGGGGAAAACCCGCTGTGAATGGATAGGCACAACGTTTTTTAGAATTCGAGACTCCGCAAACGCCACCGCTTTCGGCTCGCTAAAATGGCGTCTCGAAAAATGGATAAAAGTGATCTCACAATCGCAATCATTACTACGAAAATAACACCGACAAATGCTCTCACCTTTTTTTACGGGTTTTGTGGTACGCAGGGAAAAATCCTGTCAGTCCTGTTAGGATCTTCGGCACCAAAAAGAAAGGACACGTCTCCATTGCCGGTGTCTTTCTGTCTCGCCGGATCTAGTTTTTTTCTTTTCGAAATCTATCGGGGATACATTTCGTTTCACCAGGAAGCCTATCGGCGTTTACACATTGGCTTTGGACAAATAATCGGGTTTTATTTTTATTTTTAAATTTCTCACCCTAGAAATCAACTTTGTTTATTTATGTTTTTTTTCAACTACTTTTGACAGCTAAACAACTGCCAAACGTCAAGAATTGTTATAAACTATATTCTATAAAAGCGTTCCGTTTCAGACGAAAGGTACGGAACGCGGTTTCTTTGCTCCGCCACCGTCCTATCCTCGTAAAACTATATATCGTGACTATTAAATTATGATATTGTATGGGTTTGCTTTGGAAAAAATCTACGTTCCTAAATTTAGCATTTGTTGCATTTAATTGCTTTGTTTAATTTATTTCTATTTGCTGACATCGCGGGGCCGTGCCAAACAACGGAACGCGCCCTTTTGCTTTGCCAGCTAATCGATGCAAAGATAAGTAAAATTTCCGGTAGATGTCACCACCTGTCTCCGTGTTCATCAATTGAACTTTATTAACTGCTTTCGCTGGTATTCACCAAATACGAACGATAGTACTGTTTCAATCAACTATATGCGACTTCAATGTCGTCATCTGATTCTAACAACAAACAATAGCATGGCTTGTCTTGTTTATTCCTACTTTTACTTGTCGAATTTTTGTTTTGTATTGCTATTTATGGGTTTATTGTTTTTTTATTTAAGTAGCGTTTTGTCAACGCTACAGACTCTAGCATTTTCCATTTTTCTTTATGGTGCCGAGAGGAGCAGACCGCAACCGAATCGATGCCTTTGAGATATGTTGCTAGAGAAAGATGAAGACGGTGACAACCTTAAGAAACTCAAAGTTCCTGGAAAAATATAACAGTAAGAGATCACTAGGCCGCAGCCCGATGCGTTGGTCTAAACCAGATCCGTAACACTCTTGATAGCTCTGTCTACGAAGCACTACATAGCCTAGAACAGCGGAAGATGGCGTATCATCCTAAGGAGAAGCATGATGGAAAGTTGAGGTCACGACCCTCAGACATGAGAAACATGACTTATTATTAGGGATATTATTATGTACTTCATGACTCATTGTATACAACTTCAAAATCGTTTTATCTACACGCATATCGTAAAACCTGATTATTAATTCTAAAATGGTGACATAATGACATACCTACTTTATTCACGCGAGTCACCAATAAGAAAAAAAATAGCATTGTTTTCTTAACAAAATAATGCAACCTTTTTTTTTCATAATTGTATTGATTGACCCGACCAATTTTTTAATAAAAATAATGTGGCCGTTTATTATCTATGGCGTCGCGTGCTAGAAGCGCATGCGCGCACATTAGCGGTGGACTGCCGGATTTAGGCGCCATAATGTATTTTACATTATTAATTTATTATTTACTGTGGTTTTTGTTGGTCAAAACTCTAATCTGAGAAAAAAAAATGACAGCAGTGTTATTGAGGAGATTTTTACTCCACCTGACAGCACGGGTTTCCATGATGTTAGTCGGAGCAACGAAAATGAGGAACGATCTTTTTACCAGCAAAATCAAGAAAATATTACGACACATGATTGTTTTAATTAAAAGTAGGTAGGCACCATCGTATTGCATGAGTGTAGACAATTACTATAAAATGCACCTGTCCAAAGTGCCTTCCTATTTAGAACGGACACTAACATGGTTGTAACTGTTGTGTTCCAGACACTGTCTCACGATAATCCGGATCCACCCGACGCCGGTGCTGACGTTCCACAAGCTGGGGTTCCTCGGCTCGCGCGGGCTGGCGCAGTGTCCGTTCTCGGCGCGCCTGATGGACTCCATGTTCTTCAACGGGCTGGTGGCGGAGCGCGGGCCACCCTGGAGGGCCACCGACATCTGGGACGAGCTCGTGCAGTAAGTTAAGAGGAGGGCGGATTCTCAAACTATTTGATTTTAGGACTAGTCCATCTCTCCTAGTTTTTTTAATTTACTGACCAAAATGTAAGGTACGTTTAAATATGAGACTTTATAAAATATATAAAAAAGAAGTTGACAAATACTTATTTTTTTTTACTTAATATATAATATGCATTTTTATAATTACTTGATATTTTAAACAATAAAGTCTATAAATCTTTGACCTCCACCCTAGGATACCCAGTCCCGTGAAGGACAAAATCAGTTGAAGGAGTCACAACGGTTCAGTGACTCCTTCAACAGTGTTCTAATAAAATGTAATAATAATAATAACAAAGAAACCATGTCAATTAGAAGTACATATAATTACTTACAAAACAGAAAAAAAAACAAAATAAGTTTTAAAGCTGTATTGTACAAGGTTTTCTAGCAACTGGGTTAGCCAGACTCGTAACAGTGGTTTGTTTGTATGTAGGTATCCCGGTGGCACGTATGCTGAGATGATGTATACCATGAAATGTAGCCATTTTGGTTAAGAATTCCTTTTAGGAAATAGAGACAACTTTAATGATGTCGATAAAGTTTATTACTAAGAAAATAAACAATAAAAAAATATTGTTAATGTATACATTTTTTGGTTGAATGTACCGTTTAAAAAACTCTTAAGCAATGAGGTTTTTAATATCCTCATGTTTCATAAGACCTATCTAACTATAACAGAAAAAGTAGCCACCGTTAAAGCCCCAACCCGAGTGCCAATTATACACGGTGAAATTAAATTCGATATTTTCTTGAATGCATGTATTCAGTCTATTATTGAGAATAGTTCCATAGCAAAAACAAAAAAATAACTGACCAGAAAATAATTATCCTTATGCTATTTCACTATATAAGCTACACGGCCGCGGCGCGGGTGCTCCGCCAGGCGCTTGTGGTCTCGCGATCGCTCGCTGACCGGTTATTGTTGCTATACAAGCTACACGGCCGGGGCGCGGGTGCTCCGCCAGGCGCTTGTGGTCTCGCGATCGCTCGCTGACCGGTTATTGTTGCTATACAAGCTACACGGCCGCGGCGCGGGTGCTCCGCCAGGCGCTTGTGGTCTCGCGATCGCTCGCTGACCGGTTATTGTTGCTATACAAGCTACACGGCCGAGGCGCGGGTGCTCCGCCAGGCGCTTGTGGTCTCGCGATCGCTCGCTGACCGGTTATTGTTGCTATACAAGCTACACGGCCGCGGCGCGGGTGCTCCTACAGGCGCTTGTGGTCTCGCGATCGCTCGCTGACCGGTTATTGTTGCTCGTTGGTGTATTTGTATCTGTTTCTCATGTCACAGGGATGACATGAGAAACAAATACAAATACACCAACAATTGAATTTTGACTAATTTAATAATGCCTAGTTTTATGTTTTATTAGTGACCCGCCCCGGCTTCGCACGGGTAGCGCTCACACCGCGGCATTTTTCTTACTTTTTACACGACTGCCCAAAAAAAGGAGTGTATTGTTGTTAGCATTCATGTATGTATGTATGTGAGTTTCTTTATTCCACTATAACCTTTAAATGCCTGAACAGATTTAGACGTGTCGTTGGTTACATCCTCCCGAGTAACATAGGCTATTTTTTTTTGAAAACATTCAATGTGACGGCAGTATGGCACCATTTTCAAATTCGAAATAAAATACTTTGAAATGTACAATATGGGTATCAAATTGAAGGCTTGATAAGCAAATTCCAACAGTATATAATTTATAGGCAACATTTCATTTTTGGCAGGGCAGGCGTGTTTTTTTAGCGTTTAAGCTAGTTATAGCATTTTTATACCCGTCGTAACTTTTAAAAAAGGAAAACTAAAATAAATAATTTAAAATCTTTGGCAGCAACGCAACGCCAATAAGCTTAAATCACACTTACTATGAGGAACGCTTGTGTTACATTTAGACAGACTTGTTATTTTTCGTTTCCAGGACAACGTCATTCCGTTCCGTTTTTATAGGCATTTTTTTGATATCTAGGGTTACATTGTTGTAATTTAGTAGAAATCTCCATGTTTTTGAAAAATAAAATACAGCCCATGTTACTCGATGATAATGTAGCTTTCTATAGGTGAAAGAATTTTTAAAATCGGTTTGGTATTTTCAGAGTTTATCCATTACAAACAAACAAACAAACAATCAAATCTTTCCTTTTTATAATATTAGTGTAGATTTACTTTTCATATTTAGTGCTACAGATACATTTTAGAAAAAATATTTAATTCAATTTCACCGTGTATATAGAATGACTACCAAAAAGCACGTCCCGTTTCAGGAACCTGCCGGAACAGCAGCGGCTGGAGTCCCTGAACCCTGAGCTGGAGCTGCAGCACATCCAAGAGCTGGCCATGCAGCTGCACCTCAACGAGAACCCCAACCCTCAGGTACTCAGCATTGAGGTACTCTCCCCCCCGTTACTATGCGAGTGCGCTTTCCGCTGACACACTGCAGAGCTATTAGGCTGACTGAACAAATTAACTAATGGCCCTGTGAGCTGTAGACCTCGCGCGTACAAACTTTTTTGCAATCTAGCGGTGCACAGTAGCGCCATCACCTTATTGTAAAACTAACATTAATTACCAAGGTGCTCCATCAATCCCTACCTAGTAGGTAAAGGGCCTAAAAGTGAGAAATTTACTGCATTTTGAGGAGCTATTCTGCTCATCACGCCGAAGAACCTCATCAGATGTTCACCGAATTGTTATGAAAGTAACTTAAAGTTACTACTACCTTTCAAATAAAAAAAGAACCATCGAAATCGGATTTAATAAGGCGGAGATATTCAGTAGAACCCTTTTTTACCCTTTTTTGGGAGAATTTCCTGTAATATATAATTTTATAGACTCAGATCAGTGGCGTGCATTAGGAGAGGCCTTCGTCCAACCGTGGACAAGTATAGGCTAATAACGATGAGATTGAAGTAAAAATGAAATGGCAAAAGATCTTCAAAACGTTTGTAATACATACAAATAAAGTAACAATGGTAAGTTCTGATAGAGATAAATAAACGGAAATATTACTTGGTAGAACTTTATTCACGACCCGGCAAAGTTTGCGTCTTTTGGAGCCAAATCAACTGTCAAATTTCGCTGATGTCATCATAGAGTTGCGCCGCCGCGCGCTGCTATAGATCACCGCTTCACGGCAAATTCTAACTCAGTTTTTTTATTGTAAATAATCAACATAAAAAAATTGGCAGAAAATGCCAATTTTTTTATGTAATGTAATAGCATTAGGTAATTTTTCTGTACACTGTTTTGTGCATAAAGTATTAAATAAATAAATAACATAGTTATAGCACTATTACAAGTCAAAATCTTAAATGTCTCCTGAATAAGCAGTTTCTTAAAATTATAAATAGACTAAATCAATATATTAGGTAAACTATACTTAGAGTTTGAAAAAAATAGCCTTTCATGTGCCGACTCAGAGTTGAATCACACACAGGAAAATAAATGCACTATTCACTCTACCGGTGCTTCGAAATAATTGATATTGTAACGAGCTGGGGTTCGGATAAAATTTATTTATGCCAATTAGACCCACTTAAAGAAATTAGACTAATAAATAACACTTAATCACCTTTTAACTCAACTGTACACACTAATTAATTATGACTGAATTCACTATACCACTGAATATTCATTACATAGATTATAGAATAGACCATCGAAAAGCATGAGCGTAGCGAGAGCGAACATTTTGAAATATTTTTATCAGTGTAAAAAATAAATATGAATACAAATGCATCTAAAAACAAACTCCGATTGACATAGGCCCGGGGCGGGGGAGGGAGGGCTTTGACTGGATCCGCGCTTGCTTAAATGATATTGCAGAAGCTTTACGATTATGTGTGTGTATCATTTTTAGTGAATAAGCTTGTAGTGATGAATCGAGTCGGGTTAACATACATCTCGAGTTTCGCTGTTGTTTGTACGCACGCGCGGTGTTTTTTATTGTTTTTTGGGCCCCTGAAAACAAACCCTGAGACCTTCTTACTTTGCCTAATGGTTAATCTGGACCTGACGATACTCTTGCGTTACAAGTTACAAGACACCCACAAAATCTAGAATATTTGAACAAGTCATCAATAAATCGCCAATCATACGCATAAAGCAAGCTGCTGTTAATTTGATAAAAATAATCTCTAAATAGTATAAAACAAAGTCGTTTTCCGCGTCTTTCTGGTCTGACTATCTGTAACTCCTAAACCAAGCAACGAATTTTGATGCGGTATTCGCCATCAGTTAGAAAAATTTTCTCGAAAGGTTTATGTATATAACTATCTGATGCCTGCGGTTTCACACGCGTGGTCATTTTCATATATAGCCTATGACGTAAATAACATGGCTTTCTATTGGTAAAAGAATTTTCAAAATCGGTTCAGTAGATCCAGAGATTACCCCCTACAACCTCACAAACTTTACTTCTATAATATTAGTATAGTATAGAAAAAATCTAATTAAGTTTTCATGTAAGTAGAAAAAATAATAATTTTGCAACCATGTCGCCGAAAAATAAATTTACATGGCTAACGTAAGGGATACATAAACTGAGCGAAACGAGAACAGGATACCTGACGGCAGCGTAGGAGGGATGTGGCGAGCGAAGCGAGCCGCTGACCCCCGAAGCGGATCGAGTGGAGGTCGATTGTGCGAGAACTTCACATATTCCCCTTCTTTATTTAGTATACTACACCCGTACGAAGCCGGGCCAACTAAAAAATAAAAAAAAATATACTTCTTATCTTAGTGTACAGTAAAAAACTAAACGTGATGGTAAATTTTAAAACCGGCTATCTTATTAAAATGCGTTTGTTTATCTGGTGCTAATCCTGCATGTCGATTCACGTCACGCTTACCATAAACATGTATTGCCATCGGAACTGAACCAACATGTACAATTCAACTGATGCGTAGGATAAGAGGAAGTGGGTCTTATCCAGCTTGCAAGATTTGCCCTAAACAAACATACAAACATACAGTAGTCCCAGCGGAAGTATGTGTCTCGGAAGTTGTCTGCTAGTCGCTGCGCAAACTGCTATTTTTCAGGTGCAGTCCCAATGTTGAAGGTGAAGACAGCATTGTATAACTGCCTCGCTCACTCGCTTACGTTTTTCGCATTTTATATCTCGCTCTTACATTATGCTGTTTTATCCCCACAGCAGTACCTGTGCAATCGTTCACAGAGCCTAACTTCACAAACATATAGATTGGCTGCGACTACTGTACATACATACATACATGCATGCAAACATTGCAAGTTAAATAAAAGCTTTTAAAATAGTTGCTTGTTGTTTGATCCTTGTAAGTGTTGTGTAGCTTTTGGTTGCAGAAACTTGACGTTTTAGCTTATACATATGATGGAGTCACATTGTATAAAGGGACTCCCGTATATTTAACTTCGCTATGTACAACAGTTTTCTAAAGCTCGTAGAATAGCTAAGTGATGCTATTATTTATTATTTTTCGTGGTGGATACTACAAAGCGTTTATCTATCTAGTATCTATCTATTAGTTTAAGACTTCGATCAAATAAACAAATAAGGATAAAGTATAATACTTACTATTATTCAAATGCGATCACGCGACTATTTGTGGTGTGTGTCGCGTGGTACAAACCGTTCGTCACAGTTCGTCATCAAAAGATCGCAAGCAATATTCTGCCATCCTTTTCCCACACGCATTAACCCGTATCGCTTGACTGTTCGCTCCACGCAAATATTGACGTGTGTCAGGAACAACGTCGTACACAAGCGTGTGTTTCAGCGCTCTTTTGTTCCATTAGTTATGTGTGCTGCCCCGGCTCAAAACTATGGATAGCAAATTTTTACTTTTTACGATGATTAAGTTTGGTTACCTATTTACCAATTATGTTTTTTATTGCAGATACTTTAAGAATATCTCGGTATAGTATGAACAGTTTGTTTTGTAAAAATCCGATTCATGAAAATGTAGAGACCAAAAAAAGGAACGTATTGATGATCTCCGTAAAAAGTAAAATTTTGATCCACTGTTCTCGCCTCTCTGCAGATCGAAAAATCTATAGGAAAATAAATTAACAATGAAAACTTTATTCCACTACCTACTTTGTAGGTACCTAGGAATGAGGTTTTCAGGTCGCAATGAGATGATCGAAGAACAAAAACTGTAATAAAAATCTATATACATAATATACAACTTATATCATTGTTTAGAAGTTGTTGCAAATCAAATTGCCGCCTAAATTTTAAAAATAATAAATCCCCGTACTGGAATTTAACAAACAAAATACACAGGCGTGGAGAAAGGACTATACGGCTATACTCTATTATTTTAAAAGACGTATTCTGAGAAACTTGCTTTTAAAGTTGTTAACGTAATATTTATACAAAGAATATCAGATCCGTCTAGATATTCTGGCTCGACAGATCTCTGGATATGCGGATGAGGCTGAAGGCCAAGCTTCGACCTCTTCGAGTCCCCAGGCCAAACAGGGTCATCTGCGAGGCTGCAGGCCAAGCTGGAACCCTTGCGAGGCCGTCGGCTGTGCTTCATTCCTTGTTAGCCCGTAGGTCAACTTCCGACCCCTTTGAAGCCAAAGGCTGAGATTTGTGTAGGGACAAATCCGAAATCAAAAAGGAAACGGATCTAGCTGAAATAATTAGGTATTCAGTGTCTAGTCTAGCCTTACGGAAAGATGGGCCGCGCACCACGCATCTATTCTCTACATATGTACATCGGTGATATCCATGTTGCAGCCGTTCCAACAACGCATCTTGCGGCCGCCCGAGGGCGCGTCGTCGCGGATCCACCAGCCACCGTTGCCGGCGCTGGATGCAGCGCGCGTTGCAGACCTGATCGCCGTGCTCACTGCCAGGGCCAACACTAACCCCAAGTGAGTACATATTTACAGAGTGACATATCTTATCACCATCGTCAGCCGCCATCTGTTCACTGCTGCACGTAGGTTTGCATGCTCACACCACTGAGCCCGATCTTCGGCTCTCCTCATTCTGTTGCCGCCGGGTGCTTTTCGCAAGTCGTCACTGCTGGTGGCTTAAAGCAAGGCTTCGGGATAGTTGTACCCATTTCCTGACGACAAGGTAGCGCCGATGGTAATGGTATTTCTTAAAACTATCAAATATGGATAGCCTAAAAATCATCATTTGCCTCCTTTTGTAACTGAGGTCGAAATTGAACGTAATGTTACGAGCTGGGGTTCGTATAAAGTTTATGTATGTCGCTAAAATTTAACCAAAAATTTACACATAATCAAAAAAAAAACAAAAAATAACTACAAAATAACATTAAATCACTTTTGAACTTGACATACTCACTCACCATTGAACTCAACTGTAGCATCGTATATTCGCTTCGTATCACATCGATCGCACTCGGATCTTAACCGAAATTAGACTGACTCGCTCAGCCGACGCCTGCCGTATTTATAACCCCAAGTCGCCGAATGCACACGTCCCGCGCTTTCTGGAAAGCTCCCGTAGGCACCCGCATATTGCGTCATCTAGCCCCCGCTTCCAGAACGTTATGGCACCAACTGGATACGTCCAGAACCATCCACCACGTCCCAGTACCATCTAATTAGTAGCTGCTGGGACATTCTAGAACCTTCCAGAGACCTACTGTTTTTCTAAAATTTGACTGGCGTAACAATGTCATTGTATTTCATGCATTTTTTTTCATAACTCGAAGTTATGAGACTGGGATGGCGGACAGGCAGACGAATTGGATGGTATTATAAGGGTTTCATGTTGTACTACGGAACCCCAATTAAAACAAATTTTACATTTTGGAACTAAGCTAACTATTTAAAAAATATAATTATTTGCAAATAAGTTAAATTACAAATTCAAATATCTTTATTTTTTGCATTTGCAATTATATTTTGTGCATCGTATTTAATTGCATCTGTATTTTTGTGTACAAGACAGTGTCCATTTGAGGTTCCATTTGTAGCTATTCCATTTTTGTTTATTCCATTTGTGTCGGCTAGATTTATTGCTGTTCCATTTTTGACCGGTCCTCGTTTACTATGTTCAGATTTACGTTTGATATAGTTCGCATAGAAGAACCTCCCAAACAGGTTTATGAAGATAAATGCATTAAGTGACATCAAGAAGCTAAGGATTTTGGGGTACGAGCAGTCATTTATCACTGCGTTTCCGGTGTGGATTAGTACTATGACAAACTGGACCTGTAACATACAAAAAAAAGTAAATATTAGTCGACGGCTTCTTCTTTTATTAGCTTACAATAGTTACAAAAACAAAATAATTTTTCAAATAAAAAAACTACTTCATGTTCTTTTGTGAACAAACACTCAAAAGGAACAATATCACATTTTCTAAATAAAAATGTAATTTCAATATAAAAATACAACATAATATAAGTGTGTGTGTGTGTCTTTACGTTAACGAAACGATAAATACAAAGTGAATCTTTATATTTCTTTCTCAATAATTTTCAACCTTTTTACACTTCTTACATAAACAAAACCATAGACTTAAAATACATATACTATTTGGTCGTGCACAATAAGAAAGAGTTTTTTGATGTGGGTGCCAAACCAAGACCAATTTTTGATATAGTTGAGCGTATTTAAATAATCTATTAAAGTAATATACAAATTCTTTATCATTTGCTAGATTGCTGTATTCTTGTCAATCGACTTGTTGAAGTGTGAAAGTCAAAATTCGATCGTGTGACTGCAGTCTCTTGTTCAGACTCATCTGCGTGTCGTGTTTTGTATGAGTGTGCGTAGATAGGTAGATATATTGTAGGGAAGTATTATTTGTTGTAAATATGTTAGATTTAAATGATGGTTTTGCACCGACTTAAAAAAACTCTTTCTTATATAATATGTTGTATTTTTATATTGATATTACATTTTAAATTATGAAAAAGTGAGATTGTTCTAGTTCAATTGTATTTTTTTTTCATTTTGGTGTTTGTTTATAAAATAACATTTGATAGTATTTTTTTTTTTAGAAAAAGGAATTATTGCCAACATGATAATAATCATTACAGTATGGCCATTGGACCATCATGTTATTAGTCACATTTAGGATGGTATATACGGTAAACGGACTAACAATTAAGATGAATTGTCATAACAAATATTATAATAACAAATGTTCTCCATAAAAAGATCTTTCATTTGATACATAATTATTGTTATTGGAAGAGTGGGGCAAATCTGTCCATTTTCCTTTGATTGATAATTTTAATTATCGATCTATCTCACTTTTGTGAGCCTTTTCTAAACTACTTGGAAAGTTTGTAAACAAACGCCTCTTTAGCTATCTCTAATCACACAATTTGATTTCTTCCAAACAGTATGGTTTTCGAAAGGTAAAAGCACGGAAGATGCTGTCACAATGCTTACTACTGCAGTATCATCATATCTTGATGACATTAATCAATGCTGTGTTGGGATCTTTTTGGATTTGGCAAAAACTTTTGACATTGTCTCCGTTCCTCTTATTTCAAATAAACTTGAGAGTATGAGTATTTGGGGAATAGCCTTAGACTGGTTTAAAAGTTACTTAACGGACCGAAGACAGTGTGTGAAGATTGGTCAGTCTATAAGTAGCTTACAATACATTCGTTTTGGAGTCCCGCAGGGAAGTATACTTGGGCCTACATTATTTCTTCTATATATAAATGATATTCATAACGTGCCTATTCAAAATGCATAAATTGTATATTACGCTGATGACACTTATTTATGTTTTCACGGACCTACATAGCTAACGGTTCACTCTTCTGCTGAGCGTAGTATCTCAATGATTGGAACATAATCTTTTAACGCTTGACACGAGTACAAAAAAATATGTTACTGTGTTTTCTTAAAAACTCAACGCCCGTCACAGACATAAACATTAAAATAAACAAACAAGCATGCGTTATGGACTCGGACTAACTAATCGGGAAGTGCTCGAAATTTGAGTTGCAAGATTCCACCCGGAACGACAGACAGACAAATAAGAAAGTGACTTAATAAAGATGTGGTAAAAAATAAATCTTTTCTTCATAATATTAGTGTAGATCATGTCTATAATGAGTATTTGGACTAAAGAGTATATAATATAATATAATATGATATAATATATACTCGATAATCTGAATCAAGACTCGAGGAAGAAATACTCACCAATTGCAGGACAGTGACGTGTTTTTTCCACCAGATGTACTTCTGGTACTCAGGCCCGAGTCCTGCGATCAGGTAGTACGTGTACATTACGATGTGTACGAAAGAGTTGAGCGTCCCAAAAACACAGCCCTGCCCTCCTGAAACCACAGACTTCTTCTTGATACCGATATAAATTTTGTAAAATGTACTTGCTTGTCGTATGAGGTAGTGCTGGCCTCTGGTGTCAGAGTTCGTCAGGGCTCCCGAGGGCTTCTGACATGGCAAGCATGGAGCAATAGAAAACCGCACATAATTTATAAAAGTCATTGGTGCGGAGCCCAATATCGTTAACCCATCGCTCTCGTAAAATGTGCTGTACGTAACACTATTAAAGCTCATATTTCAATACTTCATTTTGATTCGAGTTGGTGTCGAGTCGAAAATATTATTACTAGCTGCGACCCACGTGGATTATGATGATGGATGATGCTGATGAAGATGATGAAAAGTAGCCTAAGTGCTAGGATATAAGCTATCCTGGTTCCAAATTTCATCTAAATACGTATGGAGTTCTGCATCGCGCATACAATTCTCCGCTCGATAAGAGAGTATTCATTTTTAAAACTGTAAGCTCTGATTGGCCTGTTTACGACAGTGGCTACACTTCTCTGATTTATATTATTAGTGTGATGTGCGACTGCCCTTATGCTACGAGTAAGTACCTGGGAAATACTTTGCGCCTATCCACATAGTGAACGCCATCATGGAGTGGTGATAGACGTGCAAGAACGAAATCTGGTTGTTCTTCTTTCGCAGCACAAAGAATATGGTATCCAGGAACTCTACCACCTTCATGAAGAAATAACACCATGTTGCGTTGGCTATCTGGAAAATTGGTTTTCAACATAAGCATATATTATTATATTCTCACTGGTGTTAGTCAGCTTTCACTGAGAAATGTAGAAAGATATAAAGAAAGAGAAGAACACAGAAGGATAGAGAAGAAACAAAGTAAGAGAGAAGAAATAGAAATAGTTGGAATATACTAGCAACAAAAAATATATGACAATAAACTTTTTATTGACAGTTGACATCAAATAAAAAACAGAAATAAACATTGGAGAATCTTAAACAAAGTACAATAAATTGACCTTTGGTGGGACATAAATTACGATATTAAATAAACTAGTAGTTCTGCGAACAGTAAAGCTCGCGAACACAAACTTTTTTGCAACAATCTAGCGGTGCACAGTAGGCGCCATCTAGTGATCTTATTGTAAAACTAAAATTAATAACCAAGGTTCAAATCTCTACCTAGTAGGTAAGGGCTGATTCCAATGGTAGAAACCTAAAAGTTAGCAATTTACTGCATTTTGAGTAGCTGTTATGCTAATCACGCCGAAGATCCTCATCAGATCTTCATCAAATTTTTATAAGACAACATAAAAAAATAAAAAAAATTGTTTTAAATTTACTGTCTTACAAATAAAAAAACCCATCAAAAGCGGATCTAATAAAGGCGGAGATATTTATTAGAGGAAGGACCACCCAATCAAAAAAAAAACAGATAAATAAAAAAAAAAAAACGTTAAATCTGTTGTATACCAAGTTTCGTCCAGATCGGTTGTAAAATACGACCTGTAAAGGAGTACCAACAAACTGACAGATGAAAGCAATTTGATTGTACTTGGAGCAGAGACTGGAGCTCGCTTCTCTCGCTCAATCAAAAACCGTGGTGCAAAACTATAAAATAAAATACCTCGAATAAAACAAATATATCTTTACCTACCTGCATATTCCCCTCATTTATTTTTAGGGAACAATGTTGCGGATTCATGTAGCGCAACTCAAAAGCGTAGAATGTTGTTTAAAATCAAGCTACTCGGGTAGCTTAAAACCTAAGTAGGTTCCTGCGGTAGTGGAGGGATAAGGCCCCCGCACTTCTCCACTACCGAATTACCCCTTCAACACCGCTCCACTACCCCAGGAAACTAGACAGTTATGCTCTACGCCTTTAAGTAGAATAAAATTTGAGCTTAAACAAGACACATCTATAAAATTTGATTATTCTGCTGAGCACCTTTGGTTTTCGGACTTGCATTTACATTTGATTGGCAGTGGCGACCATGTAATAGAAAAATCCCCCCTGTAAATCTTACCTGTAATGCTCTAGGGTTGTCTGAGTAATCTACGGGTTCGCAGTCGAAGCTGTAATCCTTTGACCACATGTATTGCACTCCCTGAAAAATACATTCTGTCAAGTTCCTACTGGACATTAAATTACTGACTAGGATGGCGCAGTGACCCAAAATGAGCCTTGGCTTCTGACAATAAGAGCCGTCATCATGATCAATATAAACATTATAACAGCATGCCATTGACTACTTCCTCGAAATTGTTCAGGAGTATATCTCTGACAAGTTGTTTAACCACGTAAGAGCAATTTTGAGAAGGAAGCCAACAGGAGGATTCAGCTTGGCTGCGCATCTTTTGGAAATTTGCGTCAAGTCTTCTCGTTCGCCACAATGCCTGAAGTGAAAAGTCTTCAACCAGTGCGTCCTACCCGTAATGACATACGGAGCCGAAACGTGGACTCGCTTAAGCTCGCTCGGCGAGCTATGGAACGAGCTATGCTGGGAGTTTCTCTGAGAGATCGAATCTGAAAGGTGGTGATCTGGCAGAGAACTAAGGTAATTGATATAGCTAAGAGAATAAGAAAGCTGAAGTGGTATTTGGGCATACCATCCTTCAGCTATTCTTGGCCTCAGTAAATAGGAAATAACTTTAAATATCACACTGGCTTAGTGCAGATTAATTAGTAAAGATATCCTTATATTAAATCATCATAGATATAAAAAACTTCATAAAATTCAGTTCAGCCGTTCGGGCGTAAATGTCATACGAACGGACATCATTTATTTATTCATCATCATCATCATGCAGCCTTTAGAAGTCCACTGCTGAACATAGGCCTCCCCCAAAGAGCGCCATGACGAGCGATCCTGTGCCACCTCCATCCACCGACTTCCTGCGCTGGCTACAATGTTGCAGTCCATCGTGTGGGGGGTCTCCCCACACTTTGCTTGCTTGTTCGTGGTCGCCATTCGAGAACCTTTACTCCCCAGCGGTTGTCGGTTCTGCGAACTATATGGCCTGCCCATTGCCACTTCAACTTGCAAACTCTGAGAGCCATGTCGGTAACCTTCGTTCTTCTACGGATTTCCTCATTTCTGATTCTATCACGTAGTGAAACACCGAGCATAGCTCTCTCCATTGCATGCTGCGCAACTCTGAGCTTTTGAATGAGACCAATAGTTAGCGACCACGTCTCAGTGCCGTATGTCATCAGTGGCAACACGCACTGATTATAAACTTTCGTCTTGAGGCTCTGCGGTATCTGCGACGAGAAGATATGGCGTAATTTCCCGAACGCTGCCCATCCGAGTTGGATTCGTCGGTTGACCTCTTTGTCGAAGTTGGATCTACACAGTTGGATCGTCTGACCCAAGTAGACATAGTGATCAACAGCTTCGATAATATCGTTCCCAACATAAACCGGCATGGGTACGACATGGGCATTTGACATGATGTTCGTCTTGCCCATGTTCATTTTAAGACCCACCTGTTGGGAAACAATATTGAGGTCACTGAGATTTGTGCTTAGGTCTTCCAGGGTTTCAGTCATGATGACTATATCATCAGCAAATCGAAGGTGAGTGATGTATTCGCCATTGATGTTAACACCAAATCCGTTCCAGCTTCCGCTTATTTATCCGCTTTATTTATTAGTAGGAATTAATGGAAAAAATGAGAAAACTGAATGTATTGTTTGTTAATGAACATCGATCACACATAATTAAACATTCTCAGTTGCTATAATGGCCGAGTAAGCGGCGAAATGACTTGCATGAGAATACTTCTTATTTACTAGGTTTCGCCCGCGACTTCGTACTCGTGAACTCTCAAAAAACCTAGAAATTATTTCTGGGATAATATAAGAAAAAACACACTAATATTATAAAAGCAAAAGTTCGTATGTATGTTTGTTACTCCATCACGCTCAAACGGCTGAACAGATTTTGATGAAATTTGGAATGGAGATAGCTTATATCCTGGAAAGAGACATATGATACTTTTCATCATCATCACCATCAACATCACTTACGCAGGTGTAAATGTTAAAGTGACATATGGCAAAGTGACAGGTGTCAAAGTGACGGTTGTCAGCAGGTGAAACCGCGGGGCGCAGCTAGTAATTATATAAATAATATATTATTGTTTTTTGGATGCGCTGTGTTTCTGGCGTCATGAAATGCGTCATTGTGCCTTTTTACACGACTGCCCTAAAAAAAGGAGTGTATTGTTTTTTAGGAACTCCTATCAGCCAACGTTCATAACTTCGACTTCATCAGTCGAAGAAATCCACTGCAATGATGACTTTTTGTCAGTGTTATAATTGTTGCTCTAACTGTATTATACCGTGAAGGCAAGAAATTGTGAAATAACGTAAAATTAAATATATTTGTTTTAAACATTGATATTCAACTATGCAACTAGTTGTTTCTTAGCTATTATGAAACATACCTCTTCTAGGTTGAACCCGCAGCCAAGCGCCGAAATCCCCATCAAAATCCGTCCATTAGTTTCTGAGTATATCGAGCACTAATCTAAGACCATATGTCCAGCTACCTTTAATTCATCATCAGCCTATACTTGTCCACTGCTGGAAGTAGGCCTCTCCTAATACAAGCCACAGAGCTCGATTTTCAGCTTCCAGTTTCAGCCAGCAGCTTTTCGCAGGACGTCACTCCAGCTGGCTATAGGGCTCCTACTCTACGTTTGCCAGCGTGGTCTCCACTCGAGAACTCGTCTACCCCAACGGTTGTCGGTTCTTCGGGAAATGTGACCAGCCCTCTGCCACTTCAGCTTGCTTTTCCTCAGAGCTATGTCGCTTACTTTGGTACTCTGTCAGATCACTTCATTTGGAATCTTGTGTTGTCTTGTCTTTTTACCCGACTACGACGAAGTAAGGGAAGGATAATGAGTATGACAGTCTATGATATCTTCGATCACAGAAAAAATACGAAGGTATATATGTGGATGTTCCACCATACCGTCCGCCCCTATTGGTCCGATTTTAAAAAGCGAGGTATCAACCGATTAGTCTTCATGTATATACAGTGTCATAGGCTAGTTTTTACCCGACTACGGCGAACCAAAGAAAGAGTTGTGTGTTCAAACTAAAACTTGGTCCGTTTTTGACGAGCGAGGTATCAATCGATTCGTTTTCATCGCATGAGTGTCATATGCTATTTTTTAGCCGACCGTAGTCGAGTTTTAGTTTTAGAACTTGTCTTGTTTTAATTGGTCGAACCAAATTATATGTCAGTTTTTTTTTTATTGATTTAAATAACAAAGGGGCAGAAATAATACGGCATTGTTTTCAAAAGAACAAATAGTATTGTTAAAAGTATGAATTGTGAATTCATAAATTATTTTATTTTATAGCTGTGCCCCCCCCTGGCTGGCTTTGTTTGCGAAATTTTTATAGGGTTTAGGATTTCTAGAAAATAACCTATGTGTTACTCCAGGACCGAAACTACCTATAAATTACTACAGGTATTACACCAAATTTCATCAAATTCGTTCAGCCTTCAAATAGTTTTTTATCGATTGCTTGGCTATTACTTATAGGTTTGAGATGCAGAGAACACCATAGATTCTAGTCAAATCCTGAGCTATCAATCAGTTTACTTTGCTTTATGTATGAGGTACTCTGGTAGTACACTGGGCTCTGGTGTCAAAGTTTTCAGGCCGATGCACGGAGCGATAGAAACACATAACTTAGAAAAGTAATTTGTGTGTAGCCGAGGACCGAACCCGGTATCGTGGGATTTTAACGCGCACTAGTAAACCCCTCTGCTAACATCGATCGCTCGAAACCCAACTGAATCTTTTGTTCCCTTGTAGGCATATTTGGGGGATGTATTGATTAGTTATTTAGAACTTAGTTCAACTGATAAGTTTAATATTTCAATGAGCTATTTGTCAGAACACTTATTATTTTATCATGTTTTTTCTTTGTTTTACCTAGAGTTTAATATTTCAATGAGCTATTTGTCAGAACACTTATTATTTTATCATGTTTTTTCTTTGTTTTACCTAGAGTTTAATATTTCAATGAGCTATTTGTCAGAACACTTATTATTTTATCATGTTTTTTCTTTGTTTTACCTAGAGTTTAATATTTCAATGAGCTATTTGTCAGAACACTTATTATTTTATCATGTTTTTTCCTTTGTTTTACCTAGAGTTTAATATTTCAATGAGCTATTTGTCAGAACACTTATTATTTTAACATGTTTTTTCTTTGTTTTATCTAGAGTTTAATATTGCAATGAGCTATTTGTCAGAACACTTATTACTTTATCATGTTTTTTCTTTGTTTTACCTAGAGTTTAATATTTCAATGAGCTATTTGTCAGAACACTTATTATTTTATCATGTTTTTTCATTGTTTTACCTAGAGTTTAATATTTCAATGAGCTATTTGTCAGAACACTTATTATTTTATCATGTTTTTTCTTTGTTTTCTGTAAATCACGTTTTTGTTTCATCATAAAAATGGTCCCTATAGATATTACAATCTAGCCTTGAATTAGGGTAATAAGTTTTTTATTTAAGACAAGGCTATATAAGGGATTTTCCATAAATATGCTGGGTCAACCACAAACCTGATAAATGTGAAACTTAACATATATGTTTTTAAGATCTTTATCTCTCCGTGATCAAGACGTGATTTACAGAATTTCATTCGATACATTATTTTATCAAAATAACGTTATTTTCAGTAATATTTAAATATTTTTACTCAACGGCTTAAGTTTTATCTCTAAAATAAATCTCACGGCAAGAAAATATAGTTTATTATCCACTGTCAAGACACAATTTACCTAACTAAATTATTAGCCTGCCAATAAAATAAATAAGATTACGTTTTGAGACTTACGTCATTTAAATCCGAGCTAAATTGTGTGTTCAAACAGCGCTCGCGATATTCAACCTTGTTACGCAGGCACTTCAGTGCTTGTTGCGGGTAGCGGTGGCAGAGTGTAGAGACGGAGGTAGTGTGGGAAAATGTATTAATGAAGCCTGGCCTTAAGAGTCCGGAAGAGGATGAAATTTCCTTACAAACTTAATACCAGAATCATTTGTAATTGGAGCATAATTCCCTAGATAATTCCACAGTATTATGATTTTATTCGGATAGTGTTTATCTAGGTTCCCAACAGTATTTTGTTGATTCCGAATAATATCATAACACTGTAGAACTATGCTCCAATTACAAATAAATTTTGGTATTACGTTTGTATGGAAAATTCATCCTCCGCCAAACTCTTAACATAATATTTTTTTTTTTATTATATGAATGCAAAAAAATAGTATTTCGTGGAACTTGCACCCTTCAACTTCTTTTCGTATATGACTTGGAACTTTCATTAAAAATGTATCAAAAGTCTTTTGGTGTTTAAGAAATAACTAGTTTAAAAGCTAAAAAAATACACCTGCCCTGCCAAAAATGATACTGTTGGAATGTGCTTATCAAGGCCTTCAATTTCATACCCATATTGTAAAACACGACGAAAAAATATTTTTTCGAATGGAGCCATACTGCCGCCATATCAAATGTTTTCAAAAAATATATAGCCTATGTTACTCGGGGGATATAAGGATTCTAACGATACCCCATAGGTCTGTTCAAGCATTTAAAATTTATGGTGGATAAATAAACTCACATACATACAAACATACATGAATGCTAAAAACAATACACTCCTGTTTTTGGGCAGTCGTGTAAAAAACACTGAATGTATTTATTAAAACTAAAGTTATATAAAATTTTAACGAACTAAACTATATCTCTGTTATATTTGTTTGTCGTATGAGGTAGTGCTGGCCTCTGGTGTCAGAGTTTGTCAGGCCGCCCGAGGGCCTCTGACATGGCTTAACGACTGCCAGTAATCAATAAAAGCCGTTAACTACAGCTCAATGTGACCTCCGAAGCACGGAGCGATGGAAAACTAAAACTATGTCCCTGAGACAATTATTTGAGAGTTGTCTTTGTCATACTCCTTACTTAAGTTATTAACTTACGTCCTAAGTTGCGATAAAATTCGTACTAAAATTTGATGTTTCAATGTTCATAACTTTCAAATAAATTATCTTTTTGCCGTTTCTATTATTTACAAACCTATAATGCGACACAAATTGATATTACGCTCAGTTTTAAACCTACAACATCAAATAGTGAAGTGATCACCCTCCGATGTTTGTATGAAGGAGTGACCGACAGTCGTAAACTCTCTGGGGGCAAAGGACAAAATATTAACAGAACGCAAAAATAATATTCACTAATTATCATTGTATGCATATATTTGCATCGACCTCATAATTTTGGTTACACAACACGTAACGAGTACTTGACAATATACCTACATGTTTACACTATAACAATGGCTTAAACAATGACCGCGCCCAAAAGTTAGTAAGTCATCATTTCGACTCTTTAAACAAATACATAAGTTCAAAAACTAAATCCAGAATACGACATACCTCATATCTTGAATGCAGACTTGTTATGAAGACGAATCGATTGATACCTCGCATCTCAAAATCGGACCTAGTTTTTTGTTTAAACACATAACCCCTCCTTTGCTTCACCGTACTTGGGTAAAAAAAATAGCATTTGACACTATATATGAAAACGAATCGATGGATACCTCGCTTGTCAAAATAGGACCAATAAGGCCGATGCTATGGTGGAACTTCCACATACATACATACATACATACATACATACATACATACATACATACATACATACATACATACATACATACATACATACATACATACGAGTACATAGACTGTTAAACTCATAACCATTTCCTTGCTTGTAGTCAGGTAAAAACGTCACACGCAATGTATTATGTATTCCTGTCCAAATGTTTCAAACAAATTGTTTACAGCTGAACCGAGTTTTTTTTAATTTGGTGCAGTGATAGTGTACACTGCAGATACTCTACTAATGCACTGTACACTTCACTACATAGCCAACTTTCCTCAAGATCAAAAACTACATGTGTCGGGTAGAGTTTGTTAGGCCCCGCAAATGGGCCTCTGACATGGATTAGCAACTGCTACCAATTGTTAGTAACAGGGACCTTCCGAAGCTTGAACCAATGGCAATTGTTAGCAACAGGTACTTTTCGAAGCACGGAGCAATGACAATTGTCAGCAAAAGGGATCTTCCGAAGCACGGAGAAATGGCAATTGATAGAAACAGGAATCTTCCGAAGCACGGAGCAATAATAAAATCGGCCCATAGCTTATTAAAAATAATGAGTGCAGGGTCAACGATGAAACCCGGTGACGTTGGATTGAAAGACCTCCAAAAAACCCCCCTATCTCTCATGCTTATCAGTTAATTCGTGACTTATACTTACCTCAGAAACTAGATAGGAGCTCATAAGCACTTGAAAGACGTTGTACACGAAGACTATATTCTTTAGCTCGTACGGTTTCCGGTGTTCCATGTACCTTGGGCCGAAGGAGGTGCAAAAATACAGGTAGAGGCATGTTAGGGTCACAATTGGAATTGGACTGGACACGAGAAAGTAGTGGTTTACTCTGGGATCTGAAATATAAACAAATAAGTATAATTTTAAAACATTTTAATGTAAAAAAAGTTTTTTTTTATCTACTCTCTCGTAAAATCCGGATTATGAACTCAAAAATTGTGGCATAATGACATACTTTACGCACGGCACGTCAGAAATAAAAAAAAAGAACCACTGTTTTTTTAACTAAATAGTTTTATAATATATATTTTTTTCCATAAAAACACCGGTTTGGTTCCGTACAACGAGGGTTTTTGAAAGAATAAATCATATAAATAAATTTTATTTATCTATGGCGGCGCTTGTCAGTCCGTATGCGCGCGAATTCGCTGTGGACTGGATTTTGGCGCCATAATTTATTTTTCATTTAATTTGCGCCTAACCAATTTAATGTGTTATATATTTGTTTTTGCTGATCAAAAGATTTATCCTGATTAAAACTCCTCCAGGAGTGTTAGTGTGGAGAATTTGACTCCACCTGACATCACGGAAACAGCAATGAACATGACGAACGAGCTATTTTTACTAGCAAATTCCAGTTTTTTTTTTCATGAATAGTAACTTAAGTTCCTATTGCATGAGTGTAGATAAAGTAGTGTATGACACACATAACTAGGTATTAAAACACTCGAGTGATAAAATAAAAACTCGCCTACGGCTCGTTTTTTAAACTCACTCTCGTATTTTAATAACCCTCATTATGCAACCGTTTCTTATACTACTATAATGTATGTATTTTTACTATTATTGTCATTCGAAATGAAAAATGATAACAGAAACCTAAAGATGATTTTCAAATACCTATTCAATGATACCCCACTTAACATAGTTTTTTCGACATTCATTTTTTCTTTTCAACCGACTTCAAGAGGAGGTTCTCAATTTGACCGGTTTTTTTTTACAATATATTTCTTCAGAAATATTATGAAGAGAAAATATTGTATGTTCGTTTGTAATGGATAAACTTAAAAAGTAATAAACCGATATTAAAAATTATTTCTCTTATAAAGCTACATTTTAGCGAGTAACACAGTAAAACAGTGTTTTATTTATCAAAATATTAGAGATATCGAAACGAATCGAAAATTGCAATAATGTAACCAAAGGCATAGATCAATCATAGAAGGAATCTATGCCCAAGTTAACAAATATTTGCAAAAATGACGTAAACGCAATAACATGTTGCCGTGGAAAAGAAATAATAACAAGTCTATCAAGTACGTGTATAATAGTGCAGCTGTCTATGATCAAAAAGCACCACGATCGTTGCTGCCAAAGATTTTGAATTACACTTACTGGTGTTTTTTTATATGTTACGTCGGCTATAAAAATGCTGAAAGTAAGAAAAATGCCCAGGTGTGAGCGCTACCCGCGCGAAGCCGGGGCGAGTCACTAGAATTGAATATTTGCTTACCTGCTAGATCCGTAAATATATAGTTGTATGTATTAATATATTTATTTAAAAATGAAGTCATTATTCCACTTTCAAAACCTTAATATATTCACTTATATTTTTAAATCTTATATTTTCACAACACTTTTTTACTGATATCAAATTAAATAAACCAAGTCCAGTTCCTTCAACGGAGACGTTGTTTTGTAAGATATACATAAATCGCACTGAATTACTAATGCGTAAATCAACGAGGTAATTTAAACTGAGTGAATTTATAATATCGGTTAATAAATAAAATTAAAATAAATTTAGTTGAACGAACATCGCTTTAACGATAATGGTAGGTAACTTCGAGTTTAAATGCTCTCGACAGCAGCCGCTGGCCCGTCGACTGCGTCCTTATGCCAGGGTGCAGACCAACGTGTTGATTCCCTCTGATTCGAGCGGAGGTAATAAACCCCCTTACTGACGCTGGTGTGGACCTATTTATCCTAGGTCTTTACTGCCCTGTGAGTATTTATGGGTCGATCAACTATTCTTTGTAAAAACCAGTATAAAAGTTTTTATGGTTTGAGCATTAGCGCCTACATATTATCCATCCATACCAATATATAAAAGTGAAACGTTGTCTGTTTCTTTGTTTTTTTGTTTGTTTGTTTGTTTGGGGAGCTTTCACGCGATAACGTCGCGACGGAATTTGATGAAATTTGGAATGGAGATAGCTTATACCCTGAAATAAAACATAGGATACTTTTTATTCCGGAAAATTGTATTATTTTCTCGGGAAAGCTGGAAAATGTTGATTGCTATTATGAACGGTTGCCATGGAAACGAAATAACAAGTCTGTCAAAAACATCAAGAGCATTGATGCTATACCTACTTTTGAATTGGTTTTTAATATCCTAGAAGAATTGGTTTTTAATATCCGCGAAAAACGCATCCTATGGATGCGTTTTTCGCGATAAACAGTAGTCCGCGCGGACGAAGTCGTGGGCGGGAAAGCTAGTAATTTATATTTTTTATTATAATCTATAATATTTTCCAAATTCTTTTACATATTTACCACATATTTAAAAATTAATTTTGCTATTAGAAAAAATAACCATCTGTGTTTAAAAAAATAAAACACGAATTTTACACTATGGGTATCAAATTGAGGCCTTGACGAGCACATTTCAACAATATATAATTTATTCGCATAAATTATTTTTTGTCAGGGCAGGAGTGTTTTTTTAGCTTTTAAGCTAGTTATGCCATAACCAACACGCTTGGTACGCGTCTTTGTGATAGATAGATATATAGATAACTCTTTATTGAAACACACAAATAAAAATCTTACAAATAAAAAAAACAAAATTAATAATAAAGATCGCAGTAAATGGAGATACTTACAAAGGAAAACGAAGCAGCTCATTTCCTGATTCCCATAGCTGGTTCTCACAGAACCCGCAAGATGAGAAAGGAGTGGCTGGACCTGTTAACGATCAACTATTCTTTGTCCATCTTCAACATTTTTGAATACACAAAAAGGAAAATACAACAAGTTTTTTTTTTTTTTTTTACTTTTCTTATTTAATTTATTAGAATACTAGCTTTACCCGCGGCTTCGCACGCGTGGTCATTTCTCTAGGTTAAAAATACTCTATGTACTATTCCAAGACCTAAAATACCAATATATACTTACCACATTTCTTTAAAATTCGTTCATCCGTCAAATAGTTTTTTATGGATTGCTCGGCATCTAATCATCGGATTAAGATACCAAGTACTCCAGTTTTTAAATCAAACCATAAGCTATCCAACAGTGAAAACCGCATCGGACCAGTAGTTTTTACATGAAGCGCGAACAAACATACAGACAAACAAACAGACAGAAACGATTTTAAAATATGTTATATTCTTGTTCAGCAGCTTATTTTAAGTACCCTAGACTAGACCTTTTTTTATTATCTTGTTTGTACAGACTTTTTCGTTTTTATTGTTTTATTATGAGTATAGATTGGAGGGCTTATTTGCACAAAGTTTTTTGGGTGCTTCCCATTTGTTCCATGGAACTTGACGTTATCGGACAAAATGGGTCTATTTCTTACTTATCTGTTCCATGTTTGTTTGTTTGTTTGTCGTATGAGGTAGTGCTGGCCTGTGATGTCAGAGTTTATCAAGCCGCCCGAGGGCCTCTGATATGGCTTAACGACTGCTATTAATCAATAACAGCCGGGACCGACAGCTTAACGTACCCTCCGAAGCACAGAGCGATGGAAAACCGCACATAACTTAGAAAAGTCATTGGTGCGTAGCCTAGGTTTTGAACCCGGAATCGTTGGATTCTAAATTGCACTACAGAGCCGTTAGGCCACCATTGCTCTGTTCCATAGAACAAACATTAAAACCTTTCTGGTTTGTGATGTCATCACAGAGTCACTCCATTTTCCACTTCCTAAACTCTTCCAAACACAGTTTTTTTTAATTTGCTCAAAATACTCACGCCAAATTTGTCAAGAAGTTTTTTTTAAATGTAAGATTTTTGTCACGTGGAAGAATTTGGGATAAACTAGATTCTTATTTAGTCCCATGACGATGATCCCATGTAGAGATGTGAAGTCGGAAGAAATGCTAGTATTTAGTTGTATAGAACAAATCAGTAAATAACTAGCTTAAAAGCTAAAATAACACGCCTGCCCTGCACGCATAGAGCTTTTGCCAATAAATTATATACAGTTGGAATGTACTTATCAAGACCTTCAATTTGATACCCATAATGTAAAATAAGAAGTTATTCTTCTTTTTTTTTCGAATTTGAAAACGGAGCCATACTGCCGCAATATTTAATGTTTAAAAAAAATAGCCTTTGTTACTCGGGGTGATGTAAGTATTCTAACGATACCCCATACGTCTAAATCTGTTCCGGCATTTAAAAGTTATGGTGGAATAAAGAAACTCACATACATGCAAACATACATGAATGCTAAAAACAATACACTCCGTTTTTTGGACAGTCGTGTAAAAATAGACTCATTTTGTCTGATGACGTCATGTTCCATGGGACAAATGGGATCCAACCAGTTTTTTTAAATTTCTGCTTAATGCATTCCTCTGAAAACCGGATACAAACCCGTTCAAGATTAACGAAGTCGGCCAGAAATAAAGTGCCTAAATTAAATAAAAACGTGATTTTTAAACGGGTTTTTTAGCTTTAACTTGTTAAAATCAATCTTGCAGTGGCGATAGTTTTTACCCGAATGAGGGTTATGTGTTTGGATTGTATGTATGTTTGTTTGGACGTTTCTTAGGCGCGTCCTACAGCTTAAACGTCATGATGTATTTTGATAAATGGAGTATCATTGGATTCGTCTTGATCATGAGAGTGCTGTAGGATATATCAAGTGTCAAGAAAACTAATATAGCTATATCCATTCCAAATTTCATCAAAATCTGTTAAGCCGTTTGAGAGTGATGATGATGATGAAGGTGATGATTAAAAGTATCCTATGTGTTATTCCAGGATATAAGCTATATCCATTCCAAATTTCATTAAAATCTGTTTAGCATTTTGTGAGTGATGTATGATGATGATAAAGAAGGTGATGATGAAAAGTATCCTGTGTTATTCCAGGGTATAAGCTATATCCATTCCAAATTTCATCAAAATCCGTTCAGCCGTTTGAGAGTGATGTATGATGATAATAATTATGATGAAGATGACGACGAAAAGTATTCTATATGTTATTCAAAAGTATAAGCTATTTCCATTCCAAATTTCATCGAAATCCGTCCAGCCGTTATCGCGTTAAAACTCCCCAACGTTAACGTTTCACTTTTATATAATGGTATGGATTTCACATCACAGTATCAGTCCGAAGAAGTCCACTGCTGAACACGAGGCTGCCCTATAATAGGGTGGTTAGTCTGCCATTTTCTGCCAGCCGCTTTTCGCAGTCGTCACTCCACCGGCCGTCCTACACTACTTTTGCCTAAACGGGGTCTCCACTCGAGAGCTCTTTTACCCCAAAGGTAGTCGATTCTTCGGGAAATGTGTCCAGCCACTGCCACTTTAGCTTACTTATCCTTTGAGCTATATCGGTTACCTCGGTTCTCTGTCGGATATAGTCATTACGAATCTTGTCCTTCAGAGAAACTCCAAGCTCTCTCCATAGCTCGCTGAGCGATCTTAAATTAATGGACTAGTTTGACCCGTGAGTGTCCACGTTTCGGCTCCGTAGGTCATGACTGGTAGGACGCACTGATTGAAGGCACTGTGGTATGGACGACGACTTGACGAAGCTTGCCGAATGCTGCCCAAGCCAGCTGAATTCTTCTGAGCTAATGCGAGACAACACGCCTCGTCATTCGTTCACACATAATGTTAGCAGGCTTCGTTACTCGTATCTACCTAAGTTTGCACAGAGCTAGACGATCTCCAAGAATCTTGCATTGCGCGTATTTTGCGCGTATTTAGCGTATATCTGACATTTTCTCCCTTGATAGGTAGATATGTTAACGGCACGTTAACGCGATTATTTGGCGAACAGTGTCGACCAATTTTCCATGTAAATTATCTACATATTTACATATACCACTAACTAAAATACACTTACGTTATAGTAGTTCGTATACACGTTTTTCGATGTTCTCAGTTCCGGGCGATGGCATTGAGAAAATAAATCCTTCTTCTTTATATCGATTTAATCATTAGTACCTATGCTTTAGGTACCTGTTCTATACTTAATAATAAAGCAATACCTTAGGTAGGTATTGCTTTATTATTAAGTATTAGTAACAAAAAGTCTATAAAACAAAGATAATTTAAAAAAAAACTAGTGTATGTAAAATAAGCGAATGAACAATATATAATATATTTTTAAATGGTATCTGTCTGTCAGTTCGCGCATCACATAAAAACTTCTGGACCGATTGTGATTCAGTTTTCACTGTTGGATTGCTTAGGTTTTGACAAAACTGGTATACTTGGTATCTCAATCCGATTAGTAGAAGCCGAGCAATCGATAAAAAATATTTGACGTTTAAACGAAGTTTTATGAAATTTGGTACTTTTGGTTTTGGAATAACACATAATTTTTAATCCTTATATCCCACAAAAATCTATTCTATAATAAAGCAATAAGTACGATGAAGACTGTACAAAGAAGAAAAAAAAAATGGGTAGATACTTAAATTAAGCTACTGAACAAGGAATTAACTTTTTTTTTATCCTGTCTGTTTGTTTGTCTGTCTGTATGTTAGTTCGCGCATCACGTAAAAACTACTGAACCGATAACAATGCGTTTTTCACTGTTGGATAGTTTAGGGCTTGACTTAAAAACTGAAGTACTTGAGTTCATTCCGATGAGTAGAAGCCGAACAATCGATACAAAACTTTTTGGCGGCTGAAGGAATTTTGATCAAATGTTGGGATATTGGTAATTTAAATCTTGGAATAGCACATAGAGTACTTTTAAACTAGATAAATGAACAAGCATGTGAAGCCGCGGACACAGCTACCTACCTCTAAACAGGGCCGTGATACCTACCGACTGACAGACAATGCACAGCGTGAACCGGTAGAACTAGTGATTTGAAATTTGGAAGAAATATTAACTTGATGTTTTTAACGTCTTTTTAGCGAGAACAGGCGAGGCGTTATCTTTACGACATGAAGACAATTCTTATTTATCCGTGTTCGGTTGGTTCGTTCAGGTAACTACCAATAGATGGCGTAACCGCCCCAAGACGTATTAAGAGACTGAAGAAGAAATTGGTATGAAATATTACATTATGTTTTTAGGATATTAGCGTTAATGCCTGCTTAGCGAGAACATGCGAGGCGTTATCTTTACGACATGAAGTTAATACTTAATTAGCCGTGTTCAGTTGGTTCGTTCAGCAAACTACCAATAGATGGCGTAACCGCCCCAAGACGGATTAAGAGACTAAAGGAGAAATTGGTATGAAATATTACATTATGTTTTTAGGATATTAGCGTTAACGCCTGTTTAGCGAGAACATGCGAAGCGTTATCTTTACGACATGAAGTCAATTATAATAGCCGTGTTTGGTTGTTTCGTTCAACAAACTACCAATAGATGGCGTAACCGCCCCAAGACGGATTAAGAGACTGAAGGAGAAATTGGTATGAAATATTACATTATGTTTTTAGGATATTAGCTTTAACGCCTGTTTAGCGAGAACATGCGAGGAGTTATCTTTACGACATGAAGTTAATTCTTAATTAGCCTTGTTCGGTTGGTTCGTTCAGCAAACTACCACTAGATGGCGTAACCGTCTCAAGACAGATTAAGAGACTGAAGGAGAAATTTGTATGTATATTTCATACAAATTTCTCCTTCAGTCTCTTAATCCGTTTTCACATGAATGCCCAAGAAAAGGAGTGTATTGGTTTTACGTTTCACGTATGTATGTGAGTTTTTTATTCCACCAAAACTTTTAAATGCCTGAACAGATTTAGACGTATGGGATATAGTTAAAATCCTTACATCCCCCCGAGTAACATAGGCTATTATTTTCTTTGAAAAATTTCAGTATGGTGGCAGTATGGCTCCATTCTCAAATGCTTAAAATATAAGTTTTCTTCGAATTTTACAATATGGGTGTCAAATTGAAGGCCTTGATAAACACATGCCAACAGTATATTATTTATTGTCATAAGTTATTTTTTGGCAAGGCAGGCGTGTTTTTTTAGCTTTTAAGCTAGTTATTATGATATTAGCGTTAACGCCTGCTTAGCGAGAACAAGCGAGGCGTTATCTTTACGACATAAAGTCAATTCAATAAGCCGTGTTCGGTTGGCTCGTTCAGCAAACTACCAATAGATGGCGTAACCGTCCCAAGACGGATTAATAGACTGAAGGAGAAATTGGTATGAAATATTACATTATGTTTATAGGATATTAGCGTTAACGCCTGTTTAGCGAGAACATGCGAGGCATTATCTTTACGACATGAAGTCAATTCAATTGGCCGAGTTAGGTTGGTTCGTTTAGCAAACTACCAATAGATGGCGTACTCGTCCCAAGACGAATTAAGAGACTAGAGGAGAAATTGTTATGAAATATTACATTGTGTTTTTATGATATTAGCGTTAACGCCTGCTTAGCAAGAACATGCGAGGCGTTATCTTTACGACATGAAGTCAATTCAATTAGCCGTGTTCGGTTGGTTCGTTCAGCAAACTACCAATAGATGGCGTAACCGTACCAAGACGGATTAAGAGACTGAAGGAGAAATTAGTATGAAATATAACTTTGTTTTTATGATATTAGCGTTAAAGCCTGTTTAGCGAGAACATGCGAGGCGTTATCTTTACGACATGAAGTCAATTCAATTAGCCGAGTTCGGTTGGTTCGTTCAGCAAACTACCAATAGATGGCGTAACCGTCCCAAGACGGATTAAGAGACTGAAGGAGAAATTAGTATGAAATATAACTTTGTTTTTTATGATATTAGAGTTAACGCCTGCTTAGCGAGGCGTTATCTTTATGACACGAAGTTAATTCCTAATTAGCCGTGTTTGGTTAGTTAGTTCAACAAAATACCAATAGATGGCGAAACTGTCCCTGTAAGACGGATTTAGAGAATGTTGATGGTGGTGTAGTGGTCTCGGCAGTAGTGCCATGCAGAGGAACGGTTGGTGCGGGTTCAAGTCCTCTGTCCGAGATCTATATATATTTTTTGGAATTTTATTGTAAATGTTCCTTTAGTATCCTAGAGGTGCACTAAGGAAAGATCTATTTAAAAGCTTTTATTTAACTTCACTTGTATGTATGTATGTATGTATGTATGTATCTTTCTATGTATTTATTTCTGTCTATTCTAGAATTTTGCAATTCAAATTTCGAGTACTTCCCGATTTGCTATCCGGTTGAATCTTTCAGGTAGCTCACAAATCGATGAAAATGCATGCAATAAAAAAATATAAAATATGTGACAATTCATATTAAAAAAAAGTTAAAAAGCACTAAATACCTTTTCATAACAATATTGTAATTTTATTTAACTTCACTTATATGTATGTATCTATCTATCTATATATATCTATGTATTTCTGTCATACCTGGAATCATGAAACTCAATTTTCGAGCACTTCCCGATTAGCTATCCGGATGAAACTTTCAGGGTAGCTCACAACTCGAAGACAAAGAATAAAAAAAAAGTGACAATGTACTTTAAACAAATTAGTAAAAAAGGACATAAATGACTTCTTATTTTTAATTTTTACTTGTTTTTTATTCCATCCCTAAGGGATCACAAAATTAGTATGCGGGTAAAGCCGCGGGGTGCAGCTAGTTTTTTTTATTCGTATCTTATGAGCTAAATTGTTTGTGGGATGTTGAGAGTGGAAAAAGGAGAAAATTTCAAATTGAGACAATGTTTTGACAATGTTGCTTAGTCCAAATCTGCTGTTTACTATAAGCCAAAACATGAAACAACCAACTGCCAATACGGAACTTATTCTAGGCTTTTTGTCCTTGTTTGTTCTAAGAACTCATAAAATTACATTATAAATGCGGAAGTGTATGTTTGTACCTAGTGATGAAAAAATCGTGAAACCGGTACATCTAATATAATATTTTATTTATAACAATACATAAAAGTACAAACATTAAATAGGTATTAAACTAAATATAATTTAAATCTATTATATAATAAAATTGTAATGAGGGTAATGCTGTCGGTCCTTCCGGGCTTCACGCAAAAACTACTGGATGGATTTTAATTAAGTTTTTTTTTCAAATAGATTCATTGAAGGTCTACCTAAAAAGCATATATCTTTTTTCATCAAAATTTGGTTTAGTATGAGAAGTGATAAAATAAATGGCTTTAAAAAATATATTTCCATAAATTCAAAACAATAATCACATAAAATATAACATTAAAGCTGTTAGTCACCCTAGTTTGAGGGTAGCTCGTATCGGATCTCACAAGTCCGGTTGACAAGGGTTGGCACATTTGCCTCGGTCACATACCTAATAATTTGTTACATTTAGCAGGCTGGACTATTCCCCACAAGCAGCAACCATTTTAGAAGGAAGGAAGAATACAAAATCTTACTGTGATTTCCTTTTAGGGAGTTGATATAGAACGCGGTCAGGGCGCGCGCCCGGACGCTCGCCCATAGTAACTATTTCGTCATCTGTGTCATGGCACCATATATTTTAGCCTGGCCGCGCGCCCGGTGCGCGTGCTATATCATAGTCCTTACGGTGCAGCCATGGTGCAGCGATTCTGTTTCGATGCAGACTGACGGTTGGTTCGTTGGTTGTACAGATTGTCGGCGCTGCGTCCGCCCCAGCCGCGCATCGTGCCGCCCGCCGCGCCGCCCGCCGGCGCTGCCGACCACGGCACCATGCTGCTCACTAACTCCGTCCGGAGGCTCGAGGTAACAAACCCATCTAGTACTGAGTACTACTATTGAGATCGCTGACTCCTGTTCTACAAAGTAAAACAAGGCTGTCTCCGGAATTACAGAACCTCTGGTTTGTCTACATATGCATCTACACTTCCACACGCCGCCCACCTATCCCTACCAAGGTAACCCTACTGGTAGGGATAAGTGAAAAAAAAAAACACTTAGATCTACCGGTTGTGATAGGTGGAGTTAAGTTCACTTATCGCTCTACAAAAATAAATTAAATAAAACAACCTTCCTATGCTTCGCCGTAGTCGGGTAAAAACATAATTGCCTGAGATACTACTCTATAGCTGAAGACGAATCGATTGATACCTTGTTTGTCAAAATCGTACCAATAGGGGCGACGCTATGGTAGAACATGAACCTACCAACATATATAGATTGTTAAGTTCATTACCCTTCCTTTCCTTCGCCGTACTCGGGTAAAATGCTGAGACCAGACCGCCAAACTAGTGAAGCATATGGCAAATTGGCGGCTGCGTATGTGTGCGTGAGTGGATAATTTGTGGTGTTTTGTGGTTGACACAATTTCGTCATAAAAAAAAGCCTGGATTATTTTTTATTTTCCGTGATAACTTGACAGAATTAACACGACTAAAAAGGTCGAGATCTTCGGCATAACTTGGTGTAAGTGTGTGCGTGAGGCTTTTGCGTGATCGGCATATCTTGGGTGGTTCACATTAGATTTGACGGTGTGGTCTCCGTCTTTTTTACCTTCTTTCTTCAACTATTATGATTTTAATAGTGACGCTTGCATAGCGAAACTAACCATATCCATACTTCCATATCCACACCAATATATAAAAGTGAAACGTTGTCTGTTTGTTTGTTTGTTTGTTTGTTTGTTTGTTTGGGGAGTTATAACGCGATAACAGCTAGACGGATTTTGATGAACAATGGAATGGATATAGCACATAACACGTAGGATACTTTTTATCTCGGAAAATGGTAAGTTTCCACGGGAAAACTGGAAAATATCGATTACTCGCTGTAAGGAACGGTTGCCATGGAAACGAAATAACAATCCTGTTAAAAAACATCAAGAGCGTTGGTGCTATACTTTTGCATTAGTTTTTAATATCCTTGAAGAACATAGGATGCCTTTTTCGCTATAAACTGTAGCCCGCGTTGACGAAGTTGCAGGCGAGAGCTAGTAATTTTGATAAAAAGTAAATTAAATAACAAAAGCACCCGACTACGAAAAAAATACGATTCAAATTGAAGGCACGTTCCAACAGTATATAATTTATTGGCATAAGTTCATTTTTGGCAGGACAGGCGTGTTTTCTCAGCTTTTAAGCTATTTAGAGCGTGATTTTTGAGAAGTAGGGTTTATTAGTTTTTGAAGTAAGTTTTTATTCCGCACTTCGGCAGGTGCTCCGCGCGTGCATAGCGGCGATATTCGAGTGCCGGTACGCAGACGCACGCAAGTCGTTCCCGGCGGTGCTGCGGGCCCTACGTGCGCCCGCCGCGCGCGCCGCGCTCGTGCGCGACCTGCAGCAGCGCCTGCCCACCAACAAGCACCTGCTGCACCACCACCAGTTCGACCTGGTAGTCAGGTATGTGCACCTTCAAAATAACCTTTGGTATATCATTTGATTTCAGAAAATACAACCATATAAAATAACAGTTAAATAGTTGATACTCAGGCGTTACCTTGCGGAAATCCATATATAAAATTATCGGCGAACAAATATGTATAGCTTACTTCCGCCAACCTCTATCCAAGTTTCGATATACCACAGTCCGACAGCAATACGACACATGTTTCGCCTATGCACGAGGCATCCTCAAGAGATGTTGACTCGTACCGAGAGCAGGCCGGTCGCACTTCGCAACAAATATAAATATTATACCAACACTTCGAAGCCGCAATATTGAGATAATTCAGTAGGGTGTCAAGCGTGCGCTCGATGAGATGCGCGCCGTGTGCTCAGCAATAAAGTACCTATTTATGTAAAGTTTTTATCAAATTTTATTCGTATTTTAATTATGAGTACCAAAAAGAGACCTAGAAGGTACTCCATAGTATTCGGTCTGACAGGTCTTGTAAAATACTTTCAATACTTTCATGCCGACATTTTATTACGTAGGTAGACATTTCTTTTTCACTAATTATTAAGCATTGAATTCAGACGGACACCTTTAAGTGCAATACCTATTATGATATAATCAAATAATGAGGTCCTAGGTCTATTCTGATAAGAATGTCATTCATTATCATCATGTCAGCCTTTAGAAGTCCACTGCTGAACATAGGCCTCCCCCAAAGAGCGCCATGACGAGCGATCTTGTGCCACCTCCATCCACCGACTTTCTGCGATGGCTACAATGTCGTCGGTCCATCGTGTGGGGGGTCTCCCCACACTTCGCTTGCTTGTTCGTGGTCGCCATTCGAGAATCATTATTCCCCAACGGTTATCGGTTCTGCGACTTATATGGCCTGCCCATTGCCACTTCAACTTGCAAACTCTGAGAGCTGTGTCGATAACCTTCGTTCGTCTACGGATTTCCTCATTTCGGATTCTATCACGTAGTGAAACACCGAGCATGGCTCTCTCCATTGCGCGCTGCACAACTCTGAGCTCTTGTATGAGACCAATAGTTAGCGACCAAGTCTCAGTGCCGTATGTCATCACTGGCAACACGCACTGATTATAAACTTTCGTCTTGAGGCTCTGCGGTATCTGCGACGGGAAGATATGGCGTAATTTCCCGAACGCTGCCCATCCGAGTTGGATTCGTCGGTTGACCTCTTTGTCGAAGTTGGATCTACCCAGTTGGATCGTCTGACCCAAGTAGACATAGTGATCAACAGCTTCGACTATATCGTTCCCAACATAAACCGGCATGGGTAAGACATGGGCATTTGACATGATGTTCGTCTTGCCCATGTTCATTTTAAGACCCACCTGTTGGGAAACAATATTGAGGTCACTGAGCATTGTGCCTAGGTCTTCCAGGGTTTCAGCCATGATGACTATATCATCAGCAAATCGAAGGTGAGTGATGTATTCGCCATTAATGTTAACACCAGATCCGTTCCAGTTCAGAAGCTTGAATATATCTTCCAGTGCAGAGGTGAATAGTTTCGGAGAAATGACGTCTCCCTGTCTCACCCCTTTTTGCAACTGGATGGAATTCATGCTCTGATCCTGAAGACGAACTGTCATGGTGGCCTTACTGTACAAACACTTCAACACTTAGATGTACCGGTAATCAATCTGTCACCGCTGTAATGACCGTAGCACTGCCCAGGTCTCGACTGAATCAAAGGAAGAATAAAATAAATAAAAATAAAATAAATATATTTGGGACATTTCCACACCAATTATCTAGCCCCAAACTAGGATACCCTGTGCTATGGACACTAGATAACGGATAAACATTCATAGATAAGAATATTACATCCATGACTCGGAAACAAACATTTCTGCTCATCACACAAACGATTGCACCTTGCAGGATTCGAACCCGCGACTGTACGATTTCATTGTATGTAGGTAATAGAACTATTAAAATGTATAGTAATAAAATTATACATTAATTTATTCCATACTTGTTTATTCTGTTACAATATCTAAGTCATATCATATTACAGAATAATTAATAGTACAAGTACCTAGTCTTTGGGGGAGGCCTATGTTCATCAGTTGACTTATAAAGGCTGACATGATGATGACAAGTACCTAGTCATATCTTAATACAAACCTACCGAGCGAAGTGACAGAGTGATTCTGAAACGGTTAGAGCAATGGAAGCTCTCGCGCGTAGTGATACGATACAATCTAGCCTGCACGCGATGTGCGAGCGCCTTCTATGTTAATATAATTGAAAGCTCGCAGCGCTGTGCGAGTTAAATTGCACTTTATTGCGTTGTAGCGAGAGTCGCTATGTATTTAAATGACTTCACTCAGATATTCTTCTGTTCTTGTACTATTATTTATTCTGTGCCGAGAGTCTAACAATTAAAGAATTAACAAGCCGCTTCCAGTAGGTAACGTTCCCAAAAATTCCAAACTGCTGGCTTCATTGCCACATTGTATGGCAATGTCACGTGTTTCTTCGATCAGACATGCAGATAAGTTTTAAAAAAAGTTGTGGCCCTAAGGTCGACTCCAAAAGGCTCAAATATACCACCGTCAAGAATATATTATATATATTTGCGCCTTTTGAGACTTATGGTTATGCGAGAGAGATACAATTTATGTTCATCACATTGGCGAGTACATCTCGTACCTTCGATTTGCCGATGATATTATCCTTATGATGGACTCGCTGCAGGATCGCGAAAGAATGCTGACCGACCTGACACCTAAGCTTACACCTGTCGACATGTCTTTCTCGGGGTGAAATGAATGTAGATGAAACCAAGGTTATGTTTAACGAGGTATTGAGGTATTTTCCCTAACGGTTATGTATTCTATAAGAGAAAGTGAGAATTAAGCTATACGTAGTGTAGGGCGCCCGCTGGCCAGGTGGACTGATCGACTTGAGAAATATGGCAGGAACTGGATGAGAAAAGCCGAAGATCGGGCTCAGTTATATACTATTTTTGATGATTCACGGTCGACGATGGTGATGTACGTAACCATGCACACCACCTTGGTCTGACCATGCATTATGTAGATCTCGATGTAGAACTACCCATATTTTTCACCAAAATTACAACCAACTTTTTTTTTATAGTTTACTGAATCTCATAGAGTGAGTTGTGGTTCTCATAGCACCCGCGAGTTGAGAAGAGATGCTGGGCACCACACGGCTATAATCCAGATTGAGATGCAAAGTAGGTACAACAGATTTAAAGTCAAATTCTAAGCAAACCAACACTGAAAACCGCATTTCAATCGGCCCATTAGTTTTTAAGTGATGCGAGAACACACAGATATACACAATTTATAAAATAAAACTCGTTCATTAGATTATATTTTTTGTAACTATCTTCATTGTACAGACTTTTTGTTACTTACTGCTTTATTATAAGACTAGCTGTGTCCGCGGCTTTGCCCGCGTGGTCATTACATTTAAAAGTATCCCATACGTGTTATTCCAGGACCATAAGTACCTATAAAGTACACTACATTTCTTCAAAATTCGTTCAGGCTTCAAATAGTTTTTTTATCGTTTGCTCGCCATCTAATTATCGGATTAAGATACCAAGTATCTTTTTAAGGCAAACCCTAAGTTATACAATAGTAAAAATCGCATCGCAATCGGTCCAGTAGTTTTTACGTGATGCGCGAATAAACGTACAGACAAACAGACAAACAAAAAGACAGATACGATTTAAAAAAATGTTATATTCTTGTTCAGTTGCTTATTGTACCCTAGACCATTTTTTTTATTATCTTCTTTGTACAGACTTTTTCGTTTCTATTGCTTGTGACGAGGTCAAAACCTCTTTCATAATAACTCATTTGATCTCTTAATTCTTTCATAATCCATTTCATTCCATTTGATAGTTTGTCATTTTTAATTCGATATTCAAATAACCTGTCATTCTTAAATTAGCATTCCGATATTGATTTTGGAGCAAAACCGAAATTATTATAAAATACATAAATAAGTTTATTGCAAATATATATGAGCCTTTTAAATATATATCAGAATACCTACGTAAGTGGTTTTAATCCGTATCGTCGAAGTACAAAAAGTCTGTGATCATCTCCTCCTGTTCCTGTGCTCCTAATTGTTCCTGAATCCTGACCTTTTGTGTTGTCCACTGAGGCTTGGTCGCTGGGCTGGTGGAGCAAGCCCAAAGCCGAGGACCGCCTCGCGACATGCTTTATTATAAGTACTTATACAGATTCAGATATTAAACAAAAGAAAGCTCTCCGTTTCCGCTCCGCTCCGTTGTTTTATTTGCGTCTCTCCAATAACCAAGGGCTTCCTCTAGTAGTTCTCTTCCGTAATGAATATATGTTATTATGATCCTACCCTCTTGTAAGCAGGTACTCTTGAGGGACCCCAGATGCACTACCACTCCAGATTAAGACGAATCCAATGAAACCTTATTTATCAATATCCATCACGCCGTTTATGCTACGGAATGGATCAAAGGAAGGTGGGCTCCTTCCTACACCCAAATGCAGTCATACCCATCCCACCGAAATCATTTTTATGACCAGTCGGAAAATTAATAAGAAAGCCATGCTATTATTAATACTTTATTGCCAAGTTAAAATCCATCGTCATCTAGTCCTCGTCGTCAGCTTCGTTATCTTCCACGGGCGAGACTGTCACGTAGGCAGTGACACACGCGACCTTGGTTACACCCTGGAGAGCGTATATCTCCACTTTGGACTGCCCACATTTGGTTTGCTTCGGTATATTGCGGTTGTCAATCACGTGGTCAACCACCTTTAAAGAACCCTAAACAAAGATTTACAATTGGAACTCAATATACGTTCGCTATACTATAATTGCCGATTTTCGTTTATCTTCTATTATTCAAATATTGTGCCAAGGTGCATGACAATAAGGTCTATAATCAAAGCGGAAGATTTTGTTCGGAAATTGGTAATACCACAGAATAATTAATACTATAATAATACTTTGGAAATTCGAAGATGCCAGAGGGCACAGTGAGTTTCATAACACAGTAAGCGAATTAAAAGTATTGTACAACATTTTTTATTTGCAATTGCTTGATTAAACGTGAAGGTCTTTCACCTCATGATAAGCGCTACCCCCTGCCACACCCTGCCACACCCTGCCACAGAGTGCCTTAACAACATAATTATGAAGAGTTGTGCAGCATTGTGCACTGCGCTCATTAATTTCTTTGAAATTAATAGGTATATTGTGCACTGTATCTAGGTTAGTACGAAAGAAAAAAATATATACATTTGGAGGAACAAATTCAGTATAAGCCTCAAAAAATCTACGAATTTTACTTAAACTTCGGCCGTTCTATGTTCCCAAAAATTGTAAATGTAAAGAAAACGTAGAAACCTTGCACATGCAATGGAGATTCTAAATGAAAAACATTTGTGTCACAAACTTATAAGGATTACTCAATAGCACGTATTTTCTGGAACAAGTTTTATGAAATTTTCGCACACTATTTTTCGTTCAATGTTGTTATTATTGTTATTGCGGAAGTT
This sequence comes from Alsophila aescularia, assembly GCA_946251855.1. Taxonomy (NCBI): domain Eukaryota; kingdom Metazoa; phylum Arthropoda; class Insecta; order Lepidoptera; family Geometridae; genus Alsophila; species Alsophila aescularia. The sequence goes on from OX276381.1 coordinate 14,105,433, forward strand.
TCCGAATGCCAACCGAGCGTTCAGACGCAATCTTTCTTTTTCGCTTTGCGTCTTATCCAAACATTGCGCTGGATAAAACAACAAGGTTTTCGACCATGCTCGCGTTGACGATAGACGGACCGGGGATCTATCAAAAAACTCATTTTATGTTGTATTTTTGCATTATTATTGCGTTGGTAATTTCGAAAAAGTGATACTGTTCTAGCTCAATTGTAATTATTTTATTCTTTTTAGTGGTTGTTTACAAATTATCATTTTTAATATGAAGTCGTTTCTTTTTTTTTGGAAAAATATTATATTTATTGATTTTTAGTGGCTTAAGCAAACATCGGAAAGAATATATGCCAAAGAAAATAGTAGACACTCACTCACTTTAGATTCAAAGCGTTGGTAAATTAAAACAAAGGATGAATAAACCTACATATACACAACTGAAAAGGTTTTCTAACGTAGAACTCTTTAAACAAATGGTTACACATCTCGTACGATACGATTTCCTCGTATGAGGAAACATAAACCCAAAATTTATGGATTTTTAAGTTGTAAATACTGTAATGATGTATGTGTCCTTTTTTAAAGCAATCTTTTACGAGACACCACCAGTACCGCTTAAGACCTGAGAACTCATCGTTACCAGTAAAATATGCATAAACTCGAAGGGTTTTCATCATTTGACAGTTGGGTAATGGGTTCCTATGACTCCATCTCCATCATCAGACCCTCGATACCTCATTAGGCCAGAGAACTTATGATGACAAACCCAATGAAAATAAACTCAAAGGGGTTCCATTATTTGTTGTTGAGTTCCTGTGACTACCTTCCGGCTCCATCATCAGACCTGAAAACCACATAACACCAGAGAACTCATCAAGACAAACCAAATGAGCTCAAACTCGAAGGGGTTCCATCATTTTGTTGTTGAGTTCCTGTGACTACATTCCGGCTCCATCATCAAACCCTGGATACCACATAACACCAGAGAACTCATCAATACAAACCAAATGAGCCTAAACTAGAAGGGGTTCCATCATTTTGTTGTTGAGTTTCTGTGACTACCTTCCGGCTCCTTTATCAGACCCTGGATACCACATAAAATCAGAGAACTCACCAAGACAAACCAAATGAGCACAACCTCGAAAGGATTCCATCATTTTGTTGTTGTGTTCCTGTGACTACCTTCCGGCTCCATCATCAGACCTTGGATACCACATAAACCCAGAGATCTCATCAAGACAAACCAAATGAGCCCAAACTTGAAGGGATTCCATCATCCGGCTGTGTAGATCCTTTGAATACTACTACTCTAGTTTTTTAATTGTCATCAGAACTACACCCATGTGTAAAACTTCAGCATCTTTGAACGTCCTTAAATTGTTCAAAATTGACTTGCAATCCAGTCCTAAACATAATAACAAAGGGAATTAAATTAAAGCTTGAATAAAGTTACTAAAGCAATTTTGATAAAATTTATACAGTACCACACTAGAGGTCGTCTTACTCAAGTATAAACAATCATCTAATTCGGTTAAGAAATCCCTAGATATTAGAAAACATAAACTATAAAACAAATAGATTTTCAATTTTGATGAAGTCTATATGGTGCTAAACAGAAAGTTTACCCTTTTGAATAAAAAAATAACCATCTAAATCGGCTTAGATATCTTAGAGATAAACACAAAATCAAGGCAATACAAACACTAAATCGAATGGATTTACCCAAAAAACTATTTATTCTCGAAAAACTGCTGAACCTAGTTTAATACAATTTATATGGGACCACCTGGAGTATTCCCTTACAAACAAAAAAAGAATTTTCAAAATCGGTCCGCAATTGACGGAGATATTGACCGACAAAGAAAAAGAGTAAAAACATATATACAATCGAACATGTAACCGTCTCCAATTGTAAAGTCGCTTAAAAAGAGTGTAATCGGGTCCAAAAAAGATGGCTTGGTCCTAAGCCGTCCTATATAGAAATACCTCTGACTTGTATCCAAATCTATGCAGTACAGCCGACAAATTTTAAATTTAGCACGCGTTTCTTTTGGATTCCAGTTGTTAATTTAAGTAGCAGCAAGGTAGCAGGTGTTTAAGTGCGAAGTAGTAAGTGAGATGTTTTAGCATGAAGTAGGGTGCTCAACAATACGTACCATACGTATTGTTTTATCTAAGACTAGTGACTCGCCCCGGCTTCGCACGGGTAGCGCCTACACCGCGGCATTTTTCTTACTTTTAGCATTTTTATATCCGAAGAAAAAACATCTTTAAAAAAAACGCCAATAAGCGTAATTCAAAATCTTTCTCAACAAAGATTGTGGTGTTTTTTACCATAGACTGCATTATTAATAACGTACTTAACAGACTTGTTAATATTTCGTTTCCATGGCAACATATCATTCTGTATTTTTTGAGTTTATCCATTACAAACAAACAGACGGCTTTATAATATTAGTGAAGATTAGTGTAGATAATAGAAGTAAAACCTTTTACCTTCGGTATTGGGCAATTTGGCGGATCATATCCGCCCGAAGCGAGGGCCTTTTCAAATTCAACTTTGAGGAGCTGGTTCATTAAACGGCATAAGCTCGGCTCGTTGTAACTGTTCGAATATTTATAACCGCCATCACACATTTTGTATACGTCTGCTGTCAACTTCAAATAAAAAGAAACAAATCAAAACATATTCGATTAAACATAAAAAACATAAGATTGCAATATTATGTATAAGCGATAATTTTACATCTTGTTTTATGCTTAGCCAGCTTACAAATTTAATTCACACGGTTTAATTATGCTCATGTCAAACATTTATTATTAAATTATCTGTGCCCGCGGCTTTGCCCGCGTGGTATTTTTTTGGGATATATATCCTGTGATATTCCAGAACCAAAAGTACCAAAATCATCAAACTTCGTTGAGAAGCCAAATGTTTTTTATCAATTGCTCAAATTCTACTTATCAGATTGAGATACGAAGTAAACCAGATTTTAAGTCAAACCCTAAGCTATCCAAAAGTGGCAATCGGTCCAGTAGATTTTACGTGATGCCCGAACAAACATACAGATAAACAGACAGACACGATTTAAAAAAAAATTATATTCTTGTTCAGTAGTTTATTTTATGATAAATAATATAAATATAAAAAAGTATAAATATATTCGGGACAATTCCACTGTCACGAGGCGGTCCAGGGTTTGGGTTAGTTCCTCTAGGGATTGCCCAGGGACCAAACCTCAGTGACACAACACAAAAGGTCAGGATTCAGGAACAATTAGGAGCACATGAACAGGAGGAGATGATCATAAACATCAGCTTGCGAATGTGGAACAAAACGATACGTATGAAGGTATTCTCATATATATTTAAAAGACTCATATATATTTGTAATAAACTTATGTAGATATTTTATAACATATTATTTTGTAAAATTGCAGTTTTGCTAATCCAAAAGACTATATGGGAATGACAGGCTATTTGAACTTAGAATTAATAATGACAAACTATCAAATGGAATGAAATGGATTATGAAAGAATTAAGAGATCAAATGAGTATTATTACGAAAGAGGTTTGACCTCGTCACACCACACCAATTACCAAATAGGATACCCTGTGCTATGGGCACTAGATAACGGATAAACATCCATGACTCTGAAACAAACATTTCTGCTCATCACACAAAAGATTGCACCTTGTAGGATTCGAACCCGCTACCGTTTGATTTCGTTTCTAGGGTTGCTATATACTAGACCAACCAGCCGGCAGATCATTACATCTCATTTTTTTTAATATCTTTTTTGTACTGATATTTTGGTACTTACTGCTTTATTATAAGAAATTGTTAATGCCAGCGGCTTTGCACGCGTGTTCTTTCTCTAGGATAAAAGTATTATATGTGCTATTCAAGGACGTAAAATACCAATACACCAACATTTGTCTAAATTCTTTCAGCCGTCAAAAATATTATTATCGTGTGCTCGGCTTCTTTTCATTGGATTGAAAGACCAACCTTAGTTTTTAAGTCAAACCCTAAGCTATCCAACAGTGAAAACTGCATCATAATCGGGCCAGTAGTTTTTACGTTTTTGCGAACAAACAAACAGACAGAGAGAGATGACTACTGGATCGGTTGCAATGTGGTTTTCACTGTTGGATAACTGACTTTGTTGGTTTGACTTAAAACTGGGGTACTTGGTATCTTAATCCGATGATTAGATACCGAGCAGTCGATAAAAAACTATTTGACGGCTGAACGAATTTTGAAGAAATGCAGTATATTGTACTTTTTAGATACTTTTGGTCCTGGAATAACACGTATGGTCTACTTTTAAATGAAATGACCACGGGGGCAAAGCCGCGTAACTAGTTTTATTATATAGTTGATAGATTCAGGCGCTAATTTGCGCAAATCCATATTTAAAATGAAAGAATTAAAATATGTAGCTTATTTTTAATCATTGATCTATTTTTTATTAGGACTAATAGTATTGTATTAATAGACTGCCTGAACTCCAGCGATGGGAACTATTGGGAACAAATGTTGAATTAGTACATACCCCGAAACTATCAGTGAAATCTTCCGGCAGGTCGCAGGCAAATGTAAATCCGTCGTGAGTGCGGTTTATCTTTCTCTTCGTGACGCTTACGTCAAACTTATATTGCTCTGGATTATCGCACTTCTGCACACTGTCTACTTTATAGGTTCCCTCGCACTAAAACACGTAAAATAATTAATTAGGGTTAATAGTCCTAAGGGCCTAATTTCACGACCTACCTTGTTGTTGCTTGTGGCTCGGAAGTTATCTGCTAGTCGCTGCGCAAACTGCTATTTTTCAGGCGCAATCCTAATGTTGAAGGTGAAGACAGCATTGTATAACTGCCTCGTTCACTCGCTTACGCTTTTCGCATATTCTATCTTGCTCTTACTTTGTGCTGTTTTATCCTCAAAGGAGTAACTTCACAACCACAAAGACCCGCTGCGACTACTGTTCAAGTAAAGCGTTGATCTGCTAAATAACGTTGCTCGGCAAGTAAAAGTAACGAGTATCTCTTACCTTTAATTTTTGGTTAGTAATACTCAGGCGTGGTGAAATTCATGCGTACCTACAGTTACCGGTAACTGGTGACCAGCCTACTTGAAACATTACTTGAAGGTCGTGAAATAGGCTTAAGTCTATGCGTGCCAGACAGGATTCTGCCAGCCAAGGCGACAACAAATAAAAACCCCATTTCAATCGATCCAGTACTTTTTACGTGATGCGCAAACAATGTTGTTACTAACCGACTTCGAAAAAAGATAAGGTTCTCAAGTTGATGTGTATGTAAAATTGTAAAATTGTTGAATATGTGTAATATTTATATAGGTAACTAGCAGCTCCCCGCGGCTTCACCCACGTGAGGGATGATGATGATGATGATGATGATGATGATGATGATGAATAGTATCTTGTGTTATTCAAGGATATAAGCTATGCCCATTCCAAAATTTTATCAAAATCCGTACAGCTGTTTGAGAGTGAAGTATGATGATAATATTATAGCTCCCCAATTATAGCTTAGAAGCTTCTCGATCACATCAGCTTTCAAACCGAAAAAAACCGCATCAACATCGGTCCATTCGTTTGGAACTTAAGATCCTCACCCCCCACCTCCCCCCTCCCATTAAAGCTAAGAACCGTCCTATTTACCTCAGCTTTCATACATAAAAACCGCAACTAAATCGGTCCATTCGTTCGAAAGCTGCGATTCTCAACCCTCCCCCCCATAATAGCTAAGAACCATCTCTATCACATCAGTTTTCAAATATAAAAAACAGCATCAAAATCGGTCCATTCGTTTTGAAGCTACGATTCTCACCCCCCCATTTCCCCTTTTCCCTAAAGAATCCCTGATTGCAATAATTATTTTTATAATGAATAGAACTATAAATAAAGGAACAATTTGGATCACGGACGGGACTCGAACCCACACCATCCGTGCCACTGCGTGGCACAGGCCTTGAACCAATTCGCCTACCGTGACATGACCACTACACCATTATCCAAATTTTCTCCTCAATGTCCTAAAGGGTACGCGCGTTCGAAGCGTGATCCAGATTTTTCGTTTAGAAAATTATTGGATAATAATATGCAGGCGCTAATGCTAAAACCATAATAACTTTTATACTGAAATTTGTTCAGAGTTGATGCGGGTAGTACTACGCGTTAGTTAACTCGGTCGCCTTGGTCGGCTATAACTAACCAGAAAATCCTGGACAATACTTTTGTTAGCAAAAGTTTGGAATTAGAAGGAGGACATAACTTAAGCAAAAAGGTCACTTAAGAGCTGAATATTTCGTAAACGAAAGTAATAAAAAAAAAAACTAAGATACTTCAAATTCATTTTAAAATACCTATATAACGAGGCCCCACTCGATGGATTGGAAACAAACGCTTTGTCGTCATCTTCCTTTTTCATTATTTTGATGTATAGACATCTAATGGCGCGGTACGGGACGGGGGTAACTCGACTGTTGGTGTGGCGATCGAGTGGCGTGGCGATCGAGCAGTTGCGCGACGCGAGCGCTCGTATTTCGTCGGCTCTCCGCCTCAGCTCGGCCATATTCAAGTTATAAGCCATCACATATTTTTTTAATGTGCAAAATGGAATCACTCCAGTTGGGAATTGAACTGCTGTACTAAATATTGGCAGTCAAACGATGTCCCGTAGCGCCATCCAGACTTATAGCATTAGGCCGAAAAGAGTATAGATCAGAAGTTGCTGATTTACAGTTGACCAATGAGAACGCGCGGTGCAAAACGGTTGTTCGATGTTTTAGTTATTTTTTTATGCTCATCTGCTAGACGTCCCGCGACATTTTTTTTGTTTTATAATTTCATTTGCCCCACCACAGCCTTGTTGTGTTGGCAAAACGGCTGTGACATATAGACTGAAGGACATACGTACATTGAGAAACCATAAGGGTTTGTTGTCGGATAAAGACCTATAAAAGATGAATCTAAATGCTTACTCATTTTGGTCAGCTGAGTGAATAATTAATAGTTCAATCTAAAAAGCTTACACAAAGAAAATATACCATTAAACGAGTAATTCTTGTTTTAAATTATGGACCTAATAAGTTTTTATAATGATTTTCGTGATCGAACCTCGGAATGTGAGATAATGAGCTGGACACTTGTATAAACCTTTATTTGGCAATCGAAAAGTTGTCTCAATAGTCTCATAGAATCTAGTCGCCAAAGGTAGCAAATATAGTTTTTTTTTGCAAATGTCTACAAATCGCGATGAAACCCTATTTTTACTGGGCTATATAGAAGATGACCAGAGATACAACAGTTTTCTTACTATGTAATGGTTTTCATCGCAATGCACCACTACTCCACCAAGTAGGAGGGTCAACAGTACCGCCTTCAACATTTTTAGCATATACACAGATTTTAACAACTAAACAATCCATGCTCGGCCCACTTATATAAATACCGCTCGTGGCATGCTATTAAGTCGTTGTGATGCTATCGGACAAAGGATGCCGTGCTAGTTCCGAGATGAATGTGATAATGATAAACAATCATCAAGAAATGATTCAACCAACATGATAATAACACCAGTTACGTGTTGTTATTACCCGAGTACGGTGAAGTAACGGAAGAGTAATGAGTTTAACAGAAAATGTATGTGGATTTTCCACCATAGCGTCGCCCCTATTGGTCCGAATTCGACAAACGGTATCAATCGACTCCTCTTCAGGTATATAGTGTCATAGGCTATTCTTTTTTACCCGACTACGGCGAAGCAAAGGCAGGGCTACGTTTTCAATTCAATTTTAAATTCATTTTTAGTTCTAGGAGGGATGATTCGAAATATATTTTCCAATCATCCACCTGGGACGGACCCGTGGAAAATACCCTACTTTTCCCGCCCGTGGGATAGCTGAGTGGATAAGTGGAATCAGGGATAAGTGGAATAGCTGATTCCACTTATCCACCCTGGGACGAAATAGTGGAAAAGAAAAGCCACTTTTCCCTCCCAGGTGGGATAGCTGGGTGGGATAATTGGAATAGCCGAAACCATCCACCACATAGCTGAAATTTACATTGTTGTGGTGGGATTAATTAACAATGTAGTTTAAAAGGCACTATAGCTGTTTCTGTGCTATGCAAACGGCAAGTTGTCTGTGAGCAAAAATAATTCGATAATTTCTTGGCTACGTTGGACGTGTAAACCAGAAACTGACTGTAGTAATTGTTTAGGACACAATAACAACTACAACATTGCAGTTGCAGGTGTGTTCCAACCAAGGAAGTTCTATGTACTTACGTACAACTGGAACGATATCTCTCATATAAAAAAGTGTTCTCACCGAAAACGTAATTTAAAAAGAAAATGTGAGAAAAGAAAGTATACGGAGGATCGGAAGTCTCTTTCTCTCTCGTACAAAGTTTCAGAGTTTTCGCACAGACTAGAATAAACTTGCGAAATAATCATCGCAAAGACAACTGTACCAAAGAGATTACCTATTTAATATATTTACATAGTACATCCTCTTTGGTGTCAGATGAGATTTTATATACTATTTTCTGGAAAATAAAGAAGTTCTTGCCTGTTTGTTTTTCGAAGTATTTGCTGTCATCTGAGATTGGCTCTATAAATAAGAAAGAGACAACTAGGGCTTCCGCTCACATCCTTGTCTTTTTTATTTTTAAATCGTTTTCAAGGTCAAATAACCGCTTTTTCTTTGAAGATATCGTTCCAGTTGTACGTAAGTACATATAACTTCCTTGGTTCCAACATAGAAAGTATTACGAGCAAACTAATACTTTTGCGATAATAGCCGAATAATTATTAAATAAGTTATACTTCATTTAAAACTATTTAAAAATTAAGTTTTTATGCAGTAGCCATGTCATGGTGAAACTTACAACGGGCTATCACAATAATGCGTATACAGAATTTAGTCACAGAATAAATAATAGCAGAAGTTGCACTCGCGCAACCATTAATAGAAATAGCGACTCTTGCTACTAAGCAACAAAGTGCAATTCAGCTCGCATAAGCGCTCAGTGCCTAACGCGATATTCACCTAAACGTTGCCGCTCTCTTCTAACGCGTAACTCTGTCGCTGTCTGGCGCGGAGTGACGCGCTAGCTGTGGCGCTAGGGTTGGTCGGCTTGCCGCTGCTGCTATTATAACCATCGTCTATCTACCTACTTGACCACGTTATCTATCTTATGTTTGATGCGTATGATGACATGGTCAATTAGGTAGATAGAAAATGAATATTAAAGTCCGTCTTTTGTAATTAACAAATTAAAACAAACCTTCAATCTTTAGGCTACCTACTTACCTAGATACCTCTTTATTTAACATTCCTCATTAACATACAATAATAATATTTACACATTTTGCACTAATTAAAAAGTTCGTAGAATAAAAACATAAAAAATCTGGTTGTTTACATTTTCATTATACTAATTCTTAATTATCTCCTAAACACGTGGACCGATTTACATTATTAACGGATAAAATTGCTCTCGTAATTATCCAACATGTATGAAACGCGTAACAATTCTTTTAAAAACTCTCTTATCAAACGTTAAACGTTAAATTTATTTTAATCTGGGTCTAATTCAATAAAAAAGGAATCAAATTTGATTTGTGAACATCACCATAATCTAAAATACTTAGGTAGGTATTTCTAAAATACAACGCAAAAATGTGTGTGACTATGAAAAATGTAAGCGTCTGAATGCAAGCGCGCGGCAGCCGGCCTCGCCTGATTTGTAGCGCCGGGGCTCAGCAATCTGTAGGTTATTAGCTCGCGTAAGTAGGTAGAGTGACGGATGCCTGATTTAGTGTCTGTGCGATTAACCGTTATAGGACCCAACTCTGAGTGCAGCAACCATACATGGTAAAGCTTAAAACTGGCTATCATAATAAAATGCGTGCTCAAATTTTCCAGTCTGTGCTGTTGACCGTTGAAGAGTTCCTTTATCTGGAGGTAATCCTGGATGTGAATTCGTCATGATTACCATTAAAATGCATTTTCATCGCAACTAAACCAACATGTAAAAAATCAACTCGGTAAGATAAGAGGAAGTGGTTCTAAGTCAGCTTGCAAGATTTAACCTAAATGTAGAAAAAGTAGTGTATGAAACGACACATACCAAGGTCAAAAAACACTCGAGTATTACTATTGAAAACCTCTTGTTTTAATAACCCTCTTTATGCAACCGTTTCATAGACTACTTATAATTGGGGACTGAATCACGATTGTGGGTTTATCACACGAGGCTAAGCCGAGTGTGACAATACGAGTAGTATCACACGAATGTTTTAATACCTTCCTAATTATATGCAGTTGCATACAATTCTTTATCTTCACTCATGCAATATCTATTTTTAAATAATACAAAAGTTTATAACTACTAACATTTATTTATAACTATCTGTACCCGCAGCTTTGCACGCGTGGTCATTTCAAGACCAAAAAGCAAGACCTAAAATACCTATATACCAGCATTTGACCAAAATTCCTTTAGCTGTCTAAAAGATTTTATCGATTGCTCGGCTTCTGCTCATCGGATTGAGATACCAAGTACACCAGTTTCTAGGTCAAACCATACGCTATCCAACAGTGAAAACCGCTTCGCAATCGGTCCAGTAGTTTTTACGTGATGCGCGAACAAACAAACATACATATAAACATACAGAAATTATTTAAAAATAAAAAAAACAGCTTTATATAGAAAACCAAACTAAAAAATAGAAAATAAATTTGAATAGTGTAAATACGAAAAAAAAGTTTTATTTCAAAAAAATCGTGGGGTGCGTGAGTCCAATAATTATACATATTTCATTGACAGATATGAGAAGAAGGATTATCATTTCGATAATATCTTAAAAAGCACCCCACACTTTTTTTAAATACAGCATTTTTTTCTTATTTACACTATTAAAATTTATTTTCTATTTTTTAGTTTGGTTTTCTATATAAAGCGTGTTCTTTAGTTTTTTTTAACTATTATTAGAAAACTTGTTGAGTAGCTTATTTTAAGTACCCTAGACCATTTTCTTTTAAGAATGTTTGTAAAGACTTTTTCGTGCTTATTGCTTTATTATAATTATAGATATCTATTACTTCAAAATTAACAAAGCTTTGGGCCCCTATCCCTCAGAAAACTTTTATTTTCGCGGGATAAAAAGTACCCAGAATTTTAACCCATCATATAAACTATGACTGTGCCAAGTTGCATCAATAACCGTCCAGTAGTTTCTGCGAGTTACGTGTTCTTTTAAATAACTTTTCAACTCCTAACCTGCTGGGGCCTAATTCTCTAATTTTAAGACGCCAATTCCACGCCGCCTGCGTGGAATTTGTTCGTGATCCCACGCAGGTAGCGTGAAATCGACGTGGAATTCGCGCGGAATTGGCGTGAGTGGTTTACAGAATCCAGGCCCTGGTACCATTTAATAAAGTAGTTTCGGCGTGATGCGCGGTACATAAATGAAAAAAATACAGTTTTGGTTTCAGTATTGAATATAGAGTGCTATCCAAAAAATATTATTTATAACTTCAAAATTAACATAACCTTTGACACCTATCCCACATGAACCCTATTTTTCGAGATTAAAATTATCCTCAATTTTAACCCAGTATATAAACTATGACTGTGCCAAGTTCATTAAAATCCGTCCAGTAGTTTCAGCGTGGTACGTGTTCTTTTAAATAACTTTCAACCCCTATCCTGCAGGAGCCCTTTAATTTTTCGGGATGAAAAGTATCCAATGTCCTATCTCGTAGTATGAACTCAAATGAGATAGGACATAGGATACTTTCATCCAGAAAAACGTTCCCACAGGATATTGGTTGAAAATTATTTACTAGTGGCTCTGTGAGCTGCAGACCTCGCGCGTACAAACATTTTTGCAAACAATCTAGCGGTGCACAGTAGCGCCATCTAGTTACCTTATTGTAACATTAACATTATAACGAAGCTGCTCCATCAATCCCTACCTAGTAGGTAAAGGGCTGATTCCACTGGTAGAAACCTAAAAATGAGAAATTTACTGCATTTTGAGGAGCTATTCTGGTCATCACGCCGAAGATCTGTATCAGATCTTCACCAAATTTTTATAAGACTAACTTAAAGTTACTACCTTTCAAATAAAAATAGAAGCACCGAAATCGGATTTAATAAGGCGGAGATATTCATTAGCCCTCTTTTTACCCTTTTTTGGGGGAAGTATCCACCCAATGAAAAATCCCCGATAACTAAAAATTCAAAAAATTCGCTTAATTTGTAAACCAAGTTTCGTCCAGATCGGTTGAGAAATGCGACCTGTAGAGGAGAACAGCCGGACAGACATCCGGACATAAAATATTTTTTGCCGAAGCCGAAACAGAGACGCTTCGCGCTCTATCGGTCTAAAAGAACACGTATCACGTTGAAACTACTGGACGGATTTTGATGCAACTTGCTTGCCACAGTCATAGTTTAAAATTTAGGATACATTTTATCCCGAAAAAATAAAGGGTTCTTCGTAAAACATAGCTATCATGTTAATTTTGAAGTAATAAATATCTATACTTATAATAAAGCAATAAATACGAAAATGACTTCACGAAGACACGAAACAAATGTCTGTATAAAGAAGATAAAAAATAGTGGTCTAGGGTCTCTAGGGTACTTAAAAAAGCTACTGAACAAGAATAAAACTTGAAAGAATAAAGTTTGTTCGCACATCATGTAAAAACTGCTGGACCGATTGCGATGCAGTTTTCACTGTTAGCTTAGGGTTTAACTTAAATACTGGTATAATTGGTATCTCAATCCAATGACTAGAAGCCAAGCAATAGATACAAATATTGTTGACGGCTGAACAAATGTTGATCAAATGTTGGTAAATTGGTATCTTAGGTCATGGAATAGCATATAGAGTACTTTTAACCTGGAAAAATGACCACACGTGCAAAGCCGCGGGCACAACTAGTCTATAATAAATACATAAATCAGTAACTTATTTTCAACAAGTTCAGTAGCTTATTTTAAGTCACTTAATTATACAATTTTTGAAATTATCTTCTTTGTACAGACTGTTTGGTACTTACTAAATACTTTATTATAAGTACTAGCTGTGTCCGCGGCTTTGTCCGTGTGGTCATTTCTCTGGGTTAAAAGTTACCTGTGTTATACCAGGACCAAATGTACCTACAAAGTACAAAATACGAAATTTCGTTCAGCTGTCAAATAGTTTTTATTCGATTGCTCCGGTTCTACTAATCAGATTAAGATACCAAGTAAATCAGTTTTTAATACAGAAAGCTATCTAACAGTGAAAACCGCATTCCAATCAGTCCAGTATTTTTTAAGTGATGCGCGATGAAACAAACATACATACTCGTAAAGACAGGATTAAAAAAAAAAAACGTTTGCTTATTTTAAGTATCCTTAGACCATTTTTTATAAGTAGGTAAAAAATGTAACTAAAAAAGTTTCAAAAAGTGTAATTAAACAACAGAAAGTTCTTCCGCTTCGTTCTTTTATTTGCGGCTCTCGAATAACCAAGGTCTTCCTCTTGTACCTTATCTTTCTGTCTCCAATAACTTTGTGCAAAGTGATGGTCTTCCTTTCTTTTAATCCTGAGGGACGTTGTACTATATCACTCTCGCCATTGAGACGAATCCAATGAGAACTCATTTATCACTCAATCAATTTATCAATTATTTATCTACTCAATATCCATCACGCGATTTAGGCTATAGGATGAGCCATAAGAACTTTAATGGTTAAAATACCTCGCACAAGAATGAAGCGTTACGCTTCTTCATTTATTATAAGAACTGCAAAGGAGTGGAATGCCCTGCCTTCGTCAGTGTTTCCGGTAAAAAATATAACCCAGGTGTGTTAAAGTCAACAGTGAATCTACTAGGCAAGCGTGATACACCTTCGACCACATCATCGCTTTCCATCAGGTGAAATCGCGGTCAAATGATTTCCTAGGCCGTAATATAAAAAATAAACACAACATACATTAGACCGCCATACTCGCCGAAAACATTTTTATGGGCAGTGGGGAAAATAATAAGGTAGCCAAGCTATAATAAATACTTTATTGTCATTACAATGGGAAGTTAAAATTCAGCCGTGTCTTCATTTATCTAGTCCACATCGTCAGCTTCCAAGGGCGAGATGGTCACGTAGGCAGTGACACACGCGACCTTGGTAAAACCCTGTAGAGCGTAGACCTCGAATTTCCACTCCCCACATTTAGCTTGCTTCGGAAAATTGCGGGTATCAAGCACGTAGTCCAACACCTCAAAAACACCCTAAACAAAGATTTACATTGGTAACTCACCAAACCGCTTCGCAATCGGTCCAGTAGTTTTTACGTGATGCGCGAACAAACAAACATACATATAAACATACAGAAATTATTTAAAAATAAAAAAAACAGCTTTATATAGAAAACCAAACTAAAAAATAGAAAATAAATTTGAATAGTGTAAATACGAAAAAAAAGTTTTATTTCAAAAAAATCGTGGGGTGCGTGAGTCCAATAGTTATACATATTTCATTGACAGATATGAGAAGAAGGATTATCATTTCGATAATATCTTAAAAAGCACCCCACACTTTTTTTAAATACAGCATTTTTTTCTTATTTACACTATTAAAATTTATTTTCTATTTTTTAGTTTGGTTTTCTATATAAAGCGTGTTCTTTAGTTTTTTTTAACTATTATTAGAAAACTTGTTGAGTAGCTTATTTTAAGTACCCTAGACCATTTTCTTTTAAGAATGTTTGTAAAGACTTTTTCGTGCTTATTGCTTTATTATAATTATAGATATCTATTACTTCAAAATTAACAAAGCTTTGGGCCCCTATCCCTCAGAAAACTTTTATTTTCGCGGGATAAAAAGTACCCAGAATTTTAACCCATCATATAAACTATGACTGTGCCAAGTTGCATCAATAACCGTCCAGTAGTTTCTGCGAGTTACGTGTTCTTTTAAATAACTTTTCAACTCCTAACCTGCTGGGGCCTAATTCTCTAATTTTAAGACGCCAATTCCACGCCGCCTGCGTGGAATTTGTTCGTGATCCCACGCAGGTAGCGTGAAATCGACGTGGAATTCGCGCGGAATTGGCGTGAGTGGTTTACAGAATCCAGGCCCTGGTACCATTTAATAAAGTAGTTTCGGCGTGATGCGCGGTACATAAATGAAAAAAATACAGTTTTGGTTTCAGTATTGAATATAGAGTGCTATCCAAAAAATATTATTTATAACTTCAAAATTAACATAACCTTTGACACCTATCCCACATGAACCCTATTTTTCGAGATTAAAATTATCCTCAATTTTAACCCAGTATATAAACTATGACTGTGCCAAGTTCATTAAAATCCGTCCAGTAGTTTCAGCGTGGTACGTGTTCTTTTAAATAACTTTCAACCCCTATCCTGCAGGAGCCCTTTAATTTTTCGGGATGAAAAGTATCCAATGTCCTATCTCGTAGTATGAACTCAAATGAGATAGGACATAGGATACTTTCATCCAGAAAAACGTTCCCACAGGATATTGGTTGAAAATTATTTACTAGTGGCTCTGTGAGCTGCAGACCTCGCGCGTACAAACATTTTTGCAAACAATCTAGCGGTGCACAGTAGCGCCATCTAGTTACCTTATTGTAACATTAACATTATAACGAAGCTGCTCCATCAATCCCTACCTAGTAGGTAAAGGGCTGATTCCACTGGTAGAAACCTAAAAATGAGAAATTTACTGCATTTTGAGGAGCTATTCTGGTCATCACGCCGAAGATCTGTATCAGATCTTCACCAAATTTTTATAAGACTAACTTAAAGTTACTACCTTTCAAATAAAAATAGAAGCACCGAAATCGGATTTAATAAGGCGGAGATATTCATTAGCCCTCTTTTTACCCTTTTTTGGGGGAAGTATCCACCCAATGAAAAATCCCCGATAACTAAAAATTCAAAAAATTCGCTTAATTTGTAAACCAAGTTTCGTCCAGATCGGTTGAGAAATGCGACCTGTAGAGGAGAACAGCCGGACAGACATCCGGACATAAAATATTTTTTGCCGAAGCCGAAACAGAGACGCTTCGCGCTCTATCGGTCTAAAAGAACACGTATCACGTTGAAACTACTGGACGGATTTTGATGCAACTTGCTTGCCACAGTCATAGTTTAAAATTTAGGATACATTTTATCCCGAAAAAATAAAGGGTTCTTCGTAAAACATAGCTATCATGTTAATTTTGAAGTAATAAATATCTATACTTATAATAAAGCAATAAATACGAAAATGACTTCACGAAGACACGAAACAAATGTCTGTATAAAGAAGATAAAAAATAGTGGTCTAGGGTCTCTAGGGTACTTAAAAAAGCTACTGAACAAGAATAAAACTTGAAAGAATAAAGTTTGTTCGCACATCATGTAAAAACTGCTGGACCGATTGCGATGCAGTTTTCACTGTTAGCTTAGGGTTTAACTTAAATACTGGTATAATTGGTATCTCAATCCAATGACTAGAAGCCAAGCAATAGATACAAATATTGTTGACGGCTGAACAAATGTTGATCAAATGTTGGTAAATTGGTATCTTAGGTCATGGAATAGCATATAGAGTACTTTTAACCTGGAAAAATGACCACACGTGCAAAGCCGCGGGCACAACTAGTCTATAATAAATACATAAATCAGTAACTTATTTTCAACAAGTTCAGTAGCTTATTTTAAGTCACTTAATTATACAATTTTTGAAATTATCTTCTTTGTACAGACTGTTTGGTACTTACTAAATACTTTATTATAAGTACTAGCTGTGTCCGCGGCTTTGTCCGTGTGGTCATTTCTCTGGGTTAAAAGTTACCTGTGTTATACCAGGACCAAATGTACCTACAAAGTACAAAATACGAAATTTCGTTCAGCTGTCAAATAGTTTTTATTCGATTGCTCCGGTTCTACTAATCAGATTAAGATACCAAGTAAATCAGTTTTTAATACAGAAAGCTATCTAACAGTGAAAACCGCATTCCAATCAGTCCAGTATTTTTTAAGTGATGCGCGATGAAACAAACATACATACTCGTAAAGACAGGATTAAAAAAAAAAAACGTTTGCTTATTTTAAGTATCCTTAGACCATTTTTTATAAGTAGGTAAAAAATGTAACTAAAAAAGTTTCAAAAAGTGTAATTAAACAACAGAAAGTTCTTCCGCTTCGTTCTTTTATTTGCGGCTCTCGAATAACCAAGGTCTTCCTCTTGTACCTTATCTTTCTGTCTCCAATAACTTTGTGCAAAGTGATGGTCTTCCTTTCTTTTAATCCTGAGGGACGTTGTACTATATCACTCTCGCCATTGAGACGAATCCAATGAGAACTCATTTATCACTCAATCAATTTATCAATTATTTATCTACTCAATATCCATCACGCGATTTAGGCTATAGGATGAGCCATAAGAACTTTAATGGTTAAAATACCTCGCACAAGAATGAAGCGTTACGCTTCTTCATTTATTATAAGAACTGCAAAGGAGTGGAATGCCCTGCCTTCGTCAGTGTTTCCGGTAAAAAATATAACCCAGGTGTGTTAAAGTCAACAGTGAATCTACTAGGCAAGCGTGATACACCTTCGACCACATCATCGCTTTCCATCAGGTGAAATCGCGGTCAAATGATTTCCTAGGCCGTAATATAAAAAATAAACACAACATACATTAGACCGCCATACTCGCCGAAAACATTTTTATGGGCAGTGGGGAAAATAATAAGGTAGCCAAGCTATAATAAATACTTTATTGTCATTACAATGGGAAGTTAAAATTCAGCCGTGTCTTCATTTATCTAGTCCACATCGTCAGCTTCCAAGGGCGAGATGGTCACGTAGGCAGTGACACACGCGACCTTGGTAAAACCCTGTAGAGCGTAGACCTCGAATTTCCACTCCCCACATTTAGCTTGCTTCGGAAAATTGCGGGTATCAAGCACGTAGTCCAACACCTCAAAAACACCCTAAACAAAGATTTACATTGGTAAATCACCATGCGCTCAGGAAATTTTCGTTTATCTTCTGTTATTCAAATACTGGGTATGCTTCTTGGTACATGACAATAAGGTCTAAAATCAAAGAGGAAGATTCATAATACCAATAATTAACAGTAATACTTTTGAAAAACGAAGATGCCAAAGCGCATAATGAGTTTCGTAATACAGATACAGAAATATAATAAAATAATAAGTATTCATAATTATTAGAAAATAATAGAAAAGCAGGACATTAGGCTTAGAGGCCTAAGGGCCCCAGCCCGGATTTAAATCCTATAGAGCACATATGAGACATGCTCAAAAGAAAGATAAAGACCAGTCCCAATCCACCACAAACTCTCAACGATCTCAAGAACGCAGCACTGGCCGCTTGGGAGACTCTTTCCCAAGTGGAAGTTAAAAACATTATTCAGAGAATGTCAGACCATACGCAGGCTGCCGTCAGGGCGAGAGGAGGAAACACCCGATATTAAGATGAATAAAAACATTATTCGGAGAATGCCAGACCATACGCAGGCTGTCGTCAGGGCGAGAGGAGGAAACACCCGATATTAAACATTATTCAGAGAATGCCAGACCATACGCAGGCTGTCGTCAGGGCGAGAGGAGGAAACACCCGATATTAAACATTATTCAGAGAATGCCAGACCATACGCAGGCTGTCGTCAGGGCGAGAGGAGGAAACACCCGATATTAAGATGAATAAAAACATTATTCAGAGAATGCCAGACCATACGCAGGCTGTCGTCAGGGCGAGAGGAGGAAACACCCGATATTAAACATTATTCAGAGAATGCCAGACCATACGCAGGCTGTCGTCAGGGCGAGAGGAGGAAACACCCGATATTAAGATGAATAAAAAATCTGTTTTTTTAAGTTTTTAGTGTTTGGTACTTAGGCAATAATTTTAATGAAAAACTGATTTCATAATTAACTTGATATAAACTGGAATTTATCAATGTCCACACTGTATATCAATGTCCACAAATAAAATAAAATGTTCAGTGAGAATTACGACAACAATCATTGGTGGGCAAGATTAGGTGCCGGTGAGTGCACACACGTGAATCACAGATACAGATAGATTCGTGATCACGGGCAAACAGATAGTTTATAATAACTAACTTAAAAACTAAAAAACACACGCCTGCTCTGCCAAAAAATAACTTATTCCAATAAATTATTTACTGTTGGAATGTGCTTATCAATGCCTTCAATTTGATCGGGGGGTGTAATGTTTTAACGGTTCATGTATGTTTGTATGCATGTGAGTTTCTTTATTCCACCATAACTTTTAAATGCCTCAACAGATTTAGAAGTACGGGGTATCGTTAGAATCCTTACATTCGCCCGAGTAAACAAGCAATATTTTTTTTAAATGCAAAAGTAATTTTTTTTAGTTAGAATTTTACAATATGTATATCAAATTGAAGGCCTTGATAATCACATTCCAACAGTATATATATTATTGGCATAAGTTCTTTTTTGGCAGGGCAGGCGTGTTTTTTAGCTTTTAAGCTAGTTATTTACTCCTTACCTTGGTGATTCCGCGGCAGCGTTTTTTTTTATAAATATTGATTTTACGGGATTTCAGTCGTGGATTTTCTATAACTTTATTCATCAAAGAAGATTGTCTCCAGTTTTTCATATACATTTTACGGTAATTAGTTCAGAAGTTTCTTTTTTTGTAAATTGCATCTTTCCGTTTTATTAAAAGCTTTTATTTAACTTCACTTGTATGTATGTATGTATGTATGTATGTATGTTTGTATGTATGTATGTATGTATGTATGTATGTATGTATGTATCGATGTATCTATGTATTTTGTCTTGGAGTCTTGCAATTCAAATTTCGAGCACTTCCCGATTAGATAACCGGCTGAAACTTTCAGGGTAGCTCACAAACCGACGAAAAAGCAATAAAATAAAACGTAATCATGTAAAAGTGAAAATGAAACAAAAAAAAAAACAAAAAGAAAAAAACTTATTCTAAAGGGCGTTTTTATTAATTAAATTTTTCAAATTACACTTATTATACTTTATTTTTTCGGATTCGCATGCAGTTCACAGGCGATCTAATTGTAGCCGTCGTCGTTTGCAGTCACCTTGCTGTCGGTAAATTGCCGTTCGTCACTGAAATAGCTCGAAGATATGGGTTTTTAACTTCATATGAGCAGTTGTTTCGATGTATGTTTTAACCGAAACTCAATTTTTGTAAACATTTGCTTGGCAATTGAATATCAAACAAAGGTGTACGTTTCATTTTATCGGAATAGAAAAAATACTTTCCTATTCAACTATTACCTTAGGTATTGGGCAATTAGGCGGAATATATCCGCCCACAGCGAGGGCCTTTTCAAATTCAACTTTTACGTACTGGTTCAATACACCACAAAAGCTCGGGGCGCTATAACTGTCTGCCAACTTGTAACCGCCATCACACTTGCTGTACACGTCTGCTGCCATCTTGAACAAATGAAATATATATTAGAACCACCTTATCTGTCTACAATTGTACATCTATCTATATAGCAGTAAGTAACAAAAAGTCTTCACAAAGGAGGTGACGAAAAAAATGGTCCAAGGGACTTAAAATAAGCTACTGAACAATATTGTATATTTTTTTTTTTTCAAATTATGTTTGTCTGCCTGGTATGGATGCTTGTTCGCACATTATTTAAATACAACTGGTCTGATGACTGATGATTAAGATTTGACTTAAAATCCGGTGTATCTGGATGCTACGAGTAAAAGCCGAGCAATCGATAAAAAACTATTTGAAAGACAAAAATAAAAATTTATAGAATCAAAAATTTGAAAAATAAAACATTTATTTTAAAAATTAGTTTTTCTTAATATTTTGGAAGTTTTTTGTTATTTTACTTATCGCAAATTGGAATAAATTAAGTTATTGTGTTCATTTACTTTGTTTGTATATATAACAAACAAAGTAAATATATATATATTATATATATATATATATATATATTATATATATATATATATATACAATTATATATATATATATATATATATATATATATATATATAATTGTAGATGTGTGTATGTATTGTATTTTAATATATTTGTATATGTGTAGTTGTTGTTTAAGTTAGAACTAGATTAGTTGTTTAAGTTCATGTACCTTTTAGATTTATTTATTTTTGTTTATTATTGAGCATCTCCGTCCATGACAATTAAATGTATTCCTCTCCATTCAACGGTTGTCTGGAAGACATCGCTTTAAGCGATAAGACCGCCCATTGTACTCTATCTATTCTTGTGAGTGATTTATTTGGTGTGCAATAAAGCGTTTATCTATCTATCTAATTTTGGTGAAATTTATTTTGTACTTTATGTCCACGCGGGCAAAGCCGCAGGCAAAGCTAGTATTATTATAATTTTAGTCCAGACTAACTGAACCCTAGCGGTGGGGACTACTGGGAACAAGATGAATGAATACATACCCCCAAATTAACAGTGAAAGCTTCCGGCAGGTCGCATTTCATTGTCAATCCGTCGTGAGTGCGGTTTATCTTCCTTTTCGTGGCACTAATATCGAACTTATATTGCTCGGGATTATCACACTTCTGCAGACTGTCTATTTTATAGATTCCTTCGCACTAAAAACATAAATTAAGGGGAAATAATAAAACGAAACTAACCTCGGGTTTCTGAAACGTTTGTTAACTTTGACAACAGATTAAGTCAATTGCTGTCTCTGTCATTTGTTTAGTGCCAGATAAAAGCAGCATTAGAATTAATCTGTTGTCAAAGTTGACAAACGTTCCAGAAACCCAAGATCTATACCATGTTTGGGTCTATTTGAAAGAAAACAAAAAAAAACACCTCTTCCCTGCCAAAAACGAACTAAAAAGGCAAAAACAAGGGATAAATAAAATTGTCGTTGCAGTCGGGGGACCTCTTATATTAAAAGAGATCCACAGAACGGTCCCCCGAAAAAAAAAACAAAAAACATTTTTCTTTTTTAATTTTTAGTGACATGTTTTGAATTATACCAGGCCGGTCGCACTCCGCAACAAGTACAAATATTAAACCTACATTTCGGGGCCGCAATATTGAGGTTGAATCAGTAGGGTGTCAAGCGTGCGCTCGATGAATCGCGCGCCGTGTGCTTAACGATAAAGTACCCACTTACGTAAATTTTTGGTAAAAATTTATTAATTTCTGAATTATGAGTACCAATAAGAAACCTAGAAGGTACTGCATAGCTTTCAGTCTGAAAAGTCTCGTAAAATACCAACATACCGACATTTAATTACGTAGTTAACCATTTATTTTTCATTCATTATTACGCATTGAATTCAGATAGACACCTTTTATTCATCAAAATGCAATACCTATTATGATATAATCAAATAATGAGGTATTAAGTCTATTCTGATAAGAATGTAACTATCAACATTTATAATAATATGTAATAGAATAATACATTATTACATAATTGTTTATTCTGTTACAATATCTATGTTATATCATATCACAGAATAATTGTATCAAGATATGACTAGGTAATTGTACCTAGTCATATCTTGATACAACCCTACCCTAGCGAAAAAGTGACAAAGCGATTCTGAAACGATTAGAGCAATGGTAGCTCTCGCGCGCTGTGATACGGTACATTCTAGCCTGCACGCAATGGTTGAGCGCCTTCTAGGTAAATATAATTGAAAGATCGCAGCGCTGTGCGAGTTAAATTGCACTTTATTGCATTGTAGCGAGAGTTGCTATGTATTTAAATGACTTTACTCAGTTATCCGTCTGTACTTATACTATTATTTATTCTGTGGTTATACCAATAAATTATATAAGGTGAATAAAAACCAGCCGGGTGCTGGTCGGACACGCGTTGACTAGGGCTCCATAGCTATGAGGACGACCTGCGGAATGCGGTCGGCAGAAAACTGGATGAGAAGAGCCGAAAATCGGGCTCTATGGCGTTCATTGGGAGAGGCCTATGTCCAGCAGTGGACAAACACAGGCTGATGATGAGCCGTATGTGTTAAAATGTTGAATACTTTTTATCCCGAAAACTGACTGTGCCAAGATCCCCGCCACGTTTCGTTCACCGCTAGACTTACGTGCCGCTAGCTATACCTATGGGGGTGCTACTAGCGTATAGGTAAAGAAACCACGACACTTGGAGATACGTAGGCTGTATTCCCCATATATATATATTTACAATATTATTTATAAAAGTAACTTTGTACAATGAACAGAGTTTTTCTCTCATGACGGGCGTGTTAATTCGTTGCCACGGGTAACGTTAGTGTGGGGCAAGCAAACTAGTGTTGCGCTGTCACATAACTTATATATTTTTTCGTCTATCCTTTTTTTAAATATTGTTATAAATAGGTACATATTATGTGTCTGAAAAAAATGACTGTGACATACAGACATAAAGACAGACGGATATTGAGAATTTATAAAGATTCGTTGTCGGACTACCGTACGGAACCCCATAAAAGATGAACCTAAATTACTTGTACTATTATTTATTCTGTGCCTAAATACTATACCTATTTGGATTCATTTTTGTCAGCCGAGTGAATTATTTTAAGTTTAGTTTGAAAGAAAAATACTACTAAACAAGCAATTCTTGCAAAAAATATTGTATTTCTTTTATGGTTTTTTTTATTGCCAGGTATTTTAAAAGCATTTATTTAACTTCACTTCTATGTATGTCTATCCATGTATCTATTTATGTATTTCCTGGAATCTTACAGCTCAAATTTCGAGCACTTCCCGATTAGCTATCCGGCGGAAATAAACAGGGTAGCTCACAACTCGATGAAAATGCGTTAAAAAAAAGCTTAACAAGTGACAATACATTTTTTTTAAAGTTTAAAACGCACACATAAACTTTTATTTATTTCTAATTTTTAAATTGTATTTACTACTACTGTTATTAGTCAAGAAATCACACTAAAAAGCAGCATGACCAGGTGCTAATAAATACGTAAATGTTCTTACTACGAAATTATTGTCGTCACAATGCACCACTCCACCAGCTAGGAGGGTCAACAGTACCGCCTTCAACATTTTTATTGATTATTTGATTGAATTTGACCAGTATTAGTTAGTATTAAACTGATTGTAATAACCTCCCTTGCTCATTTACTTATATAAGTACTGCCCGTGGCATGCTATAAAATAAAGTCGTTGCGATGCTATCGGACGCAGGATGCCGTGCTAGTTCCGAGATGAATGTGATAAACAATAATACCTTGGACAAATTATTCAACCAACATGGTACCAATACCTGTTACGTGATGTTGTTTTGTATGTTGGTAGTCCGGTAGACTATTACTTATTCTGTGCCGGCCAGTTACCCTCCATAAGAGGGCCTCATATAGTTTTAATGTTTTAGACTACGATAAATAAAGAAATGTAAATCAACCTTAAAAATTGACCTTGACTCGACCCGTCGTGTGGTATTATTATATTGAGCGCCAAATCGCCGACTCTTGCAAAGAGGTGAGTGTTTCGTTGTATTACTGTTAGTTGGTATGCGTAAGTGTGTCCAACAGAAAAAAAAACCTTCGTTACTCCTTATAACATCAGCTATCTGCCAGTGAAAGCCACATTTCACCTCTCCTTCCCCGAAATCCCCCACCATTCGTCCACTTCCCACTACCCTCTCCTCACTTTCCTTCAGCTTCCCTCACTTCCCCAAACCCTCATCCCCCCACATTTCCCCAGTTTTTTTATGTTTTCTAAGTATCCCCCACCATTCGTCCACTTCCCACTACCCTCTCCTCACTTTCCTCCAGCTTCCCTCACTTCCCCAAACCCTCATCCCCCCACATTTCCCCAGTTTTTTATGTTTTCTAAGTATGGCCGTGACTTGACGCACTACGTGGTTTGACTTGCGCAGTAGACGATTTTTAGGTCGGAAAGAGCGCGGGAGGCGCGGTACGGCGCTGCGCATGCTCGGTAGTTGCCTCCTGTTCTCCTCGCCCCGCGCACGCACCGCTTGACTCCTCCGCAGTACAGACGAGTTCAACCTGTACCTCTATTATGAGTTCAATCAAACGCTCAAATCTGTACTCGCTATCGAGTATCGTAACGTGTTTGTATGAAATCCAGCGCAGCGGAACTATTTGTCACTATAAATCTATAGCTCTATTAGGAGTTTGGCTTACTCAACTTCAATAGAAATAGACAATACGTGAAGAACTGTAGATTTTACGCCATCATGCTGGCGCCTTCTTAGCATTTGTCTTTTTCTAAATATATGAAAAAGACAGTGGCTAGCAAACGCAGTCATTTTGGTTCACCCGAATCAAGCAAGCGATTGTGTTTTCCATTATATAGTAAACAGATTTGTTTTTTTTGTATGTTTGAATGTTTGTTAAAAACAAAAAATCAAATCTGTCTAAATAAAGTAAAATACGATTATAGTGACAAAAATGTAATAGTTTAACTCAAAAAATACTAAACCGATTTTAAACATTCTTTCACCTATATAAAGCTACATTATCAACTAGTAACATGAGTGTCTATATTTTATTTTACAAAAAAATATCAATCCCTACGAAAATTGAAATAATGTAACCCCGCTCCACTCACTCACGATGATAAATGGCAGTGAGTGACATAACTACTGCAGCAGCGTTAACTGACGATAGTCATTGTAGAAATAGTGACCCATAATACCAAAAACATTTAAACTGAGAATCCGTCTCACGAAAGAAGTAGCGGCGATAAGAGGAACTAACGTTAAACGCTTAGCATTTTACGCTTTTACAAGGAAACTAGCGCCGCGTCTATGAGACTTTTTTCGTAAGTCGGACTCTACCCACTGTATTGTCTTACCGGTCAGTCACGTAGATACTTTTGCTTGAGTTGTAACGTCAAGAGCGTTTACTACTGCAGCTCGTAATAGTGGTACTGTGTTTATAATTTTCTACTTTGTTTATAGATGTGTAGTATACGAGTGCAACTTTGTGAAAGCTGATATGCAATCATGGCTAACCCAAAAAAGGCTTCCTTACACTCAAGATATGCTTAAACTACTATTGTAGAAATAGATAAAAATACATAAAGAACATTATAAGACATTCAGCATTGACAAAATAATATCTGAACACGGTCATGACGTATTGCGACTACCCCCATACCACCCTGATTTAAATCCAATCGAAATGGGGGCGTCAATAAAAGGTTATGTAAGTACATAGTAAGAATGTGCAATGGAACCTCAAACATGTGATAGAGTTTGTAACAGAAAAGGCAAATTAAATGGGACCAAATGAATGGAAAAAAACGTTTACATAGTAAGTGATCACATAATTGTCAATTTGACGGATACTGAGATCATTATGACAGTAGAAGATTTTGCCAGACAGCAACCCGGGTTCCTCAACGTTATCTGACGAAAACTATGATTTACTGACAGTAACAGTGACTAGTACAATCTGCCATTTTTTATGTTTAACTTTATTATTAATTATAGTTATTAATTTTAATATAGTTTAGCTATACACATAATTCCGAATGTCGTTGAAAAATCCCTGAATAGATTTACAAATTATGGATAACTATTTCCTACACGAATATACATGCGCAAGCTCCCCACTACTGACGCTCGTCAAGTCTCATCTTTCGTCGCACGGATTATAACGACCGCGCTGCGATCAGGGCCCTGTTTCATAAAACTTACAATTATAGTTTACCATTACAATTTAGTGTACATTGATGCATATGTTAGAGTGTTACGTGTAAATATGAATTTTGCTAGAAGATAAACTTCAGTGTACACTAAATTGTAATAGTAAACTACAATTGTAAGTTTTATGAAACAGGGCCCAGGTTGCGGTTTATTAGCTGAATCGGGGAGCAGGTATGGTGTGAGCAGTATGACATGTAGGGGGAGTGTAACATAAGTGTCGCTCCTTTCATAAGTTACTATCATAGCTCTATGAGTTGCCATTTTACCCGACTTCGAAGAGGTAATTGTTTATCAGCCAACGTATGCATGTATGTTTCTTTGTGGCACTATATAGGATAGACCAAACCTGTGGACGGATTCTGATGATTCTTACGTCAATCAATTTGTCTTAATCTTACGAGTGCTAATAAAGACATGACAGTAATCGAAATTCAATATGGCGATGACGACATATTGTGAAAAAGACAGAAAATTTGTCGACGAACTATGGTAAGTGGAGTATCATTGAATAGGTATTTTAAAATCATCTTTAAATTTCTCATAATATTTTCTTATTTCGAGTGACCATTTAGGATCTAAAGTTGGTTAGCTATCATTCTCACTTTTTTCCGGCTTTATATTAGCTTCACTTGTATGTTTGTAACCGACGCCTTTGGACACTATTTTGACCCACTTTAAACTGACAGATTTCATTCAAATTTTGCACACCAATCAAAGACCGATGACAATGCAATAATTTGAAAAAAAAAATGATTAAAAAAAAAAAAACACGCTTTATATAGAAAACCAAACTAAAAAATAGAAAATAAATTTTAATAGTGTAAATAAAAAAAAAAAGTTTTATTTAAAAAAAAGCGTGGGGTGCTTCTCATATCTGTCAATGAAATATTTATAACTATTGACCCATGCACCCCACGATTTTTTTGAAATAAAACCTTTATTTTCTTATTTAGACTATTAAAATTTATTTTCTATTTTTTAGTTTGGTTTTCTATATAAAGCGTGTTTTTTAGTTTATTAAACAATATTTTTTTTGTATTGTTTCAGGTTTTTTAGCACTTTCGTTTATGTCTTATAATAGTCAACTGTGTTGCCAGGTGGTCAGGAGGTGTATTTACTTTGCTTGCTACTTTAGTGGTCCATGTATTTTGCTGAGTACGACTTTATCTCTTCCTTGACAATGCTGAACTCGAGTCAAAAAAATAATTAAAACATATGTATACCATAGCGCATTCGACAGACTTCGATACATGTAAGGGACATTATTTCAAAAGACATTCAATCTATCTTTTGTACAACAAAATGTACATTGGATGGATCTGAATATAATGAACTTATTATAAATTGTTCTTCAAAATATACCTTACTACGAAATAACAACTCTCCATCTCCCCAACTAACTGACTGCCGAATACTTGACTACTCAACTACCTGATTGCCCTTCCCTGATACCCAACTACCTATAACTACCTCACTACCTGACCACCAGATTCGTTGTTAACAATCACTCAAATTATTCACGATACGTATTATTTGGTCATTTTACTGCGTAAAAATAAAAAAAACTTGTAGAAATTAATTATTAAATATGCATCTATTCAAACTATCTTGTTTAGAATTTTACTGACGATTCCCAAGAGGAGGCGCCAAGACCACCAACTTTCACCGCAGGCTTATACAAATTCCGTGAAAAACCTCTTGACCTGGGCCTTGATGTTATTAGCCTAACTTAAGAGTGACGAAACACCGCGATTGAACTCGTTGATTTTATATATATATAACAATACCCACGACTTTGCCACATGGAGGGAAAGTACCTTAAATACTGTAGATACAACATTTTATCGAAATAAGACTTCATTTTTATTTTAAAAACAGTAGGAACTGCTTCTTCTTCTTCTTCTTCTTCTTCTTCTTACGAACGATATGAATACGAACTGCATTCAAATAATTTTAAATAATCGCCTGTCTGAACCGGGAATGGAACCCGCTAAATGTGGAAAATAAAAAACACGTGTAATTTTACTGCACTGATCGAACGGCTCAACCATATACATTTATTTCTTCTAAATAACATAGCTTCTAAAATGAAAGGAAGACCATGAAATTTAAAATTTAATTTTTATCAGTATAATGAATATGAGCTTTTCTCTGACTATATCGTGCTTATAACAACTGACTTTATGTAATACTTTTTACTCTTATTATCATTTCAAAGTATTAGTAATGAGTACACACTTTAGTTTTTTTATTTTCTTCTTTTTTTCTATTTTTTATTTTATTTCGTGGTCTTCTTTTAATTTTCGTATTTTCGTTCGTATTGTTTATAGTATAAAAATAAAGTCTTCATTCAATAAAAAAACTTATGGTACTTTCCCTCCATGTGGCAAAGTCGTGGGACGCCCTGTATACCACACCATAAGAAGGGACTCTCTCCGTACTTATCAATTAGATTATTAGAGCGAGGGGCACGATCTGACTCTGACGTCATGATCTCAGACCAATGTTCTTGACTTGACTTGATGACTTGTATGTCCCACAGCCAGAATAGTATGTTGGCTGTCAACCAAGGCCATGCGTTGTAGAAAATAATCCAGATAAGCATTCCGCTGTGCGAAAATCATCTTATACGCCAGTAAGCGTAATTCTAAATCTTTGTTTGAGATTCTAGTCCCGTGAGATGCGCTGGACGGTGGCGCCTTGCGTTATTCGTTAAAAAAACACCATGTTAAACAAACTCAATTTTATTTTATTTACAATATTTACATGCTTTATGACAAAATCTTGCCGCTATTTTTATCAAACACATTTCATTTAACTTTGCTTGAGATTCTAGTCCCGTGAGATGCGCTGGACGGTGGCGCCTTGCGTTATTCGTTAAAAAAACACCATGTTAAACAAACACAATTTTATTTTATTCACAATATTTACATGCTTTATGACAAAATCTTGCCGCTATTTTTATCAAACACATTTCATTTAACTTTGCTTGAGATTCTAGTCCCGTGAGATGCGCTGGACGGTGAGCCTTGCGTTATTCGTTAAAAAAAACACCATGTTAAACAAACACAATTTTATTTTATTTACAATATTTTCATTTTACATGCTTTATGACAAAATCTTGCCGCTATTTTGATCAAACACATTTCATTTAACTTTGCTTGAGATTCTAGTCCCGTGAGATGCGCTGGACGGTGGCGCCTTGCGTTATTCGTTAAAAAAACACCATGTTAAACAAACACAATTTTATTTTATTTACAATATTTACATGCTTTATGACAAAATCTTGCCGCTATTTTTATCAAACACATTTCATTTAACTTTGCTTGAGATTCTAGTCCCGTGAGATGCGCTGGACGGTGAGCCTTGCGTTATTCGTTAAAAAAAACACCATGTTAAACAAACACAATTTTATTTTATTTACAATATTTACATGCTTTATGACAAAATCTTGCCGCTATTTTGATCAAACACATTTGATTTAACTTTGCTTGAGATTCTAGTCCCGTGAGATGCGCTGGACGGTGGCGCCTAGCGTTATTCGTTAAAAAAAACACCATGTTAACCAAACACAATTTTATTTACAATATTTACATGCTATATGAATTAAATCTTGCTGCTGTTTTTATCAAACACATTTCATTTAACGTTTCAGCCGTGGATTTCAGAACCTAGTTGATATTCTTTGACGGAAATTTTATTAAACTTTCGACATTGCAGCCTCACATGTAAAAAAAATGTTCACAAAAGCCTGATTTTTATTTTTCTCTTAGAATTCAATTGTGTTATCCATAAATGTTCCTTTTTACCAAAACTTAAATAATTTCAGATGTGCAATTATGTAATTATGAGGAAAATTGTGCCTTATGCCCCTTTTTCTTAAAACCACAGAATTACAACCTAGCTAAATGAAAAAAACTCTTGTTTCTCAAAAATGCCTAGTTATTTTTTTATTGTACGTCGTAGTTTTTTAAAAAAGAGCGCTAGGTTCCTCCTGTATAAAACTCAACCTGTGTACTCAACTGCACAGAGCTGAGACTGAGCTGAGCTGAACTGTTGAGCTTTGTGTAGTAAACTGAAACTTAGGAAGCCATAATTATGTCTAAACTAAAAACTAGTGGCTCTGTGAGCAGAAGACCAAACAATCATTTTTGCAAACAATCTAGCGGTGCACAGTAGCGCCATGTAGAGTTACCTTATTGTAAAACTAACATCAATAACCAAGGTGCTCCATCAATCCCTACCTAGTTGGTAAAGGACTGATTTTACTGGTAGAAACCTAAAAGTGAGCAATTTACTGCATTTTGAGGAGCTATTCTGCTCATCACGCCGAAGATCTGTATCAGATCTTCACCAAATTTTTAAAAGTTACTACCTTTCAAATAAAATAAGAACCATCGAAATCGGATGTAACAAGGCGGAGATATTCAGTATCCCCCTTTTTGAGGGAAGTACCCCCTAATCAAAAATCACCGACGACAAAAATAACATTTTTTTTTAACCTGTGTACCAAGTTTCATCTAGATCAGTTGAGAAATGCGACCAGTAGAGGAGAACAGGCGGAGATCCGGACAGCGCGCGTATTGACATACGTACGCATTTTTGCCCAAGCTGAAACGGAGACGCTACGCTCGTGCTAAGAAAAGCCACGCTAATATTAATAATTTATTATTATAGCGATGGAAAGTTCAAATAAAAGCCACGTCTTCATCTAGAAGGGCTCATAATCGTCACGTTCGTTATGTTCCACGGGGGAGATGGTCACGTAAGCAGTGATACACGCGACCTTGGTCTCGCCCTCTAGAACGAAAACCTCATTCTTGAATATCCCACATTTGTTCTGCCTCGGTAGTTTGCGGTTGTCGATCACGTAGTCCATCATCTACAACAAAGAAAAAAACCCAGTCTTTATCTTTATCTTTATCTTATTACAAAAAGAATTATTGCATTCAGATTTGTAGTTTCCGAGAAATAAGTAGACAAACATACACACATTCGCGAAATATTATATATTATTCGCGAATGTGTTCAGATACTCATATAGACTAACATATAAATATTAAGCATTTTTGACAATATTACATACATACAAACATACATACATACATTAAATTTGGTACATATGCTTAGTCACCCATATACGAGTAGATCGATGATCGATGATCGGGTGGCGAAATATCGCCAATACGCCTCATTGCGCGCATACTGCGCGCGCGCACGCGGCAAGGAACCGGTTATTATATATGAATATTAGGCATTTCAACAATATTACATACATACACATCAATTTGAGAACCTTCCTTTTTGTTTAAGACGGTTAAAAAGGTGTACGTTTTGTTTAATAGTAAAGTAATAGAAAAAAAAACGTACGTACCCGCGGTATTGGGCAGTTAGGCGCGTCGTACCCGCCCACAGCGAGGATATGTTTAAAGTCATCTCTTACGTGCTGGTTCATTGCTCCGCATAAGCTCGGTAAGTTATAACTATCCGTCAATTTGTATCGGCCATCGTACTTGCTGTATATGTTTGCTGCCATCTAAAATTGTTAAAGACTATGTTAGGACCACCTTATGTTTCTACATATATCTTATAATAAAGCAATAAATACGAAAAAGTCTGTTCAAAGATAATAAAAAAAAAAAAGTCTAGGTTACTTAAAATAAGCTACAGAACAAGAATATAACATTTAAGAAAATCGTGACTGTCTGTCTGTTTATTTGTTCGCGCATCACGTAAAAACTACAGGTATTGATGCGATTTCACTGTTGGATAGCTTAGGCTTTGACAAGACTGGGGTACTTAGTATCTCAATCCGATGAGTAGAAGCCGAGCAATCGATGAAAAACTGTTGTGACAACTGATGGAATTTTGACCAAATTTTGATAACAAGTATATTTGTATTTTAGGTCTTGGAATAGCACATAGAGTACTTTTAACCTGGAGAAATGAGCACGCGTGCGCAGCCGCGGGCACAACTAGTCTATACTATTGCAAAAGAATAACCTCACGAAGAAATCTGCGTATCTAAGAACTCTGAATTGGTGGAATGGTCATCCCATCCATGAACTCGCACCGAGCCAGAGCGGCTCGCAGCGAGGTGGATGTGACCAAGGCAGATTGAATCCCAGCGTTGGGAAAAAAGGAACGTGCAATTAAGTACATACCCCGAAATCTTGAGACAACTTTTCCGGCAGGTCGCACGTCAGTGTGTATCCGTCGTGAGTGCTGTTTATCATTCTCTTCGTGATGCTTAAGTCGAACTTATATTGCTCGGGATTATCGCACTTCTGCACATTGTCTATCTTATAGATTCCCTCGCACTAAAACACGTAAAAACATAAAGGGAAATAAGAAGACGAAACTAAATATTATATGTGCGCTGATTTTACTGAGTAATTTTTAGATTATTTGAAAGCTAACAAAGAGGATTTATTATACCAAGTAAACGAGCAATTCTTATTTCTTCATCATCATCATCATCTATATCATCAGCCTATACTTGTCCAGTGCTGGAAGTAGGCCTCTCCTCATTCACGCCACTGAGCCAGAGCTCAGTGGCATGTATTCTTGAATTCTTGTTTAAATATGTGAAAAGGTACATTTGTTATGATTTTCTCGATTGGTAGAGATTTTAGTCTAGAAATCTCTGAAGAAGCCACCAGGTACTAATGAATAGTTATACTTATAATAAAGCAATAAGTTTGTAACAATAAGTCTCTACAACGAAAATAATTTAAAAAAGTGATTCTAGGGGTCCTAAAATACTCTACTGAACAAGAATATAACATTATTAATAATGGTCTCTGTATGTTTGCTTGTTCGCGAATCACCTGAAAACTACTAGTTACAAGTAGTTTTTATGCTATCACTGCTATCACTGCTATCTATGCTATCACTGCTATCTATGCTATTACTGATATCTATGCTATCACTGCTATCTATGCTATCACTGCTATATATGCTATCACTGTTGCTTAGGGTTTGACTTAAAAACTGATGTACTTAGTATCTCAATCCGATGAGTAGAAGTTGAGCAATAGATAAAAAAACATTTGACAACTGAAGGAAGTTGATGATATTGGTACTTTTTGTTCTTGAATAACACATAGAATCCTTATTATCCAAGAAAAAATTCTGAGCAGGCAAAATCACAACTAGTACATAACATTTTCTTACATCGAAATAATGTTCGTTCTCGCAATGCACCACTACTCCACCAGCTAGGAGGGTCATCAGGACCGCCTTCAACATTTTTATTTGTTATTTAACTGAAGTTGCCCACATCCTCACCTGCAGTTTGTAACTAAACTCAAATTATAATAACTAATAATACCATGGTCGCCTACTTATACCGCTTGTGGCAGATTTGCACGCTATTAAGTTGTTGAGATGCTATCGGTTGCAGGATGCCCTGCTTGCTCTATAATTCAGCCAACATTATATAATTACATATAACAATGTAGCCATGGCTTTGGAATGTTTTAATATTTTCTCCCTTTAATAAAAGTAAAAGTACAATGTTACCACAGGCGCACAGAATAAATAATGTTAATGATTCACAACTCAACCTGTATATGTGACGTCACGCGCATATACAGGGTGAGTTGGGTATTGCAGAAAATGCGGTACTATTAGTTCCTAATTGAATGGGAATGTGGTTGACCAGAAACTAACCCCTAAGTCTCAAAAGTTATCTTTAATTGTTATGTTCGTTGCCTACTTGAGTATTGCAGTACAGTTTGGAATCCTTCACAGAAAGTTCATATTGGTAGGTTGGAGAGATTACAGAAACGGTTCCTCTATCATCTCTGTTTTATTGATAACCGATGCCACGAACTCACGTCCTACGATGCAAGGGCCAGTCACTATAATGTAATTTCTTTGGTAAAGCGACGTGCTGTCGCAGATCTCGTTTTCCTGTACAAAACTGTCAATGGTGAAATCGATTGTGCAGATTTATTAAAAAGATTACCTTTGTCAGTACCTCGAAAAAGCAGTCGTCTTCATAACAGAACAACTTTTTTGTTGCCCTTATGTCGTTCTAATCTTGGACATTATTCGCCGATTTATCGCATGTGCTCCACTTACAATAGTATAGACAAGAAAATCGACATTTCCAATGCGTCTATCAGTGTTTTCAAGAAGTCTTGTCTTCAACAAGACCTACATTTTTAATAATAGTATGTTATCTATTTTCTTTTGTAAAAATATCTTAAAGTTGAGCGTTTTTATTCTGTGCATGTTGTGTTCACTTCCAGTAGGTTATGCACTTAGCTAGAAATTTTACTTACTTCAAATGATGAAATGTGTATTAACCAGTTTTGTGAAAAAAAAAAAAAAAATTGTGATCTACACTAATATTATAAAGAGGAAAGTTTTCTTGTATGTTTGTTTGTTATAAAGGAGAATAAACTAAAAAATACAGAAATTATTTTAAAAATTCGTTCATCTACAAAAAAAGCAAGGAAGCTACATTATCATCGAGTAACATGGGCTGTTTTTTATTTTTTTATTTGTGTTCTTTGCGTAAATTATAATAATGTAACCCAAGGCATCAACAATGACGATTACTCGCTGTAAGGAACGGAATGACATGTTGTCGTGGAAACGAAATAATAACAAGTCTGTCAAAAAGCAGTACGACTGTTGTTGCCAAAGATTTTGAATTGCGCTTATTGGCGTATTATTTTATCAGAAGTTCGACGCGTATAAACATGCTAAACGTTAGAAAAATGCCGCAGTGTGAGCGCTACCCGTGCGAAGCCGGGGCGAGTCACTAGTAGCATATATTTAAGAGATATCTAGCTAGATTATGAGGATAATAATATGTTTATGAATGGCTTGAAATGAGTTCTACAAAATCTCACAGGCTGAAATTTATACCTATACTTAGTCACATAAATGACTATAGTTGTGAACCTATAATGTATTAGAAGCTATATTATTATTTCAGAAATAAATTAAAATTGTAAAAAATGGAGAAAATGACATCCTCGTTGATCATAATTGGTGCTCTCTTCTCTAACGTGCATATTTCCGAAGCACCGGTAGAGTCAGAAAAGTATTTCCTTTTACTGTGCGAGATTCAACTGTGAGTCGGCACATGAAAGAGAAATTTAATTTTCCAACTCAAAGCATACTTAGTTTACCTAATTTTATTGAATTGATCTATTTATAATAATATATATTTTCTCTTTGATGCTATGTTAAGTTTTGACTTGTAAAAGTGCTATTTTTTGCCTATCTATAAAAAAGCAATAATAAAGAAAAAGTCTGCACAAAGAAGAAAATTTAAAAAATAAATCAGTCTTGGGTACTCAAAATAAGCTATTGAAAAAGAATATAGCATATTTTAAATTCGTGTTTGCCTGTTTGTCTGTATGTTTGTTCGCGCATCACATAACAAGTACTGGACCGATTGCGATGCGATATTCACTGTTGGATAGTTTAGGGTTTGACTTAAAAACTGGTGTACATGGTATCTCAACCCGATGAGTAGATGCTGAGCAATCAATAAAAACTTTTTGACAGCCGAGGAATTTTGATTTAGTATTTTAGGTCTTGGAAATAGAGCACATAGAGTACTTTTAGCTTAGAGAAATGACCACGTGTGCGAAGCCGCGGGTACAGCTGGTTTATAATAAATACTTTGACTTTATATGCAATGCAATCAAACCTAGACAAGAACAGTGACTTGTCAGCAACTGCGGTGCACTGACCATGGCTATGTGCACGATTTCATGCAATAATTAAAGATCCCACGCGTGTATGAGGCTAGGTGTACCGGTTAGTACAAATAATTTGACTATATAGCCGTGGATCACAATAGGTTGCCTTGCCTGACTCAATAATAGGTTCACCCCTTCTCATCTCGCGGGTGCTGAGAGATTCAACACTGGGAATATTTTCTAATTGTTATCCTATATCTGTGTTCTTCTTGGTGTCACTATAGAGTTAATCTATGTAAGTCTTGTATGTAATTTTATTCTGTGGCTGTGCTAATGAGAAGGCACCAGTACTAAGGTCGCCGCGGTACTGGCCTCGCCGTAATTACATAGACGTTTTGAGGCATTGTCATTCTGCGAAAGGGACGTTTTAAGAATGAGACATTTTGCGTCAGCGTGACAACTTGCGAATGTGACGTTCACACAACCAATTAATGTTGTCCCAGAAACATCGTCATATCTTCGATTCTAAGCTACACGAGCGAAAAGCTGTAGTGTAGCCAAAGTTGTAGGGGTAAAAGTGAGTTTTTTTTATCCGTGGTATTGAAAGTCAAATTTAATTTTTCGACTGTTTATTATTCCATCATCATCATCGTGTTTGTATCACATCATGCTTGCTGACTTGCATGTATATGTTTCAAATAAGCTAAAAAGATTTAGTAGATGGGCTCTGATGTCTTCGCTCGCTACGCTCCAGCCTCGCAGGCTGGTGCCGGCTGGTTCGGTTCTGAGAAGTTGTTGCTGTTTTAATACTTGACTAGTGTACCATACATACAACACCTAACGAAAAGTGTATGTATGTATCATTGTCTGTGACATCGTAGCTTCCAAACGAATCTGTTTTAAAGCTGATGTGATCGAGATGGTTCTTAGCTATTATATGGGAAGAGGGTGAGGAGGTTCTCTATCGATACGCATAAAATATAATGTCATAATTTAGTGTGGCATAATTTTACTTATCCTAATAATGTACTAGCATAATAATAATTACGCATAAATGTTTAGGCATAATCGTGTTTACCATATCTAAATAACTTTAGATATGTTAAACACAATTAGATAGATAGACAAGCTTATTATTTAGTAGCATAAAAATTACATTATTCACCGTGAGTGAAATAACTTTAAACTAAATTGTTTTACGTACCTACCTATTTAAAACAAACATGTTCGCGGCTTACCTTATCCTACTGTCACAGTATAGTATCTAGATTATATTTTATGCGAATCGATCTTTTGGGCTAAATTATTTTGAACTGCTATTCATAATAATTTAGCCCAAAAGATCATTATGCCTACCTTAATAATATACCAAAAACTATAAAATTTATATTATGTCATTAAATGTTATGCCTAACTCATTATGCCAAAGTAAATTAGTATTAAAAAAGTTATGCGATAGAAAGGGACAACGGGTGAGGATCGTAGCTCCCAAACGAATGGACGTAAGAGGAGGGGCGGGGGAATCGTAGCTCACAAACGGATAATCCGATTTTGATGCTTTTTTAATGTTTGAAAGCTAATGTGATCGGGATGGTTCTTAGATATAAATGGGTAGAGGGGGAGGGAGGTCTGGGGTTTTTTTTAATAATTGCTTGTATAGGTACAGATTATTGTTGGTCAAAATTAAGGTTTTTATATTCGAGTCAAAGATTAAATAAGTTACTACATAGATAAATGTAGGGATACGTAACTGCTCCTAACCTATGTTTATCTATAGAACTACTACTTACAATCAGTTTGTCAAAAGCACCGAACACTACTAAACCACACGTCAGAATACTACATATAAATATATCATATCTCCAGATGTATGCTTGTCCACATCTCTAGCCTCACAGCAATACAGCAAAGTAGCTAAAGGATGCCAATAAATAATTTAACCATATTTTATTTACTTTAGCTCTATATAATTATTTCTCTTCTCGTGTTGTGTCTCGATAGCATCGTGAACACGCCACAATTAAATTGACCATTGTATGGATCTAAATGACGACAATTAGGTATCATGTAATATGAAACCGCTCGGCATTTCATTACTTTTTTAAACACTTGCCATCTGTGGAAAAAGAAGTATTTGACAGGTGCAATAAGAGGCCTTATTGCCATTTCTGCCAAGGAATGTGTACTTATGTACAGAAACTGCAAGAAAGAAAATTAGCAGATAAAATAACAAAATATAAGCATGTATTTTATTTCAAAGCCAGTTTACAATTATCTTTTCTAGCAGTCCCTCTATGTCATTTATTTTACACAGATAAATGTATAGGTGTCATTCCACAATCTGATATACGAAATGATTATACCTGTAAATAGTTTATGAATATACAACTATGGATTTGGCTGAACAGGGATGCACTGTACGCAAATTACCCAAGACTTATTCCAGAAAACAAAAATACTATTTTTAATATAATGTAATGGTGTATTGTATAACACCTCTTCCTTGACAATACCAGTGGGAAATTCAAAGAGATTAGGTAGGTGACCTGTTTGGGGCATTTTTTCGTACTGTAAGCTCTGACCGATGCAGTCAACTATTTGACATAGCAGGAAGGATCCAGGCCGTTACGAAGGTAGGCACATTTTCTCCCAAATTTAGAACACGAACGCATTTCCGAGCATTTTTGATAAAAATACTTTGTTTTACCGCTGTATGTGAGTGTACTTATTATTTGCGTTCTCTGTCGATGGCACAGGCTCGGAGTCTCAAGAGGCAGTAAAAATTAAACAAACTGCCCTACCCTGGGTAAACTTTTATTTCCAAATCCATTCCATAAATCTTTACCCAGACTAGTTGGAAGAGCTAGACCTGCGCTGAATTCTCGTTAAACTCAACGACCATGTCCAAGCAGCCCACTTCTTGGAGGCCTCTCAACATCACCAAGTGCGCGTGGTAAGTGCCCATAAGGCCGTTGTCTGGTAATTCGGAGTAGTCATATATGTAGTCGGAGACTGTCCAGGTTCCCTGTAAATAAAGATAACAACTGCAAAAACGTTATCTCCTTTGAAAATTGGACTTGAGACGAACATAAATTACGTAGAGAAGTCTCTTAAGCCATGTGGTTTCACTGGTTGCTTCCCTCTTTAAACCGGAACATGGTAATGTGAATACTACGCGAAAAGTGGCTTTCCCTTCAAATACGTACGCAGTAGAGTACGGACAATAACTCACATTGATAAATCTTTCTACCCAAACGGTTTATCCAAGGACGTCAGATATTTAGACTAGCTTCGTAATTCGAACAGGACTTTTTGTTTTTATTTCTTAATGGAAAATACCTTTGGCAGTGGAAATTCTGGAGGCTCGAATCCAGCCAGCTCGAGGAACGTCTTGACATTACCCTCGGAGTAAATGTTCATGAAGTGGATCATGTCGGTGTCAGCGAGTACATTGTACAGCTTGCAGCCGCCGTCCACGAACTTGCAGATGTCGATACGGATCTGCGGAAAATACGGTTAGGCTCAGACTTAGCTCGCATGCCAGGCTCGTCATTGCGGCCATAATTCAAGCAGTTCACGCATCTCAGTTAGTTAGATTAATCCAAGGCTTTCATTCCTAAGTCCGTGGACCTATTGACGCCACACTATTGAAATTCTGTCATGATTGGTGTTATCGATCCAAGTCACTTAGCTTGACGTGTGATAGTTAGCTTAAGGCCTAGAAAGTGCTGCCTGTCTAGAAACCTTGTTCATTGAAGAGTTTATGAAAGTGGTAGAGAAAACAGCGTCATCGATGCTTCAGTTATACTTTCTATTGTGTTACTTGAAAAGGAGAAAAAGATATCCTTGCTCCATTAGAGTATGTCAATGGAAACCGAATGGCGTACTGTTGAATTACTAATCGTCACATTTGCTGCGACCAGCGTTAAACCCTCGAGAGTTCTCTTTTTACCAGATTGCGCAACGCAAATTTGTTCCTTTGTGGCACTATAAACCAATCGCGTGGACCGATTTTGACAAATCTTACGTCAATCGTTTTTTCATAAACTCGCGAGTGTTACTAATGATAAGACATTATTCAAGATTGAATATGGCGACAACTGGACGCCACATTATAGAGAAGAATAAAGAAGACAAACTATGTTAAGTGGGTATCATTGAATAAGTATTTGAAAATCATCTTTAGTTTTCTCCTATAATTTCGAATGACCATTTAGGATCTATAACTATTTAAAGTTGGCTAGCAACCATTCTCACTATTTTTTTTGTCTATTTATTGTTGTTTGCAGTCGTGTTTTTGTGAAGATGCTTGACCGTGATTGTTACTAAAGAACAATATCCTTACTCCATAAGAATGGTCAAAGTTGTCGGCCAGAATCAGCGTACAGTTGAAGCTGTCGTGCGTACGGTTGAACTTCCTCCGCGTCACGTCCGCTATGAACTCCAGCTGTGATGTCACTGCATCGCCCTCGCACTGTTTTATACTCAGCAGGTGATATTGTCCAGCGCCCTGGAAGGATTTCACAATGTTAAAGGTTCCGTCCATCTGTCTGAACGTCGTCTCAGCTCATGAAGTCCCTTTCTCCAAATGACCTTTACTCAAAATGTTCTATTCTCTAGATGTCCTGTTCTCAGAAAATCCTTTTCTTAAAATGTTATTTTCTCAAAATGACTAATTCGCGGGTAAATTTTAGAATCCACGCGCGGGCTTTCGTTAGAGAAATAGGGACAGTCCCTGGTAACCCAAAGAACACAAAAATCACAATTTAAAATTACATAATAAAAGACGTTCCGTAAAAAAACACATAACACCACTTTTTTTAAATTAACAGTTCAAATTATCATAAAAATACAAAAAACCCGACTGCGAACAAAATTATTCAATGAGAGCTGACGAGCCGCAAAAATAATCACATTAACAGTGATTATTTTTCACAGCGACAGTTTGTATGTATCCATTAATTACGTGAGACGTTTAGGGGGGGGAGGAGGGTCAAGCCAAACCTCACCCAATCTCACGTGGGAGAGAGGGTAGTCTCTGTAAATATCACGTATTTTTTTTTCCAGAAGAAACAGTGTAAAATTGCGA
This sequence comes from Alsophila aescularia, assembly GCA_946251855.1. NCBI lineage: Eukaryota > Metazoa > Arthropoda > Insecta > Lepidoptera > Geometridae > Alsophila > Alsophila aescularia. Next base: position 14,146,962 of record OX276381.1, read on the forward strand.
GAAAATTGGATTAAATTAAGTAAAAAAGTTTCTCGACTAAAATATGACTAAATCATGCATAAATAATATTTATCGCGGTTTAATTATATACTGACAGAAGAATTTACTGATTATTAATAAATTCATTTATTCGGAAACAATTCATTCATTTATTAAATATGAATAACTAACTACTATGTTAATAAATATTTATTAAATGATCGAATTAAAAAAAAACATTTATTAACAGTTAATCAGGCTTATTAATTATTAAAAAATCCTTTTATAAGTGTGCGAACGTCACAAATAGAATAGTAGCCCTTCGCTTGTTTAGCCACCATCGGCTAGCCAAACACACGACTCGACGAGCGCTGCAGCTTACAATACACGCCACGAAAGATGAGACTTGACACTCCACGTGGTTTGACTTGCGCAGTAGACGATTTATAGGTAATGAAGCACAGACTAACTTATTTACATGAAAAATATGCATTTTTAAAAATCTCACGTGAGTGAGGGGGAGAGGGGGTCGAGCAAAGTCTCACGACATCTCACCAAGGGGAGAGGGGGGGGGGGGGTCGAAAAATTGCCAAATTTACCTCACGTAATTAATGGATGAGTTTGTGTCTTATTATTATTATTATTATTATTATTACTTCTTCACGCTTAAACGGCTGAACAGGATTTGGATGAAATTTGGTAAGGGGGTCGCTTATACCCTGGATTAAAAAATAAGCTACTTTTTATCCCGGACAATGTATGGTTCCTGAGGGACGCGGGTGAAACCGCGGGGCGCAGCTAGTGTTTATATTTATTTTTTACTTACATATTTTACTTTCCTTTAATATTTGCAATTGCTACATTAGACTATACTAATTACATTTAATTGAATAATCTAAAACTTAAAATTTTGTAAGAAGCTTAAATAAATTTGATAGTGTTTAGTTATAAGAATTATATATTTTTGAAATGGTCTTTTAAAGCCCTGTGATTTGATAACTCACTCGATAGGTTTTGTTTGGTTCTTTTTTGTGCCGTCGGAAATACAATATAAAAAACTGATATAAACATTAATCCCACTCCGGGATCGCACGGGTAGCTGTCCCACGCGCGTGCCTAAACCGGTTTTTGTAAACGGGGCATTGAGCCTTTAACTAAATATTTCATTGAACAAAACATTATGCTTGCCTGCACCCGCGTCTTTGCTCTGTTACACCACAGAAAACAGCAATAGTAGGTAAAAGAACGGCTATGGCTATATGGCTGAACTAGCTGTGCCCGCGGCTTTGCCCGCGTGGTCATTTCATTTAAAAGTAGCCCATACGTGTTATTCCAAGACCAAAAGTACCTAGAAAGTACAATGATACTTAATGTATTTAAAATTCGTTCAGCCGTCAAACAGTTTTTTATCGATTGCTCGAATTCTACTCGTCCAATTGAGATACCACCAGTTTTTAAGTCAAACCCTAAGCTATCCCACAGTGAAAACCGCATCGCAATCGGTCCAGTAGTTTTTACGTGATGCGCGAACAAACATACAGGCAGACTTAAAAAAAAACATCTGCGTTTGTTGGTTACTTTGTTTGTCTGTCTGTATGTTTGTTGGCGCATCACGTAAATACTACTAGACGGATTGCGATGTAGTTTTCACTGTAGGGTATGACAAAAAATCTGGGGTACTTGGTATCTTGATTAGATGCCGAGCAATCGATAAAAAACTATTTGACGGCTGAAAGAATTTGGAAGAAATGTAGTATTTGTATTTTATAGGTACTTTTGGTCCTGGAATAACACGTAAGGGCTACTTTTTAACCGACTTCAAAAAAGGAGGAGCTTTTTTATGTTTGTTACCTCAGAACTCCGTGATTTGTGAACCTATTTCGAAAATTATTTGTTTGCAAGGATATACTTTCAGATTGGTCCCATAGAAATTTTATCAAAATCGGTTCCGTAGTTTTTTAACCAGTTCCAATAATAATAAAAATTTGGTTTAAGCGTTCGCGAAATACGAGCGTTTGAAGTCGGTTGTTCACGTTTTACACAAAAAATAAATAATGAAATGAATCACGCGGGCAAAGCCGCGGGCACAGCTACTAATTACATATTATGGTGTTGCGGCCTTTTTTGGAAGATGAATATAATTTTGAGTCACTTTTCTTTCCGGCCGGTATTATTTCTAACTTGGATAAGTAATATGTATTGTGATTTCTTATTCTACACTTATTCTATCAGTAATAAACATAGCCTATAGTAGATAATGTAGCTTCCTATTAGTGAAAGAATTATCAGAAACAGATCAGTAGATAGTTTCTGAGATTAACAGTAACAACTTACAAGACATTTCTTATAGCGTGATTGATAAACTTTTTTTTTTTAATACATTCCTTTTATTTTATTGTAACATTACAATTAATTACTCCGCAATTGACATGGGGTGATCTATATTACCATATCTCATGATTACGTTAATCTATATTATTAATTAAGTAAATTGTATTGACGTAGTAATTCTCATTAAAATATACATTACGAATTTAAAACTCAATACAATACGTACTGATTCAAAATTAAAAGTCATTGTACCTACTTAAAGTTACACTGATATCACAGTACATATTATTCACTAGTTGTGCCCGCGGCTTTGCCCGCGTGGTCAAAATTCATGAGCTTTTTTGCGCGGAACCCTAATACTTTTAAATTCAAAAATAAATGTATCCTATGTTACTCCTTATAACATCAGCTATCTTCCAGTGAAAGTTCCATCAAAATCGGTCCAGGCCGTTTCGGAGATTATCGGGAACAAACAGACAGACAAAAACTAAAAATAAAACGTGTTTTTGTTATTAGTACCGTATATAGTTTCATATGCATTTAGTAAAAAGCTGTTACTTTGACATTACAAACAGACACTTCAATTTAATTTATTTGTCTGAAAGACTATATCTAGCTAGATAGTCCTCGATACACTACTGTCCGTACTGTCTGTCTGTTTGTTTCGTTTACGGCCGAATTGACGCACGCTTTGCGGGGGCGCGCATGAAGTGTCATGATCATGACGTAAAAATGCGACAAAGACAGAGCTTGCTGTCCAAGTAGGATGCCAGTACCGCAAACTCAAGGAAGAGTAATTCAAAATCTTTGCTAATAGATTGGATCTATCAGTACCGCCTGCCCTAGTGTCCTAGTGCCTCCTAGTGCCCTGCCGTGCCTAACCTAGTATCCGCCTGCCATTGGGATCCGAAAATAATGAGCTTCAATTTTCTGTCAAACCTTCGACAACGAATTCAACTTTGTTTTGAATAATTTCCAAAGAGAAAAATTCTATATACATTTTTTTTCTTGCGTGCTTCTATCCATCGCCAAGCCTCCTGGCAAGTCACCTGGCTCTGCCCTGCAATATGGCCCCTGTATATTGCAGTGTGTATGAGTTTACATCTGTTTTCTATCTATACTTATAATAAAGCAGTTAGTAATAAAAAGCCTGTACAATAAAGAAAATTAAAAAAAAATTGGTGACGTAAAATAAACTACTAAACATTTTTTAAATTGTGTCTGTCTGTTGGTTTGTTCGCGCATCGCATACTAGACAGGTTGCGGTGCGGTCACTATCAGATAGCTTAGGGTTTGGCGTAAAAACTGGTGTACTTGGTATCACAATCCGATGAGTAGAAGTCGAGCAATCGATAAAAATATATTTGACGAATTAACCAAGATTGATAATATTGGTACTTTTGGTTCTAGAATAATACAAATTATATTATATATTCGAGACAATTCCACACCAATTACCTAGCCCCAAACTAGGGTACCCTGTACTGTGGGCACTAGATAACGGATAAACATACATATATACGCATATTACATCCATGACTCGAAAACAAACATTTCTGCTCATCACACAAATGATTGCACCTTGCAGGATTCGAACCCGTATATTGGCATTTTAGTTGCTCGAATAGCGCATAAGCGCATAGAGTACTTTTAATTACCACGCGTACAAAGCCGTGGGCACAGCTAGTACTTATAATAAAACAGTACCTAAATAATAATAACAAAGAGCAATGGAGCGTAGCATACTAGGTTGATCGAGTTCGAAACACATGTTGCGCTCCAAAATTCAAATTGTTGACGTAGCTATAAAAGCTAAGCTGAAGACTGGGCAGGACACTTCTGCCGCTTGCCGGATGAGCTGTGGGCCAAAATCGCCACAAAGTGGAGCCCTGATACAGCGAGGCGAAGGCGGTGACCTCAGAAGAGACGAGCTTGACCTCTTTAATAAAGACTGGCCAAATATTTCCCAAGATCGCAATGTCTGGAAGTCATGTTGGGAGGTTGGGAGGCCTTGCCCCAACAATGAGACAGTACAGGCTAATTGAAAAAGCGAGCGCGAAGCGCTAGCGAAGCGTCTCCGTTTCAGCTTGGGCAAAAATGCTTTCGTATGTCCGAACGGATGTCTGTCCGGATCTCTATTCTTCTCTACAGGTCGCATATCTCACTCGATCTAGACGAAACTTGGTATACAGGTTAAACGAACGTTTTTTTTTATTTGAAAGGTAGTAACTTTAAATTAGTCCCTAAGAAATTTGGTGAAGATCTGATGAGAAGCTTCGGCACCTTGAGGATCTTGAGCAGAATAGCTCCTCAAAATACAGTAAATTTTTCACTTTTATGTTTCTATCAGTGGAATCGGCCCTTTACCCACTTGGTAGGGATTAATGGAGCACCTTGGTTGGCTTGGCACCATTAATGTTAGTTTAACAATACCGCTAGATTGTTTGCAAAAAAGTTTGTACGCGCGAGGTCTACAGCTCACAGAGCCACTAGAGTAGTAGTAGTAAATAACAAAAACATACGTATTATAATTAGTTTTAAGACAGTACTATTCCATCAGCTACTCACAATCATTGGACTCGAGGTAGAAGCCGTTACCAGTACCGTGAAATACAGTGAACTTATCAACATGTTGTCCAAAACACTGCATGCAAGTGAGGCACTTGTCGGCAATACTATTGAATTTCAGTGTTAAACATTTAAAAGTTATATGGGAGCTGGCGTGATGGTATATTGCAGCGTGGTGTCAATAATGTCTGTATAATTAAACGATATGCATCTCAATAATAACATAATAATACAAACATAATATTACATTAAAATAAATAAAATACTGCAAATTATTGGCATCGTGGATTCGTCATAAAAGTATACATTTCCAATGCACGCATGGTAGACAAGCCTTTTCCAAATTATACATTCTTCTTCTTCTTTTATTTTCCCACTGTTGGGCATAAGCCTCCTCTCCTTACGCCACTCCTTTCGATCTTGTGCTGTCCTAATAAATTGTTTTCCAGCAACTCTGGCTATTTCATCTCTCCACCGGGCTGGTGGTCTGCCCCTTGATCGTTTAACTTCCCGAGGCTGCTTTGGTCCACTTTCCGTCGTTCCGCCGTGCAACGTATCCCACCCATCTCCACTTAATCTTGTCAATTCGCACACCGACATCCTCGTCCTTCGACGAATCTCTATATTCGGTACGCAACCCACCAGTTTGATTCCTAGCATGGCGCGCTCCATTGCTCTTTGATGTTCTCCAGCTTGAGCGACCATGTTTTGGAACTATAAGTGAGGATGAGGACACATTGGTTAAAAGCCTTAGTCTTCAGGTTTTGCGGAATTTTTGCCTTGAATATATCGTCAAGTTTCCCAAAAGCAGCCCATCCTAGCTGAATACGCCGACTGATTTCTGCAATCTGAGAGTCCTGTCCAAAAGATAAAAGGTGTCCAAGGTAGATGTACTCGTCTGCAACTTCTATCTGGTTCTATCTATCTTGTACTCGTAGGTAGCAACCTACAAGCACATGAGATTTTAGCACTAAAAGATTAGTCATAATCTTTGTCTTGAACACGTTCATCCTGAAGCCGACCCTCAGAGATGGCTCTTAAAGTTGTTCAAGCATACATGTTAAATCGTTGTCGTTTTCAACCAGGAGGACGTTTTCACCAGGACGTTTCGTTTTTCGTGGACGTTTTCAGTTTTCGTCAGCGAATCTTAGGTGTGGCATGCGGCTGCCGTTGATGTTGACTCCTCTCTCGCTCCAGTCTAGTGTTTCATAGACTTCCAACACATTCATAAAGCGCTTGGGCAAGAGAGTGTCACCTTGGCGCACACCCCGTTTAATAGAAACAGGGCTGGTAAGTTTGTGCACGGCGCACCTGCAACGTTGCAGAGCTATATAACTTCCGGATGATATCTACATATCTATTGTCAATATTGCATCGATGGCGAGAGTGAAACACGACCCAATGTTCGACACTGTCGTAAGCTTTTTCGTAAACAACGTAGGCGAAACACATGGGCTGGTTGTACTCCCTACTCTTCTCCATCAGCTGCCTGACTGCATGGATGTGGTATATATATATATATATAGTTGTGGTATATATAGTTGAGGATCCATTTGCTCTACACGTTGATTATTTTACTGTAAATACAAGTCGAAAACAAAACGTCTCATTAATAAGGACATAAAAATATGGTTTTAAATAGACCCACTAAATACCTCAGGTAAACTAGAGTTTGAAGGGGAAATTTCCTTTTCATGTACCGATGTATAGTTAGTTTATATAATTTATTGATTTGGTCTATTTATAAATATATAAATTCTCTTTATTTTTGACTTGTTTGTTTGTCGTATGAGGTAGTGCTGGCCTCTGATGTCAGAGTTTGTCAAGCCGCCCGAGGGCCTCTGACATGGCTTAACGACTGCTATTAACCAATAACAGCTGGGACCGACAGCTTAACGTGCCCTCCAAAGCACGGAGCGATGGAAAAACCGCACATAACTCAGAAAAGTCATTGGTGCGGCCTAGGTTTTGAACCCGGTATTGTTGGATTCTAAATTGCACTATAGAACTGTTAGGCCACCATCGCTCATCTCGTCGTTTGACTTGTAAGTGTTAATTATGTTGCCTATTTACGAGGTAAAACATTTTAGATTTTGGAAAGGCTTGTGTTGTGTCCCAACAGAACGTATAGTTTTATGACAAATCCAGGATGCAAATTATTTGAAACTTTGTATTAAACAATGTTATTTTACAGATGCATATCGTCCAATTATTACAGACATTGTGGACACCACGCTATATTTTACCATTACGCACGAGGAAACATTTATAACAACACATTAATGAATAAAAAGAATATTCCATACCACCTGGGCCCTATTTCATAAAGCGACAAATCATAATAAAACTACAAATGTCAGTCGAATACGCCAAACCTGCGTTTCATATATCAAATAATCATGACGGTACTGATGATTGTCAGTCATATTGCATTTCACAATGCGTCATAGTAAAAAAAACCCTCACTGTTTTGATTGACCGACCAGTGATGGGTCTGGCTGGTATGGTCTTCGGCTGTCACAATTGTCACGACAATTCTACAAATCGTGGTAATTTTTAAGACCAGGCTCTATTAATAATTTTCCCACGCTAGCTCCGCCTCTGCCACCCGCTACCCGCAACAAGCACTGTCTCCGTCGCGCGCGCGATCGAGAACGCGCGCGCGACTCAAGTACAGAGCGAACAGAGAAAGTACGCAGTCGTCCTAAGATCTTTATATTATTTGAAGACCAATATTATTTTATGTATCTATTGCAAAAATAATATATTATAATAATATAATATATTGTTTTATTTATATAATGATATTTAATTGTTTTATACCTACTGGAATATTTTTTACATGTCTGCATCTTTTACTTTAGTAAAACTGAAACCGAATATGTACTTCATTGTGATTCTAATTATAAATAATACATTTACTATTTAAAGTTAAATAAAACTGCATTCAAAAATTTTACAAGTTTATTTAAAACAAATAAATAGGAATATTTTTATTTATTTTATAATTATTCTTTTGTTTTAACTAATTAATAATGTGGTTTAGCCTTTTCGATATACATGCCTAGACCCCGTATTGCCCGCACGGAATCGACGAAATTATTATGTACTACACATGGTAGATACGCTTCTCACCTACCTACATCAGTCAATACAATAAATCACTATCATTGTTGCGCTTGGAAAAGAAAAATAAATTATGCCACTTTGTGCTATGAATTGTCAGTCATCTTATACTATTTTTACGTAGTTGAGCACGTTGCGCAAGACGCACACAATAAGCCATTATCTTTGATAGACATATGATTGATTTTTTAAAACTGAGTAAAGTCCAACTTTCGTTTGAGAACTGGTGAAACTGATGAACTTGCAACTTCCGAGCAGTCTGACTGCAATTTACGTTTTTTGGCAGTTGTCAGATCTTTGGCAGTAGACACTGCTTGATTTGTGACATATACTGGATCCCGTATTATTTTTTTCCGTGTATGGCGTGGGTCTACTAACTCGGGCAGTAAACAGTCCATATAAAAACTTAATAATATTGGCTCCATTTCTTTTCTCCAAAACTCGTCGTCTTTTTCTATGCATTCAACTTTTAATTTATCGTCTCCATACCATACCGCAAAAATGCATTTTGATTTCTTTGCAATATGCATCTGACCTTGGGCTTGGTAGTACCAGTCAGATTTTTTATTAAGGTATACCTGCAAAAAATTCATAATATTAGGTATGTAAGAAATTCTATAGTGTACAAAGTTTACATATTCATAAAATCAAATGCCATGACATGTGTGACTACGAGACGTTTCAAGTGCATGTCACCCTTTAAAAATAGCTTATACCCACTTGTCCTTTTTTGTTCTTTTTCCAAAAATTAACTTTGTTTTCATCAATTGCTGCATCAATACTTCCCATTTTGAAAGGAGCAATAGGGCATTTCACTTCTACTACCAAATCTTCAGTAATACCGTCAGGGGTGGCCCCTAAAAAATTATGTGTTTCGTCTATGAACAGACCACATTTAGTTATATTAATGTTATGTAATTTAGATAATTGATCCAGAGCTACTGCTTCATATTGTCTACCGTGCTGTATGGAGTTGACGTGGTCTATCGGAGTGGCGTAAAGCATGCTCTTTACCATGTTTCTACAGCTATGAGTCTTTCTTCGTTTTATGACTTTTCCAAAATTAGAAGCTGTCAAAAGATTGCGTCTAAGCTCAAGCCATTCAGCACATTCACTTTGTAAAACTGTTTGTTTATTTATACGGTGACGTTCTTCTTCTGTCTTATGCAAATTATGCAGAAACGTTTTTTTGGCCATTTCAAAACTTTCCGGATCTAGGTCTGGTTGCTCCGCATTTTCTCCATAGTTCGTATCGTTTTTGTTAATATTCCTTTTTAAATAGCGCTTTCTTTTTGAATGTGTCACTAGTCGGTTTCTTTCTCTTTTTCGGCATATTCTATCTTCGTACTTTTTCAAGCTTTTCCTGGGTGTATTTTTGCTAACATTTCTGTGGACTGATGATAGAAGTTTTCCTGTGTTAAAAGATACGACAGCACCTGCGCATCTAGTTTGATAGCCACGTCGTTGTGAGTAATTGATACGTTTACCACCTACTAATTTTGCAATAACTCCGTTAAATTGTTCAACAACGTTGCTGTCAACATCCTCAATGAGACTTCTGGAATGTGAAGCAACATTGGCTGCAAGTATTTTTATTCTCTGCCAAAGGCTAGAAGTATTGAACTCCGTAAAAGTTTCATCAGTGTGCGAACATATCTGGTTATTACATTTTGCGTGATTTCCAAAGGCATGATAAACTGAATTATTAATGTCACTGTGCAAGTTTTCGTAGTTTTTGTCGGCTTTGTTTTGATGTTTAATGGCGTCACATATGTATTTGCGAGCGGATAAGATTTTCCCTTTTGTGATGAGCTTTCTATCTTTTACAGGGTATCGTGTGTCAGTTGTAAGTTTTTGCATGTTATTGCAGAATCGACGCATGATGTGGTTTCTGCAGTTAAGTTTCTCTACTGTTATGTTAGGGTATGGGCGTGATTCAATAATTTTGGCATAGGTGCTACTATCACCGTCTGCTATAAATCTTGCATATATAAGATTGTGCATTTGGATAGATCTTTTAAAACCTTCTGCTATTATCATTGCTTCCATTCCCGTAGATGGCCCCTCATAGTTTTTGTAGCACAGATGTTTCTTATAAATTTCTCCATTTTGTTGGCAGATGCAACAATATTTATTTTTCACTGCCATATACACAACCTTACCAGTGCGTCTGCCTATTATCGCTGCACATCCAGAATACGCAGCGTAGTTGGTTTGATACGACCTTTTGGACCAACAACCATCTACAATTACGTCGATCAGCGCTATGCCATCTTTGTTGACACGGCATTCCTTCAACGCAATTTCCCTTTCTATAGCACCAGCTTTGACCATTTCCTCCCACGCTGTACTCTCCCATTCATCGGCTACTTGATCTAGTAAGATAAGTATATATTTATTTGCTAAAACACGAGTAGGTAGTATAAACACATAAATAAGCATGCATTGATGAAGAAAGTTTTCAAAGATTAAAATTGTTTACTCATACCTTGTACTTTTAGATATTTTGTTTGTTTAATTTCGGGCAAGTCAATAGCGGCTGTGAGTTGCTGTAACTGAGCATATCCACTACCACTTGCCATAACTCCAGCTACAGCATCTTTATTTATATTTCGATTAGTAGTCTCAATCTGAAATTTTTTCTTGCACATCAAGCATTGCATGTTTAATCGAGAATAAAATCCAATTTGGTGTTCAGAAACAAGATCTATTGAGGTAAATCCACAATCAAAGAGAGACTTATGATTGGCGATGCTTTTCAATTTGTCAAAAAAGCTTTGTAAATCTATTATACGTCTGCCACTAAGTTTAGCGCATTCCTGAAATTATAATAAAAAATATAAATATATATATATTTTACTAGGTACAAGTCATCTGACTTAAATATCGAGCACAATCAAAAACGTTAAACTTACAATTTGACCATAATCTTGCACTTCATAAGGACATTCCTCATCTGCATTTAGAGCATCTATTTCCTGAACTTCTAACTGAAACACAATATGGATATGGTCAATTAAATATTTGCGAAGTTAAAATAAATAAACTAATTATATAATTATTGTAAAAGTAGACGCACTAGTTCAGGTACGTTTGTGGACAACGGTGGCGAATTTGTACGACGCAAATTTATATTGTTCTCATGATTACCACAAGGAGACAAAAGTGCCGGGTCAATAGGACTTAAACTGAAAAAGTAAATAAATTATGTGGAGCCGTCTATTAGTACAAGACATTTAAAATAAATATTTTTTTTATTAATTTATGTTTTATGCATCAAATTTGACCAAACATCCTTATTGAAGCATTTGAAGCTATTGAAGCTGTTGAATCAAATTCGACCAAAAATCCTTAGAATTTTAAGCTTTTGAATCAATTTCGACCAAAAATAATTTTTGTCCAACCTGAAACGGAGACGCTCCGCTCGCACTTCGTGCTTGCTCGGTCAAAAATAAAGTATTAAAGTGGGAAAATGTGTATGGAGAAATCTAAATTATACACATAGACATACTTTTCATTAGCATCATTCCACGCGGGTGAACCCACAGGGCGCAGCTGGTATAATTATCTTACCCTTTAGTCTATTGCAAAAGTGATGAAAGGTATAGAATATTTTGTCATGCCAGATAGGTACGTGCAAAAAGAAAACCCGACCCCCATTATTATCTAAGAAGCATCTCGATCGAAGAACCATCTTGATCACATCAGCTTACAAACACAAAACAAAATCGGTCCATTCGTTTGGACTACGATTCTCACCCCCCCCCCTCGCCTTTTCCTCCTTCCCCCATTATAGTTAAGACACATCTCGTTTACCCCAGCTTTCAAACATAAAAACCGCAGCTAAATCGGACCATTCATTTGGAAGCTACGATTCTCAACCCCCTTTCCCCCCACCCCTCTCCCCTTCCCCTACCCATATATCTAAGAACCATCTCGATCACATCAGCTTTCAAACAGAAAAAACAGCATCAAAATCGGTCCATTCGCTTCGGAGCTACGCTGCCACAGACAAACACACACACTCACACACATACACTAAACTTATAAACCCGTCTCTTTGTTCGGGGGTCAAAAACACCGACAAAGTGTGAGTAGCATGAGTGGTTGCTGAGTACAACAACATACATACATACGGACGGACGGATATACATATAGACAGACACTGAAGTCTCACCATAAGTTTACCAAGCATAGTATCCCAGTACGCGCTAGTGCAGCGAAGGGCCACCCGCCGCGCCTGCGCCGCGCCGTCCCACCTCGGCTAGATATGTATACCGCTTATATGTCTACATAATTATGTAGTTATTGTGTGCAGTTACAATAGAAATATGATGTAAGAGTAACTTACTTTTTTTCATAGATCTCGGGAAGCGAAACTATATTTAACTGTTCAAGTGGCGACTCCACTGGTTTTTCATGTTCCCGATACTCTAGCGAAGAATTTTTGTTCCTATGAAAGTAGGCAGGTAAAAATAATTATCAATGAATTCATTTTTAACAATCTAAATCTAAGTATAATTTTAGCTTATTTTACTCGGAAAATACTTACATCTTTGCTTCTCTCATTTTTCTTGCAAAATCTTTAAAACGATTTGCTTTCTTTCTTTTGCAAACATATTTGTAAATAGTTTTGTTTCCCATTGCGTAAATACGTCCGCTTGTCGTTGTGGCACAATCAATCACAGGTCCGTCTACTTCGGCGCACAGCGCTGCACTGGCAAGCCGCTCGTTTGAATAACTATTATAACGCGAGGTGCCTGCGTAATAAGGTTGAATATCGCGGGCGCTGTTTGTATACACTTTAGCTCGGAACTAAATGACGTATGTCTAAAAATTTATTTATTTTATTGGCAGGCTAATAATTTAGTTAGGTAATTTTTTTCTTAGTCTTAGATAATAAACTATATTTTCTTCCTGTGAGATTTATTTTAGAGATAAAACTTAAGCCGTTGAGTAGAAAAATGTAAACATTACCGAAAATAACGTAATTTTTGATAAGAAAATGTATCGAATGAAATTTTGTTAATCGTGTTTTTGACTTAGTCTTAGAGAGATAAAGATCTCAAAATCATATATGTTAAGTTTCACATTTATTAGGTTTGTGGTTCACCCAGCATATTTATGCAAAAAACCCTTAAAAAGCAGAGCCTGGTCTTAAGCAACCCCGTTTCATAAAACGTTTTTCTATTGACCTTTGTTAGACAATTGTTTGTTGACTGCCGGTCACTACTATTGTTTTATGAAACAAATTTAGTAATATTTTGACAATTCATTGAATTAATTGTTGGGTTTTTATGAAACGCATTTCGGTAGTTTGACTGATAAATAAAACTAAATGTATTAAATTCTCACTACCCAATATAATATCAATACGAATTCAAGTATTTTAATAAATAGTGAGCCTGTAGACCTTGTGCAGTCAACCATGTTTTTGGGTATTACTGTAGATTCAAAATTACAGTGCAGTTATCGTTGATAGCTGGTAGTTTGAGCTCTGCAGCCTACCCAGTACGTAAAATTAGACAGTTTACCGATATAGCCACTGCGAGATTAGTATATTTTAGTTACTTTACAGTATTATGTCATATGGCATTTTGCTGTGGGGTCAGGCCGCGGATATTCAATCAATATTTGTGCTTCAGAAGAGAGCAATTCGTTCCATCCATATACAATATGAAATCCCGCGATTCTCTGAGGGAACGTTTTAAAGAGATCAATATTCTTACAGTGGCTTGCCAATATGTATATATGAAAATATAATACCTTTGCTAAAAATATTCAAATTCAAATTCAAAATTCTTTATTAACGGACAACAAAAATCCATGGGTTAGTAGAAAAAATATATCTTATAAGCTAGTGTTAGAAATAACTTGCACAAGATTAACAAAGTATAAAATTTTAATATTAATAAAATTTAAATAGGGTGAGCCAACCGTGTGACGACAGTCAACTATAGTCATATATAGTGACTTTTTTGTGTTGTGTACTTATAATGTTATCTTAATTGCTTACAATATTTTGTGTTGACGTTGCTTTTGCAGAAAACTTTATTTGAATGTTAGAATAATTTTGAATATTTTTTACCCAATTTATATTTTGTGATACAATGTTCTGTAAGTGACTTGTCTAAGTACATGTAATATGTCAAAAGATGAATAAATGAATTGAATTGAACTAAACATTGAGTTTAGCTGATCATCGTCCACACAAAATGCCTGCCCGGCATTTCACCGAGAGCCCCAGCAGTCGGACACAGCAGCACCATGTCGTCCGCATAGCTGATGTTATTAATACTAACACCACCGACCCGACAACCAACACGCATGATGCTGAGCACGACTATGAGATCATTAACGTATAGGTTGAAAAGCTTGGGAGACGTCAGTCCCCCCTGCATCACCCCGCACTACAAACCATACGTTTCGGAAAGAGTATTGGACTATTTCACATTATTTATTTGGTTCAAATACCAAAATTGAAAGACCGATACTATTTCCGAAAATAGCGATGTTCATAATTTTAATACAAGAAATAAAAATAAACTGAAAGTGTCTGGATTTCGGTTGTTAGTGTTCATATGTGGGGAACTGTATACGCTTTTTTAATAAGTTACCTGACGGCATTGATCAATTATCAATGCATAGGTTTAAAAGTTTTGTTAAAGCAAATCTCATAAAGAAAGCATATTACAATGTAAATGATTACATTAATGACAGAAATGCATGGCCTGATGTCTCCAAGCTTCATGATAATAATAAGTGAACTTCGATGTTAACGTTATGTGAATAAAATGTTCAAAGTACTGTGTGAGATGTCTCATGACTACAACATTCCATGAGATCATGAATGATGTCACGTTGTTTTATACAATATACTTAGTTACAATTTTTACTTTATTTTTCCCATTTTGATTGTTTGATGATTGTGGGACATTTTTTTGACACTTTTATCTTTTTTATCTTTTATATTTTTATTTTACATATGTTTTTTATAAATAATGACATTTGAAAAAATTCTAAAACATTAACAAATATGGAAAAATGAAATCCCCTAAGAGTTTCTTGGTGCTCTCTTCTCTAACGGGCGTATTTCCGAAGCACCGGTAGAGTCAGAAGGGTATTTCCTTCTCCTATGAGAGATTTAACTCTGCTGGCACATGAAAGGGTAAATTTCCTTTTTAAACTCAAAGCATACTTAGTTTACCAAAATTTTATTGATTTGATTTTTTTATAAATTTTTATCTATTTCTCCTTGTTCATGAGATATTAATTTTGACTTGTATAAGTGCTATTATTGTGCCTATTTACAATAAAATCATTGACTTTGACATTTGTCGGTTGACATTTGTCAGTCTACTATAGCTTTATGAAATAGGGCCCTGCTCGACAATTTCCAATAATTATTACATATCATACAATCTCAACGTAAAGCAAGGCATTATATCCCAAGGGAAATAAAGTTACAGTAGTCGTTGCGGAAGTATGTGTCTCGGGAGTAGTCGCTGCGCAAACTGCTATTTTTCAGCCGCAATCCCAATGTTGAAGGTGAAGTGACATAATTGTATAATTGCCTCGCTCTCTCGCTTACTTTTTTCGCATATTCTATCTCGCTGTAACTTTATGCTGTTTTATCCCCACAGTAGTACCTGCGCATTCGTTCAAAGAGCCTAACTTCACAAACATATAGATTGGCTGCGGCAACTGTATATGAAACTCCCAAGAGATATGTGATTTAAATTTCGAACGTTAAAATTCGTATGAAAACTTACGGGCATTGTAAAGAGAGTTTATTCGAAAAACGAACTGACCACCGCAGTCTGCCTGCACAAAAAAAAACGCGCGATTGTAAATAATGTAAAATTACACATTGTTTGCACAATGCTTTACTTATGTAGCCCTGGGTTTTTATTGTCTCGCAGAAAGTATGATAGAAAAGTAGAGTATTCACCTCGGGGATAAAGAATGTCTTACGTCACGTGCGGCATATTGGACCCTGATTGTAACGAGGGACTCTAGAGTTATGTAGAGTCCTGAGAGAAGCGATGGGTCCAATACTATTGAATAGAAGTGTCAATAGTAGATTATGCACCAAGGGGATAAAGCAGTGTCTTACGTAACGTGAGGCATATTGGACCCTGAGCGTAACGAAGGACTCTAGAGTTATGTAGAGTCCTGAGTGAAGCGATGGGTCCAATAATATTGAATAGAAGTGTTAATAGTAGATTATGCAACAAGGGGATAACTGATTCGGCCAATTAATTAATTCGGCGAGGAATTATTTTTCCTCGTGTCCTGCTTGTCATTCACCTATTGACTCAACCTGTATAAAGTACGTCATGGGTTATATACAGTCATACGCACAAATACAGGGAACGGACTCGTGGTCACACCGATTTGTCACACTGGTGTGACCACGATAAAATATTTTTTACTCGTGGTCTCACTCCATAGTGTGACAAATAGTAAGCTATAAACTATAAGACTCGTAGCAGTGTGAGAAAACAAACGACCAATTACTTAACGACATAATTATATGCAACAATTAATTAATTAGTGTCAAACTGACAGGTGTCAAAGTGATAGCTGTCGAACTTAAAAGGGTTTAAACTATTGATCCTGGAATATTAGTTTCTGTACAGAAGTGATAGATTTCATCGATAAATTCGTTATGGATGACAGCTCTCAAACTTAAAATAGCTATAACTCGTAAACTATTGATCCTAGACTAGTAGTTTCTTTACAGAAGTGATAGATCTCATCGATATCTCCGATTTGGATGACAGCTGTCAAACTAAAAAGGGCTATAACTCTTAAACTAACGATCCTTAATTAGTAGTTTCTTTACAGAAGTGATTGATCTCATCGATATCTCCGTTTTGGATGACAGCTGTCAAACTTAAAGGAGCTATAACTCTTAAACTAACGATCCTAGATTAGTAGTTTCTTTACAGAAGTGATAGATCTCATCGATATCTCCGTTTTGAATGACAGCTGTCAAACAAAAGGGCTATAACTCTTAAACTGACGATCCTAGACTAGTAGTTACAGAAGTGATAGATCTCATCCATATCTCCGTTTTTTTGACAGCTGTCAAACTTAAAAGGGCTATGACTCGGAAAGTATTGATCCTGTACTAGTAGTTTATTTACAGAAGTGATAGATCTCACCGATATCTTCGTTTTAGATGACAGCTGTCAAACTTAAAAGGGCTATAACTCTTAAATTAACGAACAAACCTAGTGGTTTCTTTACAGAAGAAATAGATCTCATCGATATCTCCGTTTTAGATGACAGCTGTCAAACTTAAATGCACTATAATTCTTAAACTAACGATTCTAGAATAGTAGTTTCTTTATAGAAGTAATAGATCTCATCAATGTCTTCGTTTTGAATGACAGCTGTCAAACTGGAAAGGGCTATAACTCTGAAACTAACGATCCTAGATTAGTAGTGATAGGTTGTCACGAGGCGGTCCTAGGGTTTGGGTTTGTTCCATTAGCCCAAGGACCAAACCTCAGTGAACAACATAAAAGTACAGGAACAATAGGAGCACACGGAGATGTTGATAAACAGAGATCTTGTACGCGACTATTCGATTCAGTCTTCTCTCAATTTAATATATTTGGTAAGTGTGTACCCTTGGGGCTATAGTATTGTTAATATCACAGACTTTTCGTGCTTCTACAATACAGATCAAAACAACCACGAACGAAAGTACTATCATATATATTTAAAGAACTCCAGATATAATAAACTTATTTAGGTACATTTTTAAAACATATTGTTTTGTTTGTTAATTTTCCATTTTTGCTAATCCGATGACAATATGGGAAACTTGGGGAACTATTACTTGAATTTAGAATTAATAATGACAAACTATCAAATGGGTATAAAATAATGAAGAATTTTATGAAAGAGGTTTCACATCGTCACAAGGTCTCATCGATATCTTGGTTTTGGATGACAGCTTATGCAAAGAAACTACTAGTCTAGGATCAATAGTGTCCGATATAAAGCCTTTTTAAGTTTGACATCTGTCAAATGAAATGAAGATCTCGATGAGATCTATCACTTCTGTAAAGAAACTACAAGTCTAGGATCAATAGTTTCCGAAATAAAACCCTTCTAAGTTTGACAGCTGTCATATGAACTGAAGATCTCGATGACATCTATCATTTCTGTCAAGAAACTACTAGTCTAGGATCAATTGTTTCCGAGTTATAACCAATTTTACTTTGACAGCTGTCATTCAAAACGAAGATATCGATGAGATCTATCATTTCTCTTAAGAAACTGCTAGTACTAGTCTTGGATAAACAGTTTCCCAGATAAAGCCCTTTTAAGTTTGACAGCTGTCATATGAAATGAAGATCTCGTTGAGATCTATCGCTTATGTATAGAAACTACTAGTATAGAACCAATAGTTTCCGAGATAAAGCCCTTTTAAGTAAGTTAATAAGTTTGCATCATTAAATTAATATCAATCCTTACAAATAAGGAAAATTAATAAATTTATAGTAATATTTGACTACTCGACAGTACTCGTAAACAAAAGATGAGCTAATTATGTGTTATCCCACTGTGACGCAATAGTTAGGACACGATGAAAAATAATTCCTCGTGGCCGAATCAGTTAGGCTGCCCAGTTGGCCACGAGGAAACGCCCGGATAAAGCAGTGTCTTAACCCGTAACGTAAGACACTGCTTTATCCCCTTGGTGCATAATCTACTATTAACACTTCTATTCAATAGTATTGCAGACGAGAATATTGTTGCATGCAGTGTTTTGGTACGAAATCTTGATACGTCACTGATTTTCTCGGTACCTCTAGTCCAATGATAGTGAGTAGCTGATGGAATAGTACTGCCTTAAAATCATTTTAGTTGTATATTTTTTTTAATTATTATTATTTACTGCTTTATTATAAGTATGTTTACTTTGTTAATTTCACATCAGATATTATCATTAGCCGGAAAACATCTACAGCGTAACTCGTCGTAATATATCTGGGCCCCAAGTCTGTTAAGGCGAAATGGGCTTCCAAATTTGACGATAGGTCCTCACGAATATTTAAAACTAGACCTTTATAAACGGTTGATTGACTTTATATTTAAGTGTAATAAATGTTTACAAAATACTTTATCCTGATGTGGTTACTGAAACACGATTAAATAAATTTGCCTTTATAGGAAAAAAACGCTAAGTTTTTTATAAAAATTACACTCGTTTTTTGGGCAGTCGTTTAAAAATACCCGTATTGACATTCCCCTCGATGGAATGAAACAACTTCATTCAGAATCTACCGAAGTAATCCCAACAAACATTCAAATACTTCTGTGAAATCAGTTTTTTGAAAAGTTATTAATATAAGAAAAGTTACATTGAAAATATTAACTAAAATCGGCTCCTGAGATGTCCTGCTTAACCTGCATCTTGAAAAGCAGGACAAAAATTTTGGCTCCCATAGCGCCTTAAATATTGAATCGACTTATCGCAAGTCGATTGCATAAACATCTCAGAATTTGCCAATTTTCGAAGTCTCCCTATTAGGTCTCTAAAGTTAGTACGCGCGAGGTCTACAGCTCACAGAGCCACCTAGTCTTTATTTGTATAAAACGTTACATTGGCCACACACTCCCGCGGTAGCGACTAGCTGTGCTCGAAATTCGACTCGCCCCACGATTTTATTTTTAGTTTTTAGTAATTTTAAAACCGTTTAACTTTTCATTTTTTACTTATTTTATTTAGAGTTACTTTGCTTTTCAATTGTTTTTCTATGATAGCCGTAAGCCCCCCTTACACAATACAATAAAATATATTTAAAAAAAAAAAACGAGTTACCCTTACATATTCTAGCATACTCTAGCACCGCGCGCGCTCATTGGTCACGCATTTGACATTTGACCCTTCGCCCTTCGCAGTTCGCCCTTCGGTCTTCGTCCTTCGCCTTGCGCCCTTTGCCCTTGGCCTTACGACCTTTTGACTTTTCAACTTCGACTCTGACTACGACTCTCACACTCCCCTCACATCCCCCCACCCTCCCCTCACTTATTCCATACTCACCCCACCCTCCCCTGACTTTCCATACCCTCTCCTGACTTTTTTCCTAACTTTTGTCCAACCCACCCTCTTTATTCGAAATCTACATGCGTTGTCAAATAATCAACATTAACATACTATAGCACCGCGCACGCTCATTGGTTAACCAGCTTCCTGTTACGCTTTTCACGAAATCACTCCCATAGATTGCAGGGAAGCGAGCGAAAATATATTACACATAAAAACTGATCCAGGTATGTTACTGTACGGTATATCGGTACACTAACTACATTCTCCTTCAAAACTTAATACCACAGTTTTAAAATTAATAGTTTTTTTTATTAAATTGCTTGGCTCTTACTCACCTAATTGAGATACCAAGTACACCAGTTTTAAAGTCAATACCTAAGCTATCCAACAGTGAAAATAGCATCGCAATCAGCCCAGGGCCCCGATTCTGTAAGCATTGAACCGCGATAACGCAAGTCGATCGCTTGAATTTTTTTGTTTTTTTTTTCATATTTACCACTTAAAAGTGCTGGAAGCGAAAGTTTTGTTAAAATTTTCGCTTTTTGTTTTTTTTGTTTTTTTATTTTCCATTTTTTTATTTTTTGAATATTTCAAAAAAAAAAACAATTTTAGCACTTTTAAGTGGTAAATAAGAAAATTTCTCAAAAAATTTCAAGTGATCGACATGCGTTATCGCGGTTCAATAGCTTACAGAATCGGGGCCCAGTACCTTTAACGTAAACTTAGTACCACAGTTTTAAAATTAATAGTTTATTTTATAAAATTACTTGGCTCCTATGTTTCGGATTGAGATACTAAGTACAGCAGATTTCAAGTCAAAACCTAATCCAACAGTGAAAATCGCATCGCAATCGGTCCAGGTTTTAACGTGATCCGCAAACAGACAGACACCTATTTTTTTGTTTTAATCTTTTTTTCATTTAAAAACGATACTAATGTAATTTCAAAGATATAAAAAAATACTATTTTAAAAATGTGATACTAAGTTTTAAAGGCCTTAGTACCACACTTAATATAATCATATAATTTTTTTTTACCATTTTTTTTACCAACATTAAAAATTTACGCTTTTTGCGATGAAAGAATCGGTTTATAGATTTCTAGTTTACTTAGTACACCTGGAACTCTATAAAGTTAGTGAAATTTGACAGGACAAAGGAAAAACGTATTAATCGAATAAAACTTTTATAATTTATTTAAATAATTATTAATAATATTAACTCCTTGGTACTAACCCGAAAGTTTCTTAAACCGCTACTTTGTTATTAGAAAGGAAAAACCATACCTACATATTTTATTTATAATGAAATACATTCCACATTACAGGAGCAAGAAGTAAAACAATTACACGAAACAGAGTACACGAAGCTGCCAGAATTATGGAAAGATATTGTAGTTTTAATATAGTGCACAAATGTGCCTTAATGAAATAGTTGGTTAGATTGCAAGCACTTAAGTTATCGTAGCAGGCGTCCTCAGGGTGAAATGGTAAAGCGATTTATCATTCCTCCTCATCTTCCTCTTCGAAGGAGATCTCCGTAGTGATGCAGCCCACCTCCTCCTCGAATTGCATCACACAGGAGTTAGCGCAGTACCGCCCGTAGGGTGCCTCGACTGGCAGGTCGTCCCAGTCCCACAAGTAATCATCTATTTCGTACTTGCCCTGGAACACAATATTGCTTAAGGTGCAACGTTTCGCTCAGCGCGCCAAATTCAAATTTTCTTGCGTTTTTTGTCAATTACAGCTCTATTACTTATCGTGGGTTCATGAAAACTTATTTTGCGGCAATAAATAGGTTGTATCAAAAAATTCCTCCAACTAAAAAAATGACGTTGAAAGCTAGTATAAGCACAGAATAAATAATAGGTATAAGTACATTTGTCAATATCCCAAAATATAAGATAAAAATCAGCTTATTGAGATGTGTAATTAAACCAACATCTAGGTGATAATTTTAACCGTAATTTCTTGATACAACCTATTTATTGCCGCAAAATAAGTTTCCATGAACCCTCGACGAGTAATAGAGCTGTAATTGAAAAAAAAACGCATGAAAATTTTAATTTGGCGCGCTGTGCGAAACTTGGCACCCTTGCACGCTAAGACGGAAATATGCAGTGAAGGGGTTAATTTTTACAAAATAAATAACTAGGTTAAAAGCTAAATAAACACGCCAGCCCTGCCAAAAACTAAAAAGTTTTTGTGCCAATAAATTATATATTGTTGGAATGTTCTCTTATAGGCCATTAATTACATATCCCTATCGTAAAAAACCTAAGTATTTTTTTCGCATTTGGAAATGGAGCCGTACTGCAGCCATAAACAATTTTTTCAAATAAAAAACTTTGTTTTTCGGGATGATGTAAGAATTTCTGAACCGATCTAGACGAAACTTGGTATACAGGTTAAACGAATTTTTAGAATTTTTTAGTCGGGTAGGGATTTTGATTTGGGGGTACTTCCCCCAAAAGGGGGCAAAAAAGGGGCTAGTGAATATCTCCGCCTTATTAAATCCGATTACAAGATTATTTTTTTATTTGAAAGGTAGTAACTTTAAGTTGCTCTCATAAAAAAATGGTGAAGTTCTGATGAGGATCTTCGGCGTGATGATCAGAATAGATCCTCAAAATGCAGTAAATATCTCGCTTTTAGGTTTCTAACAGTGAAATCAGCCCTTTACTTACTAAGTAGGGATTGATGGAGCACCTTGGTTATTACTGTTATTTTTACAATAAAGTGTCTAGATGGCGCTACTGTGCACAGCTAGATTGTTTTCAAAAAAAAGTTTGTACTCGCGAGGTCTATTACAGCTCACAGAGCCGCTAGTAAATGTAGCTATAGTCGAATACAAAGCGTATTGGAGTGAAACTGCACCAGTATTCTTAGCTTTGTAAAGTTTTTTGTAGCGGTAGGCCTCTTACTGTAGTCCGCCTGCGGAAGTACCACATCTGTGTCAGATATTCAACCACAAAGATGTAATGTTTCCACCGAATTTACAGGGCAATGATACTTAAAACCCAATGTCTCAGGGTGTCGAGCGCAGTGCAGTGACGCGCAATATTTTGCAACCAAAGTTCTGGGTGGCACTGCAACTGTTAAGGGCAGGCGTGACGCTTACCATCAGGCGAGCGACCTGCTCCTCTTGTCACTCAACATAAAAATAAAAACAGTATATTAGGAATGTTGCGACTGGCCAGCTCTCGCTTGCCCGTTTTTTTTCAGAAGGCATTGTGGTCTGTTTTGTGCGGTTGTTCAAGAAGATTACGTAGGACTAAGCGACTGCCAATCGTCACGGTTTAAAATCGACAATTCTGTCTTATTATACGACTAAACCTTTACTATTTTTTTTACACGGCTGCCCAATAAAAGGAGTGTAATGTTTTTAGGACTCATGTATGTTGTTTGTATGTATGTGAGTTTCTTTATTCCACCATAACTTTTAAATGATTACATCCTCTCGAGTAATAAAGGTATATTATTTTAGAAAAAAAAACTATGTGTCGCCGGTATGGAACAAATCTCAAAAGCGAAAAAAAATGTTCCAATTTTACAATATAGGTAATAAGGCCCGGTTCTAGTACTTTTAGCAATTTTTGATCATTTTTGAACGTCTGTATCGTGTTTTATAATTAACCCAGAACTATGAAATTGGTATCTCATCAAAGTTTTACATATTATCTCGTACTTTGTAAACAAAGAAAAATGATTAGTATGAATTCAGTCGATAGAAAATAATATCAAAGGTAACACTACTTTATGCTTAGAACATTGATTGGAAAGAGACTTCGTTACTAAATGATATCAAAGATATACCAAGAGTAAGAGCTTATTATGATTGAGAAAATGGCTAGACACTTTTTAATTCAAAGCTTTAGTTTTCCTACAAATAAATAAAAACCTTAAATTTTACTCCCGAGCTGTATCATATTTCCCGCTCTACTTGATCACAAATGAGAGGGACAAAAAATTCATTAACACCCGGCCTTAAATTGAATGCATTGATAAGCACATTCCAACAGTATATAATTTATTAGCATAGGTTATTTTTTGGCAGGGCAGGTGTGTTTTTTAGTTTTTAAGCTAGTTATTAAAGATATCTTATTTGCGTCGTCGGGTGTTTAGTAGGCGTCGGATATTATATCGGGTATGTGGATGTTTCACCATAGCGTCGCTCCTACTGGTCTGATTTAGATGTATCAATCGATTCTTCTTCAGGTTTAGGGTGTCTTAGTTTTTTTTACCCGACTACGGCGAAGCATGGATGGGTTATGTGTTTAAACTAAAAACTTAGTCTGATTTTGACAAGCTAGGTATAAGTCGATTCACCTTCATCGCAAGAGTGTCATATTCTTTACTCTACCGTAGAAGGGTTTTTGAAGTTATGTCTTGTTAGGCGACATATTTGACTGAACAATTACGAAATACCTACAGAATGTAACGTCAAATAATTTGTCCACTAACCGCTTCTAACGGGATCTGAGCGTCCTTAACGCCTGCCATTTCGAACATATCTATGAAGTTGCTCTCGGCGTACTTAGAGATGAGATTTCCGACCGATTCTTCGTTGATGACCTGGAATTGCTTGCAGCCTCCGTCCACGTACTTGCAAATGTCTATCCTTACCTGGAATGTAATAGTGTGAGCGGGATAGTTAAAGAATATAGTTACGTTATGAATATTATTATGATACGCTGTTTCAAAGAATTTTAGCCTAAAGCAGGCCTGCTTCACTCGGTGTACTTGCGCGCGCTAATTAACTACCGGCCGCTAGGAACTAGAGTTCCATTATTTGAATGGCGGCCCCCGCGTCAGGTGAGACTTACGCGTTAGAAAGAGAGACGCATTATAGGCTAGTAAAATGATACGCATTCAAGTTCGTGCGAGCTGAATTACGGGTAAGCATAAATTGAGCAAATGCTCAATTTGTACATAAATTATCTGTCCGTATAAGGAGTGATTGGTACAATTCTGCAATTGACGCAATTACTCTCAAGGTTCGCCTTGCAGCGTTACCTGCGTAGTCACTTTTCTGGGATAAAAGTATCATGTATAAATTATTATAATACTTACCTATACGGAAATGGTAAAAACCTTTGTAGGTTGTAGGGAATACGAACAGTTGTCGGATATTTAGATTTTTTTATGAAGCAAATAGATATAAACAAAAATGTCGAAACAGATTAAGAATAATATCATTCAAAGACGAAGGAGATATACAACAACAAAAAACTTACTACCTAGGTACCAGAATATTGTTGAATCACGAGAAGTATTGCAATATTGAGTCTGCGTAGCTAATTTTATCTCTAAGAAGGATATAAGTTTTTAATTTTTTGGTTGCAAATGATTAAGAACGTTTCATTTATTGTTCTAACATATAATTTAATTTGTTATCCTATCATTTGTTTTCTGGATGTTCATTTGTTATACCGACTATCATTTGTTTTCCCGACTTTCTTTTGTTTACTTTTTTTTTTTTATCATCGAACATGAATTTATATAGTACGAGTTGAGAATTTGAACCGATGGCGATACTTTCATCGCCGTCCGTACAATTGCTCAATTCGTACAATTTAGCCACAATTTCTTTATTGATATCGATTGTACAAAATGCTGATTTTGTACAAATCAATAAGTTGAGCGAATTTGATAAACAAAGAAACATCACAACATTTTTGTACGAAATGATATGATATGATAATGAATGAAAATTCTGTACAAACTACTAAATAAACACGAATTGTACGAATTGAGTATTTGTACGGATGGCGATACTACCAATTGCACATTATTGCGTCGAGGAAGGCTCGCTTTTTATTAAATTGTCTTAGCGGAGTGATCTTTCTGTACGTTAGTACTATTATTTCTTCTGTGCCTAAAGCAAAGAATAACTATATAATGTCACTGTAAAAGCCCGTTCATTGATATACCGACATGAGTTGGCAAAACGTTTTTTACGGACTTTTACCATAAGTATTTATTGAATGCAAAGTTTTGCCAGAGACATCTGGTAAATGTTGGTTTTGGTTATTTTAGGGGTTTTTTTTTGTTTTTGCCTTGGAGGGGGAATTCCATACGGATATCGCAGAAAAGTGGTTAATAAAAATAAGGTAAGGCGGTAATGTAAAGGTAAGGGTAGGTTATTGTTATTCAACATTTACCGCATCTCTGAGGTACATCTTAAGATTTACCGAAGTATTATGGTAAAAGTCGAAATTAACGATAATCTCAGAACTGTTCGTAATTTTACCATTAAAATGCATATTTGCATATTTTCTTTAATTATAGTTCCTTACGAAAAAACGCAAGAAACTAAGACTAGTTATATAGTTTCCATTTACAAGACCGTAGAAGACTGAAAGCCAAGATAATCCTTACCCCAAATAGATCCGTCAAGTCTTCGTGAAAGGTCATGGAGCCTTTGAAGATGTCGTGCGAGCGGTTGTACTTTCTCTTTTCGATGTCAAACTCGAACTTGTCGGAGTCGCCCGACTTCTTCTCAATCTTGAGCAAATTCCATTTTCCTGGGCCCTGAGAAGTTGTAAATAGATCTTGAATTAATATTGTAAGGCTCACTTGTACGAATACAAAACAAAGTATCCAGTTAGTCCAAAATTATGTTTATCTCTTTCGCGCTACTGTCTGCGTATGTCTCTCTATCCTTTTACATTTTTAGCCCAGACTAAACACTAGCCAGGGGTAAGACAGCTGTGTAAGTGGGCCTTAGAGCTCTATTTGAATTTTCTTTATTAAAGCTTAGGTATGTTTGTGTAAAAGTCCGTTTGGGTATGTTAACGGCCGGTTATACCTCTACGTCAGATTAGCGGCTTGATGGGTCTCAATTTGACAGAATTATGTATATTGTATATTATTTATTTTTCGCACCCTTTTTTACTTTGACCATACATACTTTTTTTTTTAGTTTATATGAAAACCAGCGTCTAGTGTAATGTTCTGGGCATTGTACTGATTCAAGCCCCTTTCGGCACACTAACAAGCATATTTTATTTATGTTTAAAACCTATGTTTTTAATATTGTTCTGTATTGAATAAATGTTTTTTTCTTCTTGAATTTAAATTTCATGTCAGCGAACGCTGCTACGTTGTTTAAGAATAGCCTATATTAAGTATTTTTTTCTGTAAGAATCCATCAAATTCGAAATTACTTACTGCAGTTTATTTTTAATCAAAGGAAGTTTAACTTATCTTGCAGTGAACCATATAAATAAATTAATGAAAGATGTATGTATATTAAATTAGAATACGCTTAAATTGAATAAACTACCCCAGTAGTTTTTACCACCGTTTCTAGATATTCTGCCACAACAGCGGCAGTGTGCAAAAATTAAGTAAGTACCTATTCTACTTACATAATAATATATTGTTTCGCGAAGTCATTAGACAAATAAAAAAAATACATAATCCAATGTATTTTTATTACTATTGGCATTTGGCGTGGTTGTTACCACGTCTATTATAATGTATATAAGCCAAACGTCTATTTTTTCTCATAACGTCTTAATCAGGGAATTTGGGATTAAGGCAGCAGCATTATCCTGTGTTTTATCACCAGCTACTGCTATCACCAAGACGCCTGCCAAGGGTTGTGATTATAGCTTATTCGCCCCTTATGATAGTCAACTAGCTTAAAAGCTAAAAAAAGATAACGCCTGCCTTGCTAAAAATAACTTATGCCCATAAATTATATACTGTTGGAATGTGCTAATCCCTTCAATTTGATATCCATATTATAAAATTATATACTGTTGGAATGTGCTAATCCCTTCAATTTGATATCCATATTATAAAATTATATATTGTTGGAATGTGCTAATCCCTTCAATTTGATATCCATATTATAAAATTATATATTGTTGGAATGTGCTAATCCCTTCAATTTGATATCCATATTATAAAATTATATATTGTTGGAATGTGCTAATCCCTTCAATTTGATATCCATATTATAAAATTATATACTGTTGGAATGTGCTAATCCCTTCAATTTGATATCCATATTATAAAATTATATACTGTTGGAATGTGCTAATCCCTTCAATTTGATATCCATATTATAAAATTATATACTGTTGGAATGTGCTAATCCCTTCAATTTGATATCCATATTATAAAATTATATATTGTTGGAATGTGCTAATCCCTTCAATTTGATATCCATATTATAAAATTATATATTGTTGGAATGTGCTAATCCCTTCAATTTGATATCCATATTATAAAATTATATATTGTTGGAATGTGCTAATCCCTTCAATTTGATATCCATATTATAAAATTATATACTGTTGGAATGTGCTAATCCCTTCAATTTGATATCCATATTATAAAATTATATATTGTTGGAATGTGCTAATCCCTTCAATTTGATATCCATATTATAAAATTATATACTGTTGGAATGTGCTAATCCCTTCAATTTGATATCCATATTATAAAATTATATACTGTTGGAATGTGCTAATCCCTTCAATTTGATATCCATATTATAAAATTATATACTGTTGGAATGTGCTAATCCCTTCAATTTGATATCCATATTATAAAATTATATACTGTTGGAATGTGCTAATCCCTTCAATTTGATATCCATATTATAAAATTCAAAGTTTTTTTTTTGGATTTGATAATGGAGCCATACATCAGCAATAATAAATTATATTAAAAAAAATGCCCTTTGTTACTCGGGGGATGTAAGGATTCTAACGATACCCCATACGTCTAAATCTGTTCAGGCATTTAAATTTATGGTGGAATAAAGAAACTCACATACATACATACAAACAAAAAACATACATGAATCCTAAAAACATTACACTCCTTTTTTGGGCAGTCATGTAAGAAGCGAGCAAACGCTGAACGCCGTGGCTAATGGGGGAGGCAGATTTACAGCAATAGACTTTAACTGGATGATGATGTTATAATTCTAATTTACCATAATATACGTTAACTTACAATCATAGCATCACTGGACACAGTAAAAAATGTCCAACACAAAGAAATACAAAAAATCGTTATTTTCAACATGTTTATGCTAACAACCGATAGTGACTGAAAGACAGACACATTCCCTTTTGCTTAAATAATAAAGTTTAAATATATAAAGTGGCATGTCAAATTGTCCTAAAGATTAGATCAATGTGCAATAAATAGAGTACTACAAATTTAAATAGCTGATTTATCAGCATAAATTCCATATATGTCTACATCACCTTTCAAATTACATAGATCAATAATAGAAGTAACGTAAAGAAGGAATAAATGAAACTTTGAATAGGTAATTATAAAAAAACTGGTGTTTTATTTCTTAAAAATAAGCCAGAAAGTTAAGGCCAGGCTCCAAGGTTCCATTTTCCCACTCCCCACTCCCCTGCCACCTCCCCTACACTCTGCCACCCGCTACCCGCAATATACACTGAAGTGCCTGCGTATAAAGGTTGAATATCGCGAGCGCTGTTTGAACACACAACTTAGCTCGGAACTAATTGACGTATGTCTCAAAAGTTATTTATTTTATTGGCAGGCTAATAATTTAGTTAGGTAAATTGTGTCTTGACAGTGGATAATAAACTATATTTTCTTGCTGTGAGATTTATTTTAGAGATAAAACTTAAGCCGTTGAGTAGAAAAATGTAAATATTACCGAAAATAACGTAATTTTTTATAAGAAAATGTATCGAATGAATTTCTGTTAATCTTGATTTTGTAGAGAGATAAAGATCTCAAAAACATATATGTTAAGTTTCACATTTATCAGGTTTGTGGTGTTGTTTATATTTATGGAAAAAACCCTTAAAAAGCAGAGCCTGATTTTACTGTACATATCAGCTACGGATTTCGTGGTGTAGCGGTCTTTCTTTTTTATGTGTAATATCTTTCCGCTCGCTTTCCTGCAATTTAGGAGATAAATCTCCTGTTATATAGTTCAGCTGTACCATTCCACATGTCTGACACTTTAATTATTCTTCATGTTATTTTTCTAATTTACCATAGGTAGTTTTTTTTAAATCAGATATAAGGTTCACAGCCCTGATCTCATCATTAAGCTCATCACTAGATCTAGTCTATAGAAGTTACTGTATCCTATGATCAGGGCATGGCAGAGCGACATGCGGGGCGGCCAAATAATAATATATGGTCTAAGGAGGGCAGTCGGCATGGTGGCAGAGCGGAAAATATGGTCCACATCGCCAGCCGCCTCTCCGCCTGCGACTAAGAAAATATACACCATAGAAATAGTAGTTATTAAAAGACTATTGCACTATTGCGTCGAGGCCAGCTTAATATAAATTAATGGGTTAGATCGCTCCGCGCCCACTGCGCGTGCCGCTGGCGATGAGTTTACAGTCGGCCGAACCACACCAAATCCAATTGCGCCCGCTGATAAAAAAAAAGTTGATGCTAAAACTTATAAAATACGATAGACCTCAAAATAAAAATGGACATCTGTTAGTAAATTTGCTATTCACTGAATTTCAACGGAATGTTTGCGGAAATTCCATGATGCTGCAAAACACCGCACTGTCAATAATGTGCGTTTATTTATTATAATAGCTTAACCTTGTATTGTAGCTACGAATAATAATATGGTAGTCTACGAATAACATATTATTATTCTTATTTGTCTGTTGTTTAGCGAACAATGACAAAGGAGTACAATTAATCTATTCAAATTAAACTAAGTTAATTTATCCCTTAGACCTGCGCGATGTAGACATACTGTAGACTGCTGTAGCCGGCCTCCAAACCTCAAATAAGACCGTCAGATACTTAGACCAAAATGTCCCTTCCCTTCCTCCCTGCGTTCCCTTCATCTTTATAAATTGCAATTTGACGCTAAATATAATCGAGAAAGTGGTGGAAATAGCCTGAACTAAAGTTAGTAGGAATTGACAAGTCATTTGTCAATATAACCGTGTCACTATGCAAATTAGATCAGAATACTCCAAGAACGGCTGCAATCTGCAGCTATTGTGATGAGAGTCTGAAACCGGGTCAGCAGTCGGGTGTCTTTTTGAAATACCTTATGTCTTGTTATACAGAGTAAAGATGTTACGACTTGGTATACCTGAGCCATACAACTTGTTAATGGATATCAAATTATTACAGACTGATGAACTGCGCGCTGCAGTCAGCGACGGCAATCGACGAGCACAGCATAGCCGCCGCCATGCTGCCGCTCGCCACCGCCTACTGCCGGAAGCTCTGCACGGGCGTCATACAGTACGCGTACATGTGTATACAGGTATGTGGCTCTGTCGGTGGATAACCAGCTCTAGTTATCTAGACTGCACTCTACAAATGGGATTAAAATTACCAATATAAAACTCTAACTGCGGCGTGCCCCAACCTCGGGATGCGTAGTCAACTCCGAATATCGTTTTTGCGAAGGGTCAAACTTGCGAAGATACGTTTGCTCGAATGGCTAATACTGCGAAGGCTTATTGCTGCCACTAGTACTTCTTGTTGTTTTTGTACGTATCTAAAAGCTAACAAGTAAGAACAGCAGAAATATAATCAGAAATAAAACATGTGAACTTTATTAACTCGCTTATATGAATATTCGTGCAAATGTCTCTTCACAGTTTTAATCATTCGAGGAAACGTACCTTTAAAAAAAAACCATTCGCAGTAACGACTCTTTGAGGTTGTAAGCATTCGATCAATAGACTACGAGGAATAGAAATTCGCAATAACGTCATTTTAAATTTCGCAAGTATTCCCCCAACCGCAATAGATCTTTGCCCACGTCTTTATAGTAGTAATTGCGTTTCCTAATCCAACAGTTTCATCCAAGGCAAGGATCTGCGACGTGCGTATTAATTGTCATGTTGTTGCTGTGCACCACGATCAAATAAATAGCGCGGTTTTTGAACCTGTCACTAAACAAACTAAACAAACATGTTGCAGCCATATGAATAGTTGTACTCAAAACTTTTATCCATACACAGGAGCACCAAGTGTGGACGAGTCAGCAGTTCTGGGAGGCTGCCTTCTACCAAGACGTGCAGCGAGAAATCAAGGCTCTCTACTTACCTAGTCCGACGCACCAGCGGGTACCCAGTCCAAGGTCTCTAAAATGTGCTGACATTCAGCTCTTTCCTTTTATAATCACATAAATCTTTAAGAACCTATCACACCCTCAAAGTATGATAATATATCTTACAAGAATAGGCAGATGGACTTGATAAATTACTTGTTTGCGAGCTCGAATCCCACCTGTGATCCAAATTTTTCCTTTAGAAAATTATTAGATTATATTCTCGCTAAGCAGGCTAAAATCATAAAAAACATTATGTTTGGGAGGCGTTATCTTTACGACACGAAGTTAATTGCAATATTAGCTGTGTTCGGTTGGTCAGTTCAAAACACTACCAATAGATGGCGTTAGCGTCCCCGTAAGACGGATTTAGAAACTGAGGGGAAAATTTGGATGATGATAAACCAATTGGTTAGAGGCATGTGCCGAACCGAGGCATGGATGATGCATGTTCAAATACCGTTCTTGATCCAATATTTTCCTATTCAACATTATTAGATATTCCCTAAAGTTTTTTTTTTCTAACGGGTCGTAAAAGCTGTTAAATTTTTATTTTTAATGCATTTTTTTGTATCCTATGTTTGTGATTCTCATGATACGAGTTAATGATACAATTAGATCAAGTAACTCTTATCAGACGACGTAGATTAACCACTACGCTGAAGACGTTTTTCTCACGCGCTGCTAAACGCGCGCGCCGTTTGTCGCGCTGCAAACGCGATGCATTCGCTGCCTGTGTTCAGTTTGTACCTTTGCACAGGGTTGTGATCCTTTAAGGCAGTAACATACTCGTACATATTAGCATGTCGCCAGAAGCATATATCGGGTTCATACATTTAGTAGGGTTAGAGACACATTATCGTGGAGTGTTTATTAAAAATGGGTGACCCCTTTAAACTACGGTCACACGCTAATATGTTTCCTCCTTTTATTGTGCAGCGCTACACACGCGCGTTTCACAAACGCGTCGCATGTCTCTACATAGTCCCTTTGATCTTGACAGATTTCTCTAAACATAGTAATTTGTAATGCCTATGTAATTCCAATAATTAAACCCGGAAATTTAAATGACATAGTCTGTGAGCTTTGCCTATGGCGTACGTGTCGAACTCTCGCTTCTTTAAAGTCAAAACAAAAGGGACCTTACATTTTACTATGAAGCTATAAGTGAAAAAAAAAACGAAAAAGTCGCGGCCCTTGTTCAAACCTAAATAAATTGATAGAAAATATCAAAGCAAACAAAAAAAATGAACACTGGTATCCTAAATTGTTGTTTCTGAGCCCCAAAAATGGCATATTATACTGCCTTTGAACTCCAATATCACAGAAACGCGCAACTTTAGAAAATCAGTGTTCTAACGCTTTTTGTTAGCATTGAAGTCCTCTATCGATTTATAAAGGTTTGATCAGTGGCCGCGACTTTTCGTTTCTTGATTACTTATGATTATAACTATGGCGCAAAGGTTAGAAGGCCTTTACTGCTTTGGAGTGAAATACTTGTATGTATTTAAGGTTTTATAATTTCAGGGACGACGAAGAATACATATCGTTACTGAAAGCTCAGGAGCCCAGCGCGCTTGAGATCGCGGCGGAACAGATGAGGTTGTGGCCTAGTTTAGTTCCAGGTAAGGAAATTATCTAATAGATGTATTAAACAAGCACAAATTAAACAAGCACAAATTAAACAAGCACAAATTAAACAAGCACAAATTAAACAAGCACAAATTAAACAAGCACAAATTAAACAAGCACAAATTAAACAAGCACAAATTAAACAAGTTCAAATTAAACAAGCACAAATTAAACAAGCCCTAATTAAACAAGCCCAAATTAAACAACCACAAATTAAAGAAGCACAAATTAAACAAGCACAAATTAAACGTACGGGAGCTACGATGCCGCAGACATACACAAGGATACACACCTTAACTTATAACATCGAAAAGGGAGAGGCCCTTTTCGAGTTCGGAAAATATATACAGAGTGTAAAGATTAAAGAAAATTGTGCATTTTTTTTGGATTATTGCTTCTTATTGAACTTTTTTTAAATATCATACAGGTTGTAATTTTTCGCCATATTCGCAGAGTAGATTGTAATAGGTATACGTTAATCAACTAACAATACTATTTAATTCCTACATTTAACTGTAGGTGGAATTTTTAATTAAATATTTTATTGATAAATCGTAGTAGGCCCAACTTTATTTTGGAGTAGAACCCCTCAACACACACATGTATGTTAGGTATGTGTGCGCGCTCCTATAGACGCCATATAATGAATAGCGAACCTTTAATTATCAGTTTGTATAAATAAACTTATTGCAAGTGAGAATGTATTATCAAAGTTGACATTAGCACAATTGAGCACGATGTCTTAATGTTTTGTGTAATTTTTTTAACACGTTCACTTTGAGTTAACACCTGGAATTGCTCTGTGTGGCACCCAGCATCATGTCGCGTGGGCGTGGGCAAAAAAAAACAAATGAACCATCAAAACAAATGAACCATCTCCATAAGTTTGACATTAGAAAATTGCTCCATTTTAGCATCGAGGCGAGCGTGTGCCGCTTGCGACTGATTGACTGTGAGTGATCGAACAGCTGATTGCTCGGGTAACGACCGGGGCAATGACCCGCGCGCGTTCCGCCTTTGTAAAACGCCGCTTCCGCCGCGCCGCCTTTCTTTGAGGGTGCCGCCAGCCTTGGGGTGCGGCCGCACGCCGCGGCTGGCGCGTAGTGTGCGTGAAAGAGGCAATACACGCAACAGGGCTTCATTAGTGTGTGTGTGCGCAGGCTCTTGTCACACTGGATGATTTCAAATTAGGATCGCGTACACATATCGCTTTTTCTAAACTATTTTTACTTATTTTTAATTCATTTTTTTTTTGTACTTCTTTTATTAATGATTCGTGTTCTGTAAGTGGAGTATACCTATCTCTGCAAATATGGCGGGGATGCAAAACTACAACCTGTATAATGGGGATTTACAACGTTAGATTTTACCTTATGTTTCCTCATACCAGACCTGTCTAGTATGAGGAAAGATCCATCACCAAAGCCCATCCACAAAAGAGCTCATTCTTTATGTTAACAGCCGGTATTGTGCTACCTTGTAGACACATTGTGCATAATGATGAGCATATTTGTCATACCATTGTTTATAGTGTGTTTTGCAATCTCTATCTTTCATTGGCTTATTGCTGATGGTATATGTCAGTCATGACCTAGATAGATTTTTGTGGTTCTTGATCATGCTGGTTCCTATATGGGAGGATGGAAAACCATACAACGTTTTGAATAATTTATTGTATACATTGTTTCATACCCTCACTTGTCGTCAGAAAAGCAACGCGAGCTGATAGCCCGAGAGCAGTCGACGCTCTATAGCCAGGCGATCCACTACGCAAACCGGATGGTCTATCTACTGCTACCGCTAGATGGCGCGGGGCGGCGCTCTGAAGCGAGAGGGGACGACGCCGACAGAGCCAGCAATAGTATTACTAACAGGTAACTGATAGCCCGAGAGCATTCGACGCTCTATAGAACTTCAAAATATTGTTTGTACAAAGAGCTCCTTAGGCAAGTATTGTAGTACAAAATTCCATGGACATAAACCATTAGTAGGAGAGAAACCGAGATCTATGAGGTCATGACCTGGTCAGCCACCAGATCCTCACTCTCCTTATCGCAAAAACTTCAGGGGAAATTATCAAATAAATAAGAGAAAAAAAGTTTTTGTAGTTTTTGAGCGGGAAACGGAAGACTAAATTCTCGTTGGTTTCTCGTTGTAGTACATACGAGCCGACCAAAGAGACTTGTGATGTCACAAACGACCCGCTAGTTATTTTGCTTTCGAAAATGCTGCAGCACAAGTGGAATTACTTTCTAATTTTCAAGATATTTAAATAATTCTTTCACCAATGTTATCTATCGATGTATATAAAAATAAATTGTTTTTATTGCAAAGGAAACTTCTCCATTGCTTACTTCTCCTCTGTTTCTGTATTAATGTACTGGTGTTGTTTAATTACAGTGTAGCAGAATCAGACAGCGTGGACGCCGAGTCAGGGTTTGAAGAAGCGGACCCTGGTGAAGCGGGGAACAACGTCATCAGAATGGTCTCAAGATTTGTAGATAAGGTACAACTCAAATCTTTTTAAATGTACGAGGTTCTGAATTCGACAGTTTTTTTATGAATCTGCTGATGTAGTTTAGAAAATTTCTTGCCTAATAGTCGAATTCTAAAGTATATGCGATTAGTACGCAAGCTTGTGTACTGGTCCTGTTTTTTAGTATGCTTTTCTATGCTACTTCTATGGCACCAACGATCTATATATACAACGTAATACTATTATTTATTCTGTGTATATAAATAAATAAAAATGTGTGAATTACGACTCCATCGTCAAAAATACCGCGAACTGGCCAGTTGGCCAGCGTGCTGGTTAATTGTCTAGCTTCTCTCTGACTGAAAGATGATCTAAGTCCTAAAAGTGGGAACTTAATAGACTTAATGATGGTGACAACAGTGTCGCGGGTGCTGTGGAGAACCAGGAAATGGGCAACTGGGGTAGATATTGAAGTCCAGGATAAAATGCCCAGTTTTATAAACGTGTTATACACTGTACTTTTCACTTCAATTGCTAGGAAATTAAACAGTGACATCTTATCATATCTTTTCATATCTTATAGTATCTTATCATATCTTAATTAAATAGTGACATATTATCGTATTTGATTATTTAAACGGTGACATCGTATCATATATTTTCATATCGTATCATATCTTATCGTACCATATCTTATCGTAACATATCTTATCGTATCTTATCTTATCTTATCTTATCTTAATTAAACAGTGATATCATATTATCATATCTTATCATACCTTGGACGTCTTCCCTCTTATATGTGATGATAATGACGTGTCTGGTTGTCTTGCAGGTTTGCACGGAGGGTGGCGTGACGGCGGACCATGTGCGCTGCCTGCACCAGATGATCCCCGGCGTGGTCCACATGCACCTGGAGACCTTGGACGCCGTCGCCAGGGAAAGCAGGCGGCTGCCGCCAGTGCAGAAAGTAAGCAGATACATTTTAATTACTCTTGTTTCTGTCACACTTACTTCAAAACAAAATACAGACATATTTAGCAAAAAAAATAATTGTAAGGGCGATATTACAGTGAAAATACTTTCGTTATTATGTTTCTTATGGTTATATAGCCAGATGGCTTTTATTTTATTTTTTTAAATTAAAATAATTTATTTGCCTGAAACACGGGACATATTGATGGAAATGTAAGTTTTTGTAGTCCTGCATATTCCACCAGAAACTGGCATACAAAAAATGGTATGAAAATAGTACATTACTGCCGCGGTCTGTAATGACTGCGTTGCTGGCAGCGATGATGATGGTCGAGAACTTAACTAAGCAAAGCTCGAGGCCATCATAGCGTGGCCAGCAGGGCAGTCATTGCGGACCAAGGCTTGTATAGTGCTTTACTCAAACAATGCGAGGAATTTAAATAAAACCAGCTTAGTATAATAAGAATTTACTCAAACAATGCAACAACAACGACAACGACAAAGACAACAACAACGACCACAACAACAGAAAAAGAAACAGAAAAACAAACAGTAACAGAAACAGAAACATAAACAGAAACAGAAAGAACAACAACAACAATCACGATCACATCAGCTTTCAAAAAGAAAAAAAAAACATCAAAATCGGTCCATTCGTCTGGGAGCTACAACGCCTCTCTTTTCGAGTTCGGTGGTTAACAAAACCACAGAATAAATAATAGTACTAAAAAACACGACAATAATGGATTTTCAAAGGAAATTGCTGGCCGCAAAACACGACAGTAATGAAATTCCATACAACTTTGCTGGTGCCTATTCAAGCAGCGCGGCAAGGTCTACTTTGCCTAAAGAAGGTTATCGAAATAATGGCCACATTACAAGCTTGTTTGAGTAAATAATATTATTACAATTAAATTCGTTCAAACAATGCAATATTTCCGAAGTCCTATTATAATTACAAGAAACAATTGAAATAATAGTACATTACTGCCGCGGTCTGTAATGACTGCGTTGCTGGCAGCGATGATGATGGTCGAGAACTTAACTAAGCAAAGCTCGAGGCCATCATAGCGTGGCCAGCAGGGCAGTCATTGCGGACCAAGGCTTGTATAGTGCTTTACTCAAACAATGCGAGGAATTTAAATAAAACCAGCTTAGTATAATAAGAATTTACTCAAACAATGCAACAACAACGACAACGACAAAGACAACAACAACGACCACAACAACAGAAAAAGAAACAGAAAAAGAAACAGTAACAGAAACAGAAACATAAACAGAAACATAAACAGAAACAGAAACAACAACAACAATCACATCAGCTTTCAAAAAGAAAAAAACCCATTAAAATCGGTCCATTCGTCTGGGAGCTACAACGACTCTCTTTTCGAATTCGGTGGTTAACAAAACCACAGAATAAATAATAGTACTACAAAACACGACAATAATGGATTTTCAAAGGAAATTGCTGAAATAATTTTACTCAAACAAGCTTGTAATGTGGTCATTATTTCGATAACCTTCTTTAGGAAAAGTCGACCTTGCCGCGCTGCTTGAATAGGCGCCAGAAAGTTGTATGGAATTTCATTACTGTCGTGTTTTGCGGCCAGCAATTTCCTTTGAAAATCCATTATTGTCGTGTTTTTTTAGTACTATTATTTATTCTGTGGTTTTGTTAACCACCGAACTCGAAAAGAGAGGCGTTGTAGCTCCCAGACGAATGGACCGATTTTGATGGTTTTTTTTCTTTTTGAAAGCTGATGTGATCGTGATTGTTGTAGTTGTTTCTGTTTCTGTTTCTGTTTATGTTTCTGTTTATGTTTGTTTATGTTTGTTTATGTTTGTTTATGTTTCTGTTTCTGTTACTGTTTCTTTTTCTGTTGTTGTGGTCGTTGTTGTTGTCGTTATTGTTTTCGTTGTTAATGCATTGTTTGAGTAAATTCTTATTATACTAAGCTGGTTTTATTTAAATTCCTCGCTTTGTTTGAGTAAAGCACTATACAAGCCTTGGTCCGCAATGACAGCGATGATGATGGTCGAAAGCGTAGCTTAGTTAAGTTCTCGGCCTTCAAGCTTGGCCATCATTGCAGCCCTTGCTGTCCGCGCTATAAAGGCCTCGACCTTCGGTTTCGGCCTTCATTCCAGCTTGGCCATCAAGGGCTGCAATGCTGACCGCGCTGTGATGGCCTCGAACTTAACTTAGCTACGCTTTCGACCATCATCATCGCTGCCAGCATCGCAGTCATTACAGACTGCGGCAGTAATGTACTAATACGGTCAGTATTAGATACAACACACATGTCAAAGAATAAAAATAAAACTAATTCACAATTCCAATACATTACACATACAGTACATTACATATTAAATTTATTATACACTTTTCAAATTCCAAAATTCTTTCAAGTCGTAAAAGAAATTCTCAGTTAACCATTTATGAAGTTTGACTTTAAAGAACTTAAGCGGGAGCTCTCTGATGGCTTTTGGTAATTTATTAAATACTTTGATGGCCGTTACCTTACAATTTCGTCGATTTAGAGCCGTTCTACAATTTGCCATTTTTAACCTAGTGATGTCCTAACTAACTGTGTGTGTGTGTGTGTCCTAACTGTGATGTGTTAACTAGTGAATTGGAAATATTTACACGTTTCTAACTTTTCAAACATATCAGGGTGCTCCTTCACGAACATTCCAACCTGCATAATATACAGGTATTTAATCATACTGTTTCAATTAAAGATATATTACAAGTTATATGTTTTTTCAACAAATAGTCGAGTCCCAGTCAATAAGTATAGGCAGTCAAAAGTCTATTCAAGTCATAATTCAGTAAAGTTCCGAAGAGAATACGAAATGACAAGTTTTTCCGCGTTTGTATCAGTTGCCCACATTCGTGCACGTTAACGAACACTTAATGGTTAATATTCCACCAATGTTACACATCAACACTCGAAGAAACACAAGATTGAGAAATTAAAACCAAAGCATTACAAACGTCTCGACTTCGTCTCCCGTCAAAAATATATCGCTTTGGAACTTCCTCAAGCAAATGTATATTTTCAGCCTCGAATAGTCGCTCCTGCGTTGGTGCCGGGAGAGGCGGTGACGGCGCCGGCACTGCGGGCCTACCTCGTCAGCGACGGGCGCCAGACGCCGTTGCTGCCGGCCGAGGGCGCTCTCTTCCTCACCAACTATAGGCTCATATTCAAAGGAACGCCCACGGACCCTTACGGTAAATACTTTATTCACGATCTAGCTATTCATCGCTATAAAAAGTATCCTATATGCTTTTCCCAGGATTTAAAATATGTCCTTACCAAATTTCATACCAGATCGGATCAAATGTTTTTATAATTTTAGTATTAACGCCTGCTTAGCAAGAAATTATCTTATAATTTTCTAAAGGCAAATAAACAATAGATTTGGGAGGCGTTGTCTTTACGACAAGAAGTTAAGGGGATGGTCTATGACATGAGTTTCACTAGACCGTGCTAATTACAATATTAGCTTAATTTATTTATTTGGGCCTTAAACTGCAGTCAGGTTAGATTTAAAACTTTATTCGCGGTTAAAACACTATACGATGTTAATGTGTGATCTATAGTTTTCATTGTCAAACTAATATTTTATACGTATTCGTTCCCTAAAAATTTGCGTTCAAGACTTGACTCAAGATCTGAACCCAAATTTATAAAACGGTTAAAGTATTTGATTGATAGAAAGAAAGCGGATAGAAAGCGGGGTGCATCTCTACGTACAAGCGACAGCGTTTTACTTGTTTGACTCGCCACAGACGTTAGAGTTGAGCGCGAGCCTTGTTTGACACTTTAATGGATAGAAAGCGGGGTGCATCTCTACGTACAAGCGACAGCGTTTTACTTGTTTGACTCGCCACAGACGTTAGAGTTGAGCGCGAGCCTTGTTTGTCCCAGCGTGCGAGCAGACGGTGGTGCGCTCGTTCCCGCTGTGCTCCCTCACGCGAGAGAAGGCCGTCCGGACACACTACCTGCCGCATCTGGAACAATCGCTTCAAGACGGCTTGCAGCTGAGATCGGCTACTTTTCAACTTATTAAGGTGAATATATATTACAAGCTGTACCCGCGGCTTCGCACGCGTGCTCTAGGTTAAAAGTACTCTACATATGTACTCTATGCCAAGGCCTAAAATACCAATTACCAACATTTGATCAAACTTCGTTCAGCCGTCCATGAGTTTTTATCGATTGCTCGGCTTCTACTCACCGTATTGAAATACCAAATATGCCAGTTTTTAAGTCAAACCCTAAGCTATCCAATAGTGAAACCGCATGGCAATCGGTCCAGTAGTTTTTACGTGATGCGCAACAACAAACAAACAAATAAACAGACAGACACGATATAAAATGTATGGGGTATCGTTAGAATCCTTACATCATCCCGAGTAACATAGGCTAAAAAACGATTATTTTATTTTACACTTTTGGGAAACAAACAGCCATGAACAAAGTTAAAATTAGATATAATGAAAACAGTAGGCAATTTTTAGTTACTTATCGCTTTTATATACTAGAATAGTATCCTCGGCAAAAATATTAATATGGGAATTTTGAAAAGTCTCAATATGTAAATTAAAAATAGTACGTCTTGAAGCGACAATTATATCTAAGTTATAGTAAATACAACCAAGGAATATTTCCACTTAGCCTGAAACATAATACAATACAATAATATTAATTATGATCCACTAAAGAAAGTGTTATTAACTATCAACTTAAATCCATTACGCCTCATCATAAACAGATCTGAATTAGGCGATGAAACATAATTAAAAAGGTTTCAGACTTGAACTGACACCGTACAATATTACTTAATACACGTCATAATATTATATTAAATTCATAAATATTAACAGATCGCAATAAACCAGTGACAAGAACGGTCGCTTTTCATTGTGCGCTCCCTTACACAGCGTTGTGATAGAACACGAGCATGACGCGTGAAAGATATAAAATTCGTCGTAGACAACTGCATATTACTCCGTACTGTAGACAAGCTTTCGACGAACGTCGCAATGAGAGCATTCGATTATCGCCATTTTGGCGCTGATAGCGGTAGTTTGGCAGCAGTGAGCGTGCACGGAACTAACGTGTTAGTACTATTATTTATTCTGTGACTAACGTTAGGAGATGAAACAATGTCAATTTTAATTCCATGAACCCTCAGTGTGGCACAAACGAAATTACGGCAAAGCAAATCCATACATTAGGGTAGTATAATATCCTAGTGCAAAATTTAAACAAAGTGTAAGAGTTG
Organism: Alsophila aescularia; assembly: GCA_946251855.1. Classification (NCBI taxonomy): domain Eukaryota; kingdom Metazoa; phylum Arthropoda; class Insecta; order Lepidoptera; family Geometridae; genus Alsophila; species Alsophila aescularia. Next base: position 14,189,473 of record OX276381.1, read on the forward strand.
AGCTTAAAATAAAATCGAAATTCATGGCATAGTGAAAGGAAGCCGGCCTTCACTGAAGGAGTATTGGATGTAGTGATGATGTGAGGGTTTCCGCTAGGTGGCGCTAGACGAAGAAGTGAGCAGCGAAGCGAGCGAAGCGTTCCGCAAGCAAACGGCGAGACTGCGGCACCCGGAGCACCCGCTGCTGCACTTCGCGCTCGCGCCGCGCGCCGCGCCGCCGCCCGCCGCCTGCCCGCCCAAGCACCACACGCTCAAGTGAGTAAGTAGTATAAGTATCGGCTCTCACTTTTTAACCCCCGGACTCAAAATAGAGGGGTGTTATGAGTTTAGGGTATGTGTATACACATTAGTGATGTAACGAATATTCGCATTCGCGAATATTCGCATATTTTTGCATATTCGCATTCGCTTTCGCGAAATTATTGCGAATGTTTTTGCGTGCATATTTTTTTTAAGTAGGTAATAATAGTTGGTTAATATAAGAAAATCCAATTCCATTAATTTCTTATGTTTTTTAATGCAATAAAAAGTAACTTAACCTCGTAATCACATTATCAGTCTTCTCTTTATCATTTGGTATCATGTATTTATTTAACTTTGTGCAATGAAGCTTATCAATCAAGCTTTCATAACAATTTAAAAAACAAAACTATATACTAAATGGCCTAAATACAATGTAAACAAAAAAAAACTTCTATGATAATCTGCCGGTGCGAGCGGAATGACACTTCAATCGGATGCGTTTGTGAGATTTATATACATATGTATAGATAATTATACGTACTGTTAAGATTATCAAAACCTAAGTTTTGTAATGTTAGCCTTCGGTTGGTCAGGTTTGTCGAATAGAAAATAAAACTTAACTGCACCTAGTAATAAAAGCAAGTTGCTTATCGTATAGCTGGTATCTGTAGTACCTAGTAGCTACAGCTACAGAATAAATAACCTAAGGAATATTTAATAAAAGCTTGAAAATTACTGAGCAGTTTAGTACCTACCTAATGTGAACTAAAAAGGGTATAATCTAAGGATTATTCATAGAAACAAGGAAATAGAATTGTTATATTTTTTATTGATTCTACCACCAGATTCGGAATACACCACCATAGAAGAACTGGCAAGAAACTACGGGGCGAATGTATTTTTTCATCATCAGTTTTACAATTATCATTAACATAGGTATCATACACTAAATACCTAACATACTAACAACCTCTATGTGATACTAGGTCATAATGACACTTTATTATCGTTTTACAATCACCATAGTTACACCAGGCACAAAATAAAAGCATTTACCATGAACAAAGTGATCCTAATCATTTCTAACACAGTCACATTGGTTATAATAAACAATATGGAAAAAACCATAGAACCGACAATATCTATTTGCAAAATACACAGTTATACACAGTAAATATGGGACAAAGAAACAGAGTAGCAGAATAACAGTGTAGGTAATATTAATTGTACTTAACTTTTGGTGCCTTGTTGATGCAATGACGACAGAAAACGAACACAGAGCGCTGCTCAGCCCAGAGGCTGCTTTTTATAGAGATTCTACCCGCCAAAGTCACGTAGTCATTGCAACAGCAGGAATGAGCCTGCAGATGGCGCCGAAGTGACGGAAATGTACATATTTTATTACATTGAAACTATTTAATAATTGTTAACTCGGTATTGTTTACACATTGTTAATCATTTAAATAATTAAGACGTTTATATACATATTTTTCAGAATGTTAACAAATATTAAAAGTCAGAACAGTATTCTTATATGATTCTCATAAATTACAATTTTTAGCGGGAGAAGTTGTATTTTTACTACAATTATAGGTTTAAATGTACAGAGCTGATTAAGTAATAATACATTAATATTAATCGGGTAAGTACTTAGTTTTAAGCATTTCTATCAATATCATAAGTTTACATGATTTTAAATCATTCTAATTTGAACGGAAATATAAATACAGATGTTACAGAGTTATAATACAATGACTCAGTAATTGTACTTAAAATTAAAGGATAATTGTACTAAGCATTTTAAACACCATTATATAAATCTATAATTATCAATTGTAAACTATTACTTAATAAGTTGTGGAACAGATTCCAGATCAGTTTTTCTTCATAAACAATTTGTTATTATCATAGATTATAAACTCGCCACAGATCTAAGAAATTACATAATTATTTACAAAAAGATTCAATCGGTAGTCACTTTTGTCTTGAAGTGCAATATTTTATAAATACATTATAATATCGTCAGTGGTGAGGTAATTCAGTGAGAATATTCATTACATTGTTAAATACGTAAAACGTAAGTACCAAGTTGTATTATCTCGTCCAGTACCACAACTAAATATCGTCAGCTCTTACATTGTTATAAAAATGGCTGGTACTAGATAGATTACACATATCAATAAGTTATAACCTAACACGGCCATACTGACTGTGCTTCGTCCTCGAAGTACTTTATCGTTTTGTCATTAGATATAGATTTCATAGCCTTTCCATGAATATTGTAGATTAACTCATTAAGAATACATTTCGTTGGCTTTTTTATAAATATTGTAAATACAATTAACTTTTCTTTTTCTTTTTTCCACTATATCATTTGTTATAGTTTTTATTTAATAATTTTGTCAATATTCATTAATAAATGTCATAGTTTTAAATTTATTGTGTCACTTCAGCAGTAAATTTAATCTAAAATTGTTTTTTTTTAAATTCACTGTCACTCTATTGCTACTTGCATAGACATGGAAGTTCATCAACCGCTGCTATTGACTTTTGAACTTGCACCAAACAAGTAACCGACCAGCGGATAGAGATTAATAAAATATTTAATTTTTTCCTCTATTGATACTTGCATAGACATGTAAGTCTGTCAACCGCTGCTACTGACTTTGAACTTACACCAAACAAGTAACCGACCAGCGGATAGAGATTCTCTATTGCTACTTGCATAGACATGTTGGTTGTTTCAACCGCTGCAATTGACCTTAGACCAACACCAAACAAGTAACCGTCCAGCGGATAGAGTTGCTACTTGCATAGACATGTTGGTAGCTTCAACCGCTGTAATTGATCTTAGACCAACACCAAACAAGTAAGCGCCCAGCGTATCAAAATTGTCATAGTCAATGACACAGTCACAAGTCATAGTCATTCATTGAGTTTGGTATCCAGGTCAAATTTAGCCTTGTAAATAATAATAATTTCTATTACAATAACTTCTATTACATATTTTTAACTTAAAATACCAAACCTCTTAGAGCATAGCGATAACGAGGGTTCTTTAAATGTTTTTACCAGTAAACTACTACTTAAATCGAAGAAAGCGTTTTATCATTATATTTTGAAGTTTCAAACAATAGTTTAGATATGATTAATTCTATTTATCAAACGTTGCAAGATTTTATTAAACATTGGTGTAACTGACTTTAACCCGCTTGGCCAATCTTGACATTTTACATATAATACTTGGATCAACTATAGTAATAATTGTGTATCTCAGTTAATTTACCGAGTAATTAATGGTATTTTACGACATGGAAAATTCACCGATAAACAATTTAGAATTTATTTAACATAAAATTATTCAAAGAGGAGATTAAATCTTTGTATATATTTATCAATCACAAAAAGGATTTAACAAATACTGCTTAAGGCCCAAATGCCCCTTTTGTCTTTAATCATAAAAGGTTATATAGTGAAAAGGTTCACCAATTGACTCTTTTAGATTCATTATTTTATTCGAAGTACTTATATTATTTTATGATCAATTTATTGTTATTAAGACCTCAATAATCCTATATCAAATAAAATCATAATTAATAATGATATAGGAAAGAGCAAAAATATCATAGGGTAGAAACAAAGTTAAATTCATAATTCTTTAAGGGCGTTAAAAACAATGGCCTAAATATCCAACTCAAAAATAATTATTTATCTTCAACAAAGACCTCTAACAAGCAAAATAAATTTAAAATGTTATTAATATTATAGACCGCCAAATTAAGTAATGTAATGACATCACATGATCGATAATTTCATAAAAGTACGTAACCATTTATTTTTGGATGATTATCACAAAGATAAATAAAAGCTTGCTTGTTGTTTAGAAGTTTTCACCAGCTGAATGAGTATTTAGCTAACTAGTTTCATAGCAATTTATTTTAACTGAAAGGTTTTTTTTTGATACTATATTTTCATCTACTTAGGTTACTGTACGCCTGAAATGAGCAAAACCGCCTACACTACTATTACTACCATAATTATAAATAATACCTTACATACGCAATGTACATATATGTACGTTGTTCGTAGTTGTGTACATCACGTACAAAATCTACTCGTATACTAACATTATACAGAGGCAATGTATTTTTATTGCTGTATGTTTGTTTGTTACGATTAACAGGAAGCTGTACAAGTTTTCGTGTGGTAACGAGAAAACTCAGGGCGGAGCCACAGAGCAGAGCCGTTAGTAAATAATAATGCAGATTTAGATTTCAAAACCAGGTAAGCTAAGTGCCAACATTTGCTCGAAGTATGTACTGAGCTTTTATATACAAGCTAAGATGTATTCTAGATTTCAAAACCAGGAAAGCTAGAAGCTATCATATGTTTGAAATATGTAGCTTATCTACAGGCCAAGGTATTAATGCATTTCATTTACTCAAATAAAATAAAAACGCCGAAACGAACCATAACCGAAATAGGGTTATATTTTCGTATTTTCTAAAAATATAAATATTTTAGAGTATTCATTTCACTAGTACAGTTTTATCTTCGCTAATTTACTCACTTTAATTTTCATGAACACTAATATTTTATAGAAGAAAGATTTGATTTCTTGTATGTTTGTATTTTTGTATGTTTGTTATGGATAATCTCAAAAAATACTGTATCATTTTCTAAAATTCTTCCACCTATAGAAACATACATTATCAGCGACTAACATAAGCAGAATATTATTTTTCAAAAATGGAGGTCCTTTATTCGCTGTAAGTAACGAAATTACGTTTAATAACAAGTCTGAAAAGTACGCGAGTCAGTTGTCTATGGTCAAAAAGCATCACGAAAGTTGCTGCCAAATATTTGAATCTTGCTTACTTATGTTTTTGTTTTTCTTTTAGACGTTACTACGGGTATAAAAACGTTAAAAGTATGAAAAATTTCGCGGTGTGAACGATACCCGCGTGAAACCGGGGCGAGGCACTAGTAATGGCAATAAAATAAGTCAATTACAATTTAACAAGTAAACTTAACCTTTCACCAGAATCATTAGCGAGTAATACTTTAAAGGAGGCAAAACTTGCGAGTGTCTCAGCGAGTTATTTAGTTGAATGAGCAGAATTATTTTTATATCTAACGGTCTTCATGAGATTATGTTTAACGTTCGAAGCTATACGCTTGGCAATTCAGTCTAAGTTTACTAGCATATTTGAACTTTACTCATCAATCGCTGTGCTCCAAGGATCAAATTTATGATTACATGAGTCAGTCTATTTGGATTGGACGTAGGTACATAACATAGCTTGGAAAAGTATCTTTCACTATAATAGAACACAAATTTTCAGGTGTTTACTATAGAAACGCAGACCCTTTCAGGGACTTTACCTGCCGTAGTGAAAGTTGTGACACTGTTCCTGGAACATCTTCCGTGGATCTCCAGGTTGGTGTAACACAATGCGCCACCATCGTTGATACACCGAGATGTCAGCATTTAGCCGCTTACGCCATTTGTAGCTGGTAACAGTGCGATGTCAGCATTTCCCGCCATCGTGAAACTTCGTGCGTGAGAAACCTCGAGGCGTGGAGCAGCCGGATAAACTGAAAAAGACATCGTATTAGAATCTATTTTCACGTGGAAACGATCCCACTTCTGATGTGAGATTTATATACATATGTATAGATAATTATACGTACTGTTAAGATTATCAAAACCTAAGTTTTGTAATGTTAGCCTTCGGTTGGTCAGGTTTGTCGAATAGAAAATAAAACTTAACTGCACCTAGTAATAAAAGCAAGTTGCTTATCGTATAGCTGGTATCTGTAGTACCTAGTAGCTACAGCTACAGAATAAATAACCTAAGGAATATTTAATAAAAGCTTGAAAATTACTGAGCAGTTTAGTACCTACCTAATGTGAACTAAAAAAGGGTATAATCTAAGGATTATTCATAGAAACAAGGAAATAGAATTGTTATATTTTTTATTGATTCTACCACCAGATTCGGAATACACCACCATAGAAGAACTGGCAAGAAACTACGGGGCGAATGTATTTTTTCATCATCAGTTTTACAATTATCATTAACATAGATATCATACACTAAATACCTAACATACTAACAACCTCTATGTGATACTAGGTCATAATGACACTTTATTATCGTTTTACAATCACCATAGTTACACCAGGCACAAAATAAAAGCATTTACCATGAACAAAGTGATCCTAATCATTTCTAACACAGTCACATTGGTTATAATAAACAATATGGAAAAAACCATAAAACCGACAATATCTATTTGCAAAATACACAGTTATACACAGTAAATATGGGACAAAGAAACAGAGTAGCAGAATAACAGTGTAGGTAATATTAATTGTACTTAACTTTTGGTGCCTTGTTGATGCAATGACGACAGAAAACGAACAGAGAGCGCTGTTCAGCCCAGAGGCTGCTTTTTATAGAGATTCTACCCGCCAAAGTCACGTAGTCATTGCAACAGCAGGAATGAGCCTGCAGATGGCGCCGAAGTGACGGAAATGTACATATTTTATTACATTGAAACTATTTAATAATTGTTAACTCGGTATTGTTTACACATTGTTAATCATTTAAATAATTAAGACGTTTATATACATATTTTTCAGAATGTTAACAAATATTAAAAGTCAGAACAGTATTCTTATATGATTCTCATAAATTACAATTTTTAGCGGGAGAAGTTGTATTTTTACTACAATTATAAGTTTAAATGTACAGAGCTGATTAAGTAATAATACATTAATATTAATCGGGTAAGTACTTAGTTTTAAGCATTTCTATCAATATCATAAGTTTACATGATTTTAAATCATTCTAATTTGAACGGAAATATAAATACAGATGTTACAGAGTTATAATACAATGACTCAGTAATTGTACTTAAAATTAAAGGATAATTGTACTAAGCATTTTAAACACCATTATATAAATCTATAATTATCAATTGTAAACTATTACTTAATAAGTTGTGGAACAGATTCCAGATCAGTTTTTCTTCATAAACAATTTGTTATTATCACAGATTATAAACTCGCCACAGATCTAAGAAATTACATAATTATTTACAAAAAGATTCAATCGGTAGTCACTTTTGTCTTGAAGTGCAATATTTTATGAATACATTATAATATCGTCAGTGGTGAGGTAATTCAGTGAGAATATTCATTACATTGTTAAATACGTAAAACGTAAGTACCAAGTTGTATTATCTCGTCCAGTACCACAACTAAATATCGTCAGCTCTTACATTGTTATAAAAATGGCTGGTACTAGATAGATTACACATATCAATAAGTTATAACCTAACACGTTCGTATTAACTCGGCTATTCTCGGAACGAAAAACAGACGGAACGCACTTCGTTCGAACGGGACTGCCGCGGAGGTAGCGCGTGCGTGCTACTTTGCAACAGTGCACTCGTTACTGCAGTACGGCGCGGAGCTTTGGGGACGTTGCTCGGAATGGGAGCGCGTCTTCCGTATGCAGAAACGCGCTGTAAGATCGTTAGTACGAGTATCGCAAGATACCTCCGCGAGACCGTACTTCAAAAAGCTTGGTATTATCACGTTGCCTGCCATTGTGATTTTTCAAGTGGCAGTGTACGTGAGAATGAACCCCGACAAGTACAGGAAACGCGGTGACATACACTTCTATAACACACGCAATGCAGAGAAACTTGCAGCTGTATCTCGCTCTCTCACCAAGTCCAGCAAGCTGACTCGTGTGATGGGTCCAGCGGTCTATAACCGACTTCCTGCGGATATTATTGCTGCTCCTAGTGTGGACTGTTTCAATCCAGACTGAAACGCTGGCTTATTGAGCAAACGTTCTATAGTTTTGAGGAATTTATGTTAGTATGACATTATTATGTATTTTGTGTTATGTTCTGTGTTTAATTTTGACATTCATACTTTATGTTTGTATTGATTTTATTTTGATTTATGTTGTATTTGTCTGACATAATTTTATGACATAATTTTGTATGTTACTTTTTGTTTCTATTTAAAAAAAAAAAGTTGACATATTGTTGCTTGATGAATATTTGTTGTATTCTGGATGTATACATACTGTATACCAACTTATTGTACTATAATTGTGATTAATACATTTTTTTACTATATTCTGAATAATTAGCTTTGTTGACGTGTAATAATATTTATCAATAAATGAGTATTTGAGTAAAGTCACCAAGCCATAGACAAATGGCGCCAAATTTAAACAAAAACTGAATATTCGCATTCGCATTCGCGAATGTTGGCAGCAGATATTCGCATTCGCAAATGTCCAAAATATGACATTCGTTACATCACTAATACACATAGCTAAATAGCACATAGCTAACAACCATCTTGATCATATCAGCTTTCGAACAGAAAAAACCCGTATCAAAATCGGTCTATTCGTTTGTGAGCCACTATGATATAGACAGACATACACACACCCTAAACTTATAACACCCCTCTTTTTTCACGTTCGGGGGTTAAAAAATGCTGAAGACAGATGCTACTATGCAGACTTGATACTGTGTCTCTTTCTGCATCGCATACAGAACGGTAGTTGGATTAACATTGAGAATATAAAAGTCTGATTTAGAGAAATACACAACGAAACTCGTATCTGATAATCCTTTTGTTTGACAGAGGGTTCGCCAAGAAGACTCTCCTAAAGACTGCGCGCAAAGCGGGGCTAAAGCCGAAGCCGTCCAAACGTCAGAAGTATGTCCTTCCGTCCGCCGACGCGCGCTCTCTCACCTCGCCGCCGCTCATGTCCTCACTCTCTGCGGATACCCTCTCGTGTGAGTATACTCTCAGGAGACAGCACAATGTTGGGCTGAAGCTGAAGTACCTAGCGGCTGAGAGAGGTCCTTCTGGCCGCTTAGTAAGTGCCGCCGGCTGCTGACCAATATACCAGAATAGATATTACAACCTAGCAATTTCCTAGTATGCCGTGTGGGTCCGGCTTAATAAAAGGTGGACCACCTACTCTCGTATCGTGGGTGCTGTGAGAACCAACGACGGGATTTCACCAAGCTGCCTGCCCAGCGTTGTGGACTATGACACGAAACTATATCAATACAACGAAAAATGGGAAACAAATGCGCGCGGTCAATGCCCCGGAGCAAAGAAAGTTCTACATAAATATATTTTTTAAATGGTCATGTTTTGGTATTGTAGTGGAGGAGCTAGAGCTTGGCGGCAGTGAGAGCGCCGAGGCGCCGGCCGCGCGCACGTTGGAACGCGTGCGAGAGCGGATCTACGCACGTGACTGGGCGCGCCTAGGCCTTGCCTCGCCGCCCTTCCGGCTCGCGCACGCTAACGCTGTCTACACGCTCTGCAGGAGGTATACACAAATATATTTTAGTGGAGGAGCTAGAGCTCGGCGGCAGTGAGAGCGCCGATACGCTGGCCGCGCGCACGTTGGAGCGCGTGTGAGAGCGGGTCTACGCTCAGGACTGGGCGCGCCTCGGCCTCGCCTCGCCGCCCTTCCGGCTCGCGCACGCTAACGCTGTCTACACGCTCTGCAGGAGGTATACACAAACATACTTTGCACAAAATGTTACTGCTGATAGAACGATATGGAACGTTATCCCCATGGTGGCAGCTTCGAATCTTGTTTTGTGTTTATTTTTACAAGACTATGAAAAAGAGGGCTATGATTTTAGCAGCGTATGTTTGTTCGTTCGTTCCCTCGCCTAAACTACTTTTTTTATATTTTTCCCGGAAATTGAACAGGCGCCGATGGGCGCAGCTAGTGTGGACGAAGAAAGAAAGAAAGTCTGCGGCAATACAGATTGCGGAGCTTGATAATATCCTGAATTTAGACAGTTTTCTCTAAAATTCAAGCATTTTTTTATTGTTATGGCTGAGCTAACTTGACAAAGATAACACTAGTGGCTCTGTGAGCTGTAGACCTTGTGCGTAAACTTTTTTGCAAACAATCTAGCGGTGCACAGTAGCGCAATCTAGTTACCTTATTGTAATACTAACATTAATAACTAAGGTGTTCCATCAATCCCTACCTAGAAGGTAAAGGGCTGATTCCACTAGTAGAAACCGAAAAGTGAGAAATTTACTGCATTTTGAGGAGCTATTTTGCTCATCACGCTGAATACCCTCATCAGATCTTCACCAATTTTTATGACATAAACTTAAAGTTACCACCTTTCATATGAAAAAATAACCATCGAAATCGGATCAATATGACGGAGATATTCAGTAGACCCCTTTTTGTCCTTTTTTGGAGGAAGTAGACCCCCAATCAAAAACCCCCGACGACAAAAAAAAAGAAAAAATTCGCTTAACCAAGTTTCGTCTAGATCGGTTGAAAAATGCGACCTGTAGAGGAGAACATCCGGACATACGAAATAATTTTTGCCGAAGCTGAAACAGAGACGCTTCGCTCGCGCTTCGCGCTCGCTCGGTCAATTATTGAAGCTGCTTTATAATTGTTGCTTTCCATCGGGAGCCCTCTTGTAGCTTCACGAGACTGACTGACTATTTGTTCCCAGCTACCCGGCAGTGATACCAGTCCCGGAGAGCATTGGTGACGAATCTCTGCGGAGAATATCCCGGTGCTACCGGCAGGGAAGACTGCCCGTTGTCACGTGGAGACATCCGCGGACACACGCTTTACTAGTCAGGTAAACTTATGGTCAATTATTAATAAATTTATTATTAACAAATCAGTTCTCAAGTGATGACCACATTTAGGCAAACGTAGTGTAGGGCGTTCTGTGGCCAGGTGGAGTGACGACCTGCGAAATGCATCTGGCAGAAAGTGGATGCGAAGAGCTGAAGACCGAACTCAGTGGCGTGCATTATGAGAGGCTTACGTCCAGCAGTGGGCAAATATAGGCTGATGATGGTGATGATGATAAAATAAGCCGTCGGTAATATTTCATTTAATAAGAAATAATAAAGATCTAATTAAAGTAGCTTCATGCCATTTGAATAAGAACACTGCGAAGTACGCGTGACGTCACTGCTTCCAAAGTCATGGTTGTTTTGTTCCTGTATGGCGGTTTTTTGTACACTTTTAGGCAATAGTGACGTAGCTATAGTCATTTTTGCGCGAATCAGTTTTTTTTTTAAGTAGACCTTGTTATTCAATCATTTATGTTCATCCAAGGGTTGTCTGGAAGAGATCGCTTTTAGCGATAAAACCACCCATTGTACCTATAATCTAAGTGTTTTCCTATGTCTGTATCATTTTATTTTCTTGGTGTCAATAAAGAGTTAATCTATCTCTGTACCTTTGCATCCCATCGATAAGTTTTATTTTTATTTTATACAGATCTGCAGCGTCCCATCACAAAGGCGTGATGGGCATGCTGAAGGGCTCCCACCAGAACCCTGCAGCTACGCAGAGCGGCACGGAGACCACCTCCAGCTTGGAACAGGTACGCGTTTTATGCAACAATGTGAAGAGAAGTGGCAGGGCAGGGGCTGCGAAGTATCCCCGGGCTACCGTCAACCACCCAAAACAAAAACAATGGACCCTGGCTACGTAAAACTGATGAACGACTAGGCTTTGATGATCACATAGCTCAACTCGAGACTGAGCTTACCAAGATAAGGTGGCATGTTCTGGGGTTATGGTTAAGTCCGAAGAGAGGGGGAGGACATTATAAACCTAGGATCGGGCCATCTAATCTATATCCGAGAGGGCGATCAGCAGTCTCTGTCTATAAAGTCCTCATTGATAAAGTTGTAGAAGTATCCAGTGTGTCGACCAGGGTAGCGTAACTAGTTCTTAAGCAGACCAAAAAATATACTCTTTAGGTCGTACAGGCTTACGCACCGAACTCGGCATACTCGGATGATGAGGTAGAAGATATGTTTGATGATATCTTCGGCCCTACATAACACCACAAGGGCCCACTACAACGTTATCATGGGATACTAACGCCAAAGTAGGAGTACAAACTTGTAGGGAGTTGAAAATGGGTCCACACAGCTATCGAACCAGGAATCACAGGGGGTAAATGCTAGTAAACTTTTTTGAAAAAACTTTTTGGAAAGAAGTTAGTTGAATTCATTCTTCTTAAAGCAGCCCCAGAGGAAGCGGACCTCGCAAAGCCCCAACGACACTGTGACTAAAAATGAGATTGACTTCATCATGACGGACAATAAGCACATATTCAGGGATGTCTCAGTGATCAGTAGGCTTAATACCGGTAGTGAAAGAACCAAAGAAGAAAGAAAATACATTTATAAAAAAAAAAACAAATAAAAAAAACAAATAATTAAGTACAATAGAAAAGGAAAAACAAAGAAAAGGTAAAATTAGATAGTAAAAGTGATGCTGAATGGGCCGGTAGTGATCACTGACTTGTCCGAGGCTCCTCGAATAATTACCATAAGCTTGAAAGATGCTGTGTGGTGGATTCTACGCTCCGAGCCAACCTGCTCCAAGCCGCTGTTGGATCAGAACATTTCCAACTCAAGTTGGAAAATCGATTCACTGCCTTGGAAACCACCAATGATGTGGACAAGGAACTCCAAAAAGTTGTGGGAATCCTTAGGGAGGAAGGCACTAGATTTTGTCAGCTGCAGCGTACGAGCACGAAGTCTAAAATCTCAGATAAGGCTCCTGGGCTTATTGACGAGCGACGGGAGCAACAGCAAGCCACACCGTCAAAGAAAATGGAACCAATAAAAAAATCATTAAGCTGGTGCGACGTGACCTCCGATGCTCAAATACATGCCGAATAGAAAAGGCAATTGAGCAAAATCGGGGCTCAAAAGTCGTCGCCCAGCAATTGAGTAGATCCTGCCTGACGAAGCTCAAGACCAATAATGGCACAACCGTCGTCTCTAAGCCGGAGATCCTTTCTGAGATCGAAGACTTCTATGGCCAATTGTACGACTCGCATGCTTCTAGAAGCACCCGAACCCAGCGCAGAAGATTCCCGCGCATCACTAACCCGCCACTACAATGATGAGCTGCCCGACGTCAGCATAGACGAGATTGAGATGTTGCTCAAACAACGTAAGAATGGAAAAGCCCCCGGGATAACTTCGGAGCTCTTGAAAGCAAGGGGAACCCGTTCTTCGGGAGTGTCAGGGGTTATTTAGCACCGTTCTTAAGAGTGGGATAACTCCAGAGACGTGGAGCAAGAGTTTGGTAGTACTCTTATTTAAAAAAGGTGTTAGTACCCTTATAAAGAAGAACTGACCTATATCACTCTTGAGCCACGTCTATAAGTTGTTTTGCAGGGTCATCTCAAATTCTCTCGTAAGAAGACTTGAATTCCAGCTTCCTGAAAAGGCCGGGTTTCGCGAAGGATTTAGCACCATAGACCACATACACACAGTGAAGCAGGTTATACAGAAGACTGAAGAGTATGTGCCTGTGTTATGCTTTTCTGGACTATGATAAAGCCTTTGACTCCGTTGAAACCTGAGCGGCTCTAGAGTCTTTGCAGCGTTGTCAAGTGGACTGGCGATACATCGAAGTTTCTGTATGACGCCACGTCTATGAGTGTCCAAGTACAAAACGAGCAGTCTGAACCCAGTCCAACTGCGCATGGGAGTGATTATATCCACAAAACTGTTCACTAATGCCTTGGAAGATATTTTTAAGACGCTGGATTGGAAAGGAATGGGCAATTAATATCAATGGCGAGAACAACTCACATGTACGGTTTGCCGATGACATAGTCCTGATAGCGGAGTCGCTGCAAGAGTTGCGAAGTATGTTATCCAACCTAGATGATGCTTCTCGACGCATCGGTCTCCAAATGAACATAGATAAGACCATGATCATGTTTAATGATCTTATTAACCCGGAACCGATTGCAGACAATAGTGTACCTCTTGAAGTTGTGCAACAATATGTTTACCTTGGGCAAATATTGCAATTAGGTAAAAACTTCTTGGCTACACGAGAAGGAAGCACAGAATAATTCAGCTAGGTTCTGCCCAACCCAGCTGAAATGTTCTGTGGGCATCTCTTCGTCGTCTTCTCGTCGTCCATACCACAGTGCCTGAAGATACTGAAGTCTTCAATCAGTGTGTCCTACCAGTCATGACCTGCGGAGCCGAAACGTGGACACTCACGGTTAAACTAGTCCTCAAAGGTTGCTCAGCGAGCTATGGAGATAGCTATGCTTGGAGTTTCTCTGAAGGACAACATTCGTAATGAAGATATTCGATAGAGAACCAAGGTAACTGACATAGCTCTAAGAATAAGCAAGCCTATATGGCATAAGGTTGGTCACATTTCCCGAAGAACCAATAACCGTTGGAGTAGACGAGTTCTCGAGTGGAGACCACGTTAAGTTAAACGTAGCGTAGGACGCCCTGTGGCCAGGTGGAGTGATGACCTGCGAAAAGCGGCTGGAAGAAAATGGATGAGGAGAGCTGAAGACCGAGCTCAGTGGCGTGCATTATTAGGAGAGGCTTACGTCCAGCAGTGGAAAGATATAGGCTGATGATGATGATGATGATGATGATGATGTGAAGAGAAGACCATCTCATCCGCGATAGTGTAAGTTTATTTAAAAAAAGAAGTGTTTTTATTAATTGCAAGTTTAACTTACTGAACAACAAAGGTACATCGTACATTGAAGAAGATGCCTGTCTTGGCCTGTGTAATAAATCGGCTTCGTACTGGTGTGGGTCGGTATAGACACAATTTGAGTAAATGGGGCATCATTGACCCTTCCCAACGCATTGCGATTGCGGTGCCCCAACTCAAACCATGCCATATTTGCTTGAAAGCCCGGTGTGCCCCTGGCATAAGACTTAATGGAGGCCACAGATTCCTTAATCGTGGTAAATTTCTGGTCCAACATTATCTAATTAACAATCATTGTTATAAAATTATAAAAACATTGTTATATTCTGGTTCGAGTGGCTTCTTATAAGTCCAATAATTTTTTTTTTTAATTATATTCTTTATACAGACTTACTTAGGTTACTTATTATAAGTATAACCAACGCGTCGGAAAATCTAAGTCTATAGCGCCCTTGTACATACAAACAGAAAATACACTATCTACCCCTAAATATTTTTTAATTTCAAATATATTATTGCATCATGTTGTTCATTAACTACGCTTATACGTCTTTGGTTTTCTAAATTTCTCAATAACTTAGAAGTTTGCATCTTAACTGGCGGTGTTTTGGCGGCTGAAACCTACGGCTGAAACTATAACAAATTGAAAACGCTTGTTTTCAAAATCAAAAAGATTTCTTTAAAAAACTGTCATTTAGGCGTAGGTTATATTCTATTCAAGCGATTGTTACTAAAAACAAAAGATTTCACCACAATTTCGGGTATAGAAAGTGCTTTCCCCAAACCACCAATTCAATAAACTATACTACTAAAACTCATAACCAGCCCCTCGTATAAGGATCGGGGGGAGGAGGTGAGATAGCAATACATTTACTAAATACCTACTTTGCAAAGATTACGTCATGCCACAATCCTCTTAGCTACGTTAGAAGAAGAAACCCCGAGACATTGCTTTTTAGGCCTCATTTTCTCAGTAAGTGGTTGTTACTTCCAGGAGCGGTACCTGGCCACCCTGGTAGCCTGCACCCCCGCGCGCGCCTCCCGCGGCTCCCTGGAGGACTCCAGCCTCAGCCTAGACTCGCTGCTACTCTGCTGCGAGGATCAGCACCACACGCCGCTGCTCACCAAGGCGGCCGGCACGCTCGGGTAATAGCCTAGTTGACTGTACTGGTAGCCTACTTCTACAGTACTTTTTTGTACTGTACCCTTGCTTCGCCGTACTCGGGTAATAATAAACTATTGAACCAATTTAGATTAAATTTATATGGCTCTGCACTACTCCAGCCCTTTCGCCCTTTGTAATTCTAATATTGTATTTGTCATATTTTCACTACAAACGTGAATCCGCTTACATTTCGTTTCAGGTAAGAATGTAATGTATAAAAGTGTAAACGTTTGTTTGTTCGGGAAGTTTTAACGCGATAACAGCTGGACGGATTTTGATAAAATTTGGAATGGAGATAGCTTATACACTCATATGATACCCTGAAATAAATCATAGGATACCTTTTAATCCTGGAAAATGGTAAGTTTTCACGGGAAAACTGGAAAGTGTTGATTACTCGCTGTAAGGTACGGTTTACCATGGAAACGAAATAACAAGTCTCTAAAAAAACATTAAGAGCGTTGGTGGTAAACTTACTTTTGCATTGGTTTTTAATATTCTAGATGAACATAGGACGCGTTTTACGCGATAAACTGTAATCCGCGCGGATGAAGTCGCCGGTGAAAGCTAATATCATAATATGGTGGAAATATGCTACCATTACAAATGATTTTGGAATTACTTTTGCATGGATGTCGTGGCCAGATCTCAGAATTGATCACTTCATGTCACCATCATGAAATACAACCATTTCATGGTTATGGCCAGCTAAAACAGACTAATAGGTTATCAAGGCATAAAAAAGACGTAGACAAAGGATGAAATGGTCGGCCACATCATGAATGAATTCATCCTCCGCCGGCCACTTAATTAATAAGGGTTTAAACTGACACTTGTATTGATGCTGTTACTCCATACAGCAACGTCCTCAGAAACAGTGGCGGCAAGGGCGGCGCGAGTGGCACCACGACGCGGCACTTCGGCCGCTGGGGCTCCTTGAAGGACCGGCGGCAGCCCTCGCACTTGGAACTGTACACACCGCGGCAGAGGCTCTCCACCGCTGATGTCGACTCGGGTAACTGTTCTTTTGATGTCACAACTTACGAGATACTTTCGTACTGTCTGGTTCTGGCTGTAGGATAGGGTTTCTCAATTCCCGTTTATTTACGATCCTGGGACCTGGGAACTAAAAAAATATATTCCTGGGAATTCCCAGGAGAGGGGAATTTAAAAATATAAATATAAGTGCATATTTGTGTGTGTGTGTACAGGTCCCGTCACCGTTTAAAAGCGCTCGGCAAAAGTGGAGAGGTGCTTTGTGCAAATGTACATTCGCACATAAAATAATTAAGTGTTTTCTAGCGGAGAGGTGATGGAGTAGCGGACGGGTGAAATTATGACAACCAAATATCCCACATTTAAAAAAATAACGAGTTTAAAAGTATGAAAAAAGGTTCAACAAAATTAGAAAAAATAAAGAAATTGATCTTATTTTTATATTAAATAATGTTAAAATAATAATAAACATCTTCATTACATTCTAATCATATTTATGGCAGTGGTGTTATTAATTCCATCAAATCCTCGTTCGATGGAGTCATGTCAGACATCTGTCACTCTACCTACTTACGCGAGCTAATAACCTACAGATTGCTGAGCCCCGGCGCTACAAATCAGGCGAGGCCAGCCGCCACGCGCTTGCTTTCAGACGCTTACCGTGTCGCTTGTTTTAACTTTCGCTAGTAATGGCGAAACCTACCTACCTACTTAGGTATTTTAGATTATCGTGTTGTTCACAAATCAAATTTGATTCCTTTTTTATTGAATTAGACCCAGTTGAAAATAAATTTAACGTTCAACGTTTGATAAGATAGTGGTGTCAAATGATAAGTCTAAAACCTTTTATCCGTTTCCGATATACTTTTTATCCCGGAAACGGTTGCCATGGAAACGAAATAAGAAGTCCGTCAAAAATCATCAAGAGCGTTGGTGCCACAGATTAAGTCAACAAGCCATAACCAAGAAGTCTAAGTCTACTTTTGCATTGGTTTTTAATATCCTAGAAGACCGTAAGTAGGATGCTTTTTTCGCGATAAACTGTAGTCCGCGTGGATGAAGTCGCGGGCGGGTAAGCTAGTAATATTATAATTGTAAAATAATGAGGAATGTTTAACAAAGAGGTATCTAGATAGCCTAAAGATTGAACGTTTATTTTCATTTGTTAATTACAAAACTCGGACTTTAATAGTCATTTTCTAACTACCTAACTGACCGTGTCATCGCGTCAAATATAAGATAGATTACTTGGTCAAGTAGATAGATAGACGAATATTATAGTAGCAGCGGCAAGTCGACAACCATGCGCCACAGCTAGCGCGTCACTCCGCGCCAGACAGCGACAGAGTTACGCATTAGAAGAGAGCGGCAACGTTTAGGTGAATATCGCGTTAGGCACTGAGCGCTTATGCGAGCTGAATTATACTTTGTTGCTTAGTAGCAAGAGTCGCTATTTCTATTAATGGTTGCGCGAAGTGCAACTTCTGCTATTATTTATTCTGTGGTCATGTAAGAAGACGGTTAGGTTGGACGATGGAAACACTCGTAGAAGTCATATTTCATCGTCGTCAGAATTTTCGTAGTCTTTGTCCTCATCTTGACTATCGTCACTGTCTAAGCTGTCACGGCTCACACGTATAATTATCTGTTCTGTTACATTGTTGATCACGTGGTCACTTTTTGCATATTCTTCTTCTATACAGTAGTCGCTGCGGAAGTTTGTGTCTCGGAAGTTGTCTGCTAGTCGCTGCGCAAACTGCTATTTTTGATGTTGAAGGTGAAGATAGCATTGTATAACTGCCTCACTCACTCAGTTACGTTTTTCGCATATTCTATCTCGCTCTTACTTTATGCTGTTTTATCCTCACAACAGTACCTGCGCAATCGTTCACAGAGCCTAACTTCACAACCACAAAGATCCACTGCGACTACTGGTGGAATCGGTCCTTTATAAGGGCTGATTCTACTGTCAGAATCCTAAAAGTGAGCAATTTACTGCATTTTGAGGAGCTATTCTGCTCATCAAGCTGAAGATACTCATCAGATCTTCACCAATTTTTTATGAGACCAACTTAAGTTACTACCTTTCAAATAAATAATGAACCATCGTAATTCGATCTAATAAGCGGAGATATTCAGTAGCCTCCTTTTTACCCCTTTTTGGAGGAAGTACTCCCCAATCAAAAATCCCAAAGGACTAAAAAACTGACTAAAAAACCTGTATACTATATTTCGTCTAGTTAGGTTGAGATATGCGACCTGTAGTGGAGGACAGCCAGGCATAAGAAAGCATTTTTGCCCAATCTGAAACGGAGACGCTTCGCTCGCGCTTTGCGCTCGCTGTGTCAATAATTTAATCAATATTGAATAATCCCCTAGTGTCCGGTGAAGGCGGCCTGCCGCGGCGCGCAGCCCTGTACGTGGTGGTGGACAAGGGCGCGGGTGCGGGCTCCGCCGCGGGCTGCGAGGCGCTGCCCGTGGAGTACCCGGACCCGCGCGCAGCCCGACACGCGTTCAAGAAGCTCATGCGCGCCGCCGTACCCTCCGCGCCGCCCGCGCCTGACCACCCCGGCTTCCTCAGGTAACTGAGGACCTGCATGTGTGAGAGAAACTCCAAAACATACTCAATAACCCTACAACTTTAATTGGCTTGAAAGGATCGCTCTTAGCCATAAGGCCGCCCATTGTTACACTTTTTCAACTATTGTTCCTAACTTTTGCTACTTTTTGTGATGTGTACAATAAAGTGTTTATTATCTTTCTAACAACTATGCCGGTAACTATATAAGACTAGGTCGTGTGTAGATGCAATAATTGATAGACACGGTTAAAAGGATGTCATCAATCATTTTTCAATGATTAACATTTATCCTATATATTCATCGTGGTCTGAGACGTGGTCGCTAACTATTGGTCTCATACACAAGGTCAGAGTTGCGCAGCGTGCAATGGAGAGAGCTATGCTCGTTGTTTCACTACGTGATAGAATCCGAAATGAGGAAATCCGTTGAAGAACCAAGGTTACCGACATAGCTTCAGAGTTTGCAAGTTGAAGTGGCAATGGGCAGGCCATATAGTTCGCAGAACCGACAACCGCTGGGGAATAAAGGTTCTCGAATGGCGGCCACGAACAAGCAAGCGAAGTGTGGGGAGACCCATGGCTACAATGTCGTCGGTCCAACGTGTGGGGACGTTGGACCGACGACATTGTAGCCATCGCAGGAAGTCGGTGGATGGAGGTGGCACAAGATCACTCGTCATGGCATTCTTTGGGGGAGGCCTATGTTCAGCAGTGGACTTCCAAGGGCTGACATGATGATCATGATGATGACATATTCATTATCACAGTTAATGTGTTTACAACTTACTGACTCCAACATTTACATCTTAATTATGGTTTATTTGACAACACAACGTATAGTTGCACAAAAATAAGAAAGGTATTTTAAATAAACTTGAACTGCCGGCAAATAAATTTGGATACTTTGCTGTAGAAGTTTATCTCAAATTTCATTCTAAATAATCAAAAATAGGAAACGACTACAATTTGAGCTGCTTACATTTTGAATTCATGTTGTTGTATTGTTGCTAACCCAAAAATAAACTGATTATGTGCGCGCGGGCGTTTTCTTGTCGACGTAGCCGCCAAGCACTCACCATTTTACACCGAAATCACAACGCCATAGTGTTCAACTTTGCTCGACGCGAAATCAAGTGGCTTGAAAAACACACGACATGCGGTGGCGGTACACGATTTATTTTAATGGAATATTTTCTCAATATTTAGGTTAATAGAAGAATCAGGGTGGTTGTGGCAGCTCCGGCAGCTGTTCCAGCTGTCTGGTGCAGTAGTCGACCTCCTAGACCTGCAAGGGTCTTCTGTGCTGTTGTCCGTAGAAGACGGCTGGGACGTCACCGCTCAGGTAACAAATACTTAATGATTTGATTTTTTGATGACGACCGGTTGGCCGAATTAGTACAACCATTTGTGTGATAAGCAGAAATGTTTCTGAGTTATGGATGTCTTATTAGTATTTATGTATTAGTATGTTTATCTGTTATCTAGTACCCATAGTACAGGATGTCCTAGTTTGGGGCTAGATAATTGGTGTGAATTGTCCCGAATATATATATGTATTTATAGTTTTTGTACCACAATAGGCTTGAACCTATTTGCATCACAACCTGCTGAACCTGATCCACCAGGAGACGAATCCATAGCTCCGGCTATGGAAAATCGAAACACTGAAGATCTACCGCATATAATCCACAAGAAAGGAGACATAGCAAAACTTCACAAATTTACAAACTGTTCGCTAAGGTCATTACTTACACGCCTACTTTACGATAGCCAGCCTGTCGAACAAGCCGGCTTCCGGAGCGGATTTACCAATACAGACAAAATTTACACGGTAAAACAGCTGATGGAGAAGAGTCAAGAGTATAACCGGCCTCTGTGTATGGCCTTCGTCGATTATGAGAAGGCATGTCGAGCACTGGGCCGTGCTTAACTCTTCATGCTTTTCTATCGACGCTCGATACGTGGATGTGCTCCTAGAGCTCTATATTTCGGCAACGATGCAAGTGAAACTGCACGACTTAACCAACCCTATTGCCATCAAGAGAGGGGGGGGGGAGGTGAGACAGGGGACACCATTTCACCCTACGGTGTTTACCTGTCTCACCTTAGGTTTGCAGATAACCTCGTATTATTAGCCTAAAACCTGGATGATCTCTAATGCATGCTACAAGACCTGTCACATGCTTCTTTGAGGGTAGACCTTAAGATGAATATGACCAAGACCAAGGTTATGTCGAGCACATCCGGAATTTCGAAACCAATAATAGTTGGTAATGAGAGCCTAAAGATGGTCGACTACTACGTGTATCCTGGTCATATTTTGTCTTTTGGCAAAGAACATCACAGCAGAGAGATCTTTAGGAGAATACAGCTGGGCGGATTTTGGAAACTTGGACGACATTCTCAAATCACGCCAAATTCCACAGTGTCTGAAAACTCGCCTGCACTGGCGTTTTTTTTTCAATGTGTCCTGCCCACCCTGACCTATGGTGCCGAGACGTGGACGCCCACACTTGATGCTGTGCACAGAATCAGAGTAGCACAGAGAGCCATAGAAAGATCTATGCTCTGCATCAAAATCCAAGGTAAAGCTACTATTATGAGACTTAAATGCAGCTGGGCAGGACACTTGGCCAGGTGAAGTGACGAAAGGTGGAGTAAGGTGGTTAATGAGTGGTAGCCGAGACAGGGGAAGTGAAGCGTCGGGCGACCGATATTGTAAAGGTCGCGGGTCGAACCTGGATCTAATAGGCACAGGACCGAGGCGAATGGCGTGGTGAAAGAGAGGCCTATACCCAGCTATGGGAAGATAAGGGTTGTGGAAGAATAGGCTTGTTATATTTTTACGACCTTAATTAACAATTTTCCACATTGGATCAAAATTCCTTCAGCCGATTGTTTGGATTGAGATATGAATTAAACCAGATTTTAAGTCAACCTTAGCTATCCAACAGTAAAAACTGCATTTCAATCGGTGTAATATAATTACGTGATGCACGAATATACATCCAGACAGACTGACAGATACGCATTTTAAAAACGTTATATTCTTGTTCTGTAGTTTATGTTAAGATCTCGATGCCATTTTTGTTTAATTATCTGTTTTGTATTTCGATTTAGAAATAACAAATTATGCTAAAATCATATAAACATTTGATTTGGGAGGCGTTATCTTTACGACACGTAGCTAATTGCAATATTAGCCGTGTTCGGTTGGTCAGTTCTGAATACTGCCAATAGATGGCTTTACCGTCCCCGTAAGTCGGGCTTACAACCTATACGAGAATAATTAGCCGTCCCTAAACATAAAACTACACGTTTTCAAGGTTGTTTCAAATATAGTGCATCAAAGATTTGGAACAATATCCCTCCACCCCTAAGAGATAAAATAAGTAGCAATACATTTAAAATCCGGTACAAAAAGAACCTGCTTGAACGACAAAAACACAATTTTGAAACAACCTTTTAAAAAAAACAGCATCAAAAAAATAATAATATACACACACACCCTCTCACACACACACACACACACACACACACACACACACACACACACACGCACGCACGCACGCACGCACGCACGCACGCACGCACGCACACACACACACATGCATCCCCACATCTTCAGACTTACTAATAATGATGTATTTATTTTATATGTTTTATATAAAGATAGATTTTAGCTGTTTTGTTTCGCTGATATACGAGTATACTTAATGATAATATTTTTTTAATGAACTTTGTCTGCTAATAACATATCTTCCTCGGCTAACACCGTAGTCCGCGCAATGGGGTAGCTGAAAAACAGCGCGGCGTTCACATTCTCATGTGAACGCCGCACATGCTGAGTTTACCCCCTTTGCCCTTAAATATAATTATATCATTTTTGTATTGATACTGTGTGCACACTTTACTTTATTTCTAGTGGCAATAAATACTATTTTACTTTACTTTACTTTAATAACAAATTAGTTCATTTTACTACGGGGAAGTCATTTACGTATAAGTAAAGACAATATTTATTTATGTACCTATAGTCAGCTCGCGTGCTGTCGAGAAATGTCATCCTAGCAGTGTCGACGCGCCCGATGTGTGATGTTAAAGGTTCTGCGTAATATCACCCTTCTCCAATGAGTACAAAGGGTTATTGTTACACCGGTCGATTCTTAGAAAAACAGTAGATACCAAAATGTTCGAGAAGCCGCGGCTGGATGACGCAATGCGCACATCCAGCCTATTAGGTACCTACAGGTACCTTCTGGAACGCACCAGTGGCGCGCGCCTACGTGTAGTTACCGGAGAGCGCGCTGTTGATACCTACGCGCGGCAGGCGTCGGGCTAGTCGCCAAAAGTTGAACTTGGCTTTGCGCCTTCTGCACCACGCATTGTGTAGAGGCCAACCATGTAGCGTGCTTCTTGTCGGAAAACGCATAACAAAACTCAAATAGAGGTGAGCAGGACAATTGGCATGCTAAAAGACAATGGACAAATGTGGTAGCGGAGTGGTCGACTTGAGGGCATACTGGACCAGTTAGCAGACCATCAACGTGATGGGTGCATGATATCTTCCGAATTGCGAGCGGAACTTGGTGTAGGTTGGCTCTCCAGTGAGGCCCACGTCCAGCAGTGGATTGATACGGGCTGATAATCATGATTACACGTTCCTTTGCAGATCTCGTCACTAGCGCAGATCTGCCTGGAGCCGTACTACCGAACGCTGGAAGGGTTCCGCATCCTCGTAGAGAAGGAGTGGCTGGCGCTGGGACACAAGTTCGGCACGCGCTCCAACATCGGGCCCGCGCCGCAGCAGGGGTACACGCCCACCTTCCTCATGTTCCTCGACTGCGTGCATCAGGTAATGTCAATATACCAAAAAAATGACTGAATATTTTATTTTATTTTATTTATTTCGATAATCCAACAGCGTAACAACAAATTCAGAATAATATTACATAGAAAAAAAAAGTCCAAAAAAGGATTACATAGTTAAATGCTAAAAGTACTTAATCTAGCTAAAATATATTAAAACTAAAATAACATACTAAAACTTTTACAGTGTGTAAGAATTTACTTTGAAGTATGTACAGCTTTTCTTATATTTTTTAACATTTTCTTTATAGTACATTGGCTGAGTGGCTCAGGTGTTCATATTCACATGTGTAGGTACATGGTGGTGTGTGGGTGAGGGTGTATGAGGGATTATGTGTGAGTGAGGGTGAAAAATATGGATGTTTGATTTTTATAAAAACGCCACTCCGACCAGACCCCCTCCACCCATCCAAAACATCACCAAAGCAACAAATATGTGTACGGACTACGTATTTACAAGATAACTATAGAATAGCAAAAAAAGTTTTCCCACGCTAGCTCCGCCTCTACACTCTGCCAACCGCTACCCGTAATAAGCACTGAGGTGCCTGCGTAACAAGGTTGAATATCGTACGCGAGCGGTGTTTGAATACACTAACTAAAACTCAGAACTAAATGACGTAAGTCTCAAAATAAATTTATTTTATTGGCAGGCTAATAATGTAGTTAGGTAAATTTTGTCTTGACAGTGGATAGTAAACTATATTTTCTTGCTTTGGAATTTATTTTAGAGTAAAAACTGAAGCCGTTGAGTAGAAAAATGAATATATTAATGAAAAAAACGTTATTTTTGAAATGAAAATGTGTCGAATGACATTCTGTTAATCACGTTTTTGTATTGATCACGGAGAGATAAATATCTCAAAACATTTAAGTTAAGTTTCACATTTATCAGGTTTGTGGTTGACCCAGCATATTTATGGAAAAAACCCTTAAATATTGGAGTCTGGTCTGTTTTCTTCCTGGAGTACATCTTCACTCTTATCTTATTAAAACCTAGTCTTTATTGAAGTTAATTAATTAGTTTATTTATAACTTATTACCACGAACAAGCAAGCGAAGTGTAGGGAGACCCCCCACACGATGGACTGACGACATTGTGGCCATCGCAGGAAGTCGGTGGATGGAGGTGGCACAAAATCGCTCGTCATGGCGCTCTTTGGGGGAGGCCTATAATCAGCAGTGGACTTCTAAAGGCTGACATGATGATGATGATAACTTATTAGTACAGCCCATGTCGTCCTACTGCTGAGCAAAGGTCTCTTTCCACAGTTTCCGTTCTATTGCTTTAACTAATGACAAACTTGTCATTGACATTGTCATAACTAAAAATATATTACGTAGCCACGTATATTCTCGAATGCGTCAAGTTCGTCTCTCCACCGTTCTAGACCGGCCACTCTGTTGTTTGAGGCCTTGCGGGATCCATTACGTGATGGATTTAGTTAGCCCACAGCTCTTCTGACATACGGCAAACGCGTCCAGCAGTTTTATAACTTAAAAATTTATAACTTGTCTGTAACTATTGCCTTTATCCTGTCTCGCGTGCGTGTGTGTGTGTGTGTGTGTGTGTGTGTGTGTGTGTGTGTGTGTAATAAGTCGTTACTGGTATACCTAACTGAGTTTCGTTTTTGTTGCAGCTGTTGAAACAATTCCCCCTAGCATTCGAATTCAACGACTTCTACCTGCGGTTCATAGCGTACCACAGCGTGTCGTGTCGGTTCCGCACCTTCCTGCTGGACAGCGAGGCGCAGCGGGCAGAGCTCGGCATCACGCACGCGGACGACAAGCGCGCCGACACTAGCCGACTGGTAAGACTTCTACCTGCGGTTCATAGCGTACCGTGTCGTGTGGGTTCCGCACCTTCCTGCTGAACAACGAGGCGCAGCGAGCGGAAACAAAGAGTATTCAAATGGGTATTCTCTTTTCCCAAAACAAAGTCATATATTGTAGCTTGAATAAGTTAATTATATAGTTGAGGATTGCGGGTATATAACAATGGATCCGACGAATCCAACTCGGATGGGCAGCGTTCAGGAAATTACGCCATATCTTCTCGTCGCAGATACCGCAGAGCCTCAAGACGAAAGTTTATAATCAGTGCGTGTTGCCAGTGAAGACATACGGCACTGAGACGTGGTCGCTAACCATTGGTCTCATACACAAGCTCAGAGTTGCGCAGCGTGCAATGGAGAGAGCTATGTTCGGTGTTTCACTACGTGATAGAATCCGTAATGAGGAAATCCGTAGAAGAACGAAGGTTACCGACATAGCTCTCAGAGTTTGCAAATTGAAGAGGCAATGGGCAGGCTATATAGTTCCCAGAACCGACAACCGCTGGGGAATAAAGGTTCTCGAATGGCGACCACGAACAAGCAAGCGAAGTGTGGGGAGACCCCCCAAACGATGGACCGACGACATTGTAGCCATTGCAGGAAGTCGGTGGATGGAGGTGGCACAAAATCGCTCGTCATGGCGCTCTTTGGGTGAGGCCTATGTTCAGCAGTGGACTTCTAAAGGCTGACATGATGATGATGATGATGATGATGATGATGAACAATGGATCATCATCTTCGCGTACGTGCTTCCAAGAAGTAACGTTGTCACGTTGAAAAAAGTTATCACTTCCCTCTATTTCCTCTATGATCAGTCGCTCTATTTGATTGTCAGTCGGTTCGTATCTTGTTTTATTTTAATTATGTAATAGCAAAAAAAACACGCCTGCCCTGCCAAATAAGAGATTATGCCAAAAAAATAAAAATTGTTGGAATGGGCTTATCAAGACTTTCAATTTGATACCCATATTGTAAATTTCGAGGAAAAAATATTCTTTTCGAGTTTGTATATAGTGCCATACTGCCGCCATATTCATAAAAATATAAAGCCTATGTTACTCGGAGGCATTTAAGGATCCTAACGATAACCATATGTCTAAATATGTTTAGGCATTTAAAAGTTATGGTGGAATAAAGAAACTCACATACAAACATACATGAATGCTAAAAACGTAACACTCCTTTTTTTGGGCAGTCGTGTAAAAATGCAGCGAATTGAGAACCTACCCTATTTGAAGTCGGTCGGTTGCAGGGCGTGGAGACAGGCGCGGGGTCGGAGGAGGAGGGTGGCGGGGGCTACGGCTCGCTGTCGCGCACCCCCCACGTGGGGCACTCGCTGTTCGAGTACGTCGAAAAGCACCATCAGAAACAGCCCATCTTCTACAACTTCTACTACACGCCGGACCTTGACAACCCGGTGAGAAACTATTATATTTCCTTTTTACTACATTCTGGCTGCGCCCCGCAGTTTCACCCGCGTGGATTATGATGATGGATGATGATGATGATGAAAACAATCCTATGTGTTAATCCAGGATATAAGCTATCCTGGTACCAAATATCATTCGAATCTTTCCAGCCGTTTGAGCGTGAAGGAGTAACAAACATACACACATACTTCAAAAGATAAAAGATAGATGGCGCTAATCGGTTTTTGTGCATTTTATGATGTTTTGTATGGACTGTCAGTTCTAATGTATGGAGTTCTACTTCGCGCATACGAAGTTTTCCTCTAGATAAGAGAGTATTCATTTTTAAAACTTACCTCTGATTGGCCTAGGCTACATTTCTCCGATTTATAATATTAGTGTCACTAGCTCTTGCCCGCGACTTCGTGCGAGCTCCCCGTACGGTACGTATCGCAAAGCTGCAACCCCAGAAGCGCTTGAAGAGACCCATCGAGACATTTTATCAGCTCGACAGGGCTCCTCGCGGTTGGGTTTGTTCACTGGTTGGTTGAGGCAGAACGGCAAATGCCGTCTATGTTTAAGATATAAATCCAAAATGCTTTTCCCCCAGGTACTTCGACCAGTGTCATCAGTGTCGTCCCTGGAAGTGTGGCAGTACTACACACACGAGGAGCTGTCTCACGGGGCGCCCTACGATCTGGAGACGCTGGCGCCCGCCCCGTCCTCTCCGTCCGACCAGCGGGGACAACGCAGGCTCGTCATCGGAGGGTGAGCGCACATGCTAAAATTAAGGCCCACTAATTCCGAAAGAAAGGCTAACGAGGTACTTAGTCTCATCCAAGAAAAACTGAACTTAATAACGTCCATAGAACGGAAAAGAGAAAAGATATTTGGCCACCTTATACGACATGACAAATGCATAAGAACCACCATAGAAGGGAAGAGAGGAAGAGGCAGACCTAGAAGGACATTTACAGATCAGATAAAGGTGAAGACAAATGTCATGCCGTATAGGGAAGTCAAAGCTTTGGCCGAAGATAGGGCACGCTGGAAATTACTCCACCGACAGGAGACTGGACTCTATTTAAGAGTCCAGTCTTATATAAGACGAACGCTCGGCTGTAGACTGTATTCCAAAAGCACAGAGGAAACACTTCCCTTCCTTTGCTTATCGCGCCCACAAACGGATCGCAAAGGCCTGCGAAAATATTCATAGAACTGAAATTTCTCGTTCGGTCTGTAGTACTTTTCATTTTAGATTGTCTGTACATGCTACGAACTAGAAATTAGTTTAACACTGGCCACATACGATCACTTTTAAATAACTGTTTGAACGTAGCATGTAATTTTTCAAACATAAAGTCAAAACCGGATATAACGACACTGACATAACGACGGAGCTGCAAGTATGTACACGGATCGGTTATAACGACTAAACGGCAAGGTCCCGGCCGAATCCCTATCTAAGTACCTATGTAAACACATCGCTTTTAACAAAATCGGATAAAGCGACATATTGATTATAGCGACAAACCATCGTTATTCATCGGCTATAACGACCAACCGTCATACTTTTTTACAAAACAAAACTCTACTTTGTACCTTTTTAATGATATAGGAAAGATTTGTCTTATAACTTACGCACTTGCTGCCACCCCGCCCGCGCCTCGTGGCATTTCACCTTGAACATTTAACGCTTGATTTAGTGCACATAAAGATATTTGACAGGTCATAGGTGCATATCGTTGTGATTTGATTAGGATCGTGTTTTTTTGCGTCACCATGTTGCGTGCGCATAAAGACTGACAGGCCATAGGTGCATATCGTTGTGATTTGATTAGGATCGTGCTTTTTGCGTCACCATGTCGCGTGCGCATAAAGACTGACAGGTCATAGATGCATATGATATTTGATTAGGATCGTGCTTTTTTGCGTCACCATGTCGCGTGCGCATAAAGACTGACAGGTCATAGGTGCATATGTGATTTGATTAGGATCATGCTTTTTTTGCGTCACCATGTCGCGTGCGCATAAAGACTGACAGGTCATAGGTGCATATGTGATTTGATTAGGATCGTGCTTTTTTGCGTCACAATGTCGCGTGTGCATAAAGACTGACAGGTCATAGGTGCATATCGTTGTGATTTGATTAGGATCGTGCTTTTTTTGCGTCACAATGTCGCAAAAAATAAAATAAAGTGATTAATATTGAAAAAAATACATCATATGGCGATTAGAACATGGCGAGCTAAATGGGGATATTGCAAAGGAATGCGGCTCCTACATTCTACAATATTAACGAATTGGAAATTAAGGACAAAAAATATTAGCTATATCCCTAAAAAATATTAGCTATACAACTAAAGGACCTTAGTTATAAGGTCCCTTCAATGTCGTTATATCCGGTTTCGACTGTACATGTATTGAATAACTGATAGTTGCCATGCTTATATCAGTTTTCACTGTCAGTTAAAAGTGATCGTATGTGGCCGGTGTTAGGTAATCACTGATGTGCAATATATCTTGGACGAACTACTACCCTACCCACCAACCTACTAACAACTAAGCTATTTAAACACCTTAAAATCTTTAAATTACACCAAAATAATGTTGATTGTAAATTCTTGAAAAGTCTATTGATTACTTTTTACTATTTACGCGCATACAGTAACGCGCGTAGCGGAAATGTACCTCGCGGTCGGCTTGTACTGTTAGTGAGGTGCAGCCTCTTATATAAGGAGGAACCACCTATGTTTTTCTATTCTAGATCATTGTGACTAAATACTGTGCCGTTGTCAGGTACGACAGCATCTGCCGCGCCATGCCAGACGCGTTCAGCGGGCTGCTGGAGCGGCTGCGGCAGCTGGAGCTGGAGCTGGGGCACCTGCCGCATGCCTGGCGCGTGCGCTGGGACCAGCTGGAGCTACCCAACACCACGGAGCTGCAAGTACGTACACATATAGACACAGCTGGAGTTGGGGCACCTGACGCACGCCTGGCGCGTGCGCTGGGACCAGCTGGAGCTGCCTAACACCACGAAGCTGCAAGTACGTAACACACACAGACACAGTACCACTAGTACGAATATTAAAGTTTTTGAAAACGAAATGTAGTTTCGTTTAGTTCCATACATTTACTGGCAGCGCCTCTAGCGGAAACTTGCAGGAACTAAACAAAATGTGTGGAACTAAACAAAATGTATGGATTTAAACGAATCTACATTTAGTTCGGCTATCAATTTAATTTGTTATGTCTCTGCAATTTATCTGCAACTGTATGGCCCATAATCTTGTTACACTGTGCCGTTAAGCCACCCTTAGTTTCTACCTACCTAATGTGGTAGTTAAACAAAAATGAAACTAAGGTGTTAATAATCAAAGTACAAGATTTAATAATAAAAAAAAACAAATGAAGTAAATATAATAAAAATTATTGTGAATTTAAGTTAATAAAAAAAAAAAACGTATGACTCTAATGTCTTTGAAGGAGGGCACATAAATTTATGAGGTTGTGGTTCGACCTGAAGATTTTTAATGTTTCCACTTCCGTAGCGCAGTACTCCCCTTTTAACGTCAGTCCGGCCGAAGATGGTACTACCTAGGTAGGCCTCAGGTTCACGGAGCAGAGCGGAGCAGTAGGCAGCCAGGATCAGCAAACGGCGATGGCTGTCCTCGGTGCTAAGTCGCACAGCGAGGGCTGTACACGGAATTCCCGTGTATTAGGGAAATCCGTGAACCGCAGTGTATTCCGAGTGGTACAGTCAACTCGAATGGTGCAGTTTTAATGGTGCAGTTATAGCGGTGCTCCTGGCTCATCTATGCATCCGTTCTGAGGGCTCACCACGGCATTACGAAGAAAAGTGGGTAGGTACTTACGTAGTAGTTTTGCCGCGGTGGTACCTACTATCAGAACGGAGTTCACACTTTAAAAGCAAGAGAAGCTGAAGGCCAAATGATACTAAAGGGAACATCGTAATCCACTTGTAAATAAAACAGATAATAAGGAATTTCGAAAAATAATTTAGAAAAACAAGGTAGTTGTGAAAAATTAATGTGATGAAATACTAACGGAAATTTCTAAGTGGTAATAAAACTAGATTTGTGCAAATATGAATAGTATGGAAAAAGCTGAAAATGAAAGATTGATTACACAAATCGTAAAATATAACAATATAAAAAGCAAGTCGTGGGTGTGTTTTGTGTGCCATTCAAAAGTTACCATGTATCGGGAAAACACTCACTACTCACACGGAGTTAAGGTCGACGTCTGTCGTACACCAGCTAAACCGCTGATATTAAAAGTTTATAAAATGATCGCGCTTGTCAGCTAGGACGCCGACAATCGCTAGCCTCACTCGAGCTAAGTTCGCTGAGAGTGCCTGCGATGCGCGGACGTCTGCTCGCTTCGTTTTGCCTCCCCTTCATATATATATATATATATATATATATATAAAAAAAGAAAGAAAGTGGCAGAAAGTGGATGAGCAGAGCCGAAGATCGGGCTCTGTGGCGTTGTCCAGCAGTAGACGAATACAGGCTGATGATGAATTTGTTCCCCTCAGCGCGTGTCCTCGATGTCTTCCGGCGTGGTCCGGCGTGCGTCGCTGGCGCAGCACGCGCGCGGCACGCTGGAGGTACTGGCGCGCGGCGCTGCGGCGGCGCCCGCGCCCGCGCCCGCCCACCGCTGGGCGCCCGCCGCGCACTCCGCGCCCGCGCGCTGCGACCACTGCCAGGACTTGCTGTGGGGACCGCTCAAGGTAACACAATAGGGTAGGCTACATCGTCTACACTGCCACGGTTTTGCCTAGTTTTAGATGTAACGACGTCGTATATTCCACAAAAGTTTTGTGGACGTTTAGTCGCTGAAATAAGCTATATAATGACATCATCGTACTCAGTCTTTTGTTTCTCTTTAGGTTTGACAGATAAGAACTAGTTTCGTAATTATTTTTGAACTTGCCGGCGGAGTGAACGTTGTCGCCTTGAAAAAGACAGCTGAAAAAAACCCAATAAAAAACTCTTTTATGTGATCGAGCAATGAGCCCACTGTTTAAGTTAATAGTAAAAAAAATACTTGTTATTTATTTTTTATTACAGAGGCAGCGATTTGGTCATAACAGTCTTAAACTAACCTAAATTTTATTAAATCCTTGTTGATTTCGTCACAAGGTATTTTTGCCCCTGGGATCTACGAGTATTCTTCCACAACACTCACTCACTAAACTCGTCACTAAAACCCGTCAGCGTAAAATCAACTTTGTTTTCTCTCGGTGTGAGCCCCCATTTGTCCAAACTCTGTCTCAAAACGTCTTGAAAACCTGGTTAATTACGTAATTTTAAGCGGTGCAGCTTAAATTGACGTAAGTGAATAGAATTGCTGCAAGGGGCAAAAAGAACTTGTTACGAATTCGACAAGGTTTAAATTACATTTGAAGAAATTAAGTTTAGTTTAGGTTACGGAGTGTTATGACCGAATCGCTGCCAATAACACATCAACTCAAAATTAAGATAGCATCTGATGCTTCAAGCTTCCGCTTTTACGCAACGCAATTCCCTTGCAATTATATTTATCGTAATTCTTAGATCATTTCCCAAAGTATTTTAACTGTTTTAAATTTCATTAATATTTCAAATTATATTTATGAAATTATAGCCAGTTTGAGGCGTGGTGCAATAAGTGCGAGGGCAAGTAAAGTCTCCCCTCGTACTGGAAATGTGCCCTTGTACATACCGTGATTTTCGTTGCCACCCCCAGAGTGGCGTACGTTGCGTGGACTGCGGCGCGTCGTGCCACGAGCGCTGCGCAGAGTCATTCGCGCTGCCCTGCACCAAGTACAAGGCGCCGCCGCCACCCGACCGCGAGCGGGACCACCACCACAACGCACACACCAACAGTACGTACTCTCAACATCACCTTTAATATACTCTTGCCGCTGTGAATCTGCAGACGGCGACGCAATAGATATTTTAGAGCCTGCTCAGTTGTCCGCTTCGCTCTGTTCTCAACTGAACATGCGCAAATGTTTGGAGAGCCTGTGTTCAGGTCGATAAGATCTCTTGCGCATATTGTAAATAAGCTATTTTCACACAACGATACTATAATCATGAACAAGTAGAAAAATTAAAGTAGTTGCAAAGTGATTAACGCACAACACACCGTGGTAAGTGGTGTCCGTTAGGGGACACCACTTTCGATAACTTCCGACAATGGTGCTCAGTTCGAAAGTGTTAAGTTTGATATTGAAATACATATCACTGCGAAAACCAATTTCTGGCATAAAATATTTACTGAAAGTATAAAAAGCATAATCATAAGCATTGTATATTTGAGTTATAAATAAAACAGGAGCTGATTTAATAGTGGTTTAATTAGGCACAAACA
Source organism: Alsophila aescularia (assembly GCA_946251855.1). Taxonomy (NCBI): domain Eukaryota; kingdom Metazoa; phylum Arthropoda; class Insecta; order Lepidoptera; family Geometridae; genus Alsophila; species Alsophila aescularia. Next base: position 14,223,516 of record OX276381.1, read on the forward strand.
TTATGAATTAATTTCTCAAAACTAATTTCACTGCTCTTAACTTGTTTTCGCAGTAAACCCTCGACATTCAGAATCCAACAAAATTTTACACTTTCTATAACGGTGAATCTCATGTGGAATACATAGAAAAACGATTTAAAAAAGTTTAAACCGTGAAATCATAATAACTAGTAAAAGCTCATAAATTTACTGAACGTAATACAGAACGATGAATAAAAACCGATAATTTAAAGACCGGTTGGTCTAGAGAAGCTGTCAGTAACAGGCGGACCGCGGTTCGTAATAAATAAATAAAAAAAAACATATAACTAGCCCTTCATAAGTTTGAAAGCCACGTAGAATCTAACTTAGTAATTATTCCAGTTACCTAGTACCTATTTCACAAGCAAGTAAGTAACCTCGTTCTTGCAAAACTTGGATACGCAGGGAGCAAGGAAGCACTTGGAATTAATAACAAACGAGCGCAAATGCTAGATGTGGCTTTTCTGAAAGATATCCTGAAATATTTAAATGCGCCTGTTTAGAGTTCGAGATTAACGGACGCCCACTTTGAAGACACACTTCGCATTTGCTGTTGTTTCCCTCGTGAACAAAACTAATAAAAACTGTCTCAAGACCGTCGGTGTAAAATCTTTATTAATTTTACGTATTATGTTTTATAACTTAATTTGAAAACAAAATAAAAAACAGTACCTACCTAATTACCTTCATAATTATCAGTTATTTTTATCTGAACCTCGATAAAAAGAAAATAACAGTATCCGGTCTCCATTAAAAACTACTTGCCGATCCCTGGTCTAGAGGCTAGAGACCCTAACTACGAAATCAAACAGTCGCGGGTTGAATCCCGCAAGGTGCAATCATTTGTGTAACAAGCAGAAATGTTTGTTTCCGAGTCGTGGAAGTAACATATCGTATCTATGTATGTTTATCCGTAATCTAATGACTATACAGGGTATCCTAGTTTAGGGCTAGGTAATTGGTGTGAATATATTTATTTATTGTTTGTAATTCCCCAGGTGTAGGCACGCTGCAGTCGTCCTCGCAGCAATACTACGAACAGTTCTCCTCGAACGTGGCAGAGAACAGAACTCACGAGGGACACCTCTACAAACGAGGCGCGCTGCTCAAGGGGTGGAAACAGAGGTAAACAAATACCTGTATTGGAATCATTTACTGACCATATTTTTACAGATAGTATGACCTATGAAAGGTGGAAGAAAGGATGCGAGGCCTTTGCCATGCTGTGGAACTATACGGCCTAATATAATAATAGTATTAGCACATTAGGCTTAATTAGCACATTTCGAAAATATATATATTATAAACCCAAAATAATAAAAATATAAGTTCAAAAACTAAAACCCAACTACGGTCTTAGTGGACTAAAAGTCACAAACAAGAATATTCAAACGTTTTAAAAGTTTAGGGCCGCAGGAGTGCGATATAAATGTATCAGTATTTAACCAAGTAGGTAAAGCGCACTTCCCCGGCTCTAAAGTTTGAAATTTATAAAACTTTTGAATATCCTTGTTTGTTTTTTAGTCCATTATGACCGTAGTCGGGTTTTAGAACTTATATTTTTATTTGCTCAAAGGCTAAGCTTTGCGAACAACGTGGCAATGCTGCCAGCATATTGGGAACGCTGCTTACTGACAGAGGTTCGGTTTGTTAGACAAGGTTTAGTTTAGCCATGCTTTTAGCATGGTAATGGTGTTTTTTACTTACTTAATTGTTTTTATTTTTTTTAATCTTGTAAATTATTTTAATCTTTTACTACAATAAACTAAAATTCTAAAAACATACATTTAATGATTTTAAATATATAAATAAAAATATTCTAAACAAACAATAATATAATACCATTTTTGTTTATGAAAAGATTTAATAAACAGAAATAAATAGGAAGTGGTTTGTTTCAGATGGTTCGTGCTGGACTCTATAAAGCATCAGCTACGATACTACGACGCGATGGAAGACTCGCATTGCAAAGGATTCATTGGTAAGGAATTTTTAAACACCATCATCATCATCATCATCAGCCTACATCTATCCACTGCTGGACGTAGGCCTCTCCTAATGCACGCCACGGTCTTCAGCTCTCCTCATCCATTTTATTCCAGCCGCTGTTCGTACTCCACCTGGCCACAGGGCGTCCTACACTACGTTTGCCTAAACGTGGTCTCCACTCGAGAACTCGTCTACCCAAATGATTATCGGTTTTCCAGGAAATGTGACCACTGCCATTTCGCTTGTTTATCCATTATTTATATAAATTGAATGAAAGAATCATTTCACAAATAATGATTTTCTTTGTTTAGATCTAGCGGAGGTGATAACAGTGACGCAGGCGCCGCCCGCGCCCGGCCCGCCGAAGAAATGTGACGATAGATCATTCTTTGACGTAAGTTTAAACTTACCTATTTTAGTTTTTCTATTTGATGTATTCCAACACGCACCCTACTTTACCTAATTTATTTACCTAAGTTTTGTGCGGTTTTCCGTCAGTCCGTGCTTCGGAGGGCACGTTAAGCGACAGCTTAACATTATAACAGCCGGGACCTGCCGAAACCGACAGGTCCCGGCTGTTACTGATAAATAGCAGTCGTTAAACAATGGTAGAGGCCCTCGGGCGGCCTGACAAACTGACACCAGAGCCCAGCTACCTCATACGACAAACCAAACGAAACAAACATATCTATCTATCTATCTAATCAGCCCGTATCCACCCACTGCTGAGTACAGGCCTCCTCTCGTTCACGCCAGTATTTCCGGTCCTGTGCTAATCTAATCCATTGGACCCCAGCGTACCTCACAATGTCATCTGATCATAGGGCGGGTGGTCTGCCTCGAGGTCTTAGCCTTTCTCTTGGATACCATTCGGTGACTGCCTTGGTCCACCTATTTTCGTCCCTTCTTGCCAAATGTCCTGCCCATTTCCACTTCAGCCTGGCAATTCGCATACCTACAACTTCAACTTTAGTACGACGTCGAATTTAGACGTTGGGTATGCGATCTACCAAGCGAATGCCTAGCATGGCGCGCTCCATAGCTCGTTGGGCCACTCGTATTTTATATATGTGCTCCTTCGTGAGCGGCCACGTTTCCGCACCGTATGTGAGTATAGGCAGGATACATTGGCTATAACACCTTGCTCTTTAGGTTTTGGGGGAGTTTAGATTTGAAAACATCTTCCAGTTCTCCAAAGGCACCCCATCCGAGCTGGACTCGCCTAGCGATCTCCTTCAGCTGGGAGCCCCGTTTAAAAGACAAACAATGTCCAAGATAAATGTACTCGTCGACTACCTCTAAGGGGCATCTATTGACGATTACATTAGGTCTTCGTGACGGAAGATTCGTCATAACCTTGGTCTTGGACATGTTCATCCCTATACCGACGCCGACTATACCGACGCCGACCGACGCTCGCAGACGCTTCGTGCAACTCAGTCAGCATGAGTTGGAGATCAGCAGCGGTCTAAGCTACCAGGATGAGGTCGTCAGCGAACCGCAGGTGCGACATGTGGCGGCCATTTACAGTGACACCTCTCTTGCTCCAGCTTAAAGTCTTCATTACGTCTTCCAAGACAGAGGTAAATAGCTTCGGCGGGAGAGTGTCTCCTTGCCGCACGCCTCTCCTAATTGGAATAAGGTCGGATAGTTTGTGCATGCGTACCTGCATTGTGGCATTGCTGTATAGCTCCCGGAGGATATTCACATAACGCTTGTCAATGCCGCAACGATGGAGAGAATGAAACACGGCTCAGTGTTCGACTTTTCATAATCGACAAAGGCGAAACACAAGGGCTGGTTATATTCTCTGCATCTCTCCACTAGTTGCTAGACAGCGTGTATGTGTTGAGTATCCACTCCGGAAGCCAGCTTGTTCCACAGGTTGGTATTCATCGAGTGAGCGCGACATTCTGTTGCACAAAACTTTGGCGAACAATTTATATATTTGGGAGAGGAGGCTAATAGGGCGGTAGTTTTGAAGTTTTGTTTTATTTACAAACCTAATATCTTGTTTATTTTTGTAGTTGCGCACGAGCCGCCGCACGTACAACTTCTGCGCGAGCGACGCGAACGCTGCGCAGGAGTGGATCGAAAAGTTGCAAGCCTGTTTGCAGTGAGACCACACCACAATAAACTTATATACACTGCCGGCCTTCAATATGTACTCAGTATAATATACACATTACTGTATCCTAGTTTATGTACGCAACTCGGCGAGACTTATTTGTCTGGAATTTGATTTTGTTTATTCTAATGCGTTGCAACTGCACTGAAGCTACGACGATCTGGCGGGTTGCGTATGTGTGTGTACGAATATTATAAGCATAGGGCCTCTTTACAATCAGGTCCATTTTACAAGTGTACATTTTAATATATTTTTCGTATAGATGCGCTAGCGATTATCGACCGCTACAAGTACTCCTCAAAACTGGACTGACGAATCGATTCAAAACGTCCGAGTTGTTTTTTTGACATTTACCATTCACAATGTGGAGAGGAAGAATAAATCCACAGACTTATACTGTATAAGTGCTTAGATCTCGTACAGATAGCATGCATTGACACTAAATCTTATGCATATATGCGTACATATTTATATCTTACTAATTATTGTCAACGGATAGATTACAATAAATATTGTTGAATGTTTGTAAATAATTTATAATTATTGTTGTGTAAAGACTTTCGTTCCATTATGAATATAGCCGTTTTTTATGTAACAATTACTTTACTCGTTTTTATTATAGATATGTTGGTTACTACGGAATTCCATGGCATGGCTAGTAGGTAGATTGCTACACATAATTCCTTAATATATAATTTAAAGTCGGGAATCTCGTTCAATATAATGAGCCACCCAACATACTCATCTGTGTAAATAAGTACATGTTAGTTTGACATCTCGCATGATTGTCGCTCGTGGTAATGTGCCTGGTTAAAGTAATTTTTATATTATTTATGTATTATTGTGTACGTATAGTTTGTTGTTGTAAATAAATACTATTTTGACTTCTTCGGCGTATTGCATTTACTCGGGAGTGCGTAGTTGCGTATTTGTGTCGGCGCCCTTTTGATGTTTCATGTTCAAATAGTTGACGCATGCACAGAGATTATTAATTTGTGCCAAATCTGCACAGAGTGCAATTCTCATTTGCTCACGAAATATAATCGTTATACAGCTTTTAATATCATCACGAATGCTCGTTATCGTTCGCAAAAGTATTCATACAAGCTTACAACTTCAGCTGAGTATACATAACTATGTTTTGATATGACGATTTAACTCAAGACTTATGTTATGCTCAAATCTAAATATGTAGGTATTAGCTTTGCTTAGAGTTCAACAATGTGAGAGCCTGTTGCTGTTCTGAAATGATATCGTTCAATGCGATATCATGTGTATTGCGTGTACTGATTGCGTACAATTCCTCAGCAATAGGCTATATGAATTACTCTGTGACAGTGCACTGCGTATATCATCAAATAAAAGATTTTAAAATAAATACTTGTATTTCATTATCCAACCCGATTAGTGTCCGTCACTACGTCAACTCACCCGTTGGTACTACTGGTAGTACCACGGGTAAGTTTTGCCCATGGTACTACCAACTGTACCACAGTATTTTTTCCCCTGGTACTACCAATCTGTCTGGTAGTAGCACCGTAAATTATTTTTACCTTGGTACTACTACCACTTATTTTGCATAAGTAAATATGCAAAAAATGGTTAACTATTAAATAATTTTATGATCAGCATGAAAGCAACTTACATCTCAATACCAAAATAGTAAAACTGAGACCAAAATATTAATACACACCTACGTTGTGTTGAAAGTGCGACGCCAGAGCGGCAAAACACTCGAGTGTTTTTAGACGTCATTTTAACCCAATGACGTCATTTCAGCACCTGGAGAGGGACTCACTTTTTAAGTTAGCAGTGAAAGTGATAATAATCAAAAATTTGCGTGTCCGTCACTACAGCCGGCCATTTGTTTGTACGCAGCCCAGAACTTCCCAAACTGTAGTGCTCTCAAGTGCTCTGTAGTGCCCAAATATGGCCATTAGTTATGGCCATTATTACTTTACGAGATATTTCAATTCAAAGGGTGGCCTGCCGGGGTGACGCTGCGTTCAGCGCGTCGATGTCGACGAGCCGAATCCAGCGAACAGATTTAAATGAAACATAGCTCAGCTTTTAGTTCTCGAAATAATAAGCGAAACTGTCAGACAAAATTACAATCGAAGTATAGTGGTTTATGAGAAAACCATCTTATAAGGGTGGTCAGTCAGGATGACACTTGCTTCAGCGCGCTAACTCTATAACAACAAAACGAGTGAATCAATATTCTTCAAATTAAATGGAGCTGCAGTTCTTCTATTTGTGCCCTTTGTGCCCAAAATTCAGTCGTTTTTGCTCGTTCAAGGCTCGAAAGGTGGCGTGCTGGGGTGTCGCTGGGTCTGGCGCGCTACCCTGGAACTCGAAAACGGCTGTGCCTACAGCTTTGAGATGTAAACCTACAAATAGTTCCCGGAAAGATGGTCTTTGTGCCCGAGAATTGGACATCTACCTAACGAACTTTACCGAGAAAAAAGCTACCATTACTTTTTATAATGGAAACTTGGATTTCCATTTTGGTCGGATAATACAATGTGTACAATCACGTTCAAAAGTGATAACTAGTAAAATTTTATTTATATAAAGTATTGGTATGTATCACTTTATTTGGTATTATATTTTTATGATTTTAGGATCAACGCCTACTTAGCGAGAACATTACTTGTTATGAACATTTGTTGTTATGTTGAACATTAATTATTTATATAGGAAAAATTTAGATCACGGAAGTAGTTGGTGGTTTGGTTTAATTCAATTGAGCTACCAATATATGGCGTTACAGCCCTCGCAAGACAAAATTCATACAAAGTATTAAAATATTAAATAAAGTTTTACTTGATATCACTTTATTTGGTATACTTTTACTATATGTTCTATGATAAAGAATGAACACCTACTTAGCCAACACATAATAGTATTAATAAATAGGTAATTTTCTAAAGGAAAAATTTGGATCACGTTGGTTGGTTGTAAGGTCACGTGTTGGCTTGGTTCAGTTTAACTGAGCTAGCAAAAATGGCGTTACCGTCCCCCTATGACGAATTTAGAGAGGCCCTTTATTGTACGGCCAATAATTCGGGACCAAATAATGCACAGCCAATAATTAGCGTCCAATATTCCGTTGACTGACCTTGGATATCAGGGTATATCACACTACCATCAGTGCCGTAGCTAGGGCACCGCTGGCACCATAATAAATCAATAATTGAAAATTGAAGCAGTCGTTAACGCATTATAAACCAATAATGCGTTAACGACTGCTTCAAGGAATAAATTTTATTTTTACCTACGAAATTTTTATGCAATATTTTTTTTTTTTTTTTTTTTTTTATTTGTATGCAAGTTATAGTTAGTTTGTGTTCAGTCACTGAGTATAACTGTAGCACATGTCACCCGCACACGTTGCACTTCCACTTGTTTTTCTATTCCGAGGCCTACACAAACGAGGCTTCAAGGAGAGATTCCATCTTTGTTTATGGTTGGGCGAGGATTACCGGTCGTACAAAACCGTCACGAGCTCATGTTTCGCATCCAATTTTTAGAAGCCTGTAAATGAATTATTGGCTGTGCAATACTGGCCATGCATTATTGTTAGTACCTATATAGATATAGATAGGCACGCGGCTGTGTCCGCACGCCGCTGCTGCGACCATTCAGTCGATTACACCACTATAGTACAAGCGCACCTCTTATTCTTCGCCCCCCTGCGCCCTTAGGGAATCAACACGGACCGTTTTTGTACGGGCAATAATGTGTAGCTAGGAAAAGCCGGCCAAATAATTATTTGGAATCAATATACACGAATTATCCGGCCATGCATTATCGGCTGTACAATACTGCGAGTTAGGGTTGCCAGATGGGTAGTAGATAGATACTTACCCTCAGAGCGTTCTTTATGTACTTTCTGTTGGGTTATCGAACAAAAGCCTCAAATTCGCGTACTCTTACGTATCTTGGGTAACTTTGACATTCAAGGTAAATTTCTCAGGTGGAGCGGAATTTTACGGATCCTATCACGTAGTCAAAAGCATTTGAAAGACTTGGACATGACCTGATGCAAGAGATTATACTAAATGCCATCCAACTGATATTGTTAATATCATTAATGAAAATAACATGAAGATATGGGGTTGGGCACCTACGAAATAGATGACGATTTGCTGTACATGGAATAGGGCAGTTAAGCAAAGATTTTGACAAAGTTTTCATTTAGAAAAATAATTTGTGTGTTTAAGTTTAAATCAATAATAAAAAACAACTACCCTGATTCAGTGCAATAAAACGAGTTCTTTACGTTTCTTTATTCAAATTTACCCTCTATGAACTGTTTGTTCATGAGGATTTATAGTGTTGGTAACCAAGAATAAGAATACATTGACCAAAGATACCCAATCAATAAGTATTAAGCATAAAACGGCTTTTTAAAGTACATGTAATTGTATTTTTATGTTTTTTTTATAGCAGTTAACGCCTGCTTAGCGTAAATATATATAATAAATTTCTATGGAAAAATTTGGGTAAGGACGAGATTCGAACTCGTATTCTGTGCCTCGCGCCGAAACTACTGAATAAATTCGAATGAAACTTGGTATGATTTGAGTTCATACTACGAGGTAGGACATCGGATGTTGATGCTGATGATATCTATAAGTACTTATAATAAAGCTTTAAGTGTGAAAAAGTCTGTACAAAGATAATAAAAAAACTTGTCTAGGGCATTTAAAATAAGCTATTGAACATACATAACATTTTAAAAAATCATGTCTTTTTCTCCATCTGGTTGTCTGTATGTTTTTTGTTCGCGTATCACGTAAAAACTACTAGACCGGTTGATATGCGATTTTCATATTTGGATAGCTTATGGTTTGACTTAAAAACTGGTGTACTTGGCATCTTAATCCGATTAAAAGCCGAGCAATCGATAAAATCATTTTGACGGCTGAAGGAATTTTGATTAAATGTTGTTATATTGGGATTTTAGGTCTTGGAATAGTACATAGCGTACTTTTAACCTAGACATATTACCACGCGTGCGAAGCCACGAATATAGCTAGTTTTAAAATATGGTCATCATTCCACAGGCTATAACTATATTATTTACTTTAAGTTGCATATATATATAATAGATATACACATATATAATCTATAAATAATAAATATTCAAATAAAACATATATATAAATATTGGAAGATACATATGAAATAAATGTATACACATAACTATATACTACAATAATTATTTAATTAGTAGTAATAAAATATATAATAAAATAAACAAAATTAAAATAATAAAAAGGAGTTGAATCAAGAAAATTTTAAATAATATTAATATAATATTTTCTATTATTTATTCTAATGGTTCTTTATTTATTCCGAAATCTGTTGTATTTCAATAATGGTAACATTATAGATTGTACTTAGGTCTATGTACCTACGCCCGGGGCCCGGCCGCGTGAAGATTGGAAAAGCAGCCACATGTTGATCGAGTCCGTCACCATATGTGTCACTTTTCGTGAAATGCATTTTTACTTGATTGTACATCTAATATTAGCCGGTTATTTAGCCGGCAAATTTTAGCTTATTACGGCGCATTAGGCACGGATATTACATTTGTAATATCCGTGCCTAATGCGCTTTCATTCATGCTAATGACAAATACTTTATGTTAGAAAGGGACAGCTGGAGCTTCGAAAACCTTCTAATGGAGGTACTTACGATAAGGTGTGCAAAAAGTAATAATAGCTTTTTTTCGTAAAGTTCGTTAGGTAGATGTCCAATTCTCGGGCACAAAGACTATCTTACCGGGAACTATTTGTAGGTTTACATCTCAAAGCTGTAGGCACAGCTGTTGTCGAGTTTCAGGGTAGCGCGCTAGAGCTGCGTCACCCCAGCAGCCCACCTTTCGATCCTCGAACGAGCAAAAACTACTGAACTTACACGACTGATTTTTGGGCACAAAGAGCACAAATAGAAGAACTACAGTTCCACTTAATTTGAAGAATATTGATTCACTCGTTTTGTTGTTATAGAGTTAGCGCGCTGAAGCAAGCGTCATCCTGGCAGACCACCAGGATGAATCGAAGTAGTGGTTTCTCATAAACCACTACTTCGATTGTAATTTTCTCTGACAGGTTTATTATTTCGAGAACTAAAAGCTGAGCTATGTTTCATTTAAATCTGTTCGCTGGATTCGGCTCGTCGACATCGACGCGCTGAACGCAGCGTCACCCCGGCAGGCCACCCTTTGAATTGAAATATCTCGTAAAGTAATCGAGAATAGAGAGCCATATTTAGGCACTACAGAGCACTTGAGAGCACTACAGTTTGGGAAGTTTTGGGCTGCGTACAAACAAATGGCCGGCTGTAGTGACGGACACAACATTTGCATATGTAAATATTAGGTATGCAAAATAAGTGATAGTAGTACTAAGGGAAAAAATAATTTACGGTGGTGCTACCAGACAAGTTGGTTACACGGGCAAAAAAAATACCCGTGGTAGTTACTACCAGTAGTACCACTGGTAAGTCGCGATCACTACAGCCGTCCATAAAATTTTACGCAGTCCAAAATTTCCCAAACTGTAGCCAAATGGCGGCTGGCCATCCTTTTAATATGTTTTTCTCAACCACTACTACGATTGTGTATTTTTGACAGAGTTTAGTGTTTTTTGTGTTAGATTAGTTTTATTTCGAACATTAAAAGCCAAGTTTCATTTAACTCTGTTCGCTGAACTCAGCTCGACGACATCGACGTGCTGAACGTAGCGTCACCCCACCTGACCACCTTTGTATTGAAATATCTCGTAAAGTAAGCGAGCACTAATGACCATATTTGTGCTGCATACAATCAAATGACCGGCTGTGTTGACGGACTAACCTATTTGCAACTCTATTATAGGTTAGGTAGTAAATAAAAAAATACTCAATCATATGTAACAATTTTATTTTACCAATATTAATAATATATTAACATATGTGGTCCAAAACCACCCTCTCTCGGATAATAATATATTACAAATAATTTTCACAAGAGGTCTCTGAACCCATAACAATGAAAACAAGGAGCTACAACTAAAATGTGAACTCTACACGCCCCAATCCACAAGTCAACGTGTTAAAACAGCCTCCGACTAACGTAATGACTTCCACAATTACATACAACAATATTTAAAACGAGGTATAAAAGGGAAAAGAAAAGGGTAAAACATCTCCATAATATATTATTAATAAAATTAATCCTAACACGGAGGGGGCGCCAGAGTCGTGCGGCTCACATACGCGCTGCTTTTATTCACAAATAGCACCTCGTCCAAGCGCCACCGCCACGGCGAAACCAAAAAGCCAAGCTGCAGTCAAAGTGGAAGCATAGATGGCCTCAAAATTAAAATTAGGCCAGAATTCAGTCCCGACAGTGACTACTGGGCGCCCGCCCCGGTGTAATAACTAACACATTAACGAATTATACATTATATACAATGGGAAATAAATAATCTATATTCACGACAATACAATGACCGTGTATGTACAACCACACCCGCATGTGACGACCGCCACGTACGTTTATATCACAAACAATATAAATCCCATTGCCCTAAACGTTTGGTTTGCCTATTCATATTTATATTGGCGCACACTTTTTGGCTTAGCTAAGTTGTTCTAAATCTCTATGATACCGCCCTTATAACATTTCGAGATACATAATTACTAGTAGAATAACGTATATAACTATTTTCGAAATGTTCTGTAAATAATGCCAAAGCTTACATAAAGTTAATAAATGTATATGCAAAGAAATCCTCATGACAAAATCTCACGAATAAACGCAAACGTCACTATGTTATATTTTTGGTTTTCCGTGTTGTCTACATACAGTGTTATCCAAAAATAGACAAACTCCATCTTTCGTTTCTCACTTTGCGAAATCTCTCCCTCAACTATAGAATAGATCATAGCAGGCGAGACCATAAATATGTAAAAATCGAGTCAAAATTTTATTTCGAAAAATTTTGCTGCTTATAAAATGTTTTCAAAAACACCTTGATAGGTTTAGCGTTCGATGTTTATGGTAATTTTATGAAATTGTTTTTTTATCATAAAACAGTAAAACCTCAGTCTGACTTTATACCTCTGCGGAGTCGATGTGCATAGATTTCTCATAGGATTGCGTTATTAACAAGTTATTTTAGTTAACTAGATACAATATACTGTACTTAATACATTACTAGTCGTTTACCAAGAACTGTTGAACGCCTCTTTCACAGCTGAAAACACATACGTTGTTTTTGAAAGCGCGACGCCAGACTGGCAAAACACGCCCAGCGTGTTTTAGACGTGATTTTAACCCTGTGACGTCATTCGTCAGCTAGGAGCCGGAGCTAGACTCTCTTTTTAAAGTCTTCATCGGATATTCGAACACAGTTTCCAAGACTTCAAACAGTTCTTGCTAACACTTCTACTACTTTAATGACTACTTCGTGACTCGCGCTTATTACAAAGAAGTTTACAACTGTCACGCTTTAGATTTAACATTAGAATTATAAATAAAAATACTTCAGTGCATGTACAGTTGCTTGGTCACGGATTATAAATGACAAAAACAAAACAACACAATTTAATTTACGAAATAATTATTTTGGAATATAAGAAAAGAAGCGTTTTTTTTCGTAATTGTTGGTTTGAAAAGACGGTAAAACCACTGTGTATGCTAAAAATGTGTTTCTAAAATTGGTCATTGAATTTAATTTCAATTGAATGTATTTTAGAAATTGTATCTTAAAAAGAAACACTTCAAAGAAAATTAGTAACCACGACCATATCATGTGATCGTTATTAAATCTTGCGTTTAGATTTCATGTCTTGTTCATATGAAATTTTGCAGTCCAATATTACAATGTAATTATAGTGTTAGATTTTGATGATCAGACGTTGAAAACTTTGGAGGTCCAGTTTAACTGTTCACAATTGTTTGGGAATCTAGCAGGTTCGCAAATCAAAGAATTTTAGGCGTGTGTGTTATTTGTAACATGTTTTTATTCAATATTTTTACTACTATATTGCATAATAATAATTAATATTAATTATATTTTTTTGTATGGTTAGAAGCTACAACATTAGTTTTACCATCTCTCTAAATATTTTTTCCCCGTGTGCAAAAAATGATAAAAACATAGCACTTTAAAAACATTATTTTTAAACAGTCTACAAGATTTAAATCAAGATGATATTTGGCCGTACGTTATTATTCACCTTAAACGTACGCCCAAATAGAGATGAATACAATCAATCAGACAATCAAAGTGAAATATTGCTTTTGGACTCAATATCTCTTTTAATAAAAATTGTCTGTCGCTATCAAGATGTAATCAGGCGTGGTGTCGGCGGAGGGGGAGGGGGAGGGGCTAGTGCCCCACCGGCTCGACGTAGTTGGCGGGGTACAGCCCCACGCGCCCGTCCTTGCGCCCCTTGCACCAGCCCTGCTCGTCCTCATCTTCCAGCTTCTCGAAGAGGTCGCCTGAAAGGAGAAATATAGCTAGATAGATAACTCTTTAATGAACCAGACAAATAAAAAAAATATAATAAAATACAAATAATAATAATATACATTATTTAGCGATATTATAAACTAATAAAATAATAATTAGTAATTACTAGCTGCGCCTCCCGCGTGCATACTTTGCAAACCCCCGTCACCCATTTGGGAATGAAAAGAGATGTTCGGAAAATGTATGAAAGCTGGTACTAAAATAATTTAAAATTCTAAACAAGATGTTAGATATTTGTGAAGAAAGAGAATATTATTCTGATAATGACTAGCAAATAAAAACAAAAAGAAATGCCTCCATTTTTTTATTTGAGTTTTGTTTTTTGTTTGGTAGAATGAATACACTTGCCACTAGTTTGACACTCTAATTTGACACTACTGGCAACAGTAACATTTAAAACCACACAATGTATGTAGATCTGGCACTGACAGCTGAGGGATGACAGATGACAGGACCTTAAGTTTCTTTTTCTACAGGCTTCACACGGGTTCATTTTTGATGACATTGCGTAAGGAAAGTTTTGTTTTATTATTATTTATATTCAGAAAAAATAGAAATAGAAAAACATATAAAATATATAAATCTGTTTTATTTTATTCCCAGTGCACGAAAAACGCACTAACTTAATAGAATGGAAAATATTAAAAGCTTTGTTCAACTTTATATCTAGGAAAATATTATCTCTTTTGTTTAAGAAATGGAGGCTCAATAAAATATAAATTACATATATTTATGTAGCACAGAAAATAAGCTTTTAAATGAGGTATATATCATAGCTGCTGGAATTTTCTCGGAATAAAGTACCACTTCTGAACATCTCCTTTAAAAAAACCCTTTGTTAATGGACATGGGTTGACTCCTGTCACTTTGATTCCTGTCACTTTGACACCTGCCACTTTGACATCTCTTACTATGACGTTGTTACCCACGTGAGTGATTATGATGATGATGATTATGAAAAATATCCTCCATGAAAAGTATCAAAAGAAGCTATCTCAATTTCAAATTTCATCAAAATGCGTTCAGCCGTTTGAGCGTGAACACACACACTCCCAGATACAACTCAAACTTTTGCCTTTATAATATTAGTGTGAATCATCAATATCAACCCGTATTAGTCCCTATGGCTTTAGGAAGACTCCAAAGCACGCCTCTGAGCCCGATGTTCGGCTCTTCGTTTCCAACTGCCGCCAGCCATCTTACGTACGTCGTCGCTCCTCCTAGCCGGAGGGCGCGTTTGCCGACTCAAGAAGTAAACTATCCCAACGGTTATCAGTCCTTCGGCAAATATGACCAGCCCACTGCCACTTCGGCCAGCTAATCATAAGATTAGCAGGCCATTATTTTTAGCAGCAGATTGCAGGGCAGCGGTTTTTTTTTTAGCCCATAACGATAACTTTGGTTCTCTGTCGGATCACCTCATTCCGGATTCCATATCCCAAATAAACTCCGAGCATAGCCCTTTCCATAGCACGATGTAATAACCATGAGTTGGTAAACTAATCGTACCGTGAGAGTCCAAAATGTCATAACCTTGAGTTGGTGAACTAATCGTACCGTGAGAGTCAGCTCTGTAAGTCATAAGAGTTAGGATGCACTGGTTGAAGACTTTAGTCTTCAGGAATTGGTGACGAAAAGATTCGACGAAGTTTACCAAATGCTGCTCAGCCCAGCTGTATTCTTCTACGGCCCCTCTCTCTCAAAGTTGTTGTTACCCCACTGCAGCGTTTGCACAAGGTAAATATACTTTTGAACAACTTCAAGAGGAGATCCGTGAACAGCAATCGGTTCCGGAAAGACATGTTCATTGAACATAATCTTGGTTTTATCCAAATTCATCCGGAGACCGATGCGTTGAGATGAACCAGCTAGGCCGTTCAGCATCTGATGTAAGTCTTGCAACGTTTCTGCCATAATGACGATGTCATCCGCAAATCTCAAGTGTGAGATGTACTCTCCGTTTATGTTTATGCCACATCCTTTCCACTCCAGAGTCTTCAACATATCCGCCATTGCATTTATGAACAATTTCGGAGAATAACGTCCCCTTGTCTCACTCCTCGATGCAGGCGGATTTCCTTAGACTGCTGATTCTGTACTTGGACGGCCATTGCTGCAGCGTCATACAGGCATCTCAACACTCAAGTGTTGAGATGCCTGTATGATACCAAGTCGACTGGCGATATACTCAAGTATATCGCCAGTCGACTTGGTATCACTGCAGGGAATCCAGGTCAGACCAGGTCTCAATGGAGTCAAAGGCCTTCTCATAGTCCACAAACGCAAAGCACAGGCTGATTATACTCTAAAGTTTTCTATATAATTTGCCGCATACTGTTTGAATGTGGTCTATGGTGCCGTATCCTCCTCGAAACCCTGCCTGCTCCGGTGGTTGAAATTCGTCGAGTCTACGAGCGAGACGATTCGTGATGACTCTTGAAAACAGCTAGTAGACATGGCTCAAGAGCGAGATGGGCTGATAGTTTTTCAGAAGGATCTATCACCCTTTATGAAAAACAGGACGACTATACTACTGTTCCATGCCTGTGGAGTTCTCCCAGAGGAAAAAAAAAGGGAAAAAGGAAGGGGAAAAGGAGAAAGGGAATAAAATATAAGCTGCAGTTCTTTGATCGTGGGCGGACGTCCTCTTTTAGGAGTTCCGCGGTAATTCCGTCCTCCCCAGGGTTCAGAGCCATCACGATTTCATCAAGGGTGGCAGCTCTTCGGTAAAGTGGCGGGTTAGGGTGGCCCTGGAATCCTCGGTGGTGGGATCTAGTCTGGATGTCTGCGACGTGTATATCGTACTTTAAAAAGTTAGTTACAGACTCAAAGCGAGCGCTCGTGCAGAGCCGGTTCTTTGTATAGTATAGTGTAAAGGTAACCAGGCTAATTGCTCGTATTTATGATACTTTTAACAAACTTTGAAAAATCTGTTTCAATCACAGAAGAAGTACGATGTTTATAATAGTCAGTTTGTTTTGGTCGCCCCAATTCACTGGGCATACGTCATCAGACCTCTGAAGTCTGAAGCTGAGCTCGTCGCTCTCGGCGCCGGTGTAGTCGTACAGCGTGCGCACCGGCACGCCCGTGTCTGTGAGCGCGCCGGCACTCCTCGTCCCACTCAACCTGTCAGTACACGCGTGTTGCACATAGACCTTGTCTGTAGCTGATCTCGTCGCTCTCGGCGCCTGTGTAGTCGTACAGCTCGCGCACCGGCACGTCCGGATCGCCCGTGTCTCTGAGCGCGCCGGCTGTCTCCTCGTCCCACTCGACCTACAGTACACGCGTGTTGCACACAGACCTTGCCTTTAGCTGATCTCGTCGCTCTCGGCACCGGTGTAGTCGTACAGCTCGCGCACCGGCACGCCCGGCTCGTCCGTGTCTGTGAGCGCGCCGGCCGACTCCTCGTCCCACTCGTCCTACAGTACACGCGTGTTGCACACAGACCTTGTCTGAAGCTGAGCTCGTCGCTCTCGGCGCCGGTGTAGTCGTACAGCGCGCGCACCGGCACGCCCGGCTCGCCCGTGTCTGTGAGCGCGCCGGCCGACTCCTCGTCCCACTCGTCCTACAGTACACGCGTGTTGCACACAGACCTTGTCTGAAGCTGAGCTCGTCGCTCTCGGCGCCGGTGTAGTCGTACAGCGCGCGCACCGGCACGCCCGGCTCGCCCGTGTCTGTGAGCGCGCCGGCCGACTCCTCGTCCCACTCGTCCTCTTCGAACGGGTTCTCTTGCCCGCCCTTGTTGTCTTTAGTCGGCGATGTTTTGTTGGAGGTTGGCGGTTTTGGAGCTGACGCTGTGCCGTTACTGAAATTTAAATTTTTAACTATTAAAATACCTAAAGCGATATTTTAACATTATTACAAGGAGAAACTGATCTAGTTATTTCGCTTTTATAAAGTAATTATCAAGCATGAGATTAAAGCAGATGAGGCTCTTCGGCTTACTGACAAACGACGGGAACAACAGCAAGTCACACCATCAGAAACGAGGGATCTCAATAAAAAAACAGTACGCTGGTGCGTCGTGACCTCAGATGCTCAAATACTCGTCGGATAGAAAAGGCAATTGAGAAAAATCGGGGGTCAAAAGTGTTCGCCCAGCAATTGAGTGACTCCCATCTGATGAAGCTCAAGAACAATAATGGTACAACCATCTGGTCTGGTCTCTAAGCCGGAGGTCCTTTCTAAGATCGACGAGTTCTATGGCCGATTGTACGATTCGCATGCACAAGGAACCAATAACAGAGGATTCTCGCGCAATACTGACCCGCCACTACACAGATGAACTGCCCGACGTCAGCCTAGACGAGACTGAGAGGGCGCTCAAACAACTTAAGAATGAAAGGACCCTGGCGAGGACGGAATAACTTCGGAGCTCTTGAAAGCAGGGGGGACCCGTACTTCGGGAGCTTCAGGGATTATTTAGCACTGTTCTTAAAGGTGAGAGAACTCCTGAGGCGTAGAGCAGGAGTTTGGTAGTACTATTCTTTTAAATAGGGGATTAAACCCTTTTAAAAAACTACCGGCCTATTTCACTCTTGAGCCACGTCTTATAAGTTGTTTACGACTGTCATCTCAAATCGTCTAGCAAGAAGACGATAAATTTCATTCTCCTGAACAGGCCGGGTTTCGCGGAGGATTTAGCACCACAGTGAGGTAGGTTATACAAAACTCTGAACAGTATAAATAATAGCAGTCTACCCAATGTTTTTGTAGGTCTTCTGGTTATCCAGAAGACATAGGTCTTCTGGTTATCCAGAAGACACAGGTCTTGCTTTTGTTGACTATGAGAAGGCTCTGTTGAAACCTGGGCGGTTCTGGAGTCTTTGCAGCGTTGTTAAGTGGACTGGCGACACATCGAAGTGCTGAGGTTTCTGTATAACGCCGCGACTATGAGTGTCCAAGTACAAAACCAGCTGCAGTCTAAACATATCCACAGAATAAATAATAGTACAAGTACAGAAGGCTAACTGAGTAAAGTCATTTAAATAAATAGCGACTCTCGCTACAACGCTAAAAAGTGCAATTTAACTCGCACGGCGCTGCGAGCTTTCAATTATATTTACCTAAGAAAGAAAGAAGGCGCTCGCCCACCGGGTGCAGGCTAGAATGCACCGTATCACAACGCGCGAGAACTTCCATTGCTCTAACCGTTTCAGAATCGCTGTCCCTTTTTCGCTCAGTAGGGTTGTATTAAGATATGACTAGGTACTTGTACTACTAATTATTCTGTGATATGTTATGACTTAGATATTGTAACAGAATAAATAAGTAATAATGTATTATGTTATTACTTATTATTATAAATTAAAATAGTTCTATTACATACAATGACATTCTTATCAGAATAGACCTACTACCTCATTTTTACTACCTACCTATCCCGTTTTCAGAACGGCGATAAGTTTAGTGAGATACCTACCTACGTGTCGTTGGTTGATTATGATTATATCCTATAGGTATTGTACTTTGATGAATAAAGGTGCCTGTCTGAATTCCATGCTTTTTAATGCGTGAAAAATAAATTGCTACCTACTAATACTACTAATAAAAGGTATTAAAAGTATGTAGGCTACTTACTAAGTCAGCACAGTAATTCATTTTCCGATCAACAATACCTACTATAATCAATTATAAAATTACGTTGATCGATTTAATAAACGACTTTATTTCTGCGCGGAATAACCTTAAATATGCATAGCTACGGTATGGAACACAAATGAAATATCATAAAACTATAGGAACCTGAAAAGGACCGTTGCCCGGCTAAGGAAACGGACCTCCTTCTCAGGTAAAGGCGAGGAATTAAAACAAGATGGTAAATTCAATAACAAAGGGCTTTATTACAAAAAATAGAAAAAGCACACATGAGTTATCAAATATTGGTACTCTCTCCTTTACTGAGGAATTCAAAAAGAAATATTTTACACTTAATTTAGTTTGTTCTGCATCAAAATAATTCTTAACAGCAAGATCTTATAATAGGAAATACTTCTAACTTATTACTCAAAACTCAAAATTCTCAAATATGATTACAATTTCCTCAAACATATAAATTCTAGTACTTAACTTCGGCCTGTATGATATGAATTTACAATAGAAAAGCTGTATCCTAGGCTAGTAAAACTTAGAGAGTCTGTGCTCAGCAGATCAACATGTATTGGTCACAACGCAACGGAATAATCTTGTCTTTGCCTTAGAATTTTCTAAATTAAAAGAGAACTTGTGCAAACAGAGTGTGTGTGTACGATTGTGTTTCCCAGAGGGATATTAAACTCCAAAACAGAAAGTAAACAGAAACTAAGACAGAAAATAAACAGAAAGTATATAGAAAATAAACAGAAAGTATCTTCCAACAATATATTAGTTACACGTTAGAAGGCGAAGACTTCCCTCGCTACCGTAGCTCGCTGACTCAAAATGATTTGGAGTGGACCAACCTGGAGGCTTCCTGGGACGCCGTACCGTCGTCTCGCGTACCACCGCGGAACGCCTCCTTACTCCACTCGATCAGCTCCTACTGCTTGACCACGAACGGTGCCTGGTATCTTCGACTGGACAGGTGGTGCGTTGGAGTCCTTCCGGAGTCCCTCGTAGACCGGCTTCTTCCACGAACGGTGGTGAGCCCCGGGTGATCGCGCACAGCAGCTCGGAGTGGTGACGACAATAGCCGACCGTAGATGCACGATTTAACCTGGCTTTTGCACTTGTATACTTATTTCGCCTGTAACAGGGCAGCCTCGCTCTGGACAGCGCGTCTCGGCCGCTCCGTTCACACAAGAGAACTGCGTGTTTTTTCTGCTGCCTGCGTCGATCTTAATTACGTGCCAACTATGTATGCAAAATTCAGTTTCACGTCCGAAATCAAAATCCAATCCACAGGCTTCTCTCTTGTATATATACGAACTTTGGTTTGCACTTCGAGTAGCATTCTACTGAGATCTCGAACTTCCGGTATCCAGAAAACTCTAGAAAGAACTCTGCAACTTGCTTCGTAAAGCAGACCTTGTCGGCCTAGCAATAATGGTCACTGTCTTCCAGCCAGTTCTGGTACATACCAGCCAGGTTCCTTGTTTACATCAAAAAACTTAATATAAAAAAAACTATCTTTCAGGAACTTTCATGCGATTTAGACATTATGTCAAAACCTTCCATGGTGTGACCATCGCAAGCGATTTCTAGATTTAAATTATTTTCGACATATCAAACGCTGCCTTCTGTATTTATTATTTGTTAGCCAACTTAAAGATGCGACCTATTCTGGATTTTTAAACAACCCGTTCCTCGTCCAAAGTTATCCAGAGCCCGAAATATTCCTGGAACGTCAATTATTAATAGCAACACTAAGAAGCCCGCTAATTGCCGACAGAGACCACCGCTTAGTTTCCACCTTCCTTCTAGTTCACGCCTTTTGTCGCTAGCTGTCGCTGCGTGGATTAACCATTTTATCTATTTTGAGACAGTAGATGAAAACTTTTCCCTTTCACTCGCAGAGGCAAATTCAACCATTATTTCTTGATTCTTAGATAGGCGAAATTATCAATCTGTCTTCAACAAGAAAAGCTTTCATTATTGCTTTAACGAAGAAAGTGGCGCACGCGTGGTGGAGTTCGGCGTTTTTTACAAACTCGGCGTCTGGTTTTCAGATACGGAGACAACACAACTTGATCTAATAGAAAAGACGCTGCTCCTCGCCAGATGGCGTTGTACCCATTGGTTTTTTTTTAATCGAGATCCATAACAAAAATCTAACTTGGAGTCATGATTTAACATGTCACAAACCTACGTAATAAAAAAATATCAATATCTAACTACATAAGTAACTAGGATAGGTATTACAATTTATTACCTTTCAATATCCTTTGGAAGCGTAAAGAATGACAATTCGTCATTTCTATCACTATTCAAACAGCCGAATGCTATGCAGTACTTTCTAGCTTTCTTCTTGGTACTCATAATTAAAACACGAATAAAGTTTGTCAATAACTTTACGTAAGTAGGTGCTCTATCGCTAAGTACAAGGCGCGCGACTCATCGAGCGCACGCTTGACACTCGACTGAACGGACCCGAATATTGGGTCCTCGAATTTATTTGTACTTGTTGCGGAGTGCGACCGCCCTGACGTATCCAAATGAGCAGGGGACAGACAGAGCCACTTGTTTTCCTGTGTATGAGACAGGGGGATGTTATATCCCGAAACTGTTCACTAATGCCTTAGAAGATATGTTTAAGACACTGGATTGGAAAGGAGTGGGCTTTAATACCAATGACGAGAACATCTCACACTTACTTATTTGCCGATGATATCTTCCTAATGGCGGAGTCGCTGCAAAACTTGCAAAGCATGCTGACCAACCTAGTTGATGCTTCTCGACGCATCGCTCTCGGAATGAACATAGATAAGACCAAGATCATGTTTAACGATCTTATTGTCATGGAACCGATTGCAGTCAATAGTGTATCTCTTGAAGTTGTCTAACAATATGTTTACCTTGGGCAAGTATTGCAATTAGGTAGGAACAACTTTGAGAAGGAAGCCAATTGAAGAATTCATCTGGGTTGGGCAGCATTCGGCAGGCTTCGTCAAGTCTTCTCGTTGTCCATACCACAGTGCCTGAAGGCAAAAGTCTTCAATCAGTGCGTCCTATCAGTCATGACCTACGGAGCCGAGACGTAGACACTCACAGTCAAACTAATCCACAAATTTAAGGTCGCTCAGCGAGCTATGGAGAGAGCTATGTTTGGAGTTTCACTAAAGGACAAGATTCGTAATTAATATATCCGACAGAGAACCAAGGTAACCGACATAACTGTAAGATAAGCAAGATAAAGTGGCAGTTGGCTGGTCACATTTCCCGAAGAACTGATAATCGTTGGGGTAGACCAGTTCTC
This sequence comes from Alsophila aescularia, assembly GCA_946251855.1. Classification (NCBI taxonomy): domain Eukaryota; kingdom Metazoa; phylum Arthropoda; class Insecta; order Lepidoptera; family Geometridae; genus Alsophila; species Alsophila aescularia. The sequence continues at coordinate 14,246,080 of OX276381.1, forward strand.
AAGTGGAGACCACGTGTAGGTAGTGTAGGACGCCCTGTGGCCAGGTGGAGTGCCGACCTGCGAAAAGCGGCTGGAAGAATATAGATGAGGAGAGCTGAAGACGAGCTCAGTGGTGTGCATTAGGAGAGGCCTACGGCCAGCAGTGGACAAATATAGGCTGATGATGAAGATTTTAATTATAAACATAAGTTTAAAAGGTTGATATTAATATCGAACTTGAGCCACACAATTAATTACTTGAAATTTGGTTTATTATGTAATTGTAAAATACTAATAAGTAATGTATTTATTATGAAGCATTAAGTCCTTATATTCATTTATTGTCTACTACAAGTAGAAACTACCGAGATAACTAACCTTTGTTGAGTTCTGTTGGCAGAGAGTGACTGAAAATGAAATAACTATAAACGAATTAAATAAATTATATAGCTATGAGTGTCTAAAATGAGTTAAAGCCGTGTTGCTTTCGACTTATTGTAATAATAGGATCAGCCCTTCTCAGCCCACGGGTGCTCCGAGAACCAGCCACAGGGAAATTGTAAAAAATATTATCTGTATATTTAAATTTATTATATTGGATTACTGAAAATAAATTAACTAAAAATTAAAATTCGTGACGTGAAAATAAGCTTGCTTTACTGGGTTATCTGGATAGATTAATTTTATATCACAGATTTTTCTACAATTTTGTAAATAATCATATTGAAATAAGTTTAACAACATGGATCAATTGGTTACTAATGAAATGAGATACTAAATTATTTATGACACAACGTAATGTAAATTGTAAACTTGCTTCATAATGACTCCTGGTCTATTTTATTCTACTGTCTACTCAAAATCTAAAACCGAAGTAAATAGACACGAGAAACATTGTCTGCAACATTATGTTATCTACCATTTACATACACAGACAGGTTGATTAAACAATTTAAAATGTCCACAAGTGAACTAACGAAGGCTCGATAAAGTCAGTCATATCGGCGATGGTAAAGCGGGAGCTCTTGGTGACGTCAGAGCGTAGCGCCAGCCGCAGCAAGTGTGAAGCTAGCGCGTCCTCGGCAGACGGCGCGCACGCACTCGCGCATGCGTAGATCTCGAGCCGCTCTATACTGAGGGTAGGAGGGGGGTAAAGGGAGTGGTTAACTCGTTTACACCCGGCTCATGCCCACGGAAGTGACAAGGAATGTGGGCATAGCGCTAAACAGATCTCTTCCTGTGTCCTTGGTATCCGCTGCCCGGGATCGCGAAATTGGCGACTTTGGCAGATGATGATATAGCATGGAGCAACAGCAGTGGCTAAGTTACTGATGTCACAGAAGCAAGTAGGCAATGAGTGTAGTAAGGAGAAATAAATGAACATAGTAATGGTGTTTATAGAGCCAATTACTTACGTGACAGCTATAGGTGCACTGATCGTCTTCTTGTCTATGGTATTAGCGTTCGTGTTGTTGGCAACATTGGCGGGAGGCGGCGGCGGCTGCTCCGTGTGGTTGTTAGCCTTGCTGCCCACTTTGTTGTTGGCGTTGATCGGCGGTAGTTCCTGTACCACAGACATGGCATGTCTTCAAATGGGCAAACGAGTTTAGAAACGTGATATATCAGCGATGCGAAGATTGTGAATAGCGCCCTCTATTGACGAAATATTTAACATGTTTTATTACCGGCAGGTAATTTATGTCCCTAGAGGCGCGCGTGTAGTCTTTGCAACGGCAATAGTATACACTGTTATTATTAACATATAAATTATGAGACAAATAAGTATAATTTAACTTACATAGATATATTTTTAAATACATACGGGGCGTCATATTATATTAAATAAATATTTTTTGTTAAATATTAATTTAACATGCCACTAATGCATTTGAGGGTAAAAGCGACATCCATCATGCAACATCGATAGATCCAAACTGTTCACATAAAGGGGAATAAATAAAATAAAAAGCGCACTTACGTCTAACAAAGATCGAAATGAGAATGACCGTCACACCAAATAACTATAACTACCAGATTGACCCGTGTCAATTTAACATGCTGTCAACATTAAGCAGACTCCACCTCTAAACCGAAAGATCGCGTTAATTCATTCTCATTTGAATCCTGAAGAGCTAAAACAGTTTGGCCGTCAAAAACAATATAAAAAAAGTTTTAATTTGTGTATGAGGTAAGTCAGGTTTTCAATTAAAGTTCAACACGTGACGTTTGCAACGTTGCGAAATGTCACCAAAATAGGTACTTGCTATGTTGCGCGATGTTTTCAAACTTGTTGCAACGTTGAAATTACAAAACGAAGTGCAGCGTTGTATTTTTTTCAAACTGTGCGGGCCTTAGAAGCCTTGTTGAATGTTACTGTGATATATTTTTCTTGTGTTTAAAATTTTAAGTTTACTGGATCAAGGGGAGACACGTCCCGAGACTGATCAGGGTCGCGATACATTTGCTGCTTTTATGATCCTTGTTAGCTATATTTTGACGTTCAAAGTGTTGAAGCTCTGACTATCGCTGTTTGTGCTACAACGCCATGGAAGCAGTTGCGTAACGATTCTACGACATCTATCGAATGCTGATCACTTACTTGACGATCGTTGAAACTTACACCAACCTCTGGATAATGAAGCAGTTAATCCATGAATCAATCGTGCCTACGACGACAGCGTCCGTGGCCGTGGCACTAGTCAATTTTGTCTTGGCAAAAACGTACGTGTAACGTGATACGTAACGTATCATCTCACTGCGCAATGTGTCAACGTACTTTGTATCACCACCAACGCCAAACGCCACGAATTTAACTCGCTACGTAACGCGTTCAACTCGCTACGTAACTTAATCACCGCGCTACGCAACGCGTGCAACTCGCTACGTAACTCAATCATAGCGCTACGCAACGCGTGCAACTCGCTACGTAACTCAATCATAACGCTACACAACGCGTGCAACGCGCTACGGAACTTGTCAACGAGATACGCAACGATTTCAATTCGCTACGGAAGTCATAGCGTGTCAACACGCTACGCACGACAAGAACACTCTATCGTCATTAAATCATAACGCAACATCGTTCCGGGCGGCGTCGTAGCACTGATAAAACATGAGGGGACGTACATCCTCGCTGACTGGCCGCTGGTTGAGCAGCGTGATGGGTCCGGTGGGGAGGCTCTCCTTCGACTTGCCCTTGGCGATGTCCCGGAACTCCTCGGTGTACTCCTGGTCACCGACACACCAGTCACAAGCGGTCACGGTAAGGCAAGAGGCGATACGTTGGGACATCGCGTTTTATTTTTGTACTCCATAAAATCTAAACCTGACTCACTGATATTCAAATTTAGTGATAAAAAGAGCGAAATATGGCAATAAAACTCTGAACTAGAAATAATAACGAAATTTGTTTAATTCTTTTGGAGAACAACTTTAAAGTCAAGTATATAAGATAATATACAAAAATGACCCAACGTCTCGCCCTCGTCAGTTGCAAACTCAAAGTGAAAATAAAAAAGGTATTAAAAATAAATTAGATAAACAATAAAACACGTCCATTCAAAGCCAGTGAACGTTAATAGGATAACATCAAGCATAATGCTATTGCATAGTGTTTTTCATTCACTGTAGGGGAGAAGGAAACCTAACAGAATTACTAACAGTTACTAACAGCACGATAAAGAACAGAATGGATACTTTGTAGAAACTTAGAACAAAAAGTCCGATTTGATATTTGAATATCTCCCGGGCCATAGTCGTACTAACAACTACAAATAAATATATTATAAAATACCGTTTGTACTAAAAAATCCATATTGTTTTTTATCGTGAATCGAGTAAAGATGTAAATAAACTTCATGCGATTAGACAACTAAATAGACTAGATTAAATACCTATTGATTCGGAGAGGAAAATGGAAATTTATCCGAAGTTTTTATGCCACATCGTATAAATATATTTCTAAAGTATGCCTAATATCATCATGAAAAATATTGCTCTCCACATTTGAACATCATATCAACATTTTGTTTGAGGATTGTTTTGACTTTTTACGATTTAGATTTTGATAATGGCGAATGAACTCCATTGACCGCCTTTATAGATCTAACTTGTTTATTTTGTTTTAACATGCCCGTAATCTGTTTCAAATTTTGCTTCCTTCTACCAACAAATTGGTGCGGATGAGAGTGAGGTGCTCCTCATGAGGTGTCCTTGCATCTATATAATCGATTATGTTACTACCAACTATATCGGTGCATTATCATGTGACACCAGTTTTCAACCCTTTGTGCATTGTATCATAAATCAATATTATTTATATTTGTTTTAAATTTTGGATTTGATCGAGTGCAGAGCAATTTTTACATAAAATAGTATCGATGCCCGCAACCGATTAGTACGTCGAACCTTTCTTTGCTAATATTGATATCAAATTATGCATGTTTGCAGACCTTAACGTCTAGTAAATAACTTTACAAAACTCTCGTTAATTCCAGATATTCAATATGAAACTGATCTGATCCATGTTTCAATTTCCAGTGTCAACACGCTATCGACCATGACCGACCCAAATCTTTACACGTTCAATTGATTCAGTGCGATCACGATAAAGACTCCACAAAGGTAGTGCGCGTGCTTCCTAGTGCTGGCACTCGCCGACCGTACACCGTGGAGGCATACCGGGTTGCTATAGAACTGGCTGCTTCCCAGGCGGTAGCTGGTAGCCTCAGAGGGCGCCACCTTGCTCTCATCCGAGCGGAAGCAGAGCGCCGGCAGCGCGAGGCGCAGGCTGCGCAGCGCGCGCGCCCACGCATGCGCGCTGGAGCGCGGCGTGCGGCGCGCCGTGATCACCACGCGTGCTATTGCCGTCGACGCCATCTCGGGGATGTATTTGGAACTGATCGGTAGCTTGAGCGGCGTTTCCGCCGATTCCTCCTTCGGTTTCAAAGGGTTTAGAAATTGTGCATTCTGTTTGTTTTGTTTGAAGTTCGGTTTTGTTAGCTTTGATGACTGATTTATGTAGATTAATTTTGTTCACAAATGAGTTTTTGTTTGTTATGGCTGTAATATGTGAATACCTTATTCAATGGATTCCATTGACACACATATTCTATTGATGATTTGAATGTTTTCGTTCGTTAGTAATATAAATTGGTTGCCGATTTTAGCTTTACTAATTATGTATAACTCCGCCATCATCTATTATGAATTTCTTGTACAAATCTACATGCGAAAGAAAAGTAGTTTAACGAAGCAAGAACCTAACTACACTCATCAAATATTTGGACTATCGTTGGCAACAGCTATCTACCGCAAACGTGCCAGAGTCAATATTGGAATACGCAGCATCGAACCTTGAGATAACCTACGTTCCAGTGAACGTAATTCAAAATAAATTCCATTTAACATTTGCGGCGTTGTGGTTCGATCTAATAATTAATAACATGCAATACAATACGTGTTGCAATACGTTTACCAATTGTGTTGTCAATTCTAAGTGAATATCTGTTATTTGTTTAAAATATTTTTCTATTTTGATATGCCTGCGATTGTTTTCTCTTCGATGCGTATAATAATAGTCTAATCTAATAGAATAGTGCCTAACATGCGAGATATTTCAAACTCTACTCATAAAGATATAAAACCCGCATCTGCATAGCAGTGTAGTGTATTATTCACAGAGAAATAGTTCTTTTTTTGATAAGGTGTGTGTTCCAAATTGTATGGCACGCTCATTAAAGATTTGTGGGTATTTTTCATCACTCGTTCAACCTGTTAAAGGGTGTATTGCCTACACTAAAACGTGCTACTTGTAATTTAACTCAAAGACTCCATTTCGATCATGTATGAAGGATGTCTTCCTTCTTATAATTGAGTCTAAAATTTGATTTGTCAGTTTCAACTTCGAGAAAATTAATTTGCACGGCAAGGACTCGACCAATTTGTCGTTCTCACAAGACACCATTTTGGATCTTGTAAGTTTGTATGTATTTGTTGCACCTTGGTGTAAAGATACTTTTAGTCTAGGCATATACACAACGGTGCTGATAAACATGAGCGTTCACTTGTAACCTGTGCCTGGTTTCTTATTAGTCATTTGTATTTTTGTTATTTTTATCAGTGTGTTTATTGTGAGACGTCTCACTGGCACTTTTATCTTTTGTATTTGACATTTACATTACTATAATTTCTGACATTCAAAAAATTACCTAAAGTATTATTGTCAATAATGGACACGAATGGTCATCGCATCCAAAATGACATCCCCGTAGAGTTTCTTGGTGCTCTCTTCTATAAAGGGCGTAGAGAGAGTATCTCTCTACGATAACGGGTGTATTCCCGAAGCACCGGTAGAGTCACAAGGGTATTTTCTTTTTCTGTGCGAGATTCATGAGTCGGCACATAAAGGGAACTTTCCTTTTCAAACTCAATGCATACTTAGTTTACCCAACTTTATTGATTTGATCTTTTTATAATAATTTATATTTCCTTATTGTTCATGAGATGTTAAGTTTTGACTTGTAAATGAGCTATCATTTTGCCTATTTACAATAAATATTTTGAGTTTGACTTTAACAAAACATTCGCCGTTTTTTTATTTAATCGAACTGATCCATGAATCTTTTTGCTGTCATGTAGCGTTCTTTAGGATTCATTCAATTAATTCTCATTACAAGTAAACGATCAAGTTTATCATCACTTAGAGTATATTATTTGTTTGTGAAAAATGTCAACGCGGCAAAGCCGCAGGAACAATTAACGAAAATCTCCTCGTAACATCCTCAGACATACATATGTAACCCGTGAATAAAACACTACTTGTTCGTCTTCATTATACAGGATGCGGGCTAGGAAGGAAGTAAGTACTGAATGCATTCACCTGCCTACGTTACTCAACAAGCGTACTAGAGTAAGTTATATGTTAATACGACGCATACTGTATTACTGTTTGGGTAGTTGCATTGAGTGTGATGACTGTTTGACCACTTTGATCAGTTGAATCTTAGACCACATTAATAAGTAACTTATCTATCATACGCATATTTGAAACAAGCCTTATTACTATCATATTAAGTAAGTATCCTTTGTGAAGTATTCTTTATGTTACTTATAAGCTGTAAATTACATAACTTACAAGATTTATATTATAAGTGGTGTTGGCGACACGTTTAGTGTCAAAACCAACTTTATTTCATAATTTGAAGTTGTTCTCGTCTGTTTATCACTAAATAACGAGAAAAATTATACTCGATTTTTAATTTCGTTCATTGTCTGCTGTACCACAAGTGGCCTATGAACAAAGTGGCATAAGTTACAAGTGTTCTAACTGATCGAAATGTACAAACAGCGGCAGTACGGGCATAGCAGACGACAGTTAGCGACAGTTACCTCGAACTGCGGCCAGTTCATGGCCATGTTGACGCCGTGGTTGTTGGCCCACCACTTGAGGTCCTTGCCGTGGTCCGCGTTGTTTATCGTGTGGTGGAACTCTTCGTAAAGCTGTGGTAATCTGGAATCAGCAGTTTAGTACATTAGTATAGTCGCATGTTACGTCGCTTGACGTATGAGGTAGAGCTGGCCTCTGGTGTCAGTTTGTCAGGTCGCCCGCCTCTGACGTTGTTTAACCACGTTATCAGCCGGGAAAGACAGCTTAATAATAATAAATAAATAAATATATTCGGGACATTTCCACACCAATTACCTAGCCCCAAACTAGGATACCCTGTGCTATGGGCACTAGATAACGGATAAACATACATAGATAACAATATAACATCCATGACTCGGAAACAAACATTTCTGCTCATCACACAAATGATTGCACTTTGCAGCGATACCTTGTACCTGCAACCTACCTTGTAGAGTGTACCGCTCGGCCACACCCCGCTCATTTACGTGAAGAAGTAGTTAGGAAAGCACTCTATGCAATCGCAATTGGGGATAGCAGAGACTACAAAGATCACAAATGACTGTAAGCCAATGTTTTCCATTCAGTTGTTAACATCCAATATTATGTAAAAAAAAATACAGGTTGAAAACGTTTTAATATTCCAGATTCGGGCGGAATGTTGAATTTTTCGCTGTTTGCGTTTGGATGCATCGACCATTATGAAATTAATATTTTTGAAGTCTATAAAGTGAGTGTGCGTCGGCTCTCATTATGTCCCATTCGGTCTCCGTGAGAGATGCGACGCGTGAGCAACCAGATCACACAGTTTATGTATTTTTCTCACGTAGTTATTATATTCACTACCTCTTTTTTTGTGACAAATGTTCATAAATACTTCTAATTAGGTGTTGACATTAAATCAACCGGACTCCGAATACCGACTCATTTTTGAGAAAGTTGTATTTACAAGGCCCGTGCATTTATTTTGAATTGGTCGAATTCGTAAACAGATGAATACATCTGTCAAGCTCAATTTTCTACAAGTAGGCCGTTCGGTTTGAAGCAAGTGGCGAAAATAACAGTTAAAAATGCTAAATATGATCACATTTAATTTTACTGTTCGCTTAGGACATTTGAGGGCGAAATTAGCGTTTAGAAATATTTTCGATCGCCGTACGTTTTGCATGTTTAAATGATATGACAATTACATTTGACAAAGGCAAAGCGACTTTATTCCGTGAAGTATACGGTCATTTTTTATTCGGTTTGGGAAGGATCGCTAGTGGCAAAAATTATACATTTCGAAACTGCTTCAAACGCCATCTCATCATCTCGAACGCAAGGTACGATGGCGAGAAAATATCATGTACTCACGTGGGCTCCTGACTGATGTTGAGGCACTTGTGGAAGCTGAACAGCACGTCCTTGAAGAAGGTCAGCCGCTGCGCCTCCATCTGCTGGCATCGCTCGAACACGCCCTGCATGTCCTCGATGTACCGCGGGTTGTACGCCGTGATCTCTGCTAACGCCGATTGATATTTTTCTCTATTCTTCAATACTTCTTCGCGGCATTTCGATACGCGCTCTGCCATTTTCTTCACCTGGAAAATGGACATGGACGGGTAAGTAGGCGGTAGTGGAGAGTTAGTTTGACTGAATGTAGTTAAATAAATAAATATAAATATATTCAGGACAATTCACACTAATTACCTAGCCTCAAACTAGGTTACCCTATGGGCACTAGATAACGGATAAACATACATATATACGCATATTACATCCATGACTCGAAAACAAACATTTCTGCTCATCACACAAATGATTGCAACTTGCAGGATTCGGACTTGTTGGTTTAGTCTCTAGCCACTAAACCAACCGTCGTCAAAAAAATGCCGTTGATATGTTCTTTGGCTAAATTGTTACATGTTTGAGTTGAGTTCATTCTGCAGCAGTGCATTTCTGTTGTTGGTCTGGATGCTAAAGAAAACGAGTATAAGTATCACTAAAGGGAGCGCCAGCGAGTACAAGTATCACTACAGAGAGCAAAGCGAGTATTCTACGCTAAGATCTATATCGCTATTATCTTATGAAAGTAATATTATGGCATAATCATCATTCATCATGTCAGCCTGAAGCAGTGCACTGCTGAACATAGACCTCCCCCAAAGAGCGACACTATATTATGTATATGGAAAAAAGTACATGATATACAGACCGGCAACCCCTATTTTTTGGGATAAGGGGTAGGGAGATGAGTCTATGTATTTTTTATAGCGGAATAAGTACAAAACTAGAACTAGAACTAGAGCGATGGTGGCCTAACGATTCTATAGTGCAATTTAGAATCCAACGATACCGGGTTCAAAACCTAGGCTCCGCACCAATAACTTTTCTGAGAAATGTGCGGTTTTCCATCGCCCCGTGCTTCGGAGGGCACGTTAAGCTGTCGGTCCTGGATGTTATTGATTAATAGCAGTCGTTAAGCCATGTCAGAGGCCCTCGGGCGGCTTGACAAACTCTGACATCAGAGGCTCGCACTACCTACCTCATACGACAAACAAAAAACAGTACAAAACTTATAGTGCTGGTGCAAAAAAATAATGAAATGGAAACAAAGCAACAATTTTTTTAGGAAATAATGATAATCCCAGAACTACTTGTGCGTGATGTTGACTTTTGTCGTCTACTGTACTGTACACAAACTATATGTACAAATATCACAGCCGTAGGACATAAAACTGTTATGAAAGGGGGAGGCTCACAAATTGCCACGTCCGCCGGTGTCGCGCCGTCTACTTATGTATATCGACGGTATACCGTAGGTAGGTACTACGTAACACTGCGGCACCCTCAAAATAGGGTGTCGTAAGACCGCGGGCTAATAAAATGTGGTACACTGTAATTTCCATAGCTATTTGCAATCTAACTTTTTTTTAATTTAATGGAAAAGGTAGAGGTAAAATGTTATGACTTCGGCCTACAATGTACCTACTTGAAAATAAAAATAAAATGCTACTAATTTTAGCTATGTTAAGTTTAACTTAAAACTTGGGTGTTAAAGTTTAGCTTACAAACAACACCACACTACAATTACCAGAACATACGGAGGGCACGAATCAATCCAACATAGAAGCTTACCAGTAAAACTCTCTTTTGAAAGCAAAAGAAGGAAAACGAAATTAGATCAAAAGCATTCCTAATTTTTGTAGCAACTTTTATGCATAACTGCCCGCGGCTTCTCACGCGTGTTTATTTCTCAAGGTTGAAAGTACTCTATGTGAAAAAATACTAATATACAAACATTAGATCAAAATTACTTAAATACTTATTATACTTACCTACAGCCGTAAAAAAGTTTTTTATCGATTGCTCGGCTTCTACTCGGATTGAGATACCGAGTACCCCAGTTTTTAAGTCTAACCCTAAGCTATCCAACAGTGAAACCGCATCACAATCAGTCCAGTAGTTTTTACGTGATGCGCGAACAAACATACAGACAAACAAACAGACAGACACGATTTAAAAAACAAAAAAAAAACTTGTTCAGTAGCTTATTTTAAGTACCCGTGACCATTTTTTTTTTAATTATCTTCTTTGTACAGACTTTTTCGTACTTATTGTTTTACTATAAGTATAGATTATTGTAGAAAATAAAAAAACGCATTTTTGTGGAAACGTGTATCACTATACAGTATACCTACACGTTTACACAAAAATACGTACCTATAGAAAAATAAATATAATAAACCGAGAAAAGACATCTCTTTGAAGCCCTGAGTAGAGTTTGAGTGTCATCCAATATAGTGCTAACTCAGTCAGGTGAATAGGGTTACCACAACACATTTTTTTTTCTTACTCAAATACTAATTGATACGTGAATTGTAGGAAACCTTTGTGTGGACATTGCAGGGGAGGACAATGCACATAAACTAAAATTTGGACCATGGCGCAAACCCTTGTTAATTCGTACACTCTTATTTCAATAGTTTTACAAACACCCTATAAATTAATTGTCGCTTTGTTAAAAAAACACATTACCCACATTCATAGATAGATATACAACGATAACAATGATACCTAGCTTTTATAACAAATGCGTTTATTAACTTATTTTGACAATAATTATTATTAGCCACCAAATTTCATAACAAAATTGTAGGTGATACAAAAATCAATATTACATCTGCGGGTAGCATGCATGAAAGTTCTTGTTCGCAGTGCAATGGGCAGGTGTGCCGCTTAGCATCAAGCGAAAGACATGCTTGTTGTTCACTCAGATAATCGTGCCAACCCTACCTCAAAATGTACCTCAATACTCGGTGGGCAGGGATTCAACCGCGCACAAAAATGTACCCTCGATGAACCGCGTACACTTCATTACATCAGTTAGGGGACACGTCTGCTGGGCAATTATTACTCTCGCGCGTGGGCTTACTCGTGTTACCTTTTTTGTACACGGAGTTGTACAGACGGTAGACATTTTGTTAGGGAACTAATTAGGGACGTAGAGCAGTGGTCACCGAAGGGTAACTTTATTGCTTTTTAGGTTCTACATCAACGATATTTAAATTGTTTTTCTCTTGTCAATGTCGTAAAGTTCTTGTTTATGCTGGGTGTAAGCGGACTAAAACTGTATTTTATGCTCTAGTAGAAAAAAAGTGTTTTACTCGTGTAATTCTCTATGGTCTACGACCCAAGCCTAATGTTTTAGGTAAGAAACTGTCGGGAAAAAACTCCTCGACTATTTAGCAGTATTAAAATGTTTGGTTATTTAAAATATAATAGTTTCATTTCCTCGCAGTCTAAGTGAAAAGCAGAGTATAAGTCGTTTATAAAACAAGACATTTAATCCTTGACTTAAATATCTACCCTCGCCTACGACTCGGGTGGATAAATGTCTCGGATAAAATGGCTTGTTGTATGCACTTGCTGTCTATCTACTATTATGCAATCTACTATTATGCAGCAGCTATGGTTGAAATATTTCTCCGCCTAACTAATGATTGATATACTCGTACTATGGTATTTCCCAATTCAGCAACATGCATGATAGGAAAAAGAGCGGAACTTAAATAGTCGTAGATTCTTAAGGAATCGTAAATACAGTTACTTGATTCATTTGCATGAAATTAACTTAAATATTTGACATTTACACAAAGATCTCAAACAGTAAACATTATATTGGGTTACCGAGACAAAGCACGTACGGCTCAGTTTATCTCTTCGATTGATACAAGGTAACTGTTACTCTTCTCGAGATAAAATCATTAGCCGTTTACCGGGTGAATCGATAGAGAAACTAAGGGCCGGTTCTTCAACATTCAATACGAGTATTTTAGTACAGAACAGACCCGGCCCATTAAAGAATTGTCAAAATACGGTCTCGTGCTTTCCTTAAAAAAGGAAGAGTCTGGGCCACAATCCACCACTCTTAACTCAGTACGGTAAAAATGCTTAAACTTTACTTCTCTACCACAACCTATGTATGTAACGAGAGCATAGTTGCTGATCCCAGAAAAAAAAAACAAAACAAAGGTTACAAAGGTTGATACATTAGTTAAACCCGGAACTAAATTAACTCCTTTTTTTCTGGGTTCAGCAACTTTGTTCTCGTTACATACGAATATAGGTTGTGATAGAGAAGTAAAGTTTCAGCATTTTTACCGTACTGAGTTAGAGTGGTGCATTGTGGCCCAGACTCTTCCTTTTTTAAGGAAAGCACGAGACCTTGTATTTTGACAGTTCTTTAATGAACTTCGAGTTTCTTCCAAAATGCACATTTCGGACAGCGAACTGACACGCTTGAAAACCAATCACAAGAAAAAGTGTATTTTACGTATCATTAACCATAGGTTATTCGAACTGAAGATCGTGATCTATTTTTAGGTAAACGTTGGTTATCGAAATGTTGAACTAGGGCCGTGGTTATTTTTCCTTTTGATTAAACGGAGTGTTTCTGACAAAGATGTAACATTGTAACTTTTTGCTAAGAGCTCGGTTTGACCCGCGTGTTACGGACGTGATTGTGGCGATTACGAGATGTTTTTATTTGGCGTTTGCAACGGAGTTAGATACCAAAGAAAATAAAAACGGTAACTAGAATATTATTGCAAGAACTTGATGTAAAAGAAGTACTTATCTATTTTTTTTTTATTTTTTTTTAATAAATGTCTTTAACCATTTGGAGATTTGTCCTAATAATACTCTCACAATTCATTTCGAGATGATGTTTATGTTTACAGGACTCAAATCTGAAATCTGTCAATAAAAGTAAATAAAAAAAAGTAACATGAGATACCCTAAATTATCTCTTTTTATAACCACTTGTAATATTAATGTATTATATTATACAATCCAGCAGTTAAAAACATCATAGATTTTCTCTCTTTATAACCACTTGTAATATTAATGTATTATATTATACATTCCAGCAGTTAAAAACATCATAGATTTTCTCTCTTTATAACCACTTGTAATATTAATGTATTATATTATACATTCCAGCAGTTAAAAACATCATAGATTTTCTCTCTTTATAACCACTTGTAATATTAATGTATTATATCATACATTCCAGCAGTTAAAACATCATAGATTTTCTTGCCGGTTATTTACAATACTATGGTTGTAAATAACCGGCAAACTCGAAAAACTGTAGACTAAGACTTTTGATTCTAGTCCGTGAACTTTTGAGTGCCCTGTTAAATAAACATTTTTGAATTTGACTTTCCCAAGGACTACGCAAAGTCAAATTCAAAATCTCCCGCCAGTCCCAGTGTTTAGCACCTTCGACCAGAGAGATAGTTTCAAACGCTTTACCAATAATAACAATACTACAATACGAGTATCTCACCTGCAGGTGAGATATCCTTCGGTAGCCTTTAAAGCTGGAGATAAGATCCAAAAGGAAGATGACCACTTGCTAATGCGCGAGTTGTGTTTAGCCTGCAGCTAATACCTAACAGCACAGTTTTAATATTGTAATACTGTGCTAATAGTATAGCCGTAATCTGTGGATGCGTTCCTCACATAGAAAGTGGCAGCGAAATGACTGCTTCTTTCCCCTACATTGAGTAATATTAGCAATCTGGAATGTTGTTTCTCCAAAGTAATCCCAGGTGAAATTGCGAAATAACTCCATTCCGCAGCCACAGAATAAATAATAGTACCACCGTTTTCGCTGAAGGACAGGCGGCGGCATTCAATTTCCTGGGTGTAGGCGTTGGAATTCTAGGTCAATGTGAGTCTTGCTTTAAGTTGAAATGTGCATTAATAATGGTAATATTGGCAGTTAACTTGTATTCAAATTGATGTTGTAATATTGACCAAATATGCTTCAGTTCGCCGGCTTTGTTCTCTTTATGCCAGGGGACATTTATATATTTATTTCACTCTGACAGGAAGCTTACAGTCCCAGCCGGCAAAACTTAATAAGCTGATGATGATGATAATGATGTTGAAATTGTTTGAGGGTAGGGAAACTCATCCTAGCGAGCTAGATTAACCTTAGAACCAGTTGACTCAAGTGGAAGAACAATGTAGGGTAGGCAAAAAGTTAGGTAGGCGATAAGACGAAAAACAGAGCAATTCCTGAGAAAACATATGACACCATTCCGAAAGCGAGAAGAGAAAAAAGCATAAACTAAACAATGATAAATATATCACTTTCCAAGGAGAGCAATTGACTAGTTTCATACAAAATATTTATGTCCATCCATAAATCCATAATCGTAAACATCAAGTGTATGAACTGAAATTAAATCCATCATCATAAATCAAAGTGAATTCATAGTTAAATATTTAAACGGGACTTAATCGCGCTGAAAACTTAATATTAATTTACCTCGACGTTTCGATCAAGTTGCATTGATCGTGGTCACGAGAAGACTTCAGTCTTCTCGTGACCACGTAGCGGGTGTCAGCGTCGAGAAGGGCGAGATTTGTCTCCAACTACCCGCATTTGGTTTTGTAAAAATTCAGAATTGTCACGACACACTACACTAACGACATCTGCAGATATCTTCTGACGTAAACCGCGACGCGAACACATGCTTATCACGGGATTCCAGGACGCAGCCAACTTGAAACCATCCTCTCGGTTGAAATTGGGATACTTTTTAATTTCAACCGCTTCACGTACAATCCTGGAGTAGTAGTGACGTTCCGTGGAGAGGATCTTCGGGTCATGGAGTTCAATCCAGTGATTAGGGCCCGATTCGAGCAAATGCTCAGCGATTGCAGATTTATTTATCTGGCGGTTCTTTACAGCTGCAAGTTGTTCTTTGACCCTTTCCGCTATAGTACGCTTGGTTTATCCAATGTAGGAACTACCGCAGCTACAATCTATTTTATATACAACAGGAGTTTGATAAGGAATGACATCTTTCGGTGTTCTAACATGCCTTGCTAACTTGGATAAAGGAGTATAAACGGTCTTGATAGACAAGTCCTTTAATAAAGCACCGACTTTATCCGTCACTCCTTTTACATAAGGCATGAAAGCCGGCTGTCTATCGACATCAGACCTACTCTTTTTATATCTGCGTCTAGGACGCCAACGTCTGGTCACCACATATCCGTTTCGCTTGAGTACCTCCTGAACATGAGACACTTCGGCATCCAAATGTTCAGGGTCACAGAGGGCATGAACTCTGTCTAAAAGTGATCTGGCTACTGATTGTAAATGCCGCGGGTGGTGATGTGAAAAGGCGTTGAGGTATCTGTCAGTGTGTGTTGGTTTCCTATAAACAGAATGAGATAACGAGCCATTAGGTTTCACCGACACTCTGACATCCAGGAAAGCTAACGTTTTCTCCACCTCCAGTTCATAGGTAAACTTGATGTTGCCATGGATCGAGTTTAGATGACCTAAGAATTGTTCCGCTGTCTGTTCATTGACTTTTATGATACAGAAAACATCATCCACATATCTTCACCGCAAACGATTGTAGATCTATGGCCTTCTCAAAATGCTCCATCCAAATATTGGCCAGAACAGGTGCCACTGGACTACCCATAGCGACGCCATCTATCTGGAGGTAGTACTGTAGTGTGTCGTGACAATTCTGAATTTTTACAAAACCAAATGCGGGTAGTTGGAGACAACGCTCGACCTTCTCGACGCTGACACCCGCTACTTCAGTCTTCTCTTGACCACGATCAATGCAACTTGATCGAAACGCCGAGGTAAATAAATATTAAGTTTTCAGCGCGATTAAGTCCCGTTTAAATATTTAACTATGTGTTCGAATCGCGAAAGTTTAAAGTTACAAAGTGAATTCATTCGCAATTCTAGATGTGTTATAGGTATTCAATCACGTTGGGGCCTAGAGAAAGATTCTAATGTCAAAATACGTTTGCACTCTCATGATAAGCTTAGGAACGCTCCAAGGAGCGGGAAAAGAACTTTGAAGGTGAACGAATGGCATCGTCCATCCTGCCTTGCCATTGCCAGAGCCGTTTTTGTACTATGAAAACCGCATCAATTGAATCTCCACAGTCACTTCTGACAGCGATGTGAATATAATTACAAGCCAGACAGAGATTCTCCCTTTTCAGAATGTTGAAGCCACTCATAGCGGTGTTGCAGTGTGAAATGAAAAAAGCCTAATTGGATCGCGTCCAGTAATTGTGGCAATTAAACTCCCTCGCGGTCGGTTCATTGGATTACGACCGACATCCGACGACTGCCCATTTGGTTATGATTGTGATGAGCGCTCTGGTTTAGATTTTATTTTCAGATTGGATCAGTGTCGCGGAGTAAAGTTCAGTTGAATGAGTTGTATTTCGATTTTTGTGCTGAGATTTATTTGTTTATCACTTCTAAGTTGTCACAACATCAAAGAATAACTATTAAACACCACACAAATAGGAGATTAAATTACTTTCCAAATTCTGATTTTCCCTCAGAACATAAACGAGCGTGCACCTAGTTTAGTTTTCACTTACGGATATCCGTAAGTGAAAACTTACGTGCACGCTAGCAATTCATAAAGCTAAGCTATTCTCATATGAATAGCTTGGCCGGTCCAGTGTTTTTAGTTCATGTAGTCAACCGCATTTTTGTACCGTTTGTGTCCGTTCAGTAGGATATTTGTAGTATGACAATAGAGAAAATACTGACAAGCCATAATTAAAAAAAAAAGTTTTAAAATCTATCTCAAGAAGAATCAGATTCAAGTCAAGAAGAAACAGGCTTTATGTATTGAATGCCGATATAGTTTAATTCATTTAAGCCTGGATCTAGGTAAATAAAAAATACAGTACGCGAAAATAAGTTGCGGCTATGTATGTGTGAGACGGGAGGCGCGCGGTAGTTGCGCGGGGCGCGCGGTGTGTGGAACCATTGCGTTCTACGCGCCCGAGAACTAACCGAAATAAGGTCATCGGGCGCGCGTTCTCACACCTACCTACAGAGCAGTTTCACCGGTGTTAGTGACCTTGATTGAGAGATCGATTACAAACAACATCTATACAAGACATAAGCAATAAGAAATAGCTTTTGATGATATTTCTATTTGATCTATTTCATTTTATCAGGGCCTTCGGTATTCAGTCCAAAATAACAAGACAGAGGTAAAGATAACGTTCTGCACATCTATCTAAATTATAATTCTACTCTGGACTTATGAATACACGAACAGTCGCTGCGAATATTTGCGGAGGGCAGCAAACACCCCTAGTCGAGATGTCAAGTAAGGTACCAGAGTCCTAAGTAAATAGGAATAAGTCGGGATAACATTACGTGGGTTTCTATTTAGTTTGACTTGGTCGTAGATAAGTGTCTATTTAATAATAATTGACACTTACCTGGAGAAAATACTTTAACCTTTAAATTATTTAAAGAAATATTAGACTTAGGGCCGATTTTTCAATGCTCAGGTAAGCAATCACATTTATTCGACAAATAGCAAATGACTGAATTTTTCAGTCGTTAGATAGGCTTTATTCGACGAACAACTCGCTTAACTGAAGAACAATTTTATATAACTGCTTATTCGACCATTTATTTGACATAGAGCGTTTACTACAGCAACTCGAAATAGGGGTACTGAGTCTCTAAGTGCCGGACTATGCATTCCGATTCACAATAAAATCGATGTGAGCGATCACAGTGCTAATTTGCGATCCGATTCAGATATCGCGCTCATGACAGTTGAGTGCTATAGTTGATTCAGAACTCTGGTGAGCGCGATTAAAAGAGTTCGCTCAAAATACAAAGAGTAGTCTACAAAAATTGGTCAATTGCCTGTCTATTTGGCAAAATATAAGAAAATCAAACACAACTGAATTCAAACAATAGTTTTCTTTACAAACCAACCGTCAGTCTGTCACTTTGACAGAAGCGCTCACGGTGATATCGGTTTGGGGCATGGTCGGTATTATCGCAAGATGGCGGATGTAATGACGTATTCCGTGACGTCACAAGGGATATCGTTGACGCGCTCGCGGTGACTCGGTACGCGTGTTAGCGCGATAATATCGATTATAGCGTGTCTCAGAATGCACCCTGAGTCTCTAAGTGCCGGACTACTGGGCGTGCCGGATTACCGAGCGCCTGCTGTACCTGAAATGGAATCAAACTACGTTTGTAAGTACAATGGCTCGCGGGAATAGAAACAGTTTCGCCACGTCAAAGTAACAAGCAACGAATATCATCGACTAATGCCACTGCATTAGTTACAGTTATCGCGCGTCAGACAAATCGAAAGCGTACGGGCTTTGATTAATAACAGTCGCTTATCAAAGCGTCCCGTACGCCCCTAATCGGTTCATATACTTAACTCGGACTTAGTCAATTATCTATTTGGTTATTACATCTTCGCGAATAATTATTAGAACTGAGACAATTTCAACGATATATGAGTTAATGAGTATAATGCATTCAAATTCAAATTTATTTATTTCATGATAAACACTTAATGATTCACAATAAAAAGTACATACAAGTTTAAGATTCACATTTTAGTGTACACAGAACCTACACTAAGCTGAGCTTGTGTTGCAGGTTTCTGTATTACCTTCGAGCATATTACAAAAACTATAGGTACTACGTTAACAAAGTAAGTACATGAAATGTAAGTTATTTTTTTAACTTAAATTTGCTTTAATTATAATTTATATTATTAATATAAATAATAAATATTATATATATATATATATACTATGTTATGTAATAGTTAAAGCATTATGTCCTGAGAACAATGAGTTACTTTTTATTACAGACTAGCTGTGCTTGGCTTTGACCGCGTAGTCATTTTTTCGGGATTTAAGGATCCTTTGTTCTATTCCAAAACCAAAAGTACCAATTTTCATAAAACTTCGTTTTGTCTTCAATTCTTTTTTTATCGATTGCTCGGCTTCTACTCACCGGATTGAGATACCAAGAACGCCAGTTCTAAAGTGAAAACCTACGCTATCCAACAGTGAAAACTGCATCGCAAAGAAGACAGACACCTTTTTATACGCTTTATATTAGTATGTTTGTATGTTTGTAACCGACTTTTTTGGACGCTATTTTGACCCAATTTAAACGGTCAGATTTCATTCAAATTTTGCACACCTGTCAAAAACCGATGACAAAGCAATAATTCGAAAAAAAAGAAGAAAAAAAAGCGCTCTTATAAATAAATCAAACTAAAAAGTAGAAAATAAATAATAGTTTAAAAAAACTAAAAAACACGCTTTATATAGAAAACCAAACTAAAAAATAGAAAATAATTTTGACTTAAATAAGAAAAAAATGTTTTATTTAAAAAAAACGTGGGATGCTTTTTAAGATATTGTCGAAATGATAATTTTTCTTCTCATATCTGTCAATGAAATATTTATAACTATTGACCCATACACACCACGTTTATTTTAAATAAAACATTTTTTCTTATTTAATTCAAAATTATTAAAATTTATTTTCTATTTTTTAGTTTGGTTTTCTATATAAAGCGTGTTTTTTAGTTTTTTTAAACTATTTTATTTTTATTTTATACTAGTTTTCCCGCCCGCGACTTCGTACGCGCGGACTACAGTTTATCGCGATAAAAAGCATCCTATTTTCTTCTAGGATATTAAAAACCAAAGCAAAAGTAGGTATAGCATAGCACCAATGCAGTTGATGTTCTTTAACATAGAGAATAAAAAGTTTTTTGACAGGATTGTTATTTCGTTTCTATGGAAACCACAGACCATTCTGTGATGAGAACCGTTCTTTACAGTGAGTAATCAACATTTTCCAGTTTTCCCGTGTAAACTTCCAATTTTCTGAAATAAAAAGTATTTTATGTTTTATTCCAGGGTATAAGCTATCTCCATTCTAAATTTCATCAAAATCCGACCAGCAGATATCGCGTGAAAGCTCCCCAAAAAAACAAACAAACAAACAGATAACGTTTCACTTTTATATATTGGTATGGATTCTTGTTCAGTAGGTTTGTATCTTATTTTAAGTATACAATTTAAAAAAAAAACAGTATTTTTATTGCGTACTGCTTTGTTAGAAGTATAGAAAATATAGATAGATGCAAAAGAAAATGTGGAACTCCCTCGCAAAGACAAGAAAATTGTTAGCGACGCCACGGGCGCTAATAGGAGCTAATTTCTAATGGTGTCGGAATATGAACGAAACGTAACGCTTGTTCATTAATTATAAGAATTGTAAAGAAAAGGAACGCTTTGCTCTCGTCAGTGTTTCCGGTAAAGCAAAACCAACCCAGGTGTTTTAATCAAGAGCGAAAAGGTATCCACTAAGTAAGGTGTACCTTCGACCACATCACCGCTCGTCACTTTCTATCAGGTAAGATCGTGGTCAAGCATTATTAGTAGTTAATGAAACGGTTGCATAATGAGGAGAATTAAAGAAGCCGTAGGCGAGTGTTTTAATAGTATCACAAGAGTGTTTTAATACCTAGTATGTACATTACTTTATCTACACTCATGCAATAGGAACATACTTTTAATGAAAAAAATAATGTCGTAATATTTTCTTGATTTTGCTGGTAAAAGCTCGTTCGTCATGTTCGTTGTTGTTCCGTGATGCCAAGTGGAGTCAAATTCCCCTCACTAACAATGCTTTTACATGTTTAACACATCTTTGTCACATTTTTAATTAGGATAAAACATTTGATCAACAACAAAAAAAATACATTCAATTGGTTAGGTAAAGAAAATTATGTAAATCCAGTCCACAGCGAATACGGTCTAACACGCGCCGCCATAGATAATAAATGGCGAAATCCCTCGTAGTGCGTAGCCAAACCGGTGCTTTTATGGGGGAAAATATATATTTTAACACTGTTTAGTTAAAAAACAGTGTAAAAAAATATATTTTAACACTGTTTAGTTAAAAAACAGTGTAAAAAATATATTTTAACACTGTTTAGTTAAAAAAACAGTGTTATATTGCAAATTTTGTTCTTATTAGGGATGTGCCGTGCGTAATGTAGGTATGTAATTATGCGACCATTTTTGAATTCATAATACGGATTATACGATATGAGTGTAGATAAAGTTATTAAGCCAAGCAAAGTATTTAATCGAGAATATATTACGTAGAAATATTAACATGCTCTTAGTAATTAGGAATCTTAACCTCGAGACAGTAGAAAATATGAAATTCAATTATACAGCCTTCGCTTGTGAATGAGTTCAGTAAGCCATTGGTTATTTAAACTTGTCGGCTGTTTGTTGAATAAATAACGTAATTTCGACGCCACTGCTACCAAGGATTTGAATAATGTATAAATAACGTTTACTTATTTATGTCAGTAAAATATTATAATTGCATTGAAGACGAGAGGACGTGTATTTTTAGACGGTACTTTCCCACTGCAGAACGAAGCTTTCTTCTCTCCTTACGTTTACGTCATGAAGCCAAATTATTTATTTCACATTTTTTTATCCTAGCTAGGCAACACTTGATCAAATCTAACAATCTCTTCAAGTTACATTGTAGATTTGTGAAAGCTTGCATCTCTCAGGCCCAAATATAAGTAATATTATCGATACTAGCTGTACTCGCGGCTTCGCACGCGTGGTCATTTCGCTAGGTTAAAAGTACTCTATGTACTATTCCAAGATCTAAAATACCAAAAATAAAAACAATATTCCTTCAGTCGTCAAAAAGTTTTTATCGATTGCTGGGCTTTTACTCGTCGGATTGAGATATCAAGTACCCCAGCTTTCAAGTCAAACCCTAAGCTATCCAACAGTGAAAACCGCATCGCAATCGATCCAGTATTTTTTACGTGATGCGCGAACAAACAAACATACAGACAAACGTGACATAAAAAAAAACTTTAGCTTATTTTAAGTACCCTAGACCATTTCTTTTTTAATTATCTTACTTATTGATTTATTTTAAGTATAGATTTATATGTGTTTTGTTTATCATGATCAACAAGTGTTTAACAATCTAGTTAAGATTCAAAGAGCACAAGTTTGGCCCCAGTTCTTTTGATGTTTGAGATTAAACAACACTCTGCATAGAAAAGTTGTGAGGCGTGTTTAAATTAATGCGGCACCCTTTGCACATCACTCGTCAAAGAACCTTTGGGAAATACATTTGTGTTCAAGCAAGGCATGATGGATCGCACGAAAGGGAAAAGGATGCGGTACGAGAAATTGACCAAATCGTCGGTTTAATACAACTGCAACAGACGAACAGGTCGCTCGACTGATGGTAAGCGCTACGACAACCCATAAGAACATTTATGGGCAATAACGGAACTTTAAATTAGTAGAAAAAAAAAACAAAAAAAAAACTTGTTAAATATTTGGTAACCGTCGATACCAAATATTTTGGATGGGAACCACAACTTGAAACAGTCCCTTCGAACCAGAACATACCAATGTTTGCACACTACTGCTTGGAGGTTCAACATCAAGTTACTTTCCCAGGCAAATTCTTACAGAAAAGGCATGACGATCACCTCCAATCTTAAGTACGAGTATGATATCTTCGTACGATGGTAGAATAACGGTTCAATAGTGCAATTTAGAATCCAACGATACCGGGTTTGGTTCTAGGCTCCGCACCATTGAATTTTCGAAGTTATGTGCGGTTTCCCATCGCTACGTGCTTCGGAGGGCACGTTAAGCTGTCGGTCCCGGCTGTTATTGATTAAAAGCAACGTTAAGCCATGTCAGAGGCCCCCGGGCGGCCTGACATACTACACCAAAGGCCAGCACTACCTCATACGGCAAACAAACTAACCATCTTCTTGATTTGGATTCAATCTTTTGCTCAAGATCAAAATATAGAGTTAGTTGATTTGAATTTCTATTAATACTAATTGGGAGATGTAACTAAAAAGCCAAAATATAGCATTACTGGATAATGTCCGTAGCACTACGTTGTTAAAATTTTCTAAGAGAGCAACATCTTTACAAACAAACCGCCATAACTGCTGCAATATGTTCACCGATCTGGCTGCGCGTTCCCATGACATTGTCCCGCTAGCACAGATTCCCGAGCGTTTGCTTTCTACCACATTCACCCGTCGAATGCCAAGAGACTGCTGACGGCAGTATCGGTAGTTTATCGAAATGTGCAAATTGAACAGCAGGGCCCTATTTCATAAAGCGACAAATCGTAATAAAACTACAAATGTCAGTCGAATACGCCAAACCTGCGTTTCATATAACAAAAATGCACGACATTTCGATAGTTTGACTGACATTTGTCGGTTCGATTGACATTTGTCACTGTACTATAGTTTTATGAAATAGGGCCATCCATAAATAATAGTACAAGTACAGAAGGATAACTGAGTAGTCATTTAAATACATAGCAACTCTCGCTACAACGCAATAAAGTGCAATTTAACTCGCACAGCGCTGCAATCTTTCAATTATATTTACCTAGAAAGCGATCACCCATTGCGTGCAGGCTAGAATGTACCGTATCACAACGCGCGAGAGCTTTCATTGCTCTAACCGTTTCAGAAACGCTCTGTCACTTTTTCGCTCGGCAGGGTTGTATCAAGATGTAACTAGGTACTAGTACTAGTAATTATTCTGTGATATGATATGACAGAATAAACAATTATGTAATAATGTTTTTTTTTTTTATTATTATTATGGATGTTGATAGTTCTATTAACTACATAAAATGACATTCTTATCAGAATAGACCTAGTACCTCATTATTTGATTATAACTTAGTAGGTATTGCACTTTGATGAATAAAAGGTGCCTGTCTAAATTCCATGCTTAATAATGAATGAAAAAGAAATGGCTACGTAATAAAATGTCAGTATGTAGGTATTTTACCAGACTTGTAAGACCGAATGCTATGCAGTACATTCTAGTTTTCTTCTTGGTACTCATAATTAAGAAAAAAATAATTACAAAAACTTTACGTAAGTAGGTACTTTATCGTAAGCACACGGCGCGCGACTCATCGAGCGCACGCTTGACACTTTACTGAATTAACCGCAATATTGCGGCCGCAAAGTGTAGGTATAATATTTGTACTTGTTGCAGAGTGCGACTGGCCTGCCCTGAGGCTGTGGCGACCACGCCATTTTCCACGCTTAAATTAAAAGCTTTTATTTAACTTGCAATGTACTCGTATGTAGGTATGTTTAGATCAATTCTTGCAAGCTGAATCAGAACCACTTCCTCTTATCCTTCGGAGTGAATTTTTACATGTTGATTCAGTTCCGATGACAAGGCATTTTATGGTGAGCATGAACTGAAACGACATCCAGGATTAGCTCCTGATAAAGGAACTCTTCAACGGTTAACAGCACGGACACGAAATGTTGTGTACGCACTTTAGTATTATAGCCGGTTTTAAGTTTCACCATGACGTGGTAGCTGCACTCAGGGTTAGCTCCCGACAACGAAGCTCCTCAACGGTTAACAGCACTGACACAAAATGTTGTATACGCATTTAATTGTGTCATGACACGGCTACTGCATAATTTTTAAATATTTGTTTAAAACGTTTTTTAATTAACTTAATATTGATTAAATAGCTTAAATTGTATTAATGACGAAAAAAAAGGTTACGCTTAAAAAAAAACTGAGAGTTTTCTAAGGTTTATTATAAGCAACGTCAAAGGACAAACTAGGTATACTACTGTATTTAAAAACCTCAGTGATTTGAAAGACTAAAAGCGGAGTAAAGCAAGAAAAAAACTCGCTTCGCTCAAAGAACCATAACTTTCTTCATGTATCCGAACAGTCCACAGCACGTCTCGCCAATATGACAATAAGCCCTGCATAGAATAAATAGAAATTTAAGTACTCCTACATGTTAATCTGTTTCTTGTTCTCTATTCTTAAGTGCCCAGAGATTCTTAAGTGCCCAGGGCGCTTCTTCGCTAAGATGCCAAACGAAATTCATTACGACAATGTTCGTGCATTGTCGTAATGAATTTCGTCAACGAAGATGTCGTAACGCTATGCGTTACGTGTCTGCATGCATGGTCATAGAGAATAAGGGCCCCGCCGGCCTCTTAGACCCTATTAAATAGACATATTTGAATCTCATTTTATTCTAGAAGTTCATGGAAGCCTGAAGCCGCAACAGAGACGTTCAACTCCTCTCGATCGTCTCCGATGAAACATGTCACGGCTGACACAATCGCAACGTCTGATAATGATACCGCGCCTTATCTCCGAGTGAGCGTTATGGAAAGTGCTTGAAGAATATACTCAGAATTCGTGTTATTTTTACCCGAGTACGGCTAAGCAAGGGAAGGGTAATGAGTTTAACAGTCTATGTATGTGGGTATGTGGATGTAATAGCGTCGCCCCTATTGGTCCGATTTTGACAGGCGAGGTATCAATCGATTCGTGAGTGGCAAAGGCTATTTTTACACGCCGTAGTCGGGTTTTACTTGTTGAACTTATGTCTTATAAGGATTGTAAGTAGTTTTACTTGTACCTTGTACCAAATTCTTATTTCACATTATCATGTTAAGTGCGAAGGGGAAACTGGAATGCACAGAATGACCGGAATGTGACATTTATCAGCCTGCAAGGTTATAAGAATTATACCATACTTTTACGCTCTGAGTAAAGGTCGATAATAATGGTCGATACACAGGAGCTTTCATACATCATTATTTCTTCTGGTGGAAATAAGTTCTGGTTAGAGTGGCAAAGTGTGTATTTAAATCAATGAAGATGTAGTATTCTTATTATTATTATTATTATCAACAGGTCATGGTCGATTGAAGATAATATATTGGATTCCATAGACCTTTGATGTCAAGGTTTGTCTCTTAGATTGTTTTCAACTGTTGCACTGAATGAGACATGGATGGACTCTCGGACGAAACATCTAATATTCATGCAGTTTATATTATAATGTAATATTGTGTCTTATCACGCGAGTCGCATCAATTTATAAATAAAACCAAGAACGCATTTCAATTTTATTCATCAATTTCACACGTGTCAATCACGACGTCTACCTTCCAGTGACAAGGTCCCAAGCGATCACGTTCCAATGTTCACCTGTGCGCACGCGGTATTTAATGGAACCATGTCACATTGCTGTTGGTTACGTAACAGTGTATCGGGGACGTCCTACTTATAGGCACCTGCGCTATCTCAGCGATTACGATGATAATGGGGTATTCGACTGGATACTTTATTACGAGTGATTTTGATACGTTTTTCTTTAACTGTTTTTGAGCGTTAAGTTAGTAATGTAAATTATAGCTTACTCTCTCATTGAGAGAAGGCCTACTAGTTATAGCTTGATGTACATGATGATGATGATAATGAACAGGGACAGAATGATGAGCAGACGAATACTGGCGCTAGATCAATGTTAGTCTGGTAAATTAGCGATGATAGCTGGAAAACAGTGGATAGGCCTCTCGCATTAATATGACCACCCTTCACTTGTTTCACAGCGACAGCGATAGAGCGATGGTAGCCTCACGGTTCAATAGTGCAACTTAGAATCCAATGATACCGTAACGATACCGGGTTCGGTCCTAGCCTCCGCAACAATGACTTTTCTAAGTTATATGCGCTTTTCCATCTCTCCGTGCTTCGGAGTACACGTTAAACTGTCGGTCCCTGCTTGATTAATAGCAGTTGCTAAGCCTAGCCCTAGAGTGGTTTGACTAACTGTGACCCCAGAGGCCAGCATTACCAGATACGACAAACAACAAACTTGTTTCAGAAGAAGAGAAGAACATGAAGAGGAATAAAATTTCAAAGTATAACAATCAGGCATGTTATAGTGTCATAAGAAAGGCCTTTATTTTTTTTTAATTTTTTTTAAAGAATTAATCTTCGTAGATTTTTACTTATATGTGTAAGTATATCAGCAAGCTTTCAATCGCAAGGTTAGTGGCAAACATCTTCGATTTATTGCATAAAACCAGTATCTAGCACCCTATCGCGCTCTCCAATAATGCAGTCGCACCTAGCTTGGACTATTATTGATTCTGTGACAGTGCGCATATATGCGAAAGCACATATTACCCACTGAGTAATTTCGCTTTGAAGCTCTTCAGAACTAGCCGGTTGTCGCCAACAGGCCCCGTTGTTGAACTAACGATAATTAATTTTGCTTTAAGGCGGTAGTACTATATACATTCTGTGTTTAAGGGTAAGGTTGGAGAGGGCTCGTTAAATTGATGTTTGTATTCGACTGTGTGTTTGAAGTTTGGAACAATAATTGAGTTCGATTGTTTTCTGGGGCGATTTATTTTTGGGTCAGTGGAACAAAGTTGAACAAGCGTTTTTGATTAGGAGATATTGATTTATAAATAATTAGAAGTTACTTGGGTGGATTGGATAGCAGATAGCCTAAGTAAATAATTAGAAGTTACTTGGGCGGATTGGATAGCAGATAGCCTAAGTAAATAATTAGAAGTTACTTGGGTGGATTGGATAGCAGATAGCCTAAGTAAATAATTAGAAGTTACTGGGGTGGATTGGATAGCAGATAGCCTAAGTAAATAATTAGAAGAAACTTGGGTGGATTGGATAGCAGATAGCCTAAGTAAATAATTAGAAGTTACTTGGGTGGATTGGATAGCAGATAGCCTAAGTAAATAATTAGAAGTTAGTTGGGTAGATTGGATAGCAGATAGCCTAAATAAATTGGGGAAAGTTTCAAGCTTTTGCTTTTCCTTCTTCTTTGTAAGGTTATATCTAAATTATATAATTATGATAATCGTTTTTAAACAATCTTTCAATATTGATTAAATATAACATATAAAGATATTCGGGACGATTCACAACAATTATCTAGCCCCAAACTAGAACACCCTGTACTATGGGTACTAAACAACTGATAAACGTACATAGATACGAATATTACATCCATGACTCGGAAACAAATATTTCTGCTCATCACACAAATGATTGCACCTAGCGGGATTCGTATCAGCGACCGTTGGTTGACTTCAAAGTCAGGTTAACTAACCATTCGGCCAACCAATCATCAAAAATATCTTAAAAAGTGGAAACATAACATTAGTGTCGAAATAGTCCAAATCCTTCCTAAGAAAACATAAATGGTTTGTAACAAAGTATGTCACTTTCTCTGACATCAAATCTCGTGAAATTTAAGAAATCACGAAAGGAAAAGTGCGACAAACACATTTCCAAATATTTATTGTTGGATAACTCAGTCAACAATCACCTATATACTAAGTTCAAACAAACGCTTACAAGCATTTTATTCTGTACGTATAAGTACTTGTACTATTATATATTCTGTGGTATAAGTGGGAAAATGAGCTGGTGTCACGACTATGATACGTCTGGATCTTTGACCCCTGTCTGGAATTTGTATTTATCGAACTGAATCTGGACATTTCAGCAGTATGAACTTTCAAATAAATTATTGTTTGTCGTATGAGGTAGAGTCTGGTCCTCTGGTGTCAGAGTTTGTAAGGCCACCCGAGGGCCTCTGACGTGGCTTAACCACTGCTATTTATCAATAATAGCCGGGGCCGACAGCTTAACGTGCCCTCCGAAGCACGGAGCGATGGAAAACCGCACTTAACTTAGAAAAGTCACTGGTGCGCAGCCTAGGACTGAACCCGGCATCATTGGATTCTAAGTTGCACTATTGAACCGTTAGCACTAAAGAAATAAAGAAGCAAAAGATCTTCAAGAACAATTCTAAAATGAAAACCTACACAAAATTGCACCAATATATAATTTAGTCAGGTCAGGGCGGTCGCACTCCGCAACAAGTACAAATATTATACCTACACTTTGCGGCCGTAATATTGCGGTTAATTCAGTAGAGTGCCAAGCATGCGCTCGATGAGTCGCGCGCCGTGTGCTTACGATAAAGTACCTACTTACGTAAAGTTTTTGTCAAATTTTATTCTTTTCTTAATTATGAGTACCAATAAGAAACCTAGAATGTACTGCATAGCATTCGGTCTGACAAGTCTCGTAAAATACCTACATACTGTCAATTTATTACGTAGGTAGCCATTTCTTTTTCATTCATTATTAAGCATGGAATTTAGACAGGTACCTTTTATTCATCAAAGTGCAATACCTATTAAGTTATAACCAAATAATGAGGTACTAGGTCTATTCTGATAAGAATGTCTTTATAATATGTAGTTAATAGAACTATCAACATTTAATTAATAAAAATTAAAATTTTATAAGTAAAAAAATAATACATTATTACATAATTGTTTATTATGTTACAATATCTAAATCATATCATATCACAGAATAATTTGTAGTACAAGTACCTAGTTATATCTTGATACAACCCTGCCGAGCGAAAAAGTGACAGAGCCATTCTGAAACGGTTAGAGCAATGGAAGCTCTCGCGCGTTGTGATACGGAACATTCTAGCCTGCACGCAATGGGTGAGCGCCTTCTAGGTAAATATAATTGAAAGATCGCAGCGCTGTGCGAGTGAAATTGCACTTTATTGCGTTGTAGCGAGAGTTGCTATGTATTGAAATGACTTTACTCAGTTATCCTTCTGTACTTGTACTATTATTTATTCTGTGGTCAGGTCTTAAAAAACATGACCGAACCTTTTTTGTTTATATTACGATTTTTGTTCGGTCTATTCAAATTTCGATTTTATAAGACGAACGATTGTGCGCTGAATGAATTTTATCATAATGCCCTTTGCAACTTAAAACACTGAAAGTGCTGAAACGCTTGCTTGTATTCTAGTATAGACAAAACGAATAAATAGACAATTACTTCCTGCACTGTATCGACAATCCTCTAATGAAATAAACAATTCACACGATCACCCATTAAAAACTAAAAGGACAGTAGTATAATATATTATTCTATTTAATAGCGCCGCTACAGTATGTCACGGCTGCTTCGGCACGCGACCATTATACCCCATAATGACTCAAATCCCGTAGCCATCTCTTAGATTACGGCTCGGAAATCAAGGGGAGACATTCTTGAATGATATAGAAAAATAGACTTTATTGAATAATTGTTTAAGTTTGATTCATATCTATGCCAGGGTTGCGGTGATGTAATTGTAACTTGTACTGCAGATTGTTATCTATGGTAATATTGATTATATATAACAATGGAATGTATAATTGCGAAGATGCGCGTATAATCAAGAATATGCTCCAACAATGTCTTCAATAATAAATAATAAACGACGAGTCATTTTTGTTTTGATTTGTTTGTTTTGCAATGTACAGGTAATCACTATTTATTATTGCCTGAGAGATTTAATTCTCGACATAAACCACTCTTAGAAAACATGCTATTTTTATTTTAATCCTAATCACACTGTTTTTTTAATTATTTTTATTATTAATTATCTCAAACGCCTCTTAATTCGATACTGGGCTGCTCTATAATTGAAATTGGAACCAAAGCAGCCATTCTATCGATTCATCCATTTGAGCATTTAACTCGATCATGTATACGTAACATGCATTCATGAGTTCCTCATATACAAATAGTTGTTCATTAAAAAAGTATACCTTTCTTAAAAATTTGCTTGTGGTCCCCACACTAGGTCAGGCCTGTCTCGTGGGAGCCTTGAGTACTGTGATGAAAAAGTTTTACTACTTAATTCTATCATAACAACGACTAAAACTACACTACTTACAGAAAATTAGTACAAGATGAGGTAGGTTTTTTTCTTAGGCTAATTTGACAATAAAAAAATAATGCTTGGTAGAATGATAACTTCATTTTTTTTATTTATTTTTAGGAAGGATATATGCTGTTGGTCTAAAACTGACCTCTACAGCGTCACCGGACGGCGGGGCGGGCGCGAAAACGCTCCGCCGCAATGTGTGACGCAGAAGGCGCACGCCAATGTTAAAGTTTTGGCAACTTGAATAATAACATTAAGATTATGTTAATCTTCTACGTAAAGTCTCAGTGTCACCATATGAAATAGCCCAACCCAAACTGCAACACAACATCCTATATGTAATGATATGGAATGGACTCGCAGAGCGATGTATAAACAAGACCCAGGGATCGGCAGAGCTGCGTAGGATTATCATAGAATAAAAAATAAATTAAAAAATTACCCTAACTCCACCCCTAACTCTACTCCTAACTAGTGATTTGTTGGCACTATCAATTGGAACCTATTTATCCAATTATCAGCATGAGAAATAAAATTAATTATCCAGTTAAAAAAGTTTTTTTTTAAATTTTCTTCTTCACTACACTCAACACATTCTACAGATTTCAAAAAAAAAAAAAAAAAGACCTGGATCCTGGAATGAAGATTTTTAAGCGAATCCAGGAGTAAAACACATCTGTAAAAACAGGGGTTCTAGAGAGTTGTCCCGCTAGTACCCCTGGGGGTAATCGCTGGGGTACTAGTGGTCCTGGATCAAATAAATCAAGATTTAATTAGCCAACCCTGACACAGACATTCTACCAAAGAATTCCCTTGCTTATCAGCCCATGATAAATTAATCAATTATAGAACTCATTAATTTTATTTTAACTTTCAATACCAATAAATTATATTAAGACAATGACGACTTGCACATTTACAAATAATTACCTACAGTACAGACAGAAATGAACTACATTAATTAAAAACAGTAAATCAGATTTCAAAACACGCCACTATAAGTAGAGTTCAGGCTCTACTAATAGTGACGTATTTTGAAATCTTATCCGAGAATCCAGTTGCAAAAGATGCGCAGCACTAGTTGTGATCACTGATCACGATTCCGTTGCATTCCATCGGATTGGAAACACTGGAATCCAATGTAATTGGATGCAATCAAGCAAACTCGAGTAAAATATACGCCTAAATTCCTCTGATAGCGTACAATATAGTTTGTACCTTTTATCGTAGACACAGAAGTAATCTATGCTATTAGTTTGGTTGGTCTAGTGAGCCGTGCAGTCTCAGTGTGTTCTAGCCTTAAATAGGGGATCATTAGTGGTCTATTACATACGATTATATTGATCCAGTAAAGCAAATGTGGGCCAAACTGACTAAATAGTCGACTGGGGACATTTGTTGTGAATAAGATATGGCAGTTCAGCGGATAGTTTATGAGGTAGCAATACTTTTGTTCAACGGATATTTTAGCTACAAATTATTATGAGTACACAGATTTTTGCACTTGGTTTAATTAAAGTACCGTAAGTATTTTTCTATTTTTTTAAAGAAAGCTGTATTAATTTATATACGGCTAGCTGCGCCCCGCGGTTTCATCCGCGTGGATTATAATGATGGATGATAATGGCAGCAATTTGGCCATTTTACTTTTTAAACTAAACTAGACTAAATTTCTTCATATGTAATTTAAACCTTGTCAACTTTGTAACAAGGTATTTTTGCCCCTGGCATCTATTCTAAACTTACGTCCATTTAAGCTGCACCGCTTAAAATAACGCAATTAAAACTGGTTTTTAGCACGCTGCATAGCAGCGTTTGGATAAATTCGTACACGTTCTGAGAAAGCGTTTGGACAAAACGGGACTCTCGCCGCGTGGAAACAAAGTTGATTTTATGCTGACAGGCTTTAGTGATAGTTTAGTGAGTGTGGATTAGATTCCAGGGGAAAAAATACCTTATTACAAAGCCAACAAGGTTTAAATTACATTTGAAGAAATGAAGTTTAGGGAATGACCAAATCGCTACCAATGTTGATGACAGGTAGCCTATGTGTTAATCCAGGATATAAGCTATCTTGGTAACAAATTTCATCCAAATCCGTTGAGTCTTTGTGCGTAAAGGAGTAACAAACATACACACACACTTCTAAATATAAAAGGTAGATAGCGCTAATCGGTTTTTATGTATTTTATGACATTTTGTATGGACTGTCAGTTCTATGGAGTTCTGCATCGCGCATACGAAGTTTTCCGCTCGATAAGAGAGTAGGTATTCATTTTTAAAACTCTAAGCTCTGATTGGCCTGTTTACGACAGTGGCTAGCTCAAGGAAGTTGTATAGTATACATCTTCCTTGGGATAGCTACACTTCTCTGATTTATAATATTAGAGTGATTACTAATTTAAATGATGCCCTTTTGAGATTGGGTGACATACGATGTTATTACTTATTCTTATGCCGGAGATCTGAATGCTTGATTTTAATCCAAAACATTTTCACTCGTTACATCACTCTCAGTAATGCCTCGCCCACATGAACTCTCCATATCTCCCGAGGTACTTGGAAATATCGTTTTCATCGATACACGCTGTGCAAATAAATCGTACATCTCTATTAGGGTTGTCAATTCTTACTGTGTGTTTTGGTTAGGATGATTATTGGGAAAAATTACGGATAAAATAAAGAGTTTACGACATGTACAGATACAGGGTTATTGTATACAAAAATCAATCTATACTTATAATTAAGCAATAGGAACGAATAATGAAGATAAAAAAGGGTCTAGGGTACTTAAAATAAGCTACTGAACAAGAATAAGCCATTTTTTTAAATCGTGTCTGTCAGTTTGTCTGTATTTTTGTTCGCGCATCACTCCGGGACCGATTGCGATGTGGTTTTCACTGTTGGATAACTGACTTAAAATCTGGGGTACTTGGTATCTCAATCTGATGAGTAGAAGCCGAGCAATCGATAAAAACTTTTAAACGTCTGAAGGAATTTTGATTAAATGTTGGTATATCGGTATTTTAGGTCTTGGAATAGTACTTACATACATTACTTTTTACCTAGAAAAATGACCACGCGAGCGAAGCCGCGGGTACAGCTACTACTTAATAATTTTAATTAATAAGTGTTACGTAAAAAAATATGGTGATAAATAAATATGTTTATTTCAATTTTGGTTTAAACTATGCAATTTTAGAGCCATTAAAAAGGTTTTAAGTCCGATTTAATTTTGCATTGGTTGAAGTACTTATAACTAGACCAGCAAGATCCTCTTTCGGTTTTGGTAGAACCAATCAGGATTCAAGAATCGAAGGTTGAAACTAGCGGTGTCATTCTTATTGAACTTGTGTGCGAAATGTCATGATAATCCGTTAAGAACAAGTACACAGTTGTAAAATCTGTCGCAAGACTTGAAGTAAATATATAAGTGGAGCTAAATAAAACCGTTTAAAAATATCCACAACGGTCACCGACTCGCAGTGCCCTTGCGTGATGGATGGGCTGTGGGCCGAATCCCAATCTCAGCTGCGGCCCGTGAGGCCCGTGATATGTTAACTAGAAATGTAAGTTTGAACCCATAAGAAAATTAAGATACGTTATTATTAATTCGATACTTGCATCTCAATTTTCTTTATCAACTTCCTTTTTTATAAGTGATCATTGTATTACTGCCTACTTGTAATAAACTTTATACTGACTACATTTATAATAAGACATAAGTTCATAAACTAAAACCGATGCAATTGCGATGAAGACGAATCGATTGATACATCGCTTGTCAAAATCGTATCAATAGGGGCGACGCTATGGTGGAACATCCTCATACCCACATACATACACACATAAGTACATGGAGTGTTAAACTCATTACCCTTCCCTTGCTTCGCAATACTCGGGTAAAAAGATGGCAACCCTATTCAGTTCGGCGGGCGTCTGGTTATCCCGGAATAGCGGCACTCGTTGGAGTGGCTACGTCATGGATAGTTATGCGCCCCTAGGAATGTCCCTTCATTGTTTAGTTTTGGGCTATCTGTCTAGATTTTCATAACATTAACATTAGTACTATGATTTCCTGTGTCGCGGGCGACACGGATACACATAACACCACAAACATCAAAGATACGAGAACCAACATTTATGCTCGTCACTAATGATGTTCCAGTAATAAGTCATCACTCTCACACAAAAGTTTACCCCGTCCAGGATTCGAGTCTGCGGCAAAGCTCAGCTGGCCACTTCTTCACACTGTCGTCCAAATGAAAATGCATAACAATTTATCGTACCAATTCTAAAAAATAGGACGTACTGCGCGCCGCGGGTCATACCGCGTGGTCATTTTTCCGGGACAATAAGTATCCTATGTTGGTCTTTAGTGTAAAATGTACAGCACCTACATACACAATTTTATCGGTCCAGCCATTTTAGCGTGACCAAAACTAATACACGACAACGTTAGTAGGAAATTAAGTAAGATTATTTACTACGTGGGTTCGATATTATGTAAAAACAAACAGGAAAGAGACTTAATAAAAACGTGATAAATATGAAGTTGTATCTAATCTAGTCCTTTTTCGCATAAAAACGATGAATTTTAGATTAATTTTGAACTCTCTATAGTGTGATCGAAACGTTTCTTAGTCAAATACGTTTGTTTAATTTGATGTGGGCTTCAGGCTCCTTTACAACTTATTTAGCTAAATACATTATAGGGTCGGAAGGGATAAAGGAGTTACTACAACTGGCTCGATTTGATCTTTGGATAAATTGGTGAATTGAAGAAATTATTACATAAAAGGGTTTAAATTGAAAACAAAAAAATAATGAAACCTAAGATGGTAAATCAATATTAGAGTCTTTTAGGGTTGGCATCGACAACTTTACGAATACATTTCTAATTAATCGAACAATCAAACAATGTCACAAGAATATTCGCCTAGCCCATACGAAAATGCTGACCCTGTTGTCAACAATGTCAATATACCTACAGGCTATTGCCAATGGACTTTTTTTGTACAAATGGCTACTTGTTGGACTTTACAAAGACATCTTGTGACAACCGCAGTGGGTCAGCGCATTGTGTCGATAATAGGCCCTTTTGATAGAGTTTATTGGCCATATAATGCAGCCATTATGTTCAGATTCTAAGAATTGGATTGGACTACGAATGAGTTGTATATTCTCAAATGTTTAAATAGTTACAATGATTATTGAGCAGACCAGACAGAACAATCACATATCGAATAATAAGTAAGTAGTATATCGAAGTCCTGTATGTAAGAAGATTGTATTATTTATATCTCAGAAACTTATCAACTGCAAATGCTGCACTATGATCTATTGTTTTTGTTATTGATTTAAGTTAAGATAATTTTCTAAAAGAAAATGGAAAATTATTAGACATTTATTTATTTATTTACAAAACTTACAACTATCATTACAGGATTTCACCTAATGCGATAGTGTAGCAACAAATTAAAAATAACCCTCCTCAGTCGGCTAAAAAATAACCTATGATTTAGGCATAACATAAAACTTCTAAAGTTACCTTAGTAAATTTACTCAGAGTACAACCAAATAGGTCTAGTTTAACCGCAATTACATTGAGTATACGAAGTTATATTATTTAGTATATTATTATTTACTATTTTTTATTATTTTTTATTTATTATTATTTACTATTTTTTAGTATACATTGACATGTTTTCGCTAAGCACGCGTTAATGTTAAAATCATATTAATAATAATGCAAAGTACCCAACCGACTTAAGAAAGATAATTTTGATATGAAATAACATGAGATTAATGTTAATTTGACCGTTTGCATCTGAGATAGACTTTATGAACGTAGTTTAAAATTACCCACCCCTACATTAAAAACAATAATATTTGATATTAAAATATATTTTCAGCGTGTGAGCTGTAAACTCCAATCCTTTAGTTTCGTTATCAGTAAAATCCACTAGAAATGACGTAACGTTGTTAAACTTGCTATCTGATAACGTAAAAATATTCGCGGAACGATTATGTAATCGTACATCTATCGTGTAAACATGGTGCGGTGGCGAAAAGCAAAATATAAACGAGTTTTCAATTACAGTATCGAACCGCATCATGGCTTTCCACCAAGCAAACAAATACTATCATCTCCAAAATAAATCTGAGATACAAATAATTATCTAGAAACGACGATACCTGTAAAGTTACCAACAAATAAAAAACAAACATTCGAATATCTAGTCTAGATAATGTAGCGGGAGACAGATAAGATAAAAAGATGACACCGTTTAAACATTAACTTACACGAGAAAAAACCCAAAAGAATACATTTAGAAACTGAAATAAAGAAATGCTATAATTTTAGTCACACAACTGTTAAATTTAATTCCTGGTAATATTAACGTCAACTCCACTCCACCCTATAATTTTAGTGAATCACTAACCTCAATTCCGCACCTATATATTTTCTATAGGTATAAGTAATAGATATGTTTTACAGAACAATCAATAAACGTGAATAATTCGGACAAATCGATCGTCTTATGTATGTGGCAGGTGGTCAAAGAACCCGGGGGTCAGTGAATCGATGGCATGCAAGAATATGTTACTTATAAATGAAGTCACTTCGCCTGGGTATGTACGGTGAAGTCTAGTGATGCGTAACAATCGATAGCTAGATTATCGAATGAATACAGGTTTTTTTTTGTACCTCTAAATGCTGAATTTATTTATTTACATGGAAGATTAAATATATGATTGGTAGATTTAAGTCGACTGAGATTTAAATAATAGATACAGTTAATGAATAATCGAAATAAGGTAGGTTAGTATCTATTGTTCAACAATAAAAATATAAATATTCGGATAGAGAGCACTTATGAAAGTTACCTCCAGATTCGGATACAGACATTCAAGAACAACCGGCAAGAACCTCTACAGCAAATATATATTACAAGCTTTCCAGCGCGACTTCGCCCGCGCGGACTACAGTTTATCGTGAAGCATCCTATGTTCTTCTAGGTTATTAAAAACCAATGTAAAATTAGGTATAGCAACGCTCTTATTTTTTTTGACAGACTTGTTATTTCGTTTCCATGGCAACCGTTCCTTACAGAGAGTAATCAACATTTTCCAGTTTTTCCGTGGAAACTTGCAATTTTCCGGGATATAAAGTATCCTGTGTTTCATTCCAGGTTATAAGCTATCTCCATTCCAAATTTCATCAAAATCCGTCCTGCCGTTATCGCGTGAAAGCTCCCCAAACAAACAGACATCGTTTCACTTTTATATATTGGTATGGATTCACATTATTCAAAATGTTAAAACTAATTATTGCCGAAGACGCCAGGAGACGCTTGAGCAGTCTGCCTATTTGTCATTATGTCATTAAATAGTATGTAATTAATTTAACGCTACGCTTTTAAAACAAACATAAATTCGGCATGAGTTTTTTACCGCTAGTATCAATTATAAGGATTATTTCGAATAGCATCGATGATTTAGGTAATATATTGAATTTCCCGCAACACTAGTATTCGACTAAATCTAGGAACATCATGTATTTGTATGATAGTATTTACTCGAAGAAACAGTGTTATGCATTTAAATTAAATTCAAGATTCTTGCAAACTGTGACAATATCATAAAATATTAAGTTGATAATCCAGTTAAATAAGGTTGTATTGAACATACGATTATGGTGGATTTATTAATGTTAACCGCTTCTTCGTAGTTAACTCAAGACCTAAAATTAATATGTAAAACGTATGTTTCCCTGGCTTTTAGACCAAAACGATTACTGAATTTGAAAATATTTTTTACGTCGTTAATGTACATACAACAAATAACTACCTAAAAAAAAACACGCCTGCTGCCAAAAAAAAAACTTTTGCCGATACATTATATACTGTTAGAATGTGCTTATCAAGGCCTTCAATTTTTATACCCATATTGTAAAATTCAAAGTTTTTTTTTTCGATTTTGAAAATGTAGTCATACCACAGAATACATAATAGTACAAGCCATACTGCCGCAATATTCAATGTTTTAAAAAAAAATATAGCCTATGTTACTTAAGGGGGATGTATGGATTCTAACGATACCCCATACTCTTAAATCTGTTCAGGCATTTAAAAGGTATGGTGGAATATATAAACTCACATACATACAAACATACCTACATACATGAATGCTAAAAACATTAAACTCCTTTTTATGGGCAGTCATGTAAAAAATGAATTGCCTACTTTTAATCAAAAAAGCGAAAAAACTGCAGGCGGTGTTGCGAGCTTCAGAAAACGTTTACCACATTATACGATACCTGCATGAAATAAAGTGCAAGGCTTTTATATATATATTTTTCACAAAATAAAGTAATCATTTTACGTCCCTATTAGAGAAAAAAGAGAACATAAAACTTTTAAGGGTCCTTTAATACGCTTTTGATTAACTTTTGCAGGTCTTAATAGGTTTGCGAGTTTGCGCGATTCATAAAGTACAGTCCTGTAATAATAATAATTCTTACTTAAAATAACCAGCCTATCCTATGTATAGCTAACTGAGATAATCGATTATAACGCAATAAGAATCCGCTACGAGAAAAGGTAAAGATCGCGATTAAAATTGCAAAGACAAAATAACTTATCGGGGAAAATCTTTGCTTAGCAATTCACTCTAATACCAAACCAATGTACTTCTATAAGATCTTGCAAACTGCGGTATATAAAATGTAAGTCCGCTGTGTATTTCGCAGTATTTTATTGTCTTTGGTGACGTGACGACTTCTACAACGATTACTAATATTTTCATTCGCGATGACCTCAGCGTCCTAGGTTACGCAAATCATCTCAGTCATACGGTCCAAAGAGCTCAAAATAAATTCAATTTCTCTCAGCTTCCAGCGAGGGATGATTCACAAACGTCCCAGTTTGTTCGATACGCGGAAACTGAATGACCTTGTTAACTGAGGAAATACGTCATACTTTCGGATCTGATATGTTATCCTCATATAGAAGTGAAACGTATCAGTATGTTAGGGTCTTTAACGCCCAAATGGTTGATGCAAATTGCTTAAAATTTTGGAAAGGGGTAAAGTACAGTCGGGGTTGGTAAAAAGAAGAGTTCTAGAAAGGGGAGCGCGAATCAGCGAACGTAGTGTATGTAGGCTTAGTAGCGCGCTTAAGGAAAAGGCATATTAAGTATAATAAGTTTGTTATTAACACAATTTTATTATGGATCAATATGGGTCTGAAATAAATCCATACCAATATATAAAAGTGAAACGTTTTCTGTTTGTCTGTTTGTTTGGGGAGCTTTCACGCGATAACGGCTCGGCTGGACGGATTTTGATGAAATTTAGACTGGAGACAGCTTATATCATATAATAAAACATAGGAAATAATAAATAGGAATATCCCGGAAAATTTAAAGTTTCCGCGAGAAATAGGGAAAATGTTGATTACTCACTGTAAAGAACGGTTGCCATCACAGAACGGTCTGTGGTTGCCATGGAAACGAAATAAAAAGTCAGTCAAAAAACATTAAGAGCATTGGTAATATACCTACTTTTGTATTGGTTTTTAATATCCTAGAAGAAAATAGGATGCTTTTTTCGCGATATAGGTACAGTATCTGCGCGTACGAAGTCGCGGGCGGGAAAACTAGTTAAACTACAGAGTCCGTAAAGGCACATCCAGTAATTTTATTTGAGTTAGGAAAAATGAGGTCACGAAATACGATCCGGGACCGCGTCTTTGAAACCGATCCAAACTTTTACTAGGCTCAGACGGCTACCAGTCTTCTTTCCTGACAAAATTATCTTAAAAAATAACATTTTGTGATGATCTACCTAAAATATGTAAGGTATTGTCAATCAATTGCATTCTTGGATTGGAACATTTGGAACGTTCACAGAAGCGAGCGATAAGTCAATCATTGATAAAATGTTTCGATAAGCAAATACTTGGTAAGTATGCACGAGTTCATGCGGTTTTAACACAACACATGCAGTGAAGCATATGAGAATAATATTTGCTTGTCTAATCAACTTTTCTGAGTTAATCTTGATAAGTACTGATAATCTTTTGATGATTATACAAACGTTTTGGAATTTTGAAAAAAAAGCCGCTGCGGAGATCAGCTTTGCGTTAGATTTTTAATGTTGAGCACTAGTAGTATTAGAAACAAACAATTTAAACAACAGTGCCAAGACGAGCACGGCGATGTCTGATCTGATGATCCTCTGATAGTAAACGCTAAGCCAAATAGACAATCGCACTGCAAAATCTGCCTCCTCATCTCGAGATATAGGTTTTTAAGTCTTACACGCCCAGTGAAAATAGAATTTCGCTGCTAAGTAAAGCTTGATTGTTTACTGTTTGGCGGAAGAAGATTTGGCAAAACAATTGAGATTTCTATCATAAGCTTTTGGTAATGCAAAAATTCTCAACGAATGGTTAGACAAACAACACTGATTCTAAGGCGTTCCTTTCTTGCATGCGTGATAATTAGTGACACATTAACTAGGTGAATCGTGAACAGCCAGAGGCGACACACTCACGTCATGCAGTAGAATTCAAGGTTTACGCACTTTGTCTCCACTGACCTGATCGGGGCTCAGCGAACTGTCCCCACTCGCGTTTCTCTCCTGGTTCTGCGCTGTCCGCTCCTGCTTGCAAGCCGTGTGGTACTCGAGCCTGGTGCGTTCCACCTTCTGCAGCAGTTTCGACCAGGGTTTTTGTGCCTTTTTGAAAGCCTCGTCCATTTCTTTGCGCTCTTTTAGCTGGATCATTGACTGGGGACAAAGGAAGGCAATATTATATAAAGTGATTGCTTATTGTCCTGTCTGATGTCAGAGTTTGTTAGGCCACCTGAGGGTTTCTGACATGGCTTAACGACTGCTATTAATCAATAACAACCGGGACTTAACAACGTTCCCCCTGAAGCACGGAACGATAGAAACCCGAAAATAACTTTAAACTAGCTTAATAGCTAAAAAACTCGCCTGCCCTGCCAAAAAAGAATTTATGCGTTTAAATTATATTCTGTTGGAATGTGCTTATTGTGCAAGTCCTTTAATTTGATACCCATATTGTAAAGACATACTGAACTTAAAAAAAATAAAAATTTAACCTTTTTTACTCGGGGGGGATGTAAGGATTCTAACGTCTAAATCTGTTCAGGCATTTAAAAGTTATGGTGGAATAAATATAAACATACATAAATCCTAAAAACATTACACTCCTTTTTTTTTGGGCAGGCATGTAAAGAAATATGATGCGGAGCCCAGGACCGAACCCGGTATCGTTGGGTTCAATCCTGGCCTCCGCATGAAGTGATTTAATGTAGCCTAGTGAGTTTAGCTTTTCTTATAAGTTTTCGATATGTACGTGTTTTTTTTTTTCAGAATGAAAAATGAACTTCAAAAATAGATATATTTTAAACATTCTTCCTTCAAAAGTTCTCAACTCAGATCATCGACCTTGCTGTATTTTTTAACATTTTTGGAAATTACCTCAAACATTAGCTCTTTGGTAAAATTGAGTAGATTTGCAACGCTCGACTGTTAAGTCATAACGACAATTAGGTAGAACTAATCTTCATAACAAATGGTGTGTCTACCTAATTATGTTTTGGCATAGTTTCTTTGTGTAATTTCATTGACTTCTAGGATACAACGTACATGCTTCTTTCTTGGTTTCAACCAAAGGGATATCCCCCAATCCTTGCCCACTTTCAAAGAATAAGCTAGAGACTTAGTAACAAATACTGGATTGGATACTACTTTTTAATATTCTTCGTCCTAAAAGGCCGAACGGCGAAGAGATTACTACTTGACTATATTACATACTCGTAGCGGTGAACTAGTCTTGGCTGTTCAGGATTCGCGAGAAAACTTGTTCTGGCACTATCTAAGGGACATTCAACTCCAAAGCGGTCTTGACAACTGTTCTGAAAAGGGCTAAAGCGATATGAAATGAAAACGTTTCTTCTTGGTGTCTTCAGGCTAAGCAATCTAAGCATTTGTCTCAAACGTTTGTATCCATTTAAGTAGAGTATGTAGTCAGGGAAAGACTCTTTCTATATATAAATACATGCCAATCAAAACGGGAGCGACAATAACTTGTGCATGTGTTTGTGAGTATGCTATACAAAACAACACACGAACACAAAGTACCATGAAAATCATTGCGGATAAATATTGCGATTACACAGAAGCCCCAAACATTATCGGAGCGTCAAAGTTTCCAAGAACCCTAACTTGTCAAAAGTAGGTGGTTTGTCTTGTGAATAACTTTCTATAAATACCATTTACCTGAGCATACTCGCTTAGCCGAGAGGCGCGAACGATGCGGGAGCACGGCTAGGCACGCCGTTTTACATAATGAAATGAGCTAAGATGGTCGTATAACCGTTTCAATATTGTGAGGTTCGCAAGTCCATTTTCGTAGAGGGAAATTGCCAGAGCTTACGATATATGGAGGACATCCTAATTTACATAAATACTCCCCCCTACAGCAATGGACATACAAGATTAAGCTACAATTAAGGGAAACTCTAAACTGAAAAACTTCTTGGGCTATTGAACACTGCAGTACAAAGATTATTTATAACTATAAAGCCTCACTATGTGCGGTCTTATCGCTTAGCTTAGAGCGATCTCTTCCAGACAACAGTGCACGAAGAGGAACAACGCGCGTAGGTACACATAGGGACGGTAGTTGGCGGTGCGATTTTGTAATAATAGGAGTGAAATAGTTTATTTTCTACATGTTTACATCCAATTAGGTATAGGTACAAGTGATCAAGTTATGCGGTGAGCTAAGGCTTAACCACCCAATAGACGTAG
Source organism: Alsophila aescularia (assembly GCA_946251855.1). NCBI lineage: Eukaryota > Metazoa > Arthropoda > Insecta > Lepidoptera > Geometridae > Alsophila > Alsophila aescularia. The sequence goes on from OX276381.1 coordinate 14,290,342, forward strand.
AGCCTTACAATACATTATAATCCTTTTTGTTCCGCGCTGTCGTCAAAAAGTCCTACCATGTTAAGCCCGCTTAAGCCGCCTGCGAGCCGTTTAACTAAAGGGTGTATTGAAGAAACGTCTTAAAAGACGAAGTTCCCAGTTGTTTGACTGAGTTTTAAACGGTTCTGTTGAAAAGTTGAGAGCTCGTTAGCGGATGGAAGAACTTGTGGAACAATAAGTGTTTGTGGCAGATGCCTGATGGAGCTCATCGATAATGCAAGTTGGCTTTCAACATAAGACTTTATGAAATTATATTCATAAATTAGATTTCATTGTTTTTTTGTTGTTGCATTGTCATCGTCTATTTAATTGTTATTAAACAAACATTTGCCACAGCCTTATATCCGTGAACTAGCTGTGCCCGCGGCTTTGCCTGCGTTGTCATTTTTCTGGGATATAAGGAGCCTGTGATATTCTAGAACCAAAATCATCAAACTTCGTTCTGACGTCAAATGGTTTATTATTATTATTTTTGTCAAATGGGTACACCACATTTTAAGTCGAACCCTAAGCTATCTAACAGTGAAAACCGTAACCGTAAAAACTACTAATCTAATCTTATTCGTCAAGTAGTTTTTACGTGATGCGCAAACAAACATAGACAAACAGAAAAAAAACGATTTAAAAAAAATATGCTTAATCAGTAGCTTATTTCAAGTACATTAAACTATTTTTTTAAATATCTTCATTGTACAGACTTTTTGGTACTTACTGCTTTTTTATAAGTATAGAGAACGTGGGTGGCAATGACAATATACAAAAAATACATAACAAACTACAGTAAGTAGTATAACGCAGTCTGCACAAACGCAACTGAATGGTCTCAGATTGCAGTAATAAAGCCAATATCTCACCCATGTCTAATTTCTCCCGTGCAATATTGTCCATGCACACCGGAAGTCGTAACGGCGTCCCTTTCTAGCCTGCAAACCGTTCGTGTTATGGAATAGATAGATGGTGATTACAGTCACATAAATCATCGTCGATATGAAGTGATGGCGTGGAGCTAAGCATGCTACCGCGCAGTGTGATACAGTCGCCGACATTTCTATAAAGTAGCTAGAGTATATGCTATAATATTGTCAGCTTAGTACAAGAGGTTTTTCAAAAGATCAACCGTTACGTTCGCTACACTCCTACATTAAAGCACATATTTAAAAAAAACCGAGCCCCTCCCTAATACAGCTAAGAAGCATCTCGATCACATCAGCTTTCAAACCGCATCAAAATTGGTCCATTCGTTTGGGAGCTACGATGCCACAGAGACATACGCACACCCTAAACTTATAACACACCTCTCTTTTCTCGGGGTATTTATGCGAAGTCGAGTACCTATGCTCCAAAATGACATGAATACTGAATGCCTGTCTGGTATGTGGTATATTTTTCAGACATGCAGATGATATCGTCCTCATACTGGATTAGACATAAGAGAACAGTTCGCATGATAAGAAAGTATATTTGCAGCTTTAGTCAATAGACATAGATAACTCTTTATTACATCAAATGGAAAACAAAAATACATATAAAATATAGTGCTAAAGGGCGGTAAGCAATCTTTTCATTATATCCATAGGTTATAAATATAGTGCTATGGGCGGTAAGCAATCTTTTCATTACAACCATAGGTTATAAATATAGTGCTATGGGCGGTAAGCAATCTTTTCATTACAACCATAGGTTATAAATATAGTGCTATGGGCGGTAAGCAATCTTTTCATTACAACCATAGGTTATAAATATAGTGCTATGGGCGGTAAGCAATCTTTTCATTACAACCATAGGTTATAATAGCTAGAGAAATACTACATTTTTACGTCTTTCATGTTCATAATACTACTTCCTTACTTTTTAAACTTTCACGAATCGGAATCATGATTTTAAAGTAAGTAACTTATCGAAACATCGTGGTTAGTCAAATTGTTAGTTTGATAGTATTTTTATTTATTTGAATTATAAGGATCATCGTGTGTCATTGAAAATTCGATGACAATTTCAACTCTATCAAAACTACTACTAAAAAAAAAAGGGTAAAATATCGGTCGAAGGATGTAGACTGAGCCGATGGTATTGTGTTTATGTATGCCTATTCCTTTGTAGCACTATAGAGACCAAACGCATGAACAGATTTTGATGAATCTTATGTTAATCGATTGGTCTTAATCTTGCGAGTGCTACTAAAGACAAGACAGTAATTAAAATTCAATATGGCGACAACCAGATGCCAAAAGTGAATATTAAAAAAAAAACGACGAACTTATGTCAAGTGGGGTATCATTGCATAGGTATTTGAAAATCATCTTTAGATATCTCTTAACATTTTCATTACAAATGACCATTTAGGATCTATAACGATTTAAAGTTCGCAGTCGGGTTTTTTCGTTGTGCGTAAATTTAATATTGATCGAAGCCTACATCTACATATTTCTCGCGATCCCGAATCTTAGCTACTGCACGCAATACTTTACAACAGTAGGTACAATAACGCATGCCGCGGCACGCACGCACGTCTCACCTCACGATTATGTGGCATTGCGCAACTGTAACAGTTTCCATCGATTAACATCTATGCAAACAGCCAGAGGCCGGCGAGAGGGGTGTTGCTTTCATTCATGAAATCCCTTTCATTTCTCAAGAATACTCCGCCGCGTAAGACCTGGCATAGATTGGCTGAAAGGATCATCGGCGTAGGAAGGAGACTTACACAGGCTGAGTTTATTTAAAAGCAGCTCTATGGCAGCTATGGTATCCGTTAACCCGCCATTTGTGACGTATGAGGCTGTAAGACCTGGTGGTAAGAAAAAGTCGAATAACTTTTTTATCCGCCATCGAACTGAGTTGCGATTTCGGGTTTTGCGCGTCTACCACATTAGACCACCCGCAACGGAGACGTGGAACTCGGTGCCGAAACCGAACTCGGTGAGACCGGGGTCACAGACTAAATGAAGAGTTTTTTTGGTAGAAAGGGTAAATTTTGTAAAATTTCCTGGTGTCATAGGACTGACAAAAGCTGATTTAGTTATAAAAGGTATGATTATTAAAAGTTTTGCAATTTTAAAATTAACATTAGAAAAATTTGGTAATTTTTGGTGTTGTAAGATATTTTAAGTCCTCAAGACCATTTTTTCCAATTTTCTTCTTTTGTACAGTCTTTTTGTTACTTACAGCTTTATTATAAATAGAAAAATAAGTTATAACATACATAACCTTTCTAATTGCTTCTTTGAGGATTTAATGGACTATAAAATTTTATGGAAATTATTGTCAGGATACGTCCAAAAAGGTCTATTCGTTCTTCTTTGTATAACCTAACGTAACTAATATAATATACGCAGTAGTAGTACGCAGTTAAATTCGTTCTCAATGAAACTCCAGTATATTCATGCACACGTGAAACCTTGTGATAAAATTAAATAATATCCATCCAATTGTAATGCATATTTCCTAACACCATGTCTATTAATTTATTCAATGTCTATAATATAAGCTGTTTATTTTTAGTAGGGATGTGGCAGATCCTGTTTTGGCCGGATTTTTGGAGGCCGGAATGCAGGAGGTCAGATAATCGGTCTCAGGCTGACAGTTAGTTTTTTTTAGTAATGACAGTTGCTGTTGGCTACTACCGGCCAACAACGGGTGTGGGGGAGGGGGGGGGGGGGGAACTAAAGCGCCATCTCCGCAAATAATTTGGCTGCGATGGCGTCGTCGGGATCGCTCAAGACATCACGAGTGCGTCTACGGAGTGCTGTCGCGTAGTTCGCGGCTTGCGACTACAGGAGGGTTGGGGTAATGGAGCGCCGCGTCAAAGATCTTTCATGAATTGACGGATCGAGGGAAGCTAGAGATCGCGGTGCATGCGTTTTTCTGATATCAGGGGGCACCTACACCTACTGTGTTTCGAATGAATTTATTATGAATTCTCTGGAGCGGTTCCAGGATTAATGGGCGGGCGTGCGCAAATGCTACGGACGCGTAAGTCATAACGGGGCGGACGCAAACTTCTTAAAGTGTCACCTTATTTCTAAGGGACATTTTACTACGCTTGCCTATGAGATGGTCAGGCTGACAGCGTGCTCTCTGCTTATTTAGAACAATCTTTAATTTAATGTCTACAACATAAAGCATAGCCACAGCCTAGCTTTTATTTTTAGTAGAGAGTGGATAGTTTTGGCCGGATCTTCAGAGGCCAGAATGCCGGAGGCCAGATAAGTGGTCATAGTCTATCAGGTGCTTAGCTAGAACAGCCTTTAATTTTCATGAGCTACTTAATATATTATTGTACATATAGAGATTTTGAAGAAATGGATAAGAACCCGAATTTAGCCAGATTGGCCGAACTTTAAAAGGGACGGACATCCGTTACGTCCGCCTAATGTTTATTATTCTTATTATGAGTTGCAATAATTCATTACAGCACAGAGCGATAGTGGCCTAATGTTTCTATAGTGCAATTTAGAATCCAACGATACCGGGTCCAAAACCTAGGCTCCGCACCAATTACTTTTCAAAGTTATGTGCGGTTTTCCATCGCTCCGTGCTTCGGAGGGCACGTTAAGCTGTCGGTCCCGCTGATTAATAGCAGTCGTTAAGCCATGTAAGAGGCCCTCGGGCGGCTTGACAAACTCTGACATCAGAGGCCAGCACTACCTCACGACAAACAACAACAATTACAGCACAAATCGCATCATCTGCATTATTAACTGCAGCGATCATCAAGTTATAATTAATACTGATACGGGCATATGACTTCATTGCCAAAGCATGTACGAGGTAAGTTGGCATACTAAACTAATTATGTATTATAATATTTTAGTACATATTATTTGCTCATTTATGGTGATATAATAGTAGGTAGGTAGGTACATGTTATCTGTATGGAATTTGATAGGTAAATCCAGATCGGTAAATGTGGATAATCTGGGCAGTAAATAAAGATTAGCAAGCGAGTATCAAGTATAAATATATTAGTTGTCCTCAGTTAATTATAAGCCAACCCATTATACCCAGCTGCGCTTTGTCCGTTGGGACACTTTTCCGGGATAAAAAGTATCCCATGTTGGTCTCTAAGATATGTAGCATCTTCATACATATTTTTTTGTCAAAAACGTGAACTACCGACTCCAAACGCTCGTACTTCGCGTACGCTCGAACCAAATGTTTCTTATTATTGGAACTGGTTAAAAAACGACTGAACCGATTTTGATAAAATTTCAACGGGACCAATCTGAAAGTGTATTGATTGATTGATTGATTGATTGATTGCAAACAAAACAATAATTTTCGAAATCGGTTCACAAATCACGGAGTTCTGTCTGAGATAACTAAAATAAAAAATAAAAAACAAAAAAACAACGTACGGGTCGAATTGAGAACCTCCTAACTTAAGGAAGTCGGTTAAAAACTTCCTTAAATTCTGGCCAGCCGTTATCGCGTGAAAGCGCCACAAGCAAACAGATAACGTTTCACTTTTATAGATTAGTGGGGATGGGGATTTCTTGTAAGCTAGCGCTTGATTGACCACTATCTGACCTGATGATAAGTAAAAGGTGATAGTTAAAGGTGATTCTCATCGCAGATACCGCAGAGCCTCAAGACGAAAGTTTAAAAGCAGTGCGTGTTGCCAGTGATGACAAACGGCACTGAGAGGTGGTCGCTAGCTATTGGTCTCATACACAAGCTCAAAGTCACACAGCGTGCAATGGAGAGCTATGCTCGGTGTTTCACTACGTGATAGAATCTGAAATGAGGAAATCCGTAGAAGAACCAATGTTACCGACATAGCTCTCAGAGTTTGCAAGTTGAAGTGGCAATGGGCAGGCCATATAGTTCGCAGAACCGGCAACCACTGGGGAATAAAGGTTCTCGAATGGCGACCACGAACAAGCAAGCACAAGAAGTGTGGGGAGACCCCCCCACACGATGGACCGACGACATTGTAGCCACCGCAGGAAGTCGGTGGATGGAAGTGGCACAGGATCGCTCGTCATGGCGCTCTTTGGGGAGGCCTATGTTTAGCAGTGGACTTCTAATGGCTGACATGATGATGATGATGAGAAGTAAAAGGTGGTAAACAGTAAACACTGTAATGGGTCTACTGTATGTAAGAACTACTGCCTGAACACCTTGCTAGAGGCTTGACAACGGACTCACGGTTTGAGGGTAGTATCTAGCCAGGCGAAAAGTCGTAGGCCCTACTAGGAAAATATATAATATCTATCTGTATTAATAGTTGGCAATAAAGGACGATCAAGTACAATCAAGTATATAGATAAATTAGTATTATTATCTTCTAGGTGAATAAACTTTTCCATGAAACACCTTATACCACAGACAGTCCTGTTTACTATAGAGTATAGAGTATCAAAAACCAATTTCTCTAAAATTCCCTGGTACAAAGTGCCCTTCAATCCTAAACATTTATATTTAACTGTGAGCTGCGATTCCGTCTTTGCATAGCTTAAAACTTAAAAATGAACACTTATGTTTCGTCAGGGACAAGAGAAATTAACTAGTTAACCCTTTTTGTATAGGAGGTGATTCCGACTAGAGTAGTTTAGCATAATTGGGGCCCCGTCCGACGTAAGCTTTTCACTATTGTGCCAGTACGTATATAGGTCTTTACCTCACGTGCTTTTATCGTAGTATTCGGATAACATGTGACTGATAGCTAATTCGTGTTGATAGCGACGCGATAAGGCTTCCAATATATTAGGGCACGTCAAATAAATAATGTGTTTTCTCGTGATTGTAGTTGAATGAATGATAGTAATGTTTCTAATAAAAAAATGTAAAAGGTATTGGGCCAACTGTTGCACACAAGCGTCTGAGTGGAAGTGTACAATGTAAATGAAAATGTGTTCAATGTAATGTAGGCAGCATGTCTACAATTTAGAACTACTACATGGCTAGATTATACTCTAGCTTGACGAATAACATGGCAGCTGATCAGTCTTCTTCTAGTTCAGCGAAGCGAGCAGAGCAATATCATTCTGTTCTTTTAAGTTCTTTAGCCCGATCCCCGTAATCTAGGCGACCGTCCATCGTACCCCCCTGGGTGCCCAAACTTAAACTTTGGCCTGCGCCTTCTGCGTCACGCATTGCGGCGGGGCGGAGTGCTTTCGCGCCCGCCCCCCAGACCAATAAAGCCGTAGGGGTCGGTAGGAACCAACAGCACTTATGCTTCCTAAAAAAAACTCGCAATTTAGTAGCGAAACCGCTATAGCTCTGCGATTGTCGCTTGATAGTAGCTTTAGTACTGCAAGGGCACGAGTTTTTTTTGGGAATTATAACCACCTTTTTTTGATAGTCAAAGTTATGCACGCCACTGCAACTGTAAAAACAAACTAAAAAGAAAAAAAAACATTGCAGTAGGGGGACCTCTTACATTAAATGTGTTCAACAGAACGGTCCCCCGACTGCCAACGACAAATTTACTTATTTCTTGTTTTGGCTTTTTATTTCGTTTTTGGCAGGGCAAACGTGTTTATTTTTTAAATTAATTATATTTATTTTAGACTTTTTAAGTTTTGAGTCAGGCCAATAAATTATATATTTTTGGAAAGTACTCATCAAGCCCTTAAATTTGATACCCATATTGTAAAACTCATAGATTTTTTCTCATTTGAAAATGTGGCCATTCTGCCGCCATATTGAATTTAAAAATGATAACTATAGCCTATGTTACTCGGAATGATGTAAGAATGTCAAACGATACCCCATACATTAAAATCTGTTCAGACATTTAAAGTTATGATGGATCAAATAAATTCACATACATACCTACATACATGAATCCTAATAAAAACATTACACTCCTTTTTTGGCAATCGTGTAAAAAATAGGATAATCGAAGACTGGTATGGACACTACTTCATAAACATAAGCCTGTTGCGTTCCGATAGGACTCTGCTTTTTTTCTCATAGTGGCAAAGTTTGTATTCTAATCTAATCCATCGCACTGACTTATAAGTGGGACACAGGTAGTTTCACTGTATCATTTAAAAGTCTGTTGTTCCTGAGCTTTTACAATTACCACAACTGTACTTACCTTGTTCTAAAACAGGATTATTTAGGGACAGGTAGGGTTCAGAAGGACCCTAATCACCTTAACATGAAAACAATAGGTTCCCGTAATCCTCACCGCTTGGGACAGGTCCCACGCGGCCACGCGTGTATGTGGACTAACCTGTCACTGCCGCATTTACTTATCGAGACTTGCTTTTTTAACCCCATTACACATAATGAGTTCATAGGTTTGGCTTTTGTCTCTTTGTCTGTGTGACAACGTACCTCCCAAACGGATGGACCGACTTCAATGCTGGTTTATTTTTGATTTGAAAGGTGGTGATGGCGAGATGGTCCTCAGCTTTGTTTGAAAGAAATCGGTGCAGGCGTTCGAAGATATTCAGTTTCGTACACTCCGACCAAATTTTTAGGCTAGTCATGAATGTGAATAAAACCTAAAGGCTAAATGTTCAAAATACCCTTAAGCTTTACGATTCCAAGCGAGATGAGGCCTAGAGTGTAAACATCAAACACGATAATCGCACTACGTCGTATCATATTTAACAGCAGATTATACCAATGTCGTACAATGGCATCGAACACGCAGTAACAGAGACGAAATATTGAACTGACAAATTCTGTCCACAAGTCAGTGAAACGTCACTCTTAAAAATCTAATAAGCCTGTTGCATTTTATACTTGCAGTATCTCCACCGCCCGAGTAGTCTTACCGCCGCTGCCTATTTTCAGACCGTTGTTTTATTTGAATCGCAACAATGCGGAATGGAATGGATTATAAATGCAATAGAAAGTCAGGAAACCTGCGACAGGCTTAGAAGATGTCGGGATGACGTTGACTTCTATTGTAACGCTCGGACCACAAAATTTCTCAAAAGAAGAAAGGATTCCTTCTTCCTTTCTTCTGAAGAAAGGAAAAAGGAAGGAAGAAGAAAGAAGGAAGGCCTTCGCCCTGAAAAACTTTGTTTAGCATGGTATAACCTCTAGGATAGTCGCGCCAAGTGTATGATCTAGTCTTACCGTTCTACTAGCCAATGCCCGCCCGGTTCCTATATCTATAGAAATACTCGTTTTATTAAAGAACAGTGTCATTTTCTACCAGACGTAAGCTGATACTTGTCCTATAAAACTCAGGTTTGTTACTAACAGATTTGAGGGTTACTATAACTACGATCCGGTAGCATAATGCATGGAGTTGAGAAATTATGGTATTTCTATACAAAAATAAACATCAGTGAATTGTCAAAAGTTACATCAAAGTACGGAAACGGCGTGAAAAACTTGTGGATCGCTCTCGAAGTGTGAAGTGACGGCTCGTTATTAGTACATAGGTTGATTACGGATGGTTGCTGTGATATTGACGCATCGATGATGATAGAAACTGGACATCAGTGGCCTTACATTTTGTACATACACATTCTCCTCTATTGGACTATTTGCTCCATGTACAACTGAACGTACTCCGCCTATATTTGTCTGGAGTAACCGTGTGTGCCTTTCCGCATATTTGCCGCGTTATCACAAATTACGCACAAAAATCTAAGCCGTTTTAATTAGCGTTAGAATCTAATGGAGATGGCGTGAATGTGTTTTATGAATGGCTTTCACTGTGATCGTATTCCTTCAGCCGCATGTTTGATAGCAGCTCTTAGGAGACAATGACTTGCAAATTAGTTAAATCTGGGGTATACGATACGATACGATACGATACGAAATACTTTATTGTATACCAAAACAAAGAACAAACAATATCAAAACTTAAATAAGGTAATACAATTGGCGGTCTTATTGCTTAAAGCGATCTCTTCCAGACAACCTTTGGATGGACAGTATCAGAGGAAGCAGAAATAGACGGTGGTGTACAATTAAGAATAATTATGAATTACTTAAAAATACTTAATTATATAAAAAGTTTATATGACATAAAATATAAATATATATATATATATATATATATAATTAATAAATATATATTACACAAAATAAATATATAATCATAATAAATTAATACATATCAACATAAATAGTTAAATGAAAAATAGTAGTAGTAGTAGTAGTAGTAGTAGTAGTAATAGTAGTATAGTATCAAAGGTAACAAAAAAAGTATGTAATTTTTGGAGAAGTAAAAAACTTAGTTTTAGCTGCAGTGTATTTTACTGGTTTATAGAGTTGGGTCATGAAGAACTGCACATATTCCAACGTTTATTAATGAAAATTAATTGAAATCAGCGTAACTTAACGAATAATTCACATAAATAGGATGGAGATGGCTGATTTTGTTACGAATGTTTGGGAGGTTGTTACATTTGATGATTGTCATTTAGAATTGGATTGCTTATTGGTGATATTGATAGGTGCGTTTACGGAGATAGCTGTCTTTGATGCTAAGGCATTTCATAAAAGTGGAGTGTATTTACATGTAATAAAATGTCATATAGACTAAAGATAGCAAAAAGAAACAAAAAATGTGGAATTTGTTACCTTTGATAATGAAATGCAAAATTACAGTTAAAAACAAAATCATTCGTCTCATCGTATCCCTACTTATCTTGTACCATTCGATATTCTCTGTCAATATAAAAAGTGAAAGTTATATGTTAGTTTGTGTGCCTTTAAAATCCTAAACAGCTGCACTAATTTTGTCAAAATTATTAACAAGGGAAAAAAGGAACAGCCGCAGGCAGTACTGAGGTATTCAGAAATAAAATAACTATTTTATTATGTGACGAGAGAAGCTGTGCGTTCCCTTATGGTAAGCGTCACGCCTGCTCATAACATTAAATTGTAAAATGTTACGCGGCACTGATCGACAAGCTGACTGCGCTCGTTACTCTGAGACATCGTCGGTTCTTAAGTCTCATACAAGCTCAGCAATTTCGTTAAAAAAAATGCTGTTCGACAAATAGTACAATACATACATGAACAACAGTACACTTCAAGATCTGTGACTTTCAACATTATATCTGTAGTTTAGTGAGCGTCATCAGTCAAGCGTATCCCAGAGTGGACCGACGTTTGTTTGACGGTGTGCAAAGGTAGTGGAGGGGGAAAGGTCGCCGTTCTTATTTTCACTGTTTCTTTCAAAAATATCTGGCTGCGTGCCAAGGGAGCTTTGCTGAGGCGACGGTGCAAATGGCGCAAGATATAGCAATAAAGAATACTCGTCAACTGCCGTGTTGTGACGTCTATTAGCTCTTTTAGGTTATTGGAATAAATAAGTTAATTAAAAAAGGTTATATTAAAAATAACAGTATTATGCAGTAGCCATGTCATGTGAAACTTAGAACGGGTTATCACAATTTACAAAATTTCGTGTCTGTGCTGTTATCCGTTGAGGAGTTCCTGAGTGAAGCCACCACGTTATAGTAAAACAGGCTATCATAATAAAACGTGTACAAAAGAATTCGTGTCTGCGCTGTTGATCGTTGAAGAGTTCCATTATCTGGAGACCATATCATGGTAAAATTTAAAACCGGCTATCACAATAAAATACGTACACAAAATTTCGTGTTAACGTTTCGTGTTTCTCTGTTAACCGTTGAATTTGGAGCTAACCCTGGATGTATTCAGGTCATGCCTACCATAAAAATGCATTGTCATCGGAACTGAACCAACATGTAAAAATTCAACTCAGAGGAAGAGGTTCTATTTCAGCTTGCAAGATTTTACCTACATAAACATACATACATACATACAAACAATGCATGTTAAATAAAAGCTTTTAAAATAGGGTAGAAGTTAGTAGACGCTGGTCTTTTGTGTGGTAGGTGTACAGAATCTAACTGAAGTCCCGTAATTACGCTCACTCATGATTGTCGCGAGTCTTTACATACAATCGAGATTCAAATCAGAGCATTTTTTAGATCATGGGCCTAAAAAGTTACTATTAGGTAGTATCCGATGAGATGAGTCAATATTTCAAGATGAATATAGGAATCTAAACTGAAACTAAAAGAGTTTCTGTAAATGCATAGTTAACTTAAAATGCAATCACTTCCATTTGGATTCTATCATCACTCGTGCGAAATGTTATTTATATTTGAAAGCAGTGTGACCTAGATAATAAAAAAAGCGCAAACAATGCTGGCATAGCAGTCCGCTTATCTGTAAGAACCGGTAATGTACGCGTTACTTGCGTTGCATATTCACTGACGCAATAGGTACATTTTTATGCAGCCATTGCTTAAAGCAAATCTATAATTTTAATTAAGTAGATTTCATTATTGTTGAAAAATTCGAAACATTTCATTTTAATGAGGTTTTTAATTTAAGTAAATTTATTACGGTGCGTTTTATCAAGGTTTTAGATATTGGCAACTAGTTTTTAGTTTTGAATATCTATACTTATATTAAAGCAGTAAGTACCAAAAAATCTGTACAAAGATAATAAAAAAAAAAAGATCTAGGCTTTTTAAAACAGGCTACTGAACTCAGACCAAATATTACCAATATAAAAAACTACTGAACCAGATTATAACATTTTTAGAAATCGTGTCTGTCTGTTTGTTCGCGCATCACGTAAATACTACTGGACCGATTGCGGTACGGTGTTCACTTTTACAACTTAAAAACTGGGTTACTTTGTATATCAATCCGATGAGTAGAAGCCGAATATGGGCTACTGTTAAATAAAATGACCACGCGGGCACAAAGCCGCGGGCACAACTCGTTCTTAATATCTATGGGGTCCTAGTTTAATCAAGAAATCATTCCCGGACGGTCTTCATTATGGAGACACGAGACTATAAATACATGCACGTGAAGATCCCTTTCTACAAATACTCTTTCTCAGAAGTCGTCACTCGTTTGCATAATTATAGAATACATACATAAGTATAGGTGTTCTAACATTCGTAACTCCAAAAGCCAGTATATTACACTTTTAAGGGTTCCGTGAAAAAAGACGGAACCCTTATAAGATCACTCGTGTATCTGTCTGTCTTTACGTCTGTCACAGCCAGACTTGCTATAATGCTCCGAATCTACTGGACCTATTAAGTTGAAAGTACACATGAATTTCTATGACCTAAAGGAAAAAACAATAACAAATATAATTTAAAAAAAAAAGCTTTTACGGATTCTTTTTCTTTTGTTGTTTGTAATTTTTACGTTTTTAAGTTTTTTTATACATTTCCCTTCTTTTTTTTTTTTTTTTTTTTTTTGTATTTTCATCGATTTGTGAGCTACCCTGAAAGTTTCAGCCGGATAGATAATCGGGAAGTGCTCGAAATTTGAATGCAAGATTCCAGGACAGACTATATATATACATATATATATATATATACACATCGATACGTACATAGATACATACAAGTGAAGTTAAATAAAAGCATTTAAAAAAAACAGAAAGTAGTTCTTTACTTATAGATTACAAGAAAACCTATCAGAAGTCGTAGTAGTCTTAGAAGTCTTAGGTCTTAAAATAACATGATAAATCTGTCAATATTGTGATATAATAATACATATATTCATCATACGAAACCCTCTCCATGCGAGTTCAACTCGCACTCGTCCGGTTTTATTTAATATCGTCCGGTCGTCTCTTTAAACGTCTCAATTACAGCTTTGATCTAATCTGGTATTTTAATAACACGTAGGATACTTTTAACCCAAAGGAATGAACAAGCGGACAAAGCCGCGGGCACAGCTAGTAAACTAATAAAATAATTCAAACATTATACAAGAATGTACACAAAATAAAATCTATTAATAATACATTAAACAAGGTAACGGCGCACGCGCAACATACTAGAGATCTAGACGCAAACCGGTCGCGTGGAAAATTCAAGCCGTTTGAAAATCAAATTATACCCGTGTGAAGTTTATTTAGAAAAAAATATACCTACATAAATAATACAACGAGATGTATCCACTTATCATGGTCGACCTTGCTGATGTTATGTCGAAACTTGTTTTGTATGAATTAATTTATTTTGAGATGCTTTACGTCCTCTACAATGTAGTATTTTAGTAAGATTGAAGCATTTATATAATTTTATCTACACTCAAATCGTAAAATCCCGATTATGAACTCAAAAATGGTGGCATAATGACATAGGTACTTTACGCACGACACGTCGTAAACGTCTCTAATAAGAAAAAAAATACATTATAACACTGGTTTTTGAACTAAACAGTGTTATAATATATTTGTTTCCCCATAAAAGCACCGGTTTGGATCCGTACAACGAGGGTTTTTGCCATTTATTATATATGGCGGCGCGTGTTAGACCTGTGGACTGCATTTTGGCGCCATAATTTACTTTACATTAGTACCTAATCAATTTAATGTGTTTTTGTGGATCTAAAGTTTTATCCGGATTAAAAATATCCGTCAGCAGTGTTAGTGTGGAGAATTTGACTCCACCTGACATCACGGAAACAGCAACGAACATGACGAACAAGTTTATACCAGCATAATCCAAGAAAATATAACGACAAATATTTTTGTCATTAAAAATAAGTTTTTATTGCATGAGTGCAGATAATGTAGTGTGTGAAACGGCACAAGGTATTAAAACACTCGACTGATACTATTAATACCCCTCGTTATGCAACCGTTTCATAAACTACTATTACGAGCTAGTGAGTTAATTACCAGTGATATTGGAACCTTTTCCATACCCATGAGCAGTTCGAAATTTCTTAAATCTCACTCTTTCGTTTATATCTTACTTGCAAGCCATAATCGGTGTATTTTTTTTTGCCTATCATCGTCCCATTACAGCGTGGTGATCGCATCTTTTTCCGACTCCCATGTAAACATTTGGCCAACCTCCAAATCTTTCGCATATAAACACTTAATGACTACGCAATAAGGACTATATTAATAATCTAATAAATCTATTTTTGTTTGTTTTACGGTAATTTTACTGTTGCTATAAAAACTTTTTCTCTTTAATTTTAGCACCCATTTTGTTTATGGGCTTATTAATTTTAACAACGGGTTTATAATTATATTGGGTCAATGAAGTTGTTCTTGGTAAAGTGGTATTACGTCAGCACTCACGGGTATTCATCAAAATCCAATTAGCTAGCATCCACCCACAATCTTCAATCCTTCATAGGCCTTCAGTTCCGGTAGCTTCAATATAGTGCTTGCAACCACAAAAGGTGGTTCATATCGGCACAATGAGGGAAGGAATGTTAACGGTAATAGACAGTAGCTATGTTTTTTTTTCAACTGACGAGACGAGCAGATCGCTTAGCCATAACAATGGCAGTGCCACCCAGAACTTTGATTCTAAATCTTGCGCGTCAGTACACTACGCTCGTCATCCTGAGATATATTTATTTTTAAGTCCTATACTCAGTAATTTCGATGGAAACATTGGCTTTAAAACTATAATGTTTGCATTGAGGTCTACCATTACCATAAATATTCAAGACGAAATGTTATCCATTTCCTGAATATCCTAAGCCAAATATATCCAAGGCTATATTTATTTACAGTAGTAGAGGATTTGGTAGAGATAGAATGTAACTGGTTACTCTGTCAATACCAATGCAATGGCACAACACAGCACAGTATATAGCTCCATGGGTAACATTGCTCTCAGTCAAAGATAGATAGATTAATTCTTTATTGACACCAAGAAAATAAAAAGATACAGACATACGAAAACACTTAGATTTTAGGTACAATGGGCGGTCTTATCGCTAAAAGCGATCTCTTACAGACAAAATTTGGACAAAGCTTTGGAAAGGTCATATTTCATTATACTTACTTTCATTATTTCTTATGTATACTGTATATTTCAAAGTATGTATACCAGTCATAAATATTTTCATGCCATTACAGCAAAACCTACGTAAAACTATTAAATGTTTTATTCCACAGATTTATAAATGGAAGTAAACAGTTTGGACGGCACGTGATAGCAATTTTTGGCAAAGTGTAGGTGTAACCCTCTGTTATTTGATACTGAAACTGTAAGGCTACGAGTAGTGTTGCCAGTCTTCTCGGTTAAAGTAGGACAATTGGCCAGTTGACAACTTATGGATAACTGTCTTAAATTGATTTATTATTATATTATATATTAATAAGACCTGGCAATACTAGCAAGGGCTCAGCGACTAAACGATTTAGAGGTCCGCAAATTTGACCTTTGACGTCAAAGGGTGGAAAATAATTGGGTTCAAGATACTACGATTATCTTTCGAGTAGAAATAATGTTGTGTATCTTTGTTAGAAGAATATGGCTACATTGGTTCGGTTGGGACTGTTTACATTTCTGTCTTAGGGTCTTTTGATAAAAAGGTTTCGTGACTGATCGAATACTGATCATAACTAGTGGCTCTGAGACCTCGCGAGTCTGTCATCAGCCTATAATATTTATTTATTAACATACTCGTACTTCTATTTATTCATATTAATTAGATTATTTCTCACTGTATTAACTACCTGACGCTTTAAGTCTAACAATTTTTGAACATTTCTAGACAAGGCTGATATGTTTTTTTTACGTTTTCAACCCCCATATAACAGCAATTTTGAAAAATTTCGAAAATTGAACATACAACAAGAACCATATAATTATCGAACATGCTCACAAAATTTTAAGAGAATCGTTTGAGAAATGCGACCGGTAGAGGAGAATAGCCGGACAGCCGGACATACGAAAGCATTTTTGCCCAAGCTGAAACGGAGACGCTTCGCTCGGTCAAATATTGACAAGTTTTATTACTTATTGCTGTTATGTTTCAACGAAGCGAGATTTAGATAATAGGAGTTTTATCTAAATAGAATTTTGATTACTTGCTAAGCATGAACGTACGTCGGGTTTGCGGAAAAAAAACTACAATCATTCTGTTTAAGTCTTGCGACGTGGTCTAGCTTTTTGGTCTTCACTAGAACATTTTCCGTATGCTTCTGTTTTCTTCTGAGAACTTAAATATTAAAGCTTTATGTAAGGACAGAATGTAAGATATTTAGAGCGGATAGATAAGATAACATTATGAAGACATACGAATGGATTTTATCACAACACAGTGCAACAAGACCTATAAAAGAACGCCCGAGATCTGGCTTGGTTAATTTGTTGTGGTAACGATAGTGAAGCAGACAAGTAGATAGGTAACAAATCACGTATCGACCGAGGACAACATTGAACTGAACGGTGACTAATGCTGTTGACCGCAGGGCATCGAACGACCTTCGGCCCTAGATGTTCGCCGTATTTACATACCCACTGCATAATACATTAGTTAGAGGATACCTCAGATACCTTAAGGGTCCGGCGGAGGATGAACTGTCCATACAAACGTAAAATACCGAAAGCATTTAAAATTGAAGCATTTTTCACAATAATATTCGAATTAGGATAGTTAGTGTCTATCTAGGTTTCCAATTGTTTTTTTACATGGAGCGAAATATTGCTTTTTTGCAAAAAAAAAACTACAAAAATACTATTGGCTTACATTTCTTTTCAGGTAAGTTTTTATTGAACAAGCAGAAAATGTAGATTAAATAACTACTCTAACAACCACGTTTTTATAAATGCTTTTTTCTTCTTAAAAATTCATTGTCATCGGTTTGTGAGCTACCCTGAAAGTTTCAGCCGGATAACTAATCGGGAAGTGCTCGAAATTTGAGTTGCAAGATTCCACCCGGAACGACAGACAAACAAGAAAGTGACTTAATAAAAACGTGGTAAAAATACAGATGGAACTATACGAATTCGAATAATATCATAATATGCTTAATGCTTTGGACAGTTTATCCTCCAGCGGATCCTTAATGGATAATTTTTGTCGAATATTTCCATTACTCATGCGGCAAGGCAGAAAATGTCCGGGATTCCTGCAGTGAAATACTGCGAACGAATCCCAATGTCGATAAAACTCCCTGGTCTACCCTATGAGGGTTTAGTCGACAAACCGAACGCGCTGCATACAAAGAAAGTTGATAATATTTCCGATATTAACTACTAATCAAATCTGTAGCCAAGTTTCTGAGTCGTATTTAAACAAGACAAGTTCAAAAATTAAAACCTGATTACGGTCGGATAAAAAATTGCCTACACTCTTGCGATGAAGACGAATCGATTGATACCTCACTTGTCAAAATGCCTATGACACTCTATACCTGAAGACGAATCGATTGATACCTCACTTGTCATAATGCCTATGACACTCTATACCTGAAGACGAATCGATTGATACCTCACTTAACAAAATGCCTATGACACTCTATACCTGAAGACGAATCGATTGACACCGCTTATCAAAATCTTATATACCAATAGGGCCATGCTATGGTGGAACATCCACATAACCACATACATAGATACATACATGCATACATAGACTGTTAAACTCATTACCCTTTCCTTGCTTTGCTATAGTCTTTGTCATCATCGCTTTCCATCAGGTGAGATCGTGGTCAAACGATTGCCTAGTCCGTAATAAAAAAATAAAAAAAGACGGGTAAAAACAAAAGCAAAAGTATAGCACCAACGCTCTTGATGCTTTTTGACAGTCTTGTTATTATTTCGTTTCCGTGGCAACCGTTCCTTATAGCGAGTAATCAACATTTTCCAGTTTTTCAGTGGAAACTTACCATTTTCTAAGATAAAAAGTATCCTAAGTTTTATTCCAGGGTATAAGATATCTCCATTCCAAATTTCATCAAAATCCGTCCAGCCGTTATCGCGTGAAAGCTCCCCAAACAAACAAACAGACAACGTTTCACTTTTATATATTGGTGATTTCTAGATACATAGCTTAACTAGCTTCGAGATAATCCGGAAACTGCTAAGGACCACGATTAGTTACATCTGTAACTTTAAATCCCTCTTATTGCCATAATACCCGGAGACGTCCATTAACTTTTGATTAGCATTAAATCTAATTTTAGTATGGATTAATGCTAATTAACGCTTATTGATGTCTCCGGATACACAGTTAGTCTATAAACATGCAACAGGCACTGACTGTGAACTCCTACATTTATCTAAGTCTTGACAGTTCATGACAGTTCTTCATGACGTTTTTTTTTAATTTTACCTTATCTTTGTCTTCGTGCTTGGTAATCTTACAAAGCAGATGATTCACTGCCGACCATTGTTCGAGAGAACAATCACTAAATGGTTAGTACATGACCTATTCCTATTATAGCATTATAATGGGTAAATTACAATTCTTAATACCTATCTGGCCGCATGAGCGTTTGAATGGGTAGTCATCATAATAATTATTGCACTGACATGACAATGATATTTTATTTATTTTTGCTCGGTTAAACATGCTGAATTGCTGATAGAAATGTGGAATTCGCATTTTGTTGTTGTTAGTATAATCGTAAATAAAACTCTTATGGACCACGCGACTCGATCGTTTTTTACCCGAGTACGGCCAGCAAAAGAAGAGTAATGAGTTTAACAGTCTTGTATGTATGTCTAATAATATAATGTATGCGGGTATATGGATGTTCCACCATACCCGATACCCTCGCCCCTATTAGTCCGATGTTGAAAAGCGAGTTATCAATCGATTCGTTTTCAGGTATAGAGTGTAATATAGGCTTCAAGCGCGATGATAGCCTAATGTTTCTATAGTGCAACCTAGAATCCAATGATACCGGGTTCGCTCCTAGGCTCCGCACCAATGAATTTTCTAAGTTATGTGCGGTTTTCCATCTCTCCGTGCTTCGGAGGGCAAATTAAGCTGTCAGTCCCGGCTGTTATTGATAAATAGCAGTTGTGAAGCCATGTCAGAGGCCCTCGGGCGACTTGATAAAACTCTGACACCAGAGGCCAGCACTACCTCATACGACAAACAAACAAACAATAGGTTTTTTTCTTCTGACTACGGCGAAGCAAATCAAGGGTTATTATGTTCAACTATGTCTGATTTTGTCAAGCGCGGTATCAATCGATTCGTCGTCATTTTTACCACTAGCTGATGTGATGCCCGCGGCTTCGCACGCGTGTTCATTTCTCGAGGTTGAAAATACTCATTGTGCTATTCCAGGACCTAAAATACCAATGTACCAACATTTCATCAAAATTCCTTCAGCCGTCCAAAATATTTTTATCGATTGCTCGGCTTCTACTCATCGGATTGCGATATAAAGTACCCCAGTTTTTAAGTCAAAACATAAGATATCGAACAGTGAAAACCGCATCGCCATCGGTCCAGTAGTTTTTACGTGATGCGCGAACAAACATACAGACAGACAAACAGAGAGACACTTTTTAAAATGTTATTTTCTTGTACAGTAGCTTATTTTATGTACCCTAGCCCATTTCTTTTTTAATTATCTTCTTTGTACAGACTTTTTCGTTTCTATTGCTTTATTATAAGTATAGATAAAATATGTTTTTTTTTTTACTTGACTACGGCGAAGCAAAAACTCAAAACTTGGTCCGATCATGACAAGCGAAGTATCAATCGATTCTTCT
Organism: Alsophila aescularia; assembly: GCA_946251855.1. Taxonomy (NCBI): domain Eukaryota; kingdom Metazoa; phylum Arthropoda; class Insecta; order Lepidoptera; family Geometridae; genus Alsophila; species Alsophila aescularia. The sequence continues at coordinate 14,310,807 of OX276381.1, forward strand.
TCATCGCAAGAGTATTTTTATATATTTATTAGTATTTTTATATATATATTTTATAGGCTATTTTTTATAAGGTTTTAGTTTTTGAACTTATGTCTTGTCTTCATATAGTTCTTCTTACTATTCACTAAATCACTATTCGAGCACGTCGTGCCATTACTAACAAACACATTTACGTCAAAGGCTCGTATAATAGAACTATTGAAGCTTCCGTTCCCAACTCCTTCGAGGGAGTCTAAGTTACCTCGCCATGTATAATACATGAGCAGGGACGTGCGAGTGGTGTGTATGTGTGGCGTGCGTGTTACCGATGCTCCTTCTGGTTAAGAACGTAAAGTATGTTGTTGTTTTAGTACTTAGTTGGTTATTCATAACTTGAGGAGTAATGTAGTCGGGGCTTTACAGAGATAATGATGACAATGCGTGGTACTTCACTGTCACATTTGTAGGTTTTGAAAATAACTTTGCAAATGTTAAGTGTTCTTTTGGTTTTTAATTTTGTAATAGTTTTTGCCGCGCGACTTCGTCCGCGCATATTAAGAACATAGCGATAAACAAGTACATCATCAAAATAACTAGCTGAAAAGCTAAAAAACATGCCTGCCCTGCCAAAAAATTATATACTGTTGATATGTGCTTATCAAGGCCTGCAACATTTTATCCATATTGTAAAACAATAAGTTTTTTTTGCTTTTGGAAATTGGAGCCATACTGCATGCAGCCACAATGAAATAATTATATATTTTTTATAGTCTATATTACTTAGAATTATGTAAGGATTCTAACGGTACTCCATATATCCAAATATGTTCAGGCATTTAAAAGTTATGGTGGAACAAAGAAACTAAGGTACATATATACATGAACACTGAAAACATTACACTCCTTTTTTGAGTAGTTGTGCAAATAGTAAAAAAACGAAAAATTAAAGTAATTCAGAGCTGTGGATTTTGAAAAAAAAATATATAACCCACCCCCACCCCCCATTATAGCTAAGAAGCATCTCGATCACATCAGTTTTCAAACATAAAAATAGTCATTATAGCTAAGAACCATCTCGTTTACCTCAGCTTTGAAACATAAAAAACTGCAGCTAAATTGGTACATTCGTTTAGAAAATAAAATTCTCACCCCGCCCTTTTCTCTCCTCCCCCCCCTTCTCTCCTCCCCCCCCCCCCTTTTCTCTCCTCCTCCCCCCTCTCTCCTCCTCCCCCCCTTTCTCTCCTCCTCCTCCCCCCCCAATATCGCTAAGAACCATCTCGATCACATCAGTTTTCAAACATAAAACCGCATCAAATCGGTCTATTCGTTTCGGAGCTACGATCCTCACCCCCTTCACCCCTCCCGCCATTATAGCTAAGAACCATCTCGTTTACCTCAGCTTTCAAACATAAAAAATCGCAGCTAAATCAGTCCATTCGTTCGAAAGCTACGATTTTCACCCCTTTTTCTCATCTGCCCCGTCCCCCTCCCCACATATCTAAGAACCATCTCGAATTTGAATTGCAAGATTCCAGGACAGACAAAATACATTGATACATACAAGTGAAGTTAAATAAAAGCTTTTAATAAAAAATGTTATGTAGATTAAACCCAATCCATTACAGGTAACTAATTTAAAACGAATCGTTAGAAAGGCTATTTTCTATTAGTTTCGCATTCGACACAAAGGCATTTCATTTAAATGTCCTCGGTTACTTGAATAATGCATGTACGAAAGTGTTAAATTACAAAACGTCAAGATCCAGTCTTACCGCATCCTTGGCGGTTCACAAGAGAAATCTCATTTGTTAGGTAGGAGTACTAAATATATTCTGTGGTAGAGATACACTCTGTAATACAGAGTCAATATTAGATCGGATTTAAATTTGTAATCATAGTAAAAAGTTTACGACCGTATTTGACAGTTGCTTGCTTGTCGTATGAGGTAGTGCTGGCCTCTGGTGTCTGAGTCTGTCAGGCCCCCGAGGGCCTCTGACATGGCTTAACGACTGCTATTAATTAATAAAAGCCGGGACCGACAGCTTAACGTGCCCTCCGAAGCATGGAACGATGGAAAACCGCACATAACTTAGAAAAGTCATTGCTGCAGAGCCCAGGACCGACCTTAATACTTATCGTTGGATTCCTGGCGGAACCTAGGACCAATTGACAGATTTTCAGGGTGATCGAAACGTACCTATACATTCTAACTAAATTCATTTAGGGTTGGGTTTTAATTTAACAGAATAGGCCATTTTCGAAGGAAGTTATGAATGGCTTTACCTACATTAATGTTACGTTAAGTCAGGCGTTTTCCATTACCGAAAGAATTCTGACCTCTGACGTCAGAAAGGGTATTTAATGCAAACAAAATCTATGTAGGTATGTAACACTTATTCAATATACACTCCTAGTGTTTTCATAGGAGAAATAACTCGTTGCAGAACTTCCGAAAATTAATTATAATTTAAAAAAAACTATGCGCAACATAAAAAGTTAGGAGCTCAGTTTCAGGCTCAACAATTTTGGCCGAACTCGAACACGTTACAAACATATTATACCATGCAAATCTCAAGCTACCACACCCATGGTTCAAGTAATATTATACAAACGCCAATCGAGTCTTGAAGCTGCGGCATAGCATCGGTTGCCGATATCAGCTATCGTTTGGCTACATTCCAAACTGAACATCTGGAGACACGCTCAGTGTGATATTTGTCACGGCAAGGTATCAGACCAACAGAATAACATACTTAACTATGTTGAATGGAGACCGCGACTCAGCAAACATAGTGTAGGGCGCACTCCAGCTAGGCGGAGCGACGATATACGCAAAGTGGCTGGCAGCAGTTGGAAGAGAAGAGCCGAAGATCGGGCTCAGTGGCGTGTTTTGGGAGAGGCCTATGTCCAGCAGTGGACACACAGGTTGATGACAATGTATTCAGCAGAAATATGGAAGAATTGACTTGAAAACGGATATCGTAAACCAAATCAGTGTTATACCTAGCGGCACGTAAGTCTAGCGGTGAACGAAACGTGGCGGGGATCTTGGCACAGTCAAAGTTTATATAATGTTGAATACTTTTTATCCCGAAAACTGACTGTGCCAAGATCCCCGCCACATTTCGTTCACCGCTAGACTTACGTGCCGCTAGCTATATGTAAGCGGTGATGGCCGAGCGATAATAATTTGCGGCTTGCAAACTTACGACGCCGCGCCGGTTTCTATCCTCGGGCCGCACCAATAACTTTTAATAAGTTTGTGCTGATTTTGCCATCGATTCGTGCTTCGGAGGGCACGTTAAGCAGTCGGTCCCGGTCAGTTGTTAATCGTCACAGGCCCTTGGGCGGCCTGATAAACACTGACACCTACCAGAGGTCGACATACAAAACAAAACTAAGAATTCCTTTGCTTTAAGATGAGTTACCTTAAAAAAAAACAAATAAAAACGGTAAGGTACTATTTTTACAACCATCATAAAATTGTAGCACACTGTTAGATTAAATAATCATAGATTGATATAAAGTTATCCAATATAGTCATTGGAATGTTCACATGCTTGATTGCTCACGATTGCGTGTTTAGACTTTGATTGTTGACATATGATAAGATCGGTGTTGTAGCAATTTAAATACTGACATTAACAAAAAATGTATACCTATTCATAGGCACGTTTTATACAAGAACAGATGACGTACCGTTAACAACAGTTTTGTGTCAGCGTCATTGTCTTATTTGCTGGGCGGAGGTCCTGATAGGCTGAATCATAATTTGCGTTAGTCTAATGAATTTAAAGGTTTTCTTATGCCTCGTATTCAGTAGGGGTAAATGTCCCGCTAAGCTTGTCGCTAGAGATGACGGACGAAGTCGACCGAACGTCTCGCCAGACATCTTGCGCCGCGACCTTTTTGAGGAAAAAGAAAAGATCACGGGGCATGATGTATGGCGACGTGTCGTGGGACATTTGTCACCTAGTGGATACGAAGCCGGTATTTGACCGATAAAACAGCAAACGTTCAACCTGAAGGTACAAGGCTGCAACCCCTGCTACAAATGGTCTGCAATACGACAGACGTGTCCGGTCATCCGGTGCAGTCCCATTTTAGCTGTGCAGCTTTCTGGGTAAACTCGTGACCACGATCAATGCAACTTGATCGAAACGTCGAGGTAAATAAAAATTAAGTTTTCAGCGCGATTAAGTACCGTTTAAATATATAACTATGTTTCTGGGTAAAGTCTGCGATTTTGGATCCACATATAAAAAAACCAGTACAGATTGCTGGATCATACCTTGTGATAGGTGTCTTTCGACCAGTTCTTGATCTGTGCCATGACGTCGTTGACGAGCCGATCCCGCACGCTGAGGTGCAGGTCGGAGAGGCGCTCGGCCTCCACCATGCCACCCTTCCACGCCGCCTCCATCGTGCCGTATTCAGGACCTGAGGACGAAACCTTGGTTTATCAAGAGAATCTAAATACAAGGCACAGTACTCTTCAAAGACGGACAAATGGACAAATAACCCACCTATCATTAACATCACTCAACAGACTCATCAACACAATCATCTTGCATATAACTTCGATACATTTTGTTTTAATTGTGTATGTTTGGTTACCCATATACTAGTAGTCCACGCATGTACCATTCAGCAAGAGGTATAATTTTTCGGATGGGCTGTATATATATATGTATGTTTGAAAGTTCCTTAGGCGCGTCCTACAGCCTAAACGGCTAGATGGACAGAGAGTGACATAGGATATATGAAGTGTCAAGAAAATTAATATGGCGGCTTACAGCTTTCCGACGGAACAAATAAATTACTAAAAACCTATCGAGTCTGGTGTAAAAATGAAGGTCTTTAGAAGACCATTTAAAAAGACTACTTAAAAAGTATAAAATAAAAATCTATTATTATGAAAAAAAACGACGTTGAACAAAACTAAAAAGTGGCAAACAAGCTTAAGGTTTTTGATTTCGAAATATAAGCCTCTTTTTAGTTTTGTTAGCAGTCGTTTTTTTAATAATATATTTTTATTTAAGAAAACAACTCTGTTTAGGTTTTCCCAACGAAATCTTCAAAAAAGTCAAACATTTATTCCGATCCGATAACAAAGATCGATCCGATAACAAAGATAGTTCCGATGTCTACGAAACGACAAAGTGCTTCGTACATCACATATTCTGTGGTAATACAATAGAAGTAATTACACAACGTTATGTAATTAATATCGTTATTTCTGGTTTCATGAAACTGTTTGTTATTATACAGGGCGGGGCAAAACCAATGAAGCATCATGGGTAACTATCTTTTCTTTTTCTTTTGAAGTTAGAAGCTTTTGTTCTTAGGAAACATAGAGTCTATTTTGAAGAAAAAATTAACAGCATAAGTAACTGGATTTTAAAAAAAAAAACCGATAACAAAGATAGTTCCGATGTCTACGAATCGACAAAGTGCTGCGTACATCACATATTCTGTGGTAATACAATAGAAGTAATTACACAACGTTATGTAATTAATATCGTTATCGTTATTTCTGGTTTCATGAAACTGTTTGTTATTATACAGGGCGGGGCAAAACCAATGAAGCATCATGGGTAAGTATCTTTTCTTTTTCTTTTGAAGTTAGAAGCTTTTGTTCTTAGGAAACATCGAGTCTATTTTGAAGAAAAAATTAACAGCATAAGTAACTGGATTTTCAAAAAAAAAACGACTAAAAAATTTATTTTTTCTTAAAACAATTTGGTCTCATCTCAATCAACTCTACTTTGTTGTTCTACCTACAAAGTAAAAGGTGTATATACCTACTCTTGATGCTCCATTATTTTGCGCCATCCTGATTATAGAACGCAAATCGACAAAAGCATTCCAAACGCTGTCTGAATGAAAGTTAAAGATAATTTTCCTAATAGTTAAGACCATTTTCAAGTGCTTCGCGAAATCAGGAAAGTCAATAGATTCGCAATTAACACATATTAATTATCAATTTCTAATAGTTTTAAGTAGCCTCTTAAAACTATTAGAAATTGACATCTCATTATCATACTTTGTCATTCAACAGGGTTTCCTGTTCCAATGAAAAGAGGGAGTTTGAAAAACTTAACTACGTCTTGTTGTTGTATGTTTACTGTGTCGTATGAGGTAGTGCTGGCCTCAGGTGCCAGAGTTTGTCAGGACGCCCGAGGGCGCTAGACATGGCTTAACGACTGCTATTAATCAACAACAGCTGGGACCGATAGCTTAACTTGTCCTTCGAAGCACGTAGCGATAAAAAACCGCACATAACTTAGGGCCTAAGTTACTAACTTGCTTCTATCTGCGTTGTCTCTCTATTCTAATTGTCTTAAATTTTTAGCCCAGACTAGACACTAGCCTGGCGTAAGACCGCTGTGCAAGTGGGCCTTAGAAAAGTAATTGATGCGGAGCCTAGGAAAGGACTGAAACCGGTATCATTGGATCCTAAGTTGCACTTAACCACTGTAGCAGTTAAAAAGTTATATAACCTGACATCATTATGGCAACCTCATATTATGGAACATATAACAAGTTTCATTAAACATAATATAATTAGCATTGCAGACGCAGTGAAATTGCATTTCTGTTGGCAATAGGGCACAATAATTACACGGCAGTAAGGACAGTTTGGATTAAAAAGTACTTACATACGCTCTACTTCACCTTGCTAGAACAATTTTAGCGCAAACAAACTGATGTTCTGATAATTCTGATTCAATTACCATAATTAAAGAATTACAAAATTGCATTTCGTCGGAATACAAACAGAACACATCTTTTTAACTAAATCTATGAGAACACAAGTCAAAAGCAGCGAAACGGTACATCACAACTTCTAAAACCACTCGAAGTAAAAAAAAAAACTTTATAATATCCTCCGTCCGCCCAACCCCATCCCCATCTTCACTAATCTATAAAAGTGAAACATTGTTTGACTGTAGGTTTGGGGCGCTTTCACGCGACAAGGACTGGATCGAATATGATGAAATGTTGTTTGTAGATGCCGTACAGCACAGAGACCAACACTTTTTATTACCATGAGGACAAACCACGGAGCGCACAGCTAGCATACAATAGGTATATTTTTTGTGTTTGCCGAACGCCCCTACTGTTACTTGAGTACATTATAAAAGGTTGAAGCAGGTTGCATGCTGATAAGATGCGTCGCACACCGACCGATCAGGTTTTCCCACTTGAATAATAGCTACCGGACATGAATTAAACATTGTGTTCAGAAGCTTCAGGTACGTTCAAAGAGTTGATCGAAACGCGTCGCATTGCGTCCACAAATTACGGAGCTTACGTAATACTTTCGACTGCCATCTTCTATAGGTACTTATAATAAGCAACAAAAGTATGTGCAGTACAAGGAAAAAAAATTGTCTACGGTTTCACTTAAAAACTGGTGTACCTGGTATCTCAATCCGATGAGTAGAAGCCGAGCAATCGATAAAAAACTATTTGACTTCTGAAAGAAGTTTATGAAATTTGGTATATGGTACTTTTTGATCTAGAATAACTCATAAATCCTTATATCTCCGAAAAAATACCACGCGGGCAACGCCGCGGGCATAGCTAGTAGTTATAATAAAGCAGTAGGTTACAAATAGTCTGTACAAAGAAGATAATTTAAAAAAAATGGTTAACGGGACTTAAATAAGCTACTGAAATATATTTCTTGTCATGGTGTCTATATGTCTGTTTTTTTTGTCTGTCTGTTTGTTCACGCATCACGTAAAAACTACTGGAACGATTGCAATGCGGGTTCCACTGTTGGATAGCTTAGGGTTGTACGTGGTATCTTAATCCAATAAATACAAGACGAGCAATCGATAAAAAAACCTTTGACGTCTGAACGAACTTTAATAATATCAATTTGGTTCTAGAATAACACATAGGCTCCTTATATCGCAGAAAAATGACCACGCGGGCAAAGCCGCGGGTACAGCTAGTTAGTTAATAATAAGGTTCCATTGTTGCGAGGTCCTGTGCTGCTGACGCCCAATTTCTGTCAAAGATGAAGATCAGGCTGGCTTTTGCCCACGCTTGGGCTGATACAGGCCTGTCCTCAGTACTATTTATTCTATTTCACAGACCGAAAAAACAACAACGATATTAAGTTGAGATGTGACTTCTGCTAAGGCTGTCGGATGTTGAGGTCATCGATGCTGTTTGTAAAATCACTTGCATTGTAATCCAAACCGTACATACCCTGACACATCCAGACGTATGGTGACCCTACCCTACGTGAAAGCCACAAAAGCAAAAAGACGTTTTACTTGTATATTAGATGGTACGTACTACTATGTGTCGTGGCGATATCGTAAAATTGAACATTTCATGAAATGGTTGGCCACATCATGACAACTTTTTATTTCATGAAATTATCGGTGACACCATGAAATGGTTTGGCCAGATGAATGAATGTAGAGTTTGACGATATGAACAGCTAAACGCACGGCTACTTCATGATATGGTCAAACATTAGTGATCATATCGTAAAATAGTTACATTATCCACCGCTAGAGGCGCTAGGCGGAAGCCCGAGTTGGCCGTGATAGGTTATAAGGCGAAGGCGGGGACGAAGCTTAGCGAGCTCCCACCTTCGTCATCGTGTTTTTTTTAGCCTTGACTAACTAACCTTTGGTGTCATGAAAACCCTACATTAATGATATGGCCAAACGTGGATAGAAATTTAATCGTTGATGTTTCTACGATATGGTCAGTTTTAGCTGGACATTTCATGAAATAGAACCATTTCATGAAACGATCAATTCTACGACATCGCCACGACATCTACATTTCCCCTCTATGTTCAGATGTACATGGCGTCGACAAGTTACCACGTTTGCGCAACGCTTTCCATGTTTAGTTTCGATTTCTATCGACAAATAAAAAGTTGAGATTCAACTTTTCTTTCGCTTTAGGTACTTTGACTTTTTATATAAACTGCATGTCGTGCATCTGATGGTAAACTCAAAGTTTTAGCGTGATACCTAGCGGCACGTAAGTCTAGCGGTGAACGAAACGTGGCGGGGATCTTGGCACAGTCAAAGTTTATATAATGTGTTAAAATGTTACTACTAATACTTTTTATCCCGAAAACTGACTGTGCCAAGATCCCCGCCACGTTTCGTTCACCGCTAGACTTACGTGCCGCTAGCTAAAAGTGCCACCCCAAGTTACAGAATAAATAATAGTACTACGTACCCAAGCAACAGTATTGAGCGGCACTGCACTATACTCATCTCCCTTATTTTATGCCGCTCTAGGTACCTACATTTATTTATCTGCAGTGAAAATTTCGCTAACTAGCTAATATTGAACTAAAAAAGAGCAACAAAACATTATTTCCACATGATATAATTTGATTTTCTTCCTATAAATTGTTTTCATCATTTTTTACTTTCGCGAGCGTCAAATGATCGAAGCCAAATTAGCCTACGGACACGACGTATTTTATACGCGCCGACGACGCGCATAACACGAACGCGCGAACAAAAAGCAGATTGTTGCATTTGTATCGCTTACAAAGCGATACAAACGCACGCGAGAAGCGCGTCCTAAGCTCGTCTGTATCGCGTATACGCGCAATTCGAATCGCTTCAAATGCGCGCCAGCTTCGCGTTGCATTGTATTATCGGTTAACATAAAATCGGTAAACTCCGGTTTCAGAATCAAAAAAAGTTCTAGGAATGATGAATGATGACATCCAATAGCAGGATGTTATTTTCTTTTTCGTGTCTGTCCAATGATTTATAAGTTGTATTAAAATAATACACATAATCTTCTTTCGCTCGTGTATGGGCCCCTATCCAATAAATTCACTTATATTTTTTAAACTACTTATAAAGCCAGTTTAACAAGTGTTGTCTCGACTGAGGCTATTTTGCTAACTGTTTGAGGAAAACGCAGAGGTTTCTATATTATAATTCTAATTCTATATTACGCGCGACTAAAGCGCGTATGTATTAGTACAGATACAGGGATACAGCCCTGTATCTGCGCGTTTGTATCGATACGATTGAGCGTTTACGGCGCCACTACATTTTTACGTCTGCAAAGGTTTATTGTCTGCGTCTGAATTTCGTTTAAAACGCGTTAAGAATACCCCGTGTGCATAGGCCTTAAAAGAGTCTATTCTAAAGAAAGATTCAACAAGGAAATTCCAGAAGAAATAGCGAACAACCTTACACAACTTTCAACAAGAAAGAGAGATGCCAAGAGATCAAGTTTAGTATAGAAAAACATCAATGAACTCGTTGGATTGGAACCGAGCCAGATCTCTCATTGCATGACTCGAAACAGTTTTGCGTTGAAAAGTCAATTACTTTCTAGTACGCAACCCTGACGTACACCATCATAATTAACAAACAGCTTCGAGGAACAGATTAAGCACTACTTACTACGTGCAGTTAATTATTTATTAATTCTGCGGTGTGCACAGTGCACAAACCAGTTGGAGTGGCATCAAGGCGCGCCATTTTCGCAAGTCTTTCATAACGTTACGAATTAAACTTCACTTGTTACTTGTTGTTACCGATCGTGATGTAATTGTAAGTGCAGACATTCCAAATTCAAAATGCGCCAATCGCGACACTTTCGATTTTTAAATCGGCCAATGAGATATGTTATGCGCGCGCGCACGTACCATTCGCGAGTTACGCACGCGTCTCGATCTCGATTCGTTAGACGAATTTGAAACAATTCGATACCGTGATTCGAATACGATATTCGGTTATCGACTCGTTGGGTCACTGGAATTCTTGATGTACATATACTTTCGATTTCGTTTTGTATTGACATGCAAAAACAAACATTTCTTTCTATAACTCTAGTTATATTATTGTATATTAATAAAACGCAAGTTCCACAACAGCTGTACTATTCTAAACAGTGACGTCGTAATGACTAGAAATAAACATTATTGAAATGGCTATAGCATATGTACTGGTACCTAGATGCAATGATAAAACTGATTATGATTACAACTTATTAAAGACTAGCTGAGCCCGCGTGGTCATTTCATTTAAAAGTAGCCCATACGCGATATTCCAGGACCAAAAGTACCTATAAAGTACAAAACTACATTTCTTCAAAATTCGTTCAGTCGTCAAATAGTATTTTATCGATTGATTATGTACCCCAGTTTTTAAGTCAAAACCTAAGCTATCCAACAGTGAAAAAACAACCGCATCGCAATCAGTTCAGTAGTTTTTACGCGATGCGCAAACAAAAATGCAGACAAACAGACGGACAAGATTTAAAAAATAAACTGTTCAGTAGCCTATTTTAAGATTTTAAATAACCTAGACCATTTTTTTAAATTATCTTTATTGTACAGTTTTTTTGGTACTTACTGCTTTATTATAGGTATAGATTCCGTCGGCCGGCAATCGCAGACCGACACCTTACAATGGTTTATCTTTCCTTTCATCAAAATATTTAATCTTAGATAATAATATACGAAAATGCGAACTAAGTCGAGGCCGTGGCCTAAATACTGTTACTAAATCTGTTGAATATGATAATACCACTTAATATGTATATTAGGTATTTTATAATCTGTTAAATTCTTTTATATTAGAATTAACAAGGTTAGTGATGCTATAATTAGTACTTAATTACGAATAACTCAAGTCTCAACATAGTAACAACAATACACATGCATTTATCTTTCTAGTTTTAGTGATCTATGGTTACAGACAGGTTAAGGATTAAAATGTTTGCATGTTAGGAAGTCACTTTTACAAGGTAATTTAGATTTCATGTCGCGCTCGTTCGGGTAAAAATTATTTCATATGTGTTTCCGGATGTCTGTCCGGCTGTTCTCCTCTACAGGACGCATTTCTCAACTGACTAGACGAAACTTGGTTAAAAGAGGATAAGCGATTTTTTAGAATTTAGAATAGAATTTTAGTCGTCGAGGATTTTTGATTGGGGGGTGGTTTAGTTCCCCCCAAAAAAGGGTAAAAAGGGGGCAACTGAATATCTCCGCCATATTAAATTCGATTTAGACTGTTCTTTTTTCATTTGAAAGGGATTGATGGAGTGACTTTAAGTTGGTCTCATAAAAAATTGGTGAAGATTTGATGAGGATCTTCGGCGTGAGCACAAAAGCTTTTCAAATTGCAGTAAATTTCTCACTTTTAAGTTTCTACCAGTGGAATCAGCCCTTTACCTACTAGGTAGGGATTGATGGAGTACCTTCGTTATCAATGTTAGTTGTACAGTAAGGTAACTAGATGGCGCTACTGTGCTGTGCACCGCTAGATTGTTTACAAAAAAAGATTATGCTCGCGAGGTCTACAGCTCACAGAGCCACTAGTAATAAATATTTAAATGTTTTCATATAACTCTAAAATATAATGTGTAATATAATGTAATAATATCATGTTTTATGTTCAGCAGTGGACTTCTAAAGGCTGACATGATGATGATGATGATGATGATGATGATGATGATGATATAACTCTAGTCGCTTGCTTGTCGTATGAGGAACCGCTGGCCTCTGGTGCCTGTGTTTGTCAGGTCACCCGAGGGCCTCTGTAACTACTTCTATAAATTAATAACAGCCGAGACCAAGACAGCTTAACGTGCACTCCGAAGCACGGAGGTATGTATGGAAATCAGCACATAACTACTCCAGTAATGGTTATTTGTTTGTCAAATGAGGTAGTGCTGGCCTTTGGTGTGAAGTTGGCAGCCAAATAGTAGCAGCCTAAAATCCGACTAAATTAAGAAGGTATTTTTTGTAATAGTGTTTCACACTCTTAAATTTTTAATGGATTCCCATTCGCGTACTATAACCTTAGTAAGATTTAATTGGCATTAGACGATATTTTTAGTATTTTTCGATGGCTAAAGGTTATTTATTTCGAAGTATTATTCTAACAAACACTTTAATTGATGTTGAGTTTAAAAAAATATCCCGTAGAACATGAACGAAAAAATCTTGAGATTTTTCAAGGAGCATGCGTCTATTTAGACCTCGCATCCCCTGAAAACTGTAAGCTTTGATACCTCATTTTACTCTTTAATAATTTAGCTTTAAATTAGAAGGTATTTTTTGAGGAACCCGGTATCGTTGGATTCTAAGGTGCATTATTGAACCGGCAATGATTTAGCAAGCGGCCAGGGCCCCAATTCTGTTAGCTATTGAACCGCAATAACGCAAGTCAATAGCATTATTTTTTTTTGAGAAATTTTGTCGTTTTCACTTAATAGTGTTCCCAAAGAAAATTATCGCTTTTTGATTTTTTAATTTGTAATAGTTTTCGCTTCTAACACTTTTAAGTAGTAAAAGAGAGAATTTCCCAAAAAAAAATATGCGATCGACTTGCGTTATCGCGGTTCTATAGTTAACAGAATTGGGGCCCTGGGCAAGCGCCCGGACGCTCGTCCATAGTAACTATTTAGTCATCTATGTCAAACCCCAGGGATCTTCGTTTATCAAAATCCCATAGGCTACCACCGCTACCAGTCCAGTAATGCGAAATAAATAGCTTAAAAGCTAAAAGAACACGCCTGCCCTGGCAAAAAAGAACTTATGCCAATAAATTATATACTGTTGGAATGTGCTTATCAGGGCCTTCAATTTGATACCCATATTGTAAAATTCGAGGAAAAATATTTTTTTCACATTAGAAAATGGAGCCATAATGCAGCAGTTTTATTTTAAATACAGGCCTGTGTCAGTCGGGGGGGATGTAAGGATTCCCCATACATCTAAATCTGTTCAGGAATTTAAAAGTTATGGTGGAATGAAAAAACTCACACATATACAAACAAACAAACAAACATACATGAATCCTAAAAACATTACACTCCTTTTTTTGGGCTATCGTGTAATAAATACTATGATGATGAAGATCCCCTATTCTACAACTTCTTTAAATTCTCAACTCTGTTTCTTTAATAAAACACTAAAATACCACAGTACATATTTCTACAGTACACTAACTACTACGAGTATTACGGTAAAGTAGCTATATCATATTAATTTCATATTACTAAAGACATAAAAGAAAATAATACCATACATACCAGTATCAGTAATCTGATCAATTTGATTGTAAGACTTCGTAATTCCACGTATCTCTTGTCTTCAAAAGAACCATCGACATAATAGTATAGTGTATATATAAATCGATGAAAAGAGCAATTAGAATCAATTGGGCAACTACAGGCTTTGGGAGCATTCAGACGTACAGACAGACTGCACCGCCTTTGATGTTATGAATGCCTTTTCATAATCAAAGACGATGCTTTATCAAAGGCGATGAATAAATACGCGAAATAAAAGAATATTCGGTGCTGCCCAGTGATGCCAGACTGAAGAATTTCCCACGTCAGTTGGTGACCAATACACCTGGCAATACAGTATACTCAAGACATCACAGAGTCTCGTATAACCTTTTATGCTCGTTTTTTTAAGACATAGCGCTTTTTTCTACAGAGTACAGTTTTTATAAGCTGCAGAACGCAATAAGAGGTTTAGACTTCCGAGAATACTATGCAGAATCCACTTTCTCACGGTTCATTGTGGTAAAATGACAATCGTCATTTTATGCATTTGCGAGGAATTCCAATCTTGAACGCAAAAGATGTCAGCGTATCTAGGAGGGCAATAAAAACTGTTTTTATACGCTTTATATTAGCTTCACTTGTATGTTTGTATGTTTGTAACAACCTTTGGACGCTATTTTGACCCACTTTAAACGGTCAGATTTCATTCAAATTTTGCACACCTGTCAAAGACAGATGACAATGCAATAATTCGAAAAAAAAAAGTTTAAAAAAACTAATAAACACGCTTTATATTGAAAACCACTCTAAAAAATAGAAAATAAATTTTAATAGTGTAAATAAGAAAAAAATGTTTTATTTTAAAAAAAAACCATGGATTTGTTTTTAAGATATTATCGAAATGATAATCCTTCTTCTCATATCTGTCAATGAAATATTTATAACTATTGATCCATGCACCCCACGATTTTTTTGAAATAAATCATTTTTTTCTTATTTACACTATTCAAATTTATTTTCTATTTTTTAATTTGGTTTTCTATATAAAGCGTGTTTTTTCATTTTTTTTAACTATTATTTTATGTAGCGACTAGCTGCGCACCACGGTTTACACTCGTGGATGATAATGTAGCGACTAGCTGCGCACCACGGTTTACACTCGTGGATGATAATGTAGCGACTAGCTGCGCACCACGGTTTACACTCGTGGATGATAATGTAGCGACTAGCTGCGCACCACGGTTTACACTCGTGGATGATAATGTAGCGACTAGCTGCGCACCACGGTTTACACTCGTGGATGATAATGTAGCGACTAGCTGCGCACCACGGTTTACACTCGTGGATGATAATGTAGCGACTAGCTGCGCACCACGGTTTACACTCGTGGATGATAATGTAGCGACTAGCTGCGCACCACGGTTTACACTCGTGGATGATAATGACGAAGAAGATGATGATGAAAAGTATCCTATGAGTTAAACCAGGATATGAGCTATCCTGGTACCAAATTTCATCCAAATCCGTTTAGCTGTTTTAGCGTGAAGGAGTAACAAACAACTAAGATAGTTGGCGCTAATCGGTTTTTATGTATTTTATGACGTTTTGTATGGACTGTCAGTTCTATGGAGTTCGCGTACGAAGTTTTCCGCTCGATAGTAGAGTATTCATTTTTAAAACTCTAAGCTCTTATTGGCCTGTTTACGACAGTGACTAGACTTCTCTGATTTATAATATTAGTGTGATATATACTTAGAATAACTCAGTTGCAGTATGAAAGAGTATTATTATTGTGGGTATTATGATAGCATGTAGCTACGAGTACTTGGCTGTATGCTATAGTTTGCTTTGCGTTATGCTACCTACCCCTACACATCAGTAAATAATATTTAAAAGTGCTGATATTCACTGAACTAGAGGTGTGTAGTTCCGGACCGTAATAGTTCCTGGAACTATGTCCATGTGAGGAACGATATCGGTGCAATCCGCGACGTTGACTGAAGTCGGTCCCACAGACTAGGTAGAGGTACTACGTATGTCGGTCCGCATGTCCTATCGGTGCGACTGGAGTGGAGCCGGTAACGAAATTCAGCAGTGCAATTCCGTATCTTGGTTTCAATCGGATTGACTTTCTTCATAGCAATTTCGACTCTATCGCAACGCATTAGTGATAGCGATAATGAAAATCTGATTGAAACCAAGACACGGAATCGCACTGCAGTGCCCCGACTACAGAACTTAGTTTCAATGAGATTGTCACTTTCTTCATAGAAATATCGACTCTATCGCAACGCATTAATGAATTTGACGGATTGAAACCGACATGATCAATATTGCGTAATAGCACTGCACTGCACACAGCGCAACGACCTGATAGAACGACGACGACTGATGGCGATACTTTACGAACCGGCACGAGCTCTTTCTCTCTTTATTATATTAGCTCTCACTTATGTATGTTATTTCAGTAAATAAAGTCTGAAAAGTATGAAGGTAAATCAACTGTCAATGTAATATTCCCTTCTAGTTGAATCTCTAGGGATCGCTACGCGATCTGAATGAGCCCAGAAGTTATGCATAATTATTATTAATAAGTTTTAGAATTTGCTTTGCAGCATTTGCAAATGACATGATTATGAACCGATGGAATGGACAGCACCTGAATTGGCGGAACTAGATAGTTCCATGAACATGTTCCCTGAACATAGTTCCGAGATCGGAAGGAACCGTTCCATGTTCAATCCGCTCCAGGACATGATTTGCGCATGTCTACACTGAACCATAATTAAATGTATACAAAGCCTTTACATCTTGCAATTGGATTCTGCACGTCATTCGTTCCGTAAAATTTAAAGGCTGACTTTCAGTAAAAGGATTTCAGCTAAGCCTCCGGAAAGGCCTTCTACCAAAGAACACAATTGTCTCAAGTTTTGATAGCGGGCCGGCCTATAAAATATTCAAGTCATTTTCAAGCGCATTATTCTTAAGAAAAAGTACTTCCTCTTGTTCTTCAGTTTTCCAACTTTAATGTTTTTATTACTTATCTTTTTCAATAAAACGGTCATATTTTTAAGCTACACCCAAGTTTTTGCATATTTCTTTCTTTATTGATGCCTCAATTTAAGAACCCTGATTGCATTACAGCACGATAATTTTTTTTGTGTAAGAAGTCGATCCTAATAGAGGTTCGTTCAAGATACCAGGCTCTCAGCATGAATAGGAGATCGTTGAAAATATAATGTCCTTGCATTAGGGTCTATGATATTGAAACTTCCTTTGACATAAACAATTCAACATGCACGGTAAGGAATATTCCGTACTTTATGTCGATTCGCCAAGCGGTTTCAATAAGTTACCACCAGGCATTTAAAAAATAAGATATCACTGAAAGTAAGTAAAAATAATAGTAGCGAGATGTTGAAAACATACCTTTTTCAATTAAATCGTTCCATTTCTTCGCCCATCCTCGCAAACTTTTCGCGTATGTCTTTTCTATGTCTGCCCTTTCTTGTACGAGGTTTTGTAGTTCGCAACATAGTCTGTGGCCGTCGTCGATCCTTCTGGTGGTTCGTTTGTAGTTACCAGGCTCCCAGAAGGAGTCGGAGGTGACCGAGAGCAGGGCTTGTTCGTCGCTGTGGTGCGACATGGTGGCGGTGCGGCACTCACACACCGCCCCTCTGGAACAATTAAACTTAACGTTAGCCCAAGTCCAAATAGTCTACTTCACACAACAACAGCTGAAACCATACATACTAAGAACCTAAAGAACCGGAAAACATTATACTAATGAACTTCCATTAGGATTTCAGCTAAGAATAAACAAGACATCAAAAATGCTAAACAACTCGACTGCGAACAAAACTAAAATGCGACAATAATTTCAGTGAGAATGGTTGCTAACCAACTTTAAATCGTTATAGATCCTAAATGGTCATTCGATATGAAAAATGATACAAGAAACCTAAATATGATTTACAAATATCTATTCAATGATATCATATTAAGTGTAATATTCGTCGACTTTTATTTTTCACAATATAGCGCCTGGTTGTTGCCATATTGAATTTTGATTAATGTCGTGTCTTTAGTGACAGTCGCAAGATCAAGACAAGTTGATTGACGTAATCGTCATCAAAATCGGCCCACTCGTTTGGTCTATAGAGCGCCAAAAAGAAACAAACATACATACATAGGCTGATAAACATAATAATATCGCGCATTCGTAATAAAGGCCGTACTGAATTTAATAAGAGAGAAAACGCTTTTCCAAGATCTTAATTTCCCGAAATAGACTCTTAACCTAATGGGTTCTTGAATAAAGTAAGATATACAGAACGTTTTGCTTATCTTTCTTATTACAATTTGGAGTAAACGTCTAAATATAAGGGTAAAAAATATTGTGTTCAATCTACTCGTATTACTTTCCCAGAGGACTTAATTTAAAAACCCCACCAGGGTAAAAAGAAACAACTTCTTTTGTTAGACAACTGTATGCCTAAAAAAAACTTATGCTCGCTCCACATTCCCGTGCGAATTCACGAAGGTGATTCGCGAAGTGTTCGCTGTTCCACTCTCGCAAAAGTTCGGGTCTGGTTCACAGTACATTACGCACACTCGACAAAGATGGACGCCGAAGTTGCTGCTGCAGGTGCGGTATCTTTTAATTTAGTTTATCCCATAAACTAAATTAAAAGATACCGTGTTCTGCATGGAAATATTCTAAAAACGACAGTACCAGTTCGTTAAAGTAATTTAATACACGCAACCGCTCGTGGCACTCGCCTTCGTGACTGAGCCGCATGCGAATGTGGAGCGAAAAAGTTCGCAAAAAAAAAAAAAAAAGTTCTAAGTTCGCGTTCCACGGACCCTTTGTTGCGGGTCGCGTTGCAAAAACCGACAATAACCGGGGAACAAGGCGCGAATGCAGTGAGAAGCCGCGAAAAATTCGTGAAACTGTTCTACACTCATGTGTCGATGGTACGCGCGAAATTCGCACGGGAATGTAGAGCTTATAGGTAGTAGGAGCTTTAGAGCTCAAGTAATTTCAAATAGTTGGTTAAAGGCAAAAGCCGACGTAGAGTAAATACTGTTACGCCGGTCGATTCTTAGAAAAACAGTAGGTACTAAAATGTTCGAGTAGCCGCGGACGGATGACGCAATACCTACATTTAAAGGAACATTCTGGAACACACCAGTTGCACGTAGGTACAGAAGTTTTCAGAGCGCGGCGCTGCAACATCAAAGGCGTCGCCGGCATTAGGTACCTACAGGCGCGGCGCGACATCAAAGGTGTCGCCGACCTTGAAAGTTCAAATACCTACCGACTACTGCTAGTACATACGAGTACATATGAGTACCTTCTGGAAACTTCCGTCGCGGTATAAATATGGCACGCATCGGCTGCCTGGGACAGTTTTGACTTGGCATTCGGAACGAAACGATCATAGTGATTCGAAGCAAGTATTCAGTGATAATTGATTAGTGTGCACAGTCGAGTTATCAAGTTTTTGAGTGTTACTTGTCGGTTAAATTTATGTGTTAATTTTTGGTGTAATTGGCGTAGGTACATTTTTTTTTTCACTGTCTAGGCAATCGTTTGACTACGATCTCACCTGATGGAGAGCGATGATGTGGTCGAAGGTATAGCACGATTGCCAGTAGATACCTATTCACTCTTGACTTGAACACACCAGGGTTATATTTTACCGGAAACTCTGACGAGGGTTGGGCATTCCACTCCTTAGAAGTTCTTATAACAAATGAAGAAGCGTAACGCTTCGTACTTGTGCCAGGTATTTCAACCATACAAGGATGGCGCTTTGCCGATCGTCTAGTCGTACGGTAATGAAAAGGTGATGGTAGAATCAGGTTGAGCAGTTCTTGTGCACACTCTCCATAGTGCAATCTGTAGAATACCGACAGGCTTGCGACCTCACGTCGATGCGCCAGACTTTGAAGCTTACTCTTTACCAGAGTGTCATCCCCAATAAGCCTCATAGCACGAACCGAATAATTTTATCCGAACTCCAGCGTAACAGTACAATACAATATAACTCCAGTCTAATACTGAAATTCTGAACTAACTCATGCTACAGCCGGGATCCTGGAGCTTTAAATATTCTAGCGGAATTTATTTCCATCATAAAAATAACTGCAACAGATGAAAACGTTACTACTGTTTCTTTAGAAAAGTCCATTTTACGGTGCTGTCAGACCGCTATTTAATGTGGAGATTATTTTCTACGTGGTAAAGCTCGCGAGGCGTAAGCTGAGCTTTGCATTTGTGTGAGTGTACATAGATAGTGTAGGTGTGATAACCGGACAGAGGCGCGGTGCATCTTTTGCTTGGTTTAAACTGTTTTTTGGCAACCGGGCTGAGGCGCGGTGCGTCCCTCGCGCGACCTTGTACTATTATTTATTCTGTGGCGCGACGTAAGTACTGTATACTCACACAAATGCAAAGCTCAGCTTAGGCCTCGCGAGCTATACACAGCTATGGATTGTCAGAATTTCAACATCCGTTGTAAAAAAGCACTTAAAACGCATTCTACACTGCCGGCAACAAGCCTCCCTGCCAAGGCCAAAGAAAATGACCTTGTTCAGGAACGCACGCCCGTCGACCAAGGGCGTTGAAGGTCAAACGAAATTTGACAAACCACCGTCTACACCACCTGTCTTTGTCAGATATTCAACCACCAAGCAGTAGTGTGCAAACATTTCTGTGTCTCGTTTTGAAGGGCAAAGTTTCCAGCGAAATTACTGGGCAATGAGAACAACCAATGTCTCAGGGTGACAAGCGCAGTGCAGTGACGGGCAATATTTTTCAATCTAAGTTCTGGGTGGCACTGCAACTGTTATGGGCAGGCGTGACGCTTACCATCAGGCGAGCGCCTTACCCGACTCGTCACACAAAGTAATAAAAGTTAATAATAATAATATAATAATACTGTGGCAAACCAGCGCCAACCGTCAACTTGGCTTGTTGCCGAAAGTGTAGAACGCGTTTTACTCCTGCAGTAGTAAATGCCATAGTATATTTTGTCGCTCTACACAAACTAAGTTCAATAAAGAAAGTATTAACCTAGCGTAATGTTGTAGCGCCCTCTACGAGGTCTATGGCTTTGCATAATATTCCTATGAATAAATGATCACGTCTCTTTACGACCACAATACAACACCGTATTAAAAAGCAGTGAACTCCGAGGTCACCCTCATGAAAGTTCAAATCTACACGTTCATTTAGTCTCCAGAGAAATCTACTTAGTCTCGTCTCGACCGCCCTAAGATAAAGTACATAATCTTATCTTAGGGCGTCGAGACTACCCGATGTAAAAGTACGACTTTACTCGGTGGTATGACACAGTTAACGTACAGTAGAGAAATAAAGATTGCACTCCTACACGCTTATACCATATCTTAATGAGATCTTTAGTTATATCTGTAATGTGGTAGAACAGAACTCCTTGTCGTTGCGTCGCGAAGGTCTGCGCCAGTTCGCCAGTATTCGTCAAGTTATGAATGCGTAAATATTTACCAGGTATGTATGTATTTATTCACTTTGTGAGACCGTAGTCAAAGGCTGGATGAAAAAAATCGCCTATTAAAGTTCCAAGTTTTTTATAATTTATTCGAACAACTGTTTTAAAGCAAAGGTTTTTCAATATCGGAACGGCTTACTAGACCACCTTGACCTTTCTATTATTAGTTTATTTACTAGGTGTTCGGTGTCAGATTATTATAATTTTGAAGTTAAGGTGAGGACTGGAGAAGTACATTCATCATGTTACGATTTGACTCAAGTTATGAAGACAGGTGTCTCACTTACTAGCATTTACGGGGATTTCCATTAAAAAAAAACGGACAAGTGCAAGTTGAACTCGCGTGGAGAGGGTTCCATACGATGAATATTATTATCTCACAATATTCAGAGATTTACATGTTATTTTAAGACCATAGACTTTTTATGTTTTCCTGTAATCTATGAGTAAAGAACAATTTTCATATTTTTTTCGATATTTTTGGCTCAGTAGTTTGGATATGGGAGTGATGGTCAAATTTAATCTATTTTCTTAAATAACTTTAAAACTATTTATTTTAAAACTAGCTGTACCCACGGCTTTGCCCGCGTGGTCATTTCATTTAAAAGTGTTACTCCGTGTTATTCCAGGACCAAAAGTACCTATAATATTCAATAATATACTACATTTGTTCAGCCGTCGAATAGTTTTTTATCGATTGCTCGACATCTAATCATCAGATTAAGATACTAAGTAGCCCAGTTTTTACCTCAAACCCTAAGCTATCCAATAATGAAAATTGCATTGCAATCGATCAAGTAGTTTTTACTTGATGCGCGAACAAACTTACATACAGACCTTCAGTAGTGACCCGACATGGCCGTGATAGGTTAGAAGACGAAGGTGGGAGTTCGCTAAGCTTCGCTCTAGCCTTCGTCTTCTAACTTTTCACGGCCAAGTCGGGTTGCCACTGAAGGCTGTTGGCAGAAATCTGTCTGTGTTGCAATAGCAAATAAATAATTAATAGGTTGGTCTAGTGGCTAGTGACCCTAGGAACGAAATCAAACGGTCGCGGGTTCGAATCCTGCAAGGTGCAATCATTTGTGTGATGAGCAAAAATGTTTGTTTCCGAGTCATGGATGTGATATTCGTATTTATGTACACTATCTAGTGCCCATATTACAGGGTATCCTAGTTTGGGGCTAGGTAATTGGTATGGAATTGTCCCCAATATATTTATTATTATTTATTAATGGTTGTACAGCCACCAAGACACTTTGTGGAATAGAATAGCGTTATGTGGAGCGTTATTCGAAACTACCTATACCCGATCGCAGCTCGGCCAGTGACGTCATAAATGTTCGAAACCTTTACGGTGTACTTTCGAAGAATACATTTTTGCTTTCTGGATTTTAAAACATACTCGATGCCAACCACGAACCTCTACAGATTCATGATGCCAACACGGTCTCTGACGTCAAGAGCGTTGTGTACGTAATGTATATTTTCGAAATATTATGCAACAACGTCGGCTTTCCTTTAGTTAGTGCATCAGACAGTTCTGTTAGTACAACATGTAAAACATTAAGGATTCTGGCAAAGAGTACTATGTATATACGGAAATAGAGGCCTATCTTCGCTCCCAATAGGGGTAAAGCTCAGTGGCGCCTCTGTATTTAGCTAATGGAACTATTGCTTCATGAAAAGTTTTTGTTGAGTGCAAAAGTTTTCGAGGCTACTCGGATACGACCTGGGAATGACGGCACGTCAGTTGGGTACCGATACCACTGTGCCACAAAGGATCTTAAACACTGGCCGAAAATTTAGTGTCCGCTTCTGTCTTTTCACTTTGTTTGTAAACAATAAAAAGTGCGAAAAAGTCTTTAAGGCTACTCGGATTTGAACCTGGGTTTGACGGCACGTAAGTCGGGTTCTGACACCATTGCGCCACGAAGGATCTTAGACATAGGTCGGAAATTGGGTGTCCGCTTCTGTCTTTACACTTTGTTTGTAAACCATAATAATTAAAAAAACTACCATCTGCATTACGTAACAAAACTTGACGGTTTACTTCAGGAAATTACATAAGCCTTAAAAAATTCAAAGAAAATGTAAAAAAACGCACAAAATATGTAAATGCTTATAAATATTGAGGCAAAACATTCATAGCAGCGCGTGGATTTGATCCTTGTGCCTCTGGGTTGCTAGCCAGGCACCGCTTCCACTGTGCCACTCTGACTTGTGGCATTGGTGCCAAATTTACGGTACCGTTTTATAAACGGATGTGCAATTATTATTCCTTTCAAATTAACATAACTTTAGACTCATATCCCGCAGGAATCCCGTATTTTTTCGTGATTAAAAGTATCATTCATTTTAACACATACTATAAACTTTGACTGTGCCAAGTTACTTCAAAATCCATCCGGTAGTTTCAGCGTGATATGTTTTTTTTAAATAACTTTCAACCCCTATCCTGCGGGAACCGTTGTATTTTTCGGGATAAAAAGTATTCTAAATGTTAATCCATAACATAAGCTATGATTGTGCCAAGTTGCATCAAAATTGGTCGGGTAGTTTCAGCGTGATGCGTGTTCAAAGAGACAGACAGACAGACAGACAGACAAAAAATTAAAAAAAAACCTTTTTGCACTCCATATCGATTTTGAAGTTCATCTCAATTAAAATTTTCAAAAAATATTTAATGTGTAAATATTTAATGTTTTAGCCCAGTTACAGTTTTATTATAGTATAGATTATAAGAAAGAAAATGACCCTCACAACAAGGACTGCCTCATCTAATATTGCTAAAACCGAACAAAGATTTCGGAAACGTACATTTGGCCGAAATCGCGTTTTTCCGCCGAACGCCCTTGAAATGTTTAAAATAGGTATGAATATTTAATAAAATAACTCTCGCCTAATTGGAAATGAAAATTAGATAGGAACTTACCTAGCAAAATTATAAGTAAACAAGAACCCTCTTCTTTTAGGCATCAAATTCAAAAGAAATTTTAAATTTAAATCATCTTGGTAGTTTACTAGTTACTACAATATTTTGAATGATCCCCGCGTCGCATGAAATATGAATGAAAAGTGATCGCATTTTTCCTTTTAGCTTGTGTGGAAGACATTTTTTGTCCCTGCTCTACTTATTCTTTCGTTTGTGTTGTGTTTTCATTTCTTTCGTTCTTTCGTTTGTGTTGATGTTGTTCCCGGAAAATGCTATGCGTAATTATCGTGTCAGATGAGAGGCAGTGTGTTTGACTCAAGTCATACAAGTAACATACGTCATATAGCATACATAACTAATTACTGGAATAGAAAACAACCAAAGCTGTCAACACGACGTGCGTTCAGGTTTCACCCGGACACTTCTTATGAATCCCCCCCGGACGCCGTTCATACTAGGACAAATCCGGTAAATCCGGACGGATGGCAGACCTACTCCCTCACAAAAAGCCCTTTTCATTTGATGTGTCACAAAAATGGTACAGTTTGAAAAAGTGACATCCATATTCAAAATTCATTTATTTACGTGACACGTCCGTGTTTGGGTCACAGAAATTAAGACCCATTAAGATCGGTCCAGTAGATTCGGAGCAAATTGATTGTGAAAGACGGACCAGACAGACCGACACACGAGTGATTCTATCAGGGTTCCTTTTTAATTCGGACGTACGGAACTCTAAAACCTAAGGTACCATCGCACTGTATCTGTTATTTTAGGAGCAGAAGGATAATGTTGAAATGGAATATCCACTTTAGCGATATAGTAGGAAAAATTTGGGACTAACAATATTACGATCTCAAAATCCTATTTATATTTGATACTACTCGTAGAATTCGCCCGCGACTTCATCTGCGCGAACAACAGTTTATCACGAAAAAAAGCATCCTAGGTATGTTCATCTAGATTATCTAGGATATTAAAAACGAGTGCAAAAGTATAGCACCAACGCTCTTGATGCTTTTTGACAGACTTGTTATTCTTTTTTCCACGGCAACGTTATTCCGTTCCTTAAAGCGAGTAATCGTCATTTTCCAGTTTTCCCGTGGCAACATACTATTTTCCGGGATAAAAAGTATCCAATGTTTGTTTGGATAGGATACTTTTTATCCCGGACATATATTGTGCAGTACTTGTTTACAAAGCTTCATCAAAATCGGATCAGCCATTTTGGCGTGAAAGCTCCCCAACAAACAGATAACGTTTCACTTTGATATATTGGTATGGATGTCAACTCTTCAGGTTTTACATTGTGGTATAACAGAGGACCTCAATGTTATCTCAGACGAAGGGGCAACACTGCAGCATACTTATTAAGGGTATCTTAATAAGTCTATGAATGAAAAAAAATGAATCCGAAGTGCCCAAGTTCTGAAGCAGATGCCAGACTTCGATCAAAAGATGCTAGACACAATTGTCCCCAAAGGAGGTGCCTGCACAATAGCCGCCAGTGATGCAGACATACTGGAATGTGACAATTCTGTCTAGCTTTCAGTCCGCCTGTCTCAAGTGCAGACGGACTTTACAAAAGTTTGTAGACCGTCTCAGACGGGTTCGTTAAACACAATATGTCCCGCACGAAGTTTCGTACTCGTTGTGTTTGTTTTGTAGTATATCAAGAACTCTTTTTCTGACTCTAAAAAATATTTTTGAGACCAAGAGCAAAATAAGACATCCGTTCCGTTCTTTAAATTACACATCCACTTTGTGTGTTGGAAAACTTCACTACATAGTTAAGGACCTAAAAATGTCACTATGCCTCGTCTCGTATCGAAATACCGAGATCCGTAGAATAACCAAGGTGGGAGAAGACATCGGATCTCGAAAGGATGGGCGGGACACTTGGTAAGATGTGGTGATGACAGGTGGAGCAAGTCTCGAACGGAATGGTGGCCACGTTACGATAAGCGACAGCCGAGGAAGCACGATGCAACGATGGGGAGTCGTCAGAGAAGCACGCTGCAAAGACCTGGACCAGATTGCATACCAAAGATGCAATCTGGTCCAGAGGGTTGCGTTCCATAACAAAATAGGAACATATTTCAAGCGATACTTCTTATCAAAGACATCTCAGACAGAACCTCTGAGAGAATATCTTACTTATTGCAAAAATCAAAACACTTTCTTACAAATCCTTGATCATCTAGTTCAGATAAAAGTAGGTAGGTAGCATCGCGCTTAATCCCCGTACTCCCGAAAATTAATCCAGCAAATCTAGCAACCTTCTTGGTGTTTGCATTAAGCCCTGAGTGTTTACTCGTCCTCTAGCTACGTGACCTCGTCCTAATGACACATAGATGCTAATTATGTACTACATGTATGGGTACGTCGTTGTACAGTCAAGTGCATGATAAGTGGTAACATCAATTGGTTTCTTAAATATATTATATATTTTGAAATTCAAAGACGGGACAGTCAGAAGACGAACACCAAAAAGTATAATACGCTTTCGTCTTCTGCCTAAAACAGTATGGAGAAAAGAGTTTTTGATGACAAAAGAAAGAGATAAAATGGCTGCATGGTTATAAGTTGTAACACCTTTCAAGCAGTGTTCCCGACAACTATAATTTTAAGTAATCAAGTCGAGAGTTAATAGTAGTCTCCTAGAATCTAGGCAAGCATGTTCCACCATCGACTGCGTCGTCATTTACCGTCAGGTGAGACAGACCAGGCATATTCAATAAAAAAACGCACAAATTGTATGGCGTCTGAAAGAACCTTACGCAATTTTAAAGCAATATTTAGTATGCGTAATTCTGCGGCAAAACAAAATATTAAAAAACTGTACACATCAAATACATACAATCGAGTTGACTGTACCACAGTACAAACATATGTGAATCGCGTCACCCCTAAGATACCTTTCGTTACGTCATGTACGGATTTGTATCGTTACTTCATTGGATAAAAATGTTCATTTAAAATTGTAATCAGGCTCGTCTTCGTAGCTACGGGAGGGATTTGCAAACATTAGTCTAAATATAACGTAAGATACTGCGCATAAGTAGCTAACTGTAATAAATTATGCTTTCGAGTCAGTACCTACCAACACCCACATGTCTACCTTCAGATTTTTGTATTTACTCATAAAACCTTAATATTTTCAAATAATTAATTTCCTAGACAAAAAATTCAAAGGATCCACTAATCAGCAAGCTGCCACGCACCGTGGCGGATGAAAGAGCCTCAGCGTAAACAAATTATGGGCTGATTTTTAAACCATCCCAAACCACGAAGCTAATGTATGCATATGTATACGATATTGATATGCGTCTGTCACAGTTAACATTAAGTTCAAGGTTATCACGATATTAAATATGAGATTTATTTGGAATCAATATGAGCAGAGTCATAAATAAAAGATGCAATATCATACATATTTAATAGGATATACGGAGTGAACATAAATAAATGTCTTACGAATCAGCGCCACAGAATAAATAATAGTAGTCTATGCGAGGGCTTGGGAAGATAAATACGAGTATGTAAAGGAATTTCGATAAACATGACGAAGCAAATCATTTTTACATTACATTCCATAAAACTTAAAACTCTATCTGCCGTACTCATAATCGGCAATTAACGCTCAACAATTAAATCGTTTGGATTTTGACAACTTAATGCTTGATTAGCGTTAATCGATTATTACCAGTGCGGCGGTTAGTCACATGAGGTTAATTATTTAACTAAGTCATCTCATCATCGTAACATACAAAAGCTAAGGAAAAATGTTATCAATGTTCCATTTACCTCAAGGATTGCAGCAAATGATGCACCTTCCCTTTGCAGCGTCTATTCTTCCTATATATCATGTCTCACATATGAAATGTCTTGATGCCTCAAGTCACTAATACGTAACAAAAAGCTCTTGACTTTCAAGTCTTCTTTAAGTTCTTCAGCTTTGGTTGCGAAGTCTCCAATTGACGGGAAATATCTAAATTTAAGTTTGCATTTCAGTACCAAACGGTAATATGCATAAATTTGTGAGCTAGAATGAATATCTGTGCGGTACTGACATCCCCTCCAAGAAAAATAAGAAAAAAAAACAAATTCAAGAATGGCTTGGACTACGCTGTCTCACTCAAAGTTTTCACGTCACTTGTGATTAGACTAGACACACACTGGTTTGCACCTCAAATTCCTAAGTCTGCGCGAACACACAATGTGCCTCAGTTCCGAAGTCTGAATCACAGCACGCCTAGGAGCCACCACCATTCCGCCCACGGTCGCGATAACAGCTGGTAAACAAACAACGCGGACCTATTCATAGACGTTACTGCGAGCTTATTAGACGTGAGTGATATAACGTGATAAGCTAGCCAGTGGGAAGATAATGATGGGAATATCTACTTATTAGATAAAGCGTTGGATGAAATAGGATTTGAAAGAATTGCGCGATACAAGGAAGGATAGAGATGAGAACACAGACCATATGAGAACTAAATACATGTCAGAAATAAATATGAAAAACAGGTTTCCTTGAGCATATAAGAACCAAAAGTTAATGCTACAAAACTTATTGAATGATATGATAGTATAAAAACTATTATTTAATCAAGGAACAGTTATCTAGATTCATATTTATGTGATAACCAGGAAGCTATCTAAATTGGAGTGCCAAAATCTCAAAATAATGAAGATTTTTGTAAATTGAGTTAACATGGCATGTGCTATGCACGAGTTGATTGCTAACCGTAATCGTATAATTTCCGGACGGAACAATTGCAAAAATATAAATTGGAGATTTAATAGGAATGTGATTTGAATTGTTATTTCGCTATTACGACAATGTTACATGAAAAATAATTACCTAATAGATTCAAGGATTGGTATAAATTAACTATTTGACACATTTATGAAGAAAAACAATAGCCCGTTAGGCATACAAAATTAACACCTTCAAATAAATAAACAATAAAAAGTATTACAAACATGTCAAGGGCAGAAGGTTAAATTAGCAAGGTGACAAGACTAATTGTGAAATTCTGCTAATGTGGCGACAAATATTAAGATCATCAAGCAAGTCTTAGATTGTGTAATGGAAAATATTTTTTGTAACTTGTAATGAATATCACGGTTTTGCTACACTAGATTGGATTAAGAATTATTGAAATCATCACATCAAAATAAGTATGTATGATGACTAATTTATAATTAGTTTGAGAAGCGGAACACCATATTTAAAAATAAAACTGAAATCTAGTTCATAACCACAATAATAACAAAACTGAAAACAACAAACACTAATCGAAATATCACCAACACTTTTAATTTCGAATACAACAAACGAGAAACCTGATCCAGCGACACACAGACACCGAATGGTAACTAGAGTCTAGAATGATAATAAAACTGAACCGATGCGTGACTGATACGATAGATTTTTGTGATTTTGGTCTCTACCGCCGAGGAAATACGGAAAACTTCGGTGGTGCTGAACGGAAAATATTTTGTAGATGTGTATGGAGAGAATGACCTTGTTGAGTTGATTCATTCAACAGTTAGCGTATCGGGAGTTTCGCACGCCGAGCTATTGTATTACCTAATACTTGTGAGCTCGCGGTGTGAAGCAGTACGCGTTTATGGAATAATATTTAAGTATGCCAGAAATCATTCTTAGTAAGATTTGTCAAAGATAAGAGGAACAAATGGTAATTAGTAGCGGCATGATAAGCAGTCATTCCTTCCACTTTGGATATTGTAATTACGCACAAGTCTCACTATTAACGTCTAACTAACTCACACTCTGTATTCCGATTTCAGACAGCTTCTTGTGGGGACATTGACGTATGATATCTTTAGCGTCGTAAATTCAATGGAAATACAAGGTTAGTATGATTTTGGTATTAGCATTATTTCAGCGATGTTTTTAACTTGTAAGTCATCAGTGTTTATGATATTCTTATAAGGGGACGTCGTATCGTATCTCGTAACCGTGCAGCTGCATAACCGTTTAAAACAATAAAATCATGTGTTAGAACCATAAAAATTGTTTCCCATGAGACGAGACGAATAGCCAACCAGCCTAGGAAGATATTAAGCGACAGCGTTTCTATTCCTTGCACTCTTGAAGCTATCGAGTAATAAAGTAAGAGACAGTGCTATCTTGTGGCTGTCGTTGGATGTTGATGTGAATTTATGCACATATATATTTAGCTCGTTGTTTACATCAAGAAATAATGGGATTCCGAAAGCTATCCCATTACTTCTTCTAGTATTACATTTTGAAACAACCAAGTAAACTGTTGATTTTATTATTAAAGTGCAATGATATTTCAATGACAATGCTCATCAAAGTCAGCTAAGTAAGGCCTCAATATAGTTTCTGATGTTGCCCGATTGGCGATTCCAAGAAATGTTCTGAATAAATTTAAAAACCAAATGACAGAGATACAAAAGGCTAATAAATTTGATAACGACCCAGACAATTACTTCGATTTCAAGTATCAAAATGCAGGTAGATTAAATCCAAATTTTAATAGACATTACGAATCCCAGCAGTGTAATGAGATTAGGCAATAAACCAGCTGATAAAACGAGAATAATAGCTCTTGATACAATATTTGTGGCAACATTTGTTAGAGATAAGGAAACCGTTAATGGAAATAAGTTAGCGATAAATAATTGAGTCTAAGAATTTATTATGTCTGTATTGCTGGGTATTTTATACTAGAACGAGATGTGCCCGCGGCGTTGCCCGCGTTGTAATTTTTCTGGGATATAAGGATCCTATGAGTTATTTCAGAACCAAAAGTACTAATATACCAAATTTCATCAAACTTCGTTCAAACGTCAAATCGTTTTATATCGATTGCTCAGCTTCTGCTCATCGGATTGAGATACCAAGTACACCAGTTTTTAAGTCAAACCCTAAGCTATCAAAACCGCAGCGCAATCGGTCTAGTAGATTTTATGATGCGCGAAAAATCAAACTGATACGACTTAAAAAAGTTATATTCTTGTTCTGTAGCTTATTCTAAGTACCCAAAAACCTTTTTTTTACTTACTGCTTTATTATAAGTATAGATAGGACAGTAAGAGTATATTAGAGTAGCTGTGTATATTCTCACTGGTAACTACAGTTACAATAATGATTGCACCATGAGTACCTATTCTCTTTACTGCTAATGCAAAATCATTATTGCGACTGGCGTATTATGGAATTTATATACCCAGCGTATGACTTAACAGAATTCTATTATCCACAGCATGAATCGCTTCTACTGACAACGTTTTATCTGCTCATCTACATACCAGCCAAGTGGCGAATTTACGACAGTTAACAGACTAGTAACTAAACATGCCACCAGCAAACCGTTAATCATACCGAGATCTGTCGCTTGCAAATGTTGCGAGGGTGGCAGTGGTTATGCCATAAAACAATGTCTAATTTGTCGCAGCAATGTTTATTTGGTAGAAACGCGACGCAGAAGGGACGCTAGAGGCGAAAGCAGAGACCATAATTACATGAAAGAGAAAACGAATGAGGTTGATGAAAAGGAACTCACGCAATTCCATAGTATGGTAGCCTTTTTGCCAATTTTCTATCTGTTTTCTACGTGTAATATTGAAGTGATACATTTCTGAAACTGTTATAGGAAGTGGACATTCCGGGAAATATATTTTGAGGGCATTACATTAAAATATCACTATCGACATTCGAGACATGGGGTCTCAATTCAATCATCTTCGTCGTCTGTCGCTGCGTTTACATACTCGTAATATACCAAAGTATAGATAATTCAGTAGGGGATGAAGGGACGGAGCAAATAACAAACATTGCCGGCTGTGTCCACATGAGATAACAGACGCGTTTTAGTCCAACACACCCTCACAGGGGATAATGGGATCATTTTTCACGCTATCAATAAAGGTTCTGAAGACAAGGACATTGTTTCATAAGGACATCTCACTCGAGGGTACATTTTGGTCAATCTTTCAAGTGTGGAGATATGCGTGGATATGTTATTTTATTAATAGTTTCCTGAATAAATTGGGTTTGGAGTAGATTTATTATGAACTAGATGTACCCGCGGCTTTGCACGCGTGGTCATTTCTCTACGTTAAATTAATATATGTACTATTCCAAGGCCTAAAATACCAATATACTAACATTTGATCAAAATTCCCTCTTCTGTCAAAAAGCTTTTATCGATTGCTGTGCTTCTACTGATCGGTTTGAGATACCAAGTACACCAGTTTTTAAGTTAAACCCCAAGTTTCCAACAGTGAGAACCACAAATGGTCGCGTAGTTTTTACGTGATGTGCGAACAGACAAACAAACAGCATGTCACAATTTAAAAAAATGTTATATTCTTGTACAGTAACTTTTTTAAGTACACTAGACTTTTTTTACGGTTGGGTAGCTAAGTGTTTGACTTAAAAACTGGGGTACTTGGTATCTCAATCGGATGATTAGATGCCGAGCAACCGATAAAAACTATTTGACGGCAGAAGGAATTTTGAGCAATTATGTTGGTATATTGGTAGTTTAGGTCCTGGAATAGCACATAATATATTAGAATCTATGGACACAGTGACCTGCGAAAATCGAATTTTATTTCGAAATCCAGGACTCATTTTGGTCACAGTAGCGAGTTAAAAAATAGCATCAGGATGGTAAAAACGAAGACATGGTAATAAATTAGCGGATCGGAAGGAGTACCGTAACATCTAAACGAAAAATCATATACCCAGATAATTTGTGTCTACAACTTGATATAAAATTTATAGTCAATTGAAGAATAATACTAGACTATTTAATCCCCCAGATCAGATGTAAAGATGAAATTTATTGAGTAAAAAGTATCTTAAGCTGGTGCTACAAATCTAATCCCCATCGTAAAAAGGAAACCGTGCAGCGCCCCGCTGCCTTGGAAAAACCTTAAATAACCTTATACAGGGCCACCGTACATAAATTAAGCGTGGTTAAGCCTGGTTTGGCTTGTTCCGAGCCTGTGGCCATAAATCGAGTCTGCTGACCGGATCGGCCATCGCTTCCTTGAGGCAGGTCAGCATTCCTTTCCCTTACGAGTTTTAAATTGATGGTGCACGCTGGAACGTATATTTTAACAGGTATTCGGGGTCGGTGTTGCTACGAATTATTGGTTGATTATTTATTTAAGTTTATTTTGGTGTTGTTGATGTACCGTGGCTGGCATATTGTATTATCTATAGAGTCAGGAGAAGCTATAGTACAATAATAGCTTATTCTTTATCTATAGATTTAATTCACACGTGAAAAAAAAACGATACTTATCGCAGTCTCAGTTCGAATTTGGGCGAACCACTTTGACAAAGTGCGGGTTGTTAAATGCACAAATAAATAAAATAGTGTTTTTTTTTTACCACAGACAATTTTATTATTATTCAAGTACTTGACAGACATGTTATTATTTCGTTTCCATGGCAACATGTCATTCCTTTCTGTATTTTTGATACAATGGGTTATATTATTGCAATTTTCGTAGGATCTCTATTTTTATGAAAATTTAATTTCTGCTTATGTAACAAGAACTGATAATTTAGCTTTCTAATGTGAAATAATTTTTAAAATCGGTTCTGTATTTTTTGAGTTTATCTATCCATACCAATATATAAAAGTGAAACGTTGTCTGTTTGTGTGTTTGTTTGGGGAGCTTTCACGCGATAACGGCTGGACGGATTTTGATGAAATTTAGAATAGAGATAGCCTGGAATAAAACATAGGATACTTTTTATCCCGGAAAATTGTAAGTTTCCACTGGAAAACTAGAAAATGATGATTACTCACTGTAAGGAACGGTTGCCATCTGTGAGGAATGGTCTGTGATGGCCATGGAAACGAAATAACAAGTCTGTCAAAAAACATCAAGAGCATTGGTGCTATTTTTTTATTGTTTTGGTTTTTAATATCTTAGAAGAAAATAGTATGCTTTTTTCGCGATAAACAGTAGTCCGCGCGTACGAAGTCTCGGGCGGGAAAACCAGTATCTTTATATTGGTCGAAGGGCAATATTGCGCGTAGTTTACACCGAGACCTGGGCTTGGGCCCCGGCGTATGTTTTCCGCAGGGAAATCGAATTATCGCGAGCGCACACCGTGACCGTTACGATCTCTAGTTTCACTCTATTGAACCTAACCTTGGGTGCGCCATCGACCCTCATACATGCGCCGTTGGCATATTGGCCGTAAAAGATTTTGACGTAGTTGACAGGGTGGGCGCGAAGCGTCTCCGTTTCAGCTTGGCCAAAAATGCTTTCGTATGTACGGCGGATGTCCGTATGTCCGGCTGTTCGCCTCTACAGCAGGCCTTGCATGGGGGTGGACAATTTATCTTTCCCCCGTTTTTATCCACTTCTCACGTGTTAGAAAGGTATGCTAGGCCTGCAGGTCGCATTTCTCAACCGATCTAGACGTATCATTACAGGTTTGACGAATTTTTAGTTTTTTTTTAGTCTTCTGGGATTTTTGAATTGGGGGCACTTCCGCCAATACAGGGCAAAAGGGGGGCTACTGAATATCTCCGCCTTATTAGATCCGATTTTGATGGTTCTTTTTTTTTATTTTGAAAGATAGTAATTTTAAGTTGGTCTCATAAATATTTGGTGAAGACCTGATGATGAGGATCTTCGGCAGAATAGCTCCACAAAATGCAGTAAATTGCTCACTTTTAGGTTTCTTTCAGTGGAATCAGCCCTTTACCTCCTCCTCCTCCCCCCCCCCTCCTCCTCCTCCTCCTCCTCCTCCTCCTCCTCCTCCTCCTCCTCCTCCTCCTCCTCCTCCTCCTCCTCCTCCTCCTCCCCCCCCCCCTTAGTATTAAGAACCTTGGTTATTAATGTTAGTTTTACAATAAAGTAACTAGATGGCGCTACTATCCACCGCTAGATTGTTTGCAAAAAAGTTTGTGCTCGTGAGGTCTACAGCTCACAGAGCCACTAGTTTATAAGGTCCTATTCCAAAATACCACTCCATAAAAGCCTATTAGATTACCGCTCCGGAAGAAAGTAAAAAAAAAAATGTACCAATACGTTGCGTCTCGTAGATACAAAGATATTCACACAACACACAGATATTCTACTAACCATCCAACAGCAACTGTGAAAAACGTTAAAGCTAAAGTATGTCGAAATTATACAAAATCGTTTCACTACCCTCAAGATTAATCAACTTGTGAATCTGCGTTTAAAAAATAACTAGCACAAACGTGTTAAAACAATTTTCTTAAATACTGCAAGTTAGCAGTATTCATGTCGCGGTTAAGGAACGGCATTACTCACACCCATGAACTTGTACCAAGTGGTCGCTGACGCGTAACCCAACCGCAAGAGATCTTTACCGCAGATTAGAAAACATCTTCAAGAAATTGCAACATCCTACAGAACATACTTGTATTTTTTATTGCTAATATCTAATAATTTTCTAATAGATGAATTTGGATCACAGACGGGATACGAACCTGATGCTATATGCCTCTGCGCGGCACATGCCTTTAATCAAAACATTTTCCTTTAGATGATTATGCTCTCGCTAAGCAGGCGTTAAAAAAAGCATTTATCATAAATACATTAGATATGGGAGGCGTTATCTTTACGAAAAGAAGTTAAATGCAATATTAGCCGTGTTCGGTTGGTCAATTCAACAAACTACCAATCGATGGCGTTACCATCCCCATAAGATGGCTTTATAACCTGAGGGAAAAATTTGGATGATGATGTAGTGGTCACGGTAGCCGAATAAGTTGAAGGAATGTGCCGCGCAGAGGCACGGAAGATGCGGGTTCGTATCACGTCAGGAATACATATTTTTCCTTTAAAAAAATGTTGGGTGTGTTCTCGCTAAGCAAGCATTAATGCTAAAATCATAAATACATTATTGTTAATACTTTCCATGTTCGGTTGTCGAGTGCTGGCTGATCCATTTCAATGGACCATTGCACTCTCATTGTCTGTTTATCTTGCATCATCTTGGTTTTAAAGTTATTTGACATTTGTCGTTAATTCGACATTGTTCGGCTCAAGCTACTCTTATTGACCGAGCGAGCGCGAAACGCAAGCGAAGTGTCTCTGTTTCAGCTTCGGCAAAAAATATATTTACCTTTTTTGGCTGCTGAATATCTCCGCCTAATTAAATCCGATTTCGATGGTTCTTTTTTTATTTGAAAGGTAGTAACTTAAAGTTAAGACTCATATAAAAAGAAGAAGAAGAAGAAGAAGAAGAAGAAGAAGTGAGAGAGTGAAGATCTGATGAGGATCTTCGGCGTGATCTTCAAAATGCAGTAGGTTTCTCACTTTTAGGTTTCTACCAGTGGAATCAGCCCTATACTTACTAGGTAGAGATTGATGGAGCACCTTGGTAATTAATGTTAGTGTTACAACAAGGTAACTAGATGGCGCTACTGTGCACCGCTAGATTGTTTGCAAAAAAGTTTGTACTCGCGAGGTCTACATCTCACAGATCCACTAGTTATACAGATTTTGTCGACCTATAATAGAAGAAAGAAGAAGAAGAAGAAGAAAATACATTTATTTATGACAACACACAACATTACACAGAAAATCAAAGAACACTATTTACAAACAAAAATAAAAGGTACGAAATTAATGCTGTGTGTTGTCATAAACAGGTCCCAACTCAGCAAACGCTAAGGCCATAAAGCATTGGCACTGATTTTCTGCCGGAACCTATTTGTGACAGACATCACGAACGCAGAGTGACAACACATAAAAATTAATACGCGTAGAAAACATAAAATAAAATCCAAAAAACTGAACGGATTATTAAAAATATAAATTTGCCAAAACGTCATCATGCCAATCCGAACGTAGCTGAAATTGAAACTGTCAGTTTCATTGACGGACGAGTAAAATGAAATTTGACATTACCCAATACAAAAAATAATAGCACACAAACTATTTTAGAATACGCAACATTAATTCTACCTAGTAAATAAGTTAATAAAACTATAAACATAACACAGCAGAATTCAACAAACTGGAGCACACACCGCTTTATGATCATCCACCATCAATCCAGAACGAGCGTAAAATAAAAGGTAAGTACAATTTTAACAAATGAATAAATAAAATAATTAATACCCAATTCTATAACTCTAAAATAATCTGGATTAGGTCTCTTCACTTTTACGCCGCCCTGTTGTTGTACTTACTTTCTTGCCATAGCTACGTCTACGATCGATTTGACCGGTGGTCTGCCTCTAGATCTTTGCCCTCCCAGTGTCCATCGATTTGGTATATGTACGTACGTGTAGATCTTTCGTCGTTCCTTTCCACACAAAAGCTATCAAATTGTTCATAAAACATTTTCTTCTTTCGTACAAACGTAGTTTCTTTCCTGCTACCGATACGCGTTGAAAATCGCAAGTATCCGTACAATTTCCACAGCAGTTGTATTCGCCATTGTGGCCGTCACGGGCCATCGCCCCGTCAAGGGCGCCCTAAACCATGGCGGCTTCCAATAATGGCTTTGATTGGAATCTATTTACTTTTGTCATGGAGCGTTAGGAGCGCCGGTGGCCGTACGGAAATCGTGCGAATTTAGGATTTGAGAACCGATTTCGTATTCCAGCTTGGTCCAATACGATGCAGGAAAAATCTTGAACGAAACGGCAAATAGAAAAATTCAAACTTATCTATATGATAGGTAGGTTAGGAAGTCTATTTATGTATATATCTACTAGCTGTGCCCGCGTGGTCATTTTATTAAAAAGTAGTCCAAATACGTGTTATTCCAGGACCAAAAGTACCTATAAAGTACCATATACTATACTATCTTCAAAATTCGTTCAGCCGTCAAATAGTTTTTTATCGATTGCTCGGCTTCTTATTATCGGATTAAGATACCAAGTACCCCAATTTTTAGGTCAAACCCTAAGCTATCCAACAGTGATCACCACATCGCAATCAGACCAGTACTTTTTACGTGATGCACGAACAAAAATACAGACATGATTTAAAAAAATGTTATATTCTTGTTCAGTACCTTATTTTAAGTACACTACACCATTATTTTTTATATTATCCTATAAGTATAGGTTGCTTTATTATAAGTATAGATATATAGTAGGATGTCATTGCTATTTAAATACGATGGAAGATGCTACGCTAATTACACTACACTTGTTCAATAAACTAATTACGTTTCTGAATAAGATTCAAATAGGTATTATCCTATTATTACAAATGAATTATCAAAATGAAACTAGATTTAATTGGAGTCACGATTACCATTAAGTAATTGTAAATTCATTAACATAACACAGTGATTCATCGCGGTATCATACAGTATCAAGGTAAAAGTGAACTCCAATATACACAGTGACTAACAGTTTTATAACACGTTGCTGTATCGAACGAGATGGTGTTTATTCATCTGCGATGTGGTAATGGCAGGTGGTATGTTTGACGTCATTTTATGAATTACTGTGTTGCCTAAATACCATCAGATTTTGCGTTTTAGATTGAAAACTTAGCAGTTAGAACAAACAAGAGTTTCTATAAATTCAAAATGTAGGTAATAATTACGACCAATCCAAAATGTCTAGTCGAAAATACCAAAGTAAAAGTCGTTATGGTTACTGTGAACATGATCAGCCTACTTTGCTTGCAATAAAAATGCGCGAGGCAAGCGAGCGAAGCGAGCAGACAGGTTGCCTGTGGCTGGGAAAAAATCAGACAAGAGACAGACAGCAGGCACCAGCCATACGGTCACGCTCCACCGAGAAGTCGTCTTAAAATTCGTAGGAGATTCATAAAAACTACTAAACCTAACTCAATGGGTGGCAAGAGCGTCATACACCACCTAGTGACATTATTACTCCTGCAGAAAACTCCCAGCTGGCTAAACTCCAATGGCCAGTACGGAAATCTCTAAACCAGCTACGAACTTAAGTGGGCCGCTGCAGGAGTAACTTATGCCAGTGGGGGTTCGCACCAGCTTCAAACACTCAATGTGTATGTGGAAAACCCAAAA
Source organism: Alsophila aescularia (assembly GCA_946251855.1). Classification (NCBI taxonomy): domain Eukaryota; kingdom Metazoa; phylum Arthropoda; class Insecta; order Lepidoptera; family Geometridae; genus Alsophila; species Alsophila aescularia. The sequence continues at coordinate 14,350,327 of OX276381.1, forward strand.
ATGCCACACCTTATGTCTTGTCCTTCAAACCCATACACCTGCATTCCAGTAGACTTAATGGAAGTCACAGACATTGCGGTAAATGTGGCCACTTTTTAAGCTAAACTAATTTAAAGGAGATAGAACCTATGTGGCATATTAACCCGCCCGCCATTTTGTTTTATTTTCAAAGTATTTGTTTTGTTCCTCTACCCGTATATACTACGCGCACAATGAAAGTAGTATATACGGGTAGAGGACACTTATACTTTAATCGTGCGCGGAAACTGAAAATAAAACAAAATGGCTGGCGAGTGGATATGCCAGCTTCCATAGAAAAATGTTCGAATCCCTTTAGTGTTAAGAGGCTTCAAAACCGTCACGAAAAGAAGAAGCGAGCATTCTGAGGCAGAGGCTTGCGGAGAGGCAGAAGTCAGAACCCGTTTGGCATAATTAAAGTATCCTACTCCACTTTTAATTTTAACATTATCAAAGCATCACATCTCGTCATCATTGTTGAATGGCTCAGTTATAATTATTAAATGGGAACAGGATATCAATGTGCTGTAAAATTGTAATTGACATTTCAGAGGCAAACATAATTGGATTTAATGAAAGGGAGGCAAACGCGAAGCTTTTGTAGCGGCGCCTTCGGTCAATTTGAACGAATTACTTTTACAATATCCTTTTCGCGTTGATGAAATATGTAAATTCAAAAAAAAAACTTTAAACACTTTGTAAGGTTATTTAAGTATTACTTTATTAATACAAGCTGTGCCCGCGGTTTTTCCCGCGTGGTCATTTCATTTAAAAGTAGCCCATACTTGTTATTACAGGACCAAAAGTATAATATCCCACAACACAGGAAATCTTAGTGTGGAAAGTAGTATACCCACAATTAATATAATTAACAAAATATCGTTTATCGTTTAATTTAAGGTGTCCGATTGTTTTGTAAGATTTCAGGCAACAAAATAAAAAAAAATATAAAGTACAATACTACATATCTTCAAAATTCGTTCAGCCGTCAATTAGTCTAATCTTCGGATTAAGATACTAAGTACCCCAGTTTTTAAGTCAAAACCTAAGCTCTACAACCGCATCGTAATCGGTCCAGTAGTTTTTGCGTGATGCGCGTAGAAACATACAGACAAACAGAGATAAACTATTTAAAAAAAAAACTTATTTAGTAGCCTATTTCAAGTACCTACCCCATTTTTTAATTATCTTCATTGTACAGTTTTTTTAAAGTTTAGATTAGCTTGGTAATTTCTTCATCTAGTAGGTATTAAATTTTATTCAAAAGATGATTCATCTGGGTTGTGTTTTATTGGTTAGTCCTATTCTGAGCTCTTTTAATTAATTTTCTTATTTTGCGTAATTAATATCATCCTGTGGGTCTCGTTCCTTGTTGTTGTTAGCCCAAACTGCTGGGGAAAACCCTCCACTCCGTCCCTTCATTAATAAAGTAAGTCTACATATAGATACAAATAAAGACTTTTGACTTTGATTTTGTGTTGTAGAATTAATATTAATTAGTTACAGGTAACCGACAAGTCTAAGGTAAGCAAGCTAAAGTGGCAGTGGGTTAGTCACATTTCCCGAAGAATCGATAGCCGTTGGGGTAGACGAGTTCTCGAGTGGAGACGACGTTTAGACAAAACAGTGTATAACGCCCTGTTGCCAGGTGGAGTGACGACCTGCTAAAAGCGGCTGGCAGAAAATGGATGAGGAGAGCTGAAGACTGAGCTCAGTGGCGTGCATTAGGACATGCCTACATCCAGCAGTGGACAAATATAGGCTGACGATGATGACAGATATTATTCGCTGGCTACATTGCGTGTAACATAACTATTGCAAAATACGATAAAAGATTACACCATGCTCACTACTATTGGAACGTAATGGCCCGTTTAATTATTGACATTAAGCTATTTATTACAAGCGCTTCATTTTGTTATGAAACAGTTGGATCGGAAAGCTAGTTTGGAGACCTTGCCATTTTTAAATGATCATATAGGCCAGCGTTTTGCAAGTTGGTCGAATGAGGCATGTTTCGTCAATAGGAATTAGTTTTTATTTGTAATAGAATAAACTGATTGTGACATGGGCCCTCACGCATGAGGCTGTGCACCAGATCAAAGTAGCACAGAGAGCCATGGAGAGGTCTATGCTTGGCATTAGACTTCAAGATCGAGTCCGAGTCCAATGTTGAGATCCGACGAAGAACTAAAGTTCGGAACGTCGGAAACACAATTACGAGACTATAATGGAGTTGGGCAGGACACAGCCAGGCGAAGTGACCACAGGAGAAGTAAGACTGTTACCGAGACAGGGAAAGCGAAGCGTAGGTCGTCTAGCAACAAGATGGGCCGACGATATTGGGCCGGCTCCACACGTTGGCCCCAACGTCACTCGGCCAACGTTAGGGCGAGCGTTGGTAGTTGGCCGGCGCGTGTCGGTTTTATCAAAGAAATATGTGCCAACGCTCGGGATCTGTCCACATATTGGTGATTTGCTCAGTCCTGTTGCAACACGCATCGAGTGTGTACGTCGAGCGAGAATGTCATTCTCATCCACAAAATCGTCACGCGAATGGACAAATGAAAAAGTCATTGAATTTATAGAACTTTTCCAGGCACATCCAATAATATGGAACGCATCTCGGAAAGATAATAAAAAAAACAGCTGATGAATGGCGCACCATTCAACAGAATATGGGAATGATTTACTCAACTGAAAATTTAAAAAATGCGAGAATCATTGATGAGCATATATCGCCTTTATAGAAAGAAAATTAGAAGTAGGCTTTTTATTGACTGGCTTCGATTTAGCCTGACTGATTGTTGTAGATCAACTCAAATTATGTAAATGAAGATTGGGTTGCCACTTCGTTGAACCAGTGTCAATTGATTGCTTTGGCAAACACTATACAATTGACACATATCTATGCCAACTACTGTTTAATGTGTGACCTAAGTGTCAATTGGCATAATTAGAGTTTCTTGTTCCGATTTGGAATTCGGATGCAGTACATTTTGCTACCTGTTCTATAGTAATTTAAGTTTAAGATTAAGTAATTTAAGTGAGTGTTGATAACACACGAATTTGTTATATTGTAAAGTTACAGAACTGACTGATTCTTTGGCCTTATCCGAATGTTTTTTTTTTTACTTTTTCCTTTCAAGGTTAAGAAGCAGTCTTTGCTTAGCACTGTGAAAGTAACGGTTTAAGCTTTATGTAAAACTTATATGAACATGCAAAGTCTACAGTTAGTAAACTTCATTTTCTCATGCATCGACGTTGGACTACATTTTAATGTCGCTCGCGTATTACTAAACGTGTAGTATATAAAAAAAACACTTTTTGTATAATAAAAATGCCCATTAATACTGAAAAACATTTATCTCAAAATATTATTATGCAACGATTTAAGTTAGTGACTTATCGCTATTTATCTAAAAGCGCAGCTTTTTTCTGAACGCTTATCAAATGACCATTTTAACCTATAATCATCATGTTCAACCTAACTAACCTACGTAGTTTTATAAGCCCAATGCGTTTTTCAGGCGCAAATCAAACAGTAAATTAAAAGTTTAGGTGTGCAATCAGTATTTTTGATACGGAGATCATATTTTTGGATTAAACATTATTTAATTGATGAATTATAAATTAATGGGTCATAAGTTGTTCAATTAATAACCCTCCAATCTGTCAGGTAAAAATAACCTTTACTAAATCAAGTTTGCGGTCGAGACGAGAACACAATGAGCTCCAATTGAAAAGTTGATCATTGGCTGTGAGTGCGTTTACGGGCGCGATTTCCCCGCGTTTAATTGCCGGTGGTCGGGCGACAATTGCTTTCCACAGATTGTTTAGCAGTCGCCACATCTCGTCGGCATCGATTGCGCGTGCGCAAGCTACATGAGCGCACGCCATTCTCGCGCACACATGCGTTTAGCGTCATGCGCGATTAATATTGATATTATTCGTAGTGAAAAGTGACGAACTGGCATGCGGCAACGCTAGAAGGAATGCGGCCTGTCACACGTTCGTAGCACTGTAAATATTGCCACGAGCGAGGTTTGTCGAACGTTTTAGTACTGTGCATGTACTAGGGAAATGTTTGGTTTCATCAATGTGTTACCACACTATTATTGTCGGCAGTGGCAGACTTTTCAAAGTAAAACTTCACCTACATACTACTCAGGCCGAAGCATAAACATATCTATCAGAACTTAAACAACTCTATGAAATAGTCAAACTAAATTCTTGGTAATAATAATAAATAAATTGTCTTTTCTCATTATGCGTGTCATTATGTTGTAGATAATCCGGTCGTCTGACATTCGACAGGCGTGCCCTACCCCAGATGCATTGGAAAGTATAATCGCGCCTAGTCCCTACATGTACAGATGTAAACGGCTATTACGTGACCATACACCATTCACACAAAACAAATATAGGTACATAATATATTACATGCGCGGTTCGTACGCACTGTTGATTGTGTACAGTAAGTTATTTCACTGCTTGCCATAGCTTTGTGCCGATATGAAAGTGACTGATCGGTTATATTGTCGTGCGTTTTGGATATCTGACATTAATTACGTTGAATGACATGTTGATCGACTTTGAATGAGGAGAAAATCTGATACATGAATGTTGTTACGGCATAGGGATCGAGTATTTCGTGGAAACTAAAGTTTATCCCTTCATACAACAAATGTTCATACATTAATGTTGAAAATAGCTTGGGGATAATAATAGTTTTTAATGCCCTAATCAAGCAACGAGTGAAGCATAGCTAATGGCGGCTGCTAATGTGTGCGTGAGTGGATAATTTGTGGTTGATACACAATTTATTTACAAAAGACTGCATTGTTTTTGATTTAACGTGAAAAAATTAAAATGACTAACAAGGTTGAGATCTTTCTGCGATGTGGCGGCTGATCGGCATAACATGGTGTAAGTGTGTGCGTGAGGCTTGTGCGTACGAGCTGATCAGAATTTCTTGGATGCTTCATATTCGATTTGGCGGCGTGGAATCCATCTTTCTTTAAAACATTCTTCTTTCTAATCATAAACCCAATAACTTCGTTTGTGGCGGTAAGTACCTAATATATAAAAGTGAAACGCCTGTTTGTTTGGGGAGCTTTCACACCAAAACGGCTAATCTAATTTTCATGAAACTTTGTAATTAGGTACTGTACAATATAGAGACCAACATAGGATACTTTTTATCCCGGAAAATGGTATGTTTCCACGGGAAACCTGGATAATGACGATTACTCGCTGTAAGGAACAGAATAACATGTAGACAAATATTAACAAGTCTGTCAATAACTAGCTTAAAAGCTAAAAAACACGCCTGCCCTTCCAAAAAAGAGCTTTTTCCAGTAAATTATATACTGTTGGAATGTGCTTATCAAGGCCTTCAATTTGATACCCATATTGTAAAATACGAAGAAAAAATATTTTTTTGAATTTGAAAATGGTGCCATACTTACTGCCGCCATACTAAATGATTCAAAAATACACATGCCTATGTTACTCGGAGGGATGTAAGGATTCTAACGATACTACATACGTCTAAATCTGTTCCGGCATTTAAAAGTTATGGTGGAATAAAGAAACTCACATACATACAAACATACATGAATGCTAAAAACACTACACTCCTTTTTTTGGGCATTCATGTAATAACTTTTTATAAAAGCCATTGATCATACAGAAAGTTATAGGTTACCTAGTTTGCAAGCCAATGTTGTATATCATTTCAACAATTCAACAAGGTGAATGGCGATGTTGCAATTTTCAACAAACAGGTTAATGCTCGAACAGCCCAGTTCAATGAATCAACCAATCTACATTAGATATGAGTGACAGAAAGCATGTTCTGTAGACACGAATGTTTGAGGGTTAACTATGGATTTAGTAAAAGGGGAGTAGATACGGCACGCTTTGATATCACGTAAATAAAAACTGGACTAGACACAACCACAGGCAAACAACCACACAGTTACTTTTCCACCGTCTCGTGCTTCATATGCAACAACAACAAAAGTAGAGAGACATGTAGACTTTAGCGCGAATGAGGGACACTAACACGTTCTACAGAAACGCCACTCCGATTGTGCCTTCCTTTACTAGGAAGGCTCATTGTGTGAATTGCACCTAATTTATGCGGGAAGCTGGTACCTTATCTTCTCACTTTTTTAGATCTATGGGGTTAACTCGAGAATTTTGTTGGCACTGGTCCAGTAACAACAACAATGTAGCTTAGCAGTGCTATTTTGATTTAATTTTAATAATTTACTAAACATCTCCATAGTGTTTCTAAGTATTTGACGTATTGAAATAACTGCTCAGATTTCCGAGGAGATTCAATATTATGGTTTAAAACTGACGTGGTCACAAACACTAGAAATATAATCATTAGAAACGGGATATTTGCCATGGATACCATTTGTATTGAGTTCCCGATATTTCGGCACTGTTGCAAGCGATCACGGATAACTGAAGTAACTGCGGATGGATTTGTTTTTACGGGCAGACAAAATGGTCTAACCTCTTTCTCACTCTTTTATTACAAACTAGCTGTGCTGTGCCAAACTAGCTATGTTTTATTCCAGGATCAAAAGTACCTCTAGAGTACAAAAACAAAATACCAAATTTGACCAGATTGTTTTTTTATCACTTGTTCTACGCTACATTGAAAAACCAAATCCGTCCATTAGTTTTTACGTGAAGAATGAAAACGATTTAAAAAAATGCTTGTTCAGTCCCTTATTTTAAGTACACTAGTTTTTTTTCTTTTGTCTTCTTTGTACAGACTTTTTGTTAGTTAATACTGCTGTATTATAAGTATAGATTTCGCAACGCTGGTGCAGTAGAGTCAGCGTAGAATGCTGTAGTATAGGTCGCGTCATGTAAAATAACGCTGGCGGTTATGCTGCGTGGCGATTTAACAGTCTATTTGGTGGTATGAGGTACGAAGCTGCGAGCGAAAGGCTAATTCATAATTATTTAAAACAATAGGCCTGATACTTTTGTGCGCGAGTGTACCCGTGCGCAAACACATCCCCTCCACTTTCTTCCAGCGTTCTTTTTACATGACGCGACCTATTATTCGAAAAGGACGACTTGGTTCGCCTTTATGTGCACCCAAATGTGTTGTTTTCTATAAGAAACTTTTAGCGGGCAGTAATGAGTTTTTAATCCTCTTTATAAGTGCGCCGCAAATATCTTTGCCGCGCACTTTTCCAAACGACTCGACCGATTTAGCTGCGGTTTTTTTATGTTTGAAAGCTGAGGTAAACGAGATGGTTCTTAGCTATAATGGGGGCGGTTGGGGCGCTATTTACATTTTTAATTTGTGCTTGTAAATAAATATATGAGCTGTAAAGTATCCTCGCTACGCTCAGGATTCTACTCTAGAATCCTTCACTCTGCACTGGATTCAAAATAGCGCCCTCGCCGGCAAAATATTATTTTGCTCCCTAGTAATACAATCTACTATTCTTCTGTGGTAATGCGTTAAACGGTACGTGACGTGAAACAATTTAAGATAACAAGCAACTAAATTATCTCGATAGATGCCATAAAGATACAAGATCTAGACTAGAGTTAATGTATGTGTATCGAAATAGTTTTAGTAAGACTCTGTAATTAGGCATAGCTCAATTATTGCTTCTCCTTGGTCTGCTGAAGTCTGCGATAATATCAATATGTACGCTTAGTTATGTTTAGAGATACCGTCTACACAACACAGGAAGATTCGAGATAACACTAAACTTGTTTAGATCATCAGTATCGACTCGATAAATAGCGCTAAAAGCAATGCACACATTATATCCCAGCTCTATAATTATAGCTAGAGTTTGAATCGAACGTAATTTGTACTTATACTCAAAAATATCGATACATTGGCTCCGATACATCAGATAATGTTGTACTTGGTATTTTTATTTTTATGATTTCGTACTTAGGCTTCCCCCACAAAATGGGGGATTTTGTAACCAACGCGGCTGGCATGCGTCTCGGTGATCATGAAGTTGGTGATAATAAACGGGGAAAAGCTGTGCTTGCCCGTATCCAGAATTTCCTTTGCTGATTCTCATAGCACTCGTGGGATGAAAAGAGTTGGATCTATTTTATACCGGACACCACACGGCAATTAACATACTAGTCGCACCACATTAAGAACTTATAATAAAGCAGTAAGTACCAAAAGGTTGTACATACCTTTTGGTTAACAAATTTGCATTTCTTGTCTGTCTGTTTGTTCGCGCATCACGTAAAAACTACAGGACCGATTGCGATGTGGTTTTCACTGTTGGATAGCTTAGGGTTTGATTTAAAAACTGATGTACTTGGTATCTCAATCCGACGAGTAGCAGTCGAGCAATCGATCAAAACCCATTTGTCGTCTGAACGAAGTTTGATGATATTGAAACTTTTGGTCCTTGATTAACACATAGGTTACTTTTAACCCACATAAATGAACACGGCGACAAAGCCGCGGGCACAGCTAGTAAGTAAATAAATACTTTTCGATACTATACTCTATAAGTATTTAATACTTTCTAGGTATCGGGTATTTATAAACCAGTTACTGCTGGAACTCGCTCACGACACGCGATCGTGACGCCCGTTCGTGTTCGCGGACAATATGGACTCGGCATACCAAGTAATTGATGACAAATGCGCGCAACTATATGGTGCGCTGGCGTCCTTATCGAGTTATGGTAAGTGTGGATGTATGAAGACTATTGAAGTGAAGACCCATAAGCGGTCCCATTGTCTGCAGAATAAGACAAGTACTTACCTTCCACATTCCTTGTTATTTCTCAACACTGACAGCATATTTATGTTTTGCTGAAAGTGTACGACCGGTTGATAGTTTAACCTGAATACGGCGCGGCGAAGCTATAAGGTGTATTTAGTTATTATTTTGCTCCAGATTCCATTGTGTAGGTATTCTGTCTATCAGTCTTGGCGTCAGCCACAGTCCTCAATTCGTAAAGGATATATAGTGACTTGATAGTCAGCGCTGTCTGTTAAGACCAGGCTCCAATTTTAAGGGTTTTTCCATAAAACCCAGCAGTCAACCACAAACCTGATAAATGTGAAATTTGACTTATATGTTTTTGAGATCTTTATTTATCCGCGATCAAGACAAAAACGTGATTAACTGAATTTCATTCGATATTTCGATTTCATTTTCTTATCAAAAATTACATTATATTCAGTAATATTTTAATTTTTCTACTCAACTGCTTAAGTATTATCTCTAAAATAAATCTCACAGCAAGTAAATATAGTTTATTATCCACTGTCAAAACAAAATTTACCTAACTAAATTATTAGCCTGCCAATAAAATAAAAAACTTTTGAGACTTACATCATTTAGTTCCGAACTAAATTGTGTGTTCAAACAGCGCTCGCGATATTCAAGCTTGTTACGCAGGCACTTCAGTGCTTGTTGAGGGCAGCGTGTAGAGGCGGAGCTAGCGTGGAAAATGTAAATGGAGCCTGGCATTAATCAGCCTTGGCTTAGGATGTTTCAGCTATCGACTTCCGCTGCTCAATGCGTCTCCATCCATCCGAGACAAGCAGACAACGACCACCCCTGCGCATACTAAACACAGGCGGGCCCGGGAGCAACGACCTTGTTTTATTAGATGATTGTTGGCGTTCTCCGGCCATTTTGTCATTTAGGTAATGGATATGGCCACCTAATTTGATTATCACATGATGGCTGATCGTTAGGCACGGCTACGCGACAATTCTGCTCATTAGAATGATGTCGCGAAACAGAAGGGGTAATAATAAGCGTAGGAGGTCAATGGCAAACTGATTACGTGTGTCTGTGACACTTATGGCGTGGCGAAACTGGCGAGCTCAGGATAATAGAGATTGATCGCTGTGAAGCCGAGCCTGAAAGAGAATCCTTTGCGCTTAATACAATAATTGATGAGATATGTTACTTAGGACGTGTATTTTTATACTGATCATATAATTTTTATCGTTTGCTCACTTTCAACTCATCGAATTACATCAGATTCAACGATACCGGGTTCGGTCCTGGGCTCCGCACCAATGATTTTTCTAAGTTGTGCGCGGTTTTCCATCGCTCCGTGTTTCAGAGGGCATGTTAAGCTGTCGGCCCCGAATGTTTGATAAATAGCAATCGTTAAGCCATAACTGAGGCCCTCTGGCGACCTGACGAACTCTGACACCAGAGGCCAGCACTACCTCATACGACACACAAACATAAGTAAAGATACCTAGAAAGTTTGAAGCAGATAAAAGATAGTAAAGGAGTCACAGCAAACCAGCATTTGTAAATTACGGTTTTAAATAAGCTTAGTTGAGGAAAGATACTTCTAATCACCTAAGTTCAGCTTGACATCACATGATGCAATATGCGCCTGACAAGTTTACGGCAAACAAGTCAGACATGAGGACAGCCAAGACAATACAGAACGGTCACGCTAATTACCATCTAGGTGAGTTGTGCGTTCGAAATTGTAATGGTATTAAATAACAATGACAATATTGTGGCTGCAGCAACGCCGGTAATGTCAAGGTCAAGTTCAAAGTCGTCGAGGCGATCCGAATTAACATCGACGACGCTGAATATAGACTGGAGGCTGGACTTAGGACGTTTTTATTGAATTTGTTTCCTTTCTCGGCACCAGCTTGGATCATATCGTTTCGTTGGTCATTTCATAATATGTACTACCAATAGATGGAGTTACCGTCCCCGTAAGACGGATTGAGATGCTAGAGAAAAATTTGAGTTGTGATGCAGTGGTCACGGTCATCATTTATGCGGGTTCGAACCCCAGCCGTGATCCAAATTTTTCCATTAGAAAATTATCAGGCACATCGTTTCGCTTTGTAATTTTAATACCGTTAATTCAAGTCAAGTTGTTCTTCTCGGCGGTACAACCAGTTTTCAATCCATATAATTACAAAATGAATATAGTTAACTATATATTATTTGGCCACGACAATTTGTCTTTGCTAAGTAAGATACCTGTCAAAATTTGAACTTTTTCGAAAGTACCCACTTTCATAGTTTCCTTGCGGTTTAGAAAATAGTTTTAGGGACCAATTTGTGTTTTTGTTCCACGGGTGTAATTTAGAAAAAAAAAGAGGTGAAAAAAAATATGAAGTTTTCGCACACTCGACCTTCACTGACTCCGCTTCGAGAGTAGGCAGCTCGCTGTGCCCCCCCCCCTCCCCTACTCACTACGTTCAGGTCTTGTAAGCTCTGTATATATATATATATATATAAACTTTCCGTGAAAGATAATCTAACTGATGGTGAAAATACTGAACCGCATTAAAATCCGTTACGTACTTTAAAAGATCTAAGCTTGCAGACGGCGGGAAGCGACTTTGTTTTATACTATGTATTGATCCAGGCTCGATTTTCTGGACACTCTACCGGCCTTTTGTTGAATTTAACTTGCAATAAATAAAGACGAATGATATAGAAGCTTCTATATTTCTGACTATTACATTTTCGATTTCAAACCTTCCCATCCTTTGAAACTACAGCTGCGTTCATTTCAAAATAAATAAACAATTAATTCAAATTTGAAAAAAAAAACCTGGTGATTAAATTGTTCCTCCCTTCCATTCAAGTATTTGAATCAAAATTTTTTTTTTATTATTTGTTGATTTAATAAATCTTCGTGTTTTTTTTTAAATAAGGTTCAAAATGAGAACAATAATTTTAGAGAATACATTTATATAGATAAAAGAATGCATAGTATACTTACATGTTAGTAAACCGAGCAGCGTGGTGTCGCGCCCCTCTGCTGGGAACTACTAGCGGCGTCTCATCGATGCACTTTGCACTTCACAACAAAGTCCTGGGGACAAGGAAAATACTCATTAGGTTAGGTGTCTTAAACTACACATAGCTGTAATTATTATTGTGGTTTAGATCTCGTCACTAACCAATCACTGGTACTGTGAATGAGACTTAACATTATTGGGATAATGATGTCATGTTATAACGTTTGCGGTGATATCGTTTCTGCTTTATGTCTTAGGCTCGTCACTAGCCTATCATTGGTACTGTGAATGAGACTTAACATTATTGGGATAATGATGTCATGTTATAACGTCTGCGGTGATTTCTCTTCTGCTTTATACATGTCATAGGCTCGTCACTAACCTATCATTGGTACTGTGAATGAGACTTAACATTATTGGGATAATGATGTCATGTTATAATGTCTGCGGTGATTTCTCTTCTGCTTTATACATGTCATAGGCTCGTCACTAACCTATCATTGGTACTGTGAATGAGACTTAACATTATTGGGATAATGATGTCATGTTATAACGTTTGCGGTGATATCGTTTCTGCTTTATGTCTTAGGCTCGTCACTAGCCTATCATTGGTACTGTGAATGAGACTTAACATTATTGGGATCATGATGTCATGTTATAACGTCTGCGGTGATTTCTCTTCTGCTTTATACATGTCATAGGCTCGTCACTAACCTATCATTGGTACTGTGAATGAGACTTAACATTGTTGGGATAATGATGTCATGTTATAACGTTTGCGGTGATATCGTTTCTGCTTTATGTCTTAGGCTCGTCACTAGCCTATCATTGGTACTGTGAATGAGACTTAACATTATTGGGATAATGATGTCATGTTATAACGTTTGCGGTGATTTCCCTTCTGCTTTATAAATGTCATAGGCCCGTCACTAACCTATCATTGGTACTGTGAATGAGACTTAACATTATTGGGATAATGATGTCATGTTATAACGTCTGCGGTGATATCGTTTCTGCTTTATGTTTTAGGCTCGTCACTAGCCTATCATTAGTACTGTGAATGAGACTTAACATTATTGGGATAATGATGTCATGTTATAACGTCTGCGGTGATTTCTCTTCTGCTTTATACATGTCATAATCTCGTCACTAACCTATCATTGGTACTGTGAATGAGACTTAACATTATTGGGATAATGATGTTATGTTATAATGTCTGCGGTGATATCATTTCTGCTTTATAAATGTCTTAGGCTCGTCACTAACCAATCATTGGTACTGTGAATGAGACTTAACATTATTAGGATAATGATGTCATGTTATAACGTCTGCGGTGATATCGTTTCTGCTTTGTCTTAGGCTCGTCACTAGCCTACCATTGGTACTGTGAATGAGACTTAACATTATTGGGATAATGATGTCATGTTATAACGTTTGCGGTGATATCGTTTCTGCTTTATGTCTTAGGCTCGTCACTAGCCTATCATTGGTACTGTGAATGAGACTTAACATTATTGGGATAATGATGTCATGTTATAATGTCTGCGGTGATTTCTCTTCTGCTTTATACATGTCATAGGCTCGTCACTAACCTATCATTGGTACTGTGAATGAGACTTAACATTATTGGGATAATGATGTCATGTTATAACGTTTGCGGTGATATCGTTTCTGCTTTATGTCTTAGGCTCGTCACTAGCCTATCATTGGTACTGTGAATGAGACTTAACATTATTGGGATAATGATGTCATGTTATAACGTCTGCGGTGATTTCTCTTCTGCTTTATACATGTCATAGGCTCGTCACTAACCTATCATTGGTACTGTGAATGAGACTTAACATTGTTGGGATAATGATGTCATGTTATAACGTTTGCGGTGATATCGTTTCTGCTTTATGTCTTAGGCTCGTCACTAGCCTATCATTGGTACTGTGAATGAGACTTAACATTATTGGGATAATGATGTCATGTTATAACGTTTGCGGTGATTTCCCTTCTGCTTTATAAATGTCATAGGCCCGTCACTAACCTATCATTGGTACTGTGAATGAGACTTAACATTATTGGGATAATGATGTCATGTTATAACGTCTGCGGTGATATCGTTTCTGCTTTATGTTTTAGGCTCGTCACTAGCCTATCATTAGTACTGTGAATGAGACTTAACATTATTAGGATAATGATGTCATGTTATAACGTCTGCGGTGATATCGTTTCTGCTTTGTCTTAGGCTCGTCACTAGCCTACCATTGGTACTGTGAATGAGACTTAACATTATTGGGATAATGATGTCATGTTATAACGTCTGCGGTGATTTCTCTTCTGCTTTATACATGTCATAGGCTCGTCACTAACCTATCATTGGTACTGTGAATGAGACTTAACATTATTGGGATGATGATGTCATGTTATAATGTCTGCGGTGATATCATTTCTGCTTTATAAATGTCTTAGGCTTGTCACTAGCCTATCATTGGTACTGTGAATGAGACTTAACATTATTGAGATAATGATGTCATGTTATAACGTCTGCGGTGATATCGTTTCTGCTTTATGTTTTAGGATCGTCACTAGCCTATAATTGGTACTGTGAATGAGACTTAACATTATTGGGATCATGATGTCATGTTATAACGTCTGCGGTGATTTCTCTTCTGCTTTATACATGTCATAGGCTCGTCACTAACCTATCATTGGTACTGTGAATGAGACTTAACATTATTGGGATGATGATGTCATGTTATAATGTCTGCGGTGATATCATTTCTGCTTTATAAATATCTTAGGCTTGTCACTAGCCTATCATTGGTACTGTGAATGAGACTTAACATTATTGAGATAATGATGTCATGTTATAACGTCTGCGGTGATATCGTTTCTGCTTTATGTTTTAGGATCGTCACTAGCCTATAATTGGTACTGTGAATGAGACTTAACATTATTGGGATCATGATGTCATGTTATAACGTCTGCGGTGATTTCTCATCTGCTTTATACATGTCATAGGCCCGTCACTAACCTATCATTGGTACTGTGAATGAGACTTAACATTATTGGGATAATGATGTCATGTTATAACGTCTGCGGTGATATCGTTTCTGCTTTATGTTTTAGGCTCGTCACTAGCCTATCATTGGTACTGTGAATGAGACTTAACATTATTAGGATAATGATGTCATGTTATAACGTCTGCGGTGATTTCGCTTCTGCTTTATAAATGTCATAGGCCCGTCACTAACCTACATTGGTACTGTGAATGAGACTTAACATTATTGGGATAATGATGTCATGTTATAACGTCTGCGGTGATTTCGCTTCTGCTTTATAAAAGTCATAGGCTCGTAGCTAAATGTATTGAATCATCATTATGCGATTAGATAAATCATGATGAACGTTGTGTGAATACTTGGTGATATCGTTAAAATTAAAGCGTTTGTACCATTGGAATAAAAAGATTCTTGGATATTGTGTTAAAACACTTTGGGCGGCGAAGTCATAAGCAACATTGAGCAAAACCCTTATCACACGAACGGCAAGCTATTAGCGGAACACACAACCAATTTGCAACAATGAGCTGGTCCAGTGATGGTAAACACTTCCGCGGCTAGCTGGCCGTTCGGCCCGTAATGGCTGTGCATGACCCAGAGGTGGGCCAATGTACGTGGCACGCGATGTTTGACAGTTTGAGGACAACAAAGTAGACGCATGGTAGTATTTATGCTAACTCGATATTAGAAGGCAGCTGAAGTACCCTAGATCGCGACAGGCGTCCTTAATATTAAATACTTTGTACCAATGACGATATTTCCACTACAATTCCACTACGACAAGTGACTCTGTCTAATAGTCCAATCATATTAGGGGTGTCACCTCGGAATGAGAGATAATAAGCTGGAAACTGCTATAAATCTTTATTTTGGAATTCTAAAAGTTGTCTCAAAAGTCTCGTGTCTTGTCTTAAGTTATTCAAAAAGGTCGCAAAAAGCGCTCAGTCATACATACTGTAATGCAAGGTCAACTGTGAGTCCCGGTAAATACAGTTTGCATTGCAGTATGTAAGGGTGAGCGCTGCGAGTTCTCCGCGCTCTATTTCAAAGAGGGTTAAGCGCATGAAAAAAGTTTGGAACAAAATTTGTTGTAAATTTTATGCGCTACAATTTTGTAATAAATGTCAACATCATTGGAGCCATGGGAACCGAGATATTATAAAAAAATAAACGCAACATTTGGCCTTGAATAACTTAAGACGCAGACACGAGATTTTATGGACTTTTGAGACGAATCCCTTTTGTCTACTCGTAAACAGCTCTAGTCTAGCACACCAGCGTGAACAGGATAGCGTGGAACCTTCACAACTGTCTAGCACGTATACCTCGGACAGTTATGCTCGGCTGTGTGGCCATCATTAATTATGCGGCACTCGCTTTGATTTGGGCGACACAGTTAGAAGTGGAGCCGAAGTGTCTGCCTCGGTTTTGTTGCTTTGGAATATTCATTATGACGGAAGATACATTAATTTTGGATGGAAGTTAGATTGAGAAAAATAACATCTTATAGTGAAATAGCTGGAATTTGTATATAGCGAAATGTAATCTACTGGTGGAATAACAGGCCTCTTCCAAAGCACGCCATTGAGCCCAAACTATGACCCTTCTTTCCAATTATTGCCATGCTCTTTAATTCATTTCTCAAGTTTTTATTACATTATTTATCTCGGAATACTACAGAACATCTTTCAGTTGTTTATTTCTTGTTTTTCTTCTGGGACCTGAAAGTCATGGCAGTTAGAGTAGCCCCAAGGTAAATCAAGATCTAAATGTGAGGATCGGTTATAATAGAGTCTATTGTTCTATTGTATTTACCTATTTCCCATTTTATCGTTATATTATACGTTTAACTAAACTTAAGATGGGCAGATACGAGTATATCATTGGATAACTTTTAGGTGGTTTTTTTTAGCCGTACTGCAAAACAAAACTTTCCTCAATTCTTCCAAGGGTCATCTTATCAGGAGTCATTGTACACTATTACTCCCCTAACTACTATGTAAGCCACACGAAACAAAATCCCTCTAATGTCACAATAAACCCGTTTCTCAGAAACGCGACGTGCAACCCTGGTCCTCATACAATACATTAGGGGACAAAAACTCACTACTTTCACGTGTATTCGTAGTAGCTGTAGAGCCTATGTTCACTGCTCGACATAGACCCCCTCCTTTTGAACAACATTGGCTTTCTTCGTAGTCACTGAAAGCCGTTTTTCGCATATCTTCAATTTACCTCATCAGCGGGCGTTTGCCTGCCTAGAGTGGTAGCTTAAACCAACTGTTGTCGGTTTTTCGAGAGATGTTACAAGCCCACTGCCACTTCAGCTCGCAAATTCTTTGAGCGTTGGTTATCTTGGTTCTCTGGCGGATCACCTCATTGTAGATAGGGCACAGGTACATAGCAAGTAACCCTCTTGCTAATACAATTTGCGGATTGCGGCCAGCGGTGGATTACAAACAGTTCATGGACCGAAGCCACCGATGGCCTGGCATTCTCGGTTGCAATATCGTGGAATTGTTTTGGATAACAAGACATCCGACAACGGCACTTTGTCGAAAGGTAATATGAAGGTGGGAAATTTAGGTACTGTAATAATAACAGTATAATAGAGATAATTATGACTTGGGGTATTCAAGACGTATATCCGCGCTTGCCACATGGTTGTCCACATCTCTTCAAATGAAGGGACTCCAATTATCTCACTCATCTGATGAAAGATCCACAGAGCCTCAAGACAAAAGTTTATAATCAACAAGGCCACCATGACAGTCCGTCTTCAGGATCAGAGCACGAATTCTATCCAGCTGCAAAAAGGGGTGAGACAAGGAGACGTTACTTCTCCGAAACTGTTCACCTCTGCACTGGAAGATATATTCAAGCTTCTGAAGTGGAACGGATATGGTGTTAACATCAATGGCGAATACATCACTCAACTTCGATTTGCTGATGATGTAGTTATCATGGCAGAAACCCTGGATGATTGTGCTTAGGACAATGCTCAGTGACCTCAATATTGTTTCCCAACAGGTGGGTCTTAAAATGAACATGGGCAAGACGAACATCATGTAAATGCCCATGTCATAACCTATGCCGGTTTATGTTGGGAACGATATTATCGAAGCTGTTGATTACTATGTCTACTTAGGTCAGATGATCCAACTGGGTAGATCCAACTTCGACAAAGAGGTCAACCGACGAATCCAACTCGGATGGGCAGCGTTCGGGAAATTACGCCATATCTTCTCTTAGCGGGTACCGCAGAGTCTAAAGACGAAAGTTTATAATCAGTGCGTGTTGTCAGTGATGACATACGGCACTGAGACGTGGTCGCTACCTATTGGTTTGTTACACAAGCTCAAAGTCACGCAGTGTGAAATGGAGAGAGATATGCTCGGTGTTTCACTACGTGATAGAATCCGTAACGAGGAAGAACTGTAGAAGAACCAAGGTTAACGACATAGCTGTCAGAGTTTGCAAGTTGAAGTGGCTAATCAAATGGGCAGGCCATATAGTTCGCAAAACCGACAACTACTGGGGAATAAAGGTTCTCGAATGGCGACCACGAACAAGCAAGCGAAGTGTAAGGAGACCCCCCACACGATGGACCGACGACATTGTAGCCATCGCCGGAAGTCAGTGGATGGAGGTGGCAAAAGATCGCTCGTCATGGTGCTCTTTAGGCCTATGTTCAGCAGTGGACTTCGAAAGGCTGAAATGATGATGATGATGACCTGAAAGGATGCGTTCATACGCGTGCTTGTCTTGAATACCAATGAAATATGTTTCGATTAGGTATTTACAATTCCATGTGCCTACTTAACATTTTGTTTCGTTTTTGGAATAGAATCGCCTATACGCCGGTACAGGCGATTTTATGCCAAAAAAAAAAAAAAACATAGTTGAGTCGATGCCCCACCAAAAGATCTCGTACATTCAATCGTAACATCTCAGAATCCCACGCATCTCATCTAATATTTATCCCCCGTCTTAACCGCTCCTTACTCGCAATACACCAAGACATAATCCTGGAAGAAATGGTTAAAATCTCGTATTAAGCTCACGAGCGAACATCTTTAGATGCTCGTTCACTTGAATTATTGAACGACGCTGTAGCTCAGTACCGGGCGACTGTAGCTATATTTTAAATTTAATTGACGGTGTATCTCTTTTATGTTTTAAATCTTAGAAACAGAAGTAACTAAACCTCTTAAATCCAACAAAAAACTTATTTCCAGAAATACAGATTTTGTGTATGGCAAACCTATATAAATATAGGAAAACATGGAAAAAAAGGAAATTAAAAAAAAAACAGTCGGGATGATGTAAGGATTCTAAGATATCACATAATTGCAAATCTATTCAGGCATTTAAAGTTATGGTGGAACAAAAAATACATCATACATGAACCCTAAAAACATTACACTTCTTTTTTTGGGCAGGCGTGTAGTAACTAAGATCCAGTTTTTTTTTATCCTAGACCCAATTGAGTCAAACGACAGTGAAACGGGGTTAGTTTAGTATCTCCAAGTTAATCAAAAACTCTGGCTGAATTTCATACATTTCATTCACAAACGTTAACTGATTCGCATGGAGGACTCAAACCCACTCAACTTACAACAATGGAATCTCTTCTAAAAGATTCCGTCTCTTGCTCTTAGGCTCTTCACAACCTCAATCTAATATCATGTAAATTACAAATAACCCTTGGGAGTACACGCAAGGTAAATAGATCCATTATAGCTTCATCTCTGCTAAGCTGTCGTATCCATCCATCATTTTACTATGGAATTGATTTAGACTGCCCCCACGGGAAATTATGACCTTGGAGTCGTTTTCTGTGCCTCATCACTTTTACCGTAAGGATAGCATTATGGGAACAGGTCTCCCACGGTTTACCCGCGTGGTTATTATTTTGGGATAAAATGTTATTCCAGGACCAAAATTACCTTTAAAGTACAATTTACTGTTTGCTTGGTGTACAGTACAGCAGATTTTAAGTCAAATCGTAAGCTATGCAACTGGGAAAGCCACATTTCAATTGGCCCACAGTCCAGTAGATTTTACTTGATGCGTGAACAAACAGATAAACAGACACCATATAAAAAAAGGTTAAAGGTTAGTAGCTACCCTAGACAATTTTTATGATTATCTTCACTCATGCTACGGACCCAGCATGCCACTGGCCATACCCCCGGTCCCACTTGCCCCTTTTGGTCTGGTAGGTTTCCCTACAATATCTTAGGTGATATCAAGCACTTGCGCGCGGACTATAGCAGAACACGTGATGCAAAATTCTGTGCTTGAGGGCTTCGAGCAAACAACCAACTCCGTTTGAATACTCGGAGCTTGAGGGTAGTTAACCAGGCAGACACAAGAAAGTGCCCAATATATTATTTATTTATTTAATCAAACCGAATACCCTTCAATAATAGTAAAAATTGTATATATGATGTACTTTTACAATATTCGCTTCTTATTCTATCTATCATATCGTCTTCTCGTTATGGAGATTTCATTGAGTACTCCGAATTCAACCAATATTAGTCCCTTCCCCCGCATAGATGTAGAGAGAAACCCACGCTCCGATATAAAATTATTGGAAGATTGTTATTCCTTCGTTACGTGTACTTCATTCTTTCGCATTCTATTTTTGATGGTTGAACCTTTATTTCAGTACTAGCTTTTGCCTGCGACTTCTTCCGCGCTGATCACAGTTTATCGCGATAAAAAGTATCCTGTGTCCCTCCTAGTTCAAATTATCTCCATACCAAATTTCATCAAGATCGTTTCAGCCGAAGTCGTGAAAAGGTAACAAACAGATAGATAAATATTCGCTCTTTTATAATAGTAGTATTTGGATACATTTGTCGCGGTTTTCCGAAAAGGCCAGGCCTCATCTTTAACCTGGCGTTAAGTTAAGTTCCACACCAATATAATAAAGAGAAAAGATTTGATTTTTGTATGTGTGTTTGTTGGTAATGGATAAACTCAAAAAATACAAACTATTTTTTAAATTCTTTCATCTATAGAAAGCTACATTATCAGTGAGTAACATGAGCTGTATATTGTTTTTCGAAAAATTAGAGGCCTCTTTGAAAATTGCAATAATGTAACCCAAGGTATCAAAAATAACAACGCCCCTTCTGTAAACCGATCTTGGTTTGAATCAGATTGTCACTATCACGTGCACATAATGCAGCGCGTTAAGAGTCGAAATTGCTATGAAAATCTGTTTGCAACAAAAATCCGTAATATCACTACTGGCCTGCTATCTAGCGGCTAAGTAAACCTGTCCATTACAAAGCCTATCTTATTCCCCGTTACAAGTAGCCGCAGCACATCGCAGCCGCAGCCTCGGACCTCCACAATGGACGCCCTTGGACAACCCTCGGCTCTAACATTCACGACTTCTCATTATATAAACCACAACCAACAAGGGAATGTAAACTTTGGAGCTTTGCAGCACAGTCTAGGTTTGAAAGGAACAGGTGGAAGTTAAGCTTGTCTGGTATGGGATGGCCAGTTAATTATTAGGGGAGACGCAATGGAATGGTCGCTCGGAGTATTCATCTCGGTGTGGAGCTGTGGTACTGTCGTGGGATTATTACTTTATTATAGGTGTAGGCAAGCAGAGGGTTTTAGGTCTTTTTACAGCTGCTTATTTTAGGGGCTCCTCAATTATGTAATTTCTTAAGGCCGGGTTGCACAGCTTTTAGCAATTTTATTGTAGAACGCCTGTATATAATATTTATTGAATCGCTCAGAATTATGAAATTGGTGTCCTTTCAAAATTTAACATTATTATCTCGTCTTTCGTGATGACAAAAAAGTTTAACAATTCACTCGAAAGAATGTTTAATCGATAGAAAATAAAATAGAAGATTGATGGGTGTCTACGCTTATTGCTTATATATCGTCGATTGTTAAGACATCCTATCACTAAACTATATCAAGAATACGAAATGGTAGTTTGTTTTTTGTTTATAACTGCCTTTTGCCCTCGACTTCGACCGCAAGGACTTCAGTTTTCCGCGATAAGTGTCCTACTCTTTTCCCAGGGTTCAAACTATATCCATACCAAATTTCATCAAGATAGATTCAACCGTTAAATCGTGAAATGGTAGTTCAAACAGACAGAATTACTTTAGCTTTTATAACATTAGTATAGATATACCCACAATACAATATAAACCTGAATAAATCCTAAAATTTACTCTAGAATGTATATTTCTACTTGCACGTGTATGAGAGAGACAAAAAAACTGCAGTAGCGCCTTAAGTTAACCATTATAAGTGAATCAAGATTTAACGTTGGATGGGAAGACTGCAACTTTTTTTTTCTTATTGCCTAGGCAATCGTTTGACCACGATCTCGCCTGATGGAAAGCGATGAAGTGGTCGAAGGTGTAGCACGCTTGCCTAGTAGATACCTATTCACCCTTGACTTGAAAAAATAAAACCTGAACGGGACGCCTGGCAGATGTGTAAACATTTTGTTTGCCTCATCATCATCATTAGCCCGTATTCGTCCACTGCTATGAAATAGATATAGATAGGTTATGAAATACCTCATGTCATTAATACCTACCTAGTTCACAAAAACAAAACAATTTCATGTCAGGATAAAACATGAAACAAAGCGTACCTAGATGTTAAGCTATTTGATTCATAGTAAATATGCATTATCAATGATCTTAGTCTTCTTTTTCGTCCCTTATCTCTTATGACGACGTTATCCCCGTACCGCGCTATTAAATGTTTACACATCAAAAATTATACGTTAGAACAATGCAGCTATTGTGAGGAAAGCTTAGAGCAGGCAAGTCGTGCTTAGGCGAATCACAGCACAAGATAATAATATACTACTGGACAACAGTTGACTCACAAAACTTTTTTTTTTCTAATAAATATTTATTACTTGCACTTGATTTACTTCGAAAAATAATGAAATGAATGTCAGCCCTATTTCGATGGCATAAGTCTCAATTCTGAAGCGTGCCGTTGAATCATGCTGAATGCAAGCTAAACGATTTTACGAAGTAGGTATTTGCAAATGGTAAAACAGCCAACACTCGCAATTAAATATAATAACAAGCTAGTATTTACGTCTGTCTGAACCACTTAGAAGTATACCAATTAATAGACATTCACATAATGATGGACATATGAATTTTAACGGTCAGTTGTATTAATTTTACTTTCTAGAATGTATGTAAGCATTATTGAATTTCAACGAACATTGGGCATTAGAGAGATTCTGATAATATACAATATCCGAACAACTTGTCAGTCATCATCTTCATCATCATGTCAGCCTTTAGAAGTCCACTGCTGAACATAGGCCTCCCCCAAAGAGCGCCATGACGAGCAATCTTGTGCCACCTCCATCCACCGACTTCCTGCGATCAAAACTTATCAGTGCTCGCAATAATTCAGCTGTCTGAAATATTTATGGTTAAAAAAACAATGAATAACATGTTTTAACCGGGACTTAAAAAAGGAGGTTATTGCCCGTTAACATTGATCGGTATATCGGTGTATACTGTAAGAAACTATGTAAAATGCTGTAGTTTTCCGACGTGTCTTTTACATAACTACCAGTTTCTAAGAAACAGTCAATAACTCAATGCTTACGTGCTTACTGATTGTTAAGGTAACTTAGGTATTTAATAATTGTTAAGTAAATTCTAGAGAATCGTATTTCATTAACGATATTCCGAAGGATTTGCATAATTACTCAAGTAAGTTCAGTAAATTAGTACCACACTTTTAATGTCTGTCTGTCCGCGCATCACATTATAACCCGGACCGCTTGCGATGCGATTTTCACTGTTGGATAGCTTAGGTTTTGACTTAAGATACGATAATATTTTATCTTAAGATAAAATATCGCTCGCTATACAATTTATATGAACCGTCACAAACGGCGAAGATAATATATATTTGCATCTTACAGTATCTTAAGATATCGAGCGATATGGAATTTATTAAAAGATGTCATCTTAAGATACGAAATATATCGTAAAAGATACAAAATATATATTAACATACTATCTTAAGATACAAAATATATCGTATACGTTCTACAGGTTGCTCTGTTTTGTATTCGTGACGGTTTTTTTGAACCCCTGAACAAAGAGACGGGTGTGTATCAGTGTGTATGTGTGTGTGTGTGTGTGTGTGTGTGTGTGTGTGTGTGAGGGTGTGTGTGTGTGTGTGAGGGTGTGTGTGTGTGTGTGTCTGTGGCATCGTAGCTCCCAAACGAATGGACCAATTTTGATGCGGTTTTTTCTGTTCGAAAGCTGAAATGATCGAGATGGTTCTTAGATGTATGGGGAGAGGGAGGGGGGAGGTGAGAAAGAAAAGGGGGTGTGAAAATCGTAGCTTCCAAACAAATGGACCTATTTAGCTGTGGTTTTTTATGTTTGATTGATTGCTGGGGTAAACAAGATGATTCATAGCTATAATTTGAGGATGGAGGGGGGGGGGGGGGGGGGAGTGGTGTGAATCGTAGCTTTCAAACGAATGGACCGATTTAGCTTCGGTTTTTTATGTTTGAAAGCTGAGGTAAACGAGATGGTTCTTAGCATACTGCAACTCGTTGTTCTGTACAAATGCTCTCGCGCGTGTTCGTATTTTGTTTCACTAAATCTTCCTTAATCTTCTTAAATAATATAATGAATAATTTCAATATATTATCATCTTAGCCGTGTGTGATACCTTAAGATGCTATAATATTTTATATGCAGATATCGTAACATCAAATATTATAGTATCTTAATCGTCTGTGACGCCTTTTAAAAACCGGTGTACTTGGAATCTCAATCCGATAAATAGGAGAAAAGCAATTTAAAAAAGAAGAAAAAAAAGTGTGTGTTCTATGTTTTGAAGGCCAACTATGTTTTTACTATTTTACACTCTTGAGACTATTTTACACTCTACAATTTGTTCTTGTGTCCTGTGTAAACTGGTTCTTAAGAATTTGTAAAGGTTTCCGCAAAGCGTAATTCCCGTTCCGTCACACACAATACATGCTAAGATAACCACGGCTTTGGGGCTAGCTCTACTGATACAGACATTTTTTTAACACGCTTTTATTAACTTCACCTGTATGTCTGTTTGTATGTATGATCGGAATCTTTGAATTCGATTTTTACCTACTTTAAATGGTCAGATTAATTCAAAATTTTGCACACCTTACTATTAACAAAAAAACATTATAGATTAAAAAACTAAAAAACATGCTTTAATACCATTAAACCGAACTAAAAAGTAAAATATAATCCATATACCAATATATATAAGTGAAACTTTGTCTGTTTGTTTGTTTGTTTGTTTGACGGATTTTGATGAAATTTAGAATGGAGACAGCTTATACCCTAGAATAAAACATAGGATAATTTTTGCCCCGGAAAAAATTAAAGTTTCCGCGGGAAAACTGGAAAATGTTGATTACTCACTGTAAGGAACGGTTGCCATCACAGAATGGTTTGTGGTTGCCATGGAAACGTAATAACAAGTATGTCAAAAAACATCCAGAGCATTGGTGATATACCTACTTTTGCATTGGTTTTTAATATCCAAGAAGAAAATAGGATGCTTTTTTTCGCGATAAACAGTAGTGTACGAAGTCGCGGGCGGGAAAACTAGTTTTCAATATAAGAATAAAGTGATTAACGAGAAAATTAATGTCATTGTAAAGCGAAGCATGGGGTGCTTTGTACGACATTCTTACACTAACTCTGTAATTAGAAATAGAACCATATCTTGGTAAAAAATAAATAACAATTCATATCGTGCACCCCCCACTTAATTTTATACAATGACATTAATTTTCTCGTTAATCAGTTTATTCTTATATTGAAATTTATTTTTTACTTTTTAGTTCGGTTTAATGGTATTAAAGCGTGTTTTTTAGTTTTTTTAATCTATAATTTATTTCTTTTAATGCGTCCATTAGAGTAGAGCGCCAGGTCATGACCCCGGGCAGTGTAAACATCATTTTAATTACAGGTTCTAATGACCCTCGTTAGTTACTCCGGGCACCCGTCACTCACACGTATGATGTGGTGTGGCGATCTCTAAAACAGGTTTACTTTGATATGGGCAAGCGAGGCACTTTCGATCAATTTCGACGGAAGAGATTGCGTTTCCTTGTGTGTGAAACTCGTTGCGGAGATAGCAATTTTATATACCTACCTACCTACGAGTATTATCAATGACCATTGGATATTTTACTGTGGCCATGCTGTGGAACTTCGTACACGGTCTTGAGAATAACTCGGAGTAACGATATGACATGACATCGTGATAAAGTTATCTGGTTTTACGTTGGTGTAAAGCTAAGACTACCTGCGGTGACCTGGAGGGACGACCAGCGAAAAGTGTCTGGTAGAAACTGGATGCAGAGAGCTGAAGACCGAGCTCTTTTGCGAGCATTAGGAGAGGCCTACGTCCAACAGTGGACAAGTAAGAAAAGTAGCTATCAAAACTGTAAAATATATCCAGCAGCTCTTGAATCTATGCTTCATGTAATGTAAATAAAAATTATAGAAAATCTTAAAAAGTTAGTCAAGGAAGACATGTCTGTTAGTTTAATTCTCACATCAGATATTTTAGAAATATATACAGACAAAAATATTATATGTTGGTGCATTTAACTCGAGTATTACGCAGATTATTATAAAAACACCAACAAAGTTAGTAGGTATTTTATTTTGTTTCGCAAGGAAATTTCGTCTCTGAAAAGCAATTTCCTCTCCCTGAACGGAAAATTTTACACTTAATATAGAAATCGGCAGCAAACCCGTGACAAAAGATTTCGAGAGGCTCGAGTGAAAAGTAAGGGCTCTTCGAAATTCCGTGAAAAGTGGGGAAAACTGTTGAGATGTTTTACTTGGGGTCTTTTTTCACGAAAACGTGGATAGAGGGTAAAACGTGCTGAGAATGCTAATCCTAGAGGATAGGTTTCATTGATACTTTATAAGATGAGCAAGAGAATAAATGCAATATTTATTACACGACTGCCCAAAAAAGGAGTGTAATGATTTTAGGATTCATGTTTGTTTGTTTATATGTATGTGAGATTCTTTATTTCACCATAACTTTTAAATGCCTGAACATATTTAGACGTGTGGGGTAACGTTAGAATCCCTACATAATTAATCCCGAGTAACACATATTTTATTTGAAAAATTTCTATGTGGCGGCCGTATAGGTTCATATACAAAGGCAAAAAAAAACTTCGAATTTGTCAAATTGAAGGCCTTTCTAACAGTTCTTTTTTGGCAGGGCAGGCGTACAGGTCATGTTAAAAAAAAACAAATTTTCTAATTTTGCAAGCTGAATTAGAACCACTTCCCTTATCCAACCGAGTTGAAATTTTACATGTTGGTTCAGTTCCGATGACAATGCATTTTATGGTAAGCATGACCTGAATCGACATCCACGATTAGCTCCAGAATTCCAGATAAAGGAACTCTTCGACGGTTAACCGCACAAACACTTTTTGAGTAGGTACGCATTTTATTTTGATAGCCAGTTTTCAGTTTCACCGTGACATGGCTACTGCATAAAAGCTTCTTTTTTAAAACGCTTTTTAATTAACATATTATGTCGATGTACATACGACCGTACCGTACTAATTAGTCTATAGCGTTTGCAAGCTAGAACCGCACGCAAGTATCACTTGCAACCTAAACCGCAGTTCAAAACGGCTATCAGAGAGTGATTCCAGCATAGATTGGGCGATACTCGGACTAACCGCAGGAATGTCGGTGGACTCGGTGATAACCTGCCGTGCAAGAATGTCTGATTGCAGACGCGGATCAAGGGACATGCGAGCCCTGTAATGAGTTTGTATATGTCAGTCAATTAGTAGGATCTTCGTGATGATGGAACATAGGATACTCGCTTGACGAGATCTTCGCAAAGTAGGTATTCAGTAAATGTATTGCTATGTCCTTCCCTCCCCACGATTCCCTATACGAGCGACAGGGAGAGTTGGTTGCGTGTTAGAAAAGCTAAGTACTAAGTTTTTGATAGAATTGGTGTTTTGGGGAAAATAACTTTCTACGCCCTAAATTGTGATGAAACCTTTTGTTATTAGTGTCAATCGCTTGAATAGAATATAATCTACATTTACAAGTTTTTTTAAAGAAAGCTTTTTGTTTTTGTATAAGAGCATTTTCAATTTATAATAAATTCAGCGCAAAAGACTAAAAAAAAAAAAACTCGCTATGGCCTTTGATCTTTTTAATTTATGGCTTTGCACGGTTTGTGAATTGAGCGGGTGTCAAATTATTTATTACCATAGATCAAGTAAATTATACTTTTAGCATACTAGGGCTAACAGCTTGGCTTGAGACTGACATGGCTCAAAATTAACATTAGTCGCCACCGATAAAAGAGCCACTTATAAAAACTGCCGGTTCTCTCGACATTTGAACCGAGTCAATTAATAATTATTAAAACATATACTGAGTTTTTAATTTTGCATTTAGTCAACAGATAATGAATACTTTATATTTCGGAAAAAGGCAAAATTGCAAATATATTATTGACCATCAGTCTAATAGCAAAACATTTTATTTAAAAGGCCAGTCTTTGCAAATGAATGCCATTTAAAACAATTTTAAAAGCTCGGTTAGTGAAGCAAACACGAGACTAACAGCCGAAGTTCCCAAAGGCCTGAGGTAGGCGTAAGGCGATATCTTTGGAATCCATCAATTAGTCGGAACTGAGCTGGGATTAAACGAGGATTACTTTGTTTGTGGACAAGGGCCTCTCGAATATCGAATGTCCGACAAACCGCTTCTACTTTGAGACCCCATTCTATACCAGGCACAATAAGCTTTAAAAATGAAAAGTAGTTTATAAGTATTGATATTATAATTATCTGATTCTATTACTTTTATTTCCATACGCGATAAACCGATCGATATTGTTGCCAGGTTAAAAATAGTTATTACATTTTACGCCAATTAACGCAATCCCAACACCACATTGCATTGCGATAGAAATGATCGACGTCCTTGTGGTCCTTCAAAATAAGGACATCAAATCCGGATTTTGAGCATGCAGATTCCATTGGATCGGCAGAATATCCGTATATAAACCAGAATACCTTTTATCTTTTGGGTATAACGTTCACAAATTGCTACACTATCAATTAAATTCCAACGAAAACAAAATCATTTAGTGATAAAAAGTATATTCACTGAACTGCGGTTATCGTTGCCTCATGACGACAGAATCTATACTTATAATAAAGCAATAGGAACGAAAAAGTCTGTACAAAGAAGATACTTAAAAAAGAAATGGTCTAGGGTACATAAAATAAGCTACTGAACAAGAATATAACATTTTAAAAATTCGTGTCTGTATGTTTGTTCGCGCATCACGTAAAAACTACTGGACCGATTGCGATGCGGTCACTGTTGGATAGCTTATATTTTGACTTAAAAACTGGCGTACTTTATATCCCAATCCGATGAGTAGAAGCCGAGCAATCGATAAAAATATTTTTGACGGCTGAAGGAATTTTGATCAAATGTTGGTATATTGGTATTTTAGGTCCTGGAATAGCACAGAGTACTTTTAACCTACAGAAATGACCACGCGTGCGAAGCCGCGGGCATCAGCTAGTATATATCTATAATATTTAATACTACATGCAAAAAAGCAGAGAGCCCTCCGAAGATAAATCCTAATTTACATTTTAATGCTTTCCCTGCAATCCCTAGTAGTTACAAGCAAACGGATCGTCGGCGTCTCGGCAAGAACTTTAAAATAACATGTTACGTGTATTCCGACTGGCCGGTCCTATTAAAATACCTGCGTCCCACGCAAACTAACAACGACATGCTATAACATATCTTATCTCTTCATTTACAAAGTTGATTTTACCTCGTACTAGATGAAGGGAGCAGGTTACGCGATAGACCATTACAGACATGGATTTTATATCGATAAAGGAAGAACCGAACGGCTCAGACCGTTTAGAAACTGTTTTGGTTGTATGGAAGGCCTTGAAGTCATCATTTTGGACGAAAGGCTAAAAGCTAGTACAGTTATCTCTAATCTTAGTGAATGTTGACTTACAGAACTACGCTGATAATAAATCTATGGAATTGGTCTTGTTGTAGTAATTGGAAGTTAATTAAATTTGTGTTGAATTATTATCTAAATAGGAGTGGCAAGACAATAGATTTTATCAGAAAAGTACGATATGGCATTCACTGAATTAAAGTACTGCTACAATTACGTTGTAAAAGGAAATAATTAAATCTTAAAGTATTTCAATTTAAGCAACGGACTGCAGCGTGACCGAATTTAAAACGCCTATGGCAATGACCCGTGCATAACATTGACATGTACTGCTTACTTGGACCTAAACAACTACAGTATTAGGTGATAAAGAGTCAAACACTAGAAATTACACAAGTACAGTAGTCGCAGCGGAGGTGTGTCTCGGAAGTTGTCTGCTATTACAGGCGCAATCCCAATGTTGAAGGTGAAGACAGCATTGTACAACTTCCTCGCTCACTCGCTTACGTTTTTCGCATATTCTATCTCGCTCTTACTTTATGATGTTTTATCCCCAAAGCAGTACCTGCGCAATCGTTCACAGAGCCTAACATCATAATCATATAGATTGGCTGCGACTACTGTACCTGATTATGTAAGTAGTACTTAAGGTTAACTTTTAATTTGTAATGAAGCCTTTAATAAATATATAGGATGCATTCGAACGGATATGTGTGTGTGGACATGTCTTTGGAATGTGTTTCGCAGTCTAGCTGGGCCATTACGGTGATGTTTCAACCAAGAATGTTTAAAAAAAGACTGATTCCACACAGTCAAATCGAAAGTGAAGCACCCAAGATATGCCGATCCGCTCGTACACACAAACTTACACCATGTTATGCCGATCGGCTGCCACAACGCAGCAAGATCTCTACTTTGTTATTAGTGTTAATTCTGTGAAGTTTTTACGAAAAATAAAAGCCAATGCAGTCTTTTGAGACGAAATTATGTATCTACCACAGAATATCCACCACGCACACATACGCAGCCGTCATTCGATTGTCGGTGTAGACGTTTTTTTTCTTAAAACATCTTGGTTTCAACCAAAAAAAAAGTTCAGGACTCACAGGATGAAAGTTGAAACATAGTCACGAAGTAGTAGATAGATAGATAGATAGATAACTCTTTATTGCACAAGAAATGAAATTGATGATACAATAATCAAGTTTTAACATAGAACAATCGGCGGCCTTATCACTTATCACTAGTTTGGAATGTCAAATTCCGAAAGGCAAATAACTATCATGGTGGGCACTTACCAGTGTGCGAATGAATGGCTCAACTTATCACAGATTTTCTACGAGGATTGCCGTGATGCATCCACAGTGGCAATGTCGTAACTAAATCCGTATTCTTTGAGGATATTAACTGCCAATCTGTTCATCGCACTGCTACGTTGTAGATATCAGTACAACTGAACATTAGCAAACAAAAGGCTGATACTATTTAGAAACTTAATTATCTTTTTATGTGTATCCAGACTTATCGGGAAACTCGTAATTATGGTAATCTACTAATGCGTCTGTACTGAAACATCCGAAAGCGAAATCGTTTGAGCGGCCCATCCCGGAAAGAAACATTCCGAAGGCCCGGTGCCGCAACCAAGCCGACGGTCAAATTTTAACCAAGTATTTTAACCAGCTTCCGGGTAGATCCACTCTGTTTGCAACAGAAGCCAGTGGAGCATGCTTCCCCGATCATTAGTCCATGCCGCCGTTTTGCCACTGAATCGCAGCCATTTCGAAATTGCCTAATTTTACCAAGGTTGATGTAACATGCATTATACGTAATCATCCGGTTTTCATTGCTGTTCTTTGCCTTTTGCATGTACTAGAGTCGTTAAGCAAGCGGATAGAGGTTCTCCGCATTGATGACACGCATGGTACAACCTACCTTTCGATGTTTTGTTATTTTTGATATCCGATAATCTGACGGTTCTATCTAGATAAAGGGGGCAAGATACGGCACGCTTCAATATCATTAAAAAAACCTGGACCAGACAAACACAACTAAACAACTAAAGGCAACACACACCCAAACAATTACATTCCCAGTCGTGGTTCATGTGCATCAACAACAAAGATAGAAGAGAAATACGCAGACTGTAGTGCGAATGAGAGTCGCTGCTTACATAAGCTGTACCAACGTCACTCAGATTGGCCAAAGAAGACCAATAGCATTGCACCTAATTTATGCGGTCCACGCCAGAAGAGCTGGTAGCTAATCTGCCCACTTTTTATTAGGTCTATGATAACAGAGAATATTTTTCAAATGAATTGTCAGTCAAACAAAAAGTGTAGGCAGGCGGTGGAAATAATGGAACCGGAATAAAAGCGGGAATGTCCCAAGAACAAAACGGGTTATCGGAATGAAAAAACAAGCTTTACGCTTTAGTTGAGCATATTTGAATGATGATTTGGCTTAGGTTACTGAGATCTCCGACAGAAATAACACGAGCGATAAAACCATCAATATCCCTTGAGTAAATAATATTTAAACCGACATATATCTACCTACCCGACATATGCTGGTAGGTACCAGCATCCATGGACAGTCTAGTCAAGGAAATAAATATGTAAATGGTACTTATTACAATCAAAATGACTATTTATAATCATAAAATACCACCCAAGATCAAGTTCAAGAGAGATAACCAGAGCCATCTAAGGGCCGGCGGAAATTCCCAAATCGAAACCAGTTTGCGCATTAGCGTCTAAATCTGACTGCCATGACTCAATGTGCGATTTTTTTGCCCCAGTTAGGATTTCGACCGACAAACGGTTGAAGACTTGGCACTAGACTTCTTTAGTACAAGTATTAGTCTGGAGTGCTTTTGTCTTTCTGTACCTATAGTCTATGTCTGAGCCATAGTTGCTCCCAAACGGATGAACCCATTTCAATGTTTTTTCTTTCATATGAAAGCTGGTGTTACCGTGATGTTTCTTAGCTTTGATAAGAAGAAATCAGTGCAGCCGGTCTCTTTTTATTTTTATATTATTTATATTCAGGACAATTCACACCACATACTTAGCCCCAAACTAGGATGCCCTTTACTTTGGGGACTAGATAACGGATAAACATACATAGATATTGGATCCATGACTCGGAAACAATCATTTCTCCTTATCACACAAATGATTGCACCTTGCGGGATATGAACCCACGACCATTAGATTTCGTAGTAGGGTCTCTAGCTACTAGACCAACGGGTCGTCGTATTCATTGAACTCTGATCGCTCTGTGAAGAGATCTCGGGCACTATTACAGATATAAACTTTAAGATTGTGCTCAACATGTTCAGTTACGATCATATATCTAGTTTCGCGTAGCCGTATATTCATTATGCTTAGCTGCATATAATGAAGGTCTGATTTTGAGTACCACACGGAGACCGAAATCGAGGGACCTGACCTGACACATCAAAAATATTTGAAATTGAGGTCTCAACATTATAAGCCTGTTTACAAGCTATATTTGTTCGGAGGTTTATACATTTAGTTACTTAAGTTTTGAAACCACGTTCACCAAAACCAACGAGCATGAACAAAACAATTGATTACCAACTTAGTACATAACATACATGTAAAATCTGTACTTTTTGCGTATTTTGACCGATGTTCTATATCACAATTTCTGACCACTGTTGCCAGTGTGCATGCAAAGTAACTTCCTAACTCGATACGTTTTCGTGACATATTGAAACCACTCGCCGTCTTCACATAGCAATGGGAGCTCGCATGAATCATCGACGGAATATTTACTGCTGTGCAATGATAATTAAAACAGCTACATTAGCAACTGGTTTACGATAACTATTGCTCAAGACATGTTCGTAAAAGAAGGTGCCTAAAGTTTGCGCAGACCGAATATTAACTGTATAATTGTAATATTTAATAATTGGATTGAAGTTTTGTGTCTACATATGCGTATATCATCTACTAGTGACCCGCCCCGGCGCGGCGTGTCACGGGTAGATATATAGAGAAATAAAATTAGTAGGTACTTTATTTGGACAAATAGAACAACAACAATTTCTTACACAAAATGTTTATGTTTATAGGTTTTATACTCACGTACCATTTCGTCTATAGTATTATTCTGTTTAACGCAAGGAGTTTGAATTAAGGTTAATATTTCGTGTATTATTAGCATAGAGCATTTCCTACGTCAATGATTATTAGATGTTCTGTGATTTCGTTTCCATGGCAACGTTCCATATACAAAGACCCGTATCTCCTTCTTAGTTTGAGATCTTACGTAGTATTTATATACTCTTTGGTTTGTGATACAAAGCAATCGAGTTTTTTCCAAAATTTAATACCTCGGGTTTCATTATTGCAAATTTCGAAGGGAAATCTAATTTTTTGAAAAATAAAATCCTGCTAGAGTTACTCGCTGATAATTTAGCTTTCTTTATGTGAAAGATTTTTTTAAATCGGGTCTGAATTTTTTGAGTTTATCCATTACAAACAAACAAACAATCAAATCTTTCCTCTTTATAATATTAGTGTAGATTATGAACTCTTTAATAGACGTTCTTGTTTGTTGTTAAGTTTGTCAGGCCGCCCGAGGTTCTATGACATGGCTTAACGACTCCTATTAATCAATAACAGCCAAGACCGACAGATTAACGTGCCCTCCGAAGGCCGGAGCGATGGAAAACCGCACATAACTTCGAAAAGTCATTGGTACGGATCCTGGGTTTTGAACCCGGTATCGTTGGATTCTAAATTGCACTATTGAACCGTTAAGCTACCATCGCTCTTACAGCTGTTTCATACTGGTTGAGTCAATAGATTAATGACAAGCAGTTTGGCCATTGGCGCGGAGCGTAGGATCGAACCTGATATCATTGGATTCTGAGTTGCGCTATTGAAAAGTTTGGTTAGGCTTCTATGTCATACTGCGAGAGCGTCACTTGATAATCTTTCCTTTTATTTATTTTTCACTTGTCGTGTTGTGAGTGAGGTCATATAAGCCTCAGAGGAATTCAAACGGTATCCACATTTTTCTATAACTTCTACGAAATATTTCAGCATCTCATATTTGTGTGGTCCAGCTTTGTCTGTGGCCTCTTTTTTTTTTTCTTTTTTTTTTTTTTGTGGTTCTCACGAGTGCCTACAGATGTTGGCCACAAAATGCACACATCACAAAGTTTCTGAATTTGTACACCGCGCCAATTGCACGTACTTGAAATTGTAAACAATATACTTATAAAAGAACCGGTATTTTGAAGTCTAACCCCCCGACCTTTTCGCAGTCATGATTTAACCAAATATTTCCACGAAATACTCGTTCCATCTCTACACCAGACCAAAGGTTCTTCAAACAGCCAGTAGACCGAAGTATAGCTATACCTCGGTATAACGATACTCACTCCAGGCGCACAGTAATTTCGTGTACGAGCAAGTGAACCGGTGACAGGCAACGACCTTGCCCGAACGGTGTCTGCGGCCCGTTACCACAGATTAACTAATATTATGCCGTTATTACTCCGATTCCCAAATTCCTCTAATACCTCGCAAGGAGATAATTTATCGAATAGGTAATGTTTTACTCGGTAAACGGTTAGATTAGATATCTAAAACTTGAACTAGACTACTGCCCCTTCTGTTTATGAAAAGTTTGAAAGTTAGATCGTTCGAAGTTTTAATAGTCTGAAGATGATGTCTCTATCTATATCTATACCTATCTACAACGAGCGAACGGTTACTCGGTTATGAGTTTGGATAATTTAATAAACAGAGCAGACCCCACACAACAAATATGCTTTCAGTTCTCAGGTTAGGTGAAAATATGCGTAAGAAAGCAAGCAGTAACAGGATTGAAGGAGCCGAAGAGAAACTCAATGGTGTTTTTAACCTCCGACGCGAAAAGAGAGGGTAGTTTAGAGTACCTATATGTTTGTGTGTGTGTCTATAGTCTGCGGCATCGTAGCTCCCAAACGAATTTGATGCGGTTTTTTCTGTTTGAAAGCCGATGTGATCGAGATGGTTCTTAGCTATAATGAGGGGGGATAGGTCTGGGGTTGGTACCACAGTGCCTGAAGACAAAAGTCTTCAATCAGTGCATCTTACCAGTCATGAACTACAAAGCTGAAAAATTGACACTCACAGCTGCTGGTTCACAAATTTAAGGTCGCTCAGCGAGCTATGGAGTTTATCTGAAGGACAGGATTCGTAATGAAGATAATCCGACAGCGAACCAAAGTAACCGACATAGCTCTAAGGATAAGCAAGCTAAATTGGAAGTGGGCTGGTCACATTTCCCGAAGAACCGATAACTGTTGGGGTAGACGAGTTCTCGAGTGAAGACCACGTCTAGGCAAAGGTAGTGTAGGACGCCCTATGGACCTGCGAAATGCGGCTGGTAAAAAATGGAAGAGGAGAGCTGAAGATCGAGCTCAGTGGCGTGCATTTGGAGAGGCCTACGTCCAGCAGTGGACAAATATAGGCTGATGATGAGGTCTGGGGCTATATACATTTTTAATTTATGCTTGTTGTACATGACGAAACAATTCAGCAGTGAACTAATTCAAACTAAATGACAAAAACTAAGTTTTATAGGTATAATGTTTCGAGGATTTCCTGGGTCCGTTGTGTTGTGGTGTTAATAACGGTTCTGTGAGTAGAATTAACCTTCTGAAGGATGTAAAAAAGGGAAGGTTAAACTCAAAATTATTTATATATTTTTATTATTTATGGTATGTTCCCTGAGCTACTAATGACATTTCCTCACCATCATAGGTATTTTATAATTTTATCTAGCAATAACTCATTTTATTTCCGTATTTACAAATAGGCATCATCGTTTGTTTTTACTTTAAACTCATAAAACTACTACTAAATCTGGAAGTTTTTAGTATGACATATTTAAATTCGCTATTATTTTGAAACTCAAACATATAGGTAAAATGAATCCAAAGTGTCGAATTAAGTAGGTGCTTGTAGGTATCAAGTAAGCTCAAATAAAAAATGTTACATGTCAAAGATCGCTTCAAGAGAGTTTTTTGATTTATGTTTAGCCTCGATACCCAAACTGGTTTCGGTGCCTAGAGCTGAAACAAAATTGTTTTGAGACCTATAAACGTACAATCTACATTGCAAGGTATGTCTGTCTTTGTTGGCCCTATGATCCAGTCCAGTAGTGCAATGATTATAATGAAAGCCTGTTTTCATAATGGAATAGCTGCGTACCGCGGCTTTGCCCGCGTGAACACTTTTAATAAAAAGCATCCTATGTTGGTATCTATGGTACAGCATCTACATACAAAATTTCAACAAATTCGATCCCGCAGTTATCGTCTGAAAGCGCCCAAACAAACAATCAGATGTCTCACTCTCTCTAATATTAGTGAAACTGGGGATAATCTCACAAAGCGTGATGACGGATGACGCGACAATCTGGCCAAGATGGCAAGAAAACTAATTGGTAGACAGGGCCGAAAGCCGTGCCTCGGGGGAGGTCTATTTGTCCACCAGTTGATGAACGATGGATGATGCTGGGAATGTATAGATACATTGAAATATTACGTATCTAGCAATGAAACAAAAAGGTTGACAGATCTCGCGAGCGGAACCAGTGGCGAACATTAGTCACACTTGATCAGAATAGACATTGGGCGTTCAGTGATTGTTCGTGGCTATACAAATATAAGTGGGTGGTACCATTGTTATGATGAAGACACAGGTGTGTCGTGTATTCGAGTACCGTTAATGGGGAACCAGTTTCTATTTCTAGTACCTACTACTGGTCTTAATTGAAAGTTCATAGGATTCTTGCATAAATTATTGTTGGGTTTAGACAGAAGTACAGTTTTAAAAAAAAAACAAGCATCATAGAGATTTCTGTGGATTATTATGCAGTACCTACAGCAGGTACCAAACGAAAAACAAAAATAATTTCTAAAATCAAATTATTTTTGGATTGGTATTTTATTATTATTACATAGATGTTATTTTATTGTGGTGTCATATGGTTTTCAACAAGATTTGGATTTAATTATTTTTTTATGTTTGGACTAAAAATAATTGTGAATGAGCAAATGAGGTCCCCTAGCTAGGGTTTCCATTTTTCTTTTACTCCTCTAGTATGAATTATCAACATTACTACTGTTGTATTATTATTATGATACTATATTGTATAGTTTGTCAAGCTATCCAAGAGCAGTGGCCTGATTACAGAAGTCCTAATGCAATCAGTTGGAATAAGATATTCATTCTACGGCGCAAACTAATTCCAACTCTAATGCACGGAATTTAATGATAATCTGATTGCAACTGGTTTTATTAGGAATTATCGCGTGCATGCAAAATTGCTCTTAAATACTGCACATTAGAATTGATATTACTTTGAGCTTAATAAATAATACCATATTGCAACTGGATGCTAGGACTTCTGTAATTGGGCTACATGCTAAGCAATCAATTGTAAGCAACCGAGACCGACTGCCTCATAAAAGTTAAAATCAGTTTAATTATAAAATTGTATTCCAAAAATAAACCTTGTGACGTTGCACGTCGTGATCACCTACTTGGCACTGATCCATGTTTACAATCAAATTTTTAATAGAACTCTCATTTTAACGCAGTTGAACGAAATTAAAAAAAAGGATTAGTCTAGCTTTTTTTTAATTTCGGTCTTGGAGAGTATAGATATTGTTATTGTATTGTGATCACAAAATGATATTCAAAACATGTTTTAGTGTCCATCTAGCAATAAAACTAATCCTACATGGATGGTGCCACAGACATTGCATCACCATGGAATATCTCATTTTAATGAAAAGTATTATGAAATATTGTAACAATTTGATATGTATTAATAGTTTATGTCAATTTTTACCCATAATCAGTTAAGTTTAAATGTAAGACTTTTTTATTCAGTGATAATAACTCACAATGACTGCAAAGTTGAGCCATAGTGTCGGTCAAGAAACAACAGAACTTTCTCTGTAACTTTAGAAGGAGTTGTTCAATAAAATGGCAAAATTTTATCTTCCTTCTTGAAAGAATTACTAACATAACGCCAACATCAAAAACTTGATACCATTGCTAGTGTTTTTCATAAATTGCTTTAAACATGTTTGTAGTGTCCGTCACAATGTAGAGTCGGTCACGCAATACATAGAGCCAAATAAGGCCTTTGAAGTTAAAGTAGTATTTTTGCCTAAACCAGGCAAATCAGATTACACAAATCCAAAGTCGTTTAGGCCAATAAGCCTTAGCTCGTTTCTCCTAAAAACACTAGAGAGACTATGCGACAAATACATTCGCAGTGGGCCACTGGTTGACAAACCAGTACACAAAAATCAACACGCCTATCAATCAGGTAAATCTACAGAAACGGCCCTCCACCAGGTGGTTCACAAGATAGAATCCGCACTGGAAAGCAAGCAATCTTGCCTTGTAACCTTTATCGATATAGAGGGAGCGTTTGATAAAACAACGTTCCCCAGTATTGAAGGTGGGCTGAGGAATCAAGGCGTGGACGAAAGAGTGAATAAATGGGTCACAACAATGCTGTCTAATAGAGCAGCTAGCATAGAGACTGCCAAATCATCGCGATGTGTGGTCACGAGAGGCTGTCCGCAGGGAGGCGTATTATCTCCGCTGCTATGGGTAGTAGTGGCGAACGAAATTCTCGAACTATTAAACAGGGATGGTATAGTAACCATAGGATATGCAGACGATCTGGCTATCATGGTCTCCGGACTTTTCGAAGCAACCCTATGCGAAAAAATGCAGAAGGCGCTTCGGGAGTACGAGAGATGGTGTGAACGCCACACTCTATCTGTAAATCCACAAAAAACTGAGATGGTTTTATTCACTCGAAAGATGAAAACAGCTAATGTACGACTTCCTACACTGTTTGGAACAAAACTTTCACTCAGCAAGGAAGTGAAATATCTTGGCATATGGCTGGATAGTAAGATGTTGTGGGCGAAACAACTAGACCATATAACCACAAAGGCAATAAATATTTTATGGCAATGCACCCGAGCAGTGGGTAAGGACTGGGGTCTGAAACCTAAACTGTGTCGTTGGTTGTATACTGTGATAGTACGACCGGTCCTCACATATGGATGCGTAGTGTGGTGGCCGAGAACAAATCTGGTGACTACAATCACCAAACTACAGCCAAAGATTGGCATGCTCTCTAATCAGCGGCTGTACGAAATCAACTCCATCAGCCGCTTTAGACATTATTCTGGGTCTGACCCCGCTGCATTTACATATCCAGCAGGAGGCGATGGCTTCAGCACTAAGGATCAAATCTACAAATCAGTGGAAAGGCACCGGGCCCGTTACGAACCACTCAAAAGTATTAGACAAAGCAACGAGAATAATCCCAGAAGCATGTCAGGGAACGGACAAGGTAGCTAGCATATACCTAGATAAAAAGATGTATGAGCTGGTTACGGAAGACAATGCTTCAGAGGATCTCTCGTGTTCACATAACATTTACAATATTTTCACCGATGGTGCTAAAAACAAGACGGGGGTTGGTTGTGGTTTTTACTCTCCGGAGCTAGGAATCGCACAATCGGAAGCCCTTAACAAAACCACATCAGTATTTCAGGCAGAAGCTATGGGACTACTGTTGGCGGCAAGAGCAATATCTACGCTTGATGTACCTTCACCTAGTACAAATAGTGACTGTGAACTCCTTACTTTCATCACAGATAGTGCAGCCATCATCTATGCACTAAGGAAACCTATAACTAGGTCGAGGGTAGTTTCAGAATGTCATGAGACCCTACAAAACTTGTCTGAAAGGTATAAAATTAAAGTCAAGTGGACGAAAAGCCACGGCTCATGTCCAGGAAATACCAAGGCAGACATGCTTGCCAAGGAAGGAGCTAAGAAACATATCGGAAAAGATACGGTAAAGCTCTGTAAACCCACCGCAATGGAGGTGAGAAACCTACTTGTTCAATACACAGAGAGAGAGCATCAAAATTGGTGGAACAAGAAAACGGATTGCAGAAATGCAAAAGTTATGTTTCCATCCCGTAACAGGAAAATTACCAACAATCTGCTAAGGCTGACTAGGCAAGACCTTCGTTTCATGGTAGGTCTCATCACGGGTCATTGCAACCTAAATTACCACCTGCACAAAACTGGAGCTACAGACAGTCCTCTGTGCCGTGGATGTATGCAGGAGGAGGAGACTGTGGAGCATGTGCTTTTGCATTGTGCAGCCACGGAAGAGATAAGACAAAAATCTGGTCTTTTACAGGGTAAAGTGTATTCACAGGCCCAACGAAATTCAAACTCCAATAATAGTAAATTAACACCATCTACAGCGACATCACTGGAACAGCTGTGCCAGCGACCTAAAGCCGTGCTCCGGTATATAAAGGAGCTTGGGTGGCTTGGGTAGAGGCTGGCAGGGGGAAATGCACAATACACCCCAAGCGGGACGTCAGTGCAGGCCTTATCGCCCCCATCTCGAATAAGAATAAGAATAAGGCCTTTGAAATTAAGCTCTTTGTGTGTTTTTGTTATTTTCTTGTAATTGGCTAGTATATCAGCAGAAAAAAACGAAAGAAAAGGGAACCTAAAATACAGTTGGTTATTTGAAAAATCAACAAAATAATATTTTCTTTTTTTGGAGGAAAATATTTGTGTTTGAAGAATTTTATTGTTTTTGTTTATAATAATGATTATAAACAAAAAAAAATTGTTGGAAATTTTCAATATATTTATTTTAAATGTGGGATTCAGTGCATTTTTTGTAATATTTCGATTACTTTGAAATGTTTGTCGCAATATGGTATTTTATATTACTGAAGTTGTTTTTTTTAACTGTAAATTATTTAAAAGTTCCTATCAAAGTACCCTGTAATGTTAGTTTTTATAATTTAAGCACAAAATACAGATTTTTTGTAACTCAAAGTGACGGTAGTGTTGGTCACGTTTTGACCTGTAGTATCGGTCACAAATTATTTTTCTAATAAATATTACAATAATGAATTTATGTCTTTTATTTATCCATTTTCGGATACTTAGTTTCAAGCACATCAACTTCAGATATAATTTAGAAATGTAACACCTACAGAGAGGAAGAAATTCAAAGTTTATAAACACTCTCAAACATGACTTCTTTTGCATGTAAAGTCAGTTGGTCACATTTACAATTATAGATCTTATTTAACCGGATTCACTATGTACACTTCACTATTAAGTTATAATTGGAACTTTTACAATAAAACAATGCATAACAATAACCTGTAAACTTAGTAGTATTTGTAATATAAGGCAAAAAAGCACGCAATTTTTGTCAAATGTAGTGTCGGTCACATAAGGAATTGCCCACAAGCACATCATCAAAGTAAGAGAAAAAACACGAATGCCCTACCGAAAAAAAATATTTGTATCTTAGTCTATGTCACTCGGGACGATATAAGGATTCTAATGATACTGCATGAACATCCAAATCTGTTCAGGCATTTAAAGTTATGGTGGAACAAATAAACTCACATACATACTTGAATCCTGAAAACATTACACTCCTTTTTTGGTCAGTTGTGTAAAAAGGTTGTGAATTTGTTTTTATTATCATCAAGAACTATTAAAATTTTGACCCTGGCTACTTAGCATGTCAAGTGGAAAAATCAGAGTTGGAGTAGTCCATCATGGGCAGTAAAACAATAACAAATAAACTTTAGAGACATGGAATAAATCTTTGCACAAGGATGTGATAAGGTATAAGCAGTGACTTAATTGAAGACAAAGATACCTAATATTGTGATGGAAAATTATGTTTAATTGAATATTTATTAAACTCTAGAGTAAACAGATACAGAAATGGTGCCGATGAGGCCATGATTATTTCATACTGCTACCTAATAACTCTGATAGGAGTGCATCAGTTTTTTTTTAAATTCTAACCCTATAAAAAAACAAGATGTGTTACTTTTTGACGTTTTTTTACGGAGTGTCAAAAGCTGATGGACAGTAAGCAAAAAGTTTGTTTTAAAATATAGGAACCTGCTCTTACTGTCTCATTTATAATATAATGACTAGCGTGGTACATTCACATACAAATTTCTTAAGTGTAGCATTATAATTTTGTCTTTTATGTGGATAAAGCTACATTCAAAATAAAGTCATGATCTGCATGTGTCAAATTTAAATAATTATTTAAGTACACATTTTTCATCTGGGTTTGTTAATAAAATATAAATTGGACACTTGACACAACTAAATGGTTACTTAAAATAAACATGGAACTAAATTTTTAAGATTGGTATTTGGTACCTATTATATATTGAGACTGTACAAGATACTTTGTAGGTAGGAACCTATATTTTAAAAATTGTGTTTTGTTTCTGAATTGTTGTGGCGTAACTAAGTGGAGTACTGTGTATGAAATGAGTAATAGCCACATTTTATACCTCTCACTGCGATTTCTCAATTTATAGCAAAGTTTTCAGTGGGTAATAGAGCATGAACAGTTAGATACAAACTTTGCAACTTTTTTTACAACCTGACTCTTTAAAACTTTGCACGCATGAATTTATTTATAAAATACATGTGAAATGTTTTTAGAGTAGTGACGAATCTTATCAGGATCTTTGCAATCTGCGAGGTAATCTTCCGTTATCTGAGACAACTATTGCTGTCCTAACGAACGTAGCTTTCGTGGCATGAAACATAACCACATACAGCTCCAAACACACATTTTATACCGTAAAATAATAGAAAATCTCACCTTTTTTCACAACAATTAAATAAACAGCTAACCGTAATCCAATAAAATTAAAATCCACTGATCCTATTACAGGGAGAGCACAACAAACATTCTTTTACAAACAACACTAACAATTTAGTCACAGAAATTTACACGCTATCACTCAAACTGTTTTTCTAATGACCAACAATCACATAAATATACCGAATTATGAGAAATTTGAGTAATTTCAACACTAAAATTCGGCAACCGTCGTTAGCGTACTACCCAACTTGAATCATCGGCCATTACTAATAATGTTGCCAGTTTACAACAGTCACGTTATACTCCCCTTGACTTCCCCTCCGCTCACGTGTTTGCATTACCACTACCACAGAAGTGATTATAGCCGTACCAGACTTTCCGACATGGCTGATCCGACTACCTCGTACCGAACCAGCCCGCCGATTGAGAACCTTTCGATAACGAATCGATTCGATCTTGAATGCAAAATGTTTTGAATTGAACGATTTCAAACCAAATCCACAGAATAAATAATACCTTATCGATCGACAACTGAGTTATCGAAAGGTATCTGAATCGGGGCACAATATCGACCAGTCCGGCCACTACTAAGTAGCAGCCCGGCCGCCCGAAGAAATGCAGAGACAATCATACAGACCGCTCCCTCGCGAGCTGCTGGCAGTCGATATAATGGCTTCCAGCGGCGCGGAGGAGCGAACCATATACTCATCACACAGTAGCTATAAATCACTCATTGTGTCATACCTCATCACATTAACAAATCTCTTTTTACAGTACAGCCTCCGATTAAAAGAGCTTATATAGCTAAAAAAAAAAAAAAAAACAGCTCTGTTAAAAGAGCATAACAGCACCTGGCGCCGAGCGCACATTGTTGCAGCCGCGCAGGTTACAGTGACCGACGGGTCGTCGCTCGTCGAGGCTCAGCACGGGCAATGGACTCATGTTCGACGCCCGATCCGGAACCTAAGGGGACCGAAGAAACAACGACGAGTTCGTGCTGAACCAAAATGATCAAA
The DNA here is from genome assembly GCA_946251855.1 of Alsophila aescularia. Taxonomy (NCBI): domain Eukaryota; kingdom Metazoa; phylum Arthropoda; class Insecta; order Lepidoptera; family Geometridae; genus Alsophila; species Alsophila aescularia. The sequence goes on from OX276381.1 coordinate 14,395,001, forward strand.
AATAAAACAGGTCATCATCATCATCATCATCATGTCAGCCTTTAGGAGTCCACTGCTGAACATAGGCCACTGGGTGGACTTTTCACCACGCTTGGCAGGCGGATTGGTGACCGCAGTGTTACAAATATGTACTCGGAGGACGCTGCTGCCCAATGCCCATCTTCCGGTGTGTATTCCCTTAGTCGCCTCTTATGACATCTACGGGGGGATTGGGAGGGGTCTTGTTCTAAGCCAAGACCGCCACGGTGCGGCTTAACAGTTAAAAACGCTAAATATGTTTCAATCACCGTTCTTTTTGCACGTGTAGATGACAACTTTACTTTATTGCAATAGGGTCGTTTTTAATTCGGTTTGGAAGGGATCGTTAGTGAAAAATACGGCAATCTGAACTGCCCAAAACGCCCTTCTTACACTTCGAACTCAAGATTCCTACTACTTGCCTACTATGCCTGTATTACGTAATTTTTAACCAACAATTTCAATCAAAATTAATTAGTTTATTGAGTGAATGCGATTAAGCAACTTGTTTTGCCCCACTTTCATACCTTTTCAATCGATAATTAGCAATTTATTGCTGATTGCAATTGTAGGTTAGAAGTAAGGTAATACCGCAGCCCGATTACATAACTTGGCTTCAATCGAATTCTCAGTATCGCAACCACTAATGCCTTGCGATAGAGTCGAAATTTCTATGAAAAAAGTGATAATCCGATTGTAGCCAAGTTATGTAATTAGGCCACTGACGTTCTGCATCGGAATTAGATAAAAAAAATGCCACTAAGTGGCGCTCAACCGCTGGGAGGCGAAAATACGATTTGTTGCAATCAGTTTCAAAGCAATATCAACTCCAACGCGTCGCAGTAAAAATGAAAATCTGATTGCAACAATTTATGTAAATGCCCCGCTGATGCGTCGTCCTTGCCGTCAGGTGCAAAGAGAATATAATCACTTCGTATACTACGTTTTAAGAGGTGGGACCTCCCTACTAGCCAATGAAAGCACTTTGGCAGAAGTTTATTGGCATCAATGCATCCAGCATTACTAACATTAAAGGTCAGACTATTTTGACAATACTACCAACCTAACAGATAGAGCAGTGCTCGCTTGAACGTATTCTTGGTTTTATCGATATCGATAAAACATGCATGCCCTCGTAAGATGGTTCCAATAAACCCAACGTTGTTTTCACACAATGCAACAACGTTGGGCTTATTGGGTACCCATTGCAACATTTAAATGTGGAGCCATGTAATAAAAAACTTTGAAATAAAACACTTTTGAACAACGGAACATTTTTTTTATAATACTTTTTACAATGTACGAAAATGGATTTTGCAAACATAGGTAAGTTTACCTATTAGTGCTTCACTCTGAGTTGAGACCTTGCAATGTATCTACTCCACCTTTATCTCACGCACTCACACTCGTAAATGTATGTTACGACTTGTCTCTTAGGCATGTATGCTAGATTCTCATTGTCTGCATTGTAAATAAACATGTTGATTAATGATAAGGAAATACGTTTTAGGCAGCCTGACCCAGCCTACGATAGCTTTATCGATAGTTAATAGTTCTTTGACCTTGCGCATCCCTAGTGTTAAAACAAATGAAATAACAAAATGAAAATCATGTAAATTATCATTTACGGTCACGCTGATGGGAGGTGGCTCTAAGCAATATCAAAATTAATGCTTACCGGGGCTGATCAATAGGAGATTATGCCATAAATTGCCTTTTTGTTCTGGTTTTCGCGACTGCCGCGAACTCCACCTCCACATCTTCTGTAGCTTTTCATAGTTAATGGCATTTAAAAATTATCATGTTAACCGGCTTATCACTATAAACTGATGATTCTTCAAAGAAAATACAAAACAGCACTTTATTAAAAATAATATGAATAAATTTAAAAATTCACAGAACACAAACATAAATTTTGGATTTTTCTTGAAAAAATTCAAAACAAGAATTTATTTTCACAATACACATGCGAGAATGAGAAAGCATGCTGTGCAAGTGGGATGCCAGTACCATAAACGGGGAGACGATAATACACGACCAAAATAATGTACGACCAGTATTGTAGAGCCAATATTACACGGCCAGATATTACGTGTACATGGATTCGTAATATTTGGACGGCTAATACTGGCCGTGTATTATTTCCCGTACAAAATCAGTCTGGGTTGATAATGCACGGCCAGTATTACACGACCAATATTACGTGTACAACTGGATACGTAATATTAGCCCGTGCCCGTGCCCGTGATTTTGTACGACCAATATTACACGGCCAATAATACGAAGCCAACCATAGACAAAGCTAAAATCACTCAATCAATCATTTTGTGTAGGCGAGTGTCAAGATGAAAAAAACTATCACATAACCGAATCGGCCAACCACGACTCCACGTGGTCTTGTCTGCCCTACACTAGAGTGTTTTTAAAAATCCTGAGGCGCGGAGGGAGTGCAGCCCCCGTCCGCTGTAACAAAGCCGAAGCTGCAGAGGCGAGCGTTGGTACCTGTGCTTCTATGTGTCGCATCCGCGAAGACTAAAATCGGCTGGAAATTCGTTCAACTGTTTTATCGACCGAGAAATTGGCCGAGGTCATCGTGGTAACACTTGAGTACTTGCCATTATATACAATTCTTAGGAACCACCCAGCAACGACCTTGACTTGTTCGTCGATATACTTTATTACCTAGAAGTTCATATTTGTTGAAAATGTCCTTATGTTTATCTGCTTCGCCCAACTCTAAGGCTGCCTAATTACTACTATCAGAGGATCTTGAAGTTGAACTGAGAGTAAACAATCAGCTTCCGTTATAGACATGACGATATCCACTTCACATTTTTTCCCAGAGCTTAACGGGTTCCTACTCAGGGCATCCACATGTTGCATTCGTGTGTCCTCTCTATGAATGATTTCAAACGAAAACTCTTGTGTAGAAAGCACGCAGGGACCCATCGTGAAATCCGGGGAACTATATCCTTCTTTGTTAAAGTTAGTAACTCAAGCTCAAAAGAATGTTTTTTTTTTTGGCTATAATAACGAATAGTTTTTTCGCTATTATCCGCTACTTGCATCAAAATACCAGCAATTCCATCTCTGCTTGCATTGGTATCTATTTATAGGTCCAATAATGTCAAAACTTTGTCTGAACTTAGCGTATCTTTTAAGATCGTGAAAGCATGATCTTGTTCAGAACTCCAAATCCAAGGGCTCTCTTTTTTCAGTAATTTAGAAAGCGGGCTAGTAAGCATGGAACAGTTTTTTATGAACTTACGGAAATAACTGATAAGAGCAAGGAACTGGCGTAGCTGGTGGACTGTTTTCGGAGTGGGAATTCTTTAACTGCCTTCACTTTATTCTCACTAGGTTTCAAACCCTCAGAATAGACTCTATAGCGTGGAACTCTATTTCAGACTTTAAGAAATGGCACTTCTTTAGGTTAAGCGTAAGGCAATTTTTCTTAAAGATTTCCAGCACCTTTTCAAGATGAAGATTTTCTTCAGCCGTCTCACTAACTATCAGAATGTCATCCAGGTACAGTAAGTACAATATTCCCAAATCTCAAGTTCCCCATAGTCTTGTCCATCATTTGTTGGAAACATGAAGAGGCATTGGCTAGTCCAAATGGGAGTCGCAAAAATTAATAATGTCCGTCTTCAGTTATGAAGGCAGTCTTAAGAATGAACACTTCTGCCATTTTAATTTGATAGTAGCCACTCTTCAGGTCTATAGTACATTTTTTGTTTAATTTATATCCACTTGGACCATTAAGTGGTGAAGTCTATGGCATTAGCAGTGCACTAACAAAGTTCCTGCAGTGTGCAGCGGTAGGGACATGAAGGAAACTCCAGCAAGTGTGGCATAGTTTGCACGGGTGCATCGCAGTCGCACTGCATTCTTGGTCAATCATCATCAGTTTTGGTTTTGGTTTCAGTATCGAATTTAGAGTAACCTCCAAAACAAAATTTTAAATTATCTTCAATGTACGGAATTGGACCCGTTATAGTTTTATTATAAGTATAAATATAGATGTAATCGGAAAGATCACTCGTCATTTAATGAAAAATGAATTTGAACCTTATTAATTCAGTGTATAAATGATCAATAGTTTCCGAGTTACAGTCCTTTTAAATTTGACAGCTGTCATCCAAACTGAAGATATCGTTGAGATCTATCCCTTCTGTATAGAAAATACTAGTCTTGGACCAATCATTTCAGAGTTATAGCCCTTTTAAGTTTGAAAGCTGTCATCCAAAACGAAGATATTGATGAGATCTATCACTTCAGTACGGAAAATACTAGTCTAGGATCAATAATATTTCCCGAGTTATAGCCCTTTTAAGTTTGACAACTGACATCCAAAATGAAGATATCGATGAAATCTATCAGTTCTGTAAAAAATCAACTAATCTAAGTCCAATTATTTAAGTTTGACACCTGTCATCCAAACCGAAGATATCGATAAGATCTATCACTTCTTAAGGAAAATACTAGTCTAAGATCAAACATTTCCAAGTTATAGTCCTTTTAAGTTTGACATATTCTGACATCAAAATTCAAGATATCGATGAGATCTATCACTTGTGTAAAAAAACTACTAGTCTAGGATCAATTGTTTCAGAGTGCCCTTTTAAGTTTGACAGCTGTCATCCAGAACAAAATTATCAATTAGATCTATCACTTCTGTAAGGAAAATACTAGTCTAGGATCAATAGTTCCGAGTTATAGCCCTTTTAAGTTTGACAGCTATCATCCAAAATGAAGGTATCAACGAGATCTATCACTTTTGTACAGAAACTACTAGTCTAGGATCAATTTTTTTAGAGTTTTAGCCCTTTTAAGTTTGACAGCTGTCATCCAAAACAGCTAAAAAGTGTATTTTTTCCATAGGAAAGGAAAGGAAGGAAAGGTCTATACTAGACGTGGTGGAGTAAAGGTTTTTTTTTACAGAACTTTTAACAAGTTCTGTAAAAAAACAGAGTAGTGAGTTAGTGGGGATTTCGGGAAAACCTTATTCGCTTTTTCCCAAAGCTGTGGGAATACTCTTTAACCGCTCGGTTGTCCACGCGCTGAAGACCGCAGGACCAAACTGATAACCCAAAAAAAAATGGCCGACGCGACACATCTAACCTCAAACTGGTAATTGATTGTATATGCGTTGAGACTACAGGTACTTGATGGTCAACCCACAAAAAAAAGAAGGTCGACGCGACACATCTGGCCGCAAACTGGGGATTTATTGGGTACGTGCCGAGATCACAGGTATCTGATTGTCAACCCACAAAAAAAAGAAGGTCTACGCGACACATCTGGCCGCGCCGACTTTGCGTAAACAAACAGTTTTTATGACCACTTCATTGAGCGCTTAGATAAACAAACTGGTGATTTATGGAGCTAAATATGTACGGCACATATTTCAAGTGTTTATGTTGTGGGTTTCGAAGCAAAATAATTATATAAACACGCTTAGATTTGAATGATTATTGAGGTCAATAATGTTCAAAATCGAGTGGCAAAATTTACGTCGCTATCGAGTGGTCCGATGATCGATGAAAACAAAAAATGTGACTGTAGCGTTAGTTGCGATGATCAATGAAAACAAAAAAAGTGACTGTAGCGCATAGAATCAATCGAGCGGATAACAGCCAATAATTTTAGAACGCTTGGTTATCATTGTGTACAGTGACAGTGACATCAAACATTTTGTCAATAATTTCAGCTATGAAATTCATAAGTATCAATATAGAGAAGCTCCACGCGCATACTGAAGAAAGACGGGTTTATAGTACCAACAATTTTAGGGTTACCCACTTTGCAAAATAAATACCCTGGCGAGCAAGAATATTTAGCTGCAAATTGATATTCTGCCCAAATTATAAAGTTAGTGTACAAGAATAAAACGAAACTCGACTTTTGAGGTTAACATTGATATGACTAAATAATTTTCCTGGTAAAAAAGGATGTTAATAAAATAAAATATATAATATATTCGGTACAATTCCGCACCAATCACGTTTAATTTCGTATCTAGCCGCTAGTTCTCTAGCCACTAGACCAAAAATGGAATGGTGCAAAGTACACGAAAAATATAGATCACACTAATATTATAAATGTGAAAGGTTGTCGGTGTGTGTGTGTGTGTGTGTGTGTGTGTGTGTGCGCGTGTGTGTGTGTGTGTGTGTGTGTGTGTGTGAGAGAGAGAGAAAGAAAGAGAGTTATAGTATGTTTGATACTCCTTCATGCTTACAGGATTTGGATGAAATTTGGTATGAAAGTAGGTCATACCCTGGTTTAATACATAGGCTACTTTTTATCCCAACAAAAAAAAACTTCATGTAGGAAATCGGGAAACCGCGGGGCGCTGCTAGTGTAATCATGAAGGGCTGACTACACAGTATAGAATAAACTTACTCAATTGTAGGTACAGAACCGATTCGTAAGAACATCTTCATTTCTGTTTTTCTGAAATATTTTGATTCAAAAATGTTTTGAGGAAATGGAGAAGATAGCAAGGTGACAATATTACATTTTAAGTACATAGAATAAAAGTCTAGACCGTACACATTATTCTAATTTTTATTTCACATCGATCGGTGCAATATTACCGAAGTGATAAGCATGGGAAGTTTACGTAGATTTTTGAAATCTCTTCAGTGTTCGGGAGTAGCGCGTAACGTCATCGCCCCCATACAGCACAGCGCGACGCGCAGCGGGCGCGGGCGCCCATCTCATACGTCCGTAGTACATTTTCACTGGTAAGGTGTTTGCTCTCGTGCACTCTGATGTTTTTTATCGATTTTAAATGCTGATTGATTAAGTGTATTGTGTAAATGATTGTTTTAGAACTAAAATGGAAGAAAGATTTCAAAAAGGCCAATCCGACAACCTTCCCTTAATCCACACTCCACAATATGGTGGTGGCAGAATATTTTATAGAAAATAAAGATTTTGAAGCAGTTGAAAATCGAGGAGTTAAAATGACATGTTAGGTATAAGATATAATTTCTATAACCTACTTATTATTACATTCATACTACTGGGATTAATTTACTAATGAGTATAATGAGTAAGTATAGGTATAACAAAAATACCTATATCAAGTTTTGTTTTCTTTTCTTAGTCAGCCCCCATTAGTGCACCCGAACCTTTTTGTGTATATATGTTTTTTCATTACCTGTTACTTTTATTAAAAGAAATTAAATTCTATACTTCTAATATGATTCTGATAACATCAGTGGCCGTATTACAGAACTTGGCTTCAATCAGATTGTCACTTTTTTCATAGGAAAATCGACTCTATTGCAAAGCATTATTGAATTTGACGGCTTGAAACCGTCATGATCAACATTACGTAATCGCACTGCTGATCTTTTAAATAATTACTAAAAAAACGGGTCGCAATGATTTAGCGCGAACTATCCACAGCACAGCACATCTGTTTATATACACTGAATTTTTAAACTTATCATTATTGTTTCTTCTTGAAATTATAGTGATCATTAACCTTGGAAAGGTTCAATAAATCGTTAGTTTCAATATTAAGTGCTTAGACACTACGAGTCGAGTACCTACATACCTACTAAAAAGCATATTACTAGCAATAACCAAATACCTAATAGGTACTTATTAGTTGGTATTTCACATGGCAAGGTTATAGTATTTGATACTTACATCGAAATGATCACAACAATATGCTGTCGTTTTTCTTCTTAGGTACGTAAAAAACAATTTTTCGGGTGTTTTTGTGGCCTTATTTTTACATTAAGGCACAATAAAATATTTAATAGATGGACTCATGTTGTATTAATTGTTTATTAATTGTTAAATTATTGTATTAATTGTCAATTGTTTCTTGTTTAAAATAAACAAAGTAGTTCAGCGCGAGACGTTCACATTCGGTTAAATGTTTCGAATCCCCGAGTCGCTCGCGCGGTGATGGGGCCCGTGACGTCATCGACGATATCGTGCTCGGTCCGCGGCTTAGACCGAATACGTTAACTTTGCACTTTTATATGTCGGCGAGTTTTAGAGATAGAAAAATAATAAAAACACAGTTATTCTCGTAATTTTTTGTAGAATTTTTTGGCATATAAATCAAAAAATGGTTATCTTCTTTATTGTTGGAACCCATGTAGTAAGTGCGACCTGTTACACTGTCCCATAACTTTCTTATAGTCAGAATTTTAGGAAATCTGGAAAAACTAAAGGGATTAAATTAGAAAATTAACAAAAATAATTAATTTTATACAATTTAAATTCCATTTTGTTAAGTAAAATTATATATTGTGGTTGATTTTTTACACACAGCGTCATTTAACCCCAGACTAAGCAATGCCTTTATTATGGGAACTAGATAACCGCTTTCAGTGATCTATACTTTTTATTTTGTGAACACATACTTAATATACATCAAAATACCCACATACAGAACAAACAACAATTATTATTTTACGTTAGATACTTAAAATTACCCAGTTTCTGTCTGTTAGTCTGTTCACGCATCACGTAAAAACTACTGGACCGATTGCGATGCGGGTTTCAGTTTGATAGCTTAGGGTTTGACTTAAAAACGAGTGTACTTGTTATATCAATCATATGAGTAGAAGCCAAGCAATCGATAAAAACTTTTTGACGGCTGAAGGAATTTTGTTTATATGTTGGTCTTCAAGCATATATCCAATGGAGATGTTAATGCAAGGCGTACCCCTCTGCTGGCCAATTGTGCGGTATTTTTGTGTAGAAAGCGATCAGCATCATCAAACTTACGGGAAACGGTATTTCCTATCACAAGTAATTGTTATTTATGTGAATTGTGCTTGTAATTTTGTATGATTTTGATTAAAATAAACTACCAGTTGCGACAGTTTTACGACGCCATCGTCTTGGTAGAAGGCATAGTGCGGGGACAAGTTGAGTTAAATTGATTGAATGAATGATGGAATGAACGTTAAATTATTTCTAAACGAGGAGTATTACATTGTGGTTTAAATTGCACTCACAGTGCTGAGACTGCAAACACTGCTAACGATCGGTTTATATTGTTGGTCAGCATATGCACGCTAACAAATTAAACCGACGATTGCATGCTTATGTCATTTGAGTCAGCTGTTCTACCTACTGTTGTTTTGTTTTTAGTTTTCTCATTTCTCTCTTAGTTCTGTTTAATTCGTTTGCTTCTGCTAAAAGAATATAATCATTATTATATGTACTGGCAGTCTGGCGGGAGTTCCAACAATATATCAACACAGAATGACATATGTCAATTGAATTTGACGTTACCGCATACGCTGCTCTACCTCTTTTTTGTGAGCGTTGTGTGCACACCAAAATGACGTCACTCCTGACGTCATGTGTCCGACGTGGAGAATAAATGCGCATTTTAATCCGACTTTGTGCGCGCTGATAGTACACATAGCGCAGATTGGTGCAATTTAAACCACAGCATTAGTACCTAACAGATTATATTTCAGTTCCTAATTAACTATAGAATACTAATCATCGCCTCAGAGGCTGGCTGCGGTCAGTATTTTTCGCTAATTTTGTCGTATCGAATCGTGCGTTTACGTGAAATAGACATTTCGATCGCCTGGGAGGTTACCATTAGTATTAGATGATTTGAATGATTTAGGGAGGATTATTTGACTGAATTAGAAGTATAATTATTATTTTGTATTGTTATTTAGAAAAGGTAGAGTTTTGCCTGTTATTTTCATATAAGTTTGTAAAGTTTTAATATAAGATAAGTTATGATATTTTTTATAGCAGTTAACGCCTGCTTAGGGTAAATATATATAATAATTTTCTAATGGAAAAATTTGGGTCACGGACGAGATTAAAAGATAAGTTGTTTTATTCCAAAATTAGCCTGCCAGACGATCAATAAGTAATAAGTGGTAATATAGTTATATTAGTACTCTAGGGTTAAAAGTGTTTTAATCTACATTTAAAAAGCGATATGCCATTAACTCACTAAACACTTACAACGCTGAAATTTTGCCTGTTAGTGTCATATAGGCTATAGACCATAATTACGAACGGATGTTACGATTGGGCCGGATTAAGAGGGAGAAAAATCAGTTCTGAATTGCTATTAAAGTTCATAAAGTAAAGTTTTATTTAAGTTAGGGACACAACTCAACGGTTGGTATTAAGTTAATAGTTTAGAAAATTCTAAACTATTCGGTTTAAGATTATTTTCCAAGCTAATTAAAATTATAAAATCATAGCTTTAGCTTGCGACTTCGTCCGCGCGGACTGCAGTTTATTTCGTAAAAAAAGCATCCCATGTTCTTCTAGGATATTTAAAACAAATGCAAAAGTACAGCACCAACGAATTGTATTCTCTTTGGCACCAACGCTCTTGATGCTTTTTGACAGAGTTATTATTTCGTTTTCATGGCAACCGTTCCTTCCAGCGAGTAATCAACATTTTCCAGTTTTCCCGTAGAAACTTACAATTTTCCGGGATAAAAATAATTCTATGTTTTATTCCAGGCTATGTCCATTCCAAATTTCATCAAAATCTATTTAGCAGTTATCGCGTTAAAACTCTCCAAATAAACAAACAGACAACGTTTCACTTTTATATAGTGATGTGGATTGCTAGAGCTTCCTCAGAGTCTTTTGTCCTATTCTTGACCTCAAAGATCTGGAATTATAGCCATACCGTGTCCTCGTGAAAAAGCGTCGAAGTATATAATGTCATAGTTCTTGAGTCAGGGAAGCTTACGTGAAAGTTTGTATTAATTCAAAAACACGCTGTATAAATAAATAAATTCACCAAGTAGCAAAAGTTCGCTCCACGAAGGTTTCGTTGAAAATAGGGAACTCTAAAATATAGATATTTTAGGGTTTATCGCTTGAATGAATAAAGGAAGTACTTACACTTTATTTTTCTATTTATCTAAGATTGGATTGACGACCGGCTGGTCTCGTAGCTAGAGATCCTGGGTACGAAATCGTACGGTCGCGGGTACGAATCCTGCAAGGTGCAATCATTTGTGTGATGAGCAGAAATGTTTGCTCCCGAGTCATGGATGTAATATTCTTATCTATGTATGTTTATCCGTTACTTAGTGCCCATAGCACAGGGTATCCTAGTTTGGGGCTAGATAATTGGTGTGGAAATGTCCCAAATATATCTATTTTATTGGTGTCGATTCAGAGTGGACTAATTAAAACTAAATTTGACAATTTTAATTTTCAACAATGATGTCGATTCTGGGTGCATCAATTAAAACTAAATTTGACAGCTCTAAAATTGTAGCCGTCCCTTTCGTTTCCAAAAGGTTTGAAAGTGACAGCAACAATTTTAGAGCTGTCAAATTTAGTTTTAATTGATGCACCAATGCGTGTTTACCTCGTCCCCCGTAAAAAATGGCAGAAAATAATGTTTGCGGATTAAAACGTTAGCATCTCCATTCTCCATTTGATATATGCTCGAAGTATGTTGGTATATTGGTAGTTTAGGTCTTGGAATTGTAATAGAGTTCTTTTAACCTAGAGAAATGGCCACGCGTGTGAAGCCGTGGTTACAGCTATTATAAAATAAAATCATCGCGGTAGGACAACAGTTACTACAAAAAAATAATTACGAGTCATTCAAATCGGTAATCAAATTATGGATTGAAATATGAATGAAAATCATATTAAAAGTGATCGCACGTCCCGTGAGGGCATTTCCACTTTTAGCTTGCGTAGAAGATATTTTATTGTCCCTGCTCTACTTACTCCATTGAAGTTTGTGTTGCTGTTGTCCCCCGGAAAATGCTATGCACATATGTGTTTATATATGTGTCAGATGAGAGCAATGAGTAAAGTAATATAGATGAGAGGCAGTGTGTTAGACTCAATTCATATATTGGAACATACGTCATATATAGCATACTTAATTACTGGAATAGAAAACGAACAAAACTGCCAACACGACGTACGCGTCCGGGTTTGACCCGGACACTTTTTCCCACTCCCGGACGCCCTTCAAAACTAGGAAAAATCCGGGGAAACACGGACAGATGGTAGCCCTAGTTAGAAGTAAGGTCATTGTGTAGGTACTGACTTTATTATGCATAATACAGAAAACTTAAATACGATATTTGGTAGAATAATTATTTCCGAATAAGAAGATACCAGTGTATAAAATTAAGCTAATTTGGTAGGTTACATACTAGCAGCTTTACTATTTTCGCAACCTGTGAGCCTTAAGCCTTTGGTAGTACTATTATTTATGTACTTATCCTGTTTCAAATTGTCACTAAATCAATTTCAATTAAATTTTCACTGTCACCATCAGCCTATACTTGTCCACGGCTGGACGTAGGCCTGACCTAATGCACGCAACTGAGCTCAGTTTTCAGCTCTCTTTATCTAGTTTCTACTAGCCGCTTATCGCAGGGCTTCCGACGCTACGTTTGCCTAAACGTGGTCTCCATTTGAGACCCCAACGGCTATCGGTTCTTCGGGAAATGTCACCAGCCCATTGCTTTAGCTTGCTTATTCTTAGAGCTATGTCAGTTATCTTGATTTTCTGTCGGATCACTTCAATAAGAATCTTGTCCTTCAGAGAAAAGCATAGCTATGCTTTTCTCTGCTATGGAGAGGCGAGAGCTAGCTCTCGCCTCCATAGCTCGCTGACTGTAGAGGGCTTCACATTTGAAATGGAATGAAAGTGGGACAAGAAAAGTTGCGTAGTCGCAATAAACTTATTTTTCGATTATTATGAATTACTAATCGAAATTGCAGGTTAATATATAACATAACTTGTGGGCCTTGTGCGGCGCTGGCCGGCTACTAACGTGCCGGCGACTTTTAGCCCGTGGAACATTAAGCAATTATTCTGCTTTTGTAGTTAGGGAATAAAATAAAAAGAACGTGAGCGTCGCTATCGCAACATGTGACGCGAACGGCGCAGGCGGTCCGTAGTTCGCGACGCGCCCTCGCTGTGCACACTCATAAGTATGGATCTTCAACCGAACGCCGGTAAGTTTTTCGACGAAATAATCCGTGAGAGACAGTCGTATATATATTTAATATATTAAAAAAAAACACTTGTACAGAATATTGAATTTAATTATAACAATTCCTCCGTAACCAAACATTTCCCAACAATATCGTACACATTTCAGAACATTGATTAGATTATTGTATCCATTAAAATAACTTCAATGACTTGATCATAGGATGAACACGGAGACGACTTATATGTTTAAATCAATAAACTAATTGAAAATTGCAATTTTTTGCTTGCTGTCATTAGACACAAAATGAGAGAGACAGCATGCACAATAGTTGCCATTTTCAAAACATTTCTTTTAAACAGCGCTATTGATGGATGAGACGTTATCATAGAATAACATTGTGATTAAATAATTAAAAGTATACAAAGGCGTAGCAAATATCACTTTAAGCGAATTATAATATGATTATGTACAATCACAGTAATAAATTGTTGCCTATTTGCTGTAATGATCATAAAATGACCCTAATATGGGATATTACAAACTCGGAAATGGCGTTCTGTATTTGTTTTTTTTTATTCTCGGCACAATTGTATAATGTAACATGTATACTTGGTCACACAAACAACCCGACAAAATAACGAATGTATCTGTAACAAGAATTTAGACAACATTTTATTTCTCTGACTCAGTTTACAGGCACAAGATTCTTTATCCTAATACATAGTAAAACAGATATATATATATATATAAGCTACTCAAGATAATTACGGTATTATGAAATGACGCGACAGTAAGAATGGAACGGACAGTTTTCAACGACTATTTGAAAACTGTCTAATTGCAGTCTCCCTCATTATTATATGAATATGAGAGGGACAGTATGCGGAAAAGGGATGGATATGGACGCCTTTTTTAAATTTCTTTACTGGCGCGGATTATGAGAATTTTAATATAACTTCCAGTAAGTATCCATCTGTAAAAATAAACACGAAAAATATCCTGAAAGGACACGCACGGTAAATAGTTATGTATTTTATTGCACATTAAATAAAATTAACATTACATGTCCCAAAATAAATAAAAAGTCTAGTAAATACCGTGTAACGGCACATTCATATGAAGCATTGTTTATGCACGATCTGTTAATATACAACTTTAGTAAAACGCTAGAAAATATGTCACTTTAACAAAGTATCGAGGCTCTGAGAGAAAACCCGATAGACAGTAAAGACTATCTGCCGTACCCAGAGACGCCATTAGCACTAATTAGCATTACACTCTGTCAAAATTCATACAAAATGAACAATTAAATTCTAGTTAAAATTAATTCTCGTTTCAGGGTACGGCAGTTATGAGCTAAACAACATTAATTGAAGTGTTACAAGTTTTGAGTCTAACTATCTTTAGGAATACAAAAATGTTAGCCTCTTGTTCTCTGTAGGTTAACAGATTAACTAATCAAATAAGTATGATTCTTTGTGAGGTCCTAATAAAGACAACACTGTTTAAATTAATATTATATCAAGTCTGATAAAAAAACTGACTTTAAAACACTACTCATATTACATATATAAAAAAATATTTACAGTTTTGGAATCGATAAATAATTTCATTTAACATGTTATCAATCAAATATTATTTTTAAGTACAACCTTTACATGTTTAAGAGACGGCGCTTTTGGCACAAATCAATATACATTTGTCTCATAATATACCTACTATAATAATTATGCGTAATATAAATATGTTGTATTTATACATCGAAAGCTATGAAAATTCAGTAATAATGTTCCTAACTACATAATATATACATACAACTAGTGTATACAACTCTTGTTCGAGAATATAAATATAGTTATGTCCAATATGTCGGTATAATTTCAAGAACAAACGTGTGAAAATAAAATTAATTATAACTTGATATGCCAAAGGAAGACACTATGATTAGATCATGTTATTAAAAACGGTATAAAACCACTACTAGCATTAGAAATTGGACTCCAAAAAACGATGGTATATAATATGTATTGCATTATACAGGCTGGCACGGGCCCTGGATGGAAAGTACCCTTAGGTATGTTTGTAGAATCTCTGGAACTACAGGTCCCGTTCTTAAATACTTTTCACTGATAGAGAGCTACACTATTCCGTATGGCCGTTTTTTCCTCGGAAAAATGCACTGTTTCCGTGGGAAAACAGGAAAAATTTAAGAGCAGCAATACTGCAATAATAGGCGCCCCTTGGCCTTGGCCCATTGTATTTATAAGTTACTAGCGACCCGCCCCGGCTTCGTACAGTTGTTATTTTTTTTTAAAATTGGTGAAAGATGTAGTTCTCGCACACTCGACCTCCACTTCGCTTCGGGGGACAGCTTGCTTCGCTCGCCACGTTCAGGTCTCGTATCCATATACACAATAATAAAAATCTTCAAAAAGGTTGGACCGATTTTGACGGGACTTTCACTGGCCGATAGCTGATGTTATAAGGAGTAACTTAGACTACTTTTATATTTGAAAAGAATTAGTGTTCCGCGCAAAAAAAAAACCCATGAATTTTGACTACGCGGGCAATGTTGAGGGTACTTTTCCATCCTGCAACCGCACGAACGAGTCGATATTTAAAACCTGTTTTTTGGCAACAGTTGTGGCCAGACGTGTGCGATCTCGAGTTATACAATAACCAAAACTCATCAATTTCTACAACAGATTAAATGCACGATTCGTAAGTACCTTCTTCGAAAAGTCTAGGTCCACTAGGTTGAGTATATAGTCACAACAGTAACAACAGGATTCATTTATGGATTCGCATTTCTAACAGCGGTAAGACCGCCCATTATGACACAATACGATTAGTTTAACTATATCGTATTTTACAGGTAATAAGATAAAGAATGTCGTCTTGTTTTTTAGTATTAGATGTCTGTAGATGCTTACACTTTTGATTATTCAATAGTCGAGACTTTTGATTAACAAACTTTGGTCTGTATTTGAACTAGTTACTAAAACAACCTACCTAAAGTTTTTAAAGGAATTTCCAAATGTTAATAAATCTTTTTGGTAGGGTATCACAATATCTATGAATATTTTCCCATTATATTGGTCAGTAAAATGTGCACAATATTCACAAAACGTTAGCTACAAGACCAAGGATTACCCACCGAGCCGGCTTCATGATCCGCCAAATATGTTGTTGGATTTCGTGCATGTTTATAGTCTCTTTGTGTCGATGTCGTTTTTTTTTCTTCTTACTACTAGAGAATTTAGCCAGTTTCAAGTAAAGATATATAACAAGTTGAAAGTTTTTTTTTCAACAAATAGTTAAAATGTCGAGCCTACATGTTTTGACCATCTGACTGGTGGTCAAAAGTCTAAGTCTCGATTCAGTAAAGTGGTGGAGCGTTACTGAAACTTCCTAGGGAGTTCCGGAGGGAACACAAAATGGCTCGTTTTCCCGCGTTTGTATCTTTTGCCCTCACTCGTGCACGTTAACGAACCCGTAATGGTTAATATTCTACAAATATTACACATTAACACTTGAAAAAATAAACACAAGATTGAGAAAAATGAAAACAAAGTAAACAGCCGTTTCCACTTCTTTTCCCGCCGGAAGTCTAAAATTTACTAATCTAACTTCTTTCGCGAGAAGTCTATGTTTTAATCACTTCTACATTTGTGGAGTTGCCATACCACAATTCCGCCAATGTCACGGAAGTTGTACTCCGAAAAATAAGGGAGAATACGTCTATAGTATACAAACGACTCGAGGAGTATGTGTTACTGATTTGACAGGGAACGGTGTTGGAAGTTGGTGGGTACAGCTAGGAGGAGGTCTACCACAAGAATCGATAAGTATTATATGGGTGTAATTATCATCACAATCACGTAGAAATAAATCAAATACGAATCCTCTTGTCATCTTTTCTTTTAGCAGCTACAATACAAGGTCGAAAATCTAATGTTACAAATTCCGCAATGCGTAACCTTTTTAATCAGTTGCAAAAAAGAGACCAGAACATGTAGGCCAGCCCAAGCTTTGATAAAAAAAGTACGAAGAAGAGAAGGAGCGAAGGCTCCTTTTTTTGGTTTATATCTACGTATGAAGAACTGCTTCTAATATATTCTGTCACCGATATATCGTTTATCGAAACTCGTGGTAGATCTTCAGCTCTACCATTCCAGGTCAACTCTCTCTCCTTATCTCGCCGCTATGGGTCGAATTTAGTATGACCTCTCATACTATTATACTAATTATATGAAACATTACTTCAGTTTTGTAATTTTGTAGCGGATCACTATTAGCCTTTTTTTAAACTCTCTGGATTACCCCTTTTACTAGCAATTTCAAATATTCTAGAGATAATTTTGTCGTAAAGTAGTTTCACCCTATCACTAGAAGTTCCAATACTGCGGACACGATATACACATTGAACAGTTTAAATGATTACTGGGTAAAAGTAATGTTTATAGCGAACTAAAGATAAAACGTCAAAACTTATTTCCTGTTGACCCCAATAGAGTTGGGTGAATATTATATTTTTTATTCCCGTTCACCCTTCACCCCACTGAGCTCTTTGTTATGATTATCTGGGTAATTTTTAATTATTTTATTATACTTTCCATCCCATAGGTATAATACTAAGCGGCGTAAACTTCGGCCAGTCAGGGGTTAAAGAAAACGCTAAGAGATTTTAGCTGTGCAAACTCCAGTGGGGTGAACGGGAATACGCAAAATGAATTATAGCTAGAATTGTCAATTCAGAAACCAGACGTAAGCCTTTACTCGGTTAGTTGAAAAAAAGGGACTTTTTGTTCACATATTTCCCGTTGAATAATATAGACCGATTATAGATGAAGAGCTAGTAATGTCTCAGTCTAGTCCTGAAGAAACATTCGGCATTATTTCTTTCCCTCTCAAATAGGAACCAGTACGGTTCTTCGTCAACACTACAATAAAATGTATCTGTATTTCAAAGAGCTACTTAAACTCTCTTTAAGTCGTCATTTTATACACATCGTTTATTACACTAAATGTAAAACATTAAATGCCGTCGGACATAGCGAAGCAAGAGAGCAGCGTATTAAATGTGGTCGCGGACGCATTAGCAAATAGTTTGAGGTTGATCTTTGCCTTGAATCAGAACTCATTACTACACTCGCGTGCAATGAAATCGACTCAGCTCCTAAGTGCGCAATCAAAGACGTTTTTTATTATTATGTTAATATAATTTTATGAGCTTCATTCATTAGGTCTTCATGAAAAAGTAATCATATAAATCTGACGCTTATTACTGAAAATACGTACATTATTTAATAAAAAATATATTTCGTTAATATTTTATATTTTTTGTTTATTAGGTCTTCATGAAAAAGTAATCATATAAATCTGACAGTTATCACTGAAAATACTTAAGTACAGTCTGTTAGAAAAAATGCATGAAAATATTTCTCTCCTCGTTACGGCATGTTTCGCACCGCGAATGCCTCTCTCGAACGTAAAATAATATTTGTTTAGTCATTATTTAAATTCATTAACCATTATTCTTAAAATTACAATTAAAAAAAAAGATTTTTCTTTAATGGTTATACCCATAGCTAGCTTTCAAATTTGTACAAAATCTCGTATAATTTAATTTATCATACCTCAAAAAATACTCAACTGATTTTAATTAAAATTATGTAAAGGTGAGAAGGTAAGCTTTCACACACACAGCTTAGCTTTTGTTGTTTGTTACGAACAATCAGAATAAAAATAAAAAAAAGAATAAAAAGACCGATTGCGCGCTTGAGGTCTTGAGTCAATATCATTGCTCGCTAGTGTATTTTAATAGATCTTTCACGCGTTCACACAACCCGAAGGCAATCTCCACGGAACGTCACTACTACAGGATTGTACGTGAAGCGGTTGAAATTAAAGAGTATCCCAATTTCAACCGGGAGGATGGTTTAAGTTGGCCGCGTCGTGGAATCCCGTGATAAGCAAATGTTCGCGTCGCGGTTTATGTCAGATGAAATCTGCAGATGTCGTTAGTGTGACAATTCTGAATGTTTACAAAACCAAATGCGGGTAGTTGTAGACAATGCTCGCCCTTCTCGACGCTGGCACCCGCTACTTCAGTGTTCTCGTGACCACGATCAATGCAAATTGAACGAAACGTCGAGGTAAATGAAACAACAAAGTAATTAAATCTAAATAATTACGCTACGCATTCACACAACGCGTACAGTACGCAGTTTGCGGCGTTTCTCTCGATGAATCATTCAGTTTGCGGCGAAAGGAGTAATCTCGTCGGCAGCTCACTCGAAGACGCAGTGAGTGAGTTTCAGTTAGCATCTGATGTGCAGCTCAAAGTGAAAGTCAACCGCAAAATGTTTGCTTATTGCGTCCACATTCTAAATCTATTTGAAAGTCTTCGAAATTTAAATGTATAGCCTTTTTTTTCGCTGCTTCTGCTGATGTTAGCGCAATATTATTTGCTGACTTAACAGTATCACTTTACCATACGTAGTAGTCGTTGCAATGAAACACTTACCACGTAATTCTTTTCTTTTGTAAACGCTTTAATCCCGGACAAGCCCCCCACACACAAATGAGTTATAGGACAAATAGGGTCTATTACGGGATATCATTTTGACTTACCGCGAATCCTAGCTCAAAACAGAAGCAAACCATTAAATTGACCCTAAAATCCACTCCAGTAAAAGTAATTTCTGTCTGAGAGTTATTCGTGAAAGGATTGAAATAAACTTGTTAGAAGTCAAGCCGAGTATAGACCCCAATGTCGTTGGATTGTAAGATGCACATATTACCGCGCGGCCAGTAACAATGTCGACAAAACCTGACAATAAATTACGTAGTATTGGTTTGTTCACATTGACTACCGTGTCAAAGACCGACCATTATAAAAACTAAATTAACACTTTACTTATATAAACGATTGGCAGCACTGGGACGCCTCAGTCGCTAGGGTTGTCGAAGGCGCTGATAAAACGGTACTTTAAGATTGTTGGTCGCCGCAGCAGGCGGTGCAGTCGAGGCAGCCCTGCGGCGGACCGCCTCGCGACCGCTATCTTTTCCCGCGACATCCTTGTATTTGCTCCTGAAATTAATGAATTATATTTCAAAGCCTGAACTTTTACATTCCAGCGCATTTCTTATGGATATTTTCTTGGCGGAAACAGTCGTAACGAGAGATTTAATAGAGTCGCTATAAATGAGTGTCAAATTTCGTTATAAGCTCAGCAGTAGCACATTCGTTACAGCAGAGAGGCTTATCATAATTAGTAGGACAATAAAGAAGTCAAATTGTTCTTCTATTATGGAGAGGGCTGCATCAATCATCGAGTTATTATTCCAGTAAATCGGGCCATCATATTTTGAAACTGTTATCTTAACCATTTAGTTATAGCGTAATATCATTAAAATGAGCAAGCCTTGAGTTATACGATGATAAACAATTTTTTTTAGGGTATTTCTATTAAAAATTGTTTTGGATACATGGTGAGAAAAGTTGACTAACAATCGTGTTTCCTCATTTATTTTCAAATCTATTTTTTACGACTTTATTGCGAAGTCTTACATTTTTATTCCAATAATTGAGTTTGCCGAAGCGACAACTATTTCACTATTGTGGTGTATTTTTTTACCTATTTCCTGCAAGTTTCCCTTACCTGCAAGTCTCGCATCGCGTCGAGCAGTTCCTGCTTATCTCGCAGCAAGTTCGCGGCTTCCTGCTGCGCGGCGTGCGCGCTCTGTCGCAGCACGTTCGCTTCGTCCGCTTTATTTATTTATCTCATTCCTGCAAGTTTCGCTTACCTGCAGGCCTCGCATGGCGTCGAGCAGTTCCTGCTTATCTCGCAGCAAGCTCGCGGCTTCCTGCTGCGCGGCGTGCACGCACTGTCGCAGAACATTCGCTTCCTCCGCTTTGCTGTAACATGAGATAGTACTATTTGATATTTAGCAGTGACTTCAGTTTAACGAAAACATATCATATAATTTTATCTGGAGGAATAATTTGGATTACGGACGGAACTCGAACCCGCATCATCCGTGCCCCTGCGCGGCACACATTCTTTGCTAATTAAGTCAGCGTAAACATCGCACTTAAAATTCTTGCTTAAGTAAATTTTTACCTATCTGCGCGGAGGGTAATGAGATTATCAGCCTATACAGGGATGAATTTTTCAATATTGTTTTTTTTTCAAAAATCCAAAGATGCAGTTTTAGTTTTTATCAAAATCGGGCCCGAGACTCCTTTGAGTACTTTTCGCTATTCCTCATAGTTTCTGATTTAGCCAACCACGCCCACTTGAAAAAATCACCCTGTATATGTATTTATGTATGTTGTTCCTTTGTGACGCTCTAGAGACCAAACGCGTGAGCCAATTTTGATAATTCTCAAGTCAATCGATTTGCCTTAATCTTGCAAGTGCTACTAAAGATATGTCAGTAATTAAAATTCAATATGGCGACAAGCAGACGCCATATTGTGAAAAAAAAAACAAAGTCGACTATGTTAAGTGGGGTATCATTAAATAGATATTTGAAAATCATCTTTATGTTTCTCCTATCATTTTGTCATTATTTGGTTAGCAACAATTCTCACAGAACGGTTTTTTTAGCAGTTTCGATTATGTCTTGTTATCCTTGTACTGATAGATTTAAGTATTAATCTGTGGCAAATCTACTTACAAATAACACAGAAAATGAAATGTTGAATGCTATTTAATATTATTATACGATTTAATAATAATTTATCGAATGTCCAAAATAATTTGTCATTAGTCACAATGAAGTCATGACCAATTAGATAGAGCGAGTCCTATCCGCAACCGGTTCTTGATGCTGTCAGATACCGTTCACCGTAAGATGTTCCCTGCCATAGATATTGCCAACATCACGGCAGGGGACATCTTACGGTGAACGGTCATTGAAAAAAAGCAGCGCCGATAACTTGACAGCACCCACAATGGTGGACATTCCTAATAAAATAGCTGCAGTACTATTTTATTTCACCGTGCGGCATTCTAGCGCACACTAACACTTTCTAAATGTGTCCCTGTGCTCTGGAATATGAGCCCTACCAGCTGATAAGTTTAATATACACACTATTGTTAAGGTTCTGCTACCTTCCGTACATACTTTCATTCAACATCATCAACTTAACAGCAGAGATGTTGATATTCGTAGTTATGTATGTTTATCCGTTATCTAGTGCCCATATTACAGGGTTTCCTAGTTTGGGACTAGGTAATTGGTGTGGAATTGTCCCGAATATATTATATTATAAATATATTAATTCACACCAATTACCTAGCCCCAAACTAAAATACCATGTACTTTGGGAAAACATACATATACAGTAATTACATTCATGACTCGGAAACAAACATTTCTGCTCATCACAAACAGGATTGCACCTTGCGGGATTCAAACCCGCGACCGTTTGATTATAAAAGATGTACGAGATACCCTATACAAAATATCTGGAATACAAAATACAAGATACCTTATAGAATGGTATCTGAAAACTAAGATAAAATACTTTTTGAAAGAAATTGGAGTTTAAGTTTACTATATGAATTATGAAATTTTAGTCTGGGGCCAATTTAAATTGTCCCCAGACTAAAATTTCATCAAATGTCAACAGATGGCTCTTTGCATTTGCATAGGAAATTCATAGGTAATTATTATTAAAAGTATTTTAGCAAACATAGAATTTACGAAATACAAGATGCCAAACGAATGGTATCTAATTACAAGATACAAAATGCATTAAAAAAAGTATTTTAGATATGTACGTATTATGTATCTTGTATTTCAGATATTTGTATCTTAAGTCACATCTCTGTTGATTTCGTAGTTAGGGTCCCTAGCCACTATACTAAACAAACATTATACTCACGCCCTCAAATCCCTATTGTCATCCGCTATCCTGGACAACGTCAGCAATCGTTTCCTCAACTCTTCATTCTCCCTACTCAGTCTATCTATCTTCTCTCTCGCTTCATCCAACTCCGGCGTGGGCTGGGGGGTCGCCGGCGACGCGACAGTCGAGGGGGTCGACACCGGAGGTCCAAAGTGGAGGACCCCCGTGGAGTCTCTGTGCATGCGGAGGGAGGTGAGCGAGAGGTCTAGGGGCTGCGGTGGCGGCGCTGAGATGGAGCGCGTTTGTCGGTCTTCTATTAGGTGTAGCTTCACGTTCTCTATTAGCACCTGAAAAAAGTACGTTAGGTAAGTAGGTAAGGTAGATGTATATTGCCAACAGGCAATAAGCACTACGAACGAAGCAACGGAATAACAAAACGGTTGTACACTATGTTTTGTCGAATTTTAACGAGTATGTAAGGTATAAGTATGGCATCCACAAACTTTTTTTTATCCTATTCTTTTTAACATGTACTAAATCTAATAAATAAAAGTTTAAAAAACTAAAAAACACGCTTTATATAGAAGACCAAACTAAAAAATAGAAAATAAATTTTAATAGTGTAAATAAGAAAAAAAAATATTTCAAAAAAATCGTGGGGTGCATGGGTCAATAGTTATAAATATTTCATTGACAGATATGAGAAGCACCCCACGCTTTTTTTTATTGTTTTTTTTTCTCGAATTATTGCATTGTCATCGGTCTTTGACAGGTGTGCAAAATTTGAATGAAATCTGATCGTTTAAAGTGGGTCAAAATAGCGTCCAAATGAGTCGGTTACAAACATACAAGTGAAGCTAATATAAAGCGTATAAAAAATAAAATCGTGAGACGAGCTGAATTTCTATTACTCAGGGTACGCTAAGCCCCACGATTTTATTTTATTGTATAGCTTTTAGTTGTCGGTTCTGCGAACTATATGGCCTGCCCATTGCCACTTCAACTTGCAAACTCTGAGAGCTATGTCGGTAACCTTGGTTCTTCTACGGATTTCCTCGTTTCGGATTCTATCACGTAGTGAAACACCGAGCATAACTCTCTCCATTGCACGCCGCGCGACTTTGAGCTTGTGTACGAGACCAATAGTTAGCGACCACGTCTCAGTACCGTATGTCATCACTGGCAACGCGCACTGATTCTAAACTTTCGTCTTGAGGCTCTGCGGTATCTGCGAGGAGCAGATATGGCATAATTTCTCGATCACTGCCCATCCGAGTTGGATTGGTCGGTAGACCTCTCTGTCGCAGTTGGATCTATCCAGTTGGATCGTCTGACCCAAGTAGACATAATGATCAACACCTTAGATAATATCGTTCCCAACATAAACCGGCATGGGTACGACACGGGCATTTGACATGATTTTCGTCTTACCCATGTTTATTTTAAGACCCACCTGTTGGGAAACAATATTGAGGTCACTGAGCATTGTGCTTAGGTCTTCCAGGGTTTCTGGCATGATGACTATATCATCAGCAAATCGAAGGTGAGTAATGCATCCGCCATTGATGTTAACACCAATGAAAAAAGCTGGGGAATAAAGGTTCTCGAATGGCGACCACGAACAAGCAAGCGAAGTGTAGGAAGACCCCCACACGATGGACCGACGACATTGTAGCCATCGCAGGAAGTCGGTGGATGGAGGTGGCACAAGATCGCTCGTCATGGCGCTCTTTGGGAGAGGCCTATGTTCACCAGTGGACTTCTAAAGGAAATGATAGCTTTTAGTACAAACAAAAAAACTTTTTTAGTTGTATTATACAGGTAGAACTGTCAAGCCCTTTCATTAATCCGTCATTTTGTGGTGCCGGTCATTTTGGATTTGTTTTTTTTTCTTGGTGTACCGTATTCGACTAGTAAAGCTCTTAAATTTGATACCAAAATTGAGGGGGTTAAAAAAAAGTAATCCGCCATTTTGTGCCAGCGGTCATCTTGGATTTACAATGATACTAAATATACATAATTGTATTTGTATTGTCATCAGAACTAAAGGCGTGTACCAAATTTCAGATCAATCGTCAACAGGAAGTTGGTAAAATTTCAATTACTAGATTTGACAAACAACAGCAAACAGATCCAGCCAAAACAAAAAACCATTAAAAACTTGATTTCTTGGCCATAAATGAATCTAGTCTTAATACCTTTTTTGAGTTATTTTTGGGTTCAAACATTATTTTTATGATTTCTTCGTCGTTTACACGCGTTAGGTTATACATGCCTACGGTACGGCTGGTCCACAAAGTCGCTCAGCGGGCTCTATGCATGGAGTTTCTCTACAGGATCAAATTCGAAACGAGGTAATCCGGCAGAGAGCCAAGGAGACCGGTATAGCAAGCTAAAGTGGCAGTGGGCGGGCCATACCTATTAGCAGCAGAACCGATAACCGTTGAAGTAAACGTGTTCTCGAGTGGAGAACGCGAATCGGCAAACGTAGTGTAGGACGTCCACCGGCTAGGTGGAGCGATGATCTGCACTAGGATGCCGGCAGAAAATGGATGCGAAGAGCCGAAGATTGGGCCAAATGGCGTGCCTTGGTCTATGACTAACACAGGCTGAAGATGAAGATGAGGTTACACATGGCGAAGGCATTTTATACACGACTGCCAAAAAAAAGGAGTGTAATGTTTTTAGGATTCAAGTATGTTTGTATATATGTGAGTTTCTTTATTTCACCATAACTTTTGAATGCCTGAACAGTTATAGACGTATGGGGTATCGTTAGAATCCTTACATCCCACGAGCAAAAATATTTATGTTTGAATTCAGTATGGCGCCAAATGGCTCCATTTTCAAATGCGAAAAACATATATTTTCTTCGATTTTTACATTTTTTACAATATGGGTAAAAAAAAATATGCCCTGATAATCACATTCCAACAGTATATAATTTATTGGCATAAGTTCTTTTTTGGCAGGGCAGGCGTGTTCTTTTAGCTTTTTAAGCTAGTTATTTCATACCTCTAACGGCATCGGCGGCATTATGACCTCATCTTCAATCAGCTCTGACAGCGCCAACGCTGTGCTCATGTTGAGCGCCAAGCTCAGGTCCCTGATCCGCGCCTCCAGCAACTCATCGAATGGCGCAAGTCCGAAAGGTTCTCCCTGAAACAAATATTACATAAACACTTTTTACGACACTCTGGGTAAGCAAAATTAAATAATTATGTAACCCCCGACCTCTCCACCCCTCCTTATTGCTAAGAACCATCTCGATGTCTGTATCTGTATCTGATGACATCAGCTTCCAAAATTAAAAAATCGCATTAAAATAGGTACATTCTTTTGGGAGCTACTATCCCAACTCCCATTATAGCTATGAACCATCTCAATCACAACAGCTTTCAAACATCAAAAAACCGCACCAAAATAGGTCCATTTGTTTGGAAGCTACTATTTCAACTCCCATTATAGCTAAGAACCATCTCGATCACATCAGCTTTTAAACAACAAAAACCGCATCAAAATGGTCGATTCGTTTGGGAGCTAATACGATGCCACAGACAGACAGACGGATACACACCCTAAACTTATAACACCCCTCTCTTTTTGAATTTAGGGTTAATACAAATATAATCATCAGAATTGGTTCAGAAATTCCGGTAACATGTCGGTGTTCAGGTGTTCCGGATACGAGATACTCGTAAGGTACATAAATATGAGAAACCTAAAGATGATTTTCAAACACCTATTCAATGATACCCCACTTAACATAGTATGTCGACATTTTTTTTCTATTATAGCTAAGAAATATAGCGTATGCTTGCCGCCATTTTGATTACTGTCATGTCTTAAATAACACTCGCAAGCTTAAGTTAAATAGATTGACGTAAGAATTATCAAAATCCGCCCACGCGTTTAGTTTCTGGAGCGCCACATAGACTGATAAACGCAGCAGCGCAGTCTGGAAAAAATACGATCGAATCTAGAACTTCCTTCTGTTTGAAGACTGTAAATAATACCTTTTCATCCAATTGCCTCGGCAGCTCAGTCCGCAGAAGCTTAGCCGCCACATTCGGCGTTTCCCGCGTTCTTAGCTCTTCACACTCGTCGATCTCAGGCTCGGTCCACGCGCGCGCCCGCATCGAGAACTTGTTCTATTGGAAATTTCACTTTAGTGTTGTATTTCGTGTAATAGATGGCGTTATTATAAAGTTTGTGTAATGAAGAGTAATTTATCAAAATATAATGTGTCCAGTTTTAGTAATCTATCATTGGAAGAATATCGCTTACTTTATGCAGCTTATTAATTTGAATGCTAGTTCTTTGTTAATTTTTATCAAATACAAACATAATGTATTAAAAACAAATATAGTGTTGCAATTTGTGTATATTTTGATTCCATCACTCTTCACTCTAAGAGTATAATAAATTGTATCTAGTTTGTCAAGTGTTGTCCTTTAGAAGGCTATTTGTTCATTCATACATGTGACGTCACTGTGTATCTATAATGGCATGATATGAATGACGATGGTATGATTATGAACATTCAAAGCAGAACACAGTACAATATCCTAAAGCACGGCTGCGATAGACAGATAAATCCGTACAATGACCCCTCACTACCTCTCTCTGTCGCTCGCGCATAAATGTGTATAGCCGTCACATATGTGCAAGCGTGACGGAAAGACAGGAGACTGCGCGAGCGACAGAGAGAGGTAGTGAGGGGTCATTGTACGGATTTATCTGTCTATCGCAGCCGTGCTTTACGTGGATCTGGCAAGCATAAACAATGTCCAATATGAATCAAGTTCAAGACTTTTTCAGAACAAGCTATGTCGGATTACAACACTTACCTCGATATTAGATATTTTTTTCAAAATGTTATTTTATGAATGATCAGTTTCATGCTGTTCAAAAGTAAACCTTATTTCAAACGATACAAGTCTCCTTGAAAAAAGTCGTTACCTCACATCAAACATCGCCTGTTTAAACCGTGGCATGCGAATACAGCTCTTGTACGCAAGGCGACATGCATCTCCAGTGTATGTTTTTTATAACATGACAGTAAAGGCATCAAAATTAGACAAAGTGTTTGTAAATAAGAATTTACAACGGACCCAAACTATGTTGCATGTATTTTGGGCGTATTTGTAAAAAAAATGTCATTATTTATTGAGCACAACACATCTTAAAAGTAAAAAATTAATTACATTTACATAGAAGTACATAAGCTCTTGTGCACAAAAGGAACAAGTCAGAATAATGCTGCAGGTACAAGCGTCGAAACGTTTTCAACTTGCTCCTAATTAAAATTAAATGGATTACACAGTTCATACAATATTCAAGGCATACTCTAACACTTTTTACTAGCTAACAAGTTTACCACTAATGCGACTGTGTGTCATTAGGCTTGGCTATTCAAAAATCTTGTAGGTATATTTAGCTTGCATGCATAAGGTGGGTCGTCTCACTTGTGGCTCGTAGTTCACATTTTTTCGTGTTTTTGCTCATCATAACTGATCTACACTCCTACTCTACTAAACTGATTTCGCGATAAATATGAGATCTAGCACACATATTTTAATTGATAATATCACATGTCAAAATATCATTAGTTTAGATAAGAATATCTTTCAATAATTTGTACAGTGTAGTTTTAGTTTAAGGGTACTCGTAGCTACACTATTTTAGCTACACTAATGATATTTATGTGATACCATTCCAACATAAAAACATCTCCTAGTTTTAGCAAAATCAGCATTCGCTATTTGAAGAAGTCTTGAAGAGCTGTGACGAAAAAAACACCAAAAAATTTGAATTTCACTCCACAAGAGAGACCTTTTCGAGTGTTCACATTATCGTCAAACAGATGGCGTGCAACTAAAATGGCGGTCATGTGGGTTACACAGATAGGTAGCAATGAAGCATTTTTCAAAGATATTTCACATCACTCTTTAGCAAAAATAATTTTACAGGTTAGTCTTCACAATTTTAGCATTTCAAAATGTTTCTTTTTCTTGTACTATCTATAAGCGTTGAGGTTAGGCTCAAGACACATTTCTTTTAGCTATTGATGGAAATATCTTTCGTCTCATTCACTCATACTCAGACAAACCCCCTTGGCTACGACACAACCTCTACATCTAATCGGCACTCAACAAAATGATAACACTACATTCGTTTTACATAAACGGTCGATTAGACCGCTGCAATACCTTGAGCCGTTTCTGTTCACCATAGCCGAGCGGGCAGGAAATGCCATAGAGAAAAAAAACACACATAGACACATATAGTTAGAGAATAAAATCGGATGCAGTTCTTCAGTTCGTTACAGCAATTTATACCTTATGGGGAACGAGATACGATGGGAAATGTGATGAACGGGCGGCCATGCAAATCTACCATGTGTGGGTAAAGTATCAAGATTGGTACGCGTCTGAAGGACGGAAGCGTTGACGTGTACTATAAACAGGTTTTGGTATTTCAAATTGTTGGCGAAAGATATGTTCGATTCGTGAAATGTCCGTCCCTTTACGATACATGTCGACGCTTCCGAAACCTTAATTTTAGGTATTTTAAAAAATCGATTGTCTAAATACAGGTTCCAAAATTATGTACCTATGTATAATATAAAGTTTATAGAATTTGGATAAGGTGACGTGCTCTCTATATGAGATACTTCTAGGACCTTCAGGCAAGAGATGTGAATTCATTATCTTCAATAAGTTTGTCATACATTAGGAGGATATGTGTATTTAGAGCTGTTAGTGGTGATTCTCAAATAATTGAATAAAATGTGTTAAATCCGAAAACGTGTTCATAGTAAGCGACATGATTAAAGTACTTGAAAAAATATGATCCGGTCGGGAAAAAGACTTAAATATGTTATGTCATATTATAATATGCGCGTATAGTATATGGCCTTAAATTTATCACTAGGTACATATTATAAAAGGAACTGAACGCGTCTGTCTGTCCACAAATATACCAGAAAATACTTAACCGATTTTGTTCCGGTTTTCACCTAGGCGTAGGTTGATTCAAGATGAAGGTTTTAAAGTATAATTAATAATCATTTTGGATAAATTTAGTCTATGTAGGGCGAATTTTCTCAACGAAGTCGGAAATAATCAGCCGTCTCGGTAGTTTTTTTTGCTTACCCTGCGTATTCCATTAAGTGCTATATGAAAGTAATGTATGAAAGGATTGTTCTTATCAAAAGTTTTACAAAAAAGTCCAGACCCCATTATGTGTACCGATTACAGAAGGATCAAAATAAATGTTATACAGTAACAAAAAAAATATTATTTGACTAAACTTTCTAGAGTTGTTTCTGTAATAATTAACCCTTATCAAAATAAATATCACAGTAATCTTTCTTATTTCATATAGATGTTTGTTTGTTTGTTGTATGAGGTAGTACAATAACAGCCGGGATCGACAGCTTAACGTGCCCTCCGAAGCACGGAGCGATGGAAAACCGCACATAGCTCAGAAAAGTCATTGGTGCGGAGCCTAGGTTTTCCTATAGATAAATTTTGCCTTTTACACCATACTTTTTTGAAGAGTAGTTTGCAAGTTAAGACGATGTTATCAATCAGCAGATTTCATTTAATTCTGCATCGCCGGTTTTTCGTACTTACTATTAGTTTATTCTGTTGTGTAATAGTGAAGACGCGGGTGCGGGCAGGCCGCGGACGTTAGTGGTCAATATTCCCTTAGCTACCTGTGCGAAGCGGGGCGGGTCACTAGTGTTTACTAATGTGAGTGAGATTCATTTTTCCAAACGATATATTTATTCAGATACCGTAGGGTTTCAACAATAGACAGATAATCTTTTTGCCTTGCATTTTGCAGCATATCTTACCAAATAAAATCCAACATAAGCCGACTGTTGTTAACAGTAAACAACTAGCACCTATCAACATAACGGGCTTTTGTCAACACACTATTCCCCTTTCAAAACAACAGACTGTTGTCAAATGTAAACAAGCTATCCCCACCCGATACTAGTAAGCAAACTGACTCTTCTCAACACAACGAACAACATTACATTGTTGTCAACAGACCTAATTCAACAGACTGTTGTCAACAGTAAACTAACCTCACAACGGACTTTTGTAAGCAGACCTAACACAACAGACTGTTGTCAAATGAAAACAAGCTATCCCCACCCGATACTAGTAAGCAAACTGACTCTTCTCAACACAACGAACAACATTACATTGTTGTCAACAGACCTAATTCAACAGACTGTTGTCAACAGTAAACTAACCCAACTCACAACGGACTTTTGTAAGCAGACCTAACACAACAGACTGTTGTCAAAAGTATACAGTAAACTGACCTCACTCACAACAGACTGTTGTCAGCAGACCTAACAACAGACTATTGTCAAAAGTATAGAGTAAACTGACTGTCACTCACAACAGACAGCTGTCAACTGAACAGTAAAGAAAGTATCCTTACCTGAAATTCGTCCCAGGGTATGGCGGTACACTCGTCGTTCTTCAGGTCGTCTGCTACAAGCCGCATGCAAGACTTGGCGTTGCCGCTTTGATGTACTATGTGAATGTTGTTTAGACGCCATGTTGAGGTCGATATCTGGGTAATAAAATAAAATAGCCTTTATTTCTACTACTAACTGTTACCAATATTACATACTAAGTTACATAGTTTCTTATAAATTGTTACATGTTTTTTTCTCTTCCTAATTCCGTATCTGTTCTGTAGTAGTCGCCTCAGTAAATCCGTCCACACGTCCCTTTCACGCGCCTTCCTCATCCAATCAGGTCCACATCGCTGTGTAAAGATGTCTCTCCATCTAATTTTTGGCCTTCCGAAAATATCTGGGTAATAGCGAAGTTTTAAAAACAATGTGTTTAACATACAAATGTATTTATTAACCGACTTCAAAAAAAGGAGGCTCTCAAGTTGATGTGTGTGTATGTAATATTGTTGAAAATGCGTAATATTCAAATATTATGTTAGTCTATGGGTGTCTAAGATGTTAGTTCACGTATTTCTCGGAAACTACGAGTCTGATAATAATAATAATTTTTGTAATAGTTTCAGTATCTTTCAACTTAGTTAATAGTTTAAGTTTGATCAAAATCGGTCCAGTAATTTATAAGATACTAGCTGATGCCCGCGGCTTCGCACGCATGGTCATTTCTGTAGGTTAAAAGTACTCTTTGTGCTATTCCAGGACCTAAAATTTACAACCAACAGAACCAACATTTGATCAAAATTCCTTCAGCCGTCAAAAATATTTTTATCGATTGCTCGACTTGTACTCATCGGATTGAGATATAAAGTACCCCAGATTTTAAGTCAAAACATAAGCTATTCAACAGTGAAACCGTATCGCAATCGGTCCAGTAGTTTTTACGTGATGCGCGAACAAACATATAGACAGACACGAATTTTTAAATTGTTATATTATTGTTCAGTAGCTTATTTTATGTACCCTAGACCATTTCTTTTTGAACTAACTTCTTTGTTCAGAATTTTTCGTTGCTTTATTAAGTACTAGCTTACCCGCCCGCGGCTTCGTCCACGCGGACTACAGTTTATCGCGAAAAAAGCATGCTACTTACGTTCTTATAGGATATTAAAAACCAATGCAAAAGTAGACTTAGACTTCTTGGTTATGGCCTCCGAGGCTTGTTGACTTAATCTGTGGCACCAACGGAATTGATGATTTTTGACGGACTTGTTATTTCGTTTCCATGGCAACCGTTCCTTACAGCGAGTATTCAACATGTTCTAGCTTTCCCGTGGAAACTTCCATGGAATTTGTGGAATTTTCCGGGATAAAATGTATTCTATGTTTTATTCTAGCTATCTCCATTCCAAATTTCATCGAAATCCGTCCAGCGGTTATCGCGTGAAAGCTCCCCAAACAAACAAACAGACAACATTTCACTTTTATATATTGGTATGGATATATGGACTGTTAACTGTTTCCAGTATGTATTTTTTTCTTAACGAACTTTTTCATGACTACTTTAGAGAAACTAAAATATAAGAAATATAAAACTAAATAAAAAAAAACCGACTTCAAAGCGTATAAAACATATAATTCATTTTTTTGAGGTCTTTTTGTAATATTTCTTTCATTTCAACAGCTGAATTTTTTTAAATTAATTTTTTGTTACATTATTCATTATTGATTAAATGCCCCATCAACCTAAATATCCCATTTCCAAAATGTCCTTCCTGTCTACGTCCCCCTTTCACTTATAACTTGTGAATTTAGAATGAGGAGTACTTAACATAGTTCGTCGACTTTCAGGTTTTTCTTTTTACAATATAGCGTCTGCTTATCGCCATATCGAATTTAAGCGTGGGTCAAACCGCACGCAGCGCAGCGCAGCTTATGACGTTGTAATGTAGGAAATATTATGGGAAATGACACACCAAACGCACGATGCTGTACAGCGCAGATTAAGACAAATCGATTGACGTAAGAATCTTCAAAATCGGTCCACGCGTTTGTTCTATATAGTGTCACAAAGGAACAAACATACATACATACATACATACATAGGCTGATAAACACAATACCTTTCGCTCAATCGGGTAAAAATACATGTTGCACTTACCACATCTCTTCTTCTACAGGAGCTGGTGAGAGAATGGTCGCTGGGGGATGACGATCTCCCCTCTACAACTTCCGCCGCGACTTCCACGCCGCTTGACGCTCTACCATGTTCAAACTCTCTGCAACAATTTGACCCTTTTACCGGAGCAGGAGCCAGGCCCGTTCTAGGCTTGTTTACTTAAACTAGGAGTTTAATGATTACTCAATGACGTAAAGAGAAAAGAAGGAATCTCACAAAGCTACAAGTCTAGAAAAAAGGGTTACCTTCAGAAAGCTTGTGCGAAGTTGGCGATATATCTCCAAACCAAGTACGGCCAAAGCGGTCATAACGGTCAAAAAATACTGTGTGGGTAGATTACCTCAAGGCTACGTTGGGGTCGTCCGGCGAATCCTATGCCAGTCCAACCACCACGTACCGCTCCGCTCCGTACCGTCCGCGGTAGACGCAGCGTCACTCCACGCATCTTTTCGCGTCCACGCGTTGTCTATTGACGCCACGGCTAGATTATCTGAAGGCTAAGTCGGCGTCGTCCGGTGACTCCGCTGCCAGTCTGATCACGACGTACCGCTCCGAGTCTGAGCTGGCGGTAGAAGCAGCGTCACTCCGCGCATCGTCTCGCGCCCACGTGGTGTCTATTGACGTCACGGCTATGTACTCTGTGGATAGATTACCTGAAGGCTACGTCAGCATCGTCCGGCGACTCCGCTGCCAGTCCGACCACGACGTACTTCTCCGAGTCGGAGCTGGCGGTAGAAGCAGCGTCACTCCGCGCATGGTCTCGCGCCCACGTGGTGTCTATTGACGTCACGGCTATGTACTCTATGGATAGATTACCTGAAGGCTACGTCAGCATCGTCCGGCGACTCCGCTGCCAGTCCGACCACGACGTACCGCTCCGAGTCAGAGCTGGCGGTAGACGCGGCGTCACTCCGCGCGTCATCTCGCGCCCACGCGGTGTCTATTGACGTCACGAGAGAACTGAATCCGCGCTTCATTGATGAGAACCCTGGGGAAAAGATATGCTTATGAATAAGCTGTAGAAGAAAAACGAAAAAAAGAACGCACTTGATATGAATGTTTTTTTATTCCAGAATAACCTAAATAGTTTACAAAAAAACATTAATATAATACCTCCAAAGCTAAGTCCGGGGCTCGGCGGTGCTTCATGTACGTGTTCCATGGGCGGTTGAGAATACGACAGCGGGCAGACATCGACCGACGTCACTAGCATTCCGCTGCTGTCCCGGTCTTGAAGCGGCGCCATTGTGGCGTCTGAACCTAATTGTATGAGAAGTAATATTGTTTCACGTAGATATTCACGCGTCAAGTGATCGTTTTATGAATGAAAAACCGGCCAAGTGTGAGTCGAACTCGCGCACCGAGGGTTCCGTACAAACTTGCTGTTTTCGGATTTTCCCCTTTACTTGTTCTTTTTGATTCCCTTGTGAGTGTCAAAATATGTGGCATAAACTGCCGTATCTTTTCATTTGCTGTTTTTTTGACTTAGAAGTTAAAAAATTTCTCAGCTCCAGGTCTGCAACCTGAGTATTTGAAATAAATTTCAATTTTATACCTCCACGCGTTCCTGATAGACAGACAGACAGACAACGTAGTGATCCTATAAGGGTTCCTTTATTCCTTTTGAGGTACGTTTATGGTTATGTTTAAACAAGGCATTTTATCCTCGACTTCAACATCTACCCTCGCCTACGGCTCGGGCGGATAAATGTCACGGAGAAAATGACTTGTTTTATATACTTGTTGTATAATTTACTGTTTGAGTCACAAAAATAAAGAAAAAGATAAATAGGTATTGCAGTATTTCTCACCTAACTTCAAATCCTGCAGACTAGACGAGTCCAGAGGCACACTGTCGAGGTCTCTGGAAGACTCCTGTCCGGGACAGTTGGACGGTAGCACGAAGGTCAGCTCGACGGCAGGCACCACTAGACCTACTACTATCGTCCTGCAAATAAAAGAGAAAATACTATTTTATATAGGGTTTCATAATCTCGAAACGAAACACTAAGTGTGTATGCGGGAAAATATAAGTATTTAATAGTGACTGATTTGAAGATGCTAGACTCACTTCTTATAGAATATTTTAGAAGTTTACTGAGCCATCGTCAGTATCAGGTTGCCTCACAGTGCTATGAACTAGCCCGGCCATTATCTCTGATATCTTTTACAACTGCAGCAAGAGGAAGAGCATATGATAGGATTGAGTTTACGACCCAACCAATTCTAGAATGGTTTAGAAGGTTCCAGAAAGCCACTCACCCCTCGTCGGTGTCAGGTTGCCTCGCAGCGTCATGCGCTAGCCACGCCATCATCTCTGATATCCTTTATATCTGCCGTAGGAGGAAGAGCATGTAACAGTGATCGAGTTGAAGACCCAACTACATCTGGAAAGGTCTAGTAAGATCCAGAAAGTCACTCACCCCTCGTTAGCTTCATGCGCTAGCCACGCCATTATATCTGATATACTTTCCAACTGCCGCAGGAGGAAGAGCATCTGACAGTGATTGAGTTGAAGACCCAACTACATCTGGAAAGGTCTAGTAAGATCCAGAAAGTCACTCACCCCTCATCTGCGTCAGGTTGCCTCGCAGTATCATGCGCTAGCCACGCTATCATCTCTGATATCCTTTCCAACTGCCGCAGGAGGAAGAGCATCTGACATTGATTGAGTTGAAGACCCAACTACATCTGGAAAGGTCTAGTAAGATCCAGAAAGTCACTCACCCCTCATCTGCGTCAGGTTGCCTCGCAGCGTCATGCGCTAGCCACGCCATCATCTCTGATATCCTTTCCAACTGCCGCAGCAGGAAGAGCATCTGATAATGATTGAGTTGGAGCCCAGCCAAGCCGCAGGTGCGGGCCACGACGAATATCTTGGAGAAGCTTTCTTCGAAGCAGAGCTGGTGGAAGAAAAAGTATTATTGTTGAAAATGCAGCGAAAGTTCGTCGCTTTTTATTGTTTCTAGTTACTGTTGCGTCCTTGCGATACTGGGCTATGGATGACCAGTAACTGCTCAAGTTGTCTGGTTTGTACCGCGACTCGCTTCGTCAGATAGGAGCGAAACTTGGAGTTTCTTATGGCACATAGCTTTTCTGTCATGCGGCAGACAGTTATGAATCATCATCATCAGCTCGTATCAGTTCACTACTAGGTCTCTCCCAAATCACATCTCTGAGCCCCATCTTTGGATCTTCCTTTCCACTTTCCACTGCCGCTCGCTTTCCTTTTCGCTCTAGTTAGCCGGAGGGCGGGAGGGCTTTCTGCACTAAATTTGCCAAGTCGTATCTACACTCAAGAATAACATGTCTACCTAACAGTTAACTGACCAGCCTACTGCCAGCTTGCTAATTAATGGGCTGTCAATTTTGGTTCTCTGTTGGATTACGTCGTTCCAGATTCGATATTATAGAGAAACTCTGAGCATAGCACAATCCGAAGTGAAGTAGACATACCGTTACGCACAGGTTGAAGACGTTCGTTTTCAGGTTTTGGCGACGAAAAGACTCGGCGAAGTTTTGAATACAAAGTTTAAGTTTTTGCACAGTTTTAAATAGATAATACACTAATTAGAAGTGGATGAAAAATGAGTTGTAAGATTTACTCACAAAGTTAATAATATAATTTGGTCGTGTTAGGCCTCTTGTGCAAGAGTCCGCATGGGCAATAACCTTGTTTATTCAGATATTAAACCGCCAAGCATTAGCGTGCAAAAATTTATGTGTTTCGATAAGCGACATTACTAGGCAATGAGATTTAAAAACCAACATCAGGGTGAAGAGTGCAGTGCAGCGCCGAGCAAGATTTTGCAACCAAAGTTCTGGGTTACACCACTATTTTTATGGGCAGGCGTGACGCTTATCATCAGGCTAGCGACCAGCTCGACTCGACAAACAGTCCAATAAAAAAAATTACCCAAGCAGTGAGCGGCGTGGCGTCGAGCAGCGGCGCGGGCTTGTAGTTGGTGGCGCGCACGCCGCAGAAGTCGCACCACAGCGGCTCCACTCGCGCGCACCACACCGCCCTGTTTTCGGTCCAGAGCAGCTCCGGCGACATCGCCGTTCCGCGGTCTATGTCGTCTAGATCTGGGGGAATTATACCACGTTACTAAAGAAAACTTTGATGGTCGGCAGCCTTATTACAGGGATTTTAGCAGGCCGTGGTCACAACAGTGTGACAAAACTGTGTGACCACGAGTCCTTCGCCAAATCCCCTAATAAACCTCCTTGGAAATCATAGTATTCACGAAAAAAAAGTGTGTCGGGAGCGAACTAGTATCTTACTGCTCCAAGCCAACCTCACCTGCACGTGGTCACCCTGCTGGATAACGAACGAGGCTCTGGCGACTGACAGATGGCGGTATAACCATTTTAATAATTTCGGAGCTCTTGAAAGCAGGGGGAACCCGTACTTCGGGAGCTTCAAGGGTTATTTAGCACCGTTCTTAACAATGAGAGAACTCAGGAGTTTGGTAGTACTTTTCTTTAAAAAAGGGGATAAAACCCTCTTAAAGAACTACCGACCTATTTCACTCTTGAGCCACGTCTATAAGTTGTTTTCGAGGGTCATCTCAAATCGTCTCGCAAGAAGACTTGACGAATTCCAGCCTCCTGAACAAGCCGGGTTTCGTGGAGGATTTAGCACCATAGGCACAGTGAGGCAGGTTATACAGAAGTCTGAAGAGTATAACCAGTCCCTGTGTCTTGCTTTTGTGGACTATGAGTGAGACAGGTTATACAGAGGGTGATGAGGAAATCCATACCAATATATAAAAATTGAAACGTTGTCTGTTTGTTTGGGGAGCTTTCACGCAATAGCGGCTGGACGGATTTTGATTAAATTTAGAATAGGGATAGCTTATACCCTGGAATAAAACAAAGGGTACTCTTTATCTCGGAAAATTGTAAGTTTCCACGGGAAAACTGGAAAATGTTCATTACTCACTGTAAGTAACGGTTGTCATCACAGAATGGTCTGTAGTAACGTGCTATGCTCGGGGTTTCTCTTAGGGGTCACATCCGAAACGAAGTGATTCGGCAGAGAACAAAGACACCGACATAGTTCAAAGAATTAGCAAACTGAAGTGGCAATGGGCCGGTCACATTAGTCGAAGAACCGATAACCGGTGGTGTAAACGATTTCTAGAGTGGAGACCACGTATAGGCAAACGTAGTGTAGGACGCCTTCCGGCCAGGTGGAGTGACGATTTACGCAAAGTAGCTGGAAGCAATTACATGAGAAGATCCGAAGATCGGGCTCAGTGGCGCGCATTAGGAGAGGCCTATGTCCAGCAGTGGACTAATGCTGGCTGTTGATGATGATATTACATTTGGTGTTTGTAAGCCAACCCCGAAGGCGAGGGTTTGCCATTTTCAAGATTGTGATTGTAATTGATTTACACCAATGCATCGTTTTTCAATAAATTTAAGAGAAACATGTTTAAAAAAAACTTTTTTTATCCACAATTTTTATCATGACTGTGTATAGTTTTACAGCATAAACTCATAAGAATAATTGAGATAACTACGCAAAAACAACAATCCACTTTGAAACCAATGTTGTACGACACAAAATTATAGTAAACAAGTCAAATAAATTCTTCCCATAGATTTTCCGTAGCATGGCGAGGGTTTTTAGACACCTGGCCAGGCTATTATGTAGTACATTGTCGTAGGTTGACGATAAAACATACTTACTGTCAGCATGCAGTATAAACTGTTCGTTTATCGGATCTATATCATCTGGCGAGCACGGGAACTGCCCCCGCAACGGCGCTGACCTCCTCAGGGCGGCGAGTATCGATGCCAAGTCCGCCCTTGTCCCAGGCGTGTCTATAAACATGACAAACAATATTTAACTGGAAATATACGGCTTTGTTTTTGCTTGTGTATCCTCGACTGTTCATTCATACTATATAAAAGTGCAACGTTGTCTGTTTGGGGAGTTTTAACTCAATAATGGCTGATCGGATTTTGATGAAATTTAGAATGGAGATGGCTTGTACCCTGGAATAACATATAGGATACTATTCATCATCATCATACGTCACTCTCAAAGGGCTGAACGGATTTTGATGAAATTTGGAATGGAGAAAGCTTATACCCTGGAATAACACATAAGATACTTTCCATCATCATCCCTCACGCGGGTGAAACCGCGGGGCGCAGCTGGTATGTAATATTGGTAAAATATTAACCAATAGGTGTTCGTTAACGTGCACGAGTGTGGGCGAATGATAGAAACGCGGAAAACGTGCCATTTCGTGTTCTTTCCAAAATTCATGAAAGTTCAGAAGTTTCAGTAAAGCTCCACCACTTTACTGAATTTTGACTTGACTAAACTTTTGACTACCTGACAATATTATGACTAATTTAGGAAAACACTTGTATAATATCTCTTTACTTGACACTGGCTAAATGAAATGCACTAACTAGACAAGCGGGGAAAAACAATAAAAATAAATAACTACAAAAGTGCAAAAGGTGTCCTGCCCATTTCCACTAGGAGATGAAAACCGATTGATTAAGGTAGTCATTGACTGGTACCCAAGAAATGGAGGAAGACGTCGAGGTAGTAGGCACCAACCGATGGTCAGAAGATGTTGTCAAGTATCTATACTTATAATAAAGCAGTAGGTACGCAAAAACCTGTACAATGAAGATATTAAAAAAAATGATCAAAGGTACTTATAATAAGCTGCTGAACAAGAATATAACATTTTTGAAAGTCGTGTCTGTCTGTTTGTTCACGCATCACGTAAAAACTACTGGACCGATTGCGATGCGGTTTTCACTGTTAGATAGCTTAGGGTTTGACTTAAAATCGAGGGTACTTGGAATCTTAATCCGTTGAGGAGAAGCCGAGAATTTTAATCACATGTTTGTATATTGGTATTTTACAGTACTTTTAACCTAAAGAAAAGACCACGCGTGCGAAGCCGCGGGTACAGCTAGTGTAAAATAAAATGGTAATACCGAACCACAGGGCACGGGACCGGAGAGAATACTGTGAACGAGAGGAGACCTATACCCAGCAGATTGTGAATACGGGCTGATGAGACAGACAGACAATGTTCGGTACAGCCACTTTATGTGACTTCTAAAAAGCCCGGTTCCATCGCCAGACCCTGGATAATACTTAAGACCAGATAAATCATCAAGACATGAGCCCAAGCTCAAAGGGATTGTACTATTTGATTGTTGAGTTCTTTTGACTACTCCATCATCAGACTAGCTCAGTGGTAACCAACTTTTTTATTGTCATCAGAACTACACGTGTGTGCAAAACTTCAGCTCCACTGGGCGTCGTTAAATAGTTACAAATTCAACCATTCATCCACGCAAACTAATAAAGTAAATTAAATAGGGCTTCATTTTAACTGCTCACTAAATAATTATCAAAATTGATGTACAAAACCTCTAAAAATAGTAAATGATTACCATCGTCTTGAACTAAAAAAAAACTTCTTTCAATGGCCATATGAACATACAATCATTTATGACAAACTAACTAATTTACTTGTTTGTAGGCTATCCAACAGTGAAAACCCCATCGCAATCGGTCCAGTAGATTTTACGTGATGCGCAAATAAACAAACAGACACGATTATTAAAAACGTTATATTCTTGTTCATTGTAGCTTATATTGGATCTTTTTTTTAAATTATCTTCTTTGTACAGACTTTTTGGTACTTACTGCTTTATTATAAGTATAGAATAGATAAATACAAGGTTGTAAAAAGTGAAAACACTCACTAGCCCTGGGCGATTCCCTGACGTTAGTGAGCGTGGCGCGCGCGGTGCATATCTGCAACTCCTTCGGTCGGTCCCTCTGCTGAGAAACGTGCTCGGGACCCGCTTCCAGCACTATCTGTTAACAACACGGAAATGAAACTGTAACATAAAACCGATATGAAAATCCTCCAATATGAATTAGTTAGAGACTTAAGGTTATCATTTTGTAATTATTGACTAAACTGAACCAATTTTAAAGAAATTCCAATCCAGGAGGTACCGTAACATCTAAATAAAATAATTATTCAAAACTTATAAAAATCGCTGTACATGTACAGTACTAGCGTAGGTAAAGAAGCCGCGATGTATTACACGTAGGCTGTATTCCCCATATATATATTTACAATATTATTTATAAAAGTAGCTTTGTACAATGAACAGTTCTTTCTCTCTCGACGGGCGTGTTAATCTGTTGCCACCGGCAACGGTAGAGATGGGCAAGGGAACTAGTGTTGCGCTGCCACACATGCATAAAAAGGACATACCAAATGGTACGTATTGGCACGTAAATGGCAGGCTTTTTGAAGTCTCTCTTTTTTGTGATTTCACTGAACTGTAATCATATCTTGGGCATGATAGCCTCCATCCGTACGTCTATATAAGGCAGTGTAAAGTCACCAGATTCCTACTCTTGTTGCATTGCCCTCGCCACGTGTGGTAGGAAAGCGCCGAGACAGACTGTTACGTTACTGTACTATGTATACCTTGGTCATGATAGTCTAAATACGTACGTCCAGATACGGCAGTGGAAGGTCGCCAATTTCCTGCTCTTGTTGGACCGCTCTCGCCACGTGTGACAGGAAAGCGCCGAGACAGACTGTGTTACGTTATTGAACTATGGTAATACCTTGGATATGATAGCCTCCATCTGTTCGTCCATATACGGCGGTGAAAGGTCGCACATTTCCTGCTCTTGTTGGACCGCTCTCACCACGTGTGGTAGGAAAGCGCCGAGCCAGATTGTGTTACGTTATTGAACTATGGTAATACCTTGGATATGATAGCCTCCATCTGTTCGTCCATATACAGCGGTGAAAGGTCGCACGTTTCTTGCTCTTGTTGGACCGCTCTCACCACGTGTGGTAGGAAAGCTGTGTTACGTTATTGTACTATGGTCATGGCTTGGGCATTATAGCCTCCATCCGTACGTCTATATACGTCGGAAGAAGGTCGCCAGTTTCATACTCTTGTTGCAACGCTCTCGCCACGTGTGGTAGGAAAGCTGTGTTACGTTATTGTACTATGGTCATGGCTTGGGCATTATAGCCTCCATCCGTACGTCTATATACGTCGGAAGAAGGTCGCCAGTTTCATACTCTTGTTGCAACGCTCTCACCACGTGTGGTAGGAAAGCTGTGTTACGTTATTGTACTATGGTCATGGCTTGGGCATTATAGCCTCCATCCGTACGTCTATATACGTCGGAAGAAGGTCGCCAGTTTCATACTCTTGTTGCAACGCTCTCGCCACGTGTGGTAGGAAAGCGCCGAGCCAGACTGTGTTACGTTATTGT
This sequence comes from Alsophila aescularia, assembly GCA_946251855.1. NCBI lineage: Eukaryota > Metazoa > Arthropoda > Insecta > Lepidoptera > Geometridae > Alsophila > Alsophila aescularia. Next base: position 14,437,766 of record OX276381.1, read on the forward strand.
ACTATGGTCATGGCTTGGGCATTATAGCCTCCATCCGTACGTCTATATACGTCGGAAGAAGGTCGCCAGTTTCATACTCTTGTCGCAACGCTCTCGCCACGTGTGGTAGGAAAGCGCCGAGCCAGACTGAGTTACGTTATTGTACTATGGTCATACCTTGGGCATGATAACTTCCATCCGTACGTCCATATACGGCGGCGGAAGGTCGCCAGTTTCCTGCCCTTGTTGCAACGCTCGCGCCACGTGTGGTAGGAAAGCGCCGAGCCATACTATGCTGCCGACGTCTATTGATACTCTCACTGGACTGAGTTGGACGTAGAGCTTCGGCGCTGGAACTGGAAATAGAAGATTTGGTATGTTAAATGTTGGCTTGCCTGCCTCTTTTTACTAAAATACTAAACACTGTCGTAAAAGGGGTGGACACAGAAAAAAGGCTGAAGGATTAGATTGTATTCGGTTTGAGTAACATCGCTGACTAAATTGTCATGACAACATCATTATAAAACATAACGTGTGAAAGTACAGTAACGTCATGACTATGTTGCTATGCTAACGCGGAATGCAATGTCTACAGACAGGTTTTATATTTTCAGGCTTTTGTTTTGTAAATCAACGCTTGAAATGTATCATCTTATACAATCTTCTGACCAATTTTGTGTACGCATTTTATTATAATAGCAGGTTTTAACTTCCACCATGACATGGCTACTGCATAAAAGCTTGTTTTTAATGATTTTTCATTAACTTATTTTATCTTTTGTTTTTTTTTTTAATTGTGAACGTACCTGGGAAGCACACGTCTCCAGGGTAATAGAAAAAGGTAAGCTCAGCATGCAGTAAGCCAGCGTCTCCAGGAAGAGTGGCCTTCTCAGCGCTCACAAGCGGCCGCGGCACCTCGCGCGTCTTAGACCCTGTCGAAACCTGCACAAGGTCGTAGATGGAACATTAAGTTGGCTGTTTCACAATAATCTAAACAATAAACGAGAGACATGTATGCTCAAACATCTAAGAGTGAAATAGGTACAGAGTAAGTTGTTTAACAAGGATAGCAGCTACCTTATTTTATGATAGGAAATAACGAAGATTTGTAACATGTGAACAGCATTTATGGATATATGCAATTTTTTTATTTATCACAACTTTTTAGGTAAAAATATGTGTTATGCATTCTTATAATTTTTGGGCAACACACTCCAACAAGGAGTTCCACTATTTACCATACATATAATAAATGTATGCTGTTCGTCTGATAGCACCCTTGTATGAAAAGTAGATAGATATACAGAATGGATTTTTGAGATAGGGCAGTAAGGGCAAGGTACCTTAAGGTGGATGGTCCATGACATGAGTTTCATAGATGGCGCTAATGACATTATTAGCTTAATTTATTAATTTTTTAATACTGCAGTCAGGTAAGATTTAAAACTTTATTCGCGGCTAAAATACTATATACGTTTAAAATATTAGATTTACAATTGAAACTTAAGATTAAATATAATCAGTACACGGTAATATAGCCGCCAATAAAGTTTTGAATCGGATCTGATTGCAATTAAAAGCCAAAAAATAATAATTATGTAGTTATTTACTTAGCGCCATCTAGTGAAACTCATGTCGTGGACCATCCACCTTAACCGTTGTAGTTACAGTAATACGTTGTTAGGAGACTGTCCTTAAATTTTGGAGAGACTGGTCCAGTAGAGACTTTTGATTCTCTTGGATCGATTGGCATCAAAATAAGTGTTTGTGTAAATTGCCCATTTTCTCGATGAATGTAAATTTTTTCCAAAATCTGTGTATGCAGGTCAAAATATGTGCAAAAGTTAAGGATAGTCTTCTAGGAACGTTTTCCTACGAAATTATGTTAACCATATAGCTAATATGGTTAACGTAATTTCGTACAAAATATTTAGGAAAGATTATTACCGATTTCTAACTTTTGTAATACTCTACAGAATGTAACATAATTAACTATTAAATACCAGGGTGGAGAACGTGGTGCAGCGTTAGTTTTACGAGTTTGAGATTTTGAAGATTTCATTCCTGAACTTATTTTTAAAGTTTACGCAAAACACTGTACATCAAACCCTATAGTAGCACAGAATTAATAATAGTACTGCCTAGTAATCAGCTGGGAAAAATCAATACCACCCTTGACCTTGAATTTACGCTACAGTACTACCAAATTATCTGTGAACTGAATGGTGGCGTGAGTGTTCCAAACTTTCGCGATTCGAACACATAGTTAAATATTTAAACGGGACTTAACGTCGAGGTAAATAAATATTAAGTTTTCAGCGCGATTAAGTCCCGTTTAAATATTTAACTGTGAGTGTTCCAGTCAATCGATAAGTAGACCAATCGAAAAATAGAAATGTGAACCTCGTTCGTGGCGCCTGTAGTTCCTTTTTTCTCCATTTCACAGATAATTTGGTCGGACTGTAGTCTGCTTGACAACTCTGATGGACAGGCCTTGCGCATTGCGCAGTGGTCAGTCAAATGTCAAACTCAAAATACGTCGAATAGAATTTTCTTTATTATTTTGTTAATAGTGAATCTTTTCTTCCACGAGTCAGGAGAAAACGGGATGAAGTAAAGCGGTTCGAATACGGCGCGGGAGATTACTTTAATAGGATAGTGCCGAAGCCTTACAGAGACGAATGCACGTTCGGTACACTCTCTGTACCGAATGTTCGACGACCGACGAGACTGGGATCGTCGTATCAACGAGGATGAGATCATAGAGACGTGATCGAAGAGAGGAGGCATTTGAGCGACAGGCAGCGGGCGTTCAGTCGCTCGAGGCTTTTGGTGTTCCCTGAAGGTGACAGAGACAGGTTTTACGACCACGAGAGTACTGGGAGTACCGCGACTTGGCCAAGCGGCAGCCGGACAATTTCCGTCACAGCTACGCCGAGCTCATCCCCCGCGGCAGACTCGGGACAGTCCGACCATATTGAAAAGCCACAATAGATATTTAGATTTGTGATCAGTTTCTAGTGTTACATAAAATTTTCGTTTCTTAAGCTTTTGGTGTTTTCTTCGGCTATAATGTAACAGCGTGCTGAGAGACAATAGGCTGGCTCGGCCCACATGTGCTCGGACTGGTGAACAATCTCCACTCAACTGGGTATTTCCACCAGCGCGCAAGCGAGGAGAGGCCTGGCAACCTGAACCGGCAGATGGAGCAGTTTGTTTGTACATATCTACTTTTTTGTGCTACGTGATAACAAACGTTTAGTTGTCACAATTTTTTTATTTTTACTTCTGTATGGGAATTTTAAATACTATGTATTCAACCATTGCACACGTAAACGAATTTACATGTTTGATCGAAACAGTCTTGCTACGTACTTATAAGGCTATTGAGTGACACGTTGTATGTTCAATTAGTCCGGTAGAGATTTTTGATCTTTATAAGATCCAGGATCAATTGGCAACAAAAAATATTTTGTGTTAGTTGCCCATTTTCTTGCTGTGTGTACATTTTTTCCAAAATCTGTGAATGCAGGTCAAAATATATCCAAAAGTTAAGGACAGTCACCTAAGAACGTTTTCCTGTAGCTACATCGGTTAAGGTACCAGTCCTCACTGCCCCATCTCAAAAATCCACCCTGCTTTGTACAGGGTGGATTGTATCGCTTTATTGTACCAGGTCATCAAAATATTACGATACTAAGATTAATATTAAAACTTACTTTATAAACGGTGAAGTCGTCTATCCTAAGCACCAGGCACGTGGTCATCAGCTTGCCCAGTTGCTGAAGTACCCTCGTTCTCGTCGGAGACGCTGGAAAATAATTCTGTACATGTGCACCGTAAGCTAAAGCAGTTTAAACTCAAATCAAAATACGTTTATTTAAATAGACGCCCGTGAGGGTTCTTATGGCAGTTAAATTACTCTAACACCAGATTTGAAATACAATCATTCAAATAATATGTATGCCATTAATTCATAAAAATCATCAGCAAGACCAACTAATGTAGATCATCGCAATGAAGGAATATTATATTATTTGGTAGTTCGATATGTTACCTACCTACCAATTCTGTTTGCACTAACTAAACTAAAGATAAACTTGACAGCAGTGAAGTTGTTGCGATCCCTTTAGTTTAATATTTGAAAATATTAAACATTAATTGTACAATAAAAACTATTATCAAATTAACATTGTATGGTACAGTAGCCGCAAAAAAAAAAAAAAAAAAAAAAAAAAAATATATAATTCCGTCTATAGAAAAATACCGAATTGCAATTTAGGGCCAATTCCTTTTGTCCAATGTTATCATTAGCTCCACCTGGTGTTATTTAGCTCTTGGCCCAACCGCCATAATATATAAAATACATATATATATATATAACAAAACAGTAAGTAACAAAAAGTATGTACAAGCATACATAAATAAAAATGGCCTAGGGGACTACAAACAAGAAAGATACTGAACAAGAATATAACATTTAAATTAAAAAAATGGTGTCTGTCTATCTGTATGCCCGCGCATCACGTTGAAACTACTGGAGCTATTGCAATGCAGTATTTACTGTTGGATAGCTTAGGTATTGACTTAAAATCTGGTGTACTTTTTATCTCAATTCTATGAATATAAGCCGAGCAAACGATAAAAAACTTTTGACGCCTGCATACATTTTCTTGGAGTTTTGTATTTAGTACTATCAAGGTTTTGTACTTTTAAGGTTGTTTATGAGCGATGGTGGCCTAACGGTTTTATAGTGCAATTTAGAATCCAACGATACCGGGTTCAAAACCTAGGCTCCGCACCAATGACTTTTCTGAGTTATGTGCGGTTTTCCATCGCTCCGTGCTTCGGAGGGCACGTTAAGCTGTCGGTCCCGGCTGTTATTGATTAATAGCAGTCAGTAAGCCATGTCAGAGGCCCTCGGGCGGCTTGACAAACTCTGACGTCAGAGGCCAGCACTTCCTCATACGACAAACAAACAAACAAGGTTGATTATTCCAGAAAAAATACCACTCGGGCAAAACCGCGGGCACAGCTAGTAAACAATATAGAACCATTTTTACAAATGTCATTATGCCTATTGTTTGCCTATTCGGCTACACAAATGAAATTAATAGCTAGTTTTGTGTACATTCACACGCAGTTGGCAATGTCTGTCTGCTGGGCTTAGTATCCCGGGGCGTACATTTGTGCCATAAGCATGTTTGACGACTGGTTGGTCTTGTGGCTAGAGATCCTAGGTACGAAGTCGTACGGTCGCGGGTTCGAATCCTGCAAGGTGCAATCATTTGTGTGATGAGCAGAAATGTTTGTTTCCGAGTCATGGATGTAATATTCTTATCTATGTATATTTATCCGTTATCTAGTGCCCATAGCACATGGTATCCTAGTTTGGGGCTAGATAATTGGTGTAGAAATGTTCCGAATATATTTATTTATTATTCTCGGGTCTTAGATGTTTGTGGTGTGTTGATGTGTGTGCAGGCCATACTCGATGTAGGGAATCCTAGTTATGAGGTTATGAGTGTGTAAACGTTATCCTTGTTCTGACACCTGAGATACAGGTTTATGTCTAGTGTAGATATGATATGAGCCTCATCGGGAATGATACTCTGGTAAGCTTCAAAGTCTGGCTCGATGCGCCAGTGAGCGTGAGGTCACGAGCCTTTCGGTATTCTACAGATTGCACTATGGAGAGTGTGCACAAGAACTGCACAATCTGATTCACATCACCTTTCCATCACCGTTCGACTAGACCACAGGTTCTCAAACTTATTTCGCTCACCGCCCACTTACGAGAATAAATATTTTTCAGAGCCCCCCAATTTTTTATTTACCATCTGTCGCGCATTAGCTAAAGCTATTACAACTATTATTATTAAAAGTGCATTATATTATAGTATAGCATATGGCCTCTATCCTATTTCTGAGTTTGTTTTGTAATGTTTCAATGAGAGCAATTAAAAAGCATATGTAATCTTTTTTAGAAGTATTTTTATTACCATTCTATTTTTTAAATAAAGTAACTTTCTAATCCTTATTTAATGGGATGGATGAAACTGATGCATTTTAAGTTTGTTAATATCAGGCCCGAATTTACTTAAAAACAGCCATAAGTCACCGCGTTCAGTAATATGGAGCCTTCTCTTGTCTTGAGTCTTATAGAGATTTCTCTTTTTAGTTAGCAAAGTTGCCACAGCACTAAATCCACGTTCAGGTAAATACGACGATGGAAATGCTATCAGAAATCGTTGAACTATCGACAATAATCCAGGGTACAGTTGCAAGATTGGCTTGTGCAGCCAAAATTCTTGGTAATTTAAATTTTTATTCCTCATTTGTTGTCAGTTCTATAAGCTGTTCTTCTAACTGCGATGATCCTGCTGTGTTGACACTTGAAAAAGGATCCAACACCCTATCTGGTATGTCCATGTTTAAAATGTCCTGAAATCGTCTTGGCAACGAAAGCAGCAACGTTTTTTTTTTAATCAAGTTTAAATCGTCGCCTTGGAGTTGGAGATTCACATCATTAAACAATTTGTACAGGTCTGTAAAGTAATATCATTCTATGATGAGATGAGGTTGTCACGCAATTCTGTGTCTTTGTTTTCAAGGAACCCTATCACAGAGTCAAACAGATTGTAAAATTGAGTCAGACAAGTACCTTTTGATAGCCAGCGCACCTCTGCTTGAAGCAACAAGCGGTTAAAATCTTCATCATTGGCAATGCAAAGCTTACTAAATAATCTGTCATTCAGTGAGTTACTTCTGATTTTATTAACTGTTCTGATAACATATGACAGTGATGTATGGAGGCGGTCACTCAGATTTCTCACAACCAAATGCTGGCGGTGAATGACGCAATGTATAGCAAGCACGTCAGGAATTTTAATTAAGTGCGCTATGAAGCCTTTGTGACGCCCTATCATAGCCGGAGTGCCATCCGTAGCAGCTGACATAATATTCTTCAAAAGAATTTCTTTTTCATCACAAAATTTTTCCAGTGTCTTAAATATGGTTTCTCCTTTTGTATCTGTTTCTAATTTTTTTGCATACAATAGTTATTGACATATTTTCTCATATTTGATAAACCTCACGTATGACAATAGCAATGCTTCATTGGTTGGTAAAGTGTACTCTTCCAACTGAATTGAAAATTGGCAAGTCTGCAGATGATTGCACAAAGATTCTTGAATGTTTTCAGCCATCTCATCAATTCGTCTTTGCACAGAACTATTGGTCAAAGGATTTTTTCGGATAATTTCTGCCATTGGTTTATGGAGCATAGTGGTTATTACTTCTTTGACTGTGGTTAAAATTAAATGTTCCCAATTAGTGTCTGGTTTACCTGTTTTAGCAATAATAATAAAATATCTCATTGTTTAATTGAGTTGTTTACAATGAGATATCGTACGAAGCTCGAAATCCGTCATCGTCTTGCTTAGAAGCTGCTGCAACAAGTTTGGATATAGTTGGCTGATCTTAGTACTTCTTAAACAAACAAACAACAAACAAGTACTTCTTTTTCAGGTCTTGAAAATAGGTCACGTCTTTGTCTTTCTTATCAGAGTGTATTTAATCGACTTCATTTATTAATATGATCTTGAAGCCTAGACGGCTTCATTGCTTCATTAGAAAATGTTTTTTGACAATGGCACAATGGCGATGATGGATTTGTGGGATTTTCGATAAATCCGTATTTAATATATTCCACACTATATGGCCGTCTCTTCTTTTTTGCTTCCAACATTGTGTTGAGTTCACGGATACGCGAGTACAAGATTAGCTTTTAAAACCCTGCTATCGATTGCGCGCGATAATACAATGAAAATAAAACCTACGATCACTGCCTTTATATAGGTTGGAGATATGTAACACGCATCAACAGGAATAAGATAAACATGCAATCACTCGTTATAAGTTATAATTTATAATACACGACGCGCTAACTTCCGTACTCTACTGGAAAAACTGAGCGCGGGCGGGGGCTAGGGCAACGCGGGAGCCTGGCCTTAATATGAACCGATAAAAATACAAGAATAAAAAATATAAAATACCTATATTACACTTACGTGGACAAAGTGATTAAAAAAAAAAACATATTTTTTGTATCTTCCCTCGCCCCTCTATATCTCCTTAATGCCCCCTAATTTTCTCTGAGTCTTGCCCCCCCTGAAAGCCTCCAGCGCCCAAAAGGGGGCGTTATCGCCCACTTTGAGAAAGGCTGGACTAGACGATCGCCAAAGCGCCACCATTTTATGGTTGAGATACCTCGCGTCGAAGCGTTACGCTTCTATATTTATTATAAGAACAGCAAAGGAGTGGAATGCTCTGCCCACGTCAGTGTTTCCGGTAACATATAACCCAGGTGTATTCAAGTCAAGAATGAATAGGTATCTACAAGGCAAGCGTGCTACACCTTCAACCACACCATCGCTTTCCTTCAGGTGAGATTGTGGTCAAATTGCCTAGTCCGTAAATTAAAAAAAAAAAACTGGTGTTCAATTATAATATACTCGTACTAACAAAAGTTCATAATTTCATACTTCGTTTAAAATAATTTGTTGACATTTTACACTTTTAGCAGTTAACGCCTGCTTAGCGTGAATATATCTTACAGTTTTTCAAACGAAAAATTTGGACCCCGGACGGGATTCGAACCCGCATACACCCATGCCTCTGCGCGACACATTCCTCGAATCAATTCGGCTACCGTGACCATTGCATAATTATCCAAATTTTTCTCTTAGTGTCTCAACTCTACTTACGGGGACGGTAACGCCATCCATTGGTAGTATTCTGAACTGACCAACCGAACAACTATTGATATTGTCGTGTCGGAAGTTTCCCTCCTTCGATCCAAATTTTTCCTTTAGAAAATTATAAGTATTTTTTTATTGTTTGAAAATAGTAGGTACCTTGTGAGGTAGCAGAGTTAGTGGACGGAGCATTGGAAGCGCTCTGTTGGTGTGTCGCCGGGTTATACGTCATGCCGTTGGGCATTTGCTCAGACGACTTCTCGCATTGGCTAGTCTGGAATTTCATCATCATCATCATCAGTCTACCTCCTAGTCCCACTGCTGCGCCAAAGGCCTCTCAGAGAGGTCGGGCTATAAGGCTAGCTGTCTACAAGAGCTGAATAAGCGAGCCTAGAATAACTGGCCGGATGTCTGGCCAATTTTCCGTTCGTGTTTCGCGAATTCAGGGTTTAAAGATAGATTATTTCTCTAGCATTAAGCTTCCTCTTTTGGTCTAATATTCGCCTTAAAAGCTGTTATAGAGTGATACTAATGTGACATGAACAGAGGTACAGTAGTTGCAGCCAATCTATATGTTTGTGAAGTTCGGCTCTGTGAACGATTGCGCAGGTACTGCAGTGGGGGTAAAACAGCATAAAGTAAGAGCGAGATAGAATATGCGAAAAACGTAAACGACTGAGCGAGGCAGTTATACAATGCTGTATTCACCTTCAACATTGGGATCGCGCCTGCAAAAAAGGAAGTTGACTAGCAGACAACTTCCAAGACACTTACTTCCGCTGCGACTACTGTAGTAATGTAAAATTTGTTATTATCATCATAATTTCACTGTGTTAGTCCACTGCTGGACATAGGCCTCTCTCAATGAACTCCACAGAGTCCGATCTTCGGCTATTCTGATCCAGTTTCTGCCAGCCGCCTTTTGCAGGTAGTCACTCCACCTGGCCAGTGGGCGTCCGAATGGACGACGAGAAGACCTGACGAAGTTTTCCGAATGCCGCAAAGCCCAACTGAATTCTTCTATTGGCTTCCCTATCAAAGTTGTGTCTACCCAACTGCAGAGTTTGCCCGAGATCGACATTCGAGGGGTTCACCACTGACTACAGGTCTCGGGGTAATCAGATCGTTAAACATGATCTTGGTCTTGTCTAAGTTCATCTCGAGACCGATTTGTCGAGAATCTTCAGTTAGGCCGTCCAGCATTCGCTCAAGATCCTCCAGCGATTCCGCCATAAGGACTATTTCATCGGCAAATCTTAAGCGTGAGATGTACGTACTTACCGTTTATATTTATGCCCTCAAGGCGTTCGTGAACAGTTTCGGGGATATGACATCTCCCTGTCTCACTCCCCTGCGCAACTGGATATGTTTCGACTGCTGGTTCTGTACTTGAACACTCATAGTCGCGGTCATACAGACATCTCAGCACTTCTACATACCGCCAGTCCACTTGGCATCGCCGCAAATTTGTTATGATCAGCTCGTAATAGTCCACTGCTGGGTATAAGCCTAAGTGCTATTTTGATCTGCTTCTAGTCTGTGCGGAAAGGGAACCGCCGGCGTCGCGGCGTAACAGGGAATTTATAACATTTTTGTAAGGCAAACCAATAAATTCGTGAAAATGTGACTGTGACGCCAAACACAACAATTTGTAATTAAACGCTTCAGCACCCTCAAATCCTACGAAGGTTATCTTTCCGCACAGACTCTAGCCAATCTCATCTAGATGTATCTTGCCACCGTATCCAATAATCAACAACAACAGCAGTAGAGTGGACAACTCTTTTTACGGCTGGAATTCTACCTAGTTGTTTTATTTTAGTTTTGAGTGACGAGACGAGCAGGGTCATTATTCTCTATTGCCACACGAAATTCCTTGCAGAAAACGTGTGATGTTGTAACATGCTTATAACGTAAACGCGTTTCCTAAACGCGCCATGGCGAGGATTCGTAAAGCGGAATTCTGTATGCCACAAGTAAAGTTGTCTACGACCGTTGTTTTTATTTTATTTGATTTCACGTGGTGAATTAATATTTATTTATCCGTTTGTTTCAGAATTTAGATTTTTCTAGGAATGTGAAAATAAGAAATAATAAAATAATCGATTATTGTTTTTAAATTAATCGATTATTTGTTAATCCATTTTTTCCCAGCATTATCATTTAAATTTCTTTAAACTAAAAAAGTTTATTTTTTCAGAAAAATCGATTATTTATGGAAAATTAATAGATTTTTACATAATCTATTTTGAAGGGATCCATTATTTTTTTTCTGAAAAATTGGTTAATAACTTAATAGTATACCATTTAGTCACATCCCTAACTATAACGTGCGAGTAACGCGCATTGTCGCGTTTCTCAAATTTGCCCGTGGCTTAATGAATAGTATTTTAAGTTAGACGACAATTCCACGAAGATATCTTAACGCGGCGCGTAACGTGTCTTACTGACATTAGAGAATAAGGGCCCAGGTCGCTCACCTGATGGTAAGCGTCACGACTGCCCATAACAGTTGCAGTGCCAACCAGAACTCAAAAAAATATATTTAAAAAAACTAAAAAAAAACTTGCGCGTCACACTGAAGTCTGGTTTATACGATGGCAGTTGATTGGACCCATTGACTTGGAATTTCGTACCCAGTCACTGGGCAAATGTAGTAGTCGTACAGTAAGTCAGTTTGCTGTGGATTATTGTCTTTCATTTTCACTTAATTCACGTGACACATTTTCGTCAAAACTGGCAGACAGCCCGAACGCGGCAAGACTAGTCCAGTCGCACTGGACTGACTTGAGTAGCGTGGTGGGGGAACCTACTGCGCCAGAAAATACGACGATAGACGGGCAGGTTAGTCAACTGGACTGACTTGAGGGCGCGAAGTCACTGGACTGATAACATAAGTTTTCAAGTCTCACTGCCCAGTAATTTCACTAGAAACATTCTTCAAAGCGAAACTCAGAAATGTTTACACACTACTGCTTGGCGGTTTAATATCTGAGAAAGGTTCTTCCCCTGGCGGACTCTTGTTACTACCACTAAAAAGTTAGTTACCTTATTGGGTGTTAATGGCCTAGGATCTAAGCATTCCAATAGCGTTCCACAGAATGTTGACAACGACTGCGACAACCACTGGCTGTGCGGGGTTGCTGCTTCTCTGAAACAAAGAATCATCATCAGCGAAAAAGCAAATAAGAAGTCATGAACATGGACTTCATCTACACTAATATTATAAAACAATGAAAGATTTGATTTTTTGTATATTTGTTTGTAATGGATATAATCAAAAAATACTGAACCGATAAAAAAAAATCTTTCACTTATAGAAAGCTACTTTGGCAGCAATTCGGTAATTTTACTCCTTAAACTAAACGAGACTAAATTTCTTCAAATTTAAATTAAACCTTGTCGACTTTGTAACAAGGTCTTTTTGCCCCTGGCATCTATTCTAAACTTACGTCAATTTAAGCTGCACCACTTAAAATAACGTAATTAAAACAGGTTTTTAACACGCTGTCTAACAGCGTTTGGATAAATTCTGACACGTTCTAAGACAGCGTTTGGACAAATCGGGACTCACGTCGCGTGCAAACAGAGTTGATTTTACGCTGACAGGCTTTAGTGATAGTATAGTGAGTAAGGCCAGGGGAAAAAAATACCTTGTTACGAAGCCAACAAGGTTTAAATTACATAAAAAATAATTAAGTTTAGTTTATAGGATGTCCGAATCGCTACCATTATCTGCGAGTAACATGGGCAGTAATTTATTTTTAGAGAAAAATTAGAGATCCAAACTGATCCCAAGAAATTTGTAATAATGTAACCCAAAGTATCAAAAATTTGCTGTTTTTTTATTTCCTTAGCTCGGAATGACATGTTGCAGTGGAAACGAAATAATAACAAGTCTGTCAAGTACGTGAGTAATAATGGAGTTGTCTATGTTTAAAAAGATTGTTGCTGCTATAAATTTTGAATTAAGCTTTTACTGGCATCTATTTTTTTAGCAGTTACGACGGGTATAACAATGCTAAGTTTTTCGCATGTATATGTTACTTCTTGACGCTCAAACTGCTAAGGTAGATTTTGATAAAATTTGGTATATAGATACTTTAGGTCTTGGAATAACACATAGAATACTTTTAATCATCATCATTGTCCACCAGGGTAAAACCACGAGGCTCAACTAGTTTATAAGACGTATGGAGCATGGGTTTCTTACCTGTACCCTCTCCAATGCCGCCTGTCGACCGAAGCTTTGTGGTAGGGGAAGAGATCGGCTTGCATGCTGACTAGAGTCACTTGCAGGGCTCCACCGTTGGATAGAGAAGGCTTCTCTGATCGACCCACTACAACCAAACGTTAGAAACTCTAAATACTTCGGTTTTAGTTCCTAACAGAAAGTAGTGGGGAAAAATAATATAAATAACGCTCAGTATAAAACGAGAAAATTTACGCAAAACCAGACTGAATGGTTGCTAACCTACTTTAAGTTGTTATAGATCTTAAAGAGTCATTCGAAATAAAAAATGATAAGAGAAACCTAAAGATGATTTTCAAATACCTATTCAATGATACCCCACTTAACAGTTCGTCGTTTTATTTGTTATTCCCAATATGGAGACTGGTTGTCGCCATATTGTATTTTGATTAATGTCATGTCTTTAGCGACAATCGCAAGATTAAGACAAATGAAAAGAAACAAAGACAAAATCGGTCCACGCGTTTGTTCTATACAGGATGGATTTCTGAGACGGGACAGTAAGGGCCGGTACCTTAACCGTTATAGTTACAGGAAAACGTTCCTAGGAGAATGCTCTACTAGGAACGTCTCTCCTAGGAAATGCCCATATCTTTTTGAGATATTCTGAACAGCATTCACAGATTTTGGAAAAAAAAAGTCAGCAAGAAAATGGTAATTTTAGACAAAAAAAATGTTGATGCCTGTCGCTCCTGTTTCTTATAAGGATCAAAAGTATCTATCTGACCAAGAGGTTAGGAGTACTAAAGGTAGGGAAAAAACCGTTTCTTCACGTTTTTGTTTGAATGTTTTTTCTTAGTATAAGTAAGGACACTAACAGTGGGACTTGTCCACGAATTTAAAGTCGCTCAGCGAGCTATGGAGAGAGCTATTCTCGGGGTTTCTCTGAAGGATAAAATCAGAAACGAGGTAATCCGCCAGAGAACCAAAGTCACCAACATAGCTCAAAGGATTAGCAAGCTAAAGTGGCAATGGGCTGGTCACATTTCTCGAAGGAAGGACAACCGCTGGGGTAGACGTGTCCTCGAGTGGAGACCGCGTCTTGGCAAACGTAGTGTAGGACGCCCACCGGTCAGGTGGAGTGACGACCTGCGAAAGGCGGCCGGCAGAAACTGGAAAATAGGAGCCGAAAATCGGGCTCTGTGGCGTTCATTGGGAGAGGCCTATGTCCAGCAGTGGACGAGCACGGGCTGATGATGAAGTAAGCTATAAAAAGTTAGTATTCGAACGATGTTTAGATATGTTTTGACCTAATTTGAAAACTAATTTGGTGGCTTACAGCTGCCATATTGTATTTCCGACGGAACAAAAGTTGACCAAAACTTATCGAGCGAAGTATCAAAATGAAGGTCTTTAAAAGACAATTCTAAAAATATAAAATTCTTATAAATATAAACTAATACGTGTAAAATAACAATAAATAATTATTTTATTAAGAAACCGGCTGCGTACAAATCTAAATAAGCCAATCTAGCTTCTTGATTCTTAATTTTGAAATACAAGATAGTTGGAGACAGGAGGAGTAGTAGCTCGCTAGGTTCCAGCTGATCCCGTCAAAGGAGAAATGAAATGCATGATGCCTCTGACTGCATCTTTTATTTCAAAATCTAAAGCTTGATTGCCTCTTTTTGGTTTTGCTCGCCGTCGTTTTTTTTAAAATAATATCTACACTATTAAAAGAGAGCCTTACATTATATGATGTGACCTCACCTCACCTCTTATAAGCAACATTGCCCTATGCCCTTCGCCCCACTCACTTTCCTATTTTCCCCCACCCTCCACTAACTTTTATACATCTTCGCCCACTCTCCCCTCACTTCACCTAACCCATCCCTCACTTCTCTAACCCATCTCTGGCTATCCCCATCCTCCCTCACATTTGCCCAACCTAACAATCCTCCCCTCACTTTTTCGATACTTACACCACTCACCCCTGTCATTTTCTTCCTTCCCCACCCATCCCTCACTTCCCGACTTACCCCATCCTCATGTTACACTGTTTAAAACATTGTTAACTTTCACGAAATCACTCCCATAGATTTCAGACCGTCCACCAATGAGGATTTCGCAACATTAACATACTCTAACACCGCGCGCGTTCATTGGTCAAATCAAATAACACATTGCTTAACACATTGTTAACTTTTCACGAAATCACTCCCATAGATTTCAGACCGTCCACCAATGAGGATTTCGCAACATTAACATACTCTAACACCACGCGCGTTCATTGGTCAAATCAAATAACACACTGCTTAACACATTGTTAACTTTTCACGAAATCACTCCCACAATAGCGTGCGCTTTCCCGTCTGAAATATTCCCATACATTTTAGGAAAGTGAGAGGAAAGAAATTACACATTAAAAAAATATGTTCTCGCTCAGCTTAAATCATAAAAGCACTGCCAATGCTTTGACAATACACTCCACATTTTGTCTATAATACTCACGTCCGGGGTCATCGCACAAGTGCAGGTCTATCCGCGGCGCGAGCAGGTGGTACGAGGTCTCGCGCACGTCGTGCTTAGCGAACATGCGCGCCAGGATATCGCGGTCGCCACCCACGGACGAACGGGTTTGGATCTGCTCGCGCGGCTCTTCGATCTATAACAAGAAAATTTAAGCACAAAAATTTATTTCTGAGCGTGGGAAAATAAGTCTAGAGAACAATGGGGGGTCTATATAGTGTGAATAAACTGAATAATATCACCCTATAAGAGAGCTTCGCTTGTTTTGGAAATGGTATAATAAGGCATAACTTGTGTGCATTTCATCTGTTCCCGTTCTCAGAAGCAGTCAAAAACAAGAAGCTCTCCTACAAGAGACCATAACTTAGGCTGATAGAGCGTCGCAACACCAAGTATCTCAGGGCTCCGATAGCCAACCTTTGTAAACCGGGAGTAATTATACTATCATTGTTTTCATGAATGAATATACAAAACTAAAAGTGTTACCAACTGTGTTTATCTTCGTCTACTCCTCAACACACGTCCTGTGCTCAACGAAGTCTCATTATTCTCTCAACTGGAACCCCGCACCTACTGCGAGAGACCTGAACAATGATTTTCAAATACCTATTCAAAGGTACCCCACTTAACATAGTTCGTTAACTTTTTAATTTTATTTTTCACAATATTGCGCCTGGTTGGCGCCATATTCAGTTTTCATTACTGTCGTGTCTTTAGTACCACTCGCCAGATTAAGACAAATCGATAGACGAATCTTCAAAATCCACGAACGGTCCACACGTTTGGTCTGTATAGTGCCAAAAAGGAACATACATATAGGCTGATAAACACAATACCCTCCGCTCAGTCGGGTATAACAGACATCACTTCAACATCAGCTAGAAGACGTCCATTGTTGCTTAAAGGCCTCCTTCACCCATCAGAAATAAAAAAGTAGAGTGGTAAAAAAATTACGAAATCGCGGCCACTGATCAAACCTTAATGGGTAAAGCCCAGAAATAATGTTCGGGTAAAGCCGTGAAAAAATGATCCGTTACATACTTGAAACAGTAAATCACAATAACACACTTGAAATATATATCACACTGGAACTAGGTATTTGTATGTATTTTCTCGTAAGTTACGTTACACAAACATAACATTCAGGAACAAACTTTCAGGAAAATGGGACCTCTTAATAACAATACAATATTCAAATACAGTTCAAATGCACAAAAACTCAAGGGTTAAAAACAACATAATCTATACTCTATCTTTAGCAATGATGACATTTGCCGATTTAACTTTAAAAATAACTTTCGAGTAATCCCAAAAACGAAAGACCAAGTTTTGTCTCACAAAAAACCTTACGTTTTTTTCCCAAACTAAAATGGCTGACAGAGGTTTTGATATTTCCGTAGCGTCAAACACAAGTTAGCCAGCATTTGTAAAATTAAAAACTACTATACGTTTTGTGTAAATTTTGCCCATTTTATATTAAATTAAATTTTACTGTCCGTTTGTATACCTTCCTGAGTGCCTTGGTGCGCGTGGCGGCGGCGGTGGCGCGGCGCACGGGCTGCGAGAGCGCCGCTGCGCACGTGAGCATGGCGCGCAGCTGTCCGTCTGTTAACGCCCACGCCACCGGCTCGGGGCAGATGGCCAGCCGAGACCCGATCACTGCGCAGTCTACATGACAAAGGATTTAGCTGTTAGTGAGATGAGATAGTCTACCTTAACAGTGAGATAGTTTAGTTACAATACTAGTTCAGCTCTTAGCCTCTTAGGCCCACTTGCACAGCGGTCTTACCCCGGGCTAGTGTCTAGTCTGGGCTAAAAATTTAAGACAAGTAGGATAGAGAGACATACGCAGACTTTGTTTACACTTGATACTTTGTTTTGTTTAGGTGCATGTGGGCCTTTATTTATTTATTTCTGTTTCCACATGTAAATCTTGGTTTTAAATATAATAGTAGTATCTAAAAACATGGATCCCTGGTGGGCACTACAGAATATTTCTAAGAGGATAAGGAGCATTAAATATTACAATTATAAAATGAAAGAAGTGGCCGAAAAAAAAACTTTTATATTGTATTTTTATCGCTAAAAAAAAGTCTTGTAGAGAATAGTAGATTTTTTGATTAGATGTCAATTAACTTTGTTAAAATATAGATTCTTTTTCTATTTCTTTTATATATTGAGATATATGATTATATATTTTAATCGACATTACACGAGTGCTCGTGCTATGCACTTTCATATTAGAATTAGTGACATAGTTAACCCACAACACGAGCTAGCTGTTAGCAAGATAGTATACATACAAAATAAGCTCAGCTATTAGTAAGATAGTTCCTACAACACAAGCCCAGATGTAGTGAGATAGTTTATTTACAACACAAGCTCAGCTGTTAGTGATAAAGTTTAATTACAAAACAACCTCAGCTATTAAGAGATAGTTTATCTACAACAAGAGCTCAGCGGTTTGTGAGATAGTTTACCAACAAAATAAGCTCAGCTGTTAGTGAGATAGTTTAACTACAAAACAACCTTAGCTATTGTGAGTTAGTTTACAACAAGAGCTCAGCAGTTTGTGAGATAGTTTACCAACAAAATAAGCTCAGCTGTTAGTGAGATAGTTTAACTACAAAAAAACCTTAGCTATTGTGAGTCAGTTTACAACAAGAGCTCAGCAGTTTGTGAGATAGTTTACCAACAAAATAAGCTCAGCTGTTAGTGAAACAGTTTAACTACAAAACAACCTTAGCTATTGTGAGTTAGTTTACAACAAGAGCTCAGCAGTTTGTGAGATAGTTTACCAACAAAATAAGCTCAGCTGTTAGTGAGATAGTTTAACTACAAAACAACCTTAGCTATTGTGAGTTAGTTTACAACAAGAGCTCAGCGGTTTGTGAGATAGTTTACCAACAAAATAAGCTCAGCTGTTAGTGAGATAGTTTAACTACAAAACAACCTTAGCTATTGTGAGTTAGTTTACAACAAGAGCTCAGCAGTTTGTGAGATAGTTTACCAACAAAATAAGCTCAGCTGTTAGTGAGATAGTTTAACTACAAAACAACCTTAGCTATTGTGAGTTAGTTTACAACAAGAGCTCAGCAGTTTGTGAGATAGTTTACCTACAAAATAAGCTTAGCTGTTAGTGAGATATACCTACAAAACAATCTCAGCTGTTGTGAGATAGTGTATCTACAACAAGAGCTTTGCGGTTTGTGAGATAGATTACCTACAAAATAACCTAAGCTGTAAGTGAGATAGTTTACCTACAAAACAACCTCAGCTATTGTGAGATAGTTTATCTACTACAAGAGCTCAGCGGTTTGTGAGATAGTTTATCTACAAAAAAAGCTCAGATGTTTGTGAGATAGTTTACCTACAAAATAATCTCAGCTGTAAGTGAGAGTTTACCTACAAAATAAGCCCAGCTATTTGTAAGATATTTTACCAACAACACGCGTTCAGCTGTTAGTGAGATATGTGACACTAAAATGTGACTCTATGAGCCTAATGAAGAAGTTGTAAACAATAAATCTTAAAGTACATATCATCATCAGCCCGTACTTGTCCACTGCTGGACATAGGCCTCTCCTTGTGAACACCATAAGCCTGAAGTACATATAAATCATCATTATTCTGAAAATGCCTTACATCTAAATGATATTGTAGACAATTTGTTGTGCATAGGTACTTCATTTTGGTAGTGATATCTTAAGAAATGTGTCCTAATCTATGTGCTTTCGTGTTTGGAATGGACAATATACTCAGAATACTCTACGGTGCGTTTACCTGATAATCTCTTCTTAATGACGATACGGCAGTGCGTATTACCCAAAAGAAGTCTTAAAGGGGGGAGGTTGGCGTTGGCGGCTCCGTGCGCTTTCGCCTCTATTCTAGCGCTCTGCCATTCTAGTTCCTGAAACAACAAATAAATACATAATATGTTTTTATTCATATAAGAATAATTATCCAAAGAAAAAGTGTTCATTTTCATAATGTTATTTTCTAAACAAACACTAAAAAGAATAAAATAATTACTATTGACCCAGAATAATATAATTTCTTCAAATTTTTTAATGTAATACAAAAATACAACATAAGAAGAGAAGAGTTTTTTTTAAGTGGATGCCAAACCGAGCCTTCATTTTAATCTTATTTTGGTAACCTGTGGACGAATGCGTTTTTGGAGTTATTGGGCTATTTTTTAAATATAGAAAGATTAAAAGGTTTGCCATACACAAAAATATGTAATAAGGTAAATGTACCAAAAATGGAGAAAAAAATGCATCTTTGGCAGAAGATGTCGCATTTGGCCCGTACGGGCTTACCGGCGATTTAAAATCGACATGTTAACTAGTTCCAAGCATACTAGCCACACTAGAGGTCTATTCTTTCTTAGTCACCCCTCCGCGCCCTTGAAAGTGTCCCGAATCGTGTTTTTTTTCCACTTTCACAGAAAACCGTACATGATACATGAAAAATGATCCTTGATAAATTTACTATCTACCTCTAATACATAGAAAAGCGATATAGTTTCCGCGCAGTCAGCCGCTAAATATGATCATTTTTTATCATTTGTCAAATTTTGTTGCTAAGAGTTTAGTTTTCCTAACAATTTCACACTTTACGATTAATATGTGTATAATTAAAGTAAGAAATGAAATATCCCTTTTAAAAACAGATATCATTTATTTTTAAACTCCTTTATTTCACTTTGTTATGCTATATTTAAGTAGAAAAATTATGATGATAGTCTAAATTTACTCTAGCGACAGGCTATTTCCTGAGAGATATTACGAATAAAATCAGCTAACTTATCTTATTTCTCACATTGTGTTTATTTATTTAGGCTCAGTTATGTATTTAAACACTTATGAATTTAAATTAAATCATTTGGTAACCATTTTAAAATCAACATTAATCTTCGTCGATGTCTATTTCGACTGTATTCACACAACTCTGACCTCTACAATTTTTGCACATAGTGGTACATCGTAAATCGGCTGTCGCACGACCACATCGCCTACCACAGCCTTGTTCGCAGGAGCAGGTTATTAGCTTTAATATAGAGGCCGGTGCTGGCGGCTCTGTGTTTAAAACGGGCTCCACGCAGTTCATTGGGATCCGAAAAATAAATAAATTTAACGGAGGGTTGTGTTGGGTTGTATGTATGTATGTTTGTTTTTACGATTCTTTGGCACGTCCTACAGACTAAACGGCTAAATGGATTTTGTTAAATGAGGTATCATTGGATTCGCCTTAACCGCAAGAGTGCTATTGGAAATATGAAGTATCAAGCGGCTTATAACTGCCATATTTTATTTCCGACGGCAAGAAAAATGTTTGAATAACTCTAAAAACTCACAAAATATGTCGTTTATAAATATATATATATAGCTTCATCTGGCAAAAAAAAACGTAAGATAAGAATAAACTAGAATAATATAAGTATAGAGTAGTTTTATATTATCCTCCGCGGCTTTGCCCGCGTGGACATTTTTCTAAAAAATAACCAATGTAGCCTATGTATTCCAGGACCAAAAGTACAAATTACCAAATTTCGTTCAGTCGTCAAATATTGTTTCATCGATTGACGGGCTTCTCTACTCATCGGATTGAGATACAAAGTAGTAACATTCGTTTAGATACCTATTACCTACCCATATAGATTAACATAATATGAATACTACTAATACGTACCATTTTTTTGCAACATTACATACTAGCCCGGTTTCGCACGGTAGCGCTCACACCGTGGCATTGTTCTTACTTTTAGAATTTTAATACGAATTGTATCTTCTAAAAAAAAAACGCCTGTAAGCGTAATTCAAAATCTTTTGCACATTTGAATATGAAGTCGTTTTTATTTTAGGAAAAATATTTTTATTGTTTCCTTGGGTACAAGGAACTTGGGTCACAATATTGCATTTTTAGAAAACCACCTCTGCCGTGCACTGGATCATACAACCCAACCAGTGAACCCTTGTCAAATCTCAGATCTCTTAATTTCCGGTTATATCGAGCCCTCATCTTCTCAGACACCCGCTGTCCAGATTGTTCGACCTGCCTACAAACTTCATCCAACCTAAAGTACGAGCCAATTGCACAATCTGCATCGCTGCGCGGAGAATCCGGTGGAATGCTAGTTATCAGGTCTGCAGGTTTGCGGCACCAGTTTCTCACATCATCACGGCAATGGATCCAAAAGAATTGCTCTCGTATCTTTGACAGGGCCCTTTTGATTCCTATATGGCCTCCTGAACATCCGTCGTGGCAGAGTTGTAGAACATCAGGCACCTTCGCTTTAGGAACAACCATTTGTAAATGACAGTGGTCTCCTCGAGCATTTTCCAATTTTCTGCACAATAACCCATCGTGGATAGCCAAACTGTCCCACTGCCCCCAATAGCTTCCCGTCGTTGCGCTCATTCCTGCAACATCCCGACATTTAGGCTTAGGCGCACCAGTTTTAATCCACTCAAGAATTGGCTTGATATCTGGGTCATTTTGCTGTGCCAGCTGCAAGGCTTTTCTCCACTCATTACCGAAGTCCGTTCTCAACATTCTAACAGGTACCATTTCTATGGCCTCTTGCCTCTCAGAATGCTTATAATTCTCTAGACAAGGTCCCCTGGACAGTTCCTCCACGTTACTGTGAGATCTTCCATCTTTCATGTTCAGGTTTATCCTTTCGTGAGCTTGTGAGGTCAAAATTCTGGTGTCGTTTTCAATACTCGACTGTACTCTTCCCATGGTTCTGGCGTCTATTCGTTTTCCAGGGTCTTGTTCGGTAACGGCGCTAACCTCTCGCCAGTTCTGTGATCGGTCTTCCCTGCCAACAACTCGCTTTGGGCAGCTGGGCCTCAGGTGACCCTCCTCTCCACACTCGTAACATCTAGGGATAAACCTAGGGCGAGTGTCGAGTGTCCCGGGGGGGGGGGGGGGGGGGGGGTTAGGTGATGCCACAACTTCCCTGATGCCATGGGCTCGATGATCATAACGTGCGGCCTCCACCTCCAAAGCATGGGCCAGGGCATCCTTAAGGGATTCGTGATGCCCAAGTCTCACAGCAGCCCTCACTTCCAGGTCACGAATCCCATCGACAAATGCTTGGATCAAAATCACGTCTATGAGTGCAGGTGAGGACTGGTACGCCTTTCGAACCAGCTTTTAAATTTCGAGAGCCCACTGTTGTAGGTTCTCACTATTCCGCTGAGCCCTGCCTTTAACTGAGCACGAAACACGTGCTCCAGGTGTGCGTCACCGTAGCGAGATTCCAATGCTTCAAGAAGCTGTTCGTAGGTGACATCCTTTCCAAGGGCCTCGAGTATAGTAAGGGCCTGGTCACGAAGGCCCAGTGTGAGTGCAGTCATGGCCTGCGCTTTACTCCATCCGTTCGCCTTGACAACGGCCTCTAACTGGATCTTATAGGCCGACCACGAAGAGCTTCCATCAAACGGCGGCACTTTGAAACCTCGCGCCGAAGACGCAGAACAACAGGGGCTGACATTTCGCTTCCAGATTTCAGGACACCCAAGCTTTCTTCACGTCTGCGATCTGGGTCTCAGTTTCGGAGAGGCGGTTTTCAGTTACGGAGATGCGGTTCTCATGAAGATGTACCTGCTCTTTTAAATCCTTGAGTTCCTGATCAAAAGTTGCATGCAGGTCTTTTATGAGGAGAATCTGTTCTTCCTGTCGGCGAGCCTATTCTTCCTGTCGGCGAGCCTGCTCCTGGAGTAATGCCATTAAGCCCGAAAGATCAAATGAGGGTGGGGCTATAGAAGACGGAGAATCTGTAGATGGACCAGCGGATGGACCGGTGGCCGCGGCGGCGTCCAACTCGGTAGTTTCTTGATTGTCACCACCACCAGGCGCTCGTAATGGCGAACCAAACCGTCTTTCGTCCACCTCCTCTCTCGTTGGCTTCTCGTTCTCACGCGGTCTGTCTCCTGCTTTGGTGTAGCCGGCATCATTTTATCCTCGCTTCTGACACCAAATTGTTACGAGCTAGGGTTCGGATAAAATTAATGTACGCTAATTACACCAAAAAAATAACACCTTTATTCGAAAAACCACAAAAGAAACAACACTCTTTAACTTGACTGTATACTCTTATCAATTATCACTAAATACTCGCTTCGAATTACTTTGATCGTTTCGTTTCGTCAGCCAAATCAGTACTGTCCCAGGCAGTCGATGCGCGCCCTATTTATACCGCGACGTAAGTTTCCAGAATGTACTCATAACTACTCGTATGTAATAGTGGTAGTCGGTAGGTCTTTGAACTTTCAAGGTCGGCGGCGCCTTTGAGTTGCCGCGCCGCGCCGCGCCTATAGGTACTTAAGGCCGGCGGCACCTTTGATGTCGCTGCGCCCGTAGGTATATACCTACCGCGCGCTCTGGAAACTTCTGTAGGTACGCTCTACTAGTGTGTTCCAGAATGTTCCTTTAAAAGTAGGTATTGCGTCATTTTAGTACCTACTGTTTTTCTAAGAATCGACCGGCGTAACAGTATTCTACCATATAGGAACCACACCACGCCTACACGGTGTCGGTTTCCTTATTAAAAAATGCTACAGTGAATACATACAGTCCTTCATTGGAATATCAGAACGAATTGCACAACTAAATATTAACTTGCCTGGGTATGCAACTATGTCAATAATCCAAGTATATGCACCTACAGAGCTGGCATCTAAAGACATAAAGGATAATTTCTACGAAGACCTGGACAGGACTCTGGCAGATGCACACAAGGCAGTCATACTGATGGGAGATTTCAATGGCCAGATTGGTAAAAGATTAACACGAAAATAACATACTAGGCCAATTCAGCACAGGAATAACTAGCTTAAAAGCTAAAATAACACGCCTGCCCTGCCAAAAAAGAGCTTTTGCCACAAAATTATATAGCCTATGTTATTTAGGGGGATGTAAGGATTCTAACGATATACCATACATCTAAATCTGTTCAGGCATTTAAAAGTTATGGTGGAATAAATAAACTCACATACAAACATACATGAATGCTAAAAACATAACACTCCTTTTTTGGGCAGTCGTGTAAAAAGTTATCATTTAACGGGCAAAGACTAGTACACCTGGCACAGGCACATAACCTCAGGATATTAAATAGTTTATACAAGAAAAACAAAAATAAAAAATGCACCTGGATGTCTCCAGACGGGAACGTGAATAATGAGTTTGATTTCATATTGTCAAATAAACCTAAATTCTTTAAAGATATAAACACAATTAATAAGTTCAACTTTAACACAAATCATCGAATGGTAAGAGGAGACATCTACCTAAATGAGATAAAAAAGTGGAGACAGTACAATAAGAAAAAAATATTTGTAGAAATCGCTTTAAGCCGCCCATTGTACTCTATTTAAGTTAAATGTTTATTCTTGTGTATGATTTATTTGGTGTGCAATAAAGCGTTTATCTATCTATCTATTTAAGAAAGGAATTAAACCAGGTCAAATCCCACTCACCGTCCCAGAAAACTTGTTGACAACATTAAAAGATAATTTACTGAATAACATCAAGAGTGAAAATATTCAAGAAAAATATAATATTATAGAAAAAGCGCTGCAAGAAATATCTAGAAAACTATATACCCTAAAAAACAAGAGAGATAAAATAGGAGACGAACCCAGACATCTTATTGAGACCAGGAAAACTTTATTAAGGAATAAGAAACAAAATAGAACACAAATAACGCAGTTAAGTAAACAAATAAATGAAAAAATAGGACTCATAGGAAACAAATTAAAAACATAACTATCCAATACCACATTGAAAATCTGGAGGCATAAAGAAAGCTCTTAAAGAACTGAGAGAGAATACCTGCTGGATTCCATCCATCAAAAGCAAGACATCTAATAAGAAAGCAACAAAACGACCCGAAATTATGGAGATAGCAACATGTTATAGCAAATTATACGATGATCCAGACTACACAAATACTCAATACCCACAGAAAGAAGACGAAGAAGTTACCCTCCCAATATTAGAATCCGAAGTAAGAACCGCAATACTGTCCCAGAGAAACTACAAAGTCCCCGGAGATAACAAACGAAATTTTGAAGGGATGCCTAGACTACATAATAAATGCTATTACAAATATATACAACGATATTCTGACTAAAGAAACAATACCGCAACAATGGACATCGTCAACCATCACATTGCTCCATAAGAAAGGCGACAGGGCAGAAATAAACAACTATAGATCTATATCTATATAAGACATTTGCAAAGGTAATATTGAACAGAATTAGTTCAAAATTGGACGAAAATCAGCCGAGAGAACAGGCTGGATTCCGAAGGACTTTTCAACAATGGATCACATTCATGTCGTCAAACAAATTAACCAAAAGAGCAATGAATACAGAAAGACATACTACTTGGCATTCGTAGATTACAATAAGGCATTCGACTCTCTGAAATATGCAGACATTTGGGACGCTCTACATTCACAAGGAGTAGAGCGAAAATATATCAGGATAATAAAAAACATATACAAGGAATCAACAGCAAAAATCCAGACTGAAAGGAAAAGAGAGGCCTTCAAAATAAAAAAAAAGGGAGTACGACAAGGTGACCCCTTTCACCAAAACTATTCGCGTCTGTACTAGAACATATATTTCGTAAAATTAGCTGGGATGAGTATGGGATAAATGTAAATGGCAAAAAGCTCAACTACCTTAGGTTCGCAGACGACCTGATTCTGCTTAACGAAAACCAAGAAGGCTTAAACACAATGTTAACGCAATTAGACAGAGAAAGCAGAAAGGTGGGTATAACTATGAATCTAGACAAAACAAAACTAATGACAAACAATACAAAAACACCTATTCTGTTAGACTCTTATCAAATAGAATATGTCGATGAATATACATATTTAGGACAGATCATTGCACCGGAAAATCAAATGCAAAAAGAAATTAACGTTATGAAGAATCCACATATGCCCCTTAAATATAAGACTACAGTGTTCAACTCTTGCATACTGCAAAGTGTAACCTATGGAGCACAAACCTGGGCCCTCACTAGCAAACAGAGTTAATTACTTTTATTTTTTGTGTATCATATTTTAGTAGTCAAATCTGTGTCATTTATTAGTCAAACCTATCTAATAAGTAATTTTTGACGCTTAATTTGTGTTACTCTCTGCAACTGCTAGCTGCGAAGGGTGCAACTGAAAATCAGCGTGTTATTTTTTAGTAAAATAACACATCAATGCCGAGTGGTGCCCTTATTTTGTAGCCAAAATGCAACATATTATTATAATTGTACAAATTAATATGTATGTATTTGGTTAAAAATAAAAATATATTCTTTCTTTCTTTCACTCAGAGTGTGCCAAAACAAAATGGAGAGGAGCATTCTAAACCTCAAGCTAAGAGACAAGGTTAAACTTAAAAACATAAGAAGCAAGACAAAGGTCATGGATGTCACTTACACAGTGAAAAAGCTTAAATGGAACTGGTAAATGAACATGAAACAATAAGGAAAATGAACAAAAGATGTTACTGAATGGTATCCTCGGGATAAGAAAATAAAGAAAGGAAGGCAAAAAACAAGATGGGAGGATGATATTAGGAAGGTAGCTGGAACAACATGGCAAAAGGTAGCCACAAATAGAGATAGAAGGAAAAGCCTAGGGGAGGCCTATGCCAAACGGCAAACTGGTAATAATGTTACCGATGTCGAAGATTAGAATGATTAAGTTAAACATAAATCTAATTTATATTATTTAATTATATATTATTATTAATGATTAAAAGTGCATGAAATTTATTGTATTAAAATAAATATGAAAGGTATTGTAATATATTGAAAAATTATATAATACAAGAGAAGATTAAAACACAGAAAATAAGTGTAATGAAACTTAATGTAATATTATCAGTAATAAAGGCTATTTTTATTTTGATTTGATTTGAAACATCCATTAATACTGCAATAAATGTTGGGGCCATTTTATTTGTTTATCAGTGACGTGCCATGAGGTCCGCAAGGAGAGAAACATGATGCCAGGCGTCTTTTGTTTATTCTTGAATTTCGAATGATGCTTCGAAGAAAAAATACTAAAAAGATACTTCATGCGCGCCACTCGTTATTAGCCGTCGGTACAAAACCGTTCCGAGACACCACCCTCCCGCCTCCGCATACCGCTTGCTTCAATTCGGCCGTTTACTCCTCGTTACTCTACTGTACGTAAGGACAATATGTGTACTGTGCCTATGTGCAGCAGTGAAGATGGCGGTGAAGTATGATAAGTATAAAAAACAAATTTTAGTTATGTTAATTTTAGTTTTAACAACTTCGTAGAAGATTACCTTAAAAATAAGTAGCTGTCCGGTGTCAGGCGATTTGATTCTAGTCAGTCTTAGGTCTCCCTTCCGACCCTCGGGCGTTCTTGACTCCACTGTCACTCTTGAAATCTACAACAAGACAACATTCAGCAAACATTAGACAAATTTACAGCTCGTTCGAGGTCGGCGAAATTATCGGACGAATTCAGTTGAAAGAACGTCCACATCAGCGTGAGCAGCAACGTGGCTGTTGACAATCGTTCCGTACAAAGCGGTAGCATTGAGACACGGTAACAAAAACTGTAAGGGTAGACCCTCTCCTGTCACGCGATGCGTTTGTCAATTAAATCACAATAGATTTGCGTAAACAACACAGTAAGGGAGTTCACTATCGATGAAGTCATAAACGGACGTCGTTAGGTCTTTTTTAGTAAACTACGATTCAGTTTTTTTTAATATTCTTGTCAATGCCAAACCGATGCTCAACAAATTAGAGCAAGTTTTAGTTTCAATACCGGCTAAATGTACAGAAGCTGCAGCTATTGTACATAATCTTTTATTTTTCTAAAGGAAAAGTTTGAATTACGCATAAATACTGCAAGCAGGCGTACTACTAAAACCATCAATCATAACCTATATCTGTCCACTGCTGGACATACGCCTCTCCTAATGCTCGCCACTGAGCTCAGTCTTCTGCTCTCCTCATCAATTTTCAGCCAGCCGCTTTTCGCAGGTTGTCACTCGACCACACTTTTGCCAGATTTTATGGAATTACTGGACACACTTAAAATAAAACAAATATTTCAGGGTGATGAGAGCAGTGCAGTGACGCGCAAGATTTTGCAACCAGAGTTCTGGGTGGCACTGCAACTGTTATGGGCAGGCGTGACGCTTACCATCAGGAGAGCGACCTGCCCGTCTCGTCACTCAATCATATGCATTTGACAGCAACAGCCGTGGTATCATAGACCAACCAAGATAACAGATATTATAGTGGTATAATACTATGCGGAATTGGCCCTACTCGTACAATTGAACTCTAATTCACTGGTCCGGGTAATTTTCCTGCACAATATTTTTTCTCTCTGTTGATAATGCATAAATAATTGTCTGCAAAAATAATAATAGCCTGATCATACCTGAACACTGCTGGTGAAAGCCTCACAGTTGAAGTCTATTTGGACATGGTTCACAGCCACTGAGATTCCATCTATCACCTGAAAAAAAAACCACATTGATTTTAAAGTCTTCACTTCGTATTTGTCTAAATCTTATTGGAGGACTTCTTCATGACCTATCAAGTTGAAATTTTGAACATATTTTATATGAAAATGCAATGTTTTAACACTTATAAGCTGATGATGCAGTCAGGAGTGATAGAACCCATGGAAACTCCTGGTAATTAAAGTACTAGTATGCCGTAATTGGGCTCAATTGGTCAGCTAAGCAACTACTATTTTATGCGGCTTTTTCAAGGCTTCGGAACAAGGATATAATAAATAACAATAATAATAAATACAATTTACAAAACAACAAACAATTTACTTTAAAATCTGTTTATTACCCGACTGCGGAGGGTCATAACCGGAACCCATACACAACATATCTATAAAAAAAAACATATGTTTGGGCTGAATGTATGTATGCTACTTTGTCGCGACCTACATAGTTAAACGGTTTGATAAATTTTGATAAATGAGGTATCATTGGATTCGTCTTAATCACGAGGGTAACATTATGATATATGAAGTCGGAAATACAATATAGCAAGCTGTAAGCTGCCACAAAAAATTACCAAACCTATCGAGTGAGGTGACAAAACGAAGATCTTTAAAAGACAAATTCGAAAAATATATAAGGGAAAATAATGAGTTGAAAATAAATTACAGGCAATATACAAATAAAAAACGAACAGAACTAAACAGAAGCAAACAAGCTTTAGCTATCATTTAAACGAACAGAACTAAACAGAAGCAAACAAACTTTAGCTATCATTTAAGTCGGGGGTCATTTTATTTACAAATAAAAAACGAACAGAACTAAACAGAAGCAAACAAGCGTTAGCTATCATTTAAACGAACAGAACTAAACAGAAGCAAACAAACTTTAGCTATTATTTAAGTCGGGGGTCATTTTATTTACAAATAAAAAACGAACAGAACTAAACAGAAGCAAACAAGCTTTAGCTATCATTTAAGTCTGGGGTAATTTTATTTACAAATAAAAAACGAACAGAACTAAACAGAAGCAAACAAGCTTTAGCTATCATTTAAACGAACAGAACTAAACAGAAGCAAACAAGCTTTAGCTATCATTTAAGTCGGGGGTAATTTTATTTACAAATAAAAAACGAACAGAACTAAATAGAAGCAAACAAGCTTTAGCTATCATTTAAGTCGGGGGTAAGTCGATGCCCGTGTCAGTCCAATGCTGGACATAGGCCTCTCCCAAAGCACGCCACTGAGCCCGGTCTTCGGCTCTTCTCTTCCAGCCGCTGCCAGCCACTTTGCATATATCGTCGCTCCACCTAGCCGGAAGGCGCCATACTACGTTTGTTGAGTCGCGGTCTCTACTCAAAATCACGTCCCCAACGGTTATCAATCCTTCGACAGATATGACCAGCCCACTGCCACTTCAGCTTACTAAGAAGGGCTATGTCGACAACTTTGGTTCTCAGAGATCTTTCAGAGAAACGCCGAGCATAGCCCTTTCCATAGCCCGCTGAGAACCTGAGACCTTAAATTGGTGGACTAATCATACCGTGAGTGTCCACGACTAGGCTCTGTATGTCATAACAGGTAGGACATACTGGTTGAAGACTCTTGTCTTCAAACATTGCGGTATTGGCGACGAGAAGACTCGACGAAGTTTCGAAAATGCTGGCCAGCCCAGGAGTATTCTTTTGCGGCTCTCTCTCTCTCTCTTTCGAAGTGTTTTACCTAGTTGCAAAGTTTGCCCTAGATAAACATAATCCTGATCTACTTCGAGAGCAATTCCGTCAACAGCAATTGGTTCCAGAATAACATGTTCGTTGAACACCTTGGTTTTGTCAAGTTCATCCAGAGACCAATGCTTTGAGAAGAATCAGCTAGGCTGTCCAACATCTGTGGCAAGTCCTGCAACGTTTCTGCCACAATGACGATGTCATCCGCGAATCTCAAGCGTGAGATGTCACATCCTTTCCAGTCCAGAGTCTTAAACATATCCTCGAATGCATCTGAGAACAATTTCGGAGAAATAAAAGTCCCCAGGTCTCACACCTCGATGCAGGGGGATATGCTTAGTCTGCTGGTTCTGTACTTGGACGGTCATTATTGCGGCGTCATACAGACATCTCAACACTTGGATATACCGCCAGTCGACTTGGCATCGTTGCAGGAACTCCAAAACAGAACAAGTCTCGATAGAATCATAGGCTTTCACAAACACTAAGCACAGGGGCTGATTATACTCTTCTGTCATCTGTATGATCTGCCGCGCTGTATGGATGTGGTTTATGGTGCCGTATCCTCCCCGAAACCCGGCCTGCTCTGTTGGCTCGAATTCGTCGAGTCTCCGCGCAAGACGACATGGTTTGTAGACATGGCTCAGGAGGGAAATGGGCCGATAGTTTTTCAAAAGGGTCATATCACCCTTTTTTTTAAACTGGAGGACCACATTCTTGTTCCATGCCTTTGGAGTTCTCCCAGAGAAGAGTATCTCGTACGTACCTTGTGTATATAACTATATTTCCCCGGTATAGGCATCGTGCCTGTCGCAGTAGGGTTCACAACTCGCGGCTCCGAGCATACTTCTAGCGCGATGTGCACTTCGTCCAAATTCTGTCAACAACAAAAATATATTATGTTAGTATAAAAAAATACGCAGCTACATTCTCAACTACAATCCGTTTCCAAACGAAACGCATAGAAACTTATTAAATCGGCGTGGACTAGATATCAACTAATCGTGAAACAAGAAGCAAATCAAAATCCGTCCAGCGGTTATCGCGTAAAAGCTCCCCAAACAAACAGACAACGTTTCACTTTTATAGGCATGGATATCTTGGATATGGATATCATAAAATAGTATACTGAAATGATTTCTATTAGAATAAACTAAGATAGCCGGTAGTTTTTTTTTATTTGATTTTGTTTATCGATTTATTAATAGTTTATTTGTAGATACTAATTACGAGTTATCGTGTCAACACTATAATTCGTAATTAATATCAATTCACAGCAATTTCCGGTCATTTCTATTCGTTTTAATTCAATTTTTTTTAAATAACAATTCCCGAAAGTTATTGTTTTATTAAGAATTTATGAAATTATTTTATACTAGCTGTACCCGCGGCTTCACACGCATGGTAATTTCTCTAGGTTAAAAGCACTATATGTACTATTCCAAGACCTAAAATACCAATATACCAACATTTGATCAAAATTCCTTCAACCGTTTTTTATCAATGCTCGGCTTCTACTCATCGGATTGAGATACCAAGTACACCAGTTTTTAAGTCAAACCCTGAAGCTATCCAACAGTGAAATCCCCATCGCAATCGGTTCAGTAGTTTTTACGTGATGCGCGAACAAACACACATACAGACACGATTTTAAGTACCCTAGCCCATTTATTTATTATCTTTTTTGTACAGACATTTTCGTAATTATTGCTTTATTATTAAGTAATAGTTGTGCCTGGACCAAAAGTTCATATAAGGTACAATATTTATACTACATACATTTCTTCAGAATTTGTTCATGCTTTAAGTAAATTTATATCGATTGCTCGTCATGTAATCATCTGACTAAGATATCAAGTACACCAGTTTGTAAGTAAATCCCTAAACTTTCCAACAGTGCTCACAACCACATCACAATCGGTGCAGTAGTTATTACGTGATGCGCGAACAAACAAACAGATACAGAGAATAAACAGACAAACAGAAAGACACGATTAAAAAAAAATGTTAGATGTAGGTGTGAAACACGAATAAGGAGTACCCTCCAAAAAAAAAAAAACAATATATCTTCAATGTACAGAATTGGACCCGTTATAGTTTTATTATAAGTATGGATAGTCAATAATGTGAATAGATTTCGTATCCGCGGCATTTAACATTTAAAAGTCTTGGAAGCCAAAAGCTGGCATCTGCCTTTGAGTTGCAAGATTCCACCAGGAACGACAAACAAGAAAGTGACTAAATAAAAACGTGTTAAAAATGATACGCATGCCTTAATATGGCAAAGCGCAACTGAACAAGCTAATATAGGGCTTGTGTATGATAAGTTCATGTTTAGGGCGCAAATATTAAACATCGTATGACTCATTGAGCATATCTGTATTATATAAATAGCCTAAACGCTATTACACTCTACACTCGGATACAACATGAACAATATCGGCACCGATAGGCCGTATTACTCATTAGCGGAGAGGTAATTCGGACCTCGTTGATTTATCGCTGATATGAACATTGAACGTTAATTTTGTTTGTATACAGCTACAATACCCGACTACATGCGGCTAAACGTGTATGTATGCTTGTATGTTATTTTGGTGCGTCCCACAGTCTAAACAGCTTGATGGATATTTTGATAAATGAGGTATCATTGGATTCGTCTTTAGGCAGGCGATTCTCGATGTCATTATTACATTGTCATTCGTTCGTTCAACTCAATGTTTTTTACCTACCTCCTTGTAGAAACTTTAGTAAACACAGTAAATAAACAAAGGTGATTTCGAAACAAAAGATTTATTAAGTAATAAAGTAATAATAAGACAAAGTCAAAGTATTTTATTGTACTCGTAAATAGGCAAAATAGTAGCCCCTTTACAAGTCAAAATTAACATCTCATAAACAGGAGATATACATAAAATATTATAAATAGATCAAATCAATATAATTTAGGTAAACTACTGCTTTAAGTTTGGAAAGAAAATTTTCCTTTCTTGTGCCAGCAGAGTTAAATCTCACACTGGAAAAGGAAATACCCTTTACCCTTATAAAGAAGAGAGCACCAAGAAACTTTTAATTTTTCCATATTTGTTAATTCTTATGTGTGTAAGGAGTTTTCCGCTAGAGTCCAAGAGAGAGGATATATAAGTCTTCGCCAGATATTTTATTCCGTTTCGTTTAGTGACGAGCCGAGCAGCTCGCTCGCCTGATGGTAAGCGTCACGCCTGTCTGAAGTATAATCTGAAGTATGATCTAAGAATTTATACTATATTAATATTTTTTCTAATTTAAACTAGCAGCTCCCCGCAACTTTGCCCGAGTGCAATTTTTGCCACCCCCGTTCATCCCCTTAGGGATGGAATTTAAAAAAAACTACGTTAATGCACCCCTTGAAATTTTCTTCAAAATTCGAAATCTCTAGTTCCAGTGGTTTAGGCTGTGAGTTGTCTGTCAATCAGTCAGTATGTCACGGTACTGTTTTATAGGCATAGCTAGATTAAAATATAATTCTGCCGTCGCCACTCACTCAACCGTGATTGATGAATATTCAAGAGTTATGAGCGTTAAGCAATAAACACGGAGAGATCCAAAAACTGGACATAATTTCGGCCGATATCACAGAAGTACACGTAACGTATACGATGACCTTTTATCAATGTAAAGGTAGTAAACGAAAACTGAAGATGTAAAGTTATGCATGTAGTTTCTTATCTGTTTTTTTGCTTGGTGTTCAATAAAGAGTTGTTGTATTGTATGGTATTGTACTACCTATGTGTAGCCAATATTTCACTTGGGGGACTTTGATTATCGAACGAAACAAGGGTAAATGTAGGATAATTTTGATGTCTTATCTCGTCTGATTATGTACGGCTATGGAGCTCTTTAGTAAATGTAGACAGATACTAGTCTCAATTCGTTGCTCATACTTCGTATGGAAAATGATAACCATAAGCGTGCGTGAGACCAGTCTATTTCCACCTTAATGCGAGCATAGTACTCCCTGGTTGCTGATCAACGGGCCCAGCGGTAGTACCCACCTAACCAGACCAAAGTACGTAGATGTATATATATTATTATATTATTATATATTATTATAGTATAGCCAGACAAATGCATACATATATCATACCATACCTATAAGCGTGTTTGCAAGTTCAATCTGGTCACGTACCTTAGCACAA
Source organism: Alsophila aescularia (assembly GCA_946251855.1). Classification (NCBI taxonomy): domain Eukaryota; kingdom Metazoa; phylum Arthropoda; class Insecta; order Lepidoptera; family Geometridae; genus Alsophila; species Alsophila aescularia. The sequence goes on from OX276381.1 coordinate 14,472,667, forward strand.
CATCGCGTGAGGTTAGGCACCATTGTTTTTGCATTGGTCTGACATTGGCACGGATTTTTAATTTTATTATTTTTCAAAGTAAAGTCAGTTTTGGTTGTATAAGATTAGAGTAAGAATTCTAGTGCAATTGGTAAAGCATGCGTGTTATTTTTTACTAGCTATACCCGCGGTTTCGCACGCGTGTTCATTTCTTTAAGTTAAAAGTATTCGTGCTATTCCAAGACTTAAATACCAATATGCCAACATTTGATCAAACTTCATTTAGCCGTCAAAAATATTTTTATCGATTGCTCGGCTTCTAGTCATCGGGTTGAGATACCAAGTACCCCAGTTTTTAAGTCAACCCTAAGCTATCCAACAGTGAAAAACGCAACGCATTATTCCGTGCGCTATGAATCTATGACTCAATTTTATTCCGGACTTAGAATACAAGCTCAGAATAGATTTTAATTTAAACAAACACGAGAGAAGTCAAAACTACATAAACTTATTTCAGAATAACACGACATCTTTGTGATTTTTCGGGTTCCGTATTTCAAAAAGAAAAAAGGAACTCTTATAGGATCACGTCGTTGTCCGTCTGTCTGTCTGTCCATCAAGATTAAGACCCTTTTTCTCAGAAACGCGCGGAGGTATCAAGTTGAAATTAATATCAAATACTCAGCAGGGCGATTATCTATCTGTTTCATTATGCAACAAGCAATATTTCATATCAATTTCGACTCTATCGCCCAGCATTACTGATAGTGATAATGAAAATCTGATTTAAACCGAGATAGATAATAGGACTGCAGGTCTGCAATCCCTTGGAGCTGTAAAAAAAAGAAATTTCTAAGTCAACGTAATCAAAAGATACGGCCGTTTATCCCGCATATTATGACACTCACATGGGAATCAAAACCTGTAGGGTACTTCCCGTTGACCTAGAATCAAGAACTTTTGAAATTTGGCAAGAAGCAATGTCTTATAGTACAAGTATGGGGACAACAGTTATACAACAGCAAAGTTAAGTTTGTACGGTGCGAGAGTCCGACTCGCACTTGGACGTTTTTTATTTGTTTAACATCTACACTAATATTATAAAGAGGAAAGATTTGATTGTTTTACGTCAGTTTGTTTGTAATGAATAAACTCAAAAAATAATGTACCAATTTTAAAAATTATTTCACCTATAGATAGCAACAATATAAGCAAGTAACACAGACAACACTTTATTTTTCTAAAAGTTAGAGGTCCCTACGAAAATTGCAATAATGTAACCCATGGTACCAAAAATAACGAATGGAATGACGTTGCCATGGAAACGAAATAATAACAAGTAAAGTAGATGAGTAATAATGCAGTTGTCTATGGTCAAAAAACGCTGCTGCCAATAATTTTGAATTACGCTTACTAGCGTTTTTTATTTAGGAGTTACGACGGGTATATGAAAATCCACACCATATATAAAAGTGAAACGTTGTCTGTTTTTTTATTTGGAGTTTTAACGCAAAAACGGCTGGACGGATTTTTATGAAATTTGGAAATGAGATAGCTTATACCCTGAAATAAACATATAATACTTTTCATCATCATACTTCACTCTCAAACGGCTGAACGGATTTTGATGAAATTTGAAATGGAGATAGCTTATACTCTGGAATAACACAAAGGAAACTTTTAATCATCATCATTCTCACACGGCTGAACGGATTTTGATGAAATTTGGAATGGAGATATATATTTATTCCTGGAATAACACACAGGATACTTTCATCATCATCATCATCCCTCACGCGGGTAAAACAGCGTGGCGCAGCTAGTACTCATATAAATCTAGACAGTGTACAAACTATTTATAGATATATACTAACATTGAAAAAAAAAACATCTGTTTTTATTTAACATCAGCTGGTAGGCGTAAGCAAGGCTTGAAATCAAACAAATAAACACAACCTTGAAGCAACTCACACATTGTAATCACAAATGTAAATATTACAGATTAAGTTCTTATTGGGTAGCACTAAAGAACATTTTTCTATAAAAATAAAAATATGGACACGTACAGAGTAATGGGCAACTAATCTAGCTACAATTACTTAAATTGAAGTCTTCTTTATCAGGGCAATTTTTGTATTACCAAGATATTGAAGTAAAACAGCTGCTTCGATAAACATTTCGGGTTACTAGTAAAGCGCACTTAACCCTTTATATTTAAAGAAATAAATAATCTAAAAATGCAAGTAAGCATATAAGTATAAGGTGTGTATTTATAATTCTGCACACTACTGTACTGTTGTATATTTATAATTCTGCACACTACTGTACTGTTGTATAATTATAATTCTGCACACTACTGTACTGTTGTATATTTATAATTCTGCACACTACTGTACTGTTGTATATTTATTATTCTGCACACTACTGTACTGTTATTTATTCGGAGATACTACCATCCTTAACAGCCTATGTGTCTCTATTTAGCCTACAGTTGCATGGAAGAGATCACTGCTTAGTGATAAGGCCGCTGATTGTTCTAGCTAAGAATTGTTTTTATTTTTTAGTGTTTTTGCTTTCTTGTGCAAAAAGTTGACTATCGATCGATCTATCTGGTAGTGGTAGGCCTCATACGCAAGAGGCCGCTTGGGGACGTACCACACCTTCGTCAGATATTCAACTGCCGAGCAGTAGTACAGTGTGTAAACATTTATGTGTTTCGGTTCGAAGGGCAATGTTTCCAGCGAAATTACTGGGCAATGAGACTTAACAACCAATGTCTCAGGGTGACGAGCGCAGTGCAGTGACGCGCAACATTTTGCAACCAAAGTTCTGAGTGCCACTGCAACTGTTATGGGCAGGCGGGACGCTTACCATTAGGTGAGCGACCTGCCAGTCTCGTCACCCAAAGTAATTAAAATTAACTAATTTATAATACTATTACATAAAAATGGCCACATAGTTCCTCTGCATGTCTTCACATTGTAGAGGACAAACTGTTGATAAACCATGTGTTATGTGCAGTAAGATTAGAATTATTAACAGACTGTTATGCTTTCGAAATGTTTACGTGTGAATATAAGGTATTTGTAACATACAAAACAGGCCATGTACGACTGACTTAGAAATATATGGTTTAAAACTGACATGGTCATAAACGCGAAGCGTTTAGAAACGGGATATTTACCATGGATACTATTTTTACCAAGTTCCCGATATTTCGGCACTGTTGCAAGTGCCATGATCACGGATAAGTCCGGATAACTGAAGTAACTGCGGGTGTTTTTTTATTTTAAGATACATACATAATAGTCTACCCTCTTTCTCACTCGTTTATTATACGTGACACCATACAGAGACAACGATCTTTCCTCTCGATTGTGACACCTTGAACTTCTTAGGGGGTGCTGAGACATTTTTATGCTACTAGATTTACTGATTCAGACTCATAGTGGTGAACCCAAGCTTCATGTTCAGTAAAGATCCGGTTCAAAACTTCATCCCTGTTAACACTACAGAGATCTAAAATGTGGCGCGTTTATTCAACGCGCTTTGCTTTTGCAATGTTATGAGCATTTTCAACACCCATCTTGCGATGAATTTAGATATGCTAAGACGTTCCCACGGAGAATTCTCAAAATATTCTTACATGATATATGAACCATTTCTGGAATCTGTCTGTCTTCATACAAGCAAAATAAAGAAACTTTATTTTGACATTTCTGTCGATATCTGAGAAGTATTATCTCAATCTGGCAGACAGGGTGATCTTATGCAACTGGCTGTTTTGTTTGAATAGACCATATCAATTATGAATTATTGTTTTTCGAGAGGAAGAGTTACCATAAACAAATAACATCTCCTATAAAGCGGTTTGTTTTTCTTAGTTTAATGCAGAGCTTTATGACGCCACGAAACATAATTTCATGTAGTTGACGTTTTCTTCATGATTGACTTGTTTATCCAGCGATATCTTAAACTTTAATGAGCCGTTTGGGTGTATGGTTGTATTGAAATCTAGTAACAAGCACATATTAAAAATGTATATAATCCCCGACTTTTCACCCCCATTATAGCTAGGAAGCATCTCGATCACATCAGTTTTCAAACATAAAAATCGTTCCATCCGTTTGAGAGTTATTGTCGTCACCCCCATTCCCCCCATTATAGCTAAGAACCATCTCGATCACATCAGCTTTCGAACAGAAAAAAACCGCATCCAAATCGTTCCATTCGTTTGGGAGCTAGGATGCCACAGACAGACAGACACACACACACACACACACACACACACACACACACACACACACACACACACACACACACACACACACACACACACAGTGATACACACCCTAAACTTATAACACCCGTCTCTTAGGCCCTAAGTTGAAGTAGGACTGGGCAGGGCATGTCTGGCGGATAAGGGATAAGCTGTGGGGCAAAATGGCCACAAAGTGGAGCCCTGGCCCTGACACAGCAAGTCGACGTTACGGCAGACTTCAGAAGAGATGGCAGAACAGGCTTTATACTTACCAACTAAATATATCACAGGATTGCTATGTCTAGTTGACTGGGAGGCCTTTGCCTACAATGGGACAGTACAGGCTAACAGTAGTAACTACTGGACCCATTGCGATGCGGTTTTCACTGTTGGACTGCCTAGGGTTTGACTTAAATACTGTTGTACTTAGTATCTCAACCCGATGAGCAAAGCCGAGTAATCAATAAAAAACTATTTGACGGCTGAACAAAATTTGGTATATTGTACCCTATAGGTACTTTTGATCCTGGAATAACATATAGGATACTTTTATCCCAGAGAAATGACTACCAAGCCACGGGCACAACTAATATTATAATATACTAGCTTACCCGCCCGCGACTTCATCCACATGGACTACAGTTTATCGCGAAAAAACCATCCTACTTACTTTCTTCTAGGATATTATTAAAAACCAATGCAAAAGTCTTGGTTATGGCCTCCGTGGCTTGTTGACTTAATCTGTGGCACCAACGCTCTTGATGATTTTTGACGAAATTGTTATTTCGTTTCTATTGCAACCGTTCCTTACAGCGAGTATTCAACATGCTTTAGTTTTCCCGTGGAAACTTCCACGGAATTCGTGGAATTTTCCGGGATAAAAAGTATCCTATGTTTTATTCTAGGGTATAAGCTATCTCCATTCCAAATTTCATCGAAATCCGTCCAGCGGTTATCGCGTGAAAGCTCCCCAAACAAACAAACAGACAACGTTTCACTTTTATATATTGGTATGGATGCATTATTTATGAGTGGAATGAGGTCTAACAGACACCTAAGTCATAGTATAAAAGTCATAATGCTAACTACAATTTACTAAATGCTGATTGATGCTGTTTGTTTTTGAACGTCTCTAGGCGTTTTATTGCTAACAGAAAAACTGCCTTAACCTCATTTAACAAAAACGACTAGGCTAGTTCCTAGTAGAACCAAGGTCAACTTAGTTATCAGTCAGACAGTTATTGGTTTCTAGGTAAATTATATCTTGGCTTGGCTTCAGTATATTATTCAAATTCATTTAATCCTACGGTACAACAACAATTTTTCCAGGAAAAAAAAACCTGTGGAGCTGTAGTATTATCATCAGACTAATATATTGCATTGCAACTGTATGCAGAGGTTTAATGGCTGTAAATGCAGTAATCCACTCTTAATTTTCCCTATGATAAGCTTTTTGGTATATAATTGTTGAGCTAAACTTTCCTTTTAATGAGGAAATGATAAAAAAAATACAAATTAATTACCTTATTTCCTCAGTAGCTGTTCCCGCAGCTTTGCACGCGTGGTCATTTCTCTAGATTAAAAGTACTCATGTTCTATTCAAGGAATCGAGGACCAAAATTACCAAAATACCAACTTTTTTTTTTTGTTCTTTTTTTTTTGTCGGTCTCGTGGCTAGAGATCTTAGGTACGAAATCGAACGGTCGCGGGTTCGCATCCTGCAACGTGCAATCATTTGTGTGATGAGCAGAAATGTTTGTTTCCGAGTCATGGATGAGTAATGGACAACACTATATTGACACCAAAATTAAATGACATATATACTGGATAATATTTAAAAAAATAGGCACAATGGGAGTTCTTATCGCTAAAAGTGATCAATTCCAGACAACCTTTGTAGTTGAAGTTGTATAAAAATTAGAGATGCAACAGGTGCCGCCCGAATACTGAACACTCTTTCACACATCAGGCTGGATATCCGGCCGATCTCACTGTAATATATTCAAATCACTATCCATTGCATATATAATTTAGATATTGGTGACTTACCAACACAATCGGCACCGTCTTCAGCTTGGTCCACTGTATCCTGAACGTGGCTCGGTTGCACCTTGCTGAAGTAAGGCGCACCCATCCTGGCAGTTCTAGGAGGTCTGTCAGCAGTTCCTCATTCAGTGTCAGGTCGTGGAGCTCTCCAGACCCTCGTAAAGCCGAGAGGGAGATCTGCTCTGGTGACAGATTCTTCGTGAACCTGTGAGCATTAATAATATTACAGTAGAATGTCGACTATCCAAACTGGTTGGGGGACATGCTGGACATGGGTGCTAGGAAAATTGGCTGGATTGGAACTTTTTTGGTCAAACTCACATTGAAGCTGAATTTTGGGTCTTCCTTTGAATCTGAAGAGCCAAGGTAGCTGCAAAGAAACTTGGTATTTTGTCTAAGGTTAGGCGGTACTTCACGCCGGGACTGCTTTTGAATCTTTATCAAGCACAGGTCCGATCTTGCATGGAGTACTGCTGCCACCTCTGGGACGGTTCTACCAAGTATCAGCTCAAGGCTTTGGATTCAATTGAGAGACGTGCTATGAGGCTCATTGGAGATGACACTCTGGTAAAGAGTAAGCTTCAAAGTCTGGCGCATCGGCGTGAGGTCGCAAGCCTGTCGGTATTCTACAGATTGCACTATGGAGAGTGTGCACAAGAACTGCACAATCTGATTCCCCCATCACTTTTTTATTACCGTATGACTAGCCGATTGGCGAAGCGACATCCTTTTATGGTTGAAATACCTCGCACAAGAACAAAGCATTACTCTTCTTAATTTATTATAAGAACTTCTAAGGAGTGGAATGCCTTGCCGTCGTCAGTGTTTCCAGTAAAATATAACCCTGGTGCGTTCAAGTCAAGAATGAATAGGTATCTACTAGGGAAGTGTGCTACACCTTTGACCACATCATCGCTTTCCGTTAGGTGAGATAGTGGTCAAATGATTGCCAAGACCGTAATAAAAAAGAAAAAAATATGTGAATGTACCGATTTAGTGCATTTTTTTAATGTTAGAAAGCTGGGATAAGCAAAATGGTTCTTAGCTATAATGGGGGAAGGAGGGAAGGGCGGAGGGGGAGGAGTGAGAATCGTAGCTCCCAAACGAATGGACCGATTTTGATGTGGTTTTTTATGTTTGAAAACTGATGTGATCAAGATGGTTCTTAGCTATATAGGTAAGCCCCATATGGGGGAAAGGGGGAGTTGAGAAAAGGAAGGGGTATGAAAACGAACAAACGATTTAACTGCGGTTTTTAATGTTCCAGAGCTGAGGTAAACTAGATGGTTCTTCCTTATCTTATTAGGTATTATGTGGTATAAGGTCTACACTGATGAATGATTGTCAATCAATGGCTCGATAGTAAAATGAGATCAGTCAATATCAATCAACAGTTGCTAGTCCAAACTGATCTGCTTGATCGGTTTATTTATATAGATTCATAACCAATCGATTGATTGGTGTGGTAAGAGTGTAAGTCTCACTAGTGTCTGGTGAGAGCCCTGTCTAACCCTTCGAGTACCGCTCACCCAATATTGCACATTAACATCATGCATGATTGGTGTCTAAAGGATTAATCAACTTCCTATAGAATGATGTTCTTAATTTGATTATACATTATAAAAAAACAGGGTAGAACTAAGAAATAAATTTCAACGAAACTTGATTTAGTAGTTTTTTGTATGTAAGCATTTGAAGTTAATTTAATTATCAAAGGAATTCTATTAATGTTGTAAACTATCATCAACAGCAGGTACTTTATGTTGTCACACAGGTAGTTAATATCATGCCGAGAGAGGTTTCCAACAAATACAATTGTGAAAGGCCACCGAGATCTTCAAAGCCATCTATAGTTTATATTCAACTTCAATCTGATGTTCTCTATTTTACTTTAAAAATTACACACAAGTAGTATTACTTGTGTATATTAAAGCAAAAATTAATCATTTTTTCATCATTACAAATTTTTGTGTGAAGATAGTAAGTTTGTGAGGGTAGATACAAAATAAATATATAATAAATTAGCAAATTAATAGGAAAGATATTTTATCCAAGTTCAATGACGAACCACGCAATTTATAGGAAAGTCGCATTTTTAAATGATAGCCTGCTAGAAAAATAATTCATGTACATTATGTAGGTACAAGAACAAAGAAGTGTTGTTTTTGGCAAAATGAACAAGAAAATAAATAAGATTCGCTTTGATTTATAGGTACTGATTATTATTATAGCTGTTGCAGCCCGGCTTATAATCGTAATCGAATTAATTCAATTATTATCACCAAAATTAGATTTGTGTTTTGGTAAATCAATAATATTACACGTGACACGTACCTTGAGAGGTGCTTCAACAGCTGGTTCTTTATTATTGTTACCATTTTAGGGTATCAAATTTAATAATCAATTAAAATTTTACGCATTTAACGAAAATCATTAGTCAATATCACAAAAATCCCCGTCCAAAAGATTTTTCGACTTTTAGTTTTAGCGAGTGAACTAGAATGAAAGAACGAACGAAGTGAATGAACATCAGAACAAACAGATCAATTTATATACTCTTTGAAACAGATGATAATTTCCGCCGTCTATGTCTGCGTTCGGATTGGCATGAGAGCGTTTTGGGCAGTTTCAAAATGTACATTTTTAAATAGTCATGGTCTGAACATTTTCAACGTTTTTACCACTAACTATCCTTGCCAAACTGAAACGACATTCCTTAAAATATAAAGTGGCTTTTTTAATGGCAAATTTAACTGTCATCTCATTTTTATCATGCAAAACGAACATAACGTTATTCGGTGATCAAATACATTTTTCGCCCAAAATTTCCAAACCGAACCACAAGTGATATTTAACGTTTATAACAGTTATTTTTGCAAATTTATCCAAAACGAACAGCCTATGTAGATTACTATGGCGTTTGTTTTGACTCAAACGGCAAAAATAACAGTTACAAATGATATCAGCAATGCCGCTTTATACCTTTATATAAGGATTGGGAAGGATCTTTAGTGGCAAATATTGGAAAAGTTTTGAAATTGGTCAATCCAAACAGCTTGTTAAAAATGTCTATTTCAAAACTGCCCAATCCGAACTTAGGCAATATGTCAAATTATCGTTAAACTATGCCAAATTATTATATAATATGTCAAATTATTGTTAATTATCGTTAGCTATGGCTTGACTGTGCTTGATTAACGGCTTGAAGGGTGTCACAAACCCCCCGTATTTCCATTTATATTCTCTTTGTCACAAACAGCGGCGGCCTACGGTGGCGGCCACAGTCGTGGCTTATATTCTTTTTGGTCGTGGCCTAGGCTGCAGGTAGTGTGCAACTACTGATCTCTATTACTGACACTGGATAGGCTCTGCCGTACTTTCATTTGTGCTATTCAAAGCGCTCCACCGAGCATTATTTCATCTCCTGGCGTTAGTCACCGTTTGTTCTGTGGATGCTCACAATTGGCAAACTACTGCTATCAGCGTCAAAATGGCGATAGTCAAATGCGCTCATTGTGACGTTTGTCAACAGCCTGTCTAGCGCACGGAGTAATGTGGAGTTGTCTATGTGTACAACACACATAAACGGTCACGGTGGCGGCCTATAGATCCATTTGATATGCAATGCAACCGTCATCATGTTTGCACGTCGCGTGAAGACGAGAATAGTGATAAATAGTAAAAATTATTTGGTATTGTAGTGTTTGTATAATCAAACTTAAGGAAATTAAATTAAATAATACAATAATACGCTGCACGTATGCAAGCGCAGTGTATTATTGTTTTATTACATTGAATAAAATAATGCTATTGGGCGACCTTCTTGTGATAAAGTAGCCGCTACATCATTGTCAGAGGCACCTGTTTCGACAGCAAACATCTTCTTTTCATCTGAAGAGAGGTTGATTGGGCCTCTTCATCCCAAATTAGTATAGTCCCGCCTTACAGGACGATTAATAGGGTTTACTAGAATGAAAAACTAGGATTCACTTTGCAGAATATACATAACTAGCTGCGCCCCACGGTTTCACCCGCGTCCCTCAGGACCCCTGCATTTTTTCGGGGTAAGAAGTAGCCTATGTGTTAATCCAGAGTATAAGCTACCTCCATACCAAATTTCATCCAAATCCGTTCAGTATTTTTTGCGTGAAAGAGTAACAAACATCCATCCATCCATCTATACTTACAAATTTTCGCGTTTATAATATTAAGTAGGATATAATTCTGATGTATCATTTTATCTATTTAACATTTACTGAGAAATACGAGTATTTTTTCACTCCTAGAAACACAATGGTTATGACATAATTCTATGACAACAGAACTTATCTTCTTTATTTGAATGGTGTTAGAATATACAAAACACTGCATAGGTCGGTAACAATACTAAAAAGGTTAGACGTGTATTCGCCACACCACCCGCCTACGAAGACTTCTTCTTTTTTTATAATTAATATTAACTTAAAAATAAACTATATTACAGGTCTAATATATCCCTGAATCGAATTCTTCTGCCAGATCTAGTAACAACAGGAGCAGGACGAGGTGAACCAGAAATCAAATTATTTGCTGATAACGCAATAGGACAAGAAGTTGCAGTAGATCCCACAGGATCACCTGACATTGCCGGACGCGATGCGTAAGGGGCAACAACATCAGCAGATAAACCAGATTCCATATGTGCAGGTTTAACTCGATCAATACTGACCGTTGATTTACGACCCCTAATGTCCACAGTTATAGTCTTGTGTTTCTCCTAATAATACGATATGGACCAGAATACGGAGGTTGCAACGAACGACGAACAGTGTCGGCTCGTAACCATAGATGCGTTGCCGTCGCTAAGTCTTTGAAAACGAAAATCAAGGGTGCGAGTGATGCGAAGCAGGAACAGGACACAATGCTTCCATGTGCCTTCTGAGTTCAGAGACAAAATCTGTACTAATAGGAACATCTGGTGCCAAAATAAATTCACCAGGCAAACGAAGATATAGGAGTTCAGCGGAAGAAGCGTTAATGTCTTCTTTGAGCGCTGTCCACATGCCAAGAAGAACATATGGAAGTGCTTTCGTCCACGTCGTTGAATGACACATCAAAGACGCTTTAAGTTGACGATGCATGATCTCTACCATGCCATTAGCGCATGGATGATAACTAGTAGTACAAATCCTTTTAGTAGCGCAAACATTCAAACGGCGCTGAAAAAGAGCGGATTCAAATTGACGTCCCTGATCTGTCGTCAAAACACTGGGTACAATGTAACGAGACACCCATCCATTTAAAAGAGTATCTGCTAGTTCCTGAGCAGTGATCGATTTCATTGGCCGAACCTCTGGCCAACGAGTGAATCTATCGATTACTGTGAGGCAATAAGTAAAACCATTAGATAAGGCAAAGGACCAACAATGTCCAAATGAACGTGCATAATTCTTCTAGATGGCGCATTAAGATTGCCAAGAGGAGAGGACATGTCTAGTCACCTTACAACGTTGACAGTCTGGGCAAGAACGAACCCATCTACGACATTCCACATTAATATTTGGCCATACATAATGTTCAGTCACCATGCGAGCGGTAGCCCACGCACCAGGGTTCCTAAGGTTATGCCATCGATTAAAAGCAGCTCGACGAAATTGTGGGGTAAGATATGGACGAGGACGTCCAGTAGAAGTATCACAAATAACAGTAACATTGGTACCAGGAATGAGAATGTCTTCTGATTTAAGCGAATACTTATCCCGAATCTCAGCCATATCTTGGTCTGAACCTTGAGACAGGGCGAGTGCAGCAAAATCTTCTTCGAGAGAAATTGTTTCAATGCGAGACATAGTGTACGCGATTATATTATCTATGCCCTTAATATGGACAATGCCCGTAGTGAATTGACTACTAAACGACAATTGATTTAACAGGGCAGGTGGTAGCTTCTCGCGACGCTGTATAAAAGCGTAAATAAGCGGCTTATGATCAGAGTAAATTGTTGCATGCTGAACCTCAAGAATGTGCCTAACATGTTGCACGCTTTCATACACAGCAAGCAACACCCTATAGTAAGCTGGCCATTCCATTTGCTTAGCAGTAAGCTTTTTACTGAAGTAAGCAAGTGCCTTCCAGTCATCCTTGTCAGCAATCCGTTGCTGCAAACAAGAACCAACCTGTGAGGCAGAAGCATTGGTAAAAAGTCCGAGTGAAGTATTACAGTTGGGATGAACCAAAAGTGTAGCTGTTGATAAACTTGTGACGAGGTCAAAACCTCTTTCATAATAATACTCTTTTGATCTCTTAATTCTTTCATAATCCATTTCATTTCATTTTGATAGTTGGCCATTATTCATTCTAAATACAAATATCCTGTCATTTTTTTACATTGTTTTTTGGAGCAAAAGGGAAATATGATATAAAATACATAAATAAGTTTATAACCAGTTGAATTATACTTGTAAATATATAAACGATAATACCTACATAAGAGGTTATTTTAATCCACATCGTCAAAGTACAAAAGTCTGATCGTCTCCTCCTGTTCCTGTGCTTCCAATAGTTCCTGTAATTCTGTGTCACTGAGGTTTGGGTCCTGGGCTAGTGGGAGCAACCCAAACCCTGGCACCGCCTCGTGACACTGGCGCCCTCAACGTCCCGTACCCAGCCCTGCTCAACCTGCCTACAAGTTCCTGATTTCTCCGTGTTTTTTTAATCAGTGTGTTTTAATTTGTTAATCAGTGTTCAATTTTTAAGTCGTCCCACAAAATTCTAAAAGGCACTATGCCATCTTGATTTAAATTTGGATTGGATTATTTGGCAAACCCAGAACAGTTTTTTATACTCAAGTGTATTTTATATTTGCATCCCAGTCATTCATGTAAGTAAGACATTTTCATTAATACGTACTTTGTTCCGAATTTCACTACCGGCCTACCTAGTTGTGAATTACTCTAAACTTTGACGCGTTATTATGCGTGACGCACTAACGCGTAGTTGTATTAACGCTATTTTTATTTTTTATTTTTTTATAGCTTTACTGTCGCACTTAACGTAACCTTTACAGAGTAAACACTTAATTTTATTCGCTGGTCCCTGCGCATCTAAATAAACCAGAATTGATCTATGAATTAAAATGTAGAAATGCTGAAGTTCATACAACAGATACTGCAGAAAATTTACGTTCAAGGTTATCGACCTTACTTGACAGCCCGAATACACAAGATTTTTAGAGTCCGTATACATTTGAACAGGATATAGCCGAAATTCAAAAATGTCTAACCATTATTTCTGCACGTTTAATAGCTTACCCGGTACGAAAGGAGAAGAATGCGTCCTATATTCTGCACGTTAAAAATAGATTAAATAACATGGATATTACCACTGAACTTACGACAGTACAACTAGAAACATTTAAAAATGTTTCATAAAATTTCTTCGATTTACAAAAACGTTTCGAAACATTAGAAAATCCTAGCTGCTCTTCTACAGAAAATACACACGATCATTTTCCAGAACAACAAACTCAATTACCATATTTTGACCTACTGACACAAAAGCTACAAAATATTTCGATCAACAGATCAAGTCACGAAATTAAACGGTTTATTTACAAGGGGGTAGTTGTCCAAAAGATTTTATTGAAAAAGTAGAGGAATTCGCAGTTGCTCGAAATATTTCACATACTGAACTATACAACCACATATACGACATTCTTAAAGGAACTCCTTTGGATTGGTTTCGAGCTCACAAACAAACAATCTCGGATTGGGAATGTTTCAAAATTACATTACAAAAAGAATTTGAAATTACAGACTACGACTATAAACTGCGTAAAATCATAGATGCTCGCAAACAAAAAACAAAGGAGCGTGTGATTTGTTATTTTACCGAATTAGAATCATTATTTGCAAAATTACGTGAGCCTATTTCAGAAAAAGCTAAGATTGATATTCTTAGGCGTAACTTGCGACCCGAATTCGGTCAAAGGTTATCTCCAAACGATCTCGACTCGGTCGCAACATTATTAAAATCGTGCAAATGGTACGAAAGTTGCATTGAAATTTCCAACTCTGATACTCCTTCTACATTACAAGACTTAGCGAAGCCTTCGACTTCTACTTAATACCCAACACAAAGTCGCTGCTACACCTAATATACCACATTATCCGTACAATACCTTGCAACAACCACTTGTTCAAACACACCCTTATCCTCAACTTTACCCTGTACATTCAATTGCTGCAGATTCTAAGAAACCTGCACTACCTATATTTTGCCCTCGCTGTCGAAACGACAGTCATGCTTTATGTCAATGTCCCTACAGACATAAAGTTTGTTTTCATTGCGGTAAAAAAGACGTAATTTTTACCAATTGCCCTGTATGTACAAAAAAAAAAACAAAACTAATTAGTGAGGAACTAGAAACACAAAATTGTAATACTAACAATAACTTTGATCAAAATGATTAGAACAATTGGCTTAAAACTATTTCAATATTTTTCAAAACATACAACGTTTCTACGCTCCTCTTTGATAATACATCAGACACTGAACGCCCATACCTTAGAGTAAATGTCGGGAATTTAACCCTTAACGGTTTGCTGGATAGTGGCAGTGCCATTACAATTTTAGGTAATAACTCACATAAATTATTACTTGAACATGGTTTGGAACTACAACGTGACCAAATTATCAAAGGTTCTGTTGCTAATGGTGAAACAATCAATTCAATTGGTACTATTAAGCTTCCAACTTTATCTAAAAATAAGTTTGCTATAATTACCGCCCATGTAATACCCGCTGTTACTCAACCTTTCATATTAGGTATCGCCTTCTGGAAAACTTTTAAGCTGGCTCCAGACATACTTAATACGGTCAGTATGCTCAAGAGTTCAGATACTCCCATGTTTATCATCAATAATAATGATACTTACAGTCTTATGACAGACTTACAGACACACAATTGATTCATGCTAATGCAGTCGTAGAACAATTTCGTAATATTTCTACCGACGTACTTTCTTTAGGAAGAACAAACCTTATTGAACACTGTATTGATACAGGTGACCACCCACCTATTCGTCAACGTTGCTATCGATTATCCCCTGAAAAACAGAAAGCTCTTCGAGCAGAAGTTGATAAAATTCTAGAACTTGATGTTATAGAGCCTTGTGAAAGCCCATGGCGAAATCCTGTAATTATTACCCCTTTAGAAAGATGGTACTTGGAGATTTTGCGTCGACAGTCGTAAGCTTAACGACATAACTAGAAAAGATGCTTATAAATTACCATTCATATCAGACATTATAGATAACCTTAAAGATTCTAAATTTCTGAGTTTAATTGACTTTGCTAAAGCTTTTTGGGAAGTGCCTTTACGTTTAGAAGACAGACCTAAGACTGCTTTTCACGTTCCAGGTCGTGGATCTTTTCAATTTAAGGTTATGCATTTTGGTGTTACTAACGCACCAGCTACGCAACAGAGATTCATTGATAATCTTCTTTCTGATGAGTCTAATAACGACTCTATTTTTTATTATTTGGATGATATAATAATAGCCACCAAAACGTACGAGGAACACGTACGTTTACTTAACAAATTACATGCAAAACTTTCAAAAGCAGGTATAACAGTAAATTTTCCATAATGTGCTTTTTTCCGAAATGAACTTAAATACCTAGGCTACGTAATTGATGATCAAGGTCTCCACACCGACCCTAATAAAGTCAAAGCAATCTTAGAAATACCAGCACCCAGGTCTGCTCGCGAAGTGAAAAAGTTTCTCGGTACAGCTAGTTGGTATAGACGCTTCGTACCCAATCTTAGCACATTAGCTGCTCCCCTCACTAAACTTACGTCTACCAGTAAGAAAGCTCCCGCTTTCAAGTGGACATCTGAAGCTGATAAAGCTTTTAATAAAATCAAACAAGTTTTAATATCAACTCCTATTCTAACTTGCCCTGACTTTTCTAAACCCTTTGCTGTTCATTGCGACGCATCCGCTTTTGGACTTGGAGCAATGCTTACCTAAGACTTCGGTGGAGTTGAAAAACCCATAGCTTACATGAGCAAATTACTTACAGGTCCCCAAAGAAACTATTCTATCACTGAACGTGAACTCTTAAGCGTTATAACAGCATTAGAGTATTGGCGTTGCTACCTAGACAATGGCCAAAAGTTTACTATCTATACCGATCATTCTGCACTTCAATGGTTCTTACACTTAGATAATCCTACAGGTAGTCTACCTACTACTGTCTACCTTGCCCGTTGGAGCATACGCTTATCAGTGTTTAATTTTGACATTAAATATAAACGTGGCAAGGATCATTTGGTCCCAGATACATTATCTCGTATTAAACCAATTAATGTGATTAATTATGATCCAATACATACTTCTGATTCGTGGTACACTTCTGTATACTCCAAGTATAGCACAAATCCCACATCAACTCCTGATTATATGATATAACACAATAAACTCTACAGGTACACCCGTTGTAATACCCTCATAAACTCAGAATTGAGTTGGAAAGAAGTAATCCCATCTGAATTTCGTACAGCTATTATCGACGAAAACCATTCGTTACCAACAGCAGCTCATTTTGGCACTTTCAAAACATACCATCGTATTAAAGAAAAATACTTCTGGCCAGGAATGTACAAAGACATTGCCAGCCATATTTCTAAATGTGAAACATGCCTCGCTTATAAGCATCAAATCAAAATACCATTGGTCTGATGGGTAAACCTAAGAACTGTTCTCGCCCTTTCCAATGCATATCTATTGATATTGTTGGTCCACTTCCAATGACACGTAAACTTAATAGATTTATTTTTGTAGTCACATGTTGTTTTTCCAAATATTGTCTTATATTCCCCATGAAGCGAGCTACCTCTTCTGTAATCAAACATATACTTGAGAACTTAGTTTTTATGGTTTATGTTATTCCAGAGACCATAATCCTAGATAATGGCCCTCAACTAATTAGTCATGAACTCCAGGATTTATTTCAATATTACAACATACCAAAAATTCATTACACCCCCCGTTACTGCCCACAAGTCAATACTGTTGAACGTTACAACAAAACAATTATAACAGCAGTTGCTTCTTTTGTTGATAATGACCATCGTACTTGGGATTTATATTTAAATCAAATCCAGTTTGCCATAAATTCAGCTGTTAATGAAACTACTAAATTCACACCAGCTTTCTTAGTATTTGGTCGCGAACTTGTAACGTGTGGTTCTGTATATAATGCTTCGGATCTAACTGAAGAATTGATTTATGCTCCACGCGATGAGTACGCTGACAACATAGGTCAGTTAAGCCCTTTATTTGCTGAAGTTCAAGCACGTTTATTCCGCGCTCATGAAACTAACGCTAAATATTATAATAAACATCATCAAAACCTTGAATTTAACCAAGGCGACATTATATGGAAACGTAATTATCCCATAAGTTCAGCAGGCAAATATTTTTCAGCTAAATTAGCTCCTAAATTTGTAAAATGCATCACAGCAGCTAAAATTTCACCACTAATTTACGACCTCAGTGATTTATCTGGTAATCCCTTAGGCCATTGGTATGTCAAAGACATTAAACCTATACTACGTACGTCTTAACCTTAACCATCACTTGTCTACTTACATACATTATTATAATTATGTACTATGAAAGTTACATTGCTTTCATATTCCCGTACCTTACCATATATTTAAATACCTACTTATGACCATTGTAGGTTCCCTACTTACAAATAACCTTGTATTTTAGTTGTAAATAATGTAATTTTAATATAATTTCCCTTTACGGAGTAATGTCCACATTTTTAGCCTATTTTTTTTTATTCACTTCATTAACTTTTCGGATTCATTATGAATATTGACTTCAAGTCCCTACGTATTGGTTTTCAGTGCTGTTTTACTTACTACATACTTTAATTATTTGGTACTAATAGTAGCTAATACCCTACTTGTTAGCTATGTATTTTTTTATATTTTTACAAACATAATGTTTAGTTTAAAGCGAAAACAAGTTCTATATATTATTATTTACTACACCTACACACAAAACTTCCAACACTGAAAAGAGCGGTAAATGTGATTACTCTATAAACCAAGCCTAGGTCACAAAACCAGTATTATTGTATAGTTAATATGCTATTACCTACCTACCTTACTCATATTATTTTAACGTTCCAACACAACGTTTACTATGTACATACACGTGCTACAGGCACGTCGTACCCTAAGGTACGTTTAGCCATTTTGGCAAAATAATTGTAAATAAATATACACATACATATATGTACACATCACACACCATACATTCACCACACATACACATACACATACACATACACATACACATACACATACACATACACATACACATACACATACACATACACACATACACTCACATAATCACCCTAATCAGCGGTTAGTGGCTGTATAAATAAGCCTACACTACACTGTATTGGTTCCACGAGTGACCTTATTGATATATAAGGTTCCTCTTTCTTATGAGTTTTATTTCCTAGGAATGGGAATAAGACTATGAATGATGATGAATGAATGTGTGATTTATGAATTTGAATGCATCTAGGAATCCAATCAATTGTATATTGACATTGTTAATAAACATGTTCACCTAAAAATTTAAAAGACTTCTCAGTATTTCCATTATATTAATTAATTATTTTACTATTTTAACTTTATTACCCTTATTATATATATTTTTATTATTAACTTCTACTATTATTTTTTTCTTTTGTCCTTAGCATATTTTTTTTTTTAAATAAACCTTACTACAAAAAGAAATATTTTTTTGTTTACAATCAAAAAAAAAATTTTTTTCTCCGGGGAGGCGGGGTATTGTGACGAGGTCAAAACCTCTTTCATAATAATACTCTTTTGATCTCTTAATTCTTTCATAATCCATTTCTTTTCATTTTGATAGTTGGCCATTATTCATTCTAAATACAAATATCCTGTCATTTTTTACATTGATTTTTGGAGCAAAAGGGAAATATGATATAAAATACATAAACAAGTTTATAACCAGTTGAATTACACTTGTAAATATATCAACGATAATACCTACATAAGAGGTTATTTTAATCCGCATCGTCAAAGTACAAAAGTCTGATCATCTCCTCCTGTTCCTGTGCTTCCAATAGTTCCTGTAATTCTGTGTCACTGAGGTTTGGGTCCTGGGCTAGTGGGAGCAACCCAAACCCTGGGACCGCCTCGTGACAAACTCTTCTTACAAGCTTCGAAACACTCCTCTAATACGGGAGTCCACACAAAAGGTTTAGCACCTTTGCCTTGAATAGCGGCAACAGCGTCTATCAAAGGTGCTTGATACTTTGCAGCGTCAGGAAGAAAACGACAATAAAAATTGGCCATGCCAAGAAAACGACGCTTACCTTGAACGGACTTGGGAGGCGGGAAATCCTTTAGGGCTTGAATTTCAATAAACCATAAAAAAAACATATAAATCGAATGGAGTAATTATTGCCGTCTTACAAACGTCACCCGGATTAACAGGAATCTGCTGATAGGCCTTAACTAGGTCAATTGTACTGAACACAGTGGAGCCAGCTAAATTCTGAGCAAAATCTCCAATGTGTCAACAGGATATCGATCCGGAATGGTGCGGGCGTTTAAAGCTCGATAATCACCGAAAGGACCCCAAGACGAATCTTTTTTCTCCACTAAATGCAAGGCAGAAGACCAAGGACTACTTGAAGAAAGAGCAGTTCCAGCGTGAACCATGTCAGCAAACTCTTTTTGTGCAGCACGAAGTTTTAACGGAGCGAGACGACGCGGCCTCGTAGATACAGGAGGTCCGTCGGTCGTATTAATAAAATGCACGGTTGAATGCTTCGGCTCTTGAGGTGCACCAGGAGGTCGCGTTATACTGGGAAACTTACGAAGGACTGCAAAGACTGAGACTGACTGGACTGAGATTCAGGAAGTGAAATTACCTTCACACTGGATTGATTCACTGCTGAAAGTTCCGCGGAAGAACACTCACCTGTTGTTCCGTCACGAAGCCATCCATGAGTACAATCAGGCAGTAGGTGGAAATCAAAACCTAATATGCCACGTTCCACATCCACAATAACGAAATTCCACTTAAAATCACGCCTAAAACCTAAATTGAGATTCAATTGAATCAATCCATAAGTGCAGATCTTCGTTTCATTTTCCGCAACTAAATCATAAAGTTGTGGCTTATTATTGTGATCTTTAACTTGACTAATTGAATTCAACACAAGTCAGAATCAGTATCGACAAGAAATTTTCGTTGAGAATACCGATCAGTGACAAAAAGTCGGCGACTTGAATCAGAGCGGTCGCCATCAACGAACTGTTATCCGTGGCCCAATTCCATAACTTGGCTACAATCGGATTATCACTTTTTTCATAGCAAATTCTTGCTAATAAAAAAAATTATAAAAAAAATTGCCGGGATCAGCAGCCCGATTCCATAACTTGGCTTCAATCGAATTCTCAGTATCGCAGCCACTAATGCCTTGCGATTCAGTCGAATTTGCTATGAAAAAAGTGATAATCCGATTGTAGCCAAGTTATGGAATCGGGCTGCAGTAGTGCGATTACGTAATGTTGATCATGACGGTTTCGAGCCATCAAATTCAATAATGCTTTGCGATAGAGTCGATTTCGCTATGAAAAAGTGACAATCTGATTGAAGCCAAGTTCTGTAATCGGGCTGCTGGGCTGGGCTTTTTATGTTATAAAAAAGAAAACTTTAAATCATTAAAAAGAAATTATATAATTTTGAATAAAATACAAATTTAAATGGATTTAGTAAAGGACGAGTACTCCGTGGAAAGGTCGTTCGTGATCGTCTGTCTGTTTCTAATAATGAACTGATGACCTATTTATGCTAAGATGCTAATGAAGCACCTTTCATCTATTATCTCATACAAAAGCAAGAGTATTACAACCCCCACGTTAAAAGGAAACTTACGGAAAAGTGAGTTTTCGTTAAATTTATTTTCGTATCGGTATACGTGATTGAACCTAGACTGGTTTCATTTCTATTTCATGACCAGGATTTTCACTATCATTATTAATTATTTTGTAAGATTTCTTGAATAATTTTCTGAAATACTGGTCCTTTTTACAAACAT
This sequence comes from Alsophila aescularia, assembly GCA_946251855.1. Taxonomy (NCBI): domain Eukaryota; kingdom Metazoa; phylum Arthropoda; class Insecta; order Lepidoptera; family Geometridae; genus Alsophila; species Alsophila aescularia. The sequence continues at coordinate 14,494,106 of OX276381.1, forward strand.
ATATTAATACTAGACTAAGACACACAATGATACAGAATACAGAACAGATACAGGATGATAGACTTTAAATAGGAAAACTGATATGGTTATTCCAGTTATTTGGAGGTTGTACTGAATCTAGATCCTTTTGAATCTGGTCTGAAGTTGATATGAATGTTTTCAAATTATCTAAGTTAATATTTTGTATATTGGAAATTGGCAAACTTAGTTTTCTAATATGACTTAAGCTACAGCAGCTATCATTAAGAATATTAAAATTAGATGATATGGCAGGTATACTTATACTAATAGAAATCTTCCTTACAAATCTAGAGTTCTTATGGTAAGCTATACATTCTAATGAAATGTTAAGTACAGCAGTACCGGATATAACAAGTTCAGTAATATAATTATTTTTACATTCAATAGAGAGTTTAGCTGGTTTTGATTGTACAAATATCCATTTTTCATTATATTATTTATGCCAAATATCTACGTCATCATGAATGATTTTGTATTGACAACTTTCGTTACAGCTTTCGTAATAATTTCTATTTCACATAGATTTCCACTAACGGTATAAACATTAGTCATGCCACAAAGTTAAGTTTTTGTAGTAATAATATCCTTGCAATATATCCTTATTATAAAGATAATAGCATATTAAGTCAGCAACGTTGAGTTTGTTTGTTTGTTTGTCTTATGAGGTAGTGTGCTGGCCTCCGCCCGCTACCCGACCGCCTCTGACATGGATTAACGACTGCTATTAATCAATAACAGCCGGGACCGACAAGCTTAACGTGCCCTCCGAAGCACGCAGCGATGGAAAACCGCACATAACTTCGAAAAGTCATTGGTACGGAGCCTAGGTTTTGAACCCGGTATCGTTGGATTCTAAATTGCATTATAGAACCATTAGGCCACTATCGCTCTTTTAGTAACATATGAATATTTTTTAATTCTAGGTTCACAGGGAAATCTCTATATTTAGGGACTATTTTAAGAATATCTTGATACAACTGATTTGGTGTCAAAACAGACGGATGTAGTATATTGGCTTTAACAAACAAAATAGAATTTAGGATATCTTAGATTTTAACTGAAAGAGTCAATAAATTTGATTGTAAAATGTTTAAAATAGAATTTAAGTGTATTTGGAATTCATCAGTATGCACTACTTTGGATATGTTATTTACAACTGTACATATTCTGTCAATAGCATAGTTCAATTAAGCTTGGTTAGTGTTGATTTTGTGTAAAGACTGATTTATATTTGATATAGCCATTTGGGACACAAAAATATTTTTCATTATTGCATTTGTTATGATTTTATCGTTGTTGTGCAGTGTTTGGATTGCCTCATTATAATATGTAGCATCGTCTTCATCCATTGTGCCGAATTTGTGTTTAAATACAACTCCTACGCCAGCAAATCATGCTGCTCGTTAATTGGATACTCTATTAGATGTGATATGTGATATGGAGTCAAAGTTGCGTAAAATGTCTTTGTATAATGAATCTAACGGTTCTAGCATATTTTGACATTTAGTGTTATCTACTTCTGTATTTTCTCGACATTGAAACCGAATAGCGTTAAATACGTCATGAATGTTTCCAATATAGCTTTTATATGGGGAGACATCCATGACATGAAATTGGTCATTAATTGTTTTTAAGGTGCCAATGGGGTCGGAAAGTATACCAATACTCTTAGTAATGGGTTGCACAAAATTGTTGTCATCAGTTGCCAGGGCGGTGCTACAATCAGTGGCGATGATTCTGTAAATTGTAATAACCACGCTAGTTTGACTTGTATAATTCTGATAACGCAGTGAACTTGAAACCATCCTCTCGGTTTTTTACAAAACCTATTAATAACCTATTATGGCAGTTTTTTAATACATCCGTCATTTACGGGCCGTTTTTAAAAAATATTTTTTTGTTTGTTGGAGGTACCTAATACATATCCGCTGTTAGTGTGTGCTCGAGTAACAACATTTGAACATTTTATTGTCCAATAAAACCATACACGAAAGTTTGTTTATATGTTACTCAATCACGCTCGGACAGATGATAAGACTGTGATGAACATTTGAAGAAAAAAAAACTCGGTTGCTTGGCCATAAATGAAATTGGTGTCAATCGATAGGGACAATTATAAGAAACAAAAAGTGTTCCATGAAAAAATCGTGATATACTTAACATATAACATAACAACATAACATAATATATTATGTTGTCTTAACATATTTGGGTTTATTTTTCGTCCAACTTCACGACAGTATTAATTTGTCATGCAATTATGAGATGGCGCAAATTAGATTACTTGTCTGTGACATTAATATCATCAGACCCCCTCATCCCTCCCTGACCAAGACTGAAAAACAATATTGCAACTTTACCTATGTTCCTAACGCATGTAAAAGACGATAAAATATTTGTATACCCAAATATCTCAGAAAATATATCACTTAGGCAGTTTTTTAATACAACTGCATATTATTACTAGTACTCTAGACAGACTATTGACGAACGTCGCAATTAGCGCATTTGATTATCGCCATTTTGGCGCTGTTGACGCTGATAGCAGTACTGTGGCAGTAGTGAGCGTCCACGGAACTAACGTATTTACTACGTACGTAACTAATTAAACCTATATACATATTTTTTTGTACTATTGCACTCTCAGTGGCGCGCTTTGAATCGGCACAAACGAATTTACGGCACAGCCTATCCATAGAGACCAGTGCTCTTCCCTATGTCTTCTGCAGCCCGATTCCATAACTTGGCTTCAATCGAATTCTCAGTATCGCAACCACTAATGCCTTGCGATAGAGTCGAATTTGCTATGAAAAAAGTGATAATCCGATTGTAGCCAAGTTATGGAATTGGGCCACTGACAACTTGTAGTTCCCTTATGTTTCCACAGTTCGTGTTTATGAAACCTATTAATAACAATTAACATATCAGTGGGTGTGGAGTAGACAAAATAAACATGTAAAGAAATATCAGGAACATGTTAAAAAGTATCTATATGTTGACGCTACTAATATAAACAAGGGGCAATTACCTATAGGTAGAATTAAAATAAAATATGCAATTTTTAAGTGAATAAAATCAATTCTAAAATCTATGTTCTATTTTTTTTTCTTCCTGACGGTACAAAGCGATCTGCCCCCCGATTCAGAACCCTTCGATAACTCAGTTGTCGATCGATATGGTATTATTTATTGTGTGGATTCGGTTTGAAATCGTTCAATTCAATACATTTTTCATTCACAATATCGAATCGAATCGATTCGATTCGCTATTGAAAGGTTCTGAATCGGGGGCTGATCACGGATACTTAGCGTACTTTTATACCCCGCTTGTCTTGTCGCACTCGTACGAATCGTATATTTCTATCCCTTTCTGCAAATGGCTATTTACAAACAATATCAATCAGTAGAATTTTAAACAAAATTATGATATAAAAATCTTACGTAAAAAAACACATACAGGTGAGTTGCAATCCTAAATGACCGTAACTCACCTGTATACTTAAAATGTAAATTTAATTTCCTATCAAACACTCATGACAAGCAACTTCGCTCTTCAAACACTCTTATATTAGCGGTATGAATAGGAGTACCTATTCATACCACTTCTTTCCTTAATCCCTGTTTCCAGGTTTCAGCAGTCTGTCTCTGGAACTCACCTCCAATTGACATTAGAAAGTGTCAAATAAAGAAAATTTTAAACGGTTAAATCGAGAGCATTTAAAAAAGACATTAACAACACCAGCTGTTTAATTTTATAATATTTATATGTATTTTATTTTTATGATATTATATGATGTAATATTTATAATATTTGTATACAGTTTTTATAAAGTTTTATATTTTAGTATTCATTTCAATTAATTTATCTTTATTTTCATTTTACTGTCCATATCTCGAGTGCATGCCTATACACATCTTTCTTGCACAACCAGGATGACTGGCAGAAAATGCTGTCTTAGCATTTAGTCCTCCTCTGTACACTGTTTTTGTGCATAAAGTATTAAATAAATAAATAAATAAAAGTAATGCCGTGGAACTTATTTTTGGTTCTTGAGCTATTTGTGCACCTTATAAAAGAACAGGAATGCATTTTTGCAGCGAGTTCCAAGTAGTGTTTGGTAAATAACATGCACGTGTTACACCAACGCATCTCCGATTACGACTGAGGCCAATTGTGTGCGTTGCACCTAATATACGCGGTCCACGCTGAGTAGTTGGTCCCTAATCCTCTCTTTCTTTAATAGGATCAATGGAGAAATACGAGTATTTTTTCTCTCTTAGACTAAACATGACATAATTCTATGACAACCAAACTTGTCTTCTTTATTTGAATGGTGTTAGAATATACAAAACACAGCAAAGGTCGGTAACAATAATAAAAAGGTTAGAAGTGTTTTCGCCACACCTGCCTCCGGATTCAGAACCCTTCGATAGCGAAACGAATCGATTCGATTCGATATTGTGAATGAAAAATGTATTGAATTGAACGTTTTCAAACCAAATCCACAGAATAAATAATACCATATGGATAGGTAGGTATTTATAGAGGTATCCACTGTTGAAGCTCTACTGTCCTACTGTCTGTGGTTGAAAATTCTCTATGTACTGTTACTTCACGGCGAGAATTTTGTTTGCGAGATGTCTATGCCTTGTATGAACTTGATGTTTGCGCCATCTGTGAGCGGTCTGTGTAGTTCGCCCAATACTGTAGTCCTGCACTGCGATTACGTAATGTTGATCATGACGGTTTCAAGCCGTGAAATTCAATAATGCTTTGCGATAGAGTCGATTTTGCTATGAAAAAAGTGACAATCTGATTAAAGCCAAGTTCTGTAATTGGGCCACGGAACTCTGCGTACTATGAATATAAATTATCGCCACGTGAGTTCAACTCGCACTAGTCCGGTTTTTTGTTAGAAATAATAATAAAAATATTGTAGTACTTACCGAAATATCGATTAGGTGCCGGTCGGTGCCGGTATTCTGAATAACGTTTTATTGACTTAATGATTACAATGGCTCTGTCGGCTGTAGACCTCGCGCATACAAACTTTTTTCAATCAATCTAGCAGTGCATAGTATCGCCATCTAGTTACCTTATTGTAAAACTAACATTATAACCAAGGTGCTCCATCAAACTTAGTAGGTAAAGGGCTGATTCCACTGGTAGAATCCTAAAATTGAGAAATTTACTGTATTTTGAGGAGCTATTCTGCTCATCATCCCGAAGATCCTCATGAGATCTTCACCAAATTTTTATGAGACTAATTTAAAGTTACTACTAATAAGGCGGAGATATTCAGTAGTTTGCCCCTTTTTGGGGGAAGTTTTGGGCCCAATCAAAAACCCAGATGACTGAAAAATACTAAAAATTATTATAACCCGTATACCAAGTTTCGTCTAGATCAGTTGACAAATGCGACCTGTAGGGGAGAACAGAGATCCGGACAGCGCGCGGACAGACATACGAGCATTTTTGCCCAAGCTGAAATGAAGACGCTTCGCTCGCGCTTCGCGCTCGCTCGGTCAATATTATAATGTTATTGTTTGTGCTAGGCATTAGGAAATGTCTTGGTGCTAGGTCATCTCTGTATTATTTTGCTGTGTCAGAGATTAAAATAATTAGCGTGTTATTTCGATTAATCGACTATTTTCAAAATCGAATAAAAATATTTTCAAAATCGAATAAAAGCACAGATAGGTCGAATAAAGGCACTAACAATCAAAAACTCGAAGCCGCCCGCGCGATATTTGTTTGTCCGTTGCTAGGTGCAACATTGATTTTTATCAACAAACAAAAAACAGAATAAGTACCATGTGCAAAAGTGCAAATCAAAGAGAATAACTAATCACTACGTTTTGTGCAAATAAATGGATACTGGCTGGTTGTAAATCTTAACTTTTGAAAAGTATAGAATTCGAAAAGCAAAATATTTTGACGTAAAAAAGTATTTTGTTGTGAAGTTCCTTGTTTTCTTTGAACTTTATAATTTTCTTAGTTCTAAGTTATTTATTTGTGTACGCTTGTGAATTCATACAAACAAATTAGAATAATATCAACAGTGTCATCGAAGGTATTTTTTCTTGATTTTACCAGAAATGAATTGTTTAATAGCAGTATCGTATTTCTTTAATTGAAGTGGTCGGCGGTGGTGGTGGATGAATTTTCCATACAAACGTAATACCAAAATCATATTGTCAATGGAAGAATGCTCCAATTACAAATGTTTTTGGCAGGTATTACGTTTGTATGGAAAATTCATCCACCACCCCTTAGGCATTAATTTAGCCTATTTGCTAGTATTGTGCAAGTGTAGGAACTACCTATGAGAAACTTTTCAAACGTAGAGCTGATGCCTATCTACGCATCTACCTACCTCATCAAAGAGATGACTACCCTACCGTAACTTTACTGGCAAATAATTGGTAACCAATAGTATAATAAAGAAAAAACCTAGGTATAAACTTAGTGCTACTACTTTCAACACTCAAAGTAGGTAGTTAACGATGTACAGTACTTTTGTGTCTGAATCTTACAAAGATTCAGACACAATACATGAACGCACTGTTAATTTCAGATTTTTATTCAACTAACGCCTTGCATTTTTCTTATAGCAAAGCTACGATCACCCTTGCCTTTAAAGTAGCGTAAGGTAGATAAGTTTTTTTTTTTTTTAACAGCTTGCCTCTAGCACGCTTGCATTTGATATGTCACGCAGGGAGAGCAAAGTAGAGACTTATATAGACACGCTATCTTCCGGAGATTCTAACAATATGAAATCTAACCAGCAAACGAAGGAAGTGAATAACAACGAGGTCGATGCACTCTCCAAGGAGTTATCAGAGATGGGATGCATCGTGGACGCTATGAAACGACCCCCAAACATATGCGTGGAGACGTGCATCTACGAATCTGATTCTGAAAAGTCTGAGAAGTCCCAAACACACAATGATAATGAAGATGACGCTTATTCTGATGAATTCGAAGATGACAAAAGTGAGAATGAAGAGGATTCCGTCAAAACGCTGTCCAAATCAGAGAAACGAGGGAGTAGAGATAATCTGTCTTCTATAAAAAAATCCAAAAGTCTAGCCTCTATGTGTAGTACCACTAAAGCGCCAGCCTCGATTTCTGGGAGATCAGGAAGATCTGAGTTTGGGTAAGTTTGAGAATGTAACTTTCTTTGAAGAAATAACTGGAAACTTACATTGTTTTACTTCTCAATTGCCAGTTGGTCCAGTTGTTAATCCAAATATATGTATAGTAGTTCCGGCAAACTGGCATGCCCCAGTGCTGGGACGGCTCTAACTGCTATCAATAACCTAGACCTGCAAATGTAGATTAAAAAAGTAATCTATGACCCACATTTTTTTACATGTAGTATTTTCTTCGAGTTGTGAGCTACCCTGATAGTTTCAGCCGGATAGCTAATCGGGAAGAGCTCGAAATTTGAGTTGCAAGATTCCACTCGGAATGACAGACAGACAGACAAACAAACAAGAAAGTTACGCAGACAACAACAAGACTTAATAAAAACGCAAAACCTCAAAAACATGTAAGTACATTTTAAAGGTCTAGGTCTGAGCGCTGGCAGCGTTGAATTAGCTTACGTAGGCAAGTTGAATCCTTGACGTCGCAGGTACCCACGACGGGCTATTTGCGACGCCGCACGGCGTGGATGGTCGCGACGGGCACCAGCGTGGGATACCCGCTGGTGCGGACGCCCTTACAGCGTTTGTGCGTGCTCCGATTCAAGCTATAAGAACAACACAGAGTTGCACCGACCTCAGTAGACCTTATAGTCCTAGGAACTCCTGTTTTAAAATCCTTTTCAATTTCATTGAGCTTTGCGTGGAAGTGATGTGGCACACCATCTGGAAAAATTCTAAGCATTGGTTCAATTTCGGTTTAGTCTACATAGTCTTAATAGGATTATGTAGTCATTTCGAGAATCAGTCATTTGTAGACTAAACCATAGGTAAACTATATTTTTATAAGTAAGTATGGGTAAGTGTACATAAATGAGTAAACTTATTTTAGATAACACCTCCGCCATCTAGTTTTTTAACGTAATCAACCCATTTGGATCGCCTAAAGCAGACACAGATCCGTTGCTTAGGCTAAGCTCAGGAATTCAATCTTCAAGGCAATTAAAATGTAGCCACTCATCTATTTCAAGAGTACGAGTTCAAATAAAGTTGTAATGCTTAACTGTCAAAGATTTGAACTATTCCCTAACGGCCCTTGATCACAGTACTTATTTTACCTACCACTTCAGTTCGTCTGTTGGCTACGCCTGAGGCAATTTTTACTAATCGTCGCCGAAAAATCTGAAGGTATTCCGAATTTGTAACCGAAGTTGCAAGTCATTGGGTCAGCGCATACTATTACTTATTCTGCGGTCAGGGTCCTGATGAATTCCATTTGTATTTATCTACTGCTGGACATAGTTCTCTTCCACAGAACCAGTTTTTGGCTCTTGTCAGTTCTTGACCACTTTGCCAGTAGAAATTTGAAACTGTCAGGAGTATAAAACTTCTTTATCACCTAATTATAAGCCGCTAGAAACGGAAAGTTGTCAGCATCCATTATAGCATGAAGTAAAGAGCATGTACTTTAATTCGACGATTGAGTTACCTATATACTGAGTCACTATTCATGAAAGGATTTCCTGAATCACCCGTAAGTACTACGTATGATCTGTCAGTCCGTCACTACCACTCAACTAAGCAGTTCATTTTATTTCTCTGTTTCCACATGTATAAGGCTCAAAGCGAGTGCGCGTGCAGAAACCGGGATTTGTTTCGTGCTTTGGTAACCTCAGTTACCGCTCGTATTGATTGGCCTATAAGGTTCGTAATATTTACTCTGAGGTATTAGGTCTTAAATATAAACTTAATATCTTAAAACATGGAACCCTGGTGGGAACTACAGAATTTGTGTGAGGGTAGGAAGCATTAAATATTACAATTATAAAATATAATTATATATAACATTATATAATGTAAGGTGAGACCGAAAAAGAAAATCATGTTGCTTTTTATCTTAAAAGAAGCCTTCTTAAGAATAGTAGATTTGATTGATGAGATGTAGGTATGTATATATATATGTATATTAAGTTTAGTGAAAATGGTAGTTTATTTTCTAATTTCTTTTAAATATAAAAGATAGATAGATAACTCTTTATTGCACACCACACAAATAAAAATCTTACAACTAAAAACCAACATTAATAATAAAGTGTCATAACGGGCGGTCTTATCACTCAGAACGATCTCTTCTCGACATTACACGAGCGCTCGTGCTATAAATACATTTTCTTATTCAAATTTGGGAGGACTATGTTTCTTTATGTCAAATTATGTGAATCTGCATAGGTATCTTTAAACTTAATGAAAAATTGCGGGTATTTTCTTAAACATTTGCAAATTTCTAAAATGTAAAATGGAGATTAATGTTAATCCATAGAAATATATAAAACTGAAACGTTGTTTGTTTGTTTGTTTGTTTGGGGAGCTTTCACGTGATAACGTCTGGGCGGATTTTGATGAAATTTGGAATGGAGATAGCTTATACCATGGAATAAAACATAGGTTACTTTTTATCGCGGAAAATTGCAAGTTTCGACGGGAAAACTGGAAACATGTTGATTACTCGCTGTAAGAAACGGTTGCCATGAAAACGAAAGAACAAGTTTGTCAAAAAACATCAAGAGCATTGGTGCTATACCTACTTTTGCATTGGTTTTTAATATCCTAGAAGAACATAGGAAGCTTTTTTTCGCGATAAACAGTAGTCCGCGCGGACGAAGTCGCGGGCGGGAAAGCTAGTATTTAAAATTCGATAAAATGAGACTTGCAACTTTCAGTGCTTTCAATGTGTTTTTAATAATACGAATACATTTTCTCTGTAGTATATTTTAGTCATCGGCGTCGGTGGAATTCCCACACAGTATGATGCCATATTGTAACCAGGCGTGAGCGCATAATAGGCGGATAGTGCCGTTGCTATGTTTAATTCCCACACAGTATGATGCCATATTGTAACCAGGCGTGAGCGCATAATAGGCGGATAGTGCCGTTGCTATGTTTAATTCCCACACAGTATGATGCCATATTGTAACCAGGCGTGAGCGCATAATAGGCGGATAGTGCCGTTGCTATGTTTAATTCCCACACAGTATGATGCCATATTGTAACCAGGCGTGAGCGCATAATAGGCGGATAGTGCCGTTGCTATGTTTAATTCCCACACAGTATGATGCCATATTGTAACCAGGCGTGAGCGCATAATAGGCGGATAGTGCCGTTGCTATGTTTAATTCCCACACAGTATGATGCCATATTGTAACCAGGCGTGAGCGCATAATAGGCGGATAGTGCCGTTGCTATGTTTAATTCCCACACAGTATGATGCCATATTGTAACCAGGCGTGAGCGCATAATAGGCGGATAGTGCCGTTGCTATGTTTAATTCCCACACAGTATGATGCCATATTGTAACCAGGCGTGAGCGCATAATAGGCGGATAGTGCCGTTGCTATGTTTAATTCCCACACAGTATGATGCCATATTGTAACCAGGCGTGAGCGCATAATAGGCGGATAGTGCCGTTGCTATGTTTAATTCCCACACAGTATGATGCCATATTGTAACCAGGCGTGAGCGCATAATAGGCGGATAGTGCCGTTGCTATGTTTAATTCCCACACAGTATGATGCCATATTGTAACCAGGCGTGAGCGCATAATAGGCGGATAGTGCCGTTGCTATGTTTAATTCCCACACAGTATGATGCCATATTGTAACCAGGCGTGAGCGCATAATAGGCGGATAGTGCCGTTGCTATGTTTAATTCCCACACAGTATGATGCCATATTGTAACCAGGCGTGAGCGCATAATAGGCGGATAGTGCCGTTGCTATGTTTAATTAACATGACGTTTGTTTTTGCATAATCCCGAGCATCACCTAATCTCTCTAAATCGTCTATTCTCAGTAGTTCAATTAACTGTTTAATTGATTGAACTACTGTAATTTTTTAGTCTCACTAGTTCAATGAAATAATTTGACTGAACTACTGATGCTCAAAAGTCTCAATTAGTTGAACTACTGAGAATATACGCTCCAAATACCAAAATCCATCGTTTACTTACAAACACTGAGTCTGCCTCTCCCTAACACCAGCCTCTCCATTTCAGCTCAGTGTCAGTCCCACAAACCCGTCGCATCAACATGTCGTTCTCCAACGAGCGCCTCCGAGAGATCGAGAGGCACAACCATATCCTCTTGACCAAGATCCTGAGCGCCCGCAACTCCAAAAAGTCTTCCATACCGACCCGGGAACAGCCTTTTAACAAATCGGTGCCTTCAGCTTCAGTGTCTAGGAAACGCCAGCAGCGGCAGATTGATCATGATAACTTGGTGAGTTTTTTTTAAAATTGGATATATTCTAGGCAGGCAGATAGATACTTAAACTGATATATATTAGGCATTATATATATTTAAGTATATGTAAGCGTTGTTCAATAAAATATGTATTGTAGTTGTATTTATCTTATATAAGTAGGTATGGTTTATGTAGTTTATTGAATATGTAGGTATAGTTATATATATTTATATTTTTGCATCATTTATTGTATTGTTTTGCACCACCGTCCTTTTTTAATTTGTAATTTCTGTTCATCCAAAGGTTGTCTGGAAGAGATCGCTTTTAGCTATAAGACAGCCCAATGTGCCGGTTTTTAAAATGATTTCTTGTATATTTTTTTTCCCTTAATTCTGGTGCAATAAAGTGTTTATTATTATTATTATAGATAGATAAATTATACAGTGTACACACTACAAACAAAAATAACAGAAATAAAGGAACAATAGTAGAAGTGTTACAAACCGACCGGGTGGCCTAAAACTGATCTCTTCCAGGCAACCTTTGGATGGAGAGGATTTGTTATAATGGACGGTGTGCAATCTCTACTTTTTACTTATATCTATACTTCTAACAAAGCAATAGGAACGAAGAAGTCTGTACAAAGACGATAATTAAAAAAGAAATGGTATAAGGTACATAAAATAAGCACCTGAACAAGAATGTTATATTCTTGAATTTAAAACAATTCTTGTCTGTCTGTATGTTTGTACGCGCATCACGTAAAAACTACTGGACCGATTGACCGATGGTGTTTTATTGTTGGATAGCTTACATTTTGACTTAAAAACTGGCGTACTTTATATCTCAATCCGATGAGTTGAAGCCGAGTAATCGATAAAAAAAATTTGTCATTTGAAGGAATTTTATCAAATATATATATATATATTTGATAAAACGTCAAGGTATAAGGTATATATATAGGTATATTGATATTTTAGGTCCTGTTAAAAAAAGAGTACTTTTAACCTACAGAAATGACCACGCGTGCGAAGCCGCGGGCATCAGCTAGCATGATATAAAAATACTTGAGGGAAACAGTAAATCAAATCAGTTTTTTTTAAATTTGTTTATTTTATACACGGTTTATGGTATAAGAATATTTCACCCTTATCATTATCAGCCTATATTTGTCCACTGTCCTATCCACTGCTGGACGTAGGCCTCTCCTAATGCACGCCACTGAGCTCGATCTTCAGCTCTCCTCATCCATTTTCTTCCAGACGGTTTTTGCAGGTCGCCACTCCACCCGGCCACAGGGCGCCCTACATTACGTTTGCCTAAACGTGGTCTCCACTTGAGAAATCGTCTACCCCAACGGTTATAGGTTCTTCAGGAAATGTGACCAGCCTACTGCCACTTTAGCTTGCTTATCCTTTGAGCTATGTCGGTTACCTTGCTTCTCCGTCGGATATCTTCATTGGGAATCTTGTCCTTCAGAGAACTCCAAGTATAGCTCTCTCCATAGCGACCTTAAATTTGTGGACTAGTTTAACCCTTATGGCTAATCAAAATGTACAAAAAAAAATAAACAAAACAAATCAAATAGGTTTCCGGCGTCAGATTTGCTTGTGGTTGCGACAATACTGCGTTACATCCTCCAACTGGCCAGAAAGCATGGTCCTCAACAAACAGCTGCCGAGGTAGGCCTTCGATCCTGCCTGGCACATTACATAATTAATCGAGCGAGTGCGAAGCGCGAGCGAAGTGTCTCCGTTTCAGCTTGGGCAAAAATGCTTTCATATGTCCGCATGTCTGTCCGTCCGGATCTCTGTTCTCCTCTACAGGCCGCATTTCTCAACCGATCTAGACGAAACTTGGTAAACAGGTTAAACGAATTTTCAGTTTTTTTTTGTCGGGAATTTTTGATTGAGGCAAAAAGGGGCTAGTGAATATCTCCGTCTTATTAGATCCGATTTCGATGGTTATTTTTTTATTTAAAAGATTGTTCTAACTTTAAGATGTTATCATTAAAAATAGGTAAAGATCTGATGATAATCTTCGGCATGATGAGCAGAATGCAATAAAACGCCCTTTACCTACTAGTTACATAGGTATTTTTGCCCAAGCTGAAACTGAGACGCTTCAATCGTGCTTCAAGCTCAAATTCTAGTCCTGCTATAGTCCTGACCAAGGGGACGATCACGGAAATGGCAGGTCAGGGGATGCTAAGAATCCCCGGGCTACCGTAGGCTACCTCAAACAAAAACAAATGACCTCGGCTACGTACAATTGACGAACGATCAGGCTTGACGAGCACATGGCGCAACTCGAGACGGAGCTTGCGAAGGTCAGGTGGCACATTCGTATGGGTTAAGTGAAGTCCGAAGAGAGGGAAACAATAACCCTGGAAACAGGCCACCTATTCTACTTCCGAGAGGGCGATCAGCAGTCTCAAGGTGGCGTTGGGTTCTCGTTAATAAAGTCCTCATTGATAATGTTGTAGAAATATCCAGTGTGTCAACCAGGGTAGCGTACTTGATTCTTAAGCTGACCGAAAGGTATAGCCTTAGGTCGTGCAGGTTTATGCACCGACCTCGGCACACTCGGCTGATGAGGTAGAAGATAAGTTTGATGACATTTCTGCGGCCCTAGATAACACTAAAGGTACTTAAAGTCTTTCAGAGTTTTTTACATGTTTACTTAAAGTTTAACTCGGTCATCCTCGAGGGTACTACGCTAGACGCGTGGCATAGGCGCGTAGTGGTGTTGCTCTCCAAGAAAGGTGATAACACCCTCTTGAAGAATTATAGGCCCATTTCACTGCTGAGCCACGTCTATAAGCTGTTTTCAAGAGTAGTTACAACCCATCTGGTTCGTAGGTTCGACGACTGTCTAGCGTTTGTGGACTACGAGAAAGCTTTTGATTCAGTCAAGACCTGGGCAGTGCTACAGTCATTACAGCGGTGCCAGATTGAATACCGGTACATCGAAGTGTTGAAGTGTTTGTACCGCAAGGCCACCATGACTGTCCTTCTTCAAGATCGGAGCACGAATTCTATCCAGTTGCAAAAAGGGGTGAGACAGGGAGAAGTTATTTTTCCGAAATTGTTCACCTCTGCACTGAAAAATATATTCAAGCTTCTGAACTGGAACGGATATGGTATCAACATCAATGGCGAATGCATCACTCACCTTCGATTTGCTGATGATATAGTCATCATGGCAGAAACCCTGGAAGACCTAAGCACAATGCTCAGTGACCTCAATATTGTTTCCCAACAGGTGGGTCTTAAAATGAACATGGGTAAGACGAACATCATGTCAAATGCCCACATCGCATCCATGCCGGTCTATGTTGGGAACGATATTATCGAAGCTGTTGATCACTATGTCTACTTGGGTCAGACGATCCAACTGGGTTGATCCAACTTCGACAAAGAGGTTGACCGACGAATCCAACTCGGATGGGCAGCGTTCGGGAAGTTACGCCACATCGTCTCGTCACAGATACCGCAGTGCCTCAAGACGAAAGTTTATAATCAGTGTGTGTTGCCAGTGATGACATACGGCACTGAGACGTAGCCGCTAACTATTGGTCTCATACATAAGCTCAAAGTCATGCAGCGTGCAATGGGTCTCCCCATTGCACGCTGCATGACTTTACTACGTGATAAGATCCGTAACGAGGAAATCCGTAGAAGAACCAAGGTTGTCGACGTAGCTCTCAGAATTTACAAGTTGAAGTGGCAATGGGCAGGCCATATAGTTCGCAGAGCCGGCAATCGCTGGGGAATAAAGGTTCTGGAATGGCGACCACGAACAAGCAAGCGAAGTGTAGGGAGACCCCCCACACGATGGACGGACGACATTGTAGCCATCGCAGGGAGTCGGTGGATGCACCGAAAAAATAGTGTTCTACAATACAACAAGAACGCATGGTTATGAAAAATAATGTTGTGGTTACAAAATATTATTACAAGTTAATAAAAATATCGTATCGTATATAATGTTTGTAAACAGTACAATTAAATTCTGGTTAATTTCGATATCATACATATAACAATTTGACGAGTGGTTACTACAAAATGTATGTGTTAATTACTATGTTACTGTAATTTTAAAATGCGCCTTGTACAGGATAACCAACACATTGTTTTGTGAACGCATCGAATGGTTGACTGTGGACTGCAGGGGAAGAAAGGGGCGCGCGCGGGGCAGGACGACCGGGACTGCATGTGTCTTTAATTTATTTAACGCCATTTTGTATTGAATATTGTTTGACCAGTAATTTTGACGAGACAGCTCGATTTTTGTGGAAGAAAAGATAATAACAGTGAATGATAGTGATAATAATGATGGTAAACCATGGAAGGCGACGACGAAATAAAACTTATTGCGCACCTGGGATTTAGGCACGTACATCGAAATATTTGCAGGTAAGTTACGTTGTACAGTATTACATCCTCTACCTTTAGTGTGGATTTTCGAAAAACAGTGAAGGAAAAACATCGTGAGAAACCACGAACCATATAATTCTAGGACATCTGAGACAGTATAAAAACGTACCACGGTTCATGGTGACATCCTTTCCACCACAAATCCGCAGGCCCGCGTGGCGTGGCGTAGAAGATCACAGATCAAGGCCAAAGAGTAACATAACTATACCAAAGATCACGGCCAAGGTCTCAGGTACCTACCCACCGAACCGTGTACCGTAGGTACATACCTAAATTATGAATAAACTGCTCATTATTGTGTTACCTAGCTATCTACCTGATTTTGTTTTAGCCAACACCGTCTCGGCGGAATGCCTGAATTTATTGGATGCAATGATGATAAAATAAATAATTCCAGCCATCGGAGACCGAGCGAATTTTACCAAAAATTTGGAACAATGGAAACACTTAATATCAGAAAAGCAGCAGGTCAGAACATTGCGTGCCCAAAAAGTTTGTTAATTCGCCTTAATGGCAAACTTAAGATAACAAGTGTAAGATTTATGTAAAAAGTCACAATAAGTAAAACTGAAGTCACTGGCATGAGTTTTTGCATTACTGAATTTAGATCAATATGTCCTCCTACAATAAATATTGTCACCATAATTTTATCTCTTGCTTGACATTCGCTAATGACTTAGATTTTATTCGCTTTACTTAGTCTGTAACTCTACGCCAATTGTTCTAGTTGTATTTACATTCAGTATTCAGTATCTTTATTTGCCAATTATTGAATAAATTAATAAGTTTATGAGTATAACATTATCTTTTATTTTATTGTTGTATTTTTTGGCAGAAAAATATTGTATTCCAAGGCTTGAAGTCATTGTCACAGAATGAATAATATTATTTATTGTCCTGAAATCAATAGCCTATTTAGGGCCTGGTTCTTTTACAGATGGGAATTAGTACTTTTATATGTTCCGCTTTTTCTAGTAGCCCCAGAGGAAGTGGACTTGGCAAAGCAGTTGTGGCTTTGACTAAAAATGAGATTGACTTCATCATTGCTGTGGTTTAAATTGCACCAATATGCGCTATGTGTACTGTCAGCGCGCACTAAGTCGGATTAAGATGCGCATTTATTCTCCACATCGGACACATGACATGACGTCAGGACGTGAGCGTTGCTTGCACGTCATTTTGGTGTGCAAGCAACGCTCACAAAAAAAGAGGTAACGTCAAATTCAATTGATATAATATCATTGTGTGTTGATGTGTTGTTGGAATTCCCGCCAGACCGCCATTGCATATAATAATGATTATGTTCTTTTAGCAGAAGCGTACGAAATGAGAAAACTAAAAACAAAACAAAACAACAGTAGGTAGATAATAGATTCACAGAACAGCTGACTCAAATAACTTAAGAATGCAATCGTCGGTTTAATTTGTAAGCGTGCATATGCTGACCAACAATTTAAACCGACTGTTAGCAGTGTTTGCAGTCTCAGCACTGTAAGTACAATTTAAACCACACTACATGTCGGACTAAAAACACATATTCAGGGATGTCTCGGTGATCGCAAGGTTCAATACCGGTAGTGATCACCGACTTGTCCGAGGCTCCTTGAATATCAACCACAAGCTTGAAACTCCAAGCTACGGTTGGATCAGAACAGTTCCAACTCAAGTTGGAAAATTGATTCACTGCCATGAAAACCACAAATGACGTGGATGAGGAACTCCAAAAAGTTGTGGGAATCCTAAAGGAAGATGGCACAAAATTTTGTCAGCTGCAACGTACGGGCACGAAGTCTAAAACCTATTTCACTCTTGAGCCACGTCAATAAGTTGTTTTCGAGTGTCATCTCAAATCATCTCGCAAGAAGACTTGACGAATTCAAGCCTCCTGAACAGGCCAGGTTTCGGGGAGGATTTAGCACCATAGACCATGTGGTCATGTGTGTATGTACACACAGTGAGGCACGTTGAGTCTAAGTATAACCAGCCCCTGTGTCTTGCTTTTGTAGACTATGATTATTATTAATAGACTATTGTAGACCAGGTTTCAACGGAGTCAAAGGCCTTCGCCTTTGACTCCGTTGAAACCTGGGCGGTTCTGGTGTCTTTGCAGCGTTGTCAAGTGGACTGGCGATACATCGAAGTGCTGAGGTTTCTGTATGACGCCGCGACTATGAGTGTCCAAATATAAAACCAGCAGTCTAAATATATTCAACTGCGCAGAGGAGTGAGACAGAGGATGTTATATCCCTGAAACTGTTCAACTGTTCATGCCCTGGAAAATATGTTAAAGACGCTGGATTGGAAAGGAATGGGCATTAATATTATTGGTAATCCAACCTTTTTTCAGAAATATGTTTTTTAAACGTAGTTATTTTGTTTTAGTATTCGAATTTGTAATGTGTGTCAAGATGGAGTAAATATAAGAAAGTAAAAAGCCACTAAAACTGATCTTGGTTTATTTTAATAAGCACTTATATCATATACATACAGTCCACCATTGCGACTCAGTCGCGCAATATATGGACCTCGGCCTATGGCCTCTCGGCGTGGAGTGCTGATGGTTCGGAATGTAAGTCTTTTGAGGATAAAGCTTTCAGACCTACGGACTCACTTATAGATTGAGAACAATTCGCTGTTTGCGAATTAAAAGAACATAAAATCCCCTCTACACGAAGTAGACTACGCGTATCAACTCCCCGTTTTCGAAGACAACGCATTTGCAATAATGAAATGAACTGATGCGCTCGTGCAGTAGCGCGTACCAAGCGGCGCCATGAACTGAAACGCTGAGGGTCAGCCGAGATTGGTATGTGCTTTACAATGATGACTACAATGATGAACATGAACACAGTCGCGTTCAGTGGACTTTATTTCGTCACGACCCAAGTTAGGTGAAATTTCAGGTACAGTGGGCAATTCAGAACTAAGTAGAAATTTTGGGCCCAATTTCCAACGAGAGTTTATAGACAAAAGAGTCTCGCTTAATACGCGTAGCGTCGTCAGCAACATTTAAATCTCCGGGCACCCAGTGCCATTCAGAAGTATTTGTAATCTCCAAAGTTTCACCGACCCTGTTAGCTACAAAAGCTTCTTGGATCACCACTTCGAAGCCAGCCCAATACAATCATACTGTTAGTCCAAAAAAATCGTTTAGTTGGCTTGTTCCTATAAGCTTCACTAATAGATGCAGCTAATCGAGAAGCTATCAAGGCTCCCTGAAACTCTAGACGAAGAATTGATGAAGGTTTTAATGGAGTTACGCGCGATTTGCTACAGATCAGAGCAAGCTTCACGTCTCCATTCGCGTAAACAAACCGCCAAAAAGCGACAGCGGCATATGTTACTCACTCGCATCCGAGAAGACATGAAGCTCACGCCGAGCAACTAAACCCACAGATGAACCATAATGACGAGGTATTTGTAATTGGGAAACAGCGATAAATCTTCAACCCACTGTTTCCATGCCTCACAATCACATTGTGGCAGTTTTTCGTCCCATGAAATGTTTTTACGCCAAGCTTTCTGAAAAAGTATGCGCCCTCTGGTCACGATAGGGCCTAGAATACCAATCGGTTCAAAAACGCGCATGACCAGAGAGAGCACCTCTCGTTTAGTAGGCCTATCTGGCAAACTGAATTTCTGTTCGACACCCGTGTTAAAACCAATTTTGTCAACAACCGAGTGCCAGATCAGATCTAGAGTACGGACTGATTGAGTTGGCGGATTGGGTAGTTTAGCCAATTGAATTTGTCTGATGGTTCATTGGATACCCAGCCCCTCATCTCAAAACGAGCATTTTTGTGCACGGTAAAAATATCCGCGGCAATTTGACGAGCTTTTTCGACTGAAGAGACGCTGCCAATATAATCGTCCACATAATGGTCCTCTACAATGGCTTGAGCCGCTTCAGGAAAGCTATTTTTAAACTCGATAGCATTTTTATTTTTTAAGTACAAGGCTGTACATAGGCTAGATGCAGCTCCAAATATCATAGAAGGCATTCTGTAAGTTTTAATAGGTTTCATGGGTGAATCTCGCCATAAAAAACGTTGAGCATCCCTATCTGACTCAATAATTTTGACTTGTGGAAACATTTCTCGAATGTCTGCAGATAGAGCAATCTTTTCTTCACGAAAACGCAGTAAAATGTCAAAAATTGATTGGAGTAAATCAGGACCCGTAAGCAACATTGAATTGAGACTCACCCCGTTCGATTTAGCTGCCGCATCGTAAACTACACGCAATTTACTAGGTTTGTTTGGGTTAATTACCCCAAAATGTAGGAGGTACCAAGTATTTTTGGAATGTGTTTCATCACATTCTTCAGCGTAACCATTTTTCAAAGTACTCTCAATATTATCTTTGTAGCGTTTTGCATAAACTGGGTCACTGGCCATTTTTTTTTCAAACTTAAGAACCTCGAAAGTGTTTGAGCGTAGCTACTGGGAAAACCTAAATTATTTGATTTCCACAGCAGCCCTACCTCAAAACGGCCGCTAGGTAAACGGTGAGAAGTATTTTCAAGAATTTGAATAGCACGTTCATCATCAGCACTTCGAGCTTCTCGTTTTGAAATCCCTATTGAGTCCAGCTTATATTGCTCGCGAATTAAATTTTCGAGAGAACGCTGGCTGTCGGTCTCAGATAGCAAAACCGATTTGTCTTGCTGCACCCAAAGCCGTACAAGACCCAACCTAAAGCGGTGTAAGTGGCCACAGGCTGTGACTTTGTACCCTTTCGAGTTGCTTTAGGAACAGTAAGGTGCCAGTTATCTACAATAATGATCGTTGGCTGTGAATCTTCATAACAGAGAACGTCAGTCCGAAAGATGAGAGAACTTCTGTAAACTATCACGATAAGCTGATTGTTTCGCAAAACAATCAGCTTATCGTGATCAGCGTATCGTTTCTAACCTAACCCTACGATCGAGCGCGCCTTACACACATAATGACTCTGAGATGAGTGTATTCCCTTTATTTTGAAATCAACATATTGTACGGTCGCTTTTCTTGTTAGATCACCGACGCAGTCAAGATGTATTTGTACGTCGGGACCCGTAATACCAATTTGCGAAGATATAGCGGCGTCAATAAAAGTTGCAGTTGACCCATCATCCAACAAGGCGTAAGTGTCAACGCTGCCCGCAGGTCCGGACACGGAAACCGCTATACCTTTTAGAAGCGGTCGAAGAGGTTGGAGCATGAATGCAAAGAAGCTTTTATTGCGCCACAGTCGCTTGCTTAACCTCTCGCCATCCACTGACAGCCACGGACTTATTCGTCTATCCAGTCGAATTACTGCTGTGGATATTGACGTAAAGAACCCGATTATTCTCGATGGGAAACATCCAGCTGTACGTTTGCTGGTATTACATCATCACCACCGTGCGGCACACGCCAATACTGAGACTGTCGTTAACGAGCTTCGCCAAACTTATTGGATACTGAATTTACGAAGCACAGTGAAGTCAGTTGCATACAACTGCCAATTTTGCCGAGTTCGAAAAGCTTCTACATTGAAACCTATTACGGGAAATCTTCCGGAAGTACGACTTGCACAACATCGTCGGCCTTTTACGTTTGTCGGGCTAGATTACTTCGGCTCTTTACAGATAAGAGTCGGCCGCAGGACAGAAAAACGATATGTTGCCCTGTTTACGTGCCTGGTTTGCCGTGATATACATTTGGAACTGGTTTATAGCTTGACTGCAGATGCAGCGTTGATGGCTCTACGTCGATTTATTGCACGTCGTGGTACTCCCAGTGAAATCCTGTCTGACAACGGAACTGCATTTGTCGGAGTAAGCAGAATATTACGAAACCTCTACTCTGATGCTGTCACCGATTTTGCTGTGTAGTGAGCGAATAACTTGGCGATTCATTCCTCCAGCTTCACCATTCATGGGCGGCGCGTGGGAACGCCTAGTTCAAAGTGTCAAGAGCTAATTAAAAGTCACCCTTAAAGAAAGGTATCCCACTGATGAAGTCCTAATAACTTTACTGGCGGAAGCAGAAGCCCTAATCAATGCAAGACCTCTTACCCATGTATCGTCGGATCCTGGAACACCGGAGGCAATTACACCTTCGTCCTTCATATTTGGGACTACTTCAGGAGCTGCTATTCCTGCTGAAGTTTCTGATAGTGATTTTTCAAGTCGACAAGGATGGAAGAGGGCTCTTCGGTTGGCTGACCATTTTTGGCGCCGCTGGGTATCAGAGTACCTACCAGTTTTATCGCCTCGACGTGGTGGTGGTGATTCTCCTGTATTGAAAGTTGGAGATCCAGTGCTCATTGCGGATGGAAACCTACCAAGAGGAACATGGCCTAGAGGCCGAGTGGAGGCTGTAATTCTCGGACCAGACCGGATCGCTAGAGTGGCCGATATACGGACCTCAGCTGGAGTACTGCGTTGGCACCTTAAAAAAAAAGTTCTTATTCCAGCTTAGGCTGTGGGGGGCAGGATGTTGGTAATCCAACCTTTTTTTAGAAATATGTTTTTTAAACGTAGTTATTTTGTTTTAGTATTCGAATATTTATATTGATATTTGTAATGTGTGTCAAGATGGAGTAAATATAAGACAGTAAAAAGCCACTAAAACTGATCTTGGTTTATTTTAATAAGCACCTATATCATATACATACAGTCCACCATTGCAACTCAGTCGCCAACAAATATAAATAGCGAGAACATCTCAAACTTACGATATAGTCCTCTATATATAACAGCGGAGTCGCTGCAAGACTTGCAAAGCATGCTGACCAACCTAGATGGTGCTTCACGTCACGACGCATCGGTCGGACCAAGATCATGTTTAACGATCTTGTTGACCCGGAACCGACTGCAGTCAATGGTGTACATCTTGAAGTTGTCCGGAAATATGTTTACCTTGGGCAAATATTGCAATTAGGTAGGAAAAACTTTGAGAAGGAACCCAGTAGAAGAATTCAGCTGGTTTGGGCAGCATTCGGCAAGCTTCGTCAAGTCTTCTCGTCGTCCATACCACAGTGCAAACAAAAGTCTACCAGTGCGTCCTACCAGTCATGACCTACGGAGCCGAAATGTGTCAAAACTAATCGACGAATTTAAGGTTGCTCAGCGAGCTATAGAGAGCGCTATGCTTGGGGTTTCTCTGCAGGAAAGGATTCGTAATGAAGATATCCGGCAGAGAACCAAGATAACCGACATAGCCTGAAACTGAAATAGCAGTGGGCTGCTCACATTTCCGGAAGATAGCCGTTGGGGGTAGACGAGTTCTCGAGTGGAGGCCACGTTTAGGCAAACGTAGTGTAAGACGCCATGTGGCCAGGTGGAGTGATGACCTGCGAAAAGCGGCTGCAAGAAAATGGATAAGAAGAGCTGAAGACCGAGCTCAGTGGTGTGCATTATTAAATCCTGGTGTGGACAGATATAGGCTGATGATGATGATGATGGTACTGGACTGTGTTCGTCAGTGATTTTTGAGCAAGTTTTAGTGCTTAGGAAAAAAATAATAAAAAAGATGCATTCCACACCGGCGAATCAAAAGTGAAGCATCTAATATGCCGATCCGCTCGTACGCACAAGAACACATCGCATTAAGATCTTTACCTTGTTATTCGTGTTAATTCTGCCAATTTCTCAAGGAAAAAAAAAAGTGAATCAGCCACATATTTTCCACTTACACACACATACGCAACCACCATTTGCTAATGTATCATTCGTTTGTTTGCCAGCGGGTACACACGGTCTTTTTTTTAAACCTTCGTGGTTTTCAGTTCAAATTTTAGGTTACCTCTTCCTACTTTCTCTTCCTACCTTGCGCAGAGCGTCGCTCCATCTAGCCGGAGAACTCCTACACTAGGTTTGCCGATTCGCGGGCTCCACTCTAGAACTCGACAAATGTGACCAACCAATTGGCACTTCTACTTGCTTATTCTCTGAGCTATGTCTGTTACCTTAGTTATCTAACGAATGACCTTAATTCGGATTTGATCTCTCAGAGAAACTCCGAGCATAGCTCGTTCTATAGCTCGCTGAGCCTGTAGACCAGTCTCACCGTCATGTGTCCACGTTTCGGCTTCGTATGTCATTACGGGTAGGACGCACTGATTGAAGACTTTTGTCTTCATGCATTGTGGAATGGGCGACGAGAAGACCTAACCTGAATATGGCATTATTATGATACTCGTAGGTCAGTCAATCTAGGTGACTACAAAATTTAGGTGTCGATCTGCTATAATATTGAAATAGGAACTACCTACAATTGTATGAAAAGCCGAAGTTCTGCCCCGTTTCGTTCGTGGCATTCAAGCCTTGAAGGATATTAGATTCTGAAGTTTTTCCCTGTGTCGTGGTTGAGTAGAGAATCAATCTAGCAGCGCACAGTAGTTTGTAACACTAACATTTCAGTTCTGTGCCTTCGGCTTGACCTTCGGAGATAACCTACCTTACCTACTTGTACTCATGGTGTTCACTTTCAACCTCTTTGTCTCCGTGCGTGTTCCAGACTGCGGGGTGAGGCGCGGGGACGCGCTCCCCCGTGCGGGGGCGGCGGCTGGCGCGCGACCATAGAGTGCGCGCTCTCTTGTACGCTTACTTATTACCTAGCGTGCACACATGTTTTTGTTCTTACAACTATTTACGTAGTGATTACGGTAAAAGTTTAGTGTTTCAACGTTGTTGTAACGTTTTTTAAGTGATTTACCATTGGATATCGGGGTAAGTAATTAATGTGTTAATTTTTGTCTCTGTGTTAATTGTTTAAAGGTTCACAAGGAAAATATATGTATTTTTTGCATAGCATGCCCGATAACATTACCAGTGTTATAATGTTTGTCGGACATACCATCCACAAACTACGTCCATAGAAGGTAGTTATCGTGTTTGTCGGACATGCCATCCACAAAATACGTACTTACCTATCTGACCGCAGCACTGCAGCCACTTTGTGCGACATGTCGGTCATTCAACCGCAGTCCCACTGGTCATAGTCCGATTCACTAATCAGGGCTACGCAGCTAAATAATTGAGCAGCGCGGCACGAAAAATGGGCGGCGCGGCTCGAAAATTGGGAGGCGCGGCTCGAAAGTTGGGCGGCGCGGCTCGAAAGTTGGGCGGCGCGGCCCAAAAGTTGGGCGGCGCGGATCAATATTTGGGCGGCGCGGCTCAAGATGTGGGCGGCGCGGCACAAGATTTGTGCTGCGCGGCTCAAGATTTGGGCAGTGTTGCTTAATTAGTGAGCCACTCTGGTATACGAGTAAATTAAGCCCCTGAGGCACTTACCTGTTTCGGTAATGGTGATAATTTCCACTTGCTTTATATGATTCAACAAAGAGGCCTGGAAACCCTTGGCGAGCTGTTGGATGGGCATGCGGAGACGGAGCACGACGAGGAGATTTGGACCACGTGAATATTTTTCGCAGGATTGTCTGTCAGAAGGTTGGACTTGCTGGAAAGTTACAACCGCCACAAAGGAAGAAATCTTTGGGGAGAATATTGAACCTAATGTGCTGAACAAGCTTGTGTACGCCTTGCCTACCGTATGGCTAGCCCGCGCTTTTATACCAGAGACGGATCAACTTTCGGAGAAGGGATATCGACAGATAAGGTGCAAGCTACTTGATTGGGCGTTCACGCGGGCTCTTGTTCAGGAAACCGCATACAAGGCTCAGCAGCGCGCACTGAGTTTTTCAAACAATCAGCTCAGCACTGCAGCCACTATTGCACACTATGGCCGAAACCGATAGAATTATATCAGGTTGCCTTTCCGAGACAGAAGAGACAAGCCAAAAGAGGAGAAGTACATCTACTTCAACTTCATGAAGCCCTGAACCGTTGACACGTAGGCGTAGAGTGGATTTACCATTAACCTTGACATCGCAAGATGCTAACATCGATGCTCTGGAACAAAAAATGGAAAACATGATTTCTATAGTCTTGGAGAAGATCGAACAGTGGCAACAGTTTGACTCAGAATCCAACAAGGAAAATAATTATAGAAGAAGACACAGTTTGTAATGCGTCTCACTCTCCTTCATGGAAGGCACCTGCCTTGGACCCGTGTCTAGAAAGGAGCTCTAATTTTTGCCCACAACTAAGGAAGCAGACCCTCTCATACCCGAACCATCGTCTCAACTTAAAGTGAGGGCATCGCATGTCAAAGGTTAGGCACCGAAGGCTGGAGCTGGATTCACTTTAAGGAAGTAGAAAATCACTTGCATGTGGCATCAGTCTTTAGCACGCTTAGAGTGATAACTGAGCTGGGGACTCTAGTCTTACAACCGCCTCTGTCTCCGTGGAAAACCAAACAGGAGAGGCTTTAAGGCACGATTACGCACGGATTACTGCTTCATCGCAGGGCCCTTGTAGAGGGTTTAAAAGCTATAATTAAGAAGTGTCCAAGTGCCAGCGCGGTATGAAGGTAATTGTTGGCAGAGGTCTCCAAATTCAAAACGGTATCAGACTGGCTTATGCAGTTCGTGTGCGCGCATCGGTCCGATGCAATTTATCTTCGTTGTAGGGCATTTAAAACAAGGAATGAGGTCCATAACGATGCGCTCCATGGTATTCCTCCTTCACCGACTCATTTGTTTGATGAGAAACGACTGAGTTCCTTTGTCAAAGATAACGGTGGAATGTCAACTGTTTTTATGTCACCAAGGGCGGCAGAAAAAAGAGAAACCGCGTATACTTTTCGTAAACAAGCACTGCCCGTTAGCGCTCGTTGGAGTTGGCGCTCTTGCCCATCTACACAATACTCATCCAACTATCACTCATCCCCCCAGGTCTCATCGCCCCGCAACCCAAGTGCTAAAGAGTCGCCCAATTTGAATCAACGCAGGGGAGGGGACGGGAGCAGTAAGAAGTCCCAAAAGTCCCGCGGTACATATTGACTGTTTTCGAGGGGGTCAGTTGCGCATGTTCCTGTCACAGTGGAAATCCCTAGGTGTCCCAAGCGTGATTCTAAAGATAATTTCAGGCTATATAATACACTTTGTGTGCAAACCGCCTTCCGACAACCTGCAAGAAAATTCAAAAAAAATCGCGGCCAGACACTCGCAGCTATGTCCAAGGCGTAGTAAAAAGATGCTGGTCCAGAACCGGGTTTTTATCGAAAATGTTCCTAATTCCAAAAACAAACGAGAAGCTAAGGCAAATCTTCGATCTTCGTTTCCTCAACTATTATGAAAACTATATTGAAAGTTTCGCCTGATATGCCAGGCTCGGGTCCCCGCTTTTTTCCAGGTTGGCGACTTCTTAGGAAAGCTAGACTTAAGTCAAACTAACCTTTCACATCCCCAAAAAAAGAATCGAAGATTTCTTATTTTCAGCTATGCGAATGAATTATTCCAGATGATGTCTTTTCTCTTCGGCCTGTCTAGTGCACTTTTAGCTTTTTATCTTATCAGAAAATGGGTAGCAGGATTTCTGAGAAAAAATTGACTACCAGTTCTGGTATACCTGAATGATTTTTTGTTAGCACATCAAGACCCTTGTGTACTAAGAAGCCAGATGAGCTATGCAGTGGGTTTTCTACAAAGTCTCGGTTGGTGCGTAAATTTGCAAAAGTCAATTCTGAATCCTACAAGAAGCATAAAATTTCTAGGGATCGTGTGAGACGTAGACAAGAACGAGAAAAGACTCCGGGAAGAGAACATAGATTCTTTATTGGCAGATTTAGAGAAAGTATTGCAAGAGAGTCGATGGTCTTGATATGTCGACTGGGATTTGCAGCAATGGTGTAATCTGGGCCGTTTGTTCACCAGACATATTCAACGCGCCGGTCTAAAACTTCCGCAGGATCAGCCCAGGCAGCTACTAATCTTGCCAACTCGGACTGTCAACTATTCTCATTCCGGAGCCTACGGTATTTGTTACAACGAATGCGTCCGACGAAGGCTGGGGTATTCAGGTCAGCGATTGTCATCTGTTGGAAAAATGGACGAAGTAGCAAACTTATTAGCATATAAACAAAAAGGAGATGTTGACAGTATACATAGCTCTAAATAATTGCCAGAATGTTGCGGCGAACCATTAAATTATGGTTCAGGCCGACAATAGAACGGTTGTTTCCTATCTGCCAAATCTGGGAGGAACGAGGTTCGTGGCTTTGTTAGTGGAGACCAGAAATATCCTGTTACTAGCGGAGAGCTTAGGAATAACCATCTATTATTTTAATCTGCCAGCCCGTTTCAACTCCGTAACCGACTGTTTGTTGAGGGGAAAGAGCGATCTAGACATGCCATCATGGACCGAGTCACGACAAAATCATTTTTACCTTACCAGTCGATCAAAAGTAGTCCCAGCGTATGCTTTGATAGAAGCCTGGGATTCTCAGGCAGCGTTCATCAATTCATTCAGATATACTTGGCATTTCAAACTGGCATGGATGTTCCCTCCTCCACCTTTGATACCCAGAGTGCTTTGACACCTCCACCAGTCCTCAGGAACCTATCGTCTGATGGTTCCTGAGGACTGGTGGAGGTGTCAAAGCTGCTGGGAAACAGTATTTTGGAGGGGCGACCTAAAGCGGAGGGCTCTGGAAAATCCTCTCCTTTTCAAATACGCAAAGTCAGAAGGGTTTTATTTGAGCTGTCCACCGGTGGTCCACCGCTGAAAGCAGAAGACTTATTTGTCGAGGTTTGGAGGTTAGGGGTGGAGTGACATATTAGGGATATTGATCTCGTCCAGTCTGCATGGCGTGAATCCACGTGGCAAACCTATGAGTCCATCTGGAAACAATGGGTCTCGTGGTGCAGACAAAATGGGTAAAGTCCTAGTAGTCCACGCCTCAGGTTATGGCTACCTATTAGGGGTCTCTATCCCGTATTAAAAAACTCGCAGTTTTGATAATTTTAGTCCACAACTCCGTAGTTTTGACTTAGGAAAGAAAAACCGCAAGAAAAACGGTTGGTGGTTCACCTTGTAATTTCAGTAATAGGCAAGGTTATAAATATTAGGCAGTGTGCATCCTCTTCATCCAAGTCACAGATTTTGCATGTTCAGGGTCTATTACAATGGTTATGATTTCATAGCCCGGCTGCATATAGCATATTTCAAGTTTTTCGGCATGTTGCATTGCTGTTATTGTTGGCTTCAGGTTGTCGTATCCACGACTTTACACTGTTAAGCATTGACGATCAACATTGCAATAGATCTAGCATCTCGATTACTTTTTGGCCCAGATTTCGTTCTAAAACTGATTATATCAAAAAACCGGCAGTCTGGTTGGAGGTTATCTTGTTCAGGAAACTCTGTTTTAAGTTTAGTCAAATAGGTGTTTGTTAGAATTGTCGAAAAGTAAAAGAGGTGCACTATCTAATTTGCATAGGTTATTTATCACTTCACGTGGTGGAGTGAAGGCCGCCTCAAGAGTGGTAACTGCAGGTTGGCTTAAGACTCACTTTCATGATTTAAGGATAAACTGTAGTCCGGACTCGATCAGTTCAGCTGCTGCGTCAAATGATTATCAGAATAACGTGCCTTTAGATTCTATTAAAAAGAGGAAACTGGAGAGGATCGGATATATTTTTTCAAGCACTATTGCAAATCAGTAGAACATCCTAGAACTGAAAACTTAAATGTTCTTAATAATTCATTTTCTGCAATTGGATTAGTTTCTAGATTTGATGATATTGCCTGTTATTTAATTTATATTGATAGACTGAGAAGGATCTCATTAAGTTATTAAGCAAACAAGGGATTATTTATTTTATTTTATACAGGTTGGGATTCATGTATAATCTCGTTCGTCTAGTTATTTATTAATGGATAGTATTCCATTCATATTTGATTTTACTGCCGATATTATAGTAGCGGTAGTACCTCATGTTTGAACACTGTGTTTGTTTAAGGCTCTAACAGAGTACACATATAAGACTACTAGAACTTATATCTAAGTTCTTAATGGAAATAAACAGTTCTTGATTCACTTATATCACAAAGGTTTAATTTCATAGCTGTTTCACATCTGCATCTGTCACAGTACGCTTTAGATATAGGGCGCCGGCAGACAGTAGACACGTCTCCAAAGGTCAAGCCGAAGGCACAGAACTGAAATAGGACCATTTTCCACCCCGAAGGGAAGAAAACGATTATTTCAGGTCTTGCCGAGGCTTGACCGAAGCAAGCCCTTGCCGGCTCTTCGGAGTAAGATACTGACAAGAGAGCGCGCACTCTATGGTCGCGCGCCAGCCGCCGCCTCCGCGTGGGGGAGCGCGTCCCCGCGCCTCACCCCGCAGTCTGGAACACGTACGGACAAAGAGGTTGAAAGCGAACACCATGTGAGTACAAGTAGGTAAGGTAGGTTATCTCCGAAGGTCAAGCCTCAGCAAGACCTGAAATAATAGTTTTCTTCCCTTCGGGGTGGAAAACGGTCCTATTAATAACCAAGGTGCTCCATCAATCCCTATCTAGTAGGTAAAGGGCTGATTATAAAACACTGTAAAAACCTGTATACAACGTTTCGACTAGATCGGTTGAGAAATGCGACCTCTAGAGAACAGCCGGAAATTCGGACAGACATCCGGACAGACACCCGGTCATACCCCTTGCCACGCCCCTTTTAACTGCGGCGTGTATACCGCACTAGTTGTAAGACCGTATAAATGTATATATAGCGATAAGTTTCTGAAATAAATATTGGATCCGACCATTCAGTCAACGGAACTTGAACAAGCAGCAGTGTTTAATTGAACTACAGTCCACATCGAACCAGGAACCTGAACTACTAGGAGCTAGGAACCGAAGTCGTGTAGACCTTGCGAACCATCGCCTACAGAGATCTTGCTGCGATGTGGCGGCCGATCGGCATAACATGGTGTAAGTGCCTGCGTGAGGTTTCTGGGTATGAGCAGATCAGCATACTTGGATGCTGTATTTTCGATTTGGTGATGTGGAATCCATCTTTTTACACGAGTGCCCATAGAGTTTAATGTTTTAAGGATTCATGTACTCGCCTGAACAAATTTGGATGTATGGGATAGCTTTATAATCCGTACATCATCCAGAGTGAATTACGCTATTTTTTTACGCTTCCTTTTTTGACAGGGCAGTCGTGTTTTTTTATTATATGATGATTTACTTGTGTTAGCGACGCGACTTAGATTTATTTTGTAATTTTATGTCATGTCTAACGGTAGAGTAGGGCCTACGAGTAGTTAATAAGATAATGTATTAATGGGGTGTGCCAGGTAGTTTTAAGATAAAACCCAGCGCCCAGCTAGAAATATTGTCACCCATCCAAGTACTTCGCCTTCGAGTTTCTTCACCTTCGAGTTTCTTGGCCTTAGAGTTTCTTGCCGATTCTTCTCGAAGGTGTATTCCGAAGCGGTAGTCAGTTATGCAATTCATTCAAAAGGCTCCAGCCATTTCATCAGGGCCCCCTCGATTACTACCTAACAGTAGAGATCCAGGGGTACTTAGTTCGATACTCCCCAAGTAATCAATGGCAACTGTCCAAGCCGAGATTCGTACCCCCTGGGTGCCCTTGAGCAAGTGGCCAAAACTTAACTTTGGCATGCGCTTTCTGCGTCACGCATTGCGGCGGAGCGCTTTTGCGCCCGCCCCACCGTCCTGTACGGTGACGCTGTAGAGGTCAGATATAGAAGCCATCTTTCAATCTACGACCCACCAGCGACCGTTCCCATCCACTACAACTTGTTTTAAACCAAGGCTGCTCAACCTTTTTAACAGTTGGGCTAAATTGTCGATTTAAAAATCACTAACGGGCCACTGACTACAGACGGTTCCTATTTTTGTTACGTAAGCATTTAAAGTCTTATTTTGTGCAACAAAACCATAACAACATTATTTATGTCATCAAAATCTAAATCCAAGTAATTGGTACAGTCAATATTGTTTCGGTCATTCAAAGTCAAAGTATTTTATTGTAATAGGCAAAATAATAGCACTTTTACAAGTCAAAATTAACATCTCATGAACAA
Source organism: Alsophila aescularia (assembly GCA_946251855.1). Classification (NCBI taxonomy): domain Eukaryota; kingdom Metazoa; phylum Arthropoda; class Insecta; order Lepidoptera; family Geometridae; genus Alsophila; species Alsophila aescularia. The sequence continues at coordinate 14,525,876 of OX276381.1, forward strand.
GGAGAAATACATAAAATATTATAAAAAGATCAAATCAATAAAAAATTTGGTAAACTAAATATTCTTTGAGTTTGAAAAGGAAATTTCCCTTTCATGTGCCAACAGAGTTAAATCTCACACTGGAACAGGAAATACAGTTCTGACTCTACTGGTGCTTCAGTAATACGCCCGTTAGAGAAGAGAGCACCAAGAAACTCTACGGTGATGTATTTTTTTCATATTTAGTTAATTCTTTATATATTTTCCAAATGCCGCATTTTATAACAAAACTTACGTAAACTACATATATAAAAACATTATACATATTTCTATCACTGAAACAAATAAAAACGATAACAAAACATATGAAAATAATAAATGGATCTAAAAAACCATCTGGTTGAAATAAGCCCAGGAAAAACTGTTCAAAAACTTTGACTCTTTCAGCGTTTCATTCACGATTTTCTGAACCAGAAAGTTCATAAAAGTTATTACGCTGAATATTATTATATTGTAAGGAGAACAGGAAGTGGGCGGAGCCTAGAGGCGGGGCTTAGCATTACGTGATGACTAGTTTGCACAACACTGGCTGAAACTGGATCCAGCCGGGCAGACCTTTTCCTCGGCGAGGCAGCGAGAGCGGAGCGCCACTTTTCTGCCAGCAGTCGAAGCCGGACGTTCCTGAATATTTCTTGAGTTCCTTAAATTCCCCCCATTTGATTTTGTAACAGTGTTTAGTTTACTTTGTTGAGTTTAATAATACCTTTGTGTGTGTGATCGTGTATATTTTTTTAATAAACCCACTTCTGGTCGCTAATAGTATTATTATTTTTAGATTTATTCGCGTTCGTGGGCCACACTGTGGCCCGCGGGCCTGGGGTTGAGCAGCCTTGTTTTAATCAGTCTTGGTCTCATGTTTACGTTTTTCTCCAATAGCTACAGAGAATACTAGCGCAGAGTTTGTTCAGTCAAGCAGAACAGACTAATTAAACAATAAAGCTTTTTTTTTCTCCAGATCCTCCTGAAGAAGATCCAGCGCGCCAAGTCGTCAGCTCTTAGCATCCGCCGTTGATATATGCCCGCGTCCGCCCGGACGCATGTTAATGTTGTTAATACTTTATTATACGAGTTTTATATCATACACGAGTTTCTATTCACACTAATATTTAAAGGCGAAAGTTTGTATGCATGTTTGTTACTCCTTCACACTCAAACGGCTGAACGGATTTGGATAAAATTTTGTATGTAGATACTTTGTCTTGGTATAAAACACATATGGTATAATGGTACTTTTTATCGTGACTTAATTGGCACTACCAGTTGTGCCATGGGGAATTATATGCTTGGCACTACCAGTTGTGCCCAAATTGCTATTCCCTTAGGCACTACCAGTGGTGCCAAAGGGAAATATATTATACCAATGACACAACCAAACAATGCTAGTAGTGTTATGGGGAATTGATATTCCCTTAAGCACTAACTGTTTATGTGCCAAATTGAAGTTTAAATAACGAGACAAAAAGGGAAACATGAAACGTCCGTCGCCTGATTTCCCAACCTAAGAGAGGGTTAGGTTGAGAAATCAGGTGACGGACTCGTGGTCACACCGTTTTGACACACTAGTGACAAACTAGTGGTCACTAGTGTAACCATGAGGAATTATCACCTGTCATTTTGACACTGCTTGTCATTTCTGATATCATCTGTCATATGAAACGCATATCGATTAGATCTATCACTTCTTTATAGAAACTACTAGTCTATGATTACTAGTTTCAGAGTTTTAGCCCCTTTAAGTTTGACAGATGTCATCCAAAACTAAGATGTCATTTTTACTCGTTAATTTAATTTAATTTTGATTCTTGATTAGCGTTGAGTATAGAAACCTATTATATAATTATAAAGTGTATGTTATATGATTTGTGCATGATGGGTTCATCTGTAAGTGAAATTGCATGTAACTGTTATTACTAATTTTGCCAATAAGCATGTAATCATGTTATTTTTGTTGATGATCCTAATAAATAAATAAATAAGATATCGATGAGATCTATCACTTCTGTAAAGACACTAGTAGTCAACGATCAATAGATTCTGAGCAATAGCTGTTTTAAGTTTGACAGCTGTTACTTTGACACCCATTACTTAGACACGAATTAATTATTGCTTATGATTATATCGATAAGTAATTGATATTTTGGTTTCCCAAACTAGTGTGACTACGATTCTTATTTTTTGTAGCTTACTCGTTGTCACACCAAGCAGTGTGACCACGAGTAAAACTAAATCCTCGTGGTCACACTACTGTTACAAAACGGTGTGACCACGAAATCCTTCGCCACAATTAGTGCTTCAGAAAACAGCAGTTCTCCAAGGCACTAATGGCATCGTTTGGTTGTGTCATTGGTATAATATATTTCCCTTTGGCACAACTGGTAGTGCTTAAGGGAATAGCAATTCTCTATGGCACTACTGGCATTGTTTGGCTACAAACCGGTACCTTTGACGGCTGGTTGGTCTAGTGGCTAGAGACCCTGGGAACAAAATCAAACGGTCGCGGATTCGAATCCTGCAAGGTGCAATCATTTGTATGATGAGTAGAAATATTTGTTTCCGACTCATGGATATGATATTCGTATTTATTTATGTATGTTTATCCGTTATCTAGTGCCCACATTACAGGGTTTCCTAGTTTGGAGCTAGGTAATTGGTGTGGAAATGTTTCAAATATATTATTAAATTATTATATTAACTGGTAGTGCCTAAGGGAATAGCAATACAACTGGTAGTGCCAAGCAGTTGTGCCACGGGTAAGTAACGCTTTTTAATCCGATGTCAGTGACAGGTGTCGAAGTGACAGGTGACAAATTGACAGGTGTTAAAGTGACAGGAGTCAAAGTACAGGTGTCAGCGGGTCAAACCGCGGGGCGCAACTAATAAGACTATAATTACACTAATCTATACCTATAATCTATTCTTATTAAATTAAAGCAATAGGAACGAAATTTTCTGTATATTTTTGGTACAGACCAAGTATTTGTATACTCTTTGTATACAAATACTTGGTCTGCACCAAAAACATCATATAAAAAAATATGGTCTACTGTACCTACTTAAAATAAAAGCTACTGACTACTCTGTGAGCTGTAGACCTCGCGCGTACAAACTTTTTTGCAAACAATTTAGCGGTTCACAGTAGCGCCATCTAGTTACCTTATTGTAAAACTAACACCAATAACGAAGGTGCTCCATCAATCCCTACCTAATAGGTAAAGGGCTGATTCCACTGGTAGAAACCTAATAGTGAGAAATTTACTGCATTTTGAGGAGCTATTCTGCTCATCACGCCGAAGACCCTCATCAGATCTTCACCAAATTATTATGAGACTAACTTAAAGTTAATACCTTTCAAATAGAAAAAGAACCATCGAAATCGGATTTAATAAAGTGGAGATATTCAGTAGCCCCTTTTTTACTCTTTTTTGGTGGAAGTACCCCCACAATCAAAAATCTCCGACGACCAAAAAATTCTAAAAAATCGCTTAACCTGTATATCAAGTTTCGTCTAGATCGGTTGAGAAATGCGACCTGTAGAGGAGAACAGAGATCCAGACATTCGGAAGGACAACGAAAGCATTTTTGCCCAAGCTGAAACGGAGACGCTTCGCTCGTGCTTCGCACTCGCTCGGACAAAAAAATAATATTTTTTTAAATCTTGTCTTTCTGTTTGTCTGTATGTTTGTTCGCGCATCAAGTAAAAACTTCTGGACCGATTACGATGCGGTTTTAGTTTTTGGATAGCTTATAGGGTTTGACTTACAAACTGGGGTATTTGGTATCTCAATCCAATGAGTACAAGTCGAGCGATCGATAAAAAACTTTTTGACAGCTGAAGGAATTTTGATCAAATGTAGGTATATTGGTATTTTAGGTCTTGAAATAGCTCATAGAGTACTTTTAACCTAGAGAAATGACTACGCGTGCGGAGCCGCGGGTACAGCTAGTAAGTATTATAAATCAGAGAATTTAGCCACTGTCGTAAACAGGCCAATCAGTGGAGTTTTTAATAATGTACGCACTCTTATCGAGCGGAAAACTTAGTATGCGCGATGCAAAACTCCATGCATTGGAACTGATAGTACCTACATACAAAACGTCATAAAATGCATAAAAACCATTAGCGCCATCTATTTTTTATCTTTAGAACTGTGTGTCTAAAACTCCTTCACGCTCAAACGGCTAAACGGATTTGGATGAATTTTGGTACCAGGATAACTTGACGACGGACTCGTATATCCTGGAGTTCACAACAGTGTGACAGAGCAGTGTGAAGGTTAGTCGGTCGCGGGATTAACACATAGGCTTAATATACTTTTCATCATCATCATCATCCATCATCATTGTCTACGCGGGTGAAACCAGGGGGCACAACTATTAATTAAATATGCCCGATTCATTTACTAAAACTAAGTGTAGTTAGTTTCATCGGGCATATGTTCAGTGTTTGAATTGTTTACTTTTTATTCTTATATTTTGTTTTGTTTTGTTTTTGTTGCATTTTAATTTTTTACGTTTTGAAGATTTTTCTTATTTGTTTTTTATTCCCTTGTTTGTTATTGTTTTGTCATTGGTTTGTGAGCTACCCTGAAAGTTTCAGCCGGATATTTGAATTCCAAGATTCCAGAACAGACAAAGTACATAGATACGTCGATACATCGATAGATACGTACATATATATATACAAGTGAATTTAAAAATAAAAGCTTTAAATAAAAATCACTCGTCCCCTTAGTGACATGCATGATGCCATACTGTGATGAAACTTGCGGTGTGGATCAAGGAGTAAAATTATAACTGGGGTGTGGATTTAGGAAAAAAAACATCGCTCGCAGGCTTTTATCGTCCCACTGCTGGGTATAAGCCTCTCTTTTAGTACGCCACTCGCCTCGGTCCTGTGCCAATCGGATCCAGGTTCTTAACAATATCGTCGGCCGATCTTGTTGCTGGACGAGCATTTTCAATTCCATCTTTTGGCAAAGAGCATCAAAACAGAGAGGTCGCCAGGCGAATTCAACCTGGGTGGGAGGCATTCGGAAAGCTGGATGACAACCTTTAGTTACGCCACAGAATAAATAATAGTACAAGTTACGCCAAACCACACGGTCTCATAACTCGCCTCTTCAATCAGTGTGTCCTGCCCACCATGACATACGATGCCAAGACATGGACCCTCACGCACAGCCTTCATGGCTGTGCACAATATCAAAGTAACACAGAGAGCCATGGAGAGCTCTATGCTTGGCATTAGACTTCAAGATCGAGTCCGTAATGTTGAGATCCGACAAATAACTCAAGTTCGGGAGGTCGGAACCACAATTATTAGACTAAAATGGAGTTGGGCAGGACACTAGCCAGGCGAAGTGACGACAGGTGGTAAGACGGTAAAAATATATAGTTAAGCCCAATAGGGGGACATCACTCTACAGTGCTCTTCACATCAAAGCCGCCGGCTTCGTGGCAGCCTAATAGCATAAATCTTAGCATGCCATCCTGTAATGCTCGATTAGTACAGCTTATAGACGTACCTAGTGAATAATAAGAATTGGAAAGGATCATTCTTGTTTACAATGTTACACAGCACAGAATAGGCACATGAGAGTATAACAGATAATTTTGTTATTATGTGTCCGTTCGCAGGAGGCCACAAACAGGGTCAAGGGTTACCACTGGCACTGCACAAACAAATGTGACACGCGAACTTGATAACAAGTTAACAAGTAACTAAGTACCTATAACATTTTGTTTAGGACGGGGTGTTTTTTAATACGGCAGTCATCGCAGCTTTGCATCTGTTAGTTGAATGCAGTTGAATGATTCAACATGAATCCAAGGTGAAATATAGCGTAGTAAGGTTTAGGAATTGGAGGCCGCTGGATGGCGTCTTATGGAGAAAGTCTGTGTTAAACAGTGGACATCTACAGCCTGATAGATGATGATGAGGTTCATTTATAAGCATCTAATTTTATTTAGGTTAAGCGTTCATCATATTAGCAACAATGTTTATTAAACATTCTTGATTTGTAGGCAGGTACCTATTTAATGTATTCTGTGATAGGAGTAGGACGAGTCGATTGTTTAATGATCACTCTCACCTAGCATGATATTTTTTCCTAAAATACTTCAAGTAGATAAAGCACATTACAACCAACTCAATAAACTAAATAAAGACTTCCAATTATTACTAGTGATTCACCACACAATCAAAACAGGATAATGATATATACCTACGTTTTATATTGGTACTTATTGTGTTGTACGATTATATCTTTGTGTTATGTTATCAACAAAAGCCGTACCACGTTCCGAGGAAGTGGAAACGACGCAAAACAAAACTAACTAGATAATAGGTACCTACTACTTGTACGACAAAGCAAGTTGCTCCATTGTTGAGAATAAACTATGTACCAACACACGCATCGGTCTCCGGATGAACTTGGACAAAACCAAGATCATGTTCAAATTGTTCAATGAACTTGTCTTTCCAGTACCGATCGCTGTTCATTAATCTCCTTTCGAAGTTAAAACAAATATGTAATTGTATGGCAAAAGCTGCAGTCAGGTAGCCAGTTGGAGAATTCAGGGCTGGGTAGCATTTGCTAAACTTCGTCGAGTATTTCGTCGCCAATTCCTCAAATCCTGAAAACGAATGTCTTCAAATAGTGCGTCCTACCTGTTATGTCCTACATACAGAGCCGAGACGTGGACTCTCACTATACGGCTACTTAGTTCACCAATTCAAAGCCGGTCAGTGGAAACGGCTATACCTACTCGGAGTTTATCTGAAAGATCGAATCCGGTGCGACGTGATCCGTGATCAAATTTATCGACATATCTCAGGATTAGCAAGCTGTAGTGGGAGTGGGCTGGTCAGATTTGTCGAAGGAAGGAGTTGTCGTTGGAGTAGACGTATTCTTGAGTGGAGGCCGCGCTCGGCAACGCGTATTAGTGAAGTTCGCCCTCCGGATAAGTGGAGCGACATAATACCACAGAATAAAAAATAGTAGTACTTGTCTTAGGCAAGGTGGCAGATGGCGGCAGTTGGAAAGGAAAAGACGAAGATCGAGCTCAGTGGCGTACTTTAGGAATTGAAAAAGCAGCAGTGGGCTGATGTGTTTCAGCAGTGAACTGGTGTTTTAGCAGTGGACTGGTGTGATGATTGATATATCCAGAATAATTGCTGTATGACGTCATTCGTATGGTCAAAAGTCGAAAATCCTGACGAATCTAAAAATGATATTGTTCTCAACTGACTTATGTAAAATCTTTAATTGCAATCTTTGTCTATTTTTTCAAATCTTACCGAACATGGCTAATATTGATTAACTTCGTGTCTGAAAGATAACGCCTCCCAAATTTTTTTTTTATGATTTTAGCAGTGAACGCCTGCTTAACGTAAACATATATTATAATTTTCTATGGAAAAAATGGATCACGAACGAGATTCAAACTCGCATACAACCATGCCTCTGCGCGGCACATCATCATCATCATCATCATCATTTCAGCCTTTCGAAGTCCACTGCTGAACATAGGCCTCCAAAGAGAGACATGACGAGCGATCTTGTGCCACCTCCATCCATCGACTTCCTGCGATGCCTACAATGTCGTCGGTCCATCGTGGGTTTCCCTACACTTCGCTTGCTTGTTCGTGGTCGCCATTCGAGAATCTTTATTCCCCAGCGGTTGTCGGTTCTGCGAACTATATGGCCTGCCCATTGCCACTTCAACTTGCTCAACAACTCTGAGAGATATGTCGGTAACCTTGGTTTTTCTACGGATTTCCTCGTTACGGATTCTATCACGTAGTGAAACTCTCTCCATTGCACGCTGCGCGACTTTGAGCTTGTGTATGAGACCATTAGTTAGCGACCACGTCTCATGCCTCTAGCCATTTCGGCTACCGTGACCACGTAGTGCATCACATAGGCATTTTTGCAGTTTTATTATGAATTTAATTAACTGCTAAAATCATAAAAATAGATTTGGGAGGATTTACCTTTCAGACATGAAGATAATCAATATTAGCCGTGTTCGGTTGGTCAGTTCAAAATACTACCAATAGATGGCGTTACCGTGCCCGTAAGATGGGTTCAGAAACTAGCGGAAAATTTTTGATAGTCACGTTATCCGAATTGGTTAAGGCATGTGCCGCGCAGAGGCATGGATGAATGCGAGTTCGAATCTCGTCCGTGATCAAAATGTTTCCATTAGAAAATTATAATATAGGCAAGATATTGGTCAAAAGCGTGCCTAACAATGCCTAATAAAAAAAACGAGCTAGCCGGCAGTTATGTCAGGGCACATGTGTAAACATGTAGTCAAGACTTCGTCATTGACTTCTTTTGAAGCGTATGCAAAGTATTTGAAAAAAAAACCTACATTAGATTCACCCGAATACTTTCAAACATTATAAAAGCTTATTATTTTTGAGTATGTACACACTACACAGGGCTAGTTCAGCAACTCGTCCCACAACAAAGTCGTCCCAATAGGACGAGTCACTGAATTTAAATAATATGAATGTTTTGGTTTAGTAACTCGTCCCATAGATATATCCTCAATTTTTTTCAACAAAATCTATTCCAAGTTATGTCAGCAACAAAAATGTATGAAGTTTGTTTATAAATCGTTTATTAATAAGATTTTGTTTATTTGATTTCATTATTACAAAAAGAAAGAGTCAGCACTACTTTTCCTTGCATCGCTTGGTTGATGTCGCACTTTTAGACAAAGGATTTAAAGACAAGCTAGTTATAAGATAAAGATCTCATTGTACAGCAGATAGAGCAGTGTGCAGTCGTCATTATCTGTATATTTGAGAAAAAACTGTGCCTCCGTTTAACAAACAGTGCAGAGTTGTAAGATTTAATTATTATAAGAAGTAATTATAACACCTACATGTTGATCGTATTTCTAACAAGTGCTCGAATACATCAATTTGAAATTGTAAAGGTAAGAGCCTTAAAATGTAAAATATTTGGCTTTAGTTTGTGAACTTTACAGGCATTTTTGATGTTTAAAATATCCACTTAAAATGGTAAAGACTTAAGTTAGGACAAGGCCACTGTGAACAATAAACTAGTTGTGTAACATAAATAGTATGTTCATTGTAGAAGTTATTTTATTTACATATCGTGTTCAATCATGTTACAGATATAACATATTTGTTTTATCTTGCTACGAGAAATGGGTTGGTTTAAACTATTTCAAATTGAAGTTGTTTACATCTAGATTCTGAAAATTCTTTCACTGATAGTAAGCTACACTATTCCACATGGACATAGGCTACTTATTTCCCCGGGAAAACGCAGTTTTCATGGGATAACGGAAACATTACGGGCAGAGCCATAGGGCACTGTACCTAGTAATTAATAAATTAGAATGAATTTTATAATAACTTCTTTTGTGTTTTTATAATAACACTTCTTTCCATCCAAAGATTGCCTGGAAGAGATTGCTATTTAGCAATTAGGCCGCTGATTGTACATTTTAGTTTTTAAGTTTCTTCTGTTTTGTTTTTGCACACCAAGCAAATATTGAAAACCTTCCTACTTTTTTTTTATAATTTATCATAAGTAGCCTGTTGATGCAGAACACTAGTGCCATTACTTCTAGCAAATACGTTAGTAAACAAAATGGTGCCCCAGTATCATATTATAAACTAGCTGTGCCCGCGGCTTTGCCCGCGTGGTCATTTCATTTAAAAGTAGCCCACACGTTTTATTCCAGGACCAAAAGCCAAACCACCACCAGACCAGTTGTAGGTTTGGTCCAGGTCCAGAGGACCAGGAGGACTAGGACCAAACCTACAAAGTACAATATTATACTACATTTCTTCAAAATTCGTTCAGCCGTCAAATAGTTTTTTATCGATTGCTCGGCATCTAATCATCGGAATAAGGCACTGCCTTGCCTTTTTTTCACACACTTGCACTTCTATGACACTTCATAGAAGTGCACGTATTGCAATGAAATAAACGCATATAATAAAATATGAAATAAACGCATATAATACAATATGAAATAAACGCATATAATACAATGTGAAATAAACGCTAGAATAAACGCACCGCGTTCCACTGCAAGGCAGTGCGTGCAAGGCCTAAGATACCAAGTACCCCAGTTTTTAAATCAGTCGCAAGGGCTTGAGAGCAGGGCCTGGATACTGTATGACCACTCACGCCAATTCCACCTGCCACCTGCGTGGAATTAGGGAAGGTTGCGTGGATTTACGCGACCCGGTTTTTAAACCAGGTTTTGGCTTGTAAGTACGCCGCCCTGGTGCGGACCCACAATACTTGCAAGACTTTCAAAGTATTTTACTCACCAACTCGCTCTTTCGCCCCGTCCGCACCTACATACTCGGTGGCGGGTTCGGCATGACTTCGGCTGAGTTCGGCTGCACTCGGCTGCAGCCGGGTCACAAGAAGCTAGGTGGCCGATACATCGCTCAAAAAACTTGCAAGGCTTCGAAGTTTTTTTAAGCAAACGCAATTGTGCTCTTTATTTACATAAGCGCACGGGTCAATTTCCTATGCAAGTATTTTTTACTTTCAATTCCACGCTTCCTAAGTACTTTTTTCGCAAACACGATTGTGCTCCTTATTTATGTGGCCACGAAGATCAATTTACTATGCAAGTATTTTCTACTTTCAAGGCTTCGGTTTACAAAGCACTTGAAAGTATTTTGAACCCTGGTTTTTATAATGAAAGATTCATGACATGAATGAGTTAAATTTATTTATTTAATTAATACATTACTATTTTACTATAAATAATTCGCTTAATTTCGCTGCGCGTTTTACAACTGAAGTTGACTTATTCTATCAAAAAACACAAAAAAACATCTAAATACGTTTTAAGAGCCTTTAGGGACCATAAGGTGGGAAAAGGAAGGAAACATGTTTTTCGAGTTCATTCAACGTTCAAACCACTTCGTAACAAACCGTTTGCGTGTTTTAAGGGTAGACAACGCCATCTAGTTTAAATGAAGTAACTTGTTATCATGAACGTCTTGTTATTGAGTAGAGAAAATTATTTTCGAAGGTAAGGTGGCACAGATTAGAGAGTAATTAAGGTGGTGAGGTAAATTGGATGGGGCATCAAGGGTGGAACTTTTTCACACACACGATTGTTCTCCTTATTTATATGACGGCAAAGATCAATTTCCTATGCAAGTATTTTCTACTTTCAAGGCTTTAATCTGTTTCTACAGAAAGCACTTGAATTGAAAGTATTTTGAACCCTGGTTTTTCGCCCTGGTGTTTGAAGATGGACGTACTTGAAAGCGTCCATCTGGAAAGCGTACCAGCACTAGGGGCTGGATATTGCGAGTATGACCCATGCCTACGTGGAATTTGTTCGTGATTCCAATTTCCACACAGGCAGCGACGAATTGGCGTCTTAAAATTAGAGAATCAGGCCCCTGGAGGTCGTGCTAGTGCTTGTGTGAGCCGAATCCGAAACACCTGATAAATTTGAATTTAGCGGGACCCTTGGTTGCAGGAATGAAATGCTTGCGTGTTTTAAGGTCAATCAGCGCCATCTAGTTAAATCGGAGGGATTACTTTGATGCCTTTGGTTTATTCGCTTGAGTTGTTGATGCCATTGTGCTATCTATACTCGTACCAAACTCGTACTATACCATCTCGATTACCTCAGCTTGCAAACATAAAAAACCGCACCTAAGCCGGACCATTCGTTTGGATGGATCCCATTATATATATTGTTTTCAAACAAAACTTGACGGTTTACTGCAGGAAATTACATAAGCCTTAAAAAAATCAAAGAAAATGTAAAAAAAGGCACAAAATATGTCAATGCTTATAAATATTGAGGCAAAACATTCGGGATTAAATATGTCCTACCTCGTAGTATGAACTCAAATCATACCAAGTTTCATTTAAATTCATCCAGTAGTTTCGGCGTGATGCCTAGCCAAGATACAGACAGACAGACAGATAGACAAAAATGAAAAAAAATACTGTTTTGATTTTATCTTCAATGTACAGAATTGGACCCGTTACAGTTTTATTATAAGTATAGATATGCGCAGAGTAATTTGATATCAACCGGACAGTAGGCAATTCAGCAGACAGACAACTTCCAGTCGCAACTCGCAAGGATTTTAGAGCTGGAGGTCGTGCTAAGGCAAAGCGCTAAAGCTAGTGTGAGCCAAATTCGAAAAGTTTACAGATTTGAATTATGTAGTGTCTTTTTTGTTCTTATTGCTTTATTATAAGTACAGATACTACGCTCTCTTGTGTAGAGGTTCGGAGGTATGACGATGAACTGAGAGTGGAGCAGTTTAGATTTGGACAGCGGAACCAAAGTATTAAAAGCACAATTATAAATCTGTAACAATTATATTCAAAATTAGACTGCTAGCCGTGAAACAACCAAATCTACCAGCCCCGATGCTTGCGCTGACGTTTACGTTTCAGAAGCTACGATGAGTTGTTTTCACCGGCCGCTAGATCGCGCCAGTCCTCGTCCCAGCCAATGTTGCTAACACGGCCATTCTGCTCGATGCCAGCTCCTGGCACCCCAAGAGTCAAAATAAAATACTGAAAGAGAAAACCGGTCATTAGTCTTCATATCCTGGAATTCACAATAAGTTATTGCCACTTGAAGACGAGTTCACCATTATTTTTTAATCGACTTCAGAAAAGAAGACGGTTATATGTTCGGCTGTATGTATGTTTCGATATCTCCGTCAATTGCCGACCGATTTTAAAAAAACTTTTTTTTTTTAATGTGTGTACTCTCCAGATGGTCGAATGTTGACCGCAGAAATTCACAGTGACCGTCCTTTATAAAAAGCTCTGTTTTTCCTATTGACTCAGGATGCATCATGGTTTGGTAGTACCCACTTTTTAAATCTAAACTACTAAAGCACTTATGACCTTGTAGCCTATCCACTAGGTCTTCGATACGTGGCATCGGGTATTTATCTTTTACAGTAATTTTATTTAAAGCTCGGTAAGATTACCGAGCTACCGAGCGACAAAAATTGAGAAAAAAGGCCCTGCATAGATATGCAGAGCCTTTTTTCTCAATTTTATTGTTTACTAGTAACGCTGGGCTTGCTTAAGGGGAGGTACTTTCGCTTATTATGTCGTTCTTTAACAATTCACTGACCATATCCCGAATAACTTTCCTATCCGCGTGAGAAGATCTAAAAGGTCTGCATTGAATAGCTTGCGAGATTGTCAGATTAATTACCATCTCATGATTTTTAACCTTACCAAACTCTTGGAGACTCGAGGCAACACAATCACCATACTTTCGGAACAAGGCTATCAGTTCATTTTGATGTGTGTCGGCATCTAGCTCCAGTTTATTGACATTGTTGCAGAATTCACTAAATTTGTTCGCGTAATCAGTGTAGTAAAGCGTATCTCCTACCCGAGAGTACATGAGATCGTTTCGTTCCGTTATGTTTCTTCCGATTAGAATTCTACAATCAGCTACTTCTTCTATCACGTAGAGAATTACTTCCGATAATTGCACAGAATCGATTTTTACATTAATTGCTATCTTTTCAGTCACATGTTTTGAGTTTTGTTCGGAAAAACATTGTAGCAAAACCGGTGTCGGCAAGAGGGTAGTAAGAAAACAGTACTTCTTAACTAATGACTCTGATATAAGTGAACAACTACAACCTTTATGCATCGTTCTTAAACTTGTTTATTAATATTCTTTTTATGAATTTATTTCTCGGATTGGGTAAAGAAATGAATTTTGTCTCTTGTTTTTCAATTTTTGTCGTAATGTTTTTAGAGAAGCACACCGATTCTAAATGTCCCCTCTTACCGCAATACTCACACCTGTTCGAATCGCATTGATATTTCTTATGGTTACCACCACACAGATAACACCTAATATTTGCTCTTCGATTCTGTGTTTGACCTACTAATTGCGTTATGTTTGTCAAACCCTGTGTACTCTGTACATTAGCCGGAGTTGTTCCTGAAGTAGTCTATGAATTTGATTGTGGTACCAATATCGGTTGACTATGATTCCCATGTTTAGACAGATTGTCACGAATATTTGCATTTGTTTGTTTCATGATTTTCGGTTTGTAGGCACGGCCGTGTAAAAAGCTGGCTAAGTGTTCGCAAGTAACAAAATTGCTTGCTTCGACTGAAGCTCCTAAGCTACTGTCACCTATATTTCCCACAATAATAGAAATATCTTGTTCCGAGAAATTCAATGATAAACGGTCGATTTTGCACTTTTACTCGTAAAGCGACTGTGTTTCGGTCAGCTTTTTATCGATTATGTCTTTTAGAAGATCGAACATGTTCCGCCTTATTTCAATACTGCTAGATAACTTTTTTTCCATTCTACCCATTTCCAAGACGGCCACTGATAATCGGTTCGTAGCAGTGACCACACCACACTTTAGCGGACCCTCTTAATTTGTTGAGAGCCTGATAGCGAGTCGTTTCATCGGACCAAGCAAATGTACATGCGTAAGATTGAATAATATTTAGCGAAGCATTTATGTCGTCTTTTAGTGGATCGAACTCAGGGATAATGTTGCTCAAAGTAAGTGTACCAGAAGTACTCAGTTTCATTGCCAGTTGCACGTGATATCTTTTTCGTCCTTTTCGGTGGAGGTGATGGAGTCTTAGCACTGCTGGAGCTACTCGAGGACGAACTTGAGCACGCTCGCCTTCTTTTTCTGTTTGCTACGCTTACCCATGGTACGAAGGTTCTTGTCACTGCTTATATTAAAAGCACAATTATATATCTGTATCAATTATATTCAAAATTAGACTGCTAGCCGTGAAGCAACCAAATCTAATAGCCCCGATGCTCGCGGTGACGTTTACGTTCCAGAAGCTACGATGAGTTGTTTTCACCGGCCGCTATATCGCGCCAGTTCTCGTCCCAACCAATGATGCCAACAAAAGGGGTCAGCGATTGGCTGACTACATGGAGAAGGAGGGACTCTTTATGATGAACTCTTTTTTCAAGAAGCGCCCGTCCAGGAAACGGACGTGGCTGCACCTGCGTGGCGGTCATAAGCGCGAGATAGATTTCATTTTGACGACCAGTAGTATATTAAATGATGTCTCTGTGATCAACAGTGATCACCACATGGTAAGAGGCTCATTGAATGTCAACGGAAAGCTGGAGAGGTCTCGTTTGATGAGATCTACTCTTCCGCCCAAGTCTTGCTCAAAACCAAAACCCCGAGAGCTTTCAGTTGGAACGCAAAAATTGCTTCCAAATTCTTACCGATTGTGATACAGTGGACGAACTAAACAACGGGCTGGTGGAAATTGTTCACGCGGTCGGGTCGGAGTTCTTTAATACCCTCCGCAAAAATAGAACACAGAAACTCTCTGAGCATACACTCAAACTTATGGCAGAACGAGGCGAGATGAGGCTGCGGTCTTCAGTGGATACATCGTATTACAGCTTGCTTAATAAACAGATCTCTATGTGACATGATTTGCGTTCTTATAATACTAAATGTATTAAGAACGCAATAGAGCGGAACAAGGGCTCCAAAGTGTTTGCAAGAGATCTGTCTAGACAGATCTCTTGCTTGAGATCTCGGTCTTGTCGGCTTTGCGCAATAGGGCATCCTATTGCGCAGTCGACAAGACCAACAGTGGCAGCTTCGTTTCGTCGAAGCCAAAGATTTTGAGTGAGCTTGAGAAGTTCTTTGGGTAATTATACACCTCATCGCGTAGTCCTCAATTAAAGTCCTTCAGAAGCTGTTTAACTCCGTCATCCTCAAAGGTACTACGCCAGAGGCGTGGCACAGGAGCGTAGTTGTGTTGTTCTTTATGAAAGGTATAACATCCTCTTGAAGAATTATAGGCCCATTTCGCTGCAGAGCCACGTCTATAAGCTGTTTTCGAGAGTAGTTACAAACCGTCTCGCTAGTAGGTTTGACGACATTCAGCCTCCCGACCAAGCTGGATTCCGGAAAGGCTTTAGCACCGTAGACCACATCCATACGCTCCGGCAGATTATACAGAAGACCAAATCAAAAAATCTGCCACTATGTCTAGCGTTTGTGGACTACGAGAAAGCCTGTGATTCGGTCGAGACCTACAGCCATAACAGCGGTGCCAGATTGACTACCGGTACACCGAACTATTGAAGTGTTTGTATAGCAAGGCCACCATGACTGTACGTCTCCAAGATCGGAGCAGGAATTCTATCGACTTGCAAAAAGGGTGAGACAGGGAGACGTAATTTTTCCGAAACTGTTCACCTCTACACTGGAAGTTATATTCAAGCTTCTGAACTGGAACGGTATGGTGTAAACATCAAGGGCGAATGCATCACTCACCTTCGATTTGCTGATAATATAGTCATCATGGCAGAAACCCTGGAAGACCTAAGAAGAACAATAATGTCAAATGCCCATGTCGTACCCATGCCGGTTTATGTTGGGAACGAAATTATCGAAGCTGTAGATCACTATGTCTACTTAGGTCAGACGATCCAACTGGTTAGACGCAAAAAAAAGAGGTCAACCAACTTGCATGGGCAGCGTTCGGGAAATTATGCCATATCTTCTCGTCGCAGATAACGCAAAGCCTCAAGACGAAAGTTGATAATCAGTGCGTGTTGCCAGTGTTGACATATGGTGATCGCTAACTATTGGTCTCATACAAAAGCTCGAAGTCGCGCAACGTGCAATGGAGAGTGCTATGCTTGGTGTTTTACTACGTGATAAAATCCGAAAAGAGGAAATCCGTAGAATAACTAAGGTTACCGACATAGCTATCAGAGTTTGCAAGTTGAAGTGGCAATAGGCAGGCCATATAGTTTGCAGACAACCGACAACCGCTGGGGAATAAAGGTTCTCAAATGGCGACCACGAACAAACAAGCGAAGGGAGACCCCCCACACGATGGACCGACGACATTATAGCCATCGCAGGAAGACGGATCAGCAGGAAGTTGGAGGAAAAGATCGCTGTTCATGGCGCTCTTTGGGGGAGGCCTATGTTCAGCAGTGGACTTCTAAAGGATGGCATGATGACGAGGGTAAAGTTTTAAATTGATTGTCATTGTTTTTTTTTCATTTGCTAATTGAACTATTGTTACCATTAGAATTGTTAGGTAGTCTTTTTAACTCAACAAGAGTGTCAGTACAATAATATGGATACTTCGTCCTAACAAGCTGCACCAATTCTGGCATTGGTGCGGCAAACCTTGGATCAACGAAAAATTGCTAGAAATTTAAATTTAAACCAGTCTACGGTTTCTAGAGTGTACAGAAGGTTTATAGAGACAGATTCTTACAAAAGGAGACGTAGTATAGGCAGAACTCGAGTAACCACCCATCGAGATGACCGATTCACTGTGTCAACTTCCTTGCAAAATCGTTTCCTCACATCAATTAACATCAAATTAGAGCTGAATGAAGTACATTGAGTGCACGAACAATGAGAAAGAGGCTAAAGGAAGGGGATAGAAGAGCAAATGGTCCAAAGTTGTTTGCAACTCACAGACAAGCTCGCTTAAGATTTGCGCGAGAACACCTAAATTGGTCTGAAGAGCAATGGGCCTCTGTATTATTCAACGATGGGCGTATTTGAATTTTTGTACGTGATTTCACTTCAGATTGAACTGAAACTTTGCACACTTATTAAGGGACCGATGACAACACAATCATTTGATAAAGTTTTCCCATTATCTTGCAGGATCTTACGATTCAACGATTAAGGGTCAACCAAGGATTCTCAAAGTCAATCAAGGGATTTTTACCGTAAAATCATAAAGTCTTTTTGGTTTGGGGGTAACCAAAGAAGTTCCCCCCCCCTCTCCCTCCTTGGAGTACTTCCGCGGTCCCTACATGAATTGGCCAGCACGCAGCCCGGATCTTAATCCCATTGAGCACGTTTGGGACAGTCTAAAAAGATCTATATATTATGCGAGAAATCCTGTGCCCACAATAGTGGCAGTAATAAGATAGCAATTTCACAAGAGTGGGTCAATATTCCGCAGGACCATTTAATAACCCTAATCAGGGCTATGCGGAACCCATTCGAATCAGTAATAAGGGCACGGTGGAGTTAACACATCTTACGCATCGGTCTCGGAATGAACATAGATAAGACCAAGCTCATGTTTAACGATCTTATTAACCCGGAACCGATTGCAGTTAATGGTGTACCTCTTGAAGTTGTCCAACAATATTTTTGGGCAACCTCGTTGTTGTACCTTGGGCAAATATTGCAATTAGATAATAACCACTTTGAGCAGGAAGCTAACAGAAGAATTCAGCTGGGTTGGGCAGCATTCGGCAGGCTTCGTCAAATCTTCTCGTAGTCCGTACCACAGGGCCTGAAGACAAAAGTCGTCAATCAGTGCGTCCTACCACTCATGACCTACGGACCCGAAACGTGGACACTCACGTCTAAACTAAGCTACAAATTTGAGGTCGCTCAGCGAGCTATGGAGAGAGCTATTCTTGGAGTTTATCTGAAGGACAAGATTCGTAATGAGATATCCGATGGAGAACCAAGGTGACCGACGTAGCTCTTAGGATAAGCAAGCTAAAGTGGCAGTGGGCTGGTCACAGTTCCAGAAGAACCGATAAACGTTGGGGTAGACGAGTTCTCGAGTGGAGACCACTTTTAGGCAAACGTAGTGCAGGACACCCTGTAGAATGGATGAGGGGAGCTGACGACAGAGTTCAGTGGCGTGCATTCGGAGAGGCCTACGTTCAGCAGTGGACAGATGCAGGCTGATGATGATGATGATGATGATACCTAGCAAAAAACAATTTTTGTTATTTTTTTACAAAATAGGTAACTATATAAAATAAGCTTTATTTCAATACTGAGCAACTCCACTTTTCCAAAGATATGTAGAGTTTAGGTTTTTTCGAGGAAAAATAATGACTATCATATCCTGCGCAATAAATAAAACAAACGAAGAGTTTGTCAAACAAAAATAAGTACCTATCTACTTGCAAAGACTGTTAAAGGTTTTATGCGATATTTGAAATTCACCTGTAGACTATATTATTGTTTGCTTATGTACAATGTAATATAAGCAGGATTAAATAAAATGATGTTAACCTATTTACAAATCTAAACGTATACTCGTACGTCCTAGATTAGAAAAAAAAAACATCTTATTTTAAATTAGAAGTAAATTATTTTTCTTGCAGTGAATGTATACTGAGTGCAACCAATACAAAACCATCGCGCCTCGGTAGTCTCGGTACACTCTCACTGACGGTGACGATGAACATGAATAAATAATAAAGTATTTTTAGTCAGAATTATCTTGCTTTCATAGATAACAGTAATCTAGTTGCTACTTGCTATAATTTCGAGTTATTATTTTTAAAACAACTTTTATTTTAGGTAGATAGAGTTAGATATTCATAACTCAGAATAAGTTAGTTGAAAAACATTTAAATAAAAGCTTTTAAGCTGTAGCTACCTCATGGTAAAACAAAGAACGAGCTATCACATTTAAATGCGTATAGAACATTTTGTGCCTGTGCTATTAATCGTTGAAAAAATATTTAGTCAGTTCTTTAGTTTAATTATTTAGTCATGACATATTTGCTGCATTCAGGGTTGGGCCCTGAAAATATGTCATGGTAAAACTTAAAACCGGCTATCACTATAAAATGCATACACAAAATTTCGTGTCTGTGCTGTTGACCGTTGAAGAGCTCCTTTATCTGGAGCTAATTCTGTATGACGATTTAGGTCACGCTTACCATTAAAATGCATTGTCATCTGAACTGAAACAATATGAAAAATTCAATTCCGTAGGATCAGAGGACGTGGTTCTCACTCAACTTGCAAGATCTGCCTAAACAATCATAGATACATACCTACATACAAACATTGTAAGTTAAATAAAAGCTTTTAAAAGGATTGTTATATCACGATACTCTATAGGTGGTCTATAGGTTTCCTATGAAAACCACAATAAGTAGTACTTAGGTACTCTAAGTCATATTATAGGCGACGTGTGTGAGTGAACAGACAAACATACACATACATATATTATATACGACATATAGGTAGGTACATATTTCTAAAACCATAACCCTCATTTTCGTAATGGGCCAAACATTTGAGGAGACCTTAGCCAAAGTTGGGCTAACATTGATATCTTTTACATGCAGGCTCACAGAAGTCATATACTACCTACCTAATCCAATCCAATACATCATACGGGAAAATGAAGGATTTTACATGTAGGCTCACAGAAATCATGTATTCTCACTACCTACCTAATCCAATCCAATACATCATACGGGAAAATGAAGGATTTTACATGTAGACTCACAGAAGTCATGTACTACCTACCTAATCCAATCCAATACATCATACGGGAAAATGAAGGATTTTACATGTAGGCTCACAGAAGTCATATACTACCTACCTAATCCAATCCATCATACGAGAAAATGAAGGATTTTATTATAGTTTTATCACTGATAATATAATTCGTAATAATTCATACCTATTGACTACGAGTAAATCCTACTAACATTTAACATTATTATTATCAAGGTGATTATGTCATTATGAGTAATAATCTTTACGCGCGCGCCGTTGTACCTACTCGTAATCATATACCTACATTTGACGTCACAAATAACATTATTGAAGTTATTAAAACACTGGGACTTTAATTGTTGTTTTTTTATTATGAAATTAATGGGTAGGTAGGTACATTAGTTACATAGCGTGGTGTTTTTCCAACGGCTGTAACTGAAGACCTATCTATCTATCTATACTTATAATAAAGCAATAAGTACGAAAAAGGTAGTACAAAAAAGATAATAAACAAAAATGGTCAAAGCTAATGAACAAGAATATAACATATTAAAAAATCGTGTCTGTCTGTATGGTTGTCTGTTCGCGCATCACGTAAAAACTACTAAGCCGATTGCAATGCAGTTTTCACTGTTGGATAGCTTAAGGTTTGACTTAAAAACTGGTGTGATTGGCATCTCAACCCGATGAGTAGATGCCGAGCAATCATTCAAAAAATCTTTTTGACGGCTGAAGAAATTTTGATCATATGTTGGTACGAGTATATTGGTATTTTAGGTCCTGGAATAGCACCTATTAATATAGTACTTTTAACCTGGAGAAATAAACACGCGTGCGAAGCCGCGGGCACAGCTAGTACATAATATATGTAAATAAAATGTAACAAAATAATTATTTGAATTAATTAACCAACTTCAATGAAACCTGTTATTCGCAGGTTGTACCAAATTGTATAATATAGTTTCGGCGTGATTCGGGACCAAAACATTCCATATTATTTTATTTTTAGTCGTTTATTTTGCTTCCAAGGTTAGGTACCTTCGAGAAAGCAACCAACTCCGCAGTTGGTAGTTTGTTCGAAGTTAGGTACTGCAGAGGTACCAACAACTAGGGAGAACAGCAGTCAAGAGCCAGTTTATTCATATTAACGTTCATATTCCAATTTACGTACTTTATCTACGTAGATAGGCAGTGCCAAGGTGAAGGGCTACGTCATACGCACCTACTCTGTAAAAGAACAGATACTGTATGTTTTGACAGCTTGTGACAATACCATGTTAATGAAGATATTTTTAACTATGAGTAGGTACTCAAATGTTAATAATTTTAACCTATTGTTGGTTAAAATCTATCCTGAACTGTGTTAGAAAAACATGTTTATTTTCAAAGTAATTGTTCGTATTATAGAAAAAAAGGCTGAATTCTCATTTAGACCAATACAAATGTTGGTATTTCCTTTATTTGGAAAACGAAAAAGCGATCAAGTTTGGGCCATGAAGTGACAAAACAAAGATAATAAAAATAACTAACATTAAGTAAGGACAGTGAAATGGTCGCACTGGAACTACTTAAAATAAAACCAGGATATGTATGTACTACATAGATATATAGTATGTACCTATATATATCTATGTAGTAGTAGTAGTAGTAGGTAAAATAGACTAGAATTTAACTTCGGTATCTAGGTACCTCTAAAGCCATGTCTACAAGCTGTTTTCAAGAGTCATCACGAATCGTCTCGCACGTATAATCGACGAATGGCACCCACCGGAGCAAGCTGGATTTTAAGTAGGATACGGCACCATAGACACAGTGCAGCACATTCACACAGTGAAGCAGATTATACAGAAGACCTCTGCTGAGCGTTTGTGAACTATGAGAAGGCCTTTGACTCATCAGAAATCAGGTCTGTCCGGGAGTCCCTGCAGCGAAGCCAACTCGACTGGCGATAATTCAAGTGCTGAGATGCCTGTATAACGCCGCAAGAGTGACCATCCAAGTAGAGAATCAGCAGATTATAAGCAAATCACCCTGCATCGAGGACTGAGACAAGGATATGTTTCACTGAAATTATACACAAATGCTTTGGAGGATGTGTAGCTCTGGGCTGGAAAGGACGTGGCATAAACGCAAACGGCGAGTATATGCCACACTTGAGATTCGCGGATTGACATCTTCATTATGGCTGAAAGTCGCAGAACTTACATCAGACGCTGAACGGCCTAGCTGATCATCTCAACACACAACACACGTCTCCGGAAGAACTATTATAAAATCAAGATTGTGTTCAATTAACATGTCTTTCCGGAACCGATTGCTGTTCATGAATCTCCTCTCGAAATTTATCAAGACTTCAAGAGTACGTTTATAAACAATTCTGTGAGAGAGACGCCCGTAGAAGAATACAACTGCAGCAGTTGGTAAAGTTCGTAGATTCTTTTCGTCACCAATTCCCCAATGCCTACAGACGAAAGTCAACCAGCGCATCCTTCCTGTTATGACTTACGGAGCTGAGAAGTGGACTCTCACGGTACGACTAGTTCACCAATTCAAAGTCGCTTAGTTGCTTAGTCGCTTAGTTGTTTTAGTGCTATGGAAAGGGCTGTGATTGGAGTTTCTCTGAGAGATCAAATCCGAAAGAGAACCAAAGTTATCGACAGCCCATAGGGTTAGCAGGCGGAAGAGGCAGTGGGTTGTTTATATTTGCCGATGGACCGATAGCCATTGGGGTATACGTTTTATTTATAAGTGGAGACCGCGATTCGGCAAACGTAATATAGGATGCCCTCCGGCTAGGTGGAGCGACGACATACGCAAGATTTCTGAATGGTGGCGATTGAAAAAAGTGTACGAAGTTCGGGCTCAGTGTCGTGATTTGGGAGAGGCCTAAGTCCAGCAGTAAACTGATACGGGCTGATAATGTTGATGATCGGTACCTAGCATCTAATTTAAAAGAAAGTTGCTTCAAAACTTGTTCAGCAATAATACGCTAATGATTATAATCGCACTTTGTCTCATTTTCTATCTGATACATTATTCAAACGCGATCGGATCGTCGAGGTAAAGAAAGAAACATTCTTAGCACGATTATCCAAGTCCCGGTGACCTAAGTAAGCTGGGAAACTGCTCAATAGCGTTCAGGCTTAACATAATCTATTATTGTTTAATTCTATCAACTAATTAACATTCTTTATACTTTTATCCCTTAAAAAACGAAATAAAACAAATCCTTGAGAATATTATGTACCTGTGAAAAATTGTAACACTGAAGCGCTATCACCCGCTGGCTACTTTGCCTCCGCCAAATTAATTCGTCAAGCAGCGGCTGCCAAATCGTGTCACTCATCGCATCGCTAACCTGACCTATTTACGTATTATTTTATTTTATTTTTGTCGATGTTGGATCCTTCAAAGGGTACCTTTTGAAGGATTCAACAAAGACAAAAATAACATAAAAAATAAGCATTACACCAGGTTGTACAACCAGGGTTTATGAGATTCTTACCGCACTAAAACATCCCGGTGGCTGACCTCAGCGAATTTAAAGGGGTTTTTCTTATTATTTTTTTGGGGGGGTTCTCCCAAGGAACGCACCGGTGCCCTTCTCGCACATCACCTTTGAGGCTCATCCTAGAGAAGGTTGTTAAGCCAAATCCAGCTCCGCATGGCAACTATGCCACCATGTGCTGCATCCATTTCTTGGTTCGATTTGATGGACGGCCAAAGCCCCTACTCCAGCCGCCCTCAAAACCCACCAAGTCCTTAATTATTTGGTGTGGTAACCCTATGGGGCTGACGTTCCAGGTTGTCTATTTTGGACAACCCAGGCCCACCGTTTCTGAGTAGGATCGGATCGTTCACGATCCCGCTCGGTGGTCTCCCTCTTGACCATTACGATTTCACAGAAGGAGACCTCCGCTTTCCATGCCTCTTCATTTGCTAGCATAGCTTTAACTACACATGGCAGACAGGTCCTGTCCAATCATTTCTACTAGGACCCGTCTTTCTGCGCTCCACGCTGAGCACTCTTCTAGAGTGTGCTGTGTCTGTGTGTTGTGTCTTGGAGTCTTCCGCAATAATGAAATTGCTTTGTCCTCTCGCGTCCGATTAGATTCAGGTAAACACTTAAACAACCATGTCCAGGGAGTATCTGAGTTAGTCTATATGTAACCGTCTCCTTCCTTTTGACACAAAATTTAGAACAGCAGAACAGCACCAACAACGCATTGGCGCAGGGACCCTGTCTCTTGGAGCCGCTGACACTATCTTGCCAGCGTTTGTCGGCTCTCTTGCCACGTCACTTCAACCAGTGCTGCTCTGGTGTTATCGTGGCGGAGACAATCGTACACACGTGCGTCCATCTCCGCCAGGAGAAGCATTGCGGCCTCAAATTATATCGTTCCATATATTCTTACGATCCGGATGGCTATGGTGCTGTACAAAGATCTGCAGCATCTAATAGACAGTTGGTGAGAAAATACGGGCGCTCCGGAAAGAGCTATCGATCTTATGACCCCCAAAGAGTCAACGCTCTCCTTCGCTCGGCACCCCGAGTTTGGGCAGTAGTCTGTGCATAGCACCCGCCACCTACTTGATCCGGGTAACTGTTCGACTGAAGTGTTCGACTTAAGTGTTTTGAGTGCTCGTCAATGCTCCACTGACAGTCCAGGGTGAGGCAGAGATACTATAGGTACGGTCCTTTATGTACGCCCACGTCACCCACTCGTACCGATGAATCTGGGGTTCTCTATCTCACGGTAATTTATGGAACCATAACGCCTCAGTCTTCTGAGGTACTACCCGTAGGCCAAGTTTGCGGATTATAACTACCATACAAGCCACACCCCGCTCTGCGATCAGTTTTCTGTCCTCGAACGTATTCCCTTCAGCCACCACTAGGGTTTCATCTGCATAGCAAACTACTCTGATGCCAGCAGGAAGACTGACACGCAGTACCTCGACGTAAGCTAAGTTCTACAATAACGGCCCTAGCACCGATCCCTGTGGGACCCCGCAACTGACCCTGCAGCGCGCCATCCCTGCCCATGTACTGCGCGCTCCTGTCACTCAAGTTGACGACCGGTTGGTCTCGTGGCTAGTGATCCTAGGTACGTAATCAAACGGACGCGGGTTCGAATCCTGCAAGGTGCAATCATTTGTGTGATGAGCAGAAATGTTTGTTTCCAAGTCATGGATGTTATAATATTCGTATATATGTATGCTTATCCGTTATCTAGTACCCGTAGTACCGAGTATCCTAGTTTTGGGCTAGGTATTGGTGTGGAATTGTCCCGAAAATATTTATTTATTTTTATTTATTTTTAAGTAGGCGGTAACGATGCGCTGCAAGTAAGGCGGTACATCAGGGTATATGAGTGCTGCCCTGATCGTTCCCCAAGGCAGGGAGTTGAAGGCATTGACTATGTCTAAGAACACCGCTAACGCCACTCCACCCTGGGTAAGGGCCTGGTCCGATAGCATACGGGCACGAAGAATCACTCCACTGTCGAACTATTCGAGCGTGCTCGTCGGAAATGAAACTGGTCATCCGATGATAGGTCGGGGATTATTCTTTCGAACAATTTGCCTGCCTCATCAAGCAAGCAAATAGGACGGTACGCAGAGAGTCCTCCGCTCTTCCTTCCTTCTTCAAAAGGACCAGCCTAGCTTTTTTCCATCCCGTAAGGAATACACCACACCAAGGCAGCTGTCAAAAAGCGCCCGAAGGTTGTCACTTTGTTTGGGCAGCACTCAGAGCCCCCTCTTTGTGATTTCGGGGGTTAAAAATTCGCTTTCGTTTGTGCCTTTCTGAGGGCCATGTGAAAAATACATTTACTTTTTTTACCTATGTAATTAGTCTGCGCTTACTTAAGCTGTTTGTAGTATGTACCGCACCCATATGTAAAGTATATGAGTCTAATGTACCACACCTTAATACCTACCAAAAGTTGTTGACAAACACGATGTCACCTTGTGATCCACGAGCAACGACATCCGTTCCAGCCACAGCGAACCCAATAGTTTCCACTTTCAGCTGCTTACCACTGACGCACAGCCTATGTAAAACACCCACAAAATATGCGTCCCATATAATTAATTCGTAAAAGTAGAGTTTTCAGTTTTGTTGTGTTCTGAATACAAATGTTGCGAGATACGAGTAAACAAATACGGCTTGCGTCAGGGTTTTGTGGAGCCTGATAGCATGACATCATTGTTCAATACTTTTGTCATAATTACTCGATATCTACTGTAGATTACTGTACTGTACTCGATATAAATTGAGACTAGTTTGTGTAATAGAACTATTCCTAGTGTGGGGAACTTTGTTTCAACTGAGGTACAATTTTGCATTTACTAACATATTTTTTGTTTTTTTTTTTCATTTACTATGTTATATTTAAGTCAATAATGTACCATAAGCACTTTTATTCTAACTCAATAAATCATTTATTATTTTATTATTATTGTTTTTTGAAACACTGTATTTAGAATGAATGCCACGTTTATAAATAGCGAATTTCCCATCCAATCTGGAAAGCTACAAATAAGCTAAAGTTTGGTAAGTATACATAAGTAGTACACAAGTAGGAACCAATCTTAATGGCGGCTGTGAACCGCGCTGCGAGTGTGACTTCGCGCTGGTACAGTAAGGTTCACAATCATTAACGTATTTTTTACTAGCTACTTGTAGAACATGCTAATAATAAGAAACAATTTATTACACCAGAATTAGGGAACAAATATACAAGAATTTAATATAAAATAGGCAAAACGGGTGGTCTTATCGCTAAAAGCGATCTTTTCCAGACAACCTTTGGATGGGCAGAAATCACGAATTAAAAAAGGACGGTGGTGCAAAACAATACAATAAATCATGCAAAATAAAAATGAATACACCTACATACATATTTAATAAACTACATAAACCATACTTACTTACATGTCACATGCAAATAATGTAATGATTGAAAAAAATATGTGTTAAGTAGAATACATACAGGCTTGCTACCTCACGTCGATGCGCCAGATTTTGAAGCTTAATCTTTACTAGAGTGTCATCCCCAATGAGCCTGATAGCACGTCTCCCAATTGAATCCAAAGACTCGAGCTGATACTTGGCAGAACCGTCCCAGAGGTGGCAGCAGTACTCCATACAAGATCGGACCTGTGCTTGATAAAGATTCAAAAGCTGTCCCGGTGTGAAGTACCGCCTAACCTTAGACAAAATACCAAGTTTTTTTGCAGCTACCTTGGTTTTGGATTCAATATAAGACCCAAAATCCAGGTTTGATGTGAGTTCGATACCCAAAAGCTCCAGATGGTCGCCTATTGGTATTGGATTGAACACCTATTTGACTGACTACACTAAGAAAATCTACGATCTAGCTATTGATGATGCGTCATTTGGTTGCCTTGCCTTGTGAAGATCGTCGAACTATCTGGCATAACGTAATGGAGTTCCTATTTTTTTGCCTCAAACTCTAGGCTCTGTCACTTCGGGAGCGTCCCGGATATCTTGCATATCTAGTTATAGCTATCTTTAAGCCATGAAAGAGCCTCTTGGGTGGTCTGACAAACTCTGACACCAACAGGGTTGCACCACAGGCCAGCTCTACCTCATAACCTACTTCTATAATTTATTCTGTGCTCATACATATAAACAGCGATGGTAGCCTAATAGTTCTATAGTGCAATTTAGAATCCAACGATACCGGGTTCAAAACCTAGGCTCCGCACCAATGACTTTTCTAAGATATGTGCGGTTTTCCATCGCTCCGTGCTTCGGAGGGCACGTTATGCTGTCGATCCCGGCTGTTATTGATTAATAGCAGTCGTTAAGCCAAGTCAGAGGCCCTCGGCACTACCTCATACGACAAACAAACAAACATACATATAAAGCATATTGGATTTATTATTTAGCTTGTATTTTAACTGAGCTAGTACTTATTGTTTTAATTATTTTCTCTAGTTCTATAGATTAATAACTGATGCCTGCGGTTTCACACGCGAGCTTATGACACTCACAAATAATGTGGCGTTCTATTGGTAAAAGAATTTTCAAAAATCGGTTCAGTAGATCCAGAGATTATCCCCTACAACCTAACAAACTCACAAACTTTACCTACCTCTTTATAATATTAATTATAGTATATAGTATAGATTAGGTACCTTTTACCTCGTTCTTAAACTTAAACATATTAATATTTGTGTAGAATTTGTATATAATGATTGATAATATCTCAACACCGGTATAAATTGATAAATACATTAAAATCTACATATATTTCTTATCTAATCAAATCTACAGGCGCCGGACACGGCCGGTGACACAATCGAAATTAATAAATCGTATGTTAATTGATAAATTAAATGATAACCTAGTGCTCTTTTGATAATATGCTAATGCGTGTCGTTTTAATTAGACATGAACATGATCCAGAAAATCTTTCTACAACTGCATCTTTTTTGTACAATCAGAACATGAATTAATTATTTATTATCTCGGAAAAAGTCTAATTGATCTCAACATTGGAAATAAAATGAGTGAATCTAAATACATATCGATTCTCAGTCTAGTTACCTGTTATAACAGGCTGATAACAAGTTCAGAGGAAAAATCGACAGGCATTGAGGTACCCCACCGCTCTGCCATCGATGATCTACCTTTCCAGTCACACCGTGTATAAACAGATACCTACTCGTATTATCAAAATTATGAACAAGTGCGGCCCGCCTCTACCTTATTTTGCCATTATAGCGCCCTTGCCTATCCCAAAAGGTTGCCGACCGCTGCCCTAGGGGATTGGAACCCGTGATCAGGGGCCCGACCACACAACTTAGCTTCAATCGGATAGTATCGATATCACTAATGCCTTGCGATAGAGTCGAAATTGCTATGAAAAAAGTGATAATCCGATTGTAACCAAGTTCTGTAATCGGGCTGCCGATCTTTAGCGACTGCGCAGAGCTTACCCCTGTACCCTGTTGAGCTTAGCACTGTATTTTACAACTAAATTTACCAAACTGTCATCGTTCAAACAAACAGTAGGTATAATATCTTACTAGCAATCTCTAGCAATATTTAGAGGAACTCGCTAATCTATGATCTCAGTTCAACAATCAATAGACTGGCTCTACTATCTGCTGGAAGTCTGACGTCACTTCCTCCATAACCCATTGTGTACTTTTTAAAAAAGTATAAAAAGTAACTCATAACAAAACGTACATTCTACTACTTCCCTACCTACCTACTTCCGTAGTACCTACGTAAATCTATGAAATTGTTATAAACAACAGTGCGATAGCTACGTTTCACTAGTTTTCTACACGTTTTAAAACCGTGACGTGACGTGCTATAAGTTGACGTCATTTTATTACCATATTTTGTTACCTACTTTATTTAATTCTCTACCTAATGTACATTGCATGCTGTGCATTAGATGACTAGGTATTCACGCATAGGTATTATCGAATCTTCTGTAAAATAAGACCTTTTCTCAATATAGAAGAAAATGTTCTGCATAAAGAAAGTTTATTTTTCTAAGTGGGAAATTAGAAGTTTAAAATAGTTATGGAATTATTGTTTACCAATTTAATTTTCGAAGCACTCTCTGAAAACAACTAATAGGTAGTTAATGCTCGAAAGCACAGCACATAGCACAGTACCAACAGTACTTACTTCTCCAAAGAACAAGGGCGAAATTTTATGTGATAAATCTTGCAGCGTCCTGAAATATAATTTCTACAGAACTTAAGTAGGTAATTATTTTTCTAAGTTTTGTCAACATAGCATGTAAGCTAGTAAAAGCCGGTTAACAAATCAATTAAAAGAAAAATTCAATTGAAACGTCATTTCCTTCCTACAATGTTTTACCGGCCTTTTTGCCTGCCCAACGGGTGAAAAAAAGATAATACTATGACGTTTCCGGTTCGGACGTCAAAATCGTCAAACGTCTAAACCAAAGAATGTTGAATTACGCTTACTTCCCACCCGGTTTATTAAGGCAAAGGAGGTTGAATTACGCTTACTGGCGTTAAATCTTTTATCAGTAGGTAAGCGTCATTCAATCTCCTTGTGTTAAACAGAATAATACTATAGACAAAATGGTATGTCAATATAAAACCTATAAACAATACATTACACCAAAGAGAAAACAATGCATTATAGTTTATGTAGGAAGTAAGTAAGGGATTGTTGTTCGATTATGGTTGTTATTATTTAG
Source organism: Alsophila aescularia (assembly GCA_946251855.1). NCBI lineage: Eukaryota > Metazoa > Arthropoda > Insecta > Lepidoptera > Geometridae > Alsophila > Alsophila aescularia. The sequence goes on from OX276381.1 coordinate 14,556,428, forward strand.
TGTAAGGTATTGTTGCAAAATATTTGTGCTAATAATGGACGACTGTTTCCCTGCACAGTGAAATAGCAGCAACATATCTAAACATATTGTTTTGTAATATGGCTTGGCAGTAAAGGATTGAAAATTGTTATTCAAAAGCCTAGTCTGTTAAACTGTAATATCTTTAAACATTACATTTATTACGCATAGGTAAATACTGAATTGCCTACCTATTCAGCAGATAAAATGATTAAAATCACTAAGACTTTTTTCAAAAGTCGTTAACAGTAACATAACCTACAAAACTTTGTAGCCTAATAACAATTATTCCTGGCCTCCGCAATAAAGAAATCTTAGACTAACAATCTCAGGAAATGATGCTGAATTACTAGCGATATTTTTGGTCTAAAGACGCCGTGAATTTTACTGACATAAAAATAAGTATGGGATTCGCCATTGTTCTTTATGTAATGAAACATAAAAAAATGACACAAATGATATAATATATCCGCGTAAGTAGAGTGTTTTGTATTTTCAAAGCACTGGTAGAGTCGGAAAGGTTTGCCTGATACCACTTTGAACTCTGAAACGGCATATGAAAAATAAATTTTAAACCTCAAATTGTATCTCCGTAGTTTACTTATTTGCCCTGGGCCCTTATTCGCTATGACCATTCACGCACGTAACGCGCCGCGTTAAGTATCTTCGTGGAATCGTACGGCAATTACCGTAATGACGTCACACGTTTTCGGCAAGGAATTTCGTGCGGCATAGTGAATAAGCGCCCTAACCAAATAAATAATTTATTGATTTGGTCTATCCATACCAATATATAAAAGTGAAACGTTTTCTGTTTGTTTGTTTATTTAAAAATTAATACAACAACAACAATAATGTTCTACTTGAACACTCTTGATGTTTTTTGACAGACTCGTTATTTCGTTTCCACGGCTACCGTTCCTTACAGGGAGCAATCAACATTTTCCAATTATCTCGTGGAAACTTACTTTTTACCGGGATAAAAAGTATCCTATATTTTATACCAGGGTATAAGCTTTCTCAATTACAAAATTTATCAAAATCCGTCTAGCCGTTATCGCATTAAAACTCCCCAAACCAACAAAGAAACAAACAGACGATGTTTCACTTTTATATATTGGTATGGATTACAGCCTCGTTTATAGTAGTAGTTACTAAGTTAATATTATAAATGCGAAAGTTTGTATGTTTGTGTGTGTGTGTGTGTGTGTGTGTGTGTGTGTGTGTGTGTGTTTGTTGCTCCTTCACGCTCGAATGGCTCGACGGATTTAGATAAAATTTGGTACCAGGATAGCTTATACATAGGCTACTTTTTATCTCGAAATAGGAGAAAAAAATATATCGTTTTCTATAAAACTTGAAAAAAAACGAAAAAATAATGAAAAAAAATATTTCAAGTACCAGGAGAGCATAAGCACTTAAGAAGTTGGAGATATAAAATTGACAAATAAAGTTATTAAAAGTGAGTATACTTAGCTCCCAATGAACATTAAATGGTGTGATTATATTAAAATAAGTATTTCTGAGTACCAGGAGAACAGAAACACTTAAGATGTTGGAGACATAATATTGAAATATAAAGTTATTTAAAATGAGTATTCCTCCCCATGAAGATTAAAATATGGTGTGATTAAATTAAAAAAAGTACCAGGAGAAAAGAAACACCTGAAGTTGGATATATGACATTGACAAATAAAGCTATTGAAAGTGAGTATACCTCCCCATGAACATTAAATAGTGTTATTATATTTTTTTAAGTATTTCAAAGTACCAGGAGAGCAGAAACGCCTGCTCCTTCACGCTCAAACAGCTGAACGGATTTGGATTAAATGTGGTACCACGATAGCTTATAATATCTTGGATTAACATATAGGCTACTTTTTATCCCGAAATAGGGGAAAAAAGTAGTATCGTTTTCTTTTAGATTTGAAAAAAAAACAAAACAAAAAATGTATTTCTAAGTACCAGGAGAGCATAACACTTAAGAAGTTGGTTATACAAAATTGACAAATAAAGTTATTAAAAGTGAGTATACCTCCCTATGAACATTAAATGGTGTGATTATATTTAACAAAAGTATTTCTAAGTACCAGGAGAGCAGAAACACTTAATAAGTTGGAGATACAAAAGAGTCAAATAGTGTGTTTAATAACACAAAAGAAAAAAAGAGCAGAAACACATAAGAAGTTGGAGATATGACATTGACAAATAAAGTTATTAAAAGTGAGAAGTACAAGGAGAGCAGAAACACTTAAGAAGTTGGAGATATGACATTGACAAATAAAGTTATTTAAAGTGAGTTTACCTCCCCATGAATATTATTAAATGGTGTAATTATTATATTAAAAAAAGCATTTCTATGAACCAGGAGAGTAGAAACACCTGAAGTTGGAGATATGACATTTCCAAATATAGTTATTAAAAGTGAAAATTTCTCCCCATGAACATTAAATAAGTAGTGTGATTGTATTTAAAAAATGTATTTCTAAGTACTAGGAGAGCAGAAAAACTAAAAAAAATGGAGATACAAAATTGACAATTATAGTTATTAAAAGTGAATATACTTATCTCCCCATAAACATGAAATGGTGTGAACCAGGAGAGCAGAAACATTTTAGAATTTGGAGATATAACAGTTGAACGGATTTGGATGAAATTTGGTACCAGGATAGCTTAAGTTAGAGATACAAAATTGACAAATAAAGTTATTAGATTATACCTCCCTATCAACATTAAATGCTGTGATTATATTTAAAAAAGCATGCACTATGACGCTGCGTTTATAATAGAATGTTTTTAATAGAAATACAAATATAAATAAACACTATTAGTGTATAATATCCAAGCCTTAGGGTCGCGTGATCGAGGTAGGTGAAATAAAAACACCGTTTGCTATTGACACAAGGTTCTGTATATTCGAAATTGGCGGCTAAAAGTGTGGCCCGGTGGTCTCGTAACACAACGCTTGCGTGTTTTAGCGACCTCCAGCGCCATCTAGTTCACTTTGGCGTGAAACTAACTTTTACATTCAACATACCGCCCACCAAGAACGTCATTGAACGTTCTTCATTATATACACCGCCCACCATGAGGTCAAGGGGGTGTTGATTGACATTACAATTTACAATACATAAGTAATTAAGTTCACAAAAAACTTGACATTTAAGTTTAGAAACTTAACAATGTTATACAACTTAACAAATTTAAGAATTTTTAAGTTAAAACTTTTAGCTTATAATTTTACAATTAAAAAATTACGAAATCCACAAACAATACTGAAGTAGCTTTAGGAAATCAGTCTGTTACTGGCAAAATACAAAGTTTTGACGTTGGTCTCTTGATGAGAGACCCGTTGCATTTCAATGTCACCACTCGAGTAATATTGTCCAAACCAGGATGCTTTTTGACTATTTTGCCCAATAACCAACGGGCTGGAGGTAGGTTGTCTTCCTTAACAAGAACAATATCGCCGATATTTGGCTCAGGAGTAAACTTCGACCATTTGTATCTCTGCAAACAGTGCACCAAGTATTCGTTCGACCACCTTCGCCAAAAATGCTGAACCATTTTTTGTGTTAGTTGCCACCGTTTGAGAGAAGTAATATTGCTTAGCTCATAGTTTGGCTCAGCGACAACTACGAGTGGTTCGCCGATTAAAAAGTGACCTGGAGTTAGAGGTGACATTTCTATTTGGCTATCAAGAGTCACAGGTAGCATGGATATAGGTCTGGAGTTGAGGCATGCTTCGATTTGGGACAAGACGGTCGTCATCTCCTCAAATGTAAGACTAGAGTCTTGTATGATTCGCTTGAGGTGAAATTTTGTCGACTTCACACCAGCCTCCCACAAGCCGCCGTGGTTGGGTGCATGAGGAGGTATGAAATGCCACGTTACGCAATTGTTACTCAACCACTCACGTATGTCAATGGCTACATCTGATCTTGGATCAACAATTCGCTTGAGTTCCTTGGAAGAAGCCACAAAATTGGTCCCATTGTCACTCCAGACGTCACTAATATGACCTCTCCGAGCCACAAAACGCTTGAAACATGCTATGAAGCTGTCCGCAGTAAGGTCACTTACTGCTTCTAGATGTATGGCCTTTGTGACCATACATACAAAAAGACTAATGTAGCCTTTATAGCACCGATTGCCACGTCCTTTGGACATGCGAATGTTAAAAGGGCCGGCAAAATCAACTCCACTATGCAAAAACGGTCGAGCTGGAGTGACTCTAGCTGCTGGCAGTTGACCCATGAATTGATTTTTGGTCTTTGCTAAATGTCGAACACATTTTACACACTTGCGTACGTGGGTTTTGACAAGACCTTTGGCAGATATTATCCAATATTTAGAACGCAAGTAATTCAGCATAAGCGAGGGACCACCATGCAGGGTACGTTGATGAGCGTCATCAATTATTAGAGCGGTGAAATGGCTCTTGTGAGGAAGAATGATTGGGTGCTTCGTAGCTTCAGGAAGGGTTGCATTCTGGATTCTTCCTTGGGCTTTTAAAATTCCCTGTTCATCTTTATATGGATTAAGCGGTTTCAGCTTAACTTTGTCATCCAATTCCCTGCTTTGACATTGTTTGATGCAAACATGAAGAGCTTCGCTAAGTTCAGAACTCGTAAGGTAAGGTTCAAATTTGTGTTGGTTCGATTTGACATCCTTAATTTTCAAAAATCTACGGCAAAAGGCAACAACGCGAACTAGCCTTCGGAGTGATGAAAATCGTTTCCATATGGGATCATCATCTAATATGTCAGTTGTCAAATGAACCTTCACTTTCCTCTGTTCTATATCAGTAGAGACCGATTTCGGTCTTTTGTATTCAATATTTGGCTCTTTCAGCCATGAAGGACCCTGCAGCCACATGCTACACTGAGCAAGTTCCATCGGAGTGCTTCCTCTGGATGCTATATCTGCAGGATTTTGACTGGATTGGACATGTGCCCATTGAGTGTTGTCCAGCTTTGACAGGATATCAGAAGTCCTATTACCTATGAAAGTTGTCCAACGACTTGGGTGGCTACTGAGCCACGCCAACACAACTGTTGAGTCAGTCCAACCGTGTATGTCTGAGCTAGTTATACCTAGTACTCTTGCCACTTCTGTAATCAATTTTGCCAATAAGACAGCTCCCATCAATTCGAGTCGAGGTATTGATACCTGCATAGTTGGAGCAACCTTTGTTTTTGCTGCGATAAGATTGACATGTGTGCTGCCAGCAGCATCAACTGTTCTGAGATAAACCGCTGATGCGTATGAGGAAATAGAGGCGTCGCAAAAACCATGCAGTTCCCTGGAGGTGTCATCACTCTTGGCTTCTATCCATCGTGGAACGGACACTTCGCGAACGTACTTCAGTTCTGACCGGTAAGTAAGCCATTCTTTCAGCAAGTCATCGGGCAATTCTTCGTCCCAGTCTAGTCCTGCTAACCACAACTTCTGAATCATCACCTTGGCTACAATGACACAAGGTGCGACCCATCCCAAGGGGTCAAACAGACGTGAGATGTCAGAAATTACTTTTCTCTTAGTGATAGGATGTTGCTGAATAGGAAGTTGCACAGAATATTGAAAAGAATCAGATTCTCTATCCCAGTAGAGTCCTAATACTTTTAGGACCTCATCCATCTTTATGTCAACTTTGTTATTATCCTTTTGTGGTTTATCCATCACTATCTTGGCCAAATCCTTGTTGTTCGTTACCCATTTCTGCAATTCGAATCCTCCTTTACTTAATAGCTCCTTCATCTCCTGAAAAATCTTAATTCCTTGATCCACTGTCTCACATCCAGTTAACAAGTCATCTACATAAAAGTCGGTTTTAATCTTTTTTGCTGTTTCAGGAAATTTGTCGCCTTCATCGGTTGCCAGCTGCTGCAGCGTCTTCACGGCCAGGTATGGAGCGGACGCCGTGCCGAAAGTGACTCTTACTAATCTAAACTCTTTTGTTTCAGTTTCTGGATCGTCTCTCCACACTAGTCGCTGGAAGTCTGCGTCCTGCCTGCTGACAATGACCTGGCGGTACATTTTGACAATATCTGCGCACAAACAGATAGGATGTGTGCGCCATCTCATAATAATGTGACGCAAGTCTTCTTGAAGCGTGGGGCCGATCATCAATGACTTATTGAGATATATTCCGTCTTCTCCACACACACATGACGCGTCGAACACAACTCTTACTTTGGACGTGGATTTATCTTGACGTATAATGGCGTGATGTGGGAGGTACACACTTTCTGTTCTCTTTTCATCATTGCCAGTTATATGTTCCATATGCCCAAGGTCCGAGTATTCCTGCATCACTTCGGAGTAACTTGCCTTGATTTCGGGATTCTTCTTAAAACGCTGTTCAAGAAGATGAAATCTCTTCAGAGCAATATCTCTCGAGTTCCCATACTTGCATGGAGGGTCGTCCTCACGGAACGGTAGACGTACTATGTACCGTCCGGTTCGATCTCTTTGTGTGGTTTTGCTATAAATTTCTTCACACAATTGCTCTTCTTGTGTGAGCATTTTTGGTTGGAAAGAGTCAGATTCAATTTGCCAAAATTGTTTTAACAACTCGTTATCGTCTACGTGAGCATGCAAACTGGTGATCACGTTATGATGGCAATGTGATGAGAGAGTTTGAACATCATCGGATTGATGAGTGGGACCTGACAAGATCCATCCCAAGGCAGTACATTGTGCAGTGAGTACGCCATTAGGACCTTTGAGCAATCCATCTCTCATGATTTTACCGTACACGTCGGCACCAAGCAAAATGTCTATTTTGTTTGGAGTGTTGAATTGGGGATCAGCTAAACTAATCGCTGCCAATTCTGGCCAATCTATATTCACGATTTTCGCAGATGGAAGCAGACTGGTTATGGCACCTAAGACATGCGCATGTACTTCTATCTGGAAACTAGGATCGTGATTGGATTGCACCTTCATCGCGACGACATGTTTTGATGACAAAGTACCTTTGTCCCCACCCAGCCCAGAAATGACACTTCTGGTGGGTGCCTTACGAAGACCGAGTAGTTGCACGGTCGATTCTGTGACAAATGACGCCTGCGAACCTTGATCTAGAAGGGCTCTCAGAAAACGTACATTACCGTTTCTTGCCGGGGATTTGACAATCGCGGTGGCTAACAGGACCTGGTTAGGAAATGTTTCCTTCGAAAAATGTGCTGCGACATTTGAAGGTGATGTTTCAAACGATGTTTCCACTGACGCTTCAGGTTTAGGTAAACCGGAAGTGCGCGACTCATTAGTTGGCTTAGGATGAAGCAACGAATGATGTTTGTGTTTGCAGACACGACATTTGGTGGAAGAGTTACAAGAATTAACTGAATGGTTCCGTCCTAAACAGTTAAAGCATAGACCTTTGGTTTGCACAAAGTTGTGTCGAGCGCTGAAATCTAATTTGCTGAAATCTTTACAATTAGAAATTTTGTGACCTGTTTGTTTACAATATGGGCATGGATTTGTGGCAGTTACATTATCATTAGGCATTGCGTGCATTACCTTTGGTTTTTGGATTGAAGACTTTGGGGTCGACTTTTGAATGGGGCTCAGAAATTCAAGCGACCGAAACCTAGATTCTAAAAACTCGCGCATTTGTGTTAACGTGGGCAAGTCATCTGAGACGCTAATTTTAGCCTCCCATTGCTTACGTGTTTCAGAATCAAGTTTCGTGCTGATGATATAAATAATTATTACATCCCATGATTCTACATCGATTCCCAAATTCCTCAAGCCATTCAAAGTGTCATTCATCGTGTCTAAAACATTTTTTATTGCGTTGGATGACTCTACTCTGATGTTCGATTGATCCATAAAATGCCTCAGCAGACAATTAGCCAGGTGTTTTTTATTGTTATATCTACTGTTAAGCAGAGACCATGACTCCTGATAATTAGCTGCTGTGATAGGAATATGCCTTAAGAGCTGTTCTGCTTCACCAGTAAGGTCACCCTTCAGATAGTGCATTTTCTGCACATTATCTATCGAGGCATTCTTATGTATCAATGATACATAAAGGTCTCTAAACGTCTGCCATTCTGAATATAATCCTGAAAATGTTGGAATTAAAATCTTAGGAAGTCTCACATTAAAGTCGCTTTTGGAAGTTGGTGCATGTTGAATGCTAGCGCTTGAAGAACTTGAAGAAGACATAATCAACAATAATGCTTCTTTGAGGTCAGATTTATAATCGACATACATCTCTTCGATGTCACCGAACATGTCTTCTTGATAATATTTATGTTGCAGAATTACATCAGAATCTTCAAGTTGCAATTTATCATTATTGTCAACGGCTACTTTCCACTGTTCTTCTAAAGTCTCTAATCTAGTTAACAAATAAGATTCTTTGGCGAGACGATCTTTAGGAGACTTTTTGTAGTTCTCGTAAGCCTTTTCTATTCTAGCTAGACAGCTGTTTTGACTCTTAATCAAAGTTAAAGATGCCATTTTTAAATTCGATTAATCTGACTGAACTTAAACTTTAATTGAACTTAAACCAAACTTCCAAAGCAAAGTACAACTCAAAAGAAATAATTTCAAAGTCTGAGAAAAGTTTCAAATAATATTACAAGTATTTGGAGTTAGGCCGCAAATGAGCTGATTCCGCATTTGCAAAACTATTCTAACTTGAAGAACAAGAGTGAAAATGTTACAAGTCCAGTAATGTATAAAATTTAAAATTTTACAAGTGTTTGAACTTTTAATTCAATGGGACCGAAAACGGGCGTGGATTCCCCGTAAGTTCACTTTTTCCTAAACTATTCTAAGTTAATATTAAGCATGCACAAATACGAAAATATTACAAGTCCCCTATTCTATTAAATAGTTAAAAGTCCCAGATGATGAAACTTTTTTAAGTCGATGGAATTAGTTAAACCACAGATTGCAACTATAGTTAAAGTGATCACAAAAAGTACTCACTATTTGTCCTGACAAACCTCACTTCACTTCACTGCAGGTGAACTTCACTCCAAAGGTGAAGTATGACGTCACTCCTGTGACGATTCCGCGAAGTCTTCTCGACGATGACGTCACTAGTAGACGTGCTGACGTCAGCTACTCTTCCGTCCTTTTGCTTCCTCGGTTGTCCGAATTGCGCCCTGCGCAAACCCAGCACCAACCAGTCGTACCGAACTCCGTCAGGTTCGTGTACGATGAACACGTGAACACTTTCCTTCAATTGTGTTCCGAACGTGCTTGTCGCAAAAAAGTGTCGCTCTCAATCCGACTCGATAAGGACCATGTATAATATCCAAGCCTTAGGGTCGCGTGATCGAGGTAGGTGAAATAAAAACACCGTTTGCTATTGACACAAGGTTCTGTATATTCGAAATTGGCGGCTAAAAGTGTGGCCCGGTGGTCTCGTAACACAACGCTTGCGTGTTTTAGCGACCTCCAGCGCCATCTAGTTCACTTTGGCGTGAAACTAACTTTTACATTCAACAATTAGTTTATCAAAACTTTTTCTTTAATTGATAACGTCTTGCAATTGTCAATGCATTTTGTATTCAGCAGAGCTTTTGTGTGTTTAAATAAACAAAGTAGATAAATGAGATTATATTATTATTTCTCTTAAAAAAGTGTTTTCATTCAAAATTAATGATTCCTTGAGTATCCAAGAAGGTTACTTAGGAAGGTTTTATTGAAATTCCAGCCTTATGGGAGTGACTCCCATTTGCAATTACTAAAGAAGGCGCAGGGGTAATCACTACAAGTTTAAGGATAAAATTTGGAAAATACTTGCTCCTCACATGGTCAATTGTTATGTGCCGTGCTCACGTGTTGGGAAACCGTCAGACCTATTCGTGTAACTACTCACAAGACGGAAAATATTTGTTTATCAAAAAAACTTCAATATAAAGAATATATACCACCAAAACTCTTTTAAATTATGTGACATGATTGTAACGCTAACTGTATTATTTTTAAATAGGATGGGGGAGAAGATTGCACGCGGGCAAAGCCGCGGGGCGCAGCTAGTATATATATACATATATATATATATATATATACACATATATATATATATATACACATATATATATATATATATATATATATATATATATATATATATATATATATATATTTATATATAATCGTTTATACTATATTGTTGCTGATTTTGTGAAATCTCGTATATTTTATTAAAAACAGAATCATTATTTAAACGAATATTAATGAGTCTATATTTAATAAAAATATTGGGCTGATTAGTTGTTTAAATTTTTCCCTCTAGGCAAAGACTCCCTATTTGTACTAGAATTAGGTATGTAGGCGATGGATCGCAAGGTCTACACGATGTACTGGAGACTTCGGTTCGTAGCTCCTAGTAGTTCAGGTTCCTGGTTCGATGTGGACTGTAGTTCAATTAAACACTGTTGCTTGTTCAAGTTCCGTTGATTGAATGGTCGGATCCAATCACTTTGACTATTTCAGTTCGACTACATTTATTTACCAAAACTTATCGCTATATATACAGTTATACGGTCTTAAAACTAATGCGGTACACACGGCGCAGTTTAAAGGGGCGTGGCCTATTTTGCATGTTGTCTGCGTTCATGCTGTCGCGGGCAGGCTCGGCGTCCACAACATCTCTCCCCCCGGCGCAGCTCGCGTAGCCTCTTCTTCCCTTAGCAGGACGGCGAGTTTGCTGGTAGGGCGTCGGAAGGTACCGCTCTTAGTTTTTACGTCGGCGACTCGGACGCCGCCATCTGGACCGGGATAGGTGCGCTCAACAATCCCGATTGGCCAGACGTTCCGGGGCAGCGTGTGGTCGACCACAACCACGATGTCGCCGGCTTGCAGTTGTCGTAGGAGGTTAGCTGGCTCCCCCCTTGGTACAAGCGTGGGGAGGTATTCCCGCAGCCAGCGCTTCCAGAAATGGTCAGCGAGCGCTTGGCTTGCTCGCCAAGTTCGTCGGTCAGCTTCATCGCAGGGGCCTGTGGTAGGTAGGCCGATCGATGATCCCAGCAGGAAATGGTTCGGTGTGAGTGCTTCTGGGTCGAGTGCACTCACGCTGACGTAGGTGAGGGGGCGAGCATTGATAGAGTGCTCGGCTTCGATGAGGAGGGTCTGCAGAACCTCTTCGGAAGGTGCCTTTTCTCTTAGCGTCGTGTGCAGAGCGGTCTTCACGGAGCGTACTAAGCGCTCCCACGCTCCACCCTGGTTGGGCGCGCCTGGTGGGATGAAATGCCACTTCATCCGGTGTAATAGCCCTTCGTCACTTAGGGCGGGTGCCCATTCTGCGTATGCCTTCTTCAGCGCCACGTCGGATCCCCGGAAGGCCGTTCCGTTGTCCGAGACCATAAGACGTGGCCAGCCTCGACGTGCAGCCATCCGTCGCAGCGCCATCAGAGCTGAGTCAGTGGACAACGAAGCTACGAGCTCTAGGTGCACGGCGCGCGTCGTGAGACAGGTGAATAGGGCACCCCATCTCTTTTCTCGGCGGCGCCCCACCTTGACCTGCATTGGCCCGAAGTAGTCCACCCCGCAGTTAGTGAACGGACGGTGAAATGGGTCAAGGCGGGCGCGTGGCAGGTCCCCCGTGGCGGGCGGCCGCGGTCTTGCTCGTCGTACTCGGCAGAGGGCGCATTTACTTTCTACGGCGCGTACGGTAGGTCGCAGGTGAATGACCCAGTACCGCTGCCGTAGGTCGTTCGTCACGCGCTCTCTGTTAGCGTGACCGGCGGCGCAGTGCTCCCTTAGCACGATGAGCTTTGTCACGTGGTGACGGCCGTCAAGGATAACCGGTCGCTTGGTTTCCAGGGGCGCGCTGGATGCGTCGATGCGCCCCCGCACCCGCAGAAGTCCGTCTTCGAGCACCGGGTCTAGCTTGAATAGTCTGCTTGCTCTAGGGACGGGGCAAGCAGACTCGATCCTCCTCAGTTCGGTCCCGAAGTTGTCTTCTTGGGCGCGTCGTATGAGCGCTTTCTCAGCGCGTTCAATGTGATCTGCTTCCATGCGCGTCGTACGGCGCCGGCATATGTCGACGAATGCCAGCACACGCGCGGCTGCCCGCACCAGCGTCTCGTATTTAGAGAAACGAGTGGGTTCAGGCAGCCATCGGTCACTATATTCATCCCGCTCGTTCGTGTGCGGGATCTCTAAATGTTCGTCCTGCTCGCTCGTGTGCAGGACCTCTTGTTGGTCAGTGAACGCTTGGTGTGTGGGCCATTCTTCTTCGGGTTCGCGAAGGAAGCTGGGCCCCTGGAACCAGCGATCGCTAGCGGCTATGGGCGTGCGGCTCAATCTCGTCGCGTCGTCGGCTACGTTATGTTCGGTAGGCAGCCATCTCCACTCACGTCGGTGAGTTAACTCCGCTAACTCGCCCAGCCGGTGCGCTACAAAGGGCGTGTAGCGCTTCGCGTCGTTGTGCACCCAATGGACTACGGTCGCAGAGTCGGTCCGGTTTTTGTTACTTGCACGCGATGCTCCTTTTTTATAACGTCCGCGAGCCTCGCGCCGATGACCGCTGCCTGAAGTTCTAGGCGCGGTATGCTCTGCGCGCGTCGCGGCGCTACCTTGGCTTTAGCAGCCACCAAGGCAATGGTCACGCTGCCGTCGTGGTGGATGGCCCTCCAAAAGGCCACCGTAGAGAATGCCTGCTCGCTCGCATCGCATAGTATGTGCAGGTCTATGCGCTTGTGTCCCTCTAGCGCGTAGCTACGGCGTAGGCGCAAGCGAGTTATCTCGCTCAGCTGGCGTAGCCATTCTGCGAAATGTTCGGCTTCTTCTGCAGGTATCGGCTCGTCCCATGGTATGTGAAGACGCCATAGGCTCTGCAGGATGATCTTCGCTCGAATGGTGTACTGACTGAGGAGACCAAGCGGGTCATAAATGGACATGACCGCGCTGAGGGACTCTCTCTTCGTGGGTGCGCGGATCTGCGCGCGCACCTCAGCCGGTACGCGGTGCATTGCGGTGTTAAACCCCAGTTCGTCTCTGTTGGAGTCCCAGCAGAGCCCGAGTATCTTGCTCTCAGGGCTCCCTGCTCCCAACTGAGTGGGCGTAGTCGCTCGTAGCTCTGGCGGTACGTCTCGTAGCACGTTCGTGTTGCTAGCACTCCAACTGCGCAGAGTGAAGCCAGCGGCCGCGTGCACCTCGCGTAGCTCTTGTATGGTGCTACGGGCCTCCTCTTCATTGGCGTAGCTGTCTACTAGATCATCCATATAGTGGCTGTTCGTGATGGCCACTAGAGCGCGTGGGTGAGTCTGTGCATGTGCGCGCGCATTGTGGTTGCGCACGCTGTGCGCCATAAACGGTGAGCTGGCGGCGCCGAAAATCATGCTCGCCATCTTGTAGTGGCGAGGCGGGTTAGTTCGGTCCCGGCCTCGCCATAAGAACTGCTGTGCGGGCTGGTCTTCAGGTCGGATCTTCACTCGTAGAAACATCTCTTGTATGTCGGCGGTGACGGCGATCGGCCGTTCTCTGAATCTGAAGACGATTCCTTGTAGTGATAGTAGAAGGTCCGGGCCCTCCAGCAGCTGGTCGTTCAAGCTCACGCCGTGACATTGGTGAGCTGCGTCAAAAACAAGCCGTTGTTTACCAGGCTTGTTCGGGTTCTGTACTGCGAAGTGCGGGAGGTACCAGCAGATGGGGCTCCGTCGTTCAGTCCCGTCGCATGGCACCGCATAATTCTTAGCCAACAGATTTTCTATTTGCGCGGCGTATTGGTCCGCGAAGTCTGGGTAGGCGTCCATCTTTCGTTCGATGCCTTGTAGACGCCGTAGAGCCGCGCCGTAGTTCGACGGCATGGTGACGTCATCTCGCCGCCAAGGCAAGCCCACTTCGTAGCCGCTGTCTGTTTTCTTTATTGTTTCTTCGAAGATCTTTGTAGCTCGTAGATCTGCGTCGCTCACTCTCGAATGGATAGCGACGCCGAGCGCGTCGATGCGGAAGTGCGCCTCCACAAGCTCGTGTAGGCGCTGGTCGTGCTCGTTCGTACGCTGGTCGGGCGCGTATACGTGCAGCACGCTCTCGTTTTCGTAGATCAGGCTGTGGGGTGCGGTTCCATGCATCACCCAGCCAAGTCGGGTCCTCGACGCGGCCGGTTCATTTGGCCCGCCAAGACGAAGCTCACGGGATACAATGAGCTCCCAGTGGTCGGCGCCTACTAAGATGAGGGGGTGTGCTAGGTCGTAGCACACCTCTGCCTCCATCAAGTCCCGCAGATGATTGTGTCGAAGAAGCGAGCTTGGGACGGACTGCCGGTGTAGCTTCAGATCGCGCACCGTGCGCGCTTTGATGTCGTGACGTGTCGCCTCCTTAGCTCCCCTTATAGAGAGAGAGACGGTTTGGCTGTCTCCCTCTCGCTGCGACATGTTCACGCCGTTCAGATGTAGGGGCTGCGTAGGGCCTTCTGCGCCGATCTTCTTCGCTAGTTCATGGTCGATGAGCGTGATGGTGGCGCCTTCGTCCAGCAGCGCGTAAGTGTCGACCTCCCCCCGTGGACCGGTGACGACCACGGGGCAGATCTTAAGCATCACGGTCTTCAGGCCAGTAGCATTGGTGGGTGCTACCGACAAGACCGCTGCGTTGTGGCTCGACGAATGTTCGGGTTGCGCAGCTGATCGTGCGTTAGGTCGCGCTTCTTCGTGCAGTGTTGAGTGGTGCGGGCGGTGGCATTGGTTAATGCCGCACAGCTTCGCCTTGCAAATTCTTTTTATCAATTCGCCTTTAAATGCCGCTGGTCTCGTCTCACGGGCGGCAGAGGTCGCTGCCGGTGCGTATGTAAAACGCAGTGCCATGTCTGCTTCTCGCATGAGGAATCGAGACAGCATGACAATTTCTGGCTCCGAAGGTGACTGGTGTTCGTTGGCGTAGTGGCACCACTGCGTTTTGATGTGCGGGCTTAGCTTCTCCAGCACCTCACGCGCCAGCATCGGGTTATACAGGTACCCCCGCCGGTCGATGTTCTGTAGCACGCAGACGACGTTCTGAAGTTTGACAGCGAACGTGTTGAGGTCGGTCGCTGTCATCCCTGGCTTCGGGAACCTTCTTAGCTCTTCTAATGCTCGGTCGATGATGAGCTCCGGTCTCCCAAAGCTCTGTTCCAATGTTTTGATGATGACGTCAGGATCAGTGGCTGTGTGCAGTAATGCAGCCACGGCGTCACGTGCGTCGCCCTTGAGGCAACTTCTCAGCCGCTGTAAGTTCTCAGCGGCTGAGATGTGGTACAGGGCTGTGGAGTCCCGTACTGCTGCCTTGAATGGCAGCCACTCGTTTGGTGCCCCAGTGAAGACGGGCAGGTCGGAGTTGTAGCGGGCCCGAGGTCTGGCCATTCGTTCAATGGCCTCGGCGAGTTGTTCGATCCCGGATCTGCGGTCAGATCGACCCGGGGCGGGATCTTGTAGAACGCTCAAAGCGTGCTCGTCGTGGTTCTTCTTGTTGCCTCTCGGTGTTGAGGCGCGGCACATCCCCGCTCTCCCCCCGTAGGGTGGAGGGGTTTGTGCGTTGCAACCAATCATCCACCTTCTGGTGGTTGTCGTTGTTCCGCACGGTTGGCTCGCCGTGAAGGCTCTGATCTTCTTCAATATTCGCGATCTGAGCCGCCAATCGCTTCTTCACTAGGTCCGCTTCCATTTCCAACTCCTTTCTCTTCAATTCAGCAAGTTTCTCGGCCGCCTCTAACTCCGCCAGCCGCAGCCTTAGGGTGGAGTTCGCAGTTCGTTGCGAGTGCGCCGGTGACTTGCTTCGTTCGATGTTGCCGGACGGGCCGGCGGTCGTGCCAGCAGCCGTGCCAGCGGCCGGCACAGATGGTGATGCCGGCGGCTCTAGGGATAGCCTTCGAAGGCGCTCTTCGTCCAACCGCTTCCGCTCTTCCAGCTCTGCCAGGTCGCTTTGGCTCCTCGTGACCACCATGTTCGATGGGCGGCAGACGTTCACTGGATAAGCTGTTGGTCGCTTAAGTTCTTCTGGTTCTATCCGGCTCCGATGGACCAAAATGTAGGCGATGGATCGCAAGGTCTACACGATGTACTGGAGACTTCGGTTCGTAGCTCCTAGTAGTTCAGGTTCCTGGTTCGATGTGGACTGTAGTTCAATTAAACACTGTTGCTTGTTCAAGTTCCGTTGATTGAATGGTCGGATCCAATCACTTTGACTATTTCAGTTCGACTACATTTATTTACCAAAACTTATCGCTATATATACAGTTATACGGTCTTAAAACTAATGCGGTACACACGGCGCAGTTTAAAGGGGCGTGGCCTATTTTGCATGTTGTCTGCGTTCATGCTGTCGCGGGCAGGCTCGGCGTCCACAGCAAGGTACATAGGTTATAGGTGGCCCTAGTAGGTGTACCAATCCGAACATAATAGATTTTTATTTATTTTGAAAACGTGAACAAATAACTAACTTCGCGTGACGAACCATTACCTGCACCGTAAAAGCAATTATTAATATGAAATGTCAATTTATTTCCATATTCCTCGTAGTTCGCCTAATCGTGTGGATATAAAATAACAAAATCTGCACAGCTCGATCAATCAATCAAACCGTAAGGACCAAATAATCGTCGTGGTTCACTTGATCGAACCGTTTGGACATCAAATAGCAAACTCTATAGTTCGATTATTGAATCGAACCGTAAGGACTTAAAAATCCTAGTGGTTCGATTGATCGAACTACGCGATCGAACCTCGCGGCCGGAAGGAAATTACTTTTGACTTTGACTGTGAAGATAATATACCTAGGAGGTAATTATAGCCACCTGTACGTACCTAATATACATAAATTGAACTACATCTATTCTTACATGGCACATAAATTCATAATCGATCTTCTAGCCAATTGCTCAAAGAGTTGAAGAATCACCCAAAACAATAAACATAATAATTTGGATTATCAATTACATTGATAAACATAGTTACTATTGCACCAGCACAGATTAATCTATAGTCCTGATACAGTATATATATAGTCCTATAGTCCTTATATATATATATATATATATATATATATATATATGTATAGTCCTTACGGAGTCCTGACAACATGAACTCGCCTCAGATATAGCATGGCAATAACTCAGTCGTGTAATGTTGGAATATTTGTTACATAATATAGTTTATTATAATGTTTGATATATTTAATGGCAAAATATAAATTGTGTAACATTGTCCGTTATCGGTTTCAAGCTGCCTATTGTTTCTATCAAAATTTCCATTGGGCATTGACATTGAAGTTTTGTACCTAACATGTATTGCGTCGTGCGTCGGTTTCATTATCAGCAGACATACATTATTAATTGGTTTTTACGCAGGGTTATTGCTGTTTCGTTAATGTCAATATAAAAAATAAATTGCACTTTTGAACCTTTAGGCTACTATCTCTCTTATTATCCAACGGGTTCGGTCCTCGGCTCCGCACAAATTACTTTTTTAGGTTATGTAAGGGTTTTCATCGCTCCGTGCTACGGAGGGCACGCTAAGCCGTTGGTCCCAGCTGTTTTGATTACCTAATCGCAGTCGTTAAGCTATGCCAGAGGCCCTCGGGCGGCTTAACAAACTCTGACACAGAGGTCATCATCACCTCATACGACAAAAAACAAACACACATTAAGGGAAACCCAAAAATTGTTTCCAAAAACTTAAGTTAGTATTGTAGGTGCATCTAGCCTTTTGAAAAACACTGGAAAACGAGCGGAGCTTGGTAGACCCCATGTCCCCTTTTCCTCTACTCTTTCTCCTCTATTTTTATCAAAATCGCACTGTAGGCGAGAGGTAATAATAGTGTGCACTTTGCTATCCACCAACAGGGTTCTATTCTCGGCGCCGCACCACAGACTTTTAAAAAATTATGTGAGGATTTGCCATCACTTCGTGCTTCTGAGCGCGGCCTCGTCAGGAGCCCTTGGGCGGCCTAACAGAAGTCAGCACTATATTAACTTACATAGGTACGAAATTTAGAAACTTTCTTACATAAAAATAGAGCCGTTTTTGAGAAATTCATCAGATTAGCAGAGTTTGTGTGGTGTTTTTTCAGATTTTTTGATTCTGTTTTTTTTCCGCTGTCAAATTCTATGTACGGATCGTAATTTTTAAAGCACTGAAACAAATAAAAAATAATATCAGACTTAAAAGCAACTCAAAAAATAAACATTATGTTCGTAAGTCCGTTGAGAACGCAAATATAATATTTATTTGAGTTGCAATGGATCATAAGATCGTATGAGAAGAAAAAATATATTTAAGTTTCAACGGATCTTATAATCGGTTGAGCATTTTTATTTATTTATTTGAGCAGCAACGGATCTCGAGATCTTATGAGAACGCCGAACAAGATCAGTTCAGATCAGTACACGAAGGCTGAAGTCTTGCTGAAGTCCCAGCCGTGAGAGCCTATTAGGATAATAAAGATGAGGTTGTGTTTTAATGACCTTCGAGGACACAGTTACATGTGGGTAGGTATTTCCTAACAACGTAGACTTCAACATGCTTCAACAGAGAAAGCTAGACGTCTACAACCGCTAATGGTTGAACGACAACGGGTTTGTTGATTTTCCGTTAGGTTTAACTTTGTCACTCCAAAGGATTGCAGACTTAAGTATTTTATATTAATTTCAACTTGATACCTCCACGCGTTCCTGAGAAAATGGATTATCAACTCACGCACACATATGCAGCTGCCTTTTTAAGATAGTTTGGCGTCTTCTTTTAAAACTTCCTGTTAGAAGGCTGAAGTCTTACTGAAGTCTTGCTGAAGTCCCAGACGTTCGAGCCTATTAGGATAATAATGATATGTTGTGTTTTAGTTGCTACTAGCTTCAATGTCACCGTTACATATGGGTAGGTATTTCCTAACAGCGTAGACTTCAACAGAGAAAACTAGGCGTATACTCGTACAACCGCTAATGGTTGACGCCTAGCTTAGTGTATATATTCTGTGGCCTAGCGGGAAACATGTGTCACAACATTAACTTATGTAATTCCTTTTGTATGGCTTACGGATCTCGTAACGTACCTATTAGTATTTATTAGTCCTATTAGTTAACAAAGCTAAGACCTGAAGGTTTATACTATTCGTTTGGTTGTTGTTTAAGATGTTTCAAGGGGGTCAAGGGAAGAGAGTCGAGAAAAGGGGGGTGAAAATCGCATCTTTCAAACGAATGGACCAATTTAGTTGCGATTTTTATATTTCAAAGCTGAGTTAAACAAGATTGTTCTTAGCTAGAAATAAAGTCCATGCCTCTGCGCATGACGATTTGGGTGCATCATCGTCCAAATTTGTCCCTTAGTATCTCAACCAGTCTTACGGCGACGGTAACGCCATCTAGTGGTAGTATTTTGAATTGAACAAAAAATACATAAGTAAATGCTCGATTTACTACTACAGAATACAACTTACAACAGTTGGACAACATATACGCCATAACCTACGGCCATAACATATGTTCTAGGTGTACTATTATTTATTCGTCTAGCTGGCAGCGTACCCAACTACCCTATAATGCTCGAGATATTGATTGATGCTACTGAATTCCGATATTAATTCCATAATCCATATAGGTACTAGGGATGTTAATTGTTATGTTACAGATGTTATGGATATGTTAATGCAATATCACAGAATTGATAAAATCATGATGTGGTCGATAATTTCATGTTATGGTTCTATATCATGAAATGCCCAGCTAAAACTGACCATATTGTTGAAACACCAACGTTTAATGATATTTCAATCCACGTTTGGCCATATCAAGGGTTTTCATAATACCAAAGGTGTTCATACAGATAAGTTTACAAGGCTATATAAACAACACGAAGACGAAGGCGGGCTATCCTAATCCTATCACGGCCAAGTCGGGCTTCCGCCCTCGCCTTCTATTTTATGATCACTAAATGTTTGACGAAGTAGCCGAGCGTTTAGCTGTTCATATCGTCAAACGCTGATTATGAATTAATCTGGCCAAACCATTTCATAACGTGACCGAGAATTTCATGAAAATGAATTAAATGAATTAAAAAAAAAAAAAAATGAAATTGAAAAAATTGAATTGAATTTCATGAAATGATTTCGGTTAAAGAAAGTTAATGGTTCATTTATGGGGATCTGTATACGTTTTTATAGTTAGTAACCTAGCAGCATTGATCAATTTAATCAATGCGGAGGTTTAAAACATATTGTGGAAGTAAATCTCTTTATATCATATTACAATATAAATGATTAAATTAATGAGAAAAATGCATAGCCTGATGTCTCCAAACTCCATAACTATATTAAGTGATTACTTCTATGTTTGTGTTGTTAATTGTTAATTGAGTATGTTGATTGACTTGAATGTTCAGTTGGAGTGTCTCATGATTTTTCATATAACATAGTTAGAATGTAAGGGTTCAGAAAAACTAGTTTTTTATGGTCATGCTCACTAAAATATCTTGAATTGCGGTGGCTCTGGCTCTGCTCTGGCTCGGCCCTTGGAGGGTGATTCCTGGTACATAAGTCGTACTCGTGAACTGGTGCTGCTGTTGTGGGGACTGGCCCAGCCTAGTTTCTTGTTGGTCATTTGTATTTTAATTATTTTTATCAGTATGTTTATTGTGAGACCAATCTCATTGGCACTTTAATCTTTTGTATTTGTCATTTATATCTATTTGTGATATTTTCTGTCATTTTAAAATATATATATAAAGAATTGACAATAATGGAGATTATGACATCCCGTAGAGTTTCTTGGTGCTCTCTTCTCTAACGGGCGTATTTCCAATGCACCAGTATAGAGTCAGAAGGGTATATCCCTTTCCTGTGCGATATCCATGTGTAAAAAAAATTCTTTTCAAAGTGAAAGCATTACGTAGTTTACCTAATTTTATTAATTTCATCTATTTATAATAATTTATGCTCTTCTCATTTCATGAGATGTTAAAATTTGACATGTATTAGTGCTATAATTTTCTTTATTTACTAAATTTGACATGTATTAGTGCTATTATTTTCTCTATTTACTAAATTTGACATGTATTAGTGCTATCATTTTCTCTATTTACAATAAATACTTTGACTATGACCGGTGTTTTTAAAAAAAAATGTACTTACTAAACTAATTTTGTAAATTAAACTAATATTTTAAATAAACAATTCTTGCTGCAATATGTAGCCATCCCACCTGTTCTGTGACGTATCAAACAAAACTACATACTTTGTAATACAATACTACAAACACATAATGTAATATATTAGAAGTAATATATTCATGATGAACATTCAAAACTATGGATCCGAAACTTTTATTTCTAATATAATATAATAGGTAGGTACCTACCTAGTTTCGGATACTGATATGGCTGGATACCGCCCTAAAATAAGTAACAAAATTTTGGTTACGCACGCGTCGCGTCACACCGATACTCTAATATGTTTTATCTACACTCATATCGTAAAATACGGATTATGAACACAAAAATGGTGGCATAATGATATACATTACGCACGACACGTCTCTAATAAGAAAATAAATAAATTATAACACTGTTTTAACTAAAAGATGTTATAATATATATATTTTACCATTAAAGCACGGGTGGCTCCGCACCTACGAGGGTTTTCGTCATTTATTATCTAAGGCGGCGCGAGCTAGACCGTAGGCGCGCGAATTCGCTGTGGACTGGATTTAGGCGCCATAATTTACTTTACTTTATTACCTAACCAATTTAATGTGATATTTTTGTAGATCAAATGTTTTATCGTTATTAAAAATGTGACAAAGATATTTTAAACATGTGAAAACAGAGTTCGTGAGGAGAATTTGACTCCACCAGAGCAACGAACATGACGAACGAGCTTTTACCAGCAAACAAAAAAGAAAAAGATTCCATTAAAAGTAAGATTAGGATCTTGGATTGCATGAGTGTAGATAGTGTATGAAACGGTACATAACTAGGTATTTAAACACACGAGTGATACTATTAAAAAACTTACTCTCGTGTTTTAATTCCCCTCATTATGCAACTGCTTCATAAACTACTATTTATTGAACTTACGTTTATCTTGATTCTCTATCGATACGCAAAAATATAATGTCATAATTTAGTGTGTCATAATTTTACTTATCCTAATCATGTGCAAGCATAATAATAATTACGCATAAATGTTTAGGCATAATCGTGTTTACCATATAAACAACTATATTATTTAGAAGCATAAAAAAAAACATTATTCACCACGAGTGAAATAACTTTAAACTAAATTATTTTACGTAGGTACCTATGTAAAATAAACGGCCCAAGGCCAATTATAATTATAAATGGCCCAAGGGCCACCCCGCCGCACTTTAACCTACTGTCACAGTATAGTATCAAGATTTTGTTTTATGCGAGTCCATAGTAGTCCAAAATAATATAGCCCAAAAGATCATTATGCTTACCTTAACAGTATGCTAAATACTGTTTATGTAAAATTAATATTATGCCATCAAAAGTTAGGCGAAACAAAGGGATACCGTGTATCTTACCTAAGGTAGATTTATTCCAGAATAAGTTAAACACACACAGTTAATTGAAAAGCAGTTAAGTCCACAGTAAGAACTCTCGGTACCACAATGAAAACTCTGTGCACGTCAATAGAGTATTTTGTCATTGTCCTCAAGTCCGCTCATTTTTATCTCTTTCATGAATAATAGGTAGTATTCTTCGTTACAATAAGTCCTTTGTGTTTCTACATGCACAGGTAAGCCGTAGATTCAATGGACACGTGTTACACAATGTGCTGAAAATAATTCCATATATGGTGTTTTGACACTTAGGTACTAATGTGAGCAATGAGCATCTGCTTTGTGGTTAAATAAATGAGTAAGGATTATTATTCAACTCGTGATTCAATATCCTAGCTTACCAATTTTGTTAATTTTATATTGTTTTCGGTATGTATTAAACTTCGACCAGGGCCTGCAGTCTCGATATCGACAGCGATTGCTTTACAACCGAAACCCATCGCAAAGTCGACTATAACGATTTTTGATAGGCTCTGCTAAATATCGATGTCAATCATGATCAATGCCAGTACCTACAGGTACCTAGACAATCGATAGCTTTTGACTATAAATGTCAAGGCTGACGATTGTCATCGGTATGTACCGATTTCGGTTGTAAAGTAACTTCTATATATACGTCGAGACTGCAGGTCCAGCGCAGTTGGTTGTTTTCTTGGAGGAATTACAATCAAAATTATTTTGTACCAGCTTTCCCGCCCGCGACTTTGTCTGCTAGGACTACAGTTTATCGCGAAAAAAAACATCCTGTTCTTCTAGGATATTGAAAACCAATGCAAAAGTAGGTGGGCTATACCTACTTTTGCATTGGTTTTCAATAATGCTCTTGAAGTTTTTTGACAGACTTGTTATTTCGTTTCCATGGCAACCGTTCCTTACAGCGAGTAATCAACATTTTCCAGTTTTCCCGTGAAAACTTAAAATTTTCCGGGATAAAAAGTATTTTATGTTTTATTCCAGGGTATAAGCTATCTCTATTCCAAATTTCATCAAAATCCGTCCAGCTGTTATCGCGTGATAGCTCCCCAAACAAACAAACAAACATACAAACAAACAGACAGACAACGTTTCACTTTTATATATTGGTATGGACTACGCCCTCCGAGGTTGCAATATAAGCAAAGTCCAATTTCCAAAAGGTTTAAACAAAATTTTACACACTTGCCTTTGACATATGTGAAAGCAAGTGAAAAAATAATTTTAAAATATTTTATTTTATTTGCAATGTTTGTATATATGTATGTATGTTTGTTTAGGTCAAATCTTGCATGCTGAATTAGAACCACTTCCTCTTATCCTACGGAGTTGAAGTTGAATCGACATCCAGGATTAGCTCCAGATAAAGGAACTCTTCAACGGTTAACAGTACAGACACAAAATTTTGTGTACGCATTTTGTTATGATAGCCAGTTTTAAATTTTACTATGACGTGGGCTCCTGATAAAGGAACTCTTCAACGGTCAACAGCACAGATACGAAATGTTGTGTACGCATTTTATTATGATAGCCGGTTTTAAGTTTTACCATGACTGGCTGCTGCTCTCAGGGTTGGGTACTGACTAGGGAACTCCGTAACAGTTAAAGCACAGGCATTAAATTTGTATACGCATTTTATTGTGATAACCCGTTCTAAGTTTCAACATGGCATGGCTCCTGCATAACAGCTTAATTTTAAACGTTTTTTAATTAACTTATTATAAGGTCGGTTGCGTGCGGCCAAAAGCGTTGACCAAAATATATGGTCAATAAGATTATAAACATCACAACATTCGTGAATTATTCATCCATTAAGTATACTTACATATAACAACAAACATGACATAACTGTAGGTACGAGCACATAGGTCACTTCAACGATGGGCACAAGCGATCGTGACAAAACACATGGATATGAGATGAGCACATACGTGATGGGAACGACATTCTCTTACGAAATTGTTATGGCTATTAACGTAAACACTTTTAACATTATTTCCGAGGAAGTCGCTGATAGATAATGAAGGTAATAAAACGGCAAAGGTGACTTAACACGCATTATGAAATAATAGTTTAAATGACGTAGGTATGGGCAGTCAAACGTCGAAGGAAAATG
The DNA here is from genome assembly GCA_946251855.1 of Alsophila aescularia. Lineage (NCBI taxonomy): Eukaryota > Metazoa > Arthropoda > Insecta > Lepidoptera > Geometridae > Alsophila > Alsophila aescularia. Next base: position 14,581,054 of record OX276381.1, read on the forward strand.
TTCTACCGGAATATACATGGGGTTATATTTTAGATCATGGTGACATCCACCACACCTATTGTGCCGGAGAATTGTGCGTTAAGATTATATTCAGAAGATGATGATGATGCCCTAAAGTTGGCACCCCCCCAAATATTGGCTTCGCCGAAAATGAAGTTTTTGAAGTCATATTTAGTAGATCAAGTGTTTGTTGACCATGATAATAAATAATCCTGCCACACCGCTTTATTTCTTAATATGTACATTTTTTTGTATTACGGACTATGCAATCGATTTTCCACAATCTCACCTCATGGAAAGCGATGATGTGGTCGAAGGTGTAGCACGCTTGCCTAGCTATGAGTTTGAAAACAGAAAACCTTTCATGTTCCGATTCTGAGTTGAATCACGCACAGGAAAAGGAAATACCTACTTACTTCTGACTCTACCGGTGCTTCGGAAATATGCCCGTTAGAGAAGAGAGCACCAAGAAACTCTATGAGGATGCAATTTTTTTCAATTTTGCTTTATTATATTTTAATGTTTCATTTTCAAAACTATTATAATCCACACTAAACCAGTGCTCACTCAATGTACACGCACACCTTTTCAGTGTGCGTGTGCATTGAGTGAGCATTGGTGAGCACCTTCTGAAAAAAATAAAATAATTTATTTAGTAAAAGCTCTAAAAGAATTGTAAAACCAATATATCTATTTGTAAAAAGATAAAAAAAAACATAGAGGAAAGATTTGATTATTTGTATGATTGTTTATATGTTTGTTACATTAACAAGTCTGTTGATAGATTTCTTTGGATAGATTCAGGCGTTACTTTGCGGAAATCCATATTTAAAATGAACAAAGTAAAAATATGCAGCTTACTCCTGCCATACCGTTTGTCAGACAAATGATAAATGGAAAAATAAAAATACAATATATAAAAACAGTGGTTAATGTGGGTTTTTATAAATTGTATTTTTATTTTTCCATTTATCATTTGTCTGACAAACAGTTTGGCGGATATAAGCTACATATTTTTACTTTGTTCATTTTAACAAGTCTGTCAAAAAGCACAACGAGCGTTCCTAATAGTAAGTGTGATTCAACCTCCTTGGCGTTGCGATGCTGCCAAAGATTTTGAATTACGCTTACTGGCGTTTATTATAGAAATTACAGCGGGTTTAAGAATGCTAAGAGTAAGAAAAATGCTGCGGTGTGAGCGCTACCCGTGCCGTGCGAAGCCGGGGCGAGTCACTAGTATACAATAAACATTAGATGCCCTATTGAACTGACATATATTTTCCTTCAGAATTTGAATCGGCTTTTGTTATTGTTATAGTTAAAAGACAAGAAATGTTTACTTTTCTCATCAATTTGTACTCATCAGTAGCAACTATTAGTTTTATATATCCAGACGGTGAAATCAGCACCTTTTAAATCCAAGTCTGTGCGCAGTTAATTAAGTTTATTATGATAAGTCCAAAATAAACGTTACGGCAGCAGCGCGGCGGAGGGGCGCAGTCCGCGCAGCGTCACTGTGCCGGCCCCTTGGCCTGGTGCCAACTGCACGGGATCTACTGAGAAATGACTCGTGATTCGTGATGAAGGAAAATGTCAAATCATTTGTCTTGCAAATAGTACACAAATAATAACATACAACACTCGATACATAAATTGAGGGTGAGCCACTGATCTATGGATGCAGTAGTCTTTAAGGGAAGCAATGAAACCAGCGAAGGCGAAGGAAAACCATCGGTTTAATTAAATCCGGGGCGTAAATGTACAAAACTCATTCGATTTAGAAAAAAACCGGCCGTGCAAGTCTCGCGCACCGTACAAACTTGTACAATGTACGTATGTAAATAGTCTCTCTATCACGGGAATCGAGTATAGAAGATGTTTAAAAAAAAGTGATATAAGACATTGTTTCTTGCTTAATTTCATGATTTTAGGTCAACGAGAAGGTTTTGATTCCCTGCTAGTATCGAAATATGCGGCATAAACGGCCGTATCTTTAGATTGCGTTAACCAAGAAGTTTGTTTTGTTCACAGCTCCAAGGGATTGGAGACCTGAGTATTTGATATTAATTTAACTTGATACCTCCACGCGTTCCTGAGAAAAAGGGTCTTGACAGGCAGACAGACAGACAGACAGACACCTTAGAGGAACCCTCATTTTTTTCCTTTAGCGATACGGGACTCTAAAAAACGTGTGTCGCAGTAAAGAAAACGTAAAAAAATACCTATAATTCGTTCTTTAATTTCTCTTACGTATTTATATTTATATTTTTCTATACCGGGCCTTAGTTTCTATCTGCACGAGACTGTTAGCTTAGCTGAAAGCTTCAGAACGAGAAAACTTTTAGATTAATAAAGTTGACGTTTCAGAATTATATTTCAATGCGTATTTCGGGGACATTTCGTTATTCATTTTAGGCCCTAGAAAAGCTCTCAAGATTGAATGAAAGCAGAGCCTTTGACCTTTTCCAAAAGCAATTACGAAAGGAAAGCTGAAATGTTGAGATTTCACTGTAACGCCGACATTTTACGCAGAACCGTGTTTTTTCCTTGAAAATCCCGTTTTCCAAGATCCGTATAGCACCGGACTGGGCTGATTGACGCGCCAATTTCTCACAAATGTTTTCAGAGAGATAAATCTTGTTTTTGATGGCTTACAGTGTAAATGCAATTGGGTTTTTGGATGGGAAAGCTCAGCTATTCTTAATGGTTTCTCTGAAGTTTGACTCTTCTGAATGAGGTTTTTATTTATACAGAATTACTGGTCACGATTCCGTAGCAGGGTAGTAGGCAAAAGTCAACCATTTTCGAGATATTATTTATTTCATTATTTTTTGTAAATCCGTCAGATAGGCAACCATAAAAATGAATAATAAAAAAAACATTGCAAAAATTCAAACAGTAACAAAGAATTGTGTGTAATAAAAAATGAATAATCTGCTAACGTTTTTGAATCAGGGGACTATAAATAAACAAGATTGATGATTTGTGTAAGTTCCTTCAACAAAAAAGCTGATTTTATTCCAAAAAATACATTGTAACTTAACCTGCAGATTTAAAAAACAACTACATATTATCACCTATCCAAAACGGTATAACTTTTTGGTAGTTAGGTACAAAGTAACAAACTATGGGACATTAAACAAAATGTCGGAGAATTTAAAAAATGGGTCAAAGTGGTTTGTTTGAATAAATCATCTAATAAAACAATACATACAGTTGCCCAGATGTTCATTAAAGCTATAATTCTCATGGGCCAGAGATTTTGAAAAGTATTTTAGTTTGAGAGGTATTTTCGGAATAGCTCTTTTTATGAAAAGCTTCGTCTACAGTGAAAATCCTGTGCCGAATATAGAGGATCTTCGAGGTCGCATAGTAAATGCAGCAAATGATATAAGAAACTTGTTGTTTAGTAGCGTAGTAAAAAGCCACTTACTTATAAAAGAGTCTGTACCTGACGCATCTGTATCTGAAATATGGGCTCACATTTTGAAAACCAATTACTTATAATAATTTAAGCAATGTGTATAAGTAAATCGAAAAAAAAAACTCAACCAATATTATCGTCAAGATATTTAAAGAAACTTAATTAATAATCGACAAAAAATACCTTTTGTTTTAAACCATTGTTAAGTCTATTCAGAAAATACCTCTTAAAACTAAAATTCTTCTGAAAATCTCTGGTCAATTGCCCAGATTTTGCAATATGATTTAGTAAAAAAAAATAACTACCCGTTTTTTAAATTCTCCGACATTTTGTTTAATGTCGCATAGTTTGTTACTTTCTCACTAACTACCGAAAAATTATACCGCGTGTTGGATATGTGATAATATGTAGTTGTTTTTTAAATAATCTGAATAAAATCAGCTTTTTTGTTTAATAAACTTACACAAATCATCAAACTTGGTTAGTTTTATAACCCTGATTCAAAAACGTTTGCAGATTATTCCTATTTTATTACACACAATTCTTTGTTGCTGTTTTCTCATCCTAAAAACAATTTAATAAAAACTTATTAATTGATTGTAGTCCTTACTTATTCCGGAAATGTTTAAGGGCTATTCCTGCTCGGATTTTGTAAGGATCGGCAATTGTTACTGTACCTGCCAAGCATGTAAGGTACTCTGGGATAAACAAGTTAATAGCTCCTTTTACGTGTTATGGTAAAAAAAATGTAATAAAAATGCGGCGGTGTGAGCGCTACCCGTGCTAATCAGGGGCGAGTCACTATTTATGTTTAGGGATAATCCCACGAACTAGAATAAACCAAGTTTGACAACTAATTAAAACTGACCTAAGATATTTTAATCACAATAATAATAATTTTCTTAGAATACGCCTTGATGCTTTATCACCTATAACATTAGCTGCACTATCACAAACTTTCGTATAATAAACTATTAATAACTATTTATACAGGTATAAGTTATGTTTTAACTTTATGATCATAACAATAAAATTGTTTGTTAGGTACGAACACTTTGCAATTAGAAGAACAATCGATTTCGGTATTTATTATGATTTACACCTACTTTTGAAAAAAAATACGTAAAGATTACTATAACTCTCCATTGGCTGAACTTTGTGCTACATTATAAAAAGCAATGTGGTTACCCTATTCCTTGAATTTGGAGTACAAAAAAAAACATTTTGTTGAAATAAAAATTGTGACGTTTTCGAACATATTTCGATATGGCTGTAATATGTTTTTTTTACGTTATTTACGTTAGTTATATATCAGCTATTACGAAAAATTTCGAGACACTGAATCCACAAAAAAATATAAAAAATTATCGAACCTGCTCACAAAATTTCACGAGAATCTGGTGAGAATAATTGACCTGGGAGCAGAACAGCCGGACATAGGAAAGTATTTTTGCACAAGCTGAAACGGAGACGCTTCCCTTGTGCTTCACGCTCCCTCGGTCAAATATTGTAAAACACATAAATAGGCTTTATACCCTTCGAACATCAACTAAAACTCTAAACATAGACGAATCAATAAAAACAGTGGACATATTTTCACATATCAATGACAAGGGACTTATCAGTAAGCGCCAGTGGGCACTATCTATGCGGACTATAAGATAGGATAAAGCGATATCGTGTAAGCACTGGAGACATGGTTTCTGCTAAATCAATTGTTATCGTGTTTTATTGTTTCAGGCAGATCGATACCATGTAGAAAAGTAGAGTGATAGAGTTTTTCCTCTCTTTTATTGTTCACTTGCTGCGCCCCGCGGTATTACCCGCGTGGATGACACTAATTATGAAAAGTATGCTGTGTCCAGGGTATGAGCTATCTCCGTACCAAATTTCATCAAAATCCGTGAAGAAGTAACAAACATATACACACACGCACGCACACGGTCCCTCACAAACAAACGCACGTGAATTAATAATGCGCAATTTTTTTTTACTAGGTCCTTATTGGTACATATCAATAAAAATTCACACTGAGGTTTTTTTAAACTTTATCCGTTCAATTAAGAAAAAAAAAAAAAAAAAAAAAAGAAAAAACAAATCGATCGAGTCATTCTCGAGTTTACGCGAGACTAATGCACGGCATTGTTTTTTTTATTGACATGAAGAATCAATGAACATAGAAAAGCATTAAAAAAAGACACGCATAGTAACAGCCCGTGCCTTTCCAAGCACGGAGCGATGGAAGCACATAACTTAGAAAAGTCATTGATGCGGAGCCGAGGACCGAACCCAGTATCGTTGGATTCTAACACGCACTAGTATTCCGCTTGGCTACCACCGCTCTACTCCATTTATATTTAGGTAGTAGGTAAGTACGTAACAGATACATGATAAGTGATTTTATGAAAGGTCGTCTACCGGTCAATCTCTAATATAGAAAAAGTTGTTTATGAAAACCACTTCGCTTTAACAGCATATTATTACATTGTATTACCAACCAGATTTAAAATATGTATTATAATACCTACTGAGCATAATATTTTTTATCGCACACAAGCAGTTCCCCTTTCAAAGTTGTTAATATCTATAACTTAAAAACAAACACATTAAAATTAAATTGTAGGTACCTAATATTAATAGTATAAGTGATAATGTGTAATTTTCCACTGGTGGTGCGACTTTTAAATTAATGTAAGTATTTGATAAGAAATATGTGGCGTCCGTCAACTGATAACGTGTTTCTTTTGAAGCGCAGATTTTTGGGTATGATTTTATGACGTTTTAACTATGTTGGAATATGTTACAAAGTATTTTATTCGTAAAGAGGTAGATAGATAGATAGATAACTCTTTATTGCACTAAAAACTTAAATTATGGCATATCAACATTGACCTTAAAATAATACAATCAGCGGCCTTATCACTAAGCAGCGATCTCTTCCAGGCAACCTTAGATTAGAAAGCGAGAACATGAACATTAATTAAAGATAGCGTGCATGTGCAAGTATACGTTTACTGGATTGAATAAATTTATATTTCTAGAAATATAAATACGATAAAATATTATTACTTACAAATGTTATAAGTACAACATATAAAATAAAAAATATATATAGGTATATAATATAATAAAATATATATACTAATAATAATAATACATACAAAAATAAATAGGTACCTACGAACAAAAAACATTACACTACATAATTATAATAAATATTAAAATAAATAAATGCAGCAACATGTCATGGCGTTGAATGATAAAAGTTTCTGACCCGATCTTTGAAATATACTACAATTATGTTAGGTAAGTTTTTTTCGAGTGTATACTCGAACTTATGGCAGAACGAGGCGAGATGAGACTGCGGTCTTCAGTGGATATGTCGAGCTCAGAGAGTTTCTGTGTTCTATTTTTGCGGAACTCTGACCCGACGGCGTGGACAATTTCCACAAGCCCGTTGTTTATTTCGTCCACTGAATCGCATTCGGTAAGGGTTTGGAAGCAATTTTGGAGTTCCAACTGAAAGCTCTCGGGGTTTTGGATATGGGCAGGACTTGGGCGAATAGTAGATCTCATCAAACGAGACCTCTCCAGCTTTACGTTGATATTCAATGAGCCTCTTACCATGCGGTGATCACTGCTGGTCTTAATCCTGTTGATCGCAGAGACATCATTGAATATATGCCGATTGGTCGTCAAAATGAAATCTATCCTTCTCCATGAAGTCGGCCAACCACTGACCCCTTTGGTTCCGCTGTCCAAATACAAACTGACCTACTCTCAGTTCGTCGCCATCTCTCATACCCAGCCGTGCGTTGAAGTCCCCCATCACCACTGTGAAGTGTGTTTTCAGGGCATGTATTGCATTAGAAATGTCGTCGTACATAGCCTCCACTTCATCGCCCGGGCATTTCGAGTGTGGGGCGTACACCTGTATGACTTTGAACGAATACCGTTCGGTAATTCTGAGTATAAGGTATGCCACCCTGCTCGAAACGCTTTCGATCTTCACAAGTTGTTGACGAGAGACTTGTGAACCAGAAACCCGATACCGTGTTGCCATATTCGTCACCACGCTTGGCAGGCGGATTGGTGACCGCAGTGTTACAAATATGTACTCAGAGGACGCTGCTGCCCATCTTACAGTGTGTAGGCCCTTAGTCTGCTCTTACGACATCCACGAGAGGATTGGGAGGGGTCTTATTCTAAGCCGAGATCGCCACGGCAATATTGTTTTCTACGGTGGATTATTGTATTAGAATAACAAGTTTGTTAACATACATATAAAGTTCTTCAGTAATTCGGATTCTATCGTCAAGCCAAATTGTTGCAAGGTGCGGCGAAAATCACGCAAAAGCATGACGTATGACGCTGATAGACATTGTTTTATTACCTACTTCCACAATTTTTGTATAAAAACATCATATGACGTTCAGTAGGTATTAAATGATATTGATAAGCTGATTGTGACGAATCACAACAAATACACATGTACATGTACATGTAACATACAAGATAATGTATTCTATCCAAATCGGACGACTCTTTTGCGACATATAGATACTCGTATATATATTATAGCTTTTATCTATATGAATTGTAAATAGAGTATGTTAAATACTAGCTGGCTCCGCCCGTAATTTTTCCGTTATTCCACGGAAATTTTACATTTTCCCGGGGGAAAAGTAGCCTGTCCATCTGGAATAGTGTAGAAAGGCTGTGGAATCTGAAAACCATGCCTGCCAGGAATGTTTTTAATAAAAGTGGAGACCGCGAATTGGGGGGCACCAAACGTAATGTAGGGCACCCACCGGTCAGGTGGAGTGAAGACTGCGGAAGGTAGCCGACAGAAACTGGATGATAAGAGCCGAAAACCGGGCTCTGTGGTATTCATTGGAAGAGGCCTATGTCCAGCAGTGGACGAACCCAGGCTGATGGTGTTGATGATACACACATAGCTGTGGTGAGCGAGTGGTTGCATGTGTGCTTTGCAATCCAATGGCAGCGGTAAACCTCAGCCCTGCACCAATGAACATACTACTATACATATGCACATAGTACAGGGTATTTCAACGTCACCGATCTAAAACGGTGAAGTAAAACATCGTGAGGAAACCCGCATGTCAAATGTCCACGAAGAACTTCAAAATTGAAGAATACGGACCAGCGTTGTGGATTATGGCCCATATTCTCTCTCTGAGAGAAGGCCGTGGCCCAAAAGTGGGAACATAATGGGCTGATGATGATACACATATAACTAGAGAATTCGATCCCGGCCCTTATTTCTAATCCCGGGATTTCGGGATTACACTTACTCAATCCCGCGATTGAGGGTTATAAATAAAAAATAAGAAAAATCTTTTAGAAATCAGCTCACAACAAATAAAAATTTAAAAATCTAAGTATTTTACGGTTTATACACTTAGCTAATCTAATCACTCTAACTCAGACTTAGAGACAGACTAACTAAATTTAATATCACTAGAAGTATAAACATTAGAAACTGGATTTACCCATGGTAACCATCCCGTTTCTAATGTTTACTATTCGTATCGTGATCATGGCGCTTGCAACAGTGCCAAAATATCGAGAACTCAATACAATTAGTATCAATGGTAACCATCCCGTTTCTAATGTTTACTATTCGTATCGTGATCATGGCGCTTGCAACAGTGCCGAAATATCGGGAACTCAATACAATTAGTATCCATGGTAACCATCCCGTTTCTAATGTTTACTATTCGTATCGTGATCATGGCGCTTGCAACAGTGCCGAAATATCGCGAACTCAATACAATTAGTATCCATGGTAACCATCCCGTTTCTAATGTTTACTATTCGTATCGTGATCATGGCGCTTGCAACAGTGCCGAAATATCGGGAACTCAATACAATTAGTATCCATGGTAACCATCCCGTTTCTAATGTTTAATATTCGTATCGTGATCATGGCGCTTGCAACAGTGCCGAAATATCGGGAACTCAATACAATTAGTATCCATGGTAACCATCCCGTTTCTAATGTTTACTATTCGTATCGTGATCATGGCGCTTGCAACAGTGCCGAAATATCGGGAACTCAATACAATTAGTATCCATGGTAACCATCCCGTTTCTAATGTTTACTATTCGTATCGTGATCATGGCGCTTGCAACAGTGCCGAAATATCGGGAACTCAATACAATTAGTATCCATGGTAACCATCCCGTTTCTAATGTTTACTATTCGTATCGTGATCATGGCGCTTGCAACAGTGCCGAAATATCGGGAACTCAATACAATTAGTATCCATGGTAAATATCCCGTTTCTAATGATTATACTTCTAGTGTTTGTAAATATCACTGTTCCAATGTTAAAACTATTCTTTTAAAAAAAACAGTGAGATCTCTTTAAAGTTACGTTAGCTGAGAAAATCTTTAAGTAATATGCAAAAAAATATGAAAATTTACAAAAAATCTTTCTTAACATCGACTTAATCGCAGACATAAGACTAAATAGATGGCTTTCATGTAACAACTTAGTAAGTAGACAGTAACTTTCATACCAAAAACTATATCAAAACAAATATTAATCAGTAACATTTCTCGTAAATATAAAGAAAAGAGAGGAGAGCCGAAGATCTGACTCAGTGGCGTTCACAAGGAGAGGCCTACGTAAAGCAGTGGATGAATCTGGGCTGATGATGATGATGACGATGATGTTAATAAAGAAAACTAATCTAAAATGAACATTTTAATTATAATTGGGAAATTAGATCTTGGAAATGATAACGAGACCAGTATCTCATCATCAAGTCTGTTTCTCAATTTGTTGCTCTTAGGTAAATGCTTAAAATCAGCTGTCACAAGAAGATGGCCTATGTCAGTGACAAATTGTCGGATTAAACGAGATGGCTGACATACTGACGGGTAAAACTTACTGAGCGTTTCACTTCACGCAGTCAAATTTGCATATTTTTTGAATTACGTCAATCCCGAAAATCTCGGGATCAGGGAAACTTAATCCCGAAAATTTTGGGACTGAAAAGAGGTCGGGATCCCGGGATCCCGGTTTTTGGGATAGAATCCTCTACATATATAACTCAAACACGAAGTTTGGTAGATACAATACTACATGTATTAGGTATACCAAACTTCTTCTAAGCACATATTCAGGGATGTCTCAGTGATCAGTAAGGTTTAATACCAGTAGTGATCACCGACTTGTCCGAGGCTCCTTGAATATCAACCACAAACTTGAAAGATGCCGTCTGGTGAAGTCTACGCTCCGACCCAACCTGCTCCAGGCCGCTGTTGGATCAGAACAGTTCCAACTCATGTTGGAAAATCTATTTGCTGCCTTGGAAACCATAAATGCCGTGGATTAGGAACTCCAAAAAGTTGTGGGAATCCTTAGGGAGGAGTGCACTAGATTTTGCGACCTTTTCTATTTCCGAGAGGGTGATCAGCGTTCTCAAGGTGGCATGGCGTTCCTCGTCAAAAAAGTCCTCATTGATAATGTTGAAGAAGTATCAAGTGTGTCGACCAGGGTAGCGTATCTCATTCTTCAGCTGACCGAAAGGTATTAATAGCCTTATGGTCTTACAGGTTTACGCTCCTACCTCGGCACAATCAGGTAGAAGATATATATATGATGACATATATGCAGCCCTACATAAAACCACAAGGGCCCACTAAAACGTTTTCATGTGAGACTTTAACGCCAAAGTGGGAGCACAGACTTGCAGTGAACCTAAAATAGGTCCACACGGCTATGGTGACAGGAATCACAGGGAGCAAATACTAGTCAACTTTTTGGAAAACGAGGGCTTGATGAATTCATTCTTCAAAAAGCAGCACCAGAGAAAGTGGACTTGGCAAAGCCCCGACACTGTAACTAAAAATGAGATCGACTTCATCATGATGGGCAATAACCACATATTCAGGGATATCTCAGTGAACGCAAGGTTCAATAACGTTAGTGATCACTGACTTGTCCGTGGCTCCTTGAAAATTGACCACAAACTTGAAAGATGCCGTCTGGTGAAGTCTACGCTCCAAGCCGCTGTTGGATCAGAACAGTTCCAACTCAAGTTAGAAAATCACTTCGCCCAGCAATTGAGTACATTCCATCTGACGAAGCTCAAGACCAATAATGGCACAACCGTCGTCTCTACGCCGGAGATCCATTCTGAGATCGATCCACTTCTATAGCCGATTGTACGACTCGCTCTGCTTCTAGATTCAAACCCAGCACAGAGGATTCTCGCGCAATACTGACTGAATAACAGACGAACTGCCCGACGTCAGCCTAGACGAGATTGAGATGGCCCTCAAACAACTTAAGAATGGAAAAGCTCCCGGCGAAAATGGTATAACTTCGGAGCTCTTGAAAACGGGGGGAAAACCCGTACTTCGGGAGCTTCAAGGGTTATTTACTCGTAGCACCGTTCTTTACATTGGGAGAACTCTAGGGGCGTGGAGCAGGAGTTTGGTAGTACTCTTGTTTGAAAAATGGGATAAAACCTTTTTAAAGAAATACTGACCTATTTCACTCTTGAGCCACGTCTTTAAGTTGTTTTCTAAGGTCATCTCAAATCGTCTCGCAAGAAGACTTGACGAATTACAGGCTCCTGAATAGGCCGGGTTTCGGTGGATTTAGCACTATAGACCTCATATATACCACCACCACCACCACCACCACCACCACCACACATACATCCACATACATCTCATTTAGTCTTCTCGTAGTCCATACAACAGTGCCTTAAAGTCTTTAAAGCATGCCTCACACCAGTCATGACTTACGGAGCCGAAACGTAGACACTAACGGTGAGATTGGTTCATAAGTTCAAGGTCGCTCATCGAGCTATTTAGTAGGAATTTATCTTAAGAACAAGATCAAAAATGAGGTGATCCGGCGGAGAACCAAAATTACCAAATAATTAGCAATGGGTTTTCACATCTTTCGAAGAACCGACAACCGTAAGGGTAGACGAGTTCTGGAGTGGAGACCGCGTTTATGCAAACGTAGTGTAGGCGTAGAGATATGTACATGTACATATATCTACAAGAGTGTAGGGCGCTTGCCCGCCTCCGGCCAGGTGAAGTTACGACTTGCGATAAGCGGCTTGTAGGTACTGGATCAGAACAGAAGAGCTTAAGATCGGGCTCAGTGGCGTTCACTAGGAGAGGCCTACCTCCAGCAGTGGATGCTTGATGCTGGGTGATGATGATGATCCCATTTGGAGAACCCCATATTATTACCTACTCAAAAGTGCCATTTACTAACATTACATTTACATTTACTAAGTACTAGTATTTACTAGTAGTATTTATTCTGTGATTTGGGTAACATTTTCCTTTCCCTACAAAAAGTGTCTTTTGGGGAACTTTACCCCATTTGGATTCCTTTCTGTTAAAGTAAGTACAGTCAGGTTAAAAAATAAATAAAGCAATAGAGATTTATGAAAAAAAATTGGTCACCGGTACTAAAAATACTAATACTTTAAGTAGGTACTTTGCAATATACAAGAATAAAAGAGTGCTGTCCAGCTCCTCCTGAAAATTTTATAGAGCAATTTTTCTCAAGTGAGTTTAATGTATATTGGTTTCCACGATATTAATTCCAGTAGAAATTATTGTCGCGTGCTCGAGGACTATAAATAGGTAATTATATATGTACTTCATAATTTACAAAGATACCGCTCAATAATACTTTGTTTTTATTGACACAAAGTAACGTATCGTCGTTTTCAAGGGTTAAATTGATTTATGAAGCTCTTGACTCTTCTATCTATATACAAAGAACAACGAATTTTTGGAGTTAAAATATAATACCTACTTTGAAACAAGTTACAAAACTTTTTTGTAAATATACAAATTTGTTTTGTTATTATTTCTACCGTCGTATACACATAGCTTTGGCTGCGTGCTAATTTTTCTGGGGGAAAAGTATCCCATGAGTATTCCAGGACCAAGTAGACATTCAGTACGAGATTTTGAGGACAAGTTGAGAACGTACTTACAGCGCCATATCGTTCGAATTTTCAATTATTCTAATTTATCTATCCAAGTCGACGCTACAACTGGACTTCATGCATCAATCATTCAACACCAAGCCGTGAAACGGACTAGATTTAACGGGTCACATAACTGGCTAGCATATTTCCAATTTAGGATAAATTTGCACTATTATTGTGGCCGTTATCATGCATGAGTCAGGGCAGTTACTGTTCGCTCCACATAACAACACCTACAAACCTTATTCGGTTATTGACGCTTTTGTGGAGCGCATTTTTTCCATGATGGAATGATAACTGGCCTGATGGAAAGTGGTGATAAACGGCACTAACGTAAATGACAGCGCAAAAAAACATTTTTGAAATAAACATATATTTTTCACAGTGAATAAAGGTAAAACAATAAAACTTATTTATAGCTAAACAGAATGCACAGTTTTTTTTATATCTACATAAATAGATGGTCTGTCATTAGTTGTGGCAAAAAAAAAGTAGACTTCAAATGGATTTAATAAAAAAGTATTGAACCAATTTTGATGTAATTATTATATAAATTATTATATAGAACCTAGCCAATAGAGAAGACGTAAGTTCAAAAACTAAAACAGAGTACGGTCGGGTAAAAAATAGCATATGACACTCTTGCGATGAAGACAAATAGATTGATACCTCGCTTGTGAAAATCGGACCAAGTTTTTACTTTGGACACATAACCCTTCCGTTGATTTGCCGTAGTCGGGTAAAAAAAAGCCTGTGATACTCAAAACAATACCTGAAGACGAATCGATTGACACCTCGTTTGTCAAAATCGAACCAATAGGGACGACACTATGGTGGAACATCCACACACATACCCAACCAACACAAACTGGTTGAATAACGGCTTTAGAGCCAATCTGATTTTGCCCAAAGGTGCTAAGACGTAAGTGCTAGAGCGTGCTCTGAAGGCCTAATGCAGCATCTCTATTGCCATTTTGGGCACAATTTTATGTAGCCTTTAGTTCTATTACAACTGCACAATAGTAGTAAAATGGTGCCTCAAGAGCTGCAACGGATGATTAACACCATACTAACCCTTTTATGAAGCAAATTTTGTGAACGAGTGAACGAATATGAATGAATTTATTGTATGTCAAAAAGGTGTAGTGTAATTAATATTGTAATCGGCCATCATTAAAATATTATTGTTGAGTAAATAATTCATATGTGCCTTATTAGTTTATTAAACACAAGCGGATAAAAACGCTTGCGTATGTACTGTGTATATAATGGTGTTTTTCCAGTAATTTTTAAGCACTTTCGAAATAACATCAAAATGGAAGAAATATTTGCTAAATTATTTTGACTATTTTTATTTCGTATCATTATTATGTATCGACAGTTTATTATCTGCAATTGGTCGTTTGTATATTGAAAAAAAAAACAAAATTATTTTTAATGAAACAAATCATTATAACATCTAAATATTCCAAGTAAATAAGTCAATTTTCTTGAGAAATGGCGGGTTGACTAAGTCTATACAGTGGTGCAAATAATGTCTATTTTATTACTTAATAATGACAATTAGATCTTTAGTTACATTGATTGTCTTTTTGGAACTTAGTCTAGTCTGTTAGTTTAGTCAGTGTTAGTGTATTAGAGTATATTATTACACCTAATATGGAACTTCTAGTAGAACAAGAGTAGTTATTTGAACTCTTAAACAACTGCTTTATATGGCCTACAATTAACTCTTTAATACAGTTGAGCGGCGTATAACAATAACATGGGGAACCCTCATAAAACTTGCAGTGGCAAATGCTCTTCGTAACTCTCTATAAAACTTGTAAGTGGTAAATTGGTTCTAGAATACACTATTATAAAGACAAGGGACGTATTTGGTTCCGATACTGCCACTTTTGATACATTTTGTACCTAAAGACGTTTGCGGAAGCAGTTATGCAACTTATAAATGCTTCCTGAACTCTAATGGCGCTATTATATATCTTATAGTTACAAAATAGGCAGCAATTTCCACTAGTGTGTTGGTTGGGTAGATACATACATACAAAGACTGTTAAACTCATTACCCTTCCCTTGCTTGGCAGTAGTCGGGTAAAAAAAAAACACATCGGTTCTCAAAAACCAGAGCAGAGATCTATGTGAATATACGCACGAAAAACATATACCAAATTCCTAATAATAAAAATATCAACCTGAGAACCTCTTCTTTTGGAAGTCGATTAGTAAAGACTTATTAATACTTACCAGAAAAGAGAGCAGCAACATACTTTTTTCAACGAATCGTTCTTTGTCCTAGAATTGAAAGTATTGTGCTCAGGATTGTACATTTTTTTCTGTGGCTATTGTGCGAGAGCCCATCTAGGTAGCTACTACCGCTTTTGATCTGCCTCTAAGTAGGACCGGGCAAGCAGTCAGGACCGGTATGAAGGCCACTTTATCCGGTGAAATCACAGTGCATATGATACTTGGAAGCTGATATGTCAAGGTGACGGGCGTAGTGCGTAACACACAGCCAATTGTTATGAACGGGGGTAACTATAGCTATATTACAGGTAACTAGATAATGGTAAAAGACAAAAAATTAAGGAATTAAGATTTTATTTAATGTTTAGATAAAGCACTATAGGTACATATAATAAAGCAGTAACATTAGCAGTAGCAGGTTTATGGGACTTAAAATAAGCTACTTGACAAAATTTTCATTTTAACGCGAATAACCAGTGACTACTGGACCGATTGCGATGCGGTTTTCACTGTTGGATGAATAGCTTAAAGTTTGTCTTAAATACTGGTCTTTCAACCCAATGAATAGAAGCCGAGCAATCGATTAAAAAAACATTTGACATCTGAATGAAGTTCATATATTCCAGAACAATGACCACGCGGGCAAAGCCGCGGGTACAGCTAGTATATAATATTTATTGCTAAACTAGATTGAGATAAATTAAAGTGATAGTCGTCTGCCTTTTGCTTTAATTATTAAACTGTGTTGCAACAGGCAGGTGTCTTCCTTAATTATTAAAATGTTGCAAAAGGCAGGTGTCTTCCTTAATTATTAAACTGTGTTGCAAAAGGCAGGTGTCTTCTTTAATTATTAAACTGTGTTGCAAAAGGCAGGTGTCTTCCTTAATTATTAAACTGTGTTGCAAAAGGCAGGTGTCTTCCTTAATTATTAAACTGTGTTGCAAAAGGCAGGTGTCTTCCTTAATTATTAAACTGTGTTGCAAAAGGCAGGTGTCTTCCATAATAGCTCATATACATTTTAAAATAACATTTATAAAAGTAGACTTAAACTAAGCACTTGGTAAGTACATAATATTAATTTTACAATATCTAGCAGTACCTGCCATATTGTAGAAGATTTTGTCTTCAGATTGTAGAAGCTAGAGTAGGGCTTGACATCTAGCTCCAAAAAATGAATGCATGACATTTTGGGACAGTTTTTATAAAGCGTTCCAAACCTTTCATGCATTTGTGGGTCAGCACCATAGATAACTGCACATTACTCCATACCACAGTACATATATGTACTGTGTCCGTACTCTAGAAAGGTTGTTGACTAACGTCACAATAAGCGCATTTGACTATCGCCATTTTGGCACTGATAGCAGTAGCTGAAAAAAATACAATATTAGCTCCATGGACGCTCGGTAAGGGCGCTTTGAATCGGCACAAACGAAATTAAGGCACAGAAAATCCATACAGATCAGCTCCAGCACCCAGTCTCCAAAACACAAAATAGATATGACATCCTAAAAAACGGCAATGTATAAGCGATGATCTGCGCAAGGTAGCCGTTCTAGAGAAGAGCCGAAGTTTAAGCTAAGTGTCGCGCATGGGCATGGGAAAAGCCTATGTCCAGCATCGGAAAAATACAGGCTGTTGATGATGATGATGATGATGATGATGATGATAATGATGATGTTTTCTTCAGTCTTATTTGACTGGCCGTCTCATTTGTTTGTTTTGTTTGTACAATCTAGAATCAAGTTTATCTAATCGAATGTACCTACATGCGAATTAATTGATGATTGATGAGGTAATAATTACTTATTACGTAGCGTGGGATTAATTCGAATGTCGTATGATGTTCTGAAGGTCTGTTCAAGAGGGTTTAAAAAAAGACTGTTGTTGTTGTTGTTGTTGTTGTTTGTTATCCTACTGTTTACTAAGTGGAAAAATAAAATTAATGATACTAAAATGTGAGAGGTGAAGATGTTTACGATTCCTAAGTTCCTATACTTAGGGACACAATATATCTATAGAGATTATTTTTGTCATCTTCGCATTAATTAAAACCACAAGATGCGAGTAGCGCAGCGGGCCATAGAGCGCTCCATGTTAGGCATCACGTTGAACGACAGAGTTTGAAATACGGAGATCCAACGAGCACCAAGGTGGAAGACATCGGATCCCGTATAATTAAACTCAAATGGCGATGGGCGGGACACGTGGCAAGATGTGGCGACGGTAGGTGAAGTAGGACCCTGACTGATAGCCACGTATAGGACAACGCAGCCGCGGAAGACCTTTGGCACGATGGGTCGATGACATCGAAAAGTTAATAGGAAAGTTCTGGCAAAGATTAGGTCAAAACTAGAATGAATGGCGTAAGAGGTGGCTTATGTCCTGTAGTGGGTGAAAATGAACTGTATATAATGATGACGATGACATGGTGGAGATGTCTTCAATCGAAAATATGCTTTTTTTGATTTGATCACTTAGATAGGTACCTTGTTTACAATGTAAACGCAGCCATGATCTCAATACTTAATAATAAAATCTGTAATGTTCTTGAATAGCCCTTTATAGGTCGCATACATAAACAATCCGTCTGTACGTAAGGCTTGAGATTTACATCGGGTAAGAGAAGGTCGCACGGCAAACTAGGCTATTAGTACAGAATAAATCAAATCAATTAAAACAAAATTCGTTTATTGTTGATTAGCTGATGCCCGCGGCTTCGCAAGCGTTGTAATTTTAATATATAGCCTATGTATATACACAAATAGCGTAGCTTTCTATTAGTAGAATTTTCAAAATCGGTTCAGTAGATCCAGAGATTACCCCCTACAACATCACAAACTCACAAACTTTACCTCTTTATAATATTAGTTGAGAAATATAGATAGTATAGATAAATAAATATGATTATAAAATAAATTATAATAAATAGGTAGTTCGCTACATTCAACCTTTTAGGCATTCAATAATTAAAAAAATAGACGTAATTGATCAAAAAATAAATGTTTTATTCAATAAAAACTTATATTACAATAAACATAATAATATTCAGTCTTAGAAGCATTAATAGCATGCTAAAAAATCAAAGTGAAATGTAATCTAAAACAATTAAATAATTGCCAAAAACAAAACAATAGATGATAAAAATGCTGATTGGATTTTACCAGGATAGTAGATGTAAATATTGGAATATCAGGTGCCTACTCACTATACATATAATAAAGAAATTAGCACAAAAAAGACGTACAAAGAAGATAATAAAAAAAATATGTCTAGGGTACTTAAAATAAGCTACTGAACAAGAATATAACATTTTTTAAATTGTGTTCTTTGTACAGACTATTTCATCCTTATTGGTCTATTATAGGCATAGATAGATAGATAGATAGATAGATAGATGGATAGATATATATATATATATATATATATATATATATATATAGATAGATATAGGTAGATGATACAAGTTAAGAAAGGTCAAACATGTTGTAAACAACATAATAGCTCATTGTGATTATAATTTTCAGTGACATGCCTCCGTGCGTCACAGACATTTCACACGTTGCTAAATAATGCACTTAGCATTATAAAAACTAGTAGGTAAGGTAACTACAATGTTGCACCGAAGGTCGGTGCTATTTATGCAATATCCTCACTTATCGAGCTTCAATCCTGTTATGCAGGTCAAGCTCACCTCCGTACTGGTGTGCTTCTAGTACCCACTCCGTTCAATAAATTGTACAAGACAGACGACAGAGCTGAATATTAAACAGGATGTTTGTACACTGATAGCGGAATAAGTCAAGCTTCTTTAAATTTTAAAAATTGATTACTGTATTAAAGTTATATCTACTTACCATTACACTACCTACTAAACATTTAGTATAGTTCCTATATCGGGGATAGGTACGAAATTTTGAATGACGTTATTTTGAAGGCCTATTCCTCAAATGCTTACGTCCTCGAAGGGTCATTTCTGCGAATAGTCAAAATTGCAAAGGGTCGTTTTCTCGAATATTCAAATGAACGAGTTCGGTAGGCAGAGAGGAGCGGAAGGGTCAACTTTACTCTATACTTATGCAAGTATAGAGCTTCTCTTCTATAGAGCTCTACCTATTTAATTTCATAAACAAGCAAAAGTTCTTCTCGCTCGTTACGAGTATTAGGTTATCCTGTCCAAAAATATTTTAAATGCATCTATCTTGTACTGAAAATCAGGTTAACAGTTCCATAGAACGTGGTTGAAATACGACATAAAAGTGATTTTCAGACATCCTTATTGTTCTGAAAACCAGCCCCCTGCGTAGACTAAACTTAGTCTGCGCATTAGTGCTGAGCTTACTCCAATTGCCAAACATGCAAGCAAAACCTAACTATACAGAGATAATCATGACACGTGGGATTACATGGATCACGGACACACTAATGAGCCATAATATATTTGTTGTCGCGTGTCATGTGAGTTTTGTTTTGTTTTTTGTTGGCAATCATTTATTCTTATCAGCTAAAATTTAGAATTGTCGTTTTCTCTCGAATCAGTTACAATTGAGTATAGTTAGGAGTTTTGGAGCAAATTACTGTTCCTTTCTAAAAATAATCAAAAACTCAGTTGAATAAGTCTGTTAAAGGGTAATTATTAATGTAGGAATGTAGAGCAACGTAGAGTTAAAGTCAAAGTGTTCATATAAAATGTCCGAAAACATCTAGGTAACGTCAAATTGCTACAGGCTTTCTTAAAAGTAAACTTTAGTATGTTTAATTACATTTGATGTACTTGTGAATAAGGTGAAATTACATCTTACCTTAGAGACCTACGTAAAGGATAATAAAACAAATCCAGGAAAATAGCTCCCAAAAGCACGTATTTCCCACCAAATTACTTACAGTTATCTGAAAAAGCACTTTTATTACCTACTGGGAATCTCTCGGGGAAAACGAATTTCCACGTTGCTTGTGAGCGCAAGCCCTACGCAGCGCACACATACAAAAGCTGTGACGCCGACGGCACACAACTGAATTATCACGATCGCGAGACTATAAATAAGCGCGACGGCTACCGCTCCCCGCACTCTGCTCGCAGAATTCGCAGTGAACACTCGTTACTAATATCTATCCAACTCTACAAAACAAGCTATCAACATGGTTGTGAAACTAGAAACAGTCGCTACCTTGTACGCGGACGTGTACCCGACGATCAAGACTCGTCGCGACATGGACTCCAGCGTGTCGGATTGCTCGCGCCGGCAGAAGAACCGGCGCATGGCGCTGCCGGCGCTGGTCGAGGACGAAACTGAGGAGGTCTTCGAAACTGAGAAGCGGTCCAACCTGCTGCACACAGAGGGACTCCGCAGGCAGAAGTCGATCTCCCCGCAGCGGCGCGAGAGGATGCGCCGCCAACTCGCGCTTCCTTCCCTCTCCGAGGATGAGGAGCCTTGAAACAGCCTCTGCAACTACTCAGGAGTGAAGCTACGAAGCGGCCGGCAGTTCGCTTCATCTTCCAGAAACTTGAAGGTCTTTGGAAGTGGAAAAGTGAAGCTTGAATCGCCCGTGGGGTCAGCCCTGACCCAGCGTCGCCGGAATTGGACACAGTGATTCAATACAATTGATTGCTAAAAGTGTCGGAACAATAGTGATGTGAAACCAAAAACATACGCCAAATCGGTCTCAATAGGTGATAAGGTTAATGTAAGAAATTGTTTAGAAATTGGAAATAAACTGTGTTACAAATATTTTGCTCTTATGATTTGGTACGTACCCTTTTCTCCCCATCTATTTTTTAAACATGCAGGTTAATAAGATAAATAATGCATGGAACTGTTAGAATAGGAATAATCAAATATTAGGCAATAAAACACTAATATAATATTTAAATATTAGTCTTCTTATTATTAGACAATAATAAGAAGACATCCTCATTTATTTTGTAACGCCACGTAGCATTACACAATAATAATATTACATTAGAAAATGTAAACAGTTTAATCATTACAACACTCTTTGTAAACATTTTCACTGGATTGAGACATTATTCAGAAGGCTGAAATGAATCAGCAGTTGAGAAACATGACTTTGTTTACAAAGATATGACAATGTTTACAGAAACATTGAAACACGACATTCAACAGATGATAGGTATGACAGAAGCAGGCAATTAAAACTCATACGATAGTGGGATTTTCCTAATGATATAGATAAGTAAAACAATAGAAACATAGATGTAATTAACAATACCAGAAATTAAAATCTAATTGTATAAGTTTAGGTCCACGTGTATTGATAAAAGTCCACGTCAAATCGTCCAACAGATTACACTATACAGCGAAAGTATCGTTTTTTTTCTCTGATGCTGTATTTATCATGTATCGGTAGAAAGGTATAACAAGATCTATGATGATCATAATGAGTATAATAATGTTATGAGCGTGACGATAAAACATAACGGCTCACTAATGCTCTAGACACTAGACAGACTAGATAAGTCATCAGAAATGTTCAATTTATATAAAACTCTTACACGAGTGGTCTATTATTACATTTGGATTTAAACAAAAATTACATAAAGGTAATAAAATGATTTGATTTTTGTTATTGTCGTTGAAATAATAGTTACAAACCTTACTTTATTTTATATACCTATACTTTTTGTGAGTGAAATTATGGACATAGATACATCAAAGTAATGAAACTGATGATAAACAAGATTGTCTCCACAGACCATGTGAATTCTCTTATTTTTACAAAATAATACACTGCTCAAGGATATTAAAGAGTAAGTAGGTGCATTCATCCCAGTGGAATGAAATACGAGTAGTTTGGCCCCAACATTCACCTCTGCCATAACTTTTTTACACGAGTGGTCTACTATTAAATTTGGATTTTTAAAAATATGACATACATGGTAATAAATTGATTTAAATTTGGTTATTATCGTTGAAATAATAGTTCCAAACCTATACTTTATTTTATACTAGCTGCTTTTTAACCCACGTCTTCGCACGCTTGGTCATTTCTCAAGGTTAAAAGTTATCTACGAGTATGAGTATTCCAAGACCTAAAATACCAATATTTGATCAAAATGCCTTCAGCCGTCAAAAAGTTTTTATCGATTTCTCAGCTTCTATTCAATGGATTTAGATACCAAGTACACCAATTTTTAAGTCAAATCCTAATCTATCCAACAATGAAACGCATCACAATAGGTCCTGAAGTTTTAACGTGATTCGCGAACAAACATACAGACAAACAAACATACAGACAAACAAACAAACAACGTATTTTAAAAATGTTATATTCTTGTAGTAGCTTATTTTAAGAACCCTAGACCATTTTTTTATTATCTTCTTTGCACATACTTTTTCTTTCTTATTGCTTTATTATAAGTATAAAGGCATTTTGTGAGTGAAATTATGGACATAGGTCATCAATGTAATTAAACTGAGAGAATGATGGTAAACAAGATTATCTCCACAGACCATGTGAATTGTCTCTTATTTTTACAAAATAATACACTCAAGGATATTAATAAGAGTAGGTTCATTCATCCCCGTGGAATGAAATAGTTTGGCCCCAACATCCACCTCTGCTCGCGGTCCCAGGCGAGTCGTATTATCCCTCTCGTAAATAGGGGTTCGGGTTGGGGTGAGGCTGAGATGAATGCTGTTATTTAATCTGTAGCATACCGAACGCGGAGTACGGATCAATACAGCTGTTACATTTATATGTAACTGCATATATGCAGTTTGCGGTCGTTGCCGTATGCTATCTATATCTAACAGTTCCGTGACATACTGACTAACTGACAGAAAACGCACAGGTAGACAAAGAGATTTAAAATTTGGAAGAAATGTTCCTTGATTACCATAAGGGTGCTATATGAAAAGATTTTAGAAATTACATCTATTGGGGGTGAACGAGGAAAAGTTTGCACGTGGCGGGTTATAAATTAAGTGTAAGTTAGTTATGCACCATTTAGACAGATTGTGAAAATTGCAAACTATTAAAATTATGTTGATGCAGTTTCGATAAATGGATTTTTGTGTATAAGCTGCCAAGAATTTACAAAACTTTAATATAAGCATACCTTTGTACAAATCTGTTTCATTACTTATGTAGTACCTACCTATATTATATAGCTTCATATTTTCCCCCAATGACTGGCCTATATAGGCTATATACGCCTTATGAACGCCGAAAATATGAAGCCTTGCCCTACAAATGGTGGCATAGAAGATGTTTGGATTTGTATTGCTTAGTTATGAGGTCTTTACGAAAAATACAAATTTTCGACCTCGAGGGGTGGGAGCGGTAGCCGCCATCTTGTATTGAAGGGGGCAAATTAGTTTTTTTCTAAATAGTTCTTTAACAGTTAGCTTTATGGCAAAAGTATCTATAAAAAAGTATAAAGAAGACAATATTTGCAACATTTTTTCCATTCGTGTATCAGGAATTTTCAAAATTTTCGAAAATTAAATGCCAAGTTCAGATTTTCCTAAAAAGAACCTATTTCTACTCCAAATATAAAGGCTCTACATTTAGCGGTTAAGAATATACGTTGTTCCGGCATTGGACCAATTTTAGTAACTAGTACTTTTGCCATAAAGCTAACTGTTAAAGAACTATTTACAAAAAAACTAATTTTGGCCCCTTCAATTCAAGATGGTAACTAACGCTCCCACCCCCCAAGGTTGAAAACTTGGAGTTTCATCAGAGTCTAGCCTAACAACATATGTAAAAATCATTACCACCACCTTTGCAAGGCAAATTTCTCTACTTACTGTACTACCTACCTATCTATATTTATTAATTCCAGTAAAAAACATATTTTTTCACAAGTAGGTACTGACACGAGCAGGTCGATCGCCCGATGGTAAGCAAATGCGCGTATGAAATGATAAATAATCTTATGTATGCTTGATTATTAAATATGATTAGTAGGTGATTGAAGGGAATAATTATTCTACTGCGTATCTCTCCATTTGCCTACTACGTTTTGCCACAGAACAAATTACAGTACAAGGTTTTGCTGTGGAGCTGAACAACTGAGTAGGTATGTATACCTACTACTGTAGCAGATTTGCCTACCTACCCACTGAGTTACTATGTATAGTATATATGTATATACAGAATGAATTTTTCAAGTGAGCGTGGATGGCTAAATCAGAAACTATGAGGAATAGCGAAAAGTACTTAAAGGAGTCTCGGGACCGATTTTGATGAAAACTAAAACGTCATCTTTGGATTTTTGAAAAATCAATATTCCTAGCCAGGAATCGAACACGTTGATTTTGAAAAAACTCACTGTTTTATTATAGCATTCGATAGTGTCGCTAATAATGATCGAATTCCGGGAAGAAATGACATACGGCAAACTTAAGGAAAATGTTGGGTTTTTATAAACTGATTCATATTTTAAGGTAATGCTTTAATTCATACCTGCATTACCTGTTCCTTGTCCGAAATGATGCTCAATATTTTTCTCAACACAGACCCGCAGCGCGGTCATCTTCACAACAGTATGTTCTAATTTCAAATTTTTATTATCTCTTAGCGGTTAAAGGCCACAGTAAAAGAAAAAAATAAGTTAACTTTTTTTTTTTGAAATTTGAACTTTGATTAAATTGGCGCCAATATTTTAGATTTTGACGTTTCGTTGATTTACTAACTGTTTGCGTACATTTTCGTACTTTGTTGAATAATTTATAAAAACTTGAAACTTGAATTCTGCAATTTGAAGTTGGATTTAACCAATGATGAAAGATTTGATCTAATTGAGGCATATTTTATCAATGGGAGAAGTGCCACTCGCGCTTTGGCTTTGAACGAAACAAATATCCTCAACGTGATTTTCATTACAAAACCACGTATTTGTAATGAAAATTTAGAAATAGCTATTTTGACCTATTTTGAGTCATTCCCCACTAATTCCACCCGCAATGCAGCTGAAAACATTCAAGTGTCTCAATCTACGATATGTAAAGTTTTAAAATATAAAACTATAAATGTTATCGTTCCGGACGCATTGTGCAAAAGTTACATCCGTTAAATCAGAAAATTAACAACGATGGCCATTTTTTATGCAATATTTTATTCTCTGACGAAACGAACTAATCCTTTACGGATAACCGAAGGGCATCGCCAAGTGCATTTTTCATTTAATTGTTGGTGCGGTATTTTAAAGGAAAGAATATTTTATTTTAAAATTTATGATACCCCTTTTAAATATGTCGAAATTTTAAATGAACTGTTTGAAGAGCTGGATAATTTTCCTTTGGCCCAGACCGACCAATTATTCTTTCAACAAGATGGAGCCCCAGCCGATAATAGACGTATAGTAAAAGAGATGTTGATTCAGCAGTTTGGTGAAAATTATATTGCAACGCATGGTCCTGTGCCGTGGCTAGTGAGGTCACCGGATCTTACCCCCTTATATTATTTTCTCTGGGGGTAATTAAAAAACGAAATCTACAAAGACACGTATAATGCAATTGATGACTTGAAACTAACTTTGGAAAATATTCTAAACATAATCAATAATATTGTAATGCTGAATACAGTACAATCCTTGAGACGTCGAATCCAGCTATGCATTAAAAACAAGGGCCAATATTTTGAACAATTAATCAGTTAAGGTTTTAATAGGTAGGTAAAGTAAGAAAAATAAAAAAGTATTTTGCGTTAAAAATTAGCTCTTTAGTTTGCCGTATGTCATTACATCCCAGAATTCGATCCTTATTAGCGACACTATCGAATAGTGTAATAATACAATGTGTGTTTTTTTTCAAAATCATCGGTTTCGTTAGGAATAGGAATATGGACTGGCTAGGAATATTGATTATTCAATAATCCAAAGATGCAGTTTTATTTTTCATCAAAATCGGGCTCGAGACTCCTTTGAGTACTTTTCGCTATTCCACATAGTTTCAGATTTAGCCATCCACGCCCACTTGAAAAAATCATTCTGTATATAGTAACTATCAGCCAGCAAAAAGTAATCAGATATAGCTGTATATCAGTGATACGAGTAGTCGTATATCCATAATAGATACGTGTCTATCACTGGAAAGTGGCCCCAGTTTTACAGCTATTTGATGATATATTGTGTGTATATTAGCACATCCTATCACTTTATTGATACATATCCGTGATATTTCAGTGTTCTTTGAATCTGTTTGGTTTTATATCAATGATATCCTGATCACATATATCACTTAATTATGATATAATAGCTACAGCGGTGCTGATATAAAACTATTTGTTGTTATTTTGGTGATAAGGATTCTGTTTTATCACATTTCCTCAATGCTCAGGTATATCTCATGCGTATTGTGATTTTGCAGGTTTTACAATAGGTTTATTACTTATTTCATATTTTTTTAAGGAATAACATAACATTAGTAAATAAATAGTGTTCATATTTTTATCTCACTGTATGAGATGTGCATAATTATGACGTATATTTTTGTTGTGCTTGAAATTTTATTGTTGAAATACTACTGCATTATAAGTGATTTTTTCATGCCCCCCTCAAATTTTAAATATTTGATTAAATAATCATAATTTAAATTATTAAATTATTTTGAAGTCACCACAATATGGCCAATACGTGTTTCAGTTACTGATATAACTCTGATTTACGGCTTCTTGCCGCCATGACAAAATTTTAGGGTTCCTCAAGAAATCAGAGGTAAAACCCTAGTAGCGTATCATGCTACCTTTTTGCTATTACATTCTTTTTGTCTATTCATTTTATTTTAGTGAAATGAAACTGGTGGAATATATAGACTTTGACTGTTTTTTATGAAAGTATGATTTAGTGTGATAACTAGGTATTCAAAGTTCTCTTAAAGAGATATATGAACTGGTGATATATGGATCTTGCAAAAGTGTATTTGCAACTTCTTAGTGTTATTGTAGATTTATTATTATGTTTATGGCGCAGGCGTTAAGGAAACACTGATATACGATAAATTAGATGCATTTTAGCTTCGGTGTGTTCTTTTATATCACGGATTAGATCCATGTGCGCCAGATATATCACCAGCGCTAATACAGCGACTTGGAAGCCAAAATAGATAAATTTTGCTGTATAAATGTACCTTCAAAACATGTTGTAGATCATTTTTGCTCTAAAGCGCTGTTGTGCGAACCGCTTTACAGCTGTGTTATAAATGCTGTACAAGGCGGTCGAGCAAACGTTTATGTCATCATTTATTATCACCATTTGACTGTATAAGCTTATACAGCTAAACTATGTTACGAATCATCAATATACAGCAATGCTGTGACAAGCAGTCACCGCGTTACTTTAATATCAGTTTTTAACACTCTTTAGTGTTAGCACATTTTTTTATCACTACTTTGCTGGCTGGATATGTATAGTTATTCAGTAGGTAGGTAGGCATATCTGCTGTCGCAAATGACAATCCCCGTGGATTTATACTTGCTGGAGTAATATTTTATCTCCGTACTAGCTGTGCTCGTGGCTTTGCCCGCGTGGTAATTTTACTGAGATATAAGAATCCAATAATCCAATTTGTTATTTCGAAACCAAAAGTACCAATAAACCAAATTTCATAATACTTCGTTCAGAAGTCTAATAGTTTGTTGCCGATTGCTCGGCTTCCACTAACCGGATTCTGATATCAAGTACTCCAGTTTAAAATTCAAATCTTGAGCTATTCAACAGTGAAAACCGCATCGCTATCGGTCCAGTAGTTTTTCTTTGTTGTGCGAAAATGCAGACAAACAGACAGACACGTTTTTTTTAAACGTATATTCTTGATCAGTAGCTTATTTTAAGTCCCCTAGACTTTTTTTTAATTATATTCTTTGTACAGACTTTTTGTTACTTATTGCCTTTATCTATGCTTACTTAAAAAAAACTACTTAAAAAAGTCTGTACAATGAAGATAATTTAAAAAGTCTAGGGGACTTAAAATAAGCCACTGAACATGAATATAACATGTTTAAAAATCGTGTCTGTCTATGTGTCTGTTTGTCTGCATATTCACGCATCACGAAAAATCTACTAGACCGATTGCGATGTGGTTTTCTATATATAGATAGCTTAGTTATTGACTTAAAAACTGGTGTAAATTTAGAAATCAAAACCTACTTATAAAAAACTAATTACTATATATTAAGTCCGACGACGAGAATGGGTATATCACCGAGACCACAGAATATATACACTAAGGCGAACCGAGACGTTGGTAAGGCGCATATACATGTAAAAAAGTTTTCTGTCTTTGTTATTGTCAACAATAATTTCAAGTTACCGTCGTATTTATGTCAATCATAATATGACTAAAATTCTTTAATTCGAGTTAAGAATAGCACATTCAAATACTCTGAAAAACATCATAACTAAACCAAACATTACAGAAATAAATAATTAAAATGAACAATTGAATGACGCAGGTTTAATTCTCTTCAGTATTTTTAACCCTGTTGCTTCTACTTCGATATAGAAAAAACGTAGATTACCGTAGCTACCTAATTGCGTATAATAGCTGTAGCAAATCGATCCAGAGGACACCTAGGTTCTTGAACGGATAATTACAACTCTAAACAAAGTTGTGTGTGTCATTCGAATAACAATCTAGAACACTTGAGAGGCCGAGTAAACAGACCGGCTTATTTTGTGAAAACAACTAATTAGTAATTAGTAAACCCAGTGCGATGTACTTTGTTTACAAAAGTAGAAACAGTGTTTGGTATTATTTAGAGTACTACACAATTCGAAACTCAACTTAGTATTGTTTAGAGCAACTTGAATAGAAGTAATTCCTGTTTAGTGTAGAATTTGATAGGCTTTGGGTAATTCGATTGTTGTAGGCTTTTCAATACGTACCTATAAATTATTTTAAGGGTCAGAATACAAGCGTTATTATTGTAAATTGTGAAGTTTACAATAACAAGTGCTTCATAAGAAAAATAAGTACTAGTAAACAGGATTGTCCTAAGGTTAAATACATAGTTAACGTTTTGTAATCAGATATTGATTATGTACCTACAGTTTCAACTTGGATAAAAGATTGGAAACCTAAAACAAAAAGATCATCAACAATAAATAAATAATACAAAAAAACACTTTATTGACACCAAATTAAAAAACCAAATGTACACAAATGAGAATATAAAAAGGTACTAAGGAACCTAAGTGCCTTTTATCGCTAAAAGCGATCTCTTCTAGTCAACTTTTGGAAGGAAAGAAATTATGGTATAAATAAGAACATTGGTGCAAAAAAATACAATAAATAATGCAAAAAAATAGAATGTAAAAAGGACTATACGTACATATTCTATAAACTACATAATCCATACTTACTTACTTAAGGTAAATATGACTACAATACAATTACCATATTTTTATGGTAATATAGGTTATTTTGTCGAAGTGCAATCCACATCAATATATAAAAGTGAAACGTGTTTTTTTGGGGAGCTTTCACGAAAAGGCAGATCTGATTATGACTAAATTTTGTAAACACGTACTGTACAAAATAGACACCATCATAGGATACTTTTTATCCCGGAAAATGGTAAGTTGCCACGGGAAAACTGGAAAATGTCTATTACCCACTGTAAGGAACGGAATGACATGTTGCCGTGGAAACGAAATAATATCATGTCTGTCAAAAAGCATCAAGAGTGTTGGTGCTATAATTTTGCATTGGTTTCCAATCCTAGATGAACATATTGTAGTCCGCGCGGATGAAGTCGCGGGCGAAAGCTAGTGTAGTAAATAAATTGCATAACTAATAATATTTGTATGCTCAAGAATGGTCAAAACAAAGTAGAAACTAAAATGGAAAATCCCATTGAGAGCGGCAATGTTTATTCAAAATCAGCATTCAAAAGGTCTTCGTATCTATTACGGACGATTGTAAGGAGGTACAAGGAAAACGAGAGGCCTTTGGCATGTACAAACATTGGCCCTGCAGATGATGTAAACTAGCCACGAAGCCGCGATCGATGACGCGATGGTAGGTTCAAAGTTCTGCTCTTGAATGACTTGAATTTAAACCGAATCATCCTTAAAATGGCAAATCTGCCTGAGTAGTTTTTAATAGTACTTAATGTTGTTGTGGTAGGCCTCTTACGCAAGAAGCCGTCTTTGGTAGTACCACACCTTTGTCAGATATTCAACCGCCAAGCAGTAGTGTGCGGCAATGTTTCCAGCGAAATTACTGGGCAAATGTCTCAGGGTGACGAGTGCAGTGCAGTGACGCGCAAGATTTTGCAACCAAAGCGGCACTGTAACTGTTATGGGCTGGCGTGACGCTTACCATCAGGCGAGCGACCTGCCCGTTTAGTCACTAAATGTAAAAAAAAAATTGTCTGGCTCTTTGTTTGTAGGTGTACCTATACTTATCTCTTTATACTCTCATCACGCTACAACTACTGACCCCATTTTGTCAGGGTTTTTTTCCATTTGAACGCTGTCTAACTTGGCCCGATTGTTTTAACATATTTTTCATTAAAGTTATTTCCAGGATTTCTAAAGAAAAAAATATTAAAATATACTGTCTTTTTAAGAAAATTGCGTCATATCCTGAGTATGTTTCATATTCGGCTTCAGCTGTAGATACAAGCAAACGTGTAAAATAAGCCCAATTAACAACAAAAATATATTTTATTTTGCCTTATCTATGTTCATTTTTCTTTGCTTTGGATAAAGTCGTGGATTAAAATGAAAAAGTACAATGTATATTAGTTCTTAATTTTGTTTGTATGGATAAGTGGAACATTGTTTGCGTTATTTTGTTATTCTCGTTAGGGTAAGTTAAAGTCGTGTTTGCAGAAACACATTGTTGTTATAATCCGTTGCATTCAAGGAATAATATTATTGTTGTTTGTTGTTTCAAGCGCAATAAATAATTGAATAAAATGAGAGCGGTATTTTTCATTTGAAGAATGAATTGTTATAAGAATGTAAGCATAGTTACATTTGAATGTACAACATATATATACATACATTAGGTCAACAATGATCACGTGGCATCGTCATAGCGGTATTCGACGGGTTCATCGATTGTACTCGAACGTTACATACTCAAATCTAGTCAACAACTATAAAATCTCGATTATTCCTATAGAAGCAGTTTTACATTACTTCTAAATAGTTATTAAGTACGTTATATAGTACGTCAGGTCGTATAAATTTGGAGACGTAACTTGTTGCGACGGTCGATGTGTAAGACTTGTATCTATGTATGTTTATACCTACATACGGTACTTTGATATATTATGTGCATAATATAGCACCTCTGAGCTCCGTTTTTATAAATTTGGAGACGTAACTTTTTGTGATGGTCGATGAGTAAGACTACTTACTTGTATCTATGTATGTTTATACCTACATACGGTACTTTGATATATTATGTGCGTAATATAGAACCTCTGCGCTCCGTTTCTATAAATTTGGAGATGTAACTTTTTGTGATGGTTGATGGTGTATAGACTTTGCTTATGTAGCTATTTTTGTATGTATACTTACGGTAGGTATTTTGATATTTATGAGCATAACATAGCACTCCGTTTGTATAAATTTGGAGACGCAACTTGTTTTGATGGTCGATGGCGTAATAGACTTTGCATCTTACCTACATTCTTGCTTTGTATTTGTTAATTAAAATAAAACATTCTGTGAAGGTTAAACAAATTAACAACCGTGTAGGGACGGCTCACGACTGTCTTGCTCTTTGTTAATTATCTTCGTGAGTGTCGGTAATTGGTTATAGTGATCAGTGATTAGGTACATGCCTTTGAATTTTCGATCCTACGAGCACAGACGTTATTTTAGACTATGTTGCAGTATAGCATATGAGTACAGTAGTCGCAGCCAATCTATATGTTTGTTAAGTTATATATTTAAACGGGACTTAATCGCACTGAAAACTTACCTAATATTTATTTACCTCGACGTTTCGATGAAGTTCCATTCACTACTACTACTCCAGGATTGTACGTGAAGCGGTTGAAATTAAAAAGTATCCCAATTTCAACCGAGAGGATGGTTTCAAGTTGGCTGCGTCCTGGAATCCCGTGATAAGCAAGTGTTCGCGTCGCGGTTTATGTCAGAAGATATCTGCAGATGTCGTTAGTGTCGTGTGTCGTGACAATTCTGTTTTTTTTCAAAACCAAATGCGGGTAGTTGGATACAACGCTCGCCCTTCTCGACGCTGACACCCGCTACTTCAGTCTTCTCGTGACCACGATCAATGCAACTTGATCGAAACGTCGAGGTAAATAAATATTAAGTTTTCAGCGTGATTAAGTCCCGTTTAAATATATAACTATGTGTTCGAATCGCGAAAGTTTAAAAGTTACATTTGTAAAGTTAAGCTCTGTGAACGATTGCGCAGGTACTGCTGTGGGGATAAAACAGCATAAAGTAAGCGCGAGATAGAATATGCCAAAAACGTAAGCCACAGTGAGCGAGGCAGTTATACAATGCTGTCTTCACCATCAACATTGGGATTGCGCCTGAAAAATAGCAGTTTGCGCAGCGACTTGCAGATAACTTCCGAGAAACATAATTCCGCTGCGACTACTGTAGGGTAGGATGAGTTTCTTGGTGCTCTCTTCTTCTTTCTTGCGTATTTCCGAAGCACCGGTAGATCCTGAAGGGTAATTTCTTTTTCCGTGTGAGATTCAACTCTGAGCCGGTACATGAAAAGGTGATTTATTTTTTAAACTCAAAGTTCAAAGCATACTAAACTTACCTAATTTTAATAATTTGGTGTATTGAAGATGTTAATTTTGAAATGTAAAAGTGTTTTCTTTTGCCTATACATACCAATATAAGAGTGAAACGTTGTGTTTGATTGTTTGTGGAGCTTTCACGCGATAACGGCTGGACGGATTTTGATGAAATTTAGAATGGAGACAGTTTATACCCCGGAAAATTGATAGTTTCCACGGGAAAACTGGAAAATGTCCATTACTCACTGTAAGGAATGGTTGCCAACACAGAATGGTCTGTGGCTGCCATGGAAACGAAATAACAAGTCTGTTAAAACAAAAAACATTAAAATTGTTATAATTATTTGTTTTTTTTTTCTTATTAAGAAAATAATAAATACTACGACTCCTGCCGTGTCGTGCGTCTATCCTTCGAATTATTTTGCTATACCTTCTTGTGTGTTCTTATTCTACCTTCCTAATTATTATATATTATTTTTTTTGTGAGAATCCAATAAATGTGTTATGTATGTTTGGTAGTGAGGTGGGGATTAATTATTTGTTGTATACCTACTTTATATAAATTTGTGTGATGTTTTATATTGGTTTGTTTGTTTATTAATTGTAATTAAATCTTAAATGTAACTATTATAGTCAAAATTTGAACCTTGTTTACTATAATCTAGTAAGGAATCGTAGTAGCCGTAACACAGGGAATCCTAGCACGGCTACTACCGAAACACCTAAGCTCCTTGAGACATGAATGATGTAACAAATAAACATGTGTGATTCTTAGGTTAAGGAAACAATGACTGTCATTCTTTTTGAAAATAAATATCTTATCTTATCTTATCTTATCTTATCTTATTAAGAGCCTTGATGCTATACCTACTTTTGCATGATAGAAGAAAATAGGATGCTTTTTTTCGCTATAAACAATGTTCTGCGCGTACGAAGTCGCGGGCGGGAAAACTAGTTTAAAATAAAATAATTACTTTGACTTTGTTATTTAGGGAACTCTGTGGACCCTTTGACCTTTGACCCTCTGTGGTACTTTTAAAGTACTAAGGGAGTTAAAATACCTAGGCAGTGATATTAGTGGTGGTATTGGCCCTTTGGTCATTTTATTATTTTTATAAGCACATCAACACGGTAATGTTACAAAACAAACGGTGATAGCATCTGAGGAAACCATTGTTACGGCTATACTAAGGAAGACAAGGTACGGTTATTTTAGGTAACGGAAACTTTTTATAATAATACGACATTAATATTTATTGTATTCGAATTGGCCATGCTTCGATTTCCTCCTGTCAGTTCCGAATCATGAGGATCATTTTGAGCAAGCAAGTATCCAATACCAAGGTGCCTGCTCGTACTTACTTATATCATAGACCAATTGGTATATGCTTATATCATAGGCTTACATGTAACCTGCGCCCCACGCTTTGACCGCGATAAGCTTTGCCACAAAATATATACCATTGAGTTATAAGTACTACGTATATATCTATGCCAAATACAAAGGATACTCAAGGAATATTTCCTCCAATTTTTTTATTTCTAGGTCCATCGGATTAGACTGCGTTGCTTTTCAGTCTGTATGTCACGGTACTGTTTCATTGATTATTTTTTTCGCACGCGTGGTCGTGCGCGTGGTAGCTTTTTCGCGCGTGAGCAAGGTAGTAGCTTAAAAGTTGCTGTCATGATTTCGATGATAATCAGAGAGACGGAACCTAAGGATCTAGACGTCAAGATATAATTATTCAAGCGATGATTGCTCAGTTGATTGTGTGGACGGTCGCCGCACCGTAGGTCGTGGTTGCCAAACAAACCAATCTTACAAAAATGATCATAAACTGTAACAAAAACATCGTTAAAAAAAATTGTGGTAATTGTGGTGGCTTGCGACCCTTAGGATTAAAATCTTTCGCCAGGGCAGATTCCGGTAGTTCTTTCAGTAGTCCAATGCCAAAGACAATGCCAGTCCCATTCCTTTCATCGTGTTTAAGATCTTTGAATTAATCCTGGTGAAATAGGTAGAAAATAATATAAAATAAATTTGTTTGAAAAATTAAAATTTGGCAGACAATCAATTTATTTGAACACAAATTGAAACAAATTTATTTTCTGTTTTATAGCCAACCAGGTGTGCCCGCCACTTTGCCTGCGTTGAAGTTTTTCTTGGGAAAAAGTCTCAAAAGTGATATTCCACGACCAAACGTACCTATGAAGTACAATGATAATTTAATTCAGACATAAAATAGTTTTTTATCGATTGCTCGGCTTCTACTCATTACATTAAGGTTTGGATTAAGATACAAAGTATACTACATTATAAGTAAAAAATTAAGCTATCCAACAGTGAAAACCGCATTGCAATCGGTCCTGTAGTTTATAAAGTGATTCGCGAATAGACAGACAGACACACAGACAAACAGATTTATCCATATAATTATCTTTTTTTTTATTAATATCATTGTAAAGACTTTTTGTTACTTAATAGCATTATTAAAATATAGACAAAGACTAAATTCCACAAACATCAATAAACTCAAAAAGGTTTCGTCGAAGGGTTTTATGGTTATGTTGGACCGTGTTTAGTTCTTCCAGACAAAGGAAACCCAGCCAATTCTCTACCTTTATTTTAAAGTCCAACGTAAGGTAGAGTTCGGCGAACTCGACAATATTTTTTAACACTTGTTTCTTGTTTGTCTTGATAACGTGCTGTAATTGGCCCGATTACTTGTTTTCATGTTATTTCCATGCAGACAAGTTTATTTTTAAACAACTCTCCGAGTAGGTAACAAGCAGCGTACGAAAATAGGTCTGTACAATTTTATCAACGTATTTTTAGATCGTGGCGTTATCTTTGTATGTAGAGTAGGTTTTGTTGATTTTGAGGTGTTACAATAAGAAATAAGTAGATGAGCACAATTTCATTGTAGCGGATGCATAGGACTCTATCTGAGCGACTCCTTGCGCTAGCTGGGTGCTTCCTGTCTACCAAAATGTCCCATGACAAGCAACATGATGACACTCTGACACTCTAGCGCAATTTTAGTGCTTCTACCTGCTAAGCTTATTGTCCCAAGTTGGGGTGCCACTGTTAAGACATCTTCCCCTAACAAGCACGGGCAAGCACCTATACAAAATACCCAACTGCGAACAAAACTAAAAAGAGGCAACAATTTAAGTGAGAATGGCTCGTTCAGCGTCAATCCAGTCATCCCAATGGGATGAGCTACTGAATTTAAAAAATATTATTTTCACAGTTCAGTAACCCCCATTGATTTTATCCTAAAAATCTGAATGGATTTAGTACAGTAGACAACATAATATTTAAATGATTATTTTTCTATACCTATAAAACAGTACCGTGAATACTGACTGACTGACTTACAGATAACGCATAGTCTATACTAATTAACCTAGAGATTTGAAATTGAGAGGAAATATTGATTAATTTAAAGGCTTACTAAGGAGCAAAGATAATCGAAAGGATTATCTTTGTTAGGGAGGGAAGGGGTAGTAAAGATTATTAATTATTTTTTTAAAGATACGGCGAAATCGTATCTTAGGGTTAAATGGGGAATGGGGAATTCTTGTATGAAGAAACATTAACGGATTCGGATAAAATTTGATACTTTAGGTCCTGCTAAAAAACATATTCGACTGAAACCGCGGGGCGCATAATTAATAAAAGACTGAATATAGTTTTGTATGACTTATGTGTATGAAAAATCAATTATTTTAAAATCAGTCTTAAAACAAAAATAAATAAAGAATAACAAAAATAACTGTTGCCAAACTATTGAACCGTCTTTTTTTCTATTATTTTTTTCGTCGTTCTGGTATTCTCTACTAAGAAGAAGAGACCTGCTTCTATGTGATGTAAATTAAATTCATCTAGCTTATGTGAAGTCAAGGGTTCTGTTTGCGACTTTTCTCCACCTAAAAGTAATTCATTCCAATTTAATAATAACTAATTGACGTGCCCAATGTCTCTGCCCATAGTGTTTCCGTTATTCCACGGAAACATTGGGATGAAAAAAGTAGCCTATGTCCATCTGGAATAGTTAGCTTTCTATCAGTGAAAGAATTTTCACATTCAGATCAGCAGTTTCAGAGATTAGCTGTAACAAACAAATTTACAACAAACTTTACCTCTTTATAATATTAGTGTAGACGTAGCCAATTAAAATTTTAAATAGAATAGTCATATTATTTTAACCATCCCATTTCTCCTAGCAAGACAAAACAAATATGTTATATCTGTAATATGAATGAACATGATATGAAAATAAAATATCTTCTAAAATTAACATACTATTTATGTAACACAACTAGTTTAAGTATAGTTCACAGTGGTCTTGTAATGACTTG
Organism: Alsophila aescularia; assembly: GCA_946251855.1. NCBI lineage: Eukaryota > Metazoa > Arthropoda > Insecta > Lepidoptera > Geometridae > Alsophila > Alsophila aescularia. The sequence continues at coordinate 14,618,801 of OX276381.1, forward strand.
AGTCTTTAGCATTTTAAGTGGATATTTAAAAGATCAAAAATGCCTGTAATATTCACAAACAAAAGACAAATATTTTACATATTAAGGCTTACCTTTACAATCTTAAGTTGTATACGAGCGCTTGTTAGAAATAAGATCAACACATAGGTGTTATAATTACTTATTATCTTATAATAATTAAATCTTACAACACTGTTTGTTAAATGGAGGCACAGTTTTTTGCACAATTATACAGAGAATGACGACTGCACACTGCTCTATCTGCAATACAATGAGATCTTTATCGTATAGCTCTAACTAGCTTGTCCTTAAATCCTTTGTCTAAAAGTGCGACACGAACCATGCGATACGAGGAAAAGTAGTGCTGACTCTTTCTTTTTGTAATAATATTCAATATCTATTAAAAAAGACATGTTCCTAAAGAAATCATAAACGAAACCTAACTAATAAACTTTTAATAAATTAACTTCATACATTTTTGTTGCTGACATTACAGATTTAGTTGAAAAAAAAGAGGATACAATCAATGGGACGAGTTGCTGAATAAAAAAAAAAAAAAATTCAGTTTCAGTAACTTGACCCATTGGGACGACTTTGTTGTGGGACAAGTCACTGAACTAGCCCTTTAAATCGTTATAGATCTTAAATGATCATTCGAAATGAAAAATTATAGAAGAAACCTAAAGATGATTTTAAAATACCTATTCAATGATACCCCACTTATCATAGTTTGTCGACTTTAATTGTCGCCATATTTAATTTTATTAACTGTCATCATTTTCACAATTTGTCGTCTGGTTGTCGCCGTATTGAATTTTGATTATTGTCATTGACTTTTTGATTTTTAAGACCAATCGGTTGACGTAAGAATCTTCCAAATCGGTCCACGCGTTTTGTCTATATACTCGTAGTGCCACAAAGGAACAGACATACATACAAACATACATAGGCTGATAAACACAATACCCTCTGCTCAATCAGGTAGTAAAAAGTTTAGCTGTCGTTTTTTCCTTGTCATACCTACTTACCAATAGTGTTATCTGTGTACTGAATCGATTTGTATCTTATCTTTAGTAATTAATGTTGTGAAATTTAATTGAAATAATTATTTCTGTTACAATTTTATTTATCCATCAAAAATATATACTACTGCAGGTACTGTACGGTTTTTGATTTGGAATTCAAAGCAGTAGTTTTATATACTACTTCTAACAAATAAAAGAACAATTTGTGGAAGACATTTTCCCGGTTTAGGTAAATATAAGGCTTGATACATTGTATGTGGTTCGATGTGCTTGAAGTTTCCTTATTTACCATAAACATTGCAATTAGTAATAAATATGTAAAAACTTGGTAATATAGGGATAATAATACGAATAATATATTGTTTCCTCCAAGAGTAAAAAGAAACGGGTAAGTACGAGTAATATTATGAAGAATCCTATAGGTTGCATACAAACAATATGGCTCATTCATTAATCATTAGTATTAGCTTTATCATGCCCGATGATTCCTTTTTCTTATGTACTTAGTGCCTTTTTGTACTTTCCAATGTACAATAATGTAAAAGAAAAGTTTATTAGAATTGTTATTAGTCAAGCAACAACAGAAGACGTTTCTCACACCTGATTGTTCAGTTCTTAAATTAAAGTTAGGAAAATAAACAGACGTCAATTTTTTAAATTTCTTATTTCCACACCAATATATAAAAGTGGAACGTTGTCTGTTTGTTTGCTTGTTTGGGGAACTTTCACGCCAAACCGGCGGACCCGATTTTGATGAAACTTTGTATACTAGTTAGATACTGGTACAATATAGGGATAAATAACCAACATGAGAGGATACTATTTATCCCGTAAAATGGTAAGTTGCTACGGGAAAACTGGAAAATGTCGATTACTGGCTGTAAGGAACGGAATTACGTTGCCATGGAAACAAAATAATAACAAGTCTATCAAAAAGCAGAAAATATTGTCGTCTGTTTTCCTAAAAATCTAAGTTTGTTGCTAACTGTCGCTCAGAGTTCGGTTACATTTTAATGAGTTATATTAATGCCAGTTTAATAACTCCAAAATCTAAATATTCTTTAGCATTATGTGCATAACTAAATGTCCTATGTACAAAATGCAAAAGGTCTTATTTTGGTCAATATGAACCTACAACTCTACACATAATGTTCTATATGATGTCAGTATTTTTAATGCCTCAAGTATATTTGACCGAGCGAGCGCGAAGCGCGAGCGAAGCGTCCGTTTCAGCTTGGCCAAAAATGCTTTCGTATGTCCTTCCGGAAGTCAGTCCGGATCTCTGTTCTCCTCTACAGGTCGCATTTCTCAACCAATCTAGACGAAACTTGGTATTCAGGTTAAACAATGCAACCACGATCAATGCAACTTGATCGAAACGTCGAGGTAAATAAATATTAAGTTTTCAGCGCAATTAAGTCCTGTTTAAATATATAACTATAGGTTATACGAATTTTTAGAATTTTTCAGTCTTCGGGGATTTTTGATTGTGAACCCTCCCAAAAGGGAACCCTCCCTTCCTCCAAAAAGGGGCAAAAAGGGGGCTACTGATTATCTCCGCCTTATTAGATCCGATTACGATGGTTCGTACTATTGGTTTGGTAAAGATCTGATGAGGATCTTCGGCACGATGAGCAGAATAGCTCCTCAAAATGCAGTAAATTTCTCACTTTTAGGTTTCTACCAGTGGAATCAGCCCTTTACCCACTACGTAGGGATTGATGGAGCACCTTGGTTATTAATGTTAGTTATACATTAAGGTAACTAGATGGCGCTACTGTGCACCGCTAGATTGTTTGCAAAAAAGTTTGTACGCGAGAGGTCTACAGCTCACAGAGCCACTAATTATAGTAATTTCTACCTGTATTATGTTTAGTTATTATGTTACACAGAATAATTCAATTTACAACTTAATGATTTAATTTTATCACTAGTGGAAAAACTCCGTGCAAAACAAAATTAGCATAAAAATACATAGAAGTTTCGTGACCAAGATCAATGCAACTTGATAAAACAAAATTATGTAAGATTTAATTAAACAGATAAAAACATTATGTATGTATTTATAATAATATTAAACATATAGTAGTGCAATAACAAGATACACTAGGTAGATGAATGAAGCGACAGAACGTCCTCTGCGCCGGGTCACTAGACCATATAATGAGGTATAATTCATTCGACTTGATAGCTGTGTGGAGATGTTAGGACTGGTTCAGACCGAGTGAATGATCAATAATATTAATTGTTTACATTAACTTGTCCATAAATAGGTAAGATTAAATAATAACTCTACCTAACGTATTACTTTAAATGTATGGTAGAGACGTAGACGCGAGTATGAGAGATGACTCAATTATTGTCATTGTCTGTAACAGCCACGATGTCAGAGGTTAAAAAATACCACGTCATAATCATTCTAAGTCACCATCAGTGCACTGCTAGATATAGGACCTCTTCCGATAATTTCCACAGAGTATTTCCCAGACACTTGACACATACTTGATTGGTCAATTTCTATATGTCAAAACTTAGCGATTCGTCAAACCACTTAGTTAAATCTGTGGTCGGCTCTTCTCATTCACTTTCTGCCAGCCGCCTTTCGCAGGGCGTCGTTCCACCTGGCGGGGGCGTCACACTACGTTTGCCAAGCCGCGGTCTCCACTCGAGGTCAAGGACTCTTCTACCCCAGCGGTATTATTTTTCTTCGACAACTGTGCCCAGCCCACGTCACTTCAGCTTGCTAATAGTTTGAGTGACTTTGGTTCTCTATATCGGATCACCTCGTTTCGGATCTTACCCTATTGTATCAATATTAAACTTCATTATCATCATCATGTCAGCCTCTAGAAGTTCACTGCTGAACATAGGCCTCCCCCAAAAACCGCCATGACGAGCGAACTTGTGCAACCTCTATCCACCGACTTCCTGCGATGGCTACAATGTTGTAGGTCCATCGTGTGGGGGGTCTCCCTACACTTTGCTTGCTTGTTCGTGGTCGCCATTCGAGAACCTTTATTCCCCAGCGGTTGTCCGTTCTACGAACTATATGGCCTGCCCATTGCCACTTCAACTTGCAAACTCTGAGAGCTATGTCGGTAACCTTGGTTCTTCAACGGATTTCCTCGTTTCGGATTCTATCACGTAGTGAAACACCGAGCAGAACTTTCTCCATTGCACGCTGCGCGACATTGAGCTTGTGTAAGAGACCAATAGTTAGCAACCACGTCTCAGTGTCGTATGTCATCACTGGCAATACGCACTGATTATCAATAAAATAACTATCAATATTCCATTTTTGTTTATTTATCATATTAAACACTCGATTCAATTTATACAGAAGATCTGTGGCTATGTTCTTCACGGAGTGTTCTGGCTTCACAGACTTTTAATTTACAGTAGATTAAAAGTCTGTGTCCGGCTTGTACTATTATTGCACGACTGCTCAAAACAGAAGTGCAATGTTTTCAGAGTTTATGTATTCACATTAACTATTTTTATGTTTTCATGTGAGTTTCTTTGTTCCCCAATAACTTTTAAATGCCGGAATAGATTTGGATGTATGGGGTATAGTTAGAATCCTTACCATCCCGAGTAAAAAAATAAAGTTTATAAAATATTTACAGGGCAGGTCGTTTTTTGGCAGGGAAGTCGTGTTTTTTCTTTTACCAAAGTAATTATGTGTGTGTGTGTGCGTGTGTGTGTGTGTGTTTAAGTGCTTCACGAGAAGATTTGATGATGTACTTGTTTATTCTGTCGTTCCGGTAGGATTATTCCCGAAACCCCCACCCGACCGTTCCCATCTGGCAGTTCTTGAGACCCAGCAGAAAGTTCCATGCGGTTTAAGGTGTTTACGACCTCTGAACACTTCGATTCTAGTGGTCAAATAAAAACAATCAAGGGATCAGGAAGGTTTAAAAAAGTGTCTACACTCTACACTGCTAAACAAACAAGTGAAGCATAGCAAATGGAGACTGCGTATGTGTGCGTGAGTGGATAATTAGGAGTGGATAATTTTACACAATTTCATCACAGAATACTGCATTGATTTTTATTTTACGTGAGTACTTGACGGATTTAACACGGGATACGTACGTAATTTCGAAACACGACTAACAAGGTTGAGAACTTGCTGCGATGTGGCGGCAGATCGGCACATATGGTGTAAGTGTGTGCGTGAGGCTTGTGCGTCTGAGCGTATCGGCATATCTTGGGTGCTTCACTCTCGAACATTCTTGCAAGGGAACAGACAAAACGAGACGAGCAGTCATTCGCCTGATCGTATGCACAAGATTATTTGAATATTCAAAGTTAGCCGAGACGTCTGGTAGTCCGATGTTGCTTCCGTCTGATTGTGAATATTGAATTTAAGCATCAGTGCACACCTTTAGTCTCTAATTCAAGATTTTAAGGTCACGAGAACAAAAAGTAGTCGAACTTTGAATGTCATTCACATGCTGTTTCGCTTGCAAAGTCAAACAATTAAATGTACTAGAAAGTTATACAAGTTTACACTTGAAACATACTCAAAACTTAAGAAAAATCCAAGTTTAACTACTTGCTAAGTTGTTATAACTGCTTTGCGAGAGTATTAGAATATTCCCACGCTTTCACCACGAGAAATTAACTTACCTAATTATAGTCGTTCTTTCCTCGGACTCAGTTGTGACTAGGTGTGACTAGGTGTGACTAGGTGTGACTAGGTGTGACTAGGTGTGACTAGGTGTGACTAGGTTTTTCTTGGTGTGTATGTTCACTCTTCATGTATGTTCTTCGGGAGTTCTGACCCAATTTGGTTGATAATTTATTTATTTAAAAAGGTTTTTAGGGCTTGAAAGGGAATCTCCAATGTGGTCCATATACATTTATTTATTTGTCCGTTTATTTTGTTAAACCTATTAAGTTTTTTTTCATTCAAAGGTTTGTATTGTCGTTGCCGTTAGGTTGCCGTGTTTAAAGCCGCTTGACTGAAACTAGTGATAGTAATCATTATCCCATCAAAAACACAAATGTGAAATGAGAGCCAAGTTCAATATATATTCAATAAATGCCTTGGTTGTTGACTTCAACAACCTTTTATATTCACGTGAAGACCTTAAAATCCATATAAAGACCGGCTGTCATCAATTTTGATGGCTGATGCTTACATTACAGGCACTATAAGTAAGTGTTCCTATCTGGATGCCAAATTTGAACTTTCTAGGTCATCTGGAACTGAGTTAGAGTTTTGATCTATAGGTCAGTCACTGATAAAAATGACGATTTTTGGACATTAATATCTAAATAACTGTTTGAGGTTTGTTTATGGAATTTGGCACACATATGTACCTTGCAAGTTTCAATATATGAACCAAATTTGACATGTTTATATGAAATAGTTTTTGAGGGGGTCAAAAGTGGCTCCAAATGGTTCGTTTAATACACACGGTACTGCTCGCCATTCTGTTAGCTTGAATTTGGCTTGACACGCTACCGCTTTTCTAGATTAGCGTAGGTACAAAGTAGTCATCAAAATTTTAGTGTATTCTTGTCAACAATTTGTTGTCACTTGGAAAGAGACAACAAATTGTTGACAATTAATTGTTGACTTCTTAGGAAAGCGAAAGAGATAGCAATATTTTTTATCGTCCAGATTGAGATTTCATTTAGTTTGAGTCAACAGAATTAGTAGGTTCCTACGAGCACCCTAACTATTGTTAAGTATTTAAAAATTTAATATCCGCAGTACTAATTGTGAAGAGTATTTATCCAACAAATAACTATTTTAGATAAGCAATAAGCATTACGAAAATAATTACCTATGAAAGAAATTACCTAAATAATGATTTCTGTAGTTTCAATAAAATGAATGCTAAAGTACCTATACATATAACGTGGTAAGGTTATATAACTTTAGACATTAAGTATCTTACTATAAACTTTCACAATACTGATCGAAAGTAATTTAGGTAAATCATTATGTGACCGCTTGACATGATCAGATCGTAACAGTATCTGATTGACGATCACTTGGCTATCGAAGTTGATAGGTATAATAAGGCATCATGTGATGTTTCTAAATTGGACGGTCATGCCTTTCGCAATCTGATGAAAGACGAAGCTAAATTGCTTATCAGTTATTATATGAGACAGCTTTGAGTTTGTTTTGGTTTGGTTGCTGATATAAAAATGAGCTGAGTAATTTAAGAATTAAAATGACTTATTTATGGTGGTTCAACTGGAAACCACGTGTTGTTTCGTAGAAGTTAAAAGACAAATTATGTAATTTTTATGACGATATCAGAATCAATTTCTGAGAAGAATTAAATCTCCTTTACACTCATTGCTTTTGAGTTTCTTTCAGATATGTACAATAAATTAGCCAACAAAATAAACGACAATAATCATTATCATCATCATCAGCCCGTATTCTTCCATTGCTGGACGTAGGCTCCTTGTGAACGCCACTGAGCCCGATCTTCGGCTCTTCTCATCCAGTCGCTCCAGTTTCGTCACTCCACCTGGCCGGCGCCTGCACCTACGTTTTCCTAAACGCAGTTAAAACTCCAGAACTCGTTTACCCCAACGGTTGTCGGTTCTTCGAGTTAAGTGACTGACCCATTGCCACTTCAACTTGCTAATTCTTTGAGCTATGTCGGTTACATTAGTTCTCTTGTGGATCTCCTCATTTCGGATTCTGTCCTTTAGAGAAACTCCAATAATAATAATTAACGACAATAATAGATCTTTTGAAATATATCATATCTATACTTAATAATAAACAGTAAGTAACAAAAAGTCTGTACAAATAAGATAATTTAAAAAAATGCTCTCGAGGATTTACGTTTTTTTGAAATCGTGTCTGCCTCTGTATTTTTGTTCGCGCATCACATAAAAACTACTGGAACGATTGAAATACAGTTTACTGTTGGATAGGTAGATTTTGACTTAAAACCTGGTGTAGGTACTTCATATCTCAATCCGATGAGTAGAAGCCGTACAATCGTTAAAAATCTCCTGACGGCCGAAAGAATTTTGATCCAATTTAGTTAAGTAGTAATAATTGGAGATCAAAGCCGCGGGCACAGCTATAATAAATTCAAATTATCTGATTGCCTCACTTCGTCTTCTTCTAAGGAAAACATCTATCAAACAATATTATCGAGTCCAGAGTCTGAAAAAAGTTTTTATATGCATTAGAATGTTTGTTGTAAGATTATAAATAACAAACAAAGCTCTGGTTAGAAATCTAGGTGAAGAAATATCGAATGATTTCTGCACAAAACAAATTACGTTTTAGTATCACATTCAATGAAAAGATATCCAACATGACCTCCCAAAAGGATTGAGCCAAATTAAATCCATACTAACATTATAAAAGCGAAATTAACTCTGTGTCTCTGTTTGTTTCCTTTTCACGACTAAAAGGCTAACCTGATCTGATCTGATGATGCAGCTTGATATGGAGATAGTATGAACACTGAGTGAGGACATAGGATAATTTTTATCGCGATAATCTGTCCGCGAGAACGAAATGTCGGGCCATCCAAGGCAAAATACAATACACCTAAAACGGTAACAATTCTAAATTCTAACAATGGAACAGTATACATTTCTGTTTACCACGTGTCTTCTGCGAAACCGTTGCGACTGCATGGGAACCATTGTATCGGGCCGGGACGCAACGGTCGCCTCCCAAAAATACATTGTGTCCAATGCTTTTATATTTTTTGCACACATACAAAAACTGTTCCCATGTCTGTACCGATGTAGGATGGGAGACAGTGGTACTTTCATTGTACTTTTTTTTTTAAAAACGTAGTATGTCGTGCCAGGAATTGACATAGGTCCTATATACATACCTACTAAAAAAGAGATTTTATCTCTGGTTTTTCTTAAAACCAAGGGAATCAACAGCTCCAACCATAACAATAATAAGATACGCGTAACTAAACTGTGGTAACCAAAACTCAGCAAGAAACCCGATTTTTGCATGCGAGTTAGTGTCAAGAATGAGAGGTCTATTTTCTCCCGAAAATAGGAAAAGGGGAAGAAGGATGAATTCTTACAACCTATGGAAGAATTCATCCTTCTTCATCAGCTTTCCACTTGTTTTGGTGGCATTTTCATTACACTCATCATCAGCCTATATTTTGTCCCCTGCTAGACGTAGACCTCTTCAAATACACGCCACTGAGCTCGGTCTTCAGCTCCCCACATCCATTTTCTTGCAGACACTTTTCGCAGGTCGTCACTCAACCTGGCCACAGGGCGTTACTTACGGGCGTTACACTACGTTTGTCTAAACGTGGTCTCCGCTCGAGAACTCGTTTACCCCAGCGGTAATCGGTTCTTCAGAAATGTGACCTGCCTACTGCCACTTTAGCTTGCTTATCCATAGAGATATGTCGGTTACCTTGGTTCTCCGTCGGATATCTTCATTTCGAATCTTGTCCTTCAGAGAAACTCATTTTCATAGCGCTGGTCATTTCCATTCCGAATTTCAATTTGAATATAAAGTAGTATTTATCTCTGCATCGTCTTTTTACACGACTGCCCAAAAATAGGAGTGTAATGTTTTTAGGATTCATGTATGTCTGTATGTATTTTTGTATGTACGTGAGTTTCTTTATTCCACAATAACTTTTAAACGCCAGAACAGATTTAGACGTATGGGGTATCGTTAGAATTCATACATACCCCGAGTAACATAACCTACATGTTTTGTGAAAAAATTAAATGTGGCTCCATTATCAATTAATGCTAAAAAAAAAACATTTTCGAGTTTTACAATATATATGGGTATCAAATTGAAGACTCTGAAAAGCAAATTCCAACAGTATGTAATTTATTGGCATACGTTCTTTTTTGGCAGGGTAGACGTGTTTTTTTAACTTTTACGCTAGTCTATGTAAATGATCTCAAGGATATAAGCTTTCAAAGTGTCGCATTGACAGAAAAATATGCTCAACAAAGCTTTTAGAACGATTGGTATAACCAGTAAACAAATATGCCAGCAGTTCCCAGTTTATGCGGCCAGGTGTGTGACGTTCACACGTGAACTGCATAAAACATGTCAGCTGATCTCATTATCTCTCGTTATTGTCTGTCTGCAGTATTGAGTTGGTCTCCAAACGCTCACGCAGCTCCATGGTGCTGGACGACAGGATGATTTGTGCAGTTTGTGCTGTAGGTATGTGTTTCTCCAACTGAGGTTATTGGATGAATAGTGGTTCTTAAATGTAACTCCGTTAATGCTGGTAGCAATTGGTACGTTTCATAGTACAGTAGAGAAAACATAAATAATTGGAAGTGCTAAAAAAAACGACTGCGAACAATACTAAAAAGAGGCAAAACAAATGTTAAAATGGTTGCGACGATTTAAACTAGATTAGTTTAAATCGTTATAAATACTAAATGGTCATGCGAAATCAAAAATGATCAGAGAAACCTAGGCATGATTATTAAATACCTATTCAATGACATACCCTACTCAACATAGTTCGTCGTTTCTTTTTTTAATTTTCACAATTTGTCGTCTGGTTGTCGTCATATTGAATTTTGATTAATGTCATTGACTATAGTAGCACTCGCAAGATTAAGACAAATCGATTGACATAAGAATCATAAAAATCGGTCCACGTGTTTGGTCTATAAGTGCCACAAACTAACAAATATTCATACATAGGCTGATACCTCTGCGCAGTCGGGTAATAAGACAACAAGACCTAGCTCCAAAAAGAAATGCATTTATCTTGTCGATATATCAACGGTGACATTATCTAGGACATTATTATTCTGTAAAAAGTCTAAACAAAAGACATAATAGGTACTAGAGTCCGTAGAGGATCACTCCTGCGTCTGTCTGTCTGTCCGTCTGCCACAGCGCAGCCGGACCGATTAAGTTGAAATTTAGTATACGTATGAATTTCTGTGACCCAAACACGTGTAAACTGTAAAGTAATGAATTTTGAATATTTGAAGTTTTGCAAACTTAACATTTGACATATCAAATGAAAGGGCTTGTTCTGAGTGGTCTCACTTTATTTTAATAATTTTAAAATAAATAACCTTAATTATGTAAGAAATAATTTCGGTACATTTTTCAAAAATTTTAAGCTCAGTTGTTTTGGAGATACAGGGAGAGGGGGAATGGTAAATTTTCCATCTATTTACTTTTATAGAATTTTATCTTTTAAAGGTAAGATACGCGTAACTAAACTGTGGTAACCAAAACTCAGCATGAAACCCGGTTTTTGCATGCACGTATGTACTGAGCAGAAAATAGATGAAAATTGACTATTTCCCCCCTGCCTTTTATCTCAAAAACTGTTGAGCCTAAAATATTTTAATTTACTTACAGAAGTCTATGTTCCTAAAATAAGCAAGTGAAAAAAAAACGAGATAAAAATAGAAAACTGCTTGCAGGTAATGTTCGAATAGTAAGTACAAAAAATATAAGAGAATAGAAAGAAAAAAACGACTAAAAATAACAGCCTACGAAGCACGTAGCGATGGAAATCAGCACATTACTTAGAAAAGTAAGCCGAGGAACGAACCCGGTATCGTTGGATTGTCACGCGCACACTGAAGTTAAACAATAACTTCGTCCATAGGTACCTATCAGTTTTAGTGTAACACTTTACCTCCACGTGGATTATGTCGTGGTCATATCGGTAGAATTGATCATTTCATGAAATGGTCGATAAATTCATGATATGGTTCTATTTCATGAAATGGTCAGCTAAAACTGACCATATCGTTGAATCATTTACGTTTTGAGGTTATTTCAATCCACGTTTGGCCATATAATTAAATATCATTTATGTAGGGTCATCCACGATACTAAAGGTGTTCAAACAGATATGTTTTCAAGGCTAAAAAAAAACACGAAGACGAAAGCGGGTGCCTATCACGACCAAGTTGGGTTTCCTTTCACCCTCGCCTTCTATTTTACGATATGATCACTAATGTTTGACCATATCATGAGTAGCCGTGCGTTTAGCGCGTTTAGCTGTTCATATCGTCAAACGCTGTCCAAACATTCATTAGGCCAAACCATTTCATGATGTCAAGGATAATTTCATTAAATATAACTTTTTCATGATGAGGCCAACCATTTCATGAAATAATCATTTCAATAATTTATTCAAATTCGAATAATAATATTGCCTCGACATATACAATAGACTGTGCTGTCATTTGATGATATAAGCACCTGAGTCAGAGGGGAACTTTATTATTTAAACAATAAACGCAAGACCACATGCCATCCACAACAACAAAGTTGCGGCGCCTTTCAAACTTATAATTGTAAAATCTTGTGCACGTATCTTGTGTTGGTCGATCTGTCCCTTTTCTCACACGTCTATGTTACAGTTCGGCCGCGTGGTCTATTCACAATATTAATTTTCGAATCCTTCCGCTCGTCGTCGATCGTCGATGGTGGATGATTAGTTACCTGGGCCTGCAGCTCGACATCGACAGCGATTGCTTTACAATCTCACTACTAACACTGGATAGGCTCTACCGTACTTTCGTTTGTGCCGATCCAAAGCGCCCCACCGAGCATCTAAGGTACTAAAATTGACATTGTTTCATCTCCTGACGTTAATCACCGTTAGTTCCGTGGATGCTCAATAGTGGACGTGGTGTCAATTGTGCTCATTGTGACGTTCTTTAACAGCCTGTCTAGAGTACGTAGTAATGTGCAGTTGTCTATGTTTACAACCGAACAAACTCCGAAACGATATTTGGTAGTACAAGATAGCGTACAGATAGCGATGATAATCGATAGCTTTTGACTAGAACTGTCAAAGCTAACGATTGTCATTGGTATGTACCAATTTCAGTTGTAAAGCAATCACTATCTATATGTCGAGACTGCTGGCCCAGCGCCCTTATTCGCTACGACCATTCACGCACGTAATGCGTCGCGTTAAGATATCTTCGTGGAATCGTTCGGCAACTATCGTTATGTCGTCACTCGTTTTCGGCAAGGAATTTCAACATTCAAATACGTTTCTACCTTCAGCTGCTTTGATATCAATCAGGACTCTGACATGAGCGCTAGGCTAACTCCAACCACATCCTCTAATTGAAACCTAGATAAATACTTCTGACGGCTCTATCTTTTCCCAAAACAATATCCTGGCCCCAATAAACATAGAAACGAGCCACAAAGGGATCCTACGCAAACAGGTTTATTCCTGGCTCCTAGCCATATACGGCAGAAATACGACCAAAAGTGGACCCGGTCTGTCTGCCATTCGAGGTCCTTTGACCTTAGTAGCGCCAAGTATGGTATGATTCAGAGCAAATAGCTCTTTTGGAACGATTGGCCTTATATGGTTATTTTTATATGGAACGATTGAGTCATAGGTATAGGTTGCAACCTTCACTAAGGATTACGGGTTAATTATTTAAGAACTAGCTGTACTCGCGGCTTCGCCCGCACGCGTGGTCATTTCTCTAGGTTAAAAGTACTCTATGTACCAAGACCTAAAATACCAATACACCAACATTTGATCAAAATTCCTTCAGCCGACAGAAGTTTATCGATTGATCGGATTCTACTTATCGGATTCAGATACCAAGTACTTACACCAGTTTTTAAGTCAAACCATAAACTATGCAACAGTGAAAACTGCATCGCAATCTGTCCAGTCGTTTTTACGTGATGCGTGAACAAACATACAGACAAACAGATAAACAGACAAGCAAACAGACAGACACGAATTTAAAAAATGTTTTATTCTTGTTCAGTAGCTTATTTTAAGTACCCTAGACCATTTGTTTATTATCTTCTTTGTACAGACTTTTTCGTTCTTATTGCTTTATTATAAGTATAGATAAAGTATAGAATGGAGGGTTACACCTCAGAAAGTTAAAAGGTTAGAGAAAAAAAGTTTGTCCTCTTGTTTTTTAGTGCCAAAAAATCTGTACTAAGAAGATAATTAAAAAAAAGGTCTAGGGTACTTTATATAAGCTACTGAACGAGTTTTTTTTTACATCGTGACTGTTTTTTTGTATGTATGTGCGCGCATCACGTAAAAACTTCTGGACCGATTGCGATGCGGTTTTCACTGTTGAATAGCTTAGTGTTTGACTTAAAAACTGGTGTACTTGGTATCCAAATTCAATGAGTAGAAGTCGAGCAATCGATAATAAATCATTTGACGTCTCAATGAAGATTGATGTTAGTGGTACTTTTAGTACTGGAATAACACATTAGTTACTTTTAACCCACAGAAATAACGACGCGGGCAAAGCCGCGGAACAGCTAGTTTAGAATAAGAAAGGCGAGGGTTCCCTTATATCCCCTTTTTACAAACTTTATTGGCCATAACCTTTAGTGAAAGTTGCACACTCTCATATTTAAGGGTCATGTAACTCATGTAAGTCATGTTGCTATAAAATCTGTGCTTGTAGTAGCTACACAGACAAGATAAATATTTTTAGATCAGAAGCCTAATTCTCTAATAAAATGTATTCAATTCATTCAATTCTAGTTCCGATTTATCATAAATCTAATGAAAAACAACGTCAAACATTGCTCGAAATGCGAATGTTAGTGTAATGTCACCGAGAGTTAAGCGTATGGTGGCTCTAGACTGTCTTCCAACCCTCAAGTCGAACTGGTTGCCCAACCTTTGATATTATGTGGAAGAGGGGTTTGTGCTCGTTTGCCATAGTTTGGCTGATCAGGCCCGAGATCATGGCGGTGATAAATAGAAACCAAATCAAAGTCTGGAAAAGTTCTCGAACTCGTTCCATACATCGAAGGTTGGATGATCAGTTAGACGGTCGTGTGAAATTTTCATTTATAATTTATTGCATCCATCATCATCGCTTACGTACGTACGTGTTTAATTTTTAGTCGTCTCTTGGCTTGAATATAATAATTTAAAACGCTGATCAGATACAGCGCAGCCGCACCTATTGATTCGATGTTTGGCCGATCATTTCGAGTTGGTGAGTTGGACGATAGTCTGGAGCCACGGTAAACTTATTCAGAATGCCAATTTTTATTATATATACAACTCAATCTCGATTCGATTCATTCAATAGTTAATCAGAATTGGGGGCTGATCATATATCCGCTCTTGTGTGGCGAGGCGGAAATTCTTCACATACTTGAACACACCAACACCATATGTACCTATTTACATTATGAAACTCTTGGTTAGACACATGTATAAATATATAAACACATCCAATCTAAACATCTCGACTATTGCAATTGCTAGCTGCAATTATTTTACAATTCCAGGCACTAAACCAGAAAGGTTACAAATTCAAATTTAATAAAATACATTTTCAAAAAATACCAATGCAGCGCTGTTCGGGGAACCGAACCTCAAAAGAGTAATCACTTTTTGAGACGTCTCCAACATGGTGTCCCGTAAAACACAAAATCAAAGCAATTTACTAATAAAACTAAGTGAGATTTATTTTGAAACAGCTGATCATATTTTTAGGCATACCTTGTACTATTATTTATTCTGTGGCCATACAATAAAATAAAATTGGTATAATTTAC
The DNA here is from genome assembly GCA_946251855.1 of Alsophila aescularia. Lineage (NCBI taxonomy): Eukaryota > Metazoa > Arthropoda > Insecta > Lepidoptera > Geometridae > Alsophila > Alsophila aescularia. The sequence goes on from OX276381.1 coordinate 14,634,347, forward strand.
GTTGTTACTTACGTATATATTAATATGTTGATCGGTACCTACATGGGTACTTTGCTGACGTCTGTTTATAGAGTAAACAGTGCACTGTGTTCGGTAAAAGGTCAACATGTTTTCCCTACAAATTGGGAAGAAGTAAACGTAAAGAAAAAGCTAACTGCTTCACTGAAATGGTACATATAAATGATGATATTAATTAAATCATCTTCCTCCATACACTTTCTTTTTATCCCTACACGTGTGAGAAAGGAAAATTTTATTTCACAAAAAAAGAAAAAAAAACTGGCTTCTTTACTGAAAAAACTTCTGAAATAATAATCATATTTCAATTTTACTACAAGAAAAATATATTTTTTCATCTATACTATAGTAAAACTGTAACTGGGCTAAATCTGTACATATGTAAAATTTGAATTGTGATAAACTTCAAAATCGATATGGAGTGCAAAAAGGTTATTATTTTATTTGTTGTCTGTCTGTCTGTCTGCCTTTTTGAACACGCATCACGCTGGTACTACCATACGGACACAACTTGGCGCAATCATAGCTGATGTTATGGATTAACATTTAGAATTCTTTTATCCCGAAAAAATATAGGGTTCCCGGGCGTTATAAGTTTAGGGTGTGTATCACTGTATGTGTGTGAGTGTGTGTGTGTGTGTGTGTATTTTTTCTTTTTTTTGGTAGAAAATTACGAAAAAAACTGTACAAAGAAGATAATTAAAGTACAACCTTACATAATTTACCAGCATCAACATCTCCAGCGCATAAACCAAACACATCAAAGTTCTGCCTCCGATTTAACTAGATGGCGCTGATTGACCTTAAAACACGCAAGCATTTCATTCACTGCAACCAAGCGTCCGGCTAAATTCAAATCTGCAAATTTTTCAAATTCGGCTCACACTAGCTTTAGCGCTGTGCCTCAACACGACCTTCAGCTCTCAAATCCTTGCAACTGGAAGTTGTCTTTTGAAATGCCTACTGTCCAGTTGATATCAAATTACTCTGCGCATATATATATATATATATATATATATATATTATTCGTATAAGTTACGTACTTACGTATATTCAGAATAGGTTGATCTGTATGTATATATATATATATATATATATATATATATATATATATATATATATATACATACATACAGATCAACCTATTTAATTACGTAATTACGCAACTTATACGAATTATGTATTTTCTTCGCTTCATCTGCACGCTGCACGTCATTCGTTTACCGCCCGTCGCACTACGACGCCTTACCAGGTTTTATTTAAAAACTGGGGTACTTGGTATCATAGGCCTTGCACGCACTGCCTTGCGGTGGAATGCGGTGCGTTTATTCTATCGTTTATTTCATATTGTATTATATGCGTTTATTTCATCGCAATACGTGTACTTCTATGACACTCCGTACTTCACAGAATATGCGTTATAAAAACGCAAGGCAGTGCGCGCTAGCCTTATTCCGATAATTAGATGCCGAGCAATCGATAAAAAACTATTTGACCTGAACGAATTTTAAAGAAATGTAGTATAATATTGTACTTTGTAGGTACTTTTGGTCCTGGAATAACACGTGTGGGCTACTTTTAAATGAAATGACCACGCGGGCAAAGCCGAGGGCAAAGCTAGTATAAAATAAATATCACGCAAATCGATCGCAGACGATTAGAATTCTGTGTTAAGGAGATACAGTAGTCGCAGTCAATCTATATTTTTGTGAAGTTAGGCTCAGTGAAAGATTGCGCAGGTACTGCTGTGGGTATAAAACATCATGAAGTAAGAGCAAGATAGAATATGCGCAAAAGTAAGCTAGTGAGCGAGGCAGCTAGACACTCCTGTCTTCACTTTCAACATTGGGATTTCACCTCAAAAATAACAGTTTGCGCAGCGACTAGCAGATAACTTCCGCTGCGACTACTGTGCCTACGTTTGATCCGTGACTGTGCCACTTCTGGACACGCTATGTGCTGGTAGATGTGAATCAAGATTTAGGTGGTACCTAGTATGCACCCATCCGCACCATCGATAACCATAAAGAGTATAGAACGTAGTATTTGTATACTCTTTGGATACAATCGACGGCTGGCTATACTATACAGTATCCGTCGATGCTGATGCGATGGTGAGTTTTGAGGAGTTGACGAACTTTAGCAGTGCATCATTCAGCCAACGATGCGCTGCTCCACAAAAGATTGCGTGGTTCACTTGTTGAGTCTTGAAACCTGGCCAGATACGTATAGCACACGCGTGTAGCACACGCGTTGCGTATATGATACGCGGCCAAAATAAGATTCCTATTTGTCGATCAATCAATTCCGATCATTGGCGGTGTATTAATCACATCACATCTTTCTGCATGTGCGCCTAGTCACAAGGTATCCCTGTCTTGTGACAAGGTGACAACATGACAAGGCATCAGACATTGAGTAGGTACAGTCTGCACCTTGTACCGTACAGTCGCCAAGTGTCATGATGAGACTTTGGTGTTTCGTGATGTGACTGATATTGTTGTCTCACACGTACCTAGTACGTAGTATTGGATTACTGATACATGCAAATCCAACGCAATTGTTTAATGCATTGATCAAATGAATAACAAAAACACCAGACTTAAAATTATCATGTAACTGTGTTAATTTTTAAGCTCGCTCAATAAATACATAAATACGTAAGTATAATTTTTAACACACGAATGAAAACTAAAAAAGAACATCACACACAAGAAAGTAACATTCATTTATAACTAAATGAATGTAGTTTTTTTTCTTTAGGGTTCCGTAAAAAAATAACTAATAATAGTTCAGTATAAGAATCTATAAAGTATTTCTATAAAATAACAAAACGCTGAACTATGTACTTGAACTTCAGCTTATCAAAATGTTGTTTCAATATTTATGTTTAACTAAATAGTTTATCTATATCTCAAAACTGTGATGCATCAGTTAAAGTTCGCTCGGTTTTAAGTACACTGAAATGAAACTAGATGGCGTTAGTATGCAAGATAGATATACTAACGCCAATGTAATGTTCATCAGTAAACTGATGTAGGCCGATGATGATCATGAGTCGATCCCTTCGTTGCCAAATCAACCTTGACTCAATGACTGATATGTCATGCTCAGGTTTTTTATACAGTCTACTTCAACATGTTATTCAACTTTACCATTCTTTCAAACAAATCTGTATAATCTGATACCACCGCACTCAGATTGAAGTAAATCTGAGACACAACAGATAAGTCAATAGATTAGGTACTCGTCAGTCACAGTGACGTCACTCGCCGTAACGTCGACGACTGTTTGCCCGACGACAGCTTGAGTGACGTCGGTCCCAGTCTACTTGTTTGGTCACGGTATACCACTTGTGTTGTGTTTGCACGGATCGAGTTCAAATGAAGCTAGGGTTGTTGGGTTGGAAAACTGAAAACCGAGAGAAAAGTGATTGATGATACACTTCAAGATAACAACTAACCAACAGAATTGGTTGCTTTCTCAAAGATGATACAACATTCAGGCTCTGGTATTGAGAACCACATTCAACTGCCTTTCTACACTGTCATCTAACCAAGCTTGCTTACCAGTAAAAAAAAATCGAAGTCTGTATCTCGTGGTAATAGTAAGTTTTGCAAAGTTCTGCAAATTCTGCAATCGAACGTACAGCAGGCAACCCTAAGTAGGCCTTATGTAGACATCGACTTCACGATATTTTCGTCGATTTGCAATTCGGTACAGCTATCTAAATATATCCTGCCTCATTTGTACGGCTGACGTAGTCTGATCCGGTAACTATGTAGATTCAACTAAAAAAACTAACAAGATTTCTTTATTAGTCCGTGGAGCGTAGCAAAAATCATATATTCAAAACTACAGATCAGGATTTAAAGTATATTCGTTTGATTTTATAAACCTGTTAGGTAGGACAAGGGGATTCAGTCGCTCCAAAATAAAGTCCTGGCCTGGTTTAGGCCATGCCTGTCCAAGACAAACGAAAATGAGGAGAACAACATTATCTCTTTATCTCTATTGCTACCACTTATCGTTCCTTGACCTGATAACAGCCCCACAGAAAATGTGGGTTTGGTTTGTAAACACATTTACCTAATTCAGTTGATGTTTCATAAAATTTAATTTTCCCATAAAAATCACATATATGAAGAATGTAGTGAAGTAATGAAGTCCAACATGAAGCTCATGTCGAGGGTCGAACGAGCAAAGTTCTTGCCAAATCAAAGGCTATTCAAATGTTAGTACTAGGTACCTATCTAATATTAATTATGCTGTGATATATGAATTTGTTAAACAAACATACGCCTACCTACGCATTGAGCCCATTCAGGAAAGAAGAACGCGGAAATGGAAACTAAACCGTACATAAATTCTTTTTTGGAACGGATCCTGTAAAAATTTAATCTTCAACAATAGGGAATGAATCCTCTTTTCTTTGACAGTCCTTTATCGTCCCGAGGTAGGTAAACGCTCCATCTATTAATACTCCCAGCGTCTTGCCTGACCCTTTATCGCTGTTGAATTTAATCCGTCTCTGACGCGCTTCTTACGCACTCAAGTCTCATTATACTCATACTCACAGACGTACGAACAATACCGGTAGGGTTAATAAAAATGTACTGCGTAGTTGAGGAAATGGTTTAAACCAACTTGTTGACGTCTGTTATCAAGATGAAGGCTAAGGCATGAAGACCCATTCATACACGTCTATTCCCGTTGTCCCCCACTTTTAGTCCAACAATGCGGGACATCGGGAAAAAAAATGTACTGTCCCCCAGTGGTGGCCAACGCAACTAATATTTTCCCGTTGTCATCTACTGGCGGACATCGGGAAGAAATGAGTTACACTGTCCCCCAGTGGTGGATATCGAAAGTAGACACGTGGCATTGTCCCCACTACTTCATTGTTATACATATTAACGTGTCATTTTAACGTAATATGCTGATTATGATACAAAGGCGTTTTGGACCTGTTATTAAAACAGGTCCACAACTTCTCATCCCGCGGTGTAATACAATAAGTTCGTACAATTACCCCTCTCTACGTATTTCTATCGCTCGCGCATAAATGTGTATTGACGTCTCGCTCACGCATATGTGCGAGCTTTGTGCGACTGCGATGGCAATACACATATATGCGAGAGCGATAGAGATACGTAGAGAGGGGTCATTGTACGAACTTATTGTATTACATCGCGGGATGAGAAGGTGTGGACCTGTTATTAAGCCGAGCCAAAACACCTTTGTATCATAATCAGCATATTACGTTAAAATGACACGTTAAGATGTATAACAATGAAGTAGTGGGGACAATGCCACGTGGCTACTTTCGATATCCACCACTGGGGGACAGTGTAACTCATTTCTTCCCGATGTCCCTAGCATTAGCTATGCCAAACTGATATACTTAAAATCATATTTGAAGGTTTAATAACGTGTAACGTCTTGTGGCCAGGTGGAGTGACGACCTGCGAAAAGCGGGGGGAAGAAAATGGATGAGGACAGCTGAAGACCGAGTTCAGTGGCGTGCATTAGGAGAGGCCTACATCCAGCATTAGACAAGTATAGGCTGATGATGCTGAAGAACGTGTGTTTTCGAAATTAGAGCAAATTTTAATTTTCTGTACTAAACTTGTGACTTCTTCTTAAATGAAAAATCGATCATTATTAATTAGTGCGCCTATAAATAGTAGAATTTTGAAGGGAATTAAGTAATGCTAGCACATTTTAGCAAACCTGTTTGTTCCCAAAATTTTGACAAATAAATGATTTCATATTTTTTTCATATGTATCTACGTAGTATGTAAGTAAGAATGAATATCCTTGACCTTAGTTATTACAGAACCCACCGTAGTTGATAACCAACGAAAAAACAATAAAAATAATACACGAGACAAGTGATAGGATAGGTAACCTATTCTTACCTATTCAAACAATGATAAAAATAGTTAACCTACCATATATATTTTTAAGTTCTAAAAGTTGTTTATTCAAATAATGTAAGATACCTAAAATAATAATAAAAAATAAATCTATCTATACAGGGCGTCCCACGACTTTGCCGCATGGAGGGAAAGTACCGTAGATACTATAGATAGTTTTTTTTATTGAATGAAGACTTTATTTTAATTTTATAAACAATACGAACTGCATTCAAATAATTTTAAATAATTGCCTGTCTGAACCGGGAATCGAACCCGCTAAATGTGAATAAAAAAAACCTGTAATTTTTCTGTACCGATCGAAAGGCTCAATCATATACATTTATTTCTTCTACATAACGTAGCATCTAAAATAAAAGGAAGACCATGAAATTTTGTTCAGAATAATGAATACCCTTTTCTCTGACTATATCGTGCTTATAACAACTGACTTTATGTATTATTTTTTACTCTTATTACGATTTCAAAGGATTACTAATGTTTACACACTTGATAAATAATTTATCAGTTTTTTCTTTTTGTCTCCGAAGCACGGAGCGATGGAAAACCGCACATAACTCAGAAAAGTCATTGGTGCGGAGCCTAGGTTTTGAACCCGGTATCGTTGGATTCTAAATTGCAGAACCGTTAGGCCATCATCGCTCGAATATGATTGAGTCTTTGATCGGTACAGTAAAATTGCAGGTTTTTTTTTCACGTTTAGATTCCCGGTTCAGGTTGCCGATTATTTAAAATTCTTTGAATGCAGTTCGTATTGTTTTTAATATGAAAATGAAGTCTTCATTCAGTAAAATGTTCTATCTACAGTATTTAGGGTACTTTCCCTCCATGTGGCGAAATCGTGGGACGCCCTGTATATAAAAATCGATTGCTGTGTTAATCTCGTCAGAACTCTAAAATTCCTCGACCGATTTGAATAGTTTTGTTTCGTTTTGTTCGCATTAATAACAGGGGTGTTTCAGTTTTTTTTTAGGAAAACCTTTTTTTTCGTTGTCCACGCGAGTGCAGCCGCGAGGCGCAGCTAGTATAAAATAGAGAATGGTGGACTGTATCAATCTATTTTGGTAACGGATAATAATATAAAACTGGTGTTTCAAAATAATAATACCTAAGTATTATACCTACGAGTAGGTAGGTAGGAGTTGTCTTACCTACGAAAAATAATGTATCTGGTAGAATTTAATATTTTAAAATGAAAAACATTAAATCTGTTGACTTGTCTGTTTTGAAATCGATTAATTCAAAATTGGTGCTACTCTTAATAATAAAAGTAGGTGTTGTTTGTCTGTGTGACATTTATATTTAATTATTAAAAACCTTAATAAAAAATACATAAAAATCTATTTAGAGAATCGTTGGCATTCAATTTTACTATTATGTTTAAAGCTATACCTACATAATGGCCAAAAGATGCTAATAGGTTAGGTACTAAAATTGTTTTATTTTTTCTTGGCTTACCTACTTAATAAATCATTTTTCTTTCATATGGTTCATTTAATTTTAATATAATTAAACCATATAATATAATAATAATAATATAATTATATAATTTAATTTTAATTTTTATATAATTTAATAAGATTTAAAGGTGAAATACAAAAATAAGCCTTATGAGCATGACCTCCGATTGTATTAACAATTTATTGCTTGGTTTGTGACATATATCTATCTATACTTATAATAAAGCAGTAGGTAAGTACCAAAAAAACTGTACAAAGAAGAAAATTAAAAAAAACTAGGTTTCTTAACAGAAAACTACTACTGAAAAAGAATAAAGCTTTTTTTAAATCGTTTTCTTTTTGTCTATATGTTCGTTCGCGCATCACTGAAAAACTACTGGACTTCTGTTTATCGCGAAAAAAACATCCTATGTTCTTCTTGGATATTAAAAACCAATTCAAAAGTAGGTACAGCTCCAATGCTCTTCAAGTTTTTTTGACAAATGTATTATTTCGTTTCCATGACAACCGTTCCTTACAGCGAGTAATCAACATTTTCCAGCTTTCCCGTGGAAACTTACAATTTTCCGGGATAAAAAGTATCCCATGTTTTATTCTAGGGTATAAGCTATCTCCAATCCAAACAAACAAACAAACAAACGAACAACGTTTCACTTTTATATATCGGTATATATTGTACTTTATAGGTACTATTGGTCCTGGAATAACACATATGTGCTATTTTTAAATGAAATAACCACGCGTGCAAAGCCGCGGGCACAGCTAGTAATACAATAGTATCACTTTAATGCACATCATAAAATTAAAATATTCGATCATCCAGACAACTTTAACCTGTTTTGATTTTATTTCTATTTTTATTTATGTATACCAAATAGGGCCTATATTGAGATCACACTGAGGCTGTGTGGTGTCCAGCTTAATAATAAGACCACCCCTTCTCATCCCGCGGGTGCTGTGAGAACCGGCTAAGGGAATTCTTCTGTGTATTTTTCTATGTATTATCACCAACTACTGCGATCCTCAAAATGCCTGCCAAGCGAATTAATTAACCAATACAATTTTCGTTCATAGTACAACGATTTAGATAATATTGTTATCACCATCAGCCTATGCTTGTCCACTGCTGGGCGTAGGCCACTCCTAATGCACGCCGCTGAGCTCGGTCTTCAGCTATCCTCATCCATTTTCTTCCAGCCGCTTTTCGCAAGTCGTCACTTAACCTGGCCATACGCTGGCTAAACGTGGTCGCCACTTTTTAACTTTTTTTTAACTTCCTTATCCTTAGAGCTATGTCGGTTACCTTGGCTCTCTGTCGGATCACTACATTACGAATCTTGTCCTTCAGAAAAACTCCAAGCAAAGCTCGCCATAGCTAATTGAGCAACCTTATATATGTGAACTAGTATGACCTTGAGTGTCCACGTTTCGGCTCCGTAGCATTGTTATACTGCTTGTCTATTTATGAAAGAGGAAGACATGATGGTGATAAATGTAAGGCACCATTTTGTTCTGTAAATATCCATAGGAAGTGTGCTAAATATAAGTTCTGCGATGTTAGTTGATAGGGCTGCGCTGCAAAGAACACCCAGATTAACTAAGGTCATACGTTTTAAATCGGTATCATAGATTCTGGTAACTGTCACAAGTATCGTCATAGGGTAGAGGCAAGAATAAAAAAAAGAAAATAAAAAAAACATAAAAAAATGCCTTTTTCTACCAAAAATTCAGAGTTTTATTTTTATTTATTTTTTAATTTGCTTACTTATTTATTTTCCTTGCCTATAATTTAATGTATAGTAGTAGTCGCCTCTTTAGCCTAGGCCTCCCTCAGTTGCAACCACAGTTTTCTGTCCCTTGCTTTCCTCATCCATTCCGTCCCACATCTTTGTATGAAAATATCTTCCCATCTTCTTTTTGGCCTTCTCCTTTTTCTTTTATCTTCCCTTGGCAGCCATTCTATTGCTTTCTTAGTCCACCTAAAACTATCCATGCTGCAAAAATGCTCAGCCCATTTCCATTTCAGAAACCTTATGGTTTTTATAATGTCTCTTAAATTAGTTTTCTGTCTAATGATTCTATTGTTTACTTTGTCTGATAATTTTAAGCCCAGCATACACCTCTCCATCTTCTTCTGACACACGGCCAGTCTATGCTCATCTTCATTCCTTAGGGCCCATGACTGGCAACCATATATTAGACAAGGTAATATTGCTACTTTATATACCTTACTCTTGATATCTATATTGATATCTTTGTTTTTCATTACTTCCTTTAAGCTCCAATACTTCTTCCACGCAATCCCAATTCTTCTTCTATTTCTTTTCTAGTGTGATTTTCGAAAGCTATTGATTAACCGAGGTAGGTATATTCGTCAACGTATTCTATGCTTTCATGATCTATTGTCACATTCAGCTTCTAACTATTTGTTATTATTTTGGTTTTTGATGCATTTAATGCTAATCCTAGTTTTTTACTCTCTTTTGTTAAGGTTCCGAGCATTTTTTGCAGGTTTTGAGGCGTCTCTGCAAAGATATCAATATCATCCGCAAATCTTAGGTGGCTCAAAAATTCGCCATTTATCTTGATTCCTTCATATTGCCATTAGTTCCTAAAAATCATTTCTAAGACGGAGTTTTTGAGGAGAAGTTTTTTTTTGGAGATAATGGGTCCCCCTGACGGACTCCTTTTCTAATAGGGTACTCCAGTCTTTCCCTTTCCAGTCGTATTTTTCCAGAGCTCTTCGAGTAAATGTTATACAGAACTTCACATACCCTTCATCTACTCCTTGCTGTCTTAATGCTTTCCATATCGTGTTGTGTTCTAGAGAGTCAAATGCTTTAGCGAAGTCTATGAAGCCGACATATAGTGTTTTGTTATATTCTCTACATTTTTGTACAATCTGGGTTGACAATTTGTATATGGTCATTAGTCGAAAACTGTTTGCGGAAACCCGCTTGTTTGGGTGGTTGATTTACATCTAGTTCTGTGTTTATTCGGGTAAGTAATATTTTTGAGAAATTTTTATGAAGATTCGACATCATACTAATTGGTCTATAGTTCCCTAAATCACTCCTGTCTCCTTTTTTGTGGAGGAGTATTGTAGTAGACTTAGACCAATCTTCTGGTGACTGTCCGTTACTCAGGATATTGTTAAAGTTTGTTTTAAGTGGAGTTAGTAGAGGATAAAGCAAAGTTTTTAGTACTTCGTTGGTAATGTTATCATCTCCTGGAACTTTTTCCTCTTTCTGTGAGTTAATAGCGTGCTCAATTTCACAACTTAAAAAATCTGGTATTTCTTCAAAGTATCTGCTTTGACTTTCAATTGGTGATTGTCATAAAAGATGAAGTTTGGTCTGCTGCATAAAGTTCCTGGTAAAAACTTATGGCTTCTCTTAATATATCAGGCCTTTTTGTAATCAAGGTATTTTGTTTGTTTTTTACATGTGCAGTCTATTCGGTTTTGTTTTTAATTCCTTATATGCCTTCCGTACTGCTCCAGATTTCGTTATAAAAGTCTCAAATATTCTCTGTCTATTTTTCTTTTTGTCTCTAGCAATATTCCTGTTAATTTGTTTACTGATGTTTGTAATTTTTGTCCTTATTTATTTTGTGCATTTTTCTTTGTATATTTTTTTCTTTGTTTCAGAAGGTTACGAGTATCAACACTTAGACCGTTAAGTTTTTCATTATTTTGCGAGGGTATTACTTTCATTGTGGTAATTATCTCGTTTTTTAGTTTATTATATTGTACTTGAATATTTGTTGTATTTGCCATTGCCTGTATAAAATTTGCCTTTATTTAATTTTTTCTTCTTTTGTGAATTCTGGAATATTCCATTGTCATTGTTCCAGACTTTATGTATTTTCTTACTCCCTTTGTGCACAGTTTGCATCTAACCATTCTATGATCTGCGTTGAAGTTTGGACTTACTATTACCATTTTTTATGTGGTTTTATTTTGAACATAGAGTTAGCTACTTTTAAGTTGTTTTCTAAAGCAAAGTCTACTAGGATTCGACCATGATCACTTCTTTTTCCGTGGGTTTATTTGCCAAAAACGATGTCCTCTCTGGGTTACATATTCCCTATTTGGGCGTTAAAATCTCCCATTAGAATAAAATTTGCCACATTAGATGTTGAGGTAGCGTTCTCAATTGTTGCGTAGAAGTGAGTTAGTGTGACCTGGACATATTTTTCTGTGGGAGCATAAACTTGCACTATAATCCATGAGTTATGATTTTTCAACTGTTCTTATTATTCTTTCTCTCAGATGTTTCTTCACTAAAAAGCCATTCTATGCTTCCATTTCTTCCTTTTGTTCCATTGCTATGATAGAGGATAAACTCTTTGTATTCTTCTATTACTTCTTCTCTGCTTACTTCTGAGATACCCAAAACGTCCCATTTGAGGTTTTCCATCGCGTAAGCAAGTTCTGTTAATTTTTCTTCTAGCATTAAGGTTCTGACGTTGAGGCTTGCTATATACAGATAATTTTCTTTGTCACAATTGTTTGTTATATTTCTTGTTGTGTTGCTTTTGATGTTACTTAATAATACGAGTATGTTCCTCGCTGTATTGCTTGATATGTAGCTGGGTTTTACTGTTATTTTTTATTATATTGGTAGCTAGAGGGCTTCGGTCTTTCTCCTCCACGGTAACCAGCCAGATTGGAGGAGGAGTTACGCCATTTAGTTTTTTGGATTGGTATCAATTTGATTATTAGTATTTGGCATGTGTGCTATGTTGTTCTTCGTCTGTCGGTTGTCTAAGTTGCTCATGTAAGATGTAATACTGTTTGTTTTGTTTTTCTTTGACAGCTGTTTATAATTTGTATTATTTTCCTTGCACATCTCTTCTTCCTTCTTTTTTTCCGGGGTTTCCGACAATTGTATTTTTTTGTTTGATTTTATTTCGTACATATTTGACTCGTTTACATTACCCAGTATTATAATTTTGACATACTTTATAACAGCTCTAATTCCTTCTTCTCTATTCATTTTTATTTCTTTTTGTAGTTGTCTCCTTTTTTCAATGATTTTTGGTGGCTAGTCTTCTTTTATGTAATATTGCGTGTTTGTAAGCATTTTTATTTTTCAGTATTTCTATTTTTGTACCCATAGAATGGAATGACATTATTTTTGACCTTATTTTATCGAATATTCTGCCTAGTCTAGAAGTATACTCAAAGGGATGATGTAATAATTAAAAAAAAGTATGAAGTATCCTCATAGGGATGAAAAAATTATTTAAAAAAAAGTATGTATATTTAATCAGCACAGAAAAATACAGTGTTGTGAAGTGTTAAATAAAGACGCAATGAAGTGACCTTTTCAAACTATAGTTCCAAGTATTTGGGTCTTTTAACATAGGACCTTACTTCAACCATATCAGCCACTCAATAATTGTTTAATATCGATTTCCAGATACATTATTTTTATTAGTTACGTGCCTACATCAAAGGTTTTCCTTATTTTTTCCACAGTCTCATTTTTACCTTGTTTACATGCGCTCGCGCAACCCTGTACCACATCAGCGCTGTTATTAGCGGGACGTCCCGCATCCGCGACTATTTCGGTCCTGACAGTGACCCACGCCTGAACGAGGGTGTGTCAACGGGAGTCAACTTAGATTTATTGGCATTGGACCTGGGATCAATTAAATTACTATAAAAACCAAAAACATCATTATAATAAACAAAAACTTATAAAAAATACCGTATTTACACAGTATAAAACTGAATAGAATGAATTAATTAAAAAAATGATGTCTGAGCCGGGAACGTACTTACTTTAGTTGTCGAGAATACAGTGTCTTACTTCCTAACAGAGACATGCACGTACAGATTAAAAAATTTTGGATTCTGAAAAATAAGTCAATAGTTTCAGCGCATAAATATGCCTGGTTCAGATGCTTGTAAATTTAAATTGATTTAAAATACCGGCAAAAATGAAACGCATAAGCCTAGTAAATAATGTTTTAATTACATTATGATAAAAAAAACACCGAAAACTGTCAATATTAGGAGGTAGAAAAGAGGTTTTTCTTTTTGTATGGACAAGAGCAGCCTGCAGCCGCGAGGCATTGAGCCTCTAACAGACATGAATATTACGCATTTTAAACTATAACACATAAACACGCGTGAACTTGATAACCTCCTTTTGTTTGAAGTTGGTTGAAAGAGATTAGTTTCAGTAATTCGACAACATTTTGTTTTGTTAGATCACTAACACAGAACAGAACCTAGCATTTATCAAAGGTATATATAAAGTGTATCTTTCGGAAATAATTCTTCCGATAGCACTCCTGGACAGCCAGTCCCAATAAAGGTATATCGAATTTACTATCTTCTACCATACTGGCACGCAACAAAAAATGAGATAAAATAGTCAAAAGCAAACCTAAGTATATTATACAAAAACTTTTTTTTTATTTTATTGACGAGACGTAATGCTACCTATATAGTCAAGAGTTGCCAGATTTAGATACAGCCGATGGCTGCTGTTGCTAGCGCTCCATTGTTTCTCCAAAGATTACAATTTGGTCAGTATCCAATACCCATCTATACAACTATAATCGAAGCCACCTTACCTTAACCTTTCATCGTCATCATCAGCCTATACTTGTCCACTGCTGGACGTAGGCCTCTTCTAATGCACGCCACTGAGCTTGGTCTTCAGCTCTCCTCATCCATTTTTTCCTTCACCTACTTCTAAAGATGTCGTTCTGACTTTGGATAACAGAAAGTAGAATATGAGGCCGTAGCGCTGAGGCGATCTATTGCCTAAGCGTTCATTTTGTGTTTCTGTACATATAATAAGCAAACGGTATTCCCACGGTCACGGCCACAAGCCTTGATCTGCTGTTTTGTTTTCTTTGGTTATTCATGTTTGTTAATCTTACATGCAATAATGCAAACCATAAGAAACGGTACCGAGTTCATGCCTGCACAGTTTAATTACAACAGTGCGAATACCGTGCAGTAGTCGCAGCGGAAGTACGTGTCTCGGAAGTTGTCTGCTAGTCGCTGCGCAAACTGCTATTTTTCAGGCGCAATCCCAATTTTGAAGTTGAAGACAGCATTATATAACTGCCTCGCTCACTCGCTTAAGTTTTTCGCATATTCCATCTCGCTCTTACTATATGCTGTTTTATCCTCACAGCAGTACTTGCGCAATCGTTCACAGAACCTAACTTCACAAACATATAGATTAGCTTCGACTACTGTACTGTCATAGAAATTAGGTACATACTTACATATAATTAAAACAAACTCACTGCGTATTGTGTACTAGCTACGCCGCGCGGCTTTGGCAAACTTTTCCAGTTATTTAAGGTCTAAATTTCATAAAATCATTTCTTAGTTCACTCGTAGGTGGGTACTCAAAGAATATTTCCTTCAAATTTCAAATCTATAGGTCCACCGGCTTAGGTATAGGTATATGGTATAGGTATAGGCTATGGCCATGATGTAAAAATACAATCTCCTGGTTATTTCGAGATCGACTTTGACCCATGTTCTAAAGCGACAAGGGTGTGTCAACACGACGATCAACCTGGATTTATTGGAAAATAATGTACGCTTTTCAAGTTGTTTAATTCTGCGGCGACATTATCGGCATTCAGCGAATGACGATTGGCAAAATAATTTCGCAGCATTTTGCTTTATTTTATTATTAAAAGCTTGTATGTATGTACCTATCAATGTTTTTTTCAGTATGTCCTGGAATCTTGCAACTCAAATTTCGAGTACTTCCCGATTAGCTATCCGGCTGATACTTTCAGGGCTACCCTGACACAACTCGAAGACAATGTTTTTTTTTCAAAGGTTATAATGCGAAACTTTTTTTTTTGTTTCTTGCTATTTTGCTTTAGTGTGGCCGCAGCTTTTTATTTTTGTAGTGACTCAATGGCGTTTTGTTTCTGCTACTTACCTTTAGTATGGACTTCTTTAGTCTTTGGTCAGCTTGAAAAGATGGGTGATCTAAGCCCTCAGAAGAGAGATCTAAGCTCTAAGTAGTTCCTACTAGGCTACGCATTATTAATTAATCATGAAAATTTAGAGATGTCTACTCATTCACACTGATTTAAATTTACCATCAGATGAACACCAGCTCTTAAATTAATCGAAGGAAAAATATGTAAGTAGCTTCATCATCATCATCATCATGTCAGCCTTTTGAAGTCCACTGCTCAACATAGGCTTCCTCCAAAGAGCGCCATGACGAGCGATATTGTGCCACCTCCATCCACCGGCTTCCTGCGATGGCTACAATGTCGTCGGTCCATCATGTGGGGGTCTCCCCACACTTCGCTTGCTTGTTCGTGGTCGCCTTTATTCCCCAGCGGTTGTAAGTAGCTTACTTCTGCCAAACTGAAAGTGAGACCAATGATAAGTAAATAGAAAAACTAGATAAGAAAATAGAAAACTCGTCATGCTAACCACCTCTTATCTAAATTGAACTAACGTAAAATAACGCTAAAATAATAATGATTTGGCTAATATGCCATTACTACGTATTTTACTCTCTACCCAAAATAAAACCCTACACAGAATATCCACACCAATATATAAAAGTGAAACGTTTGTTTGTTTGTTCGGGGAGCTTTCACGCTGGACGGATTTTGATGAAATTTGGATTGGAGATAGCTTATACCCTGGAATAAAATATAGGGTTATTTTTATCCCGGAAAAGTGTATGTTTCCAAGGAAATACTGGAAAATGTTGATTACTTGCTGTAAGGAACAGTTGCCATGGAAACGAAATAATAACATGTCTGTCGAAAACATCAAGAGCGTTGGTGCTATACTTTTGCATTGGTTTTAATATCCTAGAAGGACATAGGATGTTTTTTTTCGCGATTGACTGTAGTCCGCCCAGACGAAGTCGCGGGCGAAAGCAAGTAACACATAAAAGTAAAAAGCATAGGTACCTCCATCCAAGTTTTCATCTACCACAAAGTCTGACAGCAATACCCACGTGTTTTCAAGCGCGGTACATGTTACTATTGTTTATTCTGTGCCATGGGGGTTTTTCTATTTTCTATCTGTCATTGATCTGACTTTCATTTTGGTGGAAGTAAGCTACCTATGTATTTTTTCTATGCAAAGCAAAGCCTCTATCAACTACCTACTTATCTGTTACTTATTTATTACTAGTTTTTCCGCCCGCGGACTACAGTTTATCGCGAAAACAAGCATTCTATGTTGTTCTAGGATATTAGAAACCAATGCAAAAGTATATTGGTATATAAAATAACGTGAGCGTGATTCATTATATATAGATATGTTACGACTGTCACTCACGAGTTATTTTGTCGAACAACATATCTATATATAATGCAAAAGTACGCATAGCACCAATGCTCTTGATGTTTTTTGACAGACTTGTTATATCGCTTCCATGGCAACTGTTCCTTACAGCGAGTAATCAACATTTTCCAGTTTTCCCGTGGAAAAAAACCGGGATTAAAAGTATCCTATGTTTTATTCCAGAGTATAAGCTATCTCCATTCTAAATTTTATCAAAATCCGTCCAGGCGATATCGCGTGAAAGCTCCCCAAACAAACAAACAGACAACGTTTCACTTTTAGATAGATAGATATATAGATAGATAGCTCTTTATTGAACCACACAAATAAAAATCTTACAACTAAAAAAAAACAAAAATAATTATAAAGTGCCACAATGGGTGGTCTTATCGCTCAGAGCGATATCTTCCAGACAACCGTGGTAACAATATATTGGATTATGATATTTTTTTATTTTGTTTTAGTTTATTTTGCTTATTATAGTGAGAAATGATAAACAATATGTAAAGAAGTCTCGATCACGGTTAAAAGGATGCCTTTGAGAGCCTGTAAAATATTTCAAGTATTAATTAGACATCTACTTTTTTAATTGTAACTAAATAGGTTTGTGTCTGACCGCTGTCTTACCGGTGACCAATAGAAATAATGTGTGTGTGTGTGTGTGTGTGTGTGTGTGTGTGTGTGTGTGTGTGTGTGTGCGGGGCAACACGAAATGATATTGTAAAATCCACTGTCCAACAGAAGTGTAATCAACAAGTAAATCAAGCTTTCGCTACAAACAATATTATGATGAAGTAACACAGACAATACAATATACCTACTTAACGTAGCTGTTTGGTCAGGTTGCCCCGCAGACATGGGGTGATCAACCCAACAACCTTCAACAGAAGCGTATTTATGTTTCAGAAGTGTGTATTAGCATTCCCATTATGTAGCTGTCTGTAGCCCTGTAGGGTAAAAACAATATTTTTCCGCGCAGTTCCTGCCCGCACCAGGCCAAGGCGACTGTTGTGAATGTTTTGACAGGCACTTGGCACTCTTGCCCCACTCGCCGACAAATTAAGATTTGCGGTTTACAACATCATTCCCACCTATATATACTTAGACGAATTTCGAGCTTTTGTTTTTACCCGACTGCGGAGGGTTGTGTTTGGGTTGTATGTATGTTTGTTTGTTTATACCTTTCTTAGGCGCATCTTACAGCCTAAACGGCTTGATGGATTTTGATAAATGAAGTATCATTGCATTTGTCTTAATCACGAGAGTGCTATAGGATAGATAAGTGACTAATATGGTGGCTTCCAGCTGCCATACTGAATTTCCGACGAAACAATTATTACCAATACCTATCGAGTGAGATATCAAAATGAAGGTCTTTATAACACCATTCCAAAAATATATAATTCTTTCACCTAACAGTAACAATAGTCTATCAAGCTTCTTACAAAATTTTAAATTTTAGACTATTTAAGTTATTTAAGTACTATAGTCCGAAGTTGCAATTGCAACTATTAAAGTAAAGTAAAATATGTAGGTAAGTAAATAAATAAATAATAATTTAAAAAACTAAAAAACACGCTTTATATAGAAAACCAAACTAAAAAATAGAAAATAAATTTTAATAATTTTGAATTAAAAATAGTGTTTGAATTTCAAAAAAATCGTGGTGCACCCCACGATTTTTAATAAATATAATTATTTTGGGCCAATAATTATAAATATTTCATTGAAAGATATGAGAAGAAGGATTATCATTTCGATAATATCTTAAAAAGCACACCACGCTTTTTAAAAAAAAAAAAAAATATAAAAAATATATATATAATATATATTTATTTATATAGATTCGAAGAGCGATGCAGGTGAGGGCGCGGGGCGGGAGGCACGACGTAAACGTATAAATTTAATTTATATCTAACGTTTTTATACGCTTTATATTAGCTTCACTTGTATGTTTGTAACCGACTCCTTTGGACGCTATTTTGACCCACTTTAAACGGTCAGATTTCAGATATATATATATATGAAATCTGACCGTTTAAAGTGTTGTTATATATATATATATAGCACGTGAGTTTTAAAAAAAAATATCAATATTTTTTTACAGAATAAATAATAGGTTCTCTCGCAGCGCAGTTGGGTTTTTATATTGTCTAACAATTTATACTTGTATTTGTAGAAACGCAAAATAAAGTTTGCAATCCATTGTTTACACTTTACAGAGTTGTGTCTGGTGAAAATAGAATGTTTATGTTGTTTTAATTACATATTAAAATACCCAGTATAATAGGTATTGTAAATGACAATTCGCAGTGTCGCTCTGAAAGACAGAAAGAAAATGTGTATAATGTTTATGCCGACTTTGTAAATACATTTTGTATGGATGAGTGTGTCGGGTACCAAAGTAACTACCTAATGGGTCTCGTGACAATGTCGCTTTTTATTGGCGCCTTCTAGACAATTATATATAAATAAATGTCAGCCCTATCTTTAGCAGTTTCACATTATGTCAGAATTCGATTGGCATTACATCTTGTTTATCTCACTCATGTTCTGATTTGTTATCAGTTGCGTAATATTTGATAAGGAATTTAGCACATGATCATATAGATCTCTGGTCTTGATTGTGTGTTTGCATGTCTGTTTCATAAATACAAATCTAAGACATATATACATAGTACACAAACGTTTCTTTATCACACTTGACATGCGAAAGTTTGTTACTTCTTCACGCTGAAATGACTGAACGGATTTTGATGAAATTTGGTAGGTAGATACTTTAGGTCCTCGAGTAACATTCAGGTTTTTTTTCATCATATTCAACATTATCTAAGCGAGTAAAAGCGCGGAGTGCAGCTAGTTTGTTATAAGAACTGCAAAGGAGTGGAATGCTGTGTGGAGGAGGTGTGTGTGTGGTGTGGGTGTGGAATGACGAGGGATCGTCACAGTGTTTCTGGTAAATTATGGCGTGTTCAAATCTGGAGTGAATAGGTATCTATTAGACAAGCGTGCTACACCTTCGACCGCGTCATCAATTTCCATAATCTGAGATTGTGCTCAAACGATTGCATAGTACGCAATAAAAAGAAACACCTAATAACATATTGGGTCTACGACGTAGAAGCAGAATCGTCAACTAAAATTAGCTGTTTACGAAATTAAATTGTTTGAGTCGTACTAAATTGGTAACATAACAACGTAAGTTTTTCCTAAAAACACATTATTAGCCGCATGACTACTGTATTGGGTTATCATACATATAGCTATACCACGGTAATGTCCTTGGCTATACTCTTTCGCTAACTTCTTTTGGTTTAATTTAACAGATATTATTATCATGTATATTTGAGTCTTGTTGCCTACCTTATGAAACTCACTCACAGAATAAATAATAGTAGCCTCACTATAAGAGAATGGGAGGGAATGTTAGTTATTCCGACAAGTCACGAATACTTTATTTAGTTCGTAGTCTTGCACTGATTAGAGGTAACACTCCAAACCTCGCACATTTTAAGTTCAAAGTTGAAGGCAGTACTTTCTCACGTAACATATTTTAAGTTCAAAGTTGAAGGCAGTACTTTCTCACGTAACATACTCTAAAAATAAATAAAAAATAAACGTGTACCGTTCACACCAAGAATACAAAGAGCAGAGAAAAATGTGTGAATGTCCAAGATAACGTCAGTCACTGTCTCTTGTGGTCATTCCGGCCCGACGGCACAAAATAAATGTATCTGACGCTGTCACATCCTTCCGGTGCTCTCGGAAGCGCCTGTCAGCCGACTGCCACAGAAAATGGGCGCTTATAACAATACCGACCGGCACGGCACGTAACAATGCCGGCACGGCAGCAACCATGGTGGCATTTAAGAAAAAAAAAGTAGTATCTAGCCGTTTGCCGAGAGCAGAAAATTAGAATTTATCACTTTGCGAAGCTATTTTTAAGAGTTATGAGAACTTATCAAGGTAACCGACACAGCTCTATATAGAGAAGCAAGCTAAAGTGGCAGGGGGCTGGTAATATTTCCTGAAGAACCGATAACCGCTGGGGAAAAAGAGTTTTCTAGTGGAGTCCACGTGTAGGCAAACGTTGCGTAGGACGCCCTGTAGACCTGCGAAAATCGGTTGCCAGAAAATGGATGGGGAGAGCTGAAGACGTGTGTGTCTACAACAAATATAGGCTGATGATGATGATGATGATGGTGAGAACTTATCAGACTTATTATGTCAGTTACCACCAGTTTTGACATTAATGGCACTTCTTGATGGTACAAATGGCCCGGATCCCTCAAAAACCACGACGCGCCGCGCCGCCCGCCTTCGCCCCGCCCCGCGGAGTCCATTAAAAAATCCAATCGCCCCGAGACGGCTTGTCGTCCGTGTCGTGTCAAGTCTTCGCCGCCTGAACCGGTGCCGGCTAATGGAAACACGCCCAATTGTGGAGAACATTTTCTGGCGGTAAAAAGTAAATGATAATAAATGATAGTGAGAATGTAGCACTGAACGAGTTTCGAAAAATGTGTGGCTCATTTTCGATATGAGTGAATATATCATTCTTTGACCTTATATTTTTTTCTTTTGGATTCCTGATGTCAAACGTTCGTTCTTTCTGCCCTGGTTGCTCTTATTTCTTTAAATTTATGTTTAGGTAGGTCTCACATCTGGTAATGGAGTCGGAAGGTGGTACTTGCATGGAAAATTACCGCCATCCAGCCACCGCGCTTGTGTATGTTTGTAACTTTTTTAAAAGCTTTTATTTAACTTCACTTGTCTCTATCTATGTATCTATGTATGTATTTTGTCTGTCATGCAATCTTGCAATTCAAATTTAGAGCACTTCCCGATTAGCTAACTGGCTGAAACTTTCAGGGTGGCTCACAAACCGATGACTTAAAAATGTTAAAAGTGAAAAGCCAAAGAAAGAAAAAGAAAAAGGAAAAACAGAAAAAATCTTAAAAACGTAAAAGTTACAAAGCAACGACCCCGGTTTTTTTTAATTATACTTATTTCCTGTTATTTAATTCATTAATATTAAAATTTAATATTGAGGAGGTTATTTAAATTTCGAACAATTGTCGAACCACGGAATAGCAATAATCGACAAATTCTTTTTTATTCGTGTGGAGTAGGTACGTAACATGAACGATTTCAATAACAAATAAGTAAACGCCATTGTATTATAATACAATTCAGTCTAGGGGTCTGAGTTCAACAAGTTCAAGAACTTTTAAAGTTTTTGAACTCAGTCCGAGACGGGTTCAAGAAAACCTCGGCCAAGGACAATATTACAAGTTTCACTGTAGACTAGACACTACACTGACCCCAAAACCTTCTCCTGTTGATAGTCTGGGTATAATAATTGATCCTGTAACCTTCCCTTCGTGTACGACTAGTGTCAGTGACCCTTAAACCTTCCCTTCGTGAACCCTAGGGAGCATAAAGTCTGGCATTTACTCAAGGTTATCTTAATTGTTGTCTGTAGCAGTTGTGGTAACAAGGAACAACGTGGTTTTGATTTATGTTGTTACTGTGGCACTATTATCTAAGCCTCAAGGCATTTTTTATCTCTTTTTTTGGTTCAACCTTTTTCATCCTCACAGCTTTGTATATAGTGGAAATCTGCCTGTGTCTCTATTTACCGATAAGTAAGAAGAGGAAGTGGATATAGTTTTATAGTGTTTGGAATATACCTATCTAGTAATCACACACGTGCTCCATCATCGATAGCATCGTCCTGATATTATAGAGAGCCATCAAACGTGAGCCCACATTTATAGATAACTCTTAGTCACCAATAAATTACAGCGTCATACTCTTTTTTTATGTGTCTAGCCTTACTAAGCATTATGTAATGTACTTCACTGATTATAGACCTGAATGTAGTATATAAACTAACGTGAACGTGTTTCATTATTTAAAGATGTATTCCGACTGTCACCCACGAGCTATTTCGTCGAACAATTCTACCGGTGTTAGGACGTTAAAGACCATCCTCAAGAGTTTGCTCACCGCTAGGAATAATGTCTTGACAGTAAAGGGCGTCACAGACGATTAAGTTACTATAATATTTGATGTTACGATATCTGCATATAAAATATTACAGCATCTTAGGGTATCAGACACGACTAAGATATGATAATATATTGAAATTATTCATTCGCTCGCAGGCCCTCCTAGGTGCCACACGTATTTCTTCACCGCTTTCTATATACAGGATGATAAAATATGGGTAGTACAGTTTCACTATTAGATTTATTACACAGCTCATCAGACGACGATTCTGATTTTGAATTTGATATGCAAATTGCATTAGCGCAATGTAAAAGGTGATCAATTTGGATAGAAAATCACATTAAATTTAGAAAAAGCCGCGGTGAATTTAATGTTTTCTACAAAAAAAAACTTTTCTCGAAATTCATAATTTGATTAAGGAAGATTTAGTGAAACAAAATACGAACATGGGCGGGAGCATTTGTACAGAACAACGACTTGCAGTATGCTAAGAACCATCTCGTTATAAAAAAACCACAGCTAAATCGGTCCATTCGTTCAAAATCTACGATTCACACCACTCTCGACCCCCCTCCCCTCCTCCTTCCATCGTCAAAATATAGCTACGAATCATCTTGTTTACCCCAGCTTTCAATCATAAAAGAAACACAGCTTAATAGGTCGCTTTGTTTGGAAGCTACGATTTTCACCCCCCTTTTCTTTATCACCTCCCCCCTCCTTCTCCCCATATATCTAAGAACCATTTCAATAATATCAACTTTCGAACAGAAAAAACCGCATCAAAATCGGTCCATTCGTTTGGGAGCTACGATGCCAGACATACACACATACGCACCCTCACGAATACAAAACAGAGCAACCTGTAGAGCATATTACGATATATTTTGTATCTTAAGATAGTATATTAATATATATTTTGTATTTTTTACGATATATTTCGTATCTTAAGATGACATCTGATAATAAATTCCATATCGCTCGATATCTTAAGATACTGTAAGATGCAAATACGAGTATATATTATTTTCGCCGTTTGTGATGGTTCATATAAATTAAGAGATAAAATTATCGTATCTTAGACGTCTGTGACGCGCTTAATGTATACAAAAAAAAAAAGTGATGCAGCCATCCTGACAGACCAAATACTTAAGTACGCTGCCGGTTTAGGTAAGTGATTGTTTTAACAGTCTTAAAAAGAAGGTATGTAATATTACTGAAAATCCATACCAATATATATAAAAGTGAAACGTTGTCTGTTTGTTTCTTTTTTAGTTGCTTGTTTGGGGAGCTTTCACGCGATAACAGCTGGACAGATTTTGATGAAATTTAGAATGGAGATAGCTTATACTCTGTAATAAAACATAGGATACTTTATATCCCAGAAAATTTTAAGTTTCCACAGGAAAACTGGAAAATATTGATTACTCGCTGTAAGGAACGGTTGCCATGGAAACGAAATAACAAGTCTGTCAAAAAACATCAAGAGCGTTGGTGCTATACCTACTTTTGCATTGGTTTTTAATATCCTAGAAGAACATAGGATGCTTTTTTCGCGATAAACTGTAGTCCGCGCGGACGAAGTCGCGGGCGGGAAAGCTAGTATTTAATTATCTTGAAGGTAAGTTAGTTTCAGTGGGTCTTTATGAACGGGGATGTATTATTATTTACGCGACGAGCTGCAGAAGGCGGAAAGAAACGGGCTCGAAGTGTCGAAACTCGCGATAATAGTTTCGCGACGCATTCGAAGTTTCCGGAACTGTGCATGCCGATATCAATTCATCTTGAAAACTAAATGACTTTTAGGTAGGTACCTAACCTACTAGTGAATTCTCGAACCGGCTGTAGCCGTCTTAACAAGGGCCCGCAAAGGGGAAACGATCAATTAATTATTGCAGCGTTCTTCTCGACTCCTTAAATGTCATTACATAAGTGCGACCTTTCTCGACCCTCTATTATTCACGGTTCGCGGAAAGGTTAATAAGCAACTGACATATAAAATAGTATAACCTATTCGCTTGAGCTCATTTTTGGGATTCCGCATCCACAGGGTTCAAACTGAACCCTATTGCTGTGGCGATGAGTCGCGACGCTCCGACAGTCTACTAAGATATAGCCTTACATTTATTTACACATAATCCTACGACGTTGTCACAAATTAAAAAAAAACAGAAGGTACCAATTCTATCTGAGTCAGCTGCTTCTACTAGCATTTATCATCTACAAGCCAAACAGTCTATGGTGCATATATTCGATACTTAGGTCAAAAATAAGCATTAAAACGATATTGAAATCAATTCATAGACATTGGCATTTATAAAAATGAAATCGGAAGGTCATTGAGAAGAAACGCTAAAAGTTTATTGTCTTCTGCACTAATTAACTATATGTATCATAGAGACTTTTAATTTATAAATAGGTACATAGATAACTTTAATAAAATGCTTTTTAACCACCGAACAAAGAGACGGGTGTTATAAGTTTAAGATCTGTATCACTGTGTGTGTTCTAGTGTGTGTGTGCGTGTGTGCGTGTGTGTTTGTGTGTGTGTCTGTCTGTCTGTGGCATCGTAGCTCCCAAACGAATAGACCGATTTGGATGCGTTTTTTTTCTGTTCAAAAGCTGATGTGATCGAGATGGTTCTTAGATATATGGGGAGGGGGATGAGAGGGGGGGGAGAGGAGAGAGAGAGGGGTGGTGGAGAGAGGGGGGGAAGGAGAGAGGGGCGGGGGAGGTGAGAAAAGGGGGGTGGAAATCATAGCTTTCGAACAAATGGACCGATCTAGCTGCGGTTTTTTATACTTGAAAGCTGAGCTAAACGAGATGGTTCTTAGCTATAAAGGGGGGAAGGTGGAGGGGGGGGGGTCATTTTTTAAATAAAACATTTTTTATTATTTACACTATTAAAATTTATTTTCTATTTTTTAGTTTGGTTTTCTATATAAAGCGTGTTTTTTAGTTTTTTTAAACTATTATTTATTTTTATATTTGAAAGCTGAGGTAATCGAGATGGTTCTTACTAAGAAACTTTCGCTTTTTTCGGTTCGAATTTTCGTTTTATTCGCTTTTGTGAAGGAGAAAATTTCATAAAAAAATCAAGGGATCGACTTGCGTTCCCAGCAGCGCGGGGCCCAGAGCGCGAATGTGGTCTTGCCGGCGCCGCTCAGGCTAAATATTACTAATGTATAATATTTAGTCTGGGTAAAGATGTCTTGGTCCTTGAGCGATATTTAATCTATCACTGCACTATCAGGTTTCTAGTCTCCCTCCTCCCTCGCGAGTTAACTGTAGTCTAGGACATTTCGTTACGCTCGAGCTAAGGAGCCCGTGACGTAAGACACTGCTATAGCCCCTTGGTGAATAATGTAGGTACTATTATTTCATACTGATCTTCTAGTTTCCTCTCGGCACGACCTTTTGTAATGTAAATTGACCTCGGGCGGAAAATTTGGTATAGAACTCAATAATAATATGAAATATTCGCTGTTCACTAAACCTCCAGTTTGTGTGAGTAATAATAGTGGATAAGAGTAATTAAGAATTCTATTAAACCTAGTAAAAAATAAACTAGACCGTTAAATAACCTTCACGAAATTGTAATATGTTAAGACTAGGCTCTGCTTTTTAAGGGTTTTTTCCATAAATATGCTGGGTCAATAACAAACCTGATAAATGTGAAACTTAAGATATATGTTTTTGAGATCTTTATCTCTCTAAGACTTAGACAAAAACATGATTAACAGAATTTCATTCGATACATTTTCTTATCAAAAATTACTTTATTTTCAGTGATATTTACATTTTTCTGCACAACGGCTTAAGTTTATCTCTAAAATAAAACTCACAGCAAGTAAATATAGTTTATTATCTAATGCTTAGACAAAACTTAACTAAATTATTAGCCTGCCAATAAAATAAATAACTTTTGAGACATACGTCATTTAGTTCCGAGCTAAATTGTATGTTCAAACAGCGCAGCGCTCGCGATATTCAACCTTGTATGCAGGCACTTTAGTGCTTATTGCAGGTAGCGGGGCGGGTCGCAGAGTTTAGGGTAGTGGGGAGTGGGAAAATGTAACCTTGGAGCCTGACCTTAAGTTAATGCACTTAGCTCGGATAATAAATAAATTGAATCGTTAGAAAACCGAACACGTGCCGAAGTAATTCGACTCCTGCGCACTTTAAATACCAAATGATCGCCTAATTGATGCACCTCACTGTGCTAACGTGGGTAAATATTTACCTCTTGCGAACATTATACTGCGCAATTTGATCTAATCAATTATTTAATTGATTTATCAAGTAAACGCTGTTTAATTTAATTTGTTTTAAAGTGCAAAATAAACCAAGCCGGTGATGGATGCGATAGGTACCGGAGAAACTCAAGGAACTCGTGCTTTTAGCTAGTGTTCTTGTAAATAGTATTTGGGATCTTTGTATGAATAGGTTTCTTTTAGGCAAGCATGCTTCATACCGCGTCTTATACCATCAGTGATTCAGTATCAAATGCTTGCCATTACCATTTAAAAAAACATTATTCTACACAGTTTTAAAAGATAAGTAGTATAGTTGGTGATAGCCGACAAGCGAGAAGTGGCGGGTTCAACTTCTCCCACAGCCCCGCTATATGTATTGGGGCCAAGGTCCTCGTAGTTCCTGATTCCCTTCCCCTGAGATACAGATAATCCTTGGTTACTTTTTAGATCTGTGTATGTGATCGCGACGCGTTACCATCATTATAATAATTGCGCTTTATTTTAAAAGGTTTAGGTATTGCTTCCAATATTTTTATGTATGTTTGTTTAGGTCAAATCTTGCAAACTGAATTAGAACCACTTCCTCTTATCCTATGGAGTTGAATTTTTACATGTTGGTTCAGTATTGATAACAATGCTTTTTTATTATTATTATTTTTTTATTACGGACTAGGCAATCGTTTGACAACGATCTCACCTGATGGAAAGCGATGATGTGGTCGAAGGTGTAGCACGCTTGCCTAGTAGATACCTATTCACTCTTGACTTGAACACACCTGGGTTATAATTTACCGGAAACACTGACGAGGGCAGGGCATTCCACTCCTTTGCAGTTCTTATAATAAATGAAGAAGCGTAACGCTTCGTTCTTGTGCGAGGTATTTCAACCATAAAAGGGTGGCGTTGTGCTGTCTAGTCGTACGGTGATGAAAAGGTGATGGGGGAATCAGGTTGTGCAGTTCTTGTGCACACTCTCCATAGTGCAATCTGTAGAATACCGCCAGGCTTGCGACCTCACGTCGATGCGCCAGACTTTGAAGCTTACTCTTTTTCTTCTTAGGGTTTTTTTTAAATATATTTTTTTCTCTTCTTTTTGCTTCTTTTTTTAATCTTTTTTTAAGCATTACATTTTTTGTACCCATTTTATTCTGTTAGCCGGTTTTATTATAACATGGTTGCTGCACTCAGGGTTGGATAGGTCCTGATTAGGTACTCCTCAACGGTTAAGAGCGCAGACACGAAATGTATACGCATTTAATTGTGATAGCCCATTCTTAGTTTCTCCATAACATGGCTACAGCATTAAACCTTCATTTTTTGTATCGGGCTCCGTCTCTACCGCCTACACCACTGTCTTACAAATGTCGACAAATGCAGCTTCTACCTCCATTAGGTATAGGTAACATGCTCTGGTTTGAAAAATATATTATTAAAAAAAATGGACATACTATAAAATGAAATAATAATGAAATATATAAATATGAATATAATTAATATAATAATATGAATATAATTTTAATGAAATTTATATGAGCTCACACTGAAGGTGCTTTCAAATAAAAAAAAAACATCGAGTTATGTCCAGAAAATCCGGAGACATGTGAGAAACACATACAAAAATAACTATCTTAAAAGCTAAATAAAATCAGTGAAAAAAATATATAAGTTAAACGGTTTTATATGTACTAAAAACTAAAAAATAAAATAAAATCGTGGGGCGAGAGTCGAATTTCTATTACTCAGGTTATGCTACGATTCGACTCGCATCACGGTTTAATTTTATTTTTTAGTTTTAAGTACATATAAAACCGTTTAACTAAAAAAACTTATTTTATTTCAAGTTTTTAGTTTTTTAAGCCATACTGGCGCCATAATGTTTTATCTTTTTTAAATATAGCCTATGTTACTCGGGGGGATATGAGGATCATAACGAAAACTCACACGTCTAATACAGTTCAGGCATTTAAAAGTTATAGTGGAATAAATAAACCCTTTTTTTTGGGCAGTTGTGTAAAAACAGTCGAATTGAGGACCCTCCTTTTGTAAGACAATAAAAATAATAATGCATTATGCTCCAGTTTGTAAGGTTATGAACATGCTCTGTTTAGTACGATTAGTATAGATTTTATTGTATGATATACAACTGAATTTCATACATAATTATCATAAAAGTATGAAACATCCTGAATAATAATACTAGGTCATGGGTTTCCTCACCGAAGTGGGAAATAAACGAAAAGTCAAACCAAAACTAAAGGAGGATGCCAGCTTTCAGCTTCCAAGATTTTTAAATGTTAAATACCGCGGACACGCAATCTATCCACATTATTTACTATATAAAATAATACAAATCATTCATATTAAAATAATAACATTCGGGAACTGTTATTAAAAAAAAAACAATTAAAATGAATACAAATGACCGGAAATTGCTAAGCAAGAATGCCGCAGACACGAAATCTATAGCCACATTGACTACCTATATAAAATAATATAATTCATTATTATTTAAACAGTAACATTCGGGAACCTTTATTAAAAAATAACCGGAAATATCTGTGAATTGATACAAATTACGAATTATAGTGTTGCACCACTATAACTCGTAATAGTGCAAATAAAATATTTATAAATCGATAACTAATATGGATTTAAAAAAAATACTTTGTTTATTAAGATTGTTTTTAGTTATAAACAACAGTAAACGCATGCGTATTTTTTTATCCTGCTTACACTTTAATTCATTATTTGTTGTACAAACGTTTCAGTGGTTTATGTACCAAGCTCATGACAAGAAGGCCCATGGTTCGATTCACAGATTGAGTACCTAGGTGCCTACTACTATAGCAGGTATAGGTAGTTATACTTTATAAATTATATTAAACATAATCTAAAAGTGTAGGTACATATGTCAGTTTAATATTAGATTTTAATAATAATCTAGGCTATTTTATTCCCTTGACCATAAACCGTGTCATAATTTAACGAAAGTCTCATAATCTCAAAAGTAAACTTTAATTTCCCCTATCTAGTTTTTCAAAAGTTCCCAGCAAAAACTAATAACACAAAAGCTTCTAGCAGCTTCTAATGCTTTAAAAATAACAATACTGTTAAGTTGTTTCCACGATAATTTTACATCGAGCATAGGTCACTTTGGAGATCTGGCATAGTTCTTTGTATGACATTCAGTGTCACCTTTTTGCTTTCGCTGTTTACCTATCTATGTCAAGCTATAAATTCTCATTCGTCTCCTATGAATTATACCTTTTTGAAGGGCAGTAAAGATGGTTTCCCTGCGCGTGTTCACAAACGTTCCTTTCGATTTGACATGAATATGTACATTGAGACATATAGCCATAGGTATTATGTTTATTATGTTGTATCATATCGGGCAACAAACCTAAATAGTAAATTAAACTAAAGTTAAATTGTTAGTAAATACGGACAACGTTCCAGCGTTTTATCAAAAAATTACAACATTCGGTTTTCCCATACAGTTAACAATGTTTTTGTAAAAATATGTTTATCCTGTAAATATACCTAACCTATTATCTACTGGAATTACCTACCTTCCATTGTTATATGAACATTATTAAATAATGGTTGTTGTGATAAAATCATAACCTAACAAAAATATTAAACTGATTAGTCAATCTGACATCATTGTGATTAATAGTCTTATAGTTTGACGATCGGTTGCCCTAGTGGCTTGTGGCTACGGTCGTGGGTTTGAATCCCGCAAGATGTGTGATGAGCAGAAATGTTAGTTCCGAGTCATGGATATAATATTCGTATCTATGTATGTTTATCCGTTGTTTAATAGTACAGGGTATCCTAGTTTGGGGCTAGATAATTGGTGTGAATTGTTCTAAATATATTATTTATGATACCGTATGTGCATTGTGTGGTTAGTAATATACTAGCTACGCCCGCAATTTTGCCTGCTTGCGAGGCTTAACGAGTTGAACGAGGGTGTCGTTCAACTCGTTAGGTATCCTTAGTGCACCAAAACGCTTGCCAAGCGCAATGATTATGGCTCCCTTGTGATTTGGCAAACATCGTTGTGGGGGAAGTTCACGTCTTCCAGCCTTAGATCTAATTAAAAGTGGGTAGATTCGGTACCAGCTCCTCGGGCGTGGACCGCATACATTAGGTACAATGCACACAATTATTTAGTCTTAACAATTGGAGTGGCGTTTTGTAGCACGAGCCAGCAGTGACTCATTCGCGTTAATGTTGACAATCATGAAGCGTTCTTCATGATGGCATCAACATTAACGCAATGAAGGGAATGTAGCTGTGTGGGTGCCTAAGTGGATTTGCCTGTAGTTGTATATGGTCCAGTTTCTGTTTGTGATATTAAAGTGCCGTATCTTCGCCATATTAACTAGATCTATGCTTCCAGCAGATTATTTTATGTGTTGTAAGGGCTCTATATTTGGAAAATAATTGAGTGCCAAATTTCGGGGCCTTAAAAAACGTATAATAACAATTAAATTTTAAAGGTATATTGTAATGAACAAAAAAAAATATGTAGCTTACTTCCGCCAAAATTGTAAGTCAGACAAATGATAAATGGTAAAAATAAACAAAAGTAAAACTCCACGCTAAACAAACCCTACCCAAATTGAACTATTGTAAAATATAAATTAAATGGAAGCTAAGTTTGTATAAATGAACAAAATAAAAAATATGTAGCTTACTTCCGCCAAAATTGTTAGGTAGAAAAATGATAAATGGTAAAAATAAACAAAAGTAAAACCCCACGCTAAACAAACCCTACCCAAATTGAAATATTGTAAAATATTAATGAAATGAAAGCTAAGGCCTGGAGGCCACAAAAAAAAACTATATAATACACAATATAAAACCCCACGCTAAACAAACCCTACTGAAATACAAGTTATATATTTATATACATATATTATAAATACACAACAAAAAACATATACCTCAATCCAAATACCAAACGTCTGACATCAATACGACACGTGTTTCGCCTCTGCACGAGGCATTTTCAGGTGATGTTGAGCTTTCATTTCATTTATATTTTACAATAGTTCAATTTGGGTAGGGTTTGTTTAGCGTGGGGTTTTACTTTTGTTTATTTTTACCATTTATCATTTGTCTGACTAACAATTTTGGCGGAAGTAAGCTACATATTTTTTATTTTGTTCATTTTAAATATGGATTTCCGCAAAGTAACGCCTGATTCTATCAACTGTGTATTGTAATGTTATATGAATCAGTAATATAGGCTATCTAGAGTAGCAGTAGAATATACTAGTCGGTACGTACTCGTATATCAGTGTAATGTAATTCAAACTCTACATGCGCATAATTATTTAACGGAGTTTTTACCGCTGGCCGAACTGAAACTGTGCCAATGTTTTATTTATTTTCCAACGCTGCATTCCCATGAAACATTTATATGTTTCTATAATAAGTACATTTTTGAATCCGAATGATCGAGATCCGTTTATTCAAAATGGCGCGGCCTATATTTCGAGTACCGTAAGCAAATCTTAAATTTAAAAGGTGTAAGTGCGTCAATGATTGTTTTCGTTTATCGAAAAGTGATTCCTTTCCATTTTTTTAAATTATTTGTTGATTGATTCTTGAAGTACCGGCAATACTACTACAACGAATAGGTAGATATTTATTTCGGATGTTTGGTATGTTTGTAACAAGCGAGCGATGAAACTGCTCTACGGATTTGGATGAAATTTGTTTATATATACTTCATGTCCTGGATTCTTTTAAACCCGGAAAATTGATCGGATCCTGGGATTTTAAAGTTGCTCATAATCCACAGTTTTTAATCATTATTCACGCGGATAAAACCCCGGAGCGTAGCAGGTTTGGCAAAAATTTGCCACCTATTTTTGGAGATGTTTTCTTGAATGCCCCTTTCTCTCCAACAGTATATTAATCATTTCATGTGTTTTCGCTGAAAAAACAATACAGAAAAATGCAATTCCTTTTAGTTTTCTCACTTCAGGGAACGAGACGGTTGTCACCATTTTCCGCGAAATAACACAAAACGGAACGACCGAACTGACCTTAAAACATATTTCTTCGAATTTTCCGTATAAACTTTGGTGAGTCTCGTGTATCCTGTGTTATGAAATTGAGTCTCAAGCCGGGTAAATGATTACATACGGGTTAAGGAAGAGGGGGGAAATAAATTTTAAAAGTGATTCAGTATTATAACTATTTATAGGTGTCAGACACAATTCAATTCAATATCGTTATAACTCGGTACACTTATGAGCGATTCACAGGAAAAAAAATATACAACTAGCTTTCGCCCGCGACATTTGACAGTGCGGACTACATTTCATTGTTTGGCGTGCGCCTTCTGCGTCACGCATTGCGGCGGAGCGCTTTTGCGCCCCCGCCCCACCATCCGGTGACGCTGTAGAGGTCAGTTATAGACCAACAGCACATATATTTCTAAAAAAAAAAAACATTTCATTGCGAAAATAAGCATCCTATGTTCGATATTAAAACTAATGCAAAGGTAGGTATAGCACCAAAGCTCTTGGTGATTTTTGACAGACTTTTTATTTCGTTTGCATGGCAACCGAGTTACAGCGAGTAATCAACATTTTCCAGTTTTCCCTCGGAAACTTAAAATTTTCTGGGATAAAAGTATCCTATGTTTTCAGCTATCTCCATTCCAAATTTCATCAAAATCCGTCCACCCGTTATCGCGTTAAAACTCCGCAAACAAACAAACAAAAGTTTTCACTTTTATGTATTGGTGTGGATTCTATGCACAGTGAGAGGGATCATAATTTTTAACCGACTTCGAAAAAGAGGTGGTTCTTATCTCGTTTTTTTAATGAGTATTTGTTTTATTACCTGTCCAGTTTCAGAGAGAGGCTATGGTCGACCGTTTGAATTTAGCCTTAGAAGCCGTGTCCGATTGGGCGATGCTAACCTGGTTAAGTTTAATGCTACTAAAACGCAGGTGTGTTTGTTTTCTGCTAAAAAGAGTCCTCTACACCGATCTCCGTCTTTTCAAAGTGTAACAATACCAATATTCGACCATCTGGAGCTTTTGGGTGTCGAACTCACATCAAACCTGAATTTTGGGTCTTATATTGAATCCAAAGTCAAGATAGCTGCAAAAAACTTGGTATTTTGTCTAAGGTTAGGCGGTACTTCACACCGGGACAGATTTTGAATCTTTATCAAGCACATGTCCGATCTTGTATGGAGTACTGCTGCCACCTCTGGGACGGTTCTACCAAGTATCAGCTCGAGTCTTTGGATTCAATTCAGAGACGTGCTATCAGGCTCATTGGGGATGACACTCTGGTAAAGAGTATACAAAGTCTGCCGCATCGACGTGAGGTCGCAAGCCTGTCGGTATTCAACAGATTGCACTATGGAGAGTGTGCAGAAGAGCTGCACAATCTGATTCCCCCATCACCTTTCCATCACCGTACGACTAGACGATCGGGCAAAGCGCCACCCTTTCATGCTTGAAATACCTCGCACAAGAACGAAGCGTTACGCTTCTTCATTTATTATAAGAACTGCAAAGGAGTGGAATGCCCTGCCCTTGTCAGTGTTTCCGGTAAATTATAACCCAGGTGTGTTTAAGTTAAGAGTGAATAGGTATCTACTAGGCAAGCGTGCTACACCTCATCCACACATCATCGCTTTCCATCAGGTGCCTAGTCCGTAATAAAAAATAATAAAAAAAAACTGAAGGCCCCTTGAAGTATTTTTTATGGTTCTGTGAATTATTTGTTAGGTTACTAACTTTTTCCCGCCTCTTTATTCTTGTGAACTACAGTTTGTCGCGATAAAAAGCAGCCTATGTCCTTTGCCCTGGTTTCCCATAACAAATTTCAGCAAGATCCGTTCAGCCGTTTAGGTATGAAAAGTTAACAAACAGCCAGAGTTACTTTTGCTTTTATACTATTAGTATGGATGGATATTTTACCTATAGCTATTGAAAATTGTTTTAGGCAATAACTGAAATAACTTAAACATAATTTTTCACAAGTTCTCTTCCATGATTAACTATTTGTTTCTTGGGTGTCAATGAAGATATTTAATTACTTAATAGTTTAAAAAAAACAATGATAAAACACGAACGCTTTAATACTTCAAACTGCATCCTTGACTTAACCAGTCATATACCCCACTTGCATAGGTTGTTCCTGCAGCGTCCAACTTGGATACGGAGTCTAAGGTTTGACCTAGATTGTTCATGACCAGGACCAGGACCAGCAGTCTCGACATAGATAGTGCTTGCATTACGTCCGAAATCGGTTCATATAGCGATAACAATCGTTATCTTTGACAGTTAGTGACAAAAGCTATCGACTGTAATCGGTATCTATACTGACATCGATATTTGGCAGAGTTTACCAAATATCGTTATAATCTAACTTTGCGACCGATTTCGGTTGTAAAGCAATTCCTAACGATGTCAAGACTGCAGGCCCAGGTGATAGCAGTTACGATGCTGACACCAAAAACCAAAAAGCGACACATCAAGACATTTAATTTAATTAATCCCAACTACAAGAAGATCATGTTTATAATAAGGCGGCCTTTTATCTTGGTGCCAAGAAAACTGTCTCAATTACCACAGAGGCGATCCCGTTTAAAAAATCTTGTCGATAGGTAGGTACGGTAGTCATAAGTATTTATATAAAGTCGGATATATCAAACACTTCAGTTTGGCACTGGCAGTGGATTAATCAGATGTTATAAATGATTATGTTTACTTCTGGCTGTAACTAAATAAATTTAGAATTATTATTTTCAAAAATAATTTAAAAAAACTGGCCAAATTGCGTGTCCTGCCTCGTATATTCAGGGTACCGTGCTGCATAGACATTTTAACACACATAAAAGGGCATTCAGACAAAAAATATATAAAAAGCCGTATCATGGACCGCAAAATTTAATAACATAATTGGTAAGTGACGAGTTTGGATATATATCCATCACAAAATAATTGGTCGAAAAAAGCTGTCTGCGGGAGGACAGCTTTTCTCATACATACAATTTGAAATAGTGTTTTCCATAGGGTTATATATATAATTTGAAATGGGGTTTTCCATTTTGGATAACGGGACTAAAATTACTTATTATGTCCGCAGTCTCTGTCTTATATTGTAAAGGATCAACAAGGCAGGACAAATGGACAGACAAACAGCGTTGCCACAACAATTATATAGGGTATGGACCTAAAGTAGGGTATCTGAAGATAAAGAAAAATAAAAAAAACACTTATAAATAGATATTTTCAAGTCAAAAAAGTTCTTATAAAAAATAGTACTAGCGTTGAGGATTTTCCAAAATTTCTCGAGTTTTTTTCCCAGGATTAAAGTAAAGTATAAGAAAAACAGTAGTAAAGGACTGAACTAAAGTAGTTAGCATTATGATATTATCAGCAATCGTTAGGTTTCTAGACAAGTTTTATTGATATCAATTTAGTAGGTAGCTTACTAATAAAACAGTAGGCGTAAATCTTATCTTTAGCTTTAAACATTTATCATTACAACAGGTGTTTACGACAAAGAATACTCTAGATCCTGTTTCCATTGACATATAAGTTTTTTTACGTAAGAGTAGATACAGTAACTACCTGATCCTAGTAAGAGTATATCAGGAAATTGACACCGCATAATTAAAACGTGGGTAGGTAAATACACATTCAGTCGAAGTAATAACAATAACAACATGTATGTGATTTAGGCTAAGTTCGGATTGACAAAAGGGAGTTTTGGGAAGTTTCAAATCGTACATTTTTAACAAGTTAGTTTTGAACATTTTTAACACTTTTCCAATTTTTGACATATTTGCCAGTAACGATCCTTTCCAAACCGAACCATTAACGACATTTCCGATTTCATTTTTAACTAACAATGTCATTTTTAAGCAAAATTAACGGTGATCAAAAACTTTTGAGAACGCTAATATCATTCACTTTCCAAATTGAACGCCAGAGGTGATCATATTTAGCGTTATTAACTGTTATGTACTTAGGCTCTACCAGAGTACCTGTGGCTTTGCATTCCAAAACTGGTTTCGTCGGAAATCACGCGGACATTAATTTAGAGCGGTGCGGTGTGGCAGAGACTGCGCGGCGGCCGAGTGACCTTTGTTTTTTTATAGATTGCTCTGTGACGCAGACTCTGATTTCTATCACTCTGTAGGTACAGTCATACTGCTTTATCTAGTGAGCTTTATATGTTTCAAATTGCAGTGTGACCTTTTGTTAGGTAGGTGCGATAGGTCTGATCGTGAAGGAATGAGCAGACAGAGCTTAAAGATTTTTGGTTAGATTCTATATTTTGGTGGTCAGTGGAAAATACCTAATAATTGTTACCTACTGACGGCACTGTCGCGCAGTTAGTGCCTGTGCCTGCTGAGCTTAATTATCCAA
Organism: Alsophila aescularia; assembly: GCA_946251855.1. Taxonomy (NCBI): domain Eukaryota; kingdom Metazoa; phylum Arthropoda; class Insecta; order Lepidoptera; family Geometridae; genus Alsophila; species Alsophila aescularia. Next base: position 14,671,762 of record OX276381.1, read on the forward strand.
ATACAAATCAAAACCGTAGATAGTTGAAGGTAGCGCAGCGGTGGTACATATAGTTGAAGGTAGCGCAGCGGTGGTACATATAGTTGAAGGTAGCGCAGCGGTGGTACATATAGGGAGGAAGTAAAAAAAAAGTCCAACCACAGAAAATAGATTTTTCGTGTATTGGAAAACCATTTATCGAATCAGTGGCAATTTTCCAGTTTCTCAATTCTGTGGAAATGTACGAAATTTGTTTGCTTCCATGAGATAAAAATTCCCAACAGAATACTGCAACATATTTGATCCTTATGATTGATCCTATCGATTAGTGCCATAAAAATACAGGTGTTATTCTTTCGTATTTGTGCTGGTTCGATTCCCGGCTGAAGTAAGCAACATTTCAACAAAAAAAAACTACTTTATAGTAAATAGGCAAAATAACAGCACTCTTCACAGCACAAGTCAAAATCTTAAATTAGATATATGAGAACTCCTAAACAAGGAGAAATAATATACATATACATTTGAAATATACTAATCCCCTTACTTATAAAAAGTTATGCAATGGTTATGCAATGATTAATAACTCTGCGCAGTACAATATTGTACACTAATCATTGCATAACTTTTTATAAGTAAGGGGGTAAATCAATAAATTAGGTCAACTTTGAGTTATGTGTAAAACAAAGGATTGTAATAGATTTTTTGAGTCGATATGTGAGAACAGCTTCAATCCTGTTTTTTTAATCAATTTCATGCAGTATATTTTAGAATTGGCGAATTACTAATTGATCGTACCTATAAATTGTGATTAAGCCATGTTTGGGACGACGAGACATGCTTTCAAGAAAAAATCTGTTCATTCTTAAATACCTAACACATAGTTTCTAAAAGAATAGTTTCTTCATATGACATCGGTCGCACTGTAGACGTGTCCGTCAATGTCCACTGTCATGTGTGTCCAGTGTCCACTAATCAACGGTCTTGGTGTTTCGGTTTTATATATGGAACAAGGGCTAAATTGACAGTTTTATGTAATGAGCGATGACAGCATTTTCCGATTCTGAGAAAATCTTACACGTAAATGCTGGCATAAAAAAGTTATTTCGTGGAATATAATATTTAAAAATGTGTCGCTT